>CM060916.1:586978825-589428825 GCA_030737875.1 Allium sativum
TGATATATATGCAGAATTGGTAGCAGATGGAAATGATATAATGGTATGCCCAAAAAAAAGGTACAAGTTTATATTTCATATGAATTTGGTGATTTTATGAGCCGATTTGGCAAGCCGCTTGGCTATGTGATTTTCTTTTGGTTGGTGAAAGCTTAGAGAGGCGAGTTGTAGTTGTACCGATTGAGCCATACAAAGGAGGTGCTGGCGAAATTTTCCAAAAGTTTATGGTGTTGGAAAATTTTTAGACTTTTTGAAAATTTTTGTTAATAGAAATGAATTAATAATTTAATTAAAATAAATTGGTTCCGTGAAACTGGATTTAAGAAGTAAACAAATAATTTTTAACCCAGTTAATAGGGTTTGTTTTCTACCTTAGCAATTTCGAGGACGAAACTATTTTAAGGGCGGAAGAATGTAACAACCCATATTTTTACAGTATTATAAATAATTTATCTAATTATTTAAATAGTGATTTAGAGATTAAATGTTCATTTAATTTAATAATGTGGAATATTTAATTAATATAAATAATAGAATAATATATTTAATTCCGAAATAGTCGGAATTAGTGAATTGACAATGTTGTGTGTATTGGACAATTTAAAATAATATTTCTGTTTAGAAATGAATTATATTAACAAATTTATTTATAAATGTTAGTTGAACGTATTAATTATATTATAATTATAATCGAGCTCGAAATGGCGCGGCATTTCGTAATTTGGCGATTCGAACTTTAAACGAAAATACAAAATCCGTTTTAAGCCAGATTTCTGTGAAACGAGAAAGGTACAGAGCTGGTGAAGTATATTTTTATAATGGAAGAGAAAAATCAAGATTTCCTCGTGTAAATTGTGAGTTGTGTCCAAATCAAATTTTCTAAAGGTCGCTATGGAATTCCTTTATAATTTATTACGATTTATTTATATTATAAAAGGATATTTAATATAAATCAAATATCGATATAACTGGGAACTTTGAAATATCGAATTATAAATCCCGATATATTTATTTTGGGGCCGTACGATATTCTATGTGAATATATATGATAATATTAATTTATTAATATTTAATTTAATTATTTTTAAATATTTTGATATTTAAATGGATTTATTTAGAGCTTTAAAAATAGACATTTTTGCAAATGACCTTCGATTTCGACGAAACTAATTTTGTTGGATCCAGAATATTAAATTATTATTAGATTTCAATTTCTGTGATTTTTGGAATCAGTATGTGGCCATACAGAATTTTAATGTGAAAAACAGTCAATAATTAGACTTTAAAAATACGCTGTATGAGCAAACGGATTCGAAATTCAACGAAACAAGTTTCGTTGGGTCTGTAATCGAACTGTAACTGTATGTCCATTTCCATCGAAATTGGATACTGTATGTGATCGTAGGAATTTTTAAACAATAATATAAGGAGCGATAGACCAAAAATAAATATAATAATCAAATTTAAAAATATTAAAATTTCTTTATAAATACCCCTTACACCCTCTAACCCTAAACAAAAATGTTCTCTGGTCAAATGAAATTCATGTCGCTACTTTTTCAATTTTTTTAGTAAAACGAGATCTTAGAAAATAAAAGAAAATCAAAATCAATTCCTATAAATCAAATTATTTATATATTTGGATTGCAAGTAAGATGCTCTTCATGTTAGTATCAGTTTCAAGGGATTCAGAGGATTTTCTTATTGTTGGAAATTCACAGCGTGAGTATTCCGCGGGCTAGGGTTAGGGATATTGAGAGGTAGGTGCTCAAATACGTGAAACTAAATGTATATTTGAGGTTTTGGGAGGATTTAGGTTGAGTTGTGAATTTTTGATGGAGTTCGGCAGTTTTTTTGTGTCGATCAATTACTGTATGGTGCAAAAATAGTTGAAGTCGGATGTCCTGAGAGGTGATCGAGCTTCTGTTGATGGGGTGTTTTTGGAAGAGGAGAAGTAGGGGAGTGATTTGGTGAAGTGTTGAGGGTTTTCGTGAAGTTGAAATCGATGTCTGTGTTGTTGGGTGCGTGGGATCAATGATGTCGCGGTTCAGACGAGAGCGATAGGCTAAGCGAGACGGGGAGGAAGTCGAGGAGGAGATGAAGAGAAAGTGGATGGTTGTTGTCTCGTGAAGAACGATGAAATAACGAGCGAGAATAGAGATGGAAATGTTTTGTAATGGAGTGGAAAAAGAAATGCCGAGCAGCAGCTAGCGAGTGCTCGGAGGAAGAAGAATAAGGAGCGGGTGGGTTTTTTCCTAGTTGGGCCGACATCATCTGGAACTGGTAAAGCCCAAGTTGAAAATAAACCAAGTATTTTATTTAAATTATAGTATTAAAATCTGTAAATTAAATATCTTATTAAATTCAGCAAAACAAGGTCTGTTGGGATCATATGGATGGAGAATTGGAGCTCGCGAAATAAATTGTCTATCTGAATCAACAAACGGTTATCATTATTTAACTATAAAGCACCAATGTGAGTAAATCTCACTAACTCTGTATATTTTATATTTTTATAAATATAATCTAGTATCGATAAATGATGATTGATTGTTGTGTGTTGATTGTTTGGTTGAATTGCTGATTTATTGGTTGAAATAATAGATAACGATATATATATATAAATCGTTAATCGAATATTGATTTTGTTTATCAGAATATTTCATATTGAAATGAAATCGATGTTATTTATATTGTTTAACGTCTGTGATGCAGGGAAACAGGTTGGAGGGATCCAACTAAATTCCTCAATAATTATAATACTGTTTGTTTTCGTATATTGTGATATATGATGTGATATAAAACCTGTGATTGATTATGATGACACTGGTCTGGTTAATTGGTATTTTAAATACCATAAGAAATACTGGAATGTAAAAAAAGGGAATTTTCAAAATGTATTTTGAAAATGAAATATTTATAGGAAATAAATAGAATTATAAATGAAATATTTATTTGGAATTATGAAGGGAATATTTATTTGGAAAATAAATAGAATTTATAAAGGGAATATTTATTTGGAAAGTAAATAGAATTATAAAAGGAAATATTGGGAAAATCAATAGAATTTTATAAAAGGATAATTTTACATTTGGAAGATTTACACCCATGCTTCGCACACAGGTATAACATGATATAGATTTAAAGTAGATATTAAATAAAATATTTATTATTGGATAAATTGGACATATAAATCTGAATTTATGTAAAGGAGTGAAAATCGATTTTAATACCAATGTTTTTAATGGAATTTGAACTAAGCATTTTTAAAGGAAATTAAATGAGATTTTAGCATTAGAAGTATAAAATAAGTTTTATATGAAAATTCTATAAATAGAAGTACGAAAAGAAATTGGATTTGGGATATTGATTTTAAAATACGAAATCAAACTGTTTTGATTATATAAAGAAATATTTTTCACATTCTTTGTGAAAAATTAGATTAAAGTAAATATTTTGTAAATAAAATATTATAAAGGAATTTGGGGTTTGAATTAGGAATTTAAATGGAATTACTAAAATTAGAAACTAACTGGACATTAGTTGAGTTGAATGACTTTCTAGGTATTGATCTGATGTTGGTTTCGGCCTTCGGGGTTTATACTTGGGAAGTTATTCTCTTACCAGTTCACAGTTAGAGACTGACAGAGGTGGGAAGATATTGATTTGTGAATCAGGAATGGAAACGTTTTCCAAAGTTAATAACGTATATTTTCTAATTTTAGAAAATAAGGGATTTATGAATATATGAAAATGATAAATGGAAAATTAGGAAATGAAATGATGATTGATCGGTAAGATTTCCATTTGGAAATACGACCGTTGTTTGTACACATGTTTTCCTTTAATTGTTAAATCACCGACTGTCAAAGATTTTAACCATTTCCGTTGTCAATACGGAGAGACCGGGATTAGATATATTATCTAAAAACCACTCCATATGGCATTAACATTGCGAATCAAATATGATGAAGATAATTAAAGACGGAGTTATGCAAGTGTTATTCAGTATATCCTAGGTAGAAATTGCCTAAGATGGATTTACAGAATAGTGTCTTCGGGTTATCTAGTCCGAGGACAACTTGAATAGACGAATGTCTGATAGAGTATATCTGGTAGATCGCGTAAGTTGATCGTTTCAAACGTATTTACGTTGGTGGCAGAGGAATTCGTTTCTCTTAGCTTATATCCATGGTATTTTTGGGGAAATCAATTTGTGTTTTGATGGGTATGACGATGTGGCATTCAAAGAAAATGAAGGAGTGATCTGTTAAAAGATACGTTATGACCTCAAGCCTCATCAACTGGGAAATGAAAGAAATCGGGCACACAACATGGCTAAGTGGGTCGCACCCAATTAGGGTATATTGTCACCATCTAGAGAATATTCATATTTGTTACTTCTTTTAATTCTGTATCTCCTGGGAACGGTTATGTTGGTATATCAACCGTAAGGTGACAATATATTCGGAACATTCAAGAGAAATGAATGGCCGGTCATGTGTTGCCGAGTTACAAGATGTTCTTGTTGAACTCCAGTGTATCGCTTCTAGAGTACACTGATCGGAAGGTTGTTCCATACCTTGTCATAGTTGGAAATCCATTACTCAATAAGAGTCTGTGGTATTTGATTGTATATTATATATGTGGAACGTGAGATGAAAGTGTTCTACTAGATTGCTATTTATTTGATTTAGACATTATTACAATATCAGAAGAGTATGGATTTTAAAAAGAATGTTTTAACTTATCATAAGGTAAAAACCATCCGTATTTATATGTATATTGGTCTTATGATCATTCTTTCTTTTAAAATGATTTTAAAAGTTAAACAAATGGTTGGAGTTTACTCACACCAGTCACATGACTGACCCAGAGTTTATTTTGTTTTCCCTAAACTCTTAGGTGCCTAATTTTGTACGGGCAGTCAAGTAGTCGGGATTTTACAGATATAATTGGAAAGCTGGAGCAGGAAACTTCAGGGTTATACAGTTATTGTTATTTCCGCTGTGTTGTAAGTGTTTTACTCTGATAATAGTATTGTATACCGATACTGTTTTATTTCAAAGTTATGTTATATAATGTATTTTGTTCGTTCCGCTGAGAGATTCGTGTTACTCTGGTGTTGTTGTAGTTTTGTTCTTC
This sequence comes from Allium sativum, assembly GCA_030737875.1. Taxonomy (NCBI): domain Eukaryota; kingdom Viridiplantae; phylum Streptophyta; class Magnoliopsida; order Asparagales; family Amaryllidaceae; genus Allium; species Allium sativum. The sequence continues at coordinate 586,983,971 of CM060916.1, forward strand.
TTCTTCTATTCTAATTTTCTATCTTATCTGTTCTCACCCTCTAACTTCTTTCTATTAACTATCTAGTATTTCCGATGCTTGGATAGTCAACATTGAGTTATGTCAATTACCAAGGTCGCAAATCCCCCGGGTCGTTACACTAACCATTGCCCACCACATGATATATGCAGCTCAAAGTGCAGTTGGGTCTGATGTCAACAATAAATGAAGGACATGTCAAAGCAGCAAGTTGGTCCAATGGTAGGCAACAACTGTGTTAGAAATATAATGTTCATGCAGGTAATGTGAATGCATCACCAGTTTAAAAAAGAAATTACATGTACACCTGTTATATACATTGTAAAATAAGAAAGAAAGTATTCACTTATTTATTAGGAATAGTACATGATACATCAGTCGTACAATATTGTATTAGCAATTTTATATTTCTTTGCATTGGGAATGTTTGTAACTGAATAATTGTCTAATCTTATATGGTACCATGTATAATAGAATTGTTTGTACCTACTTGGTATGTAAATAAAATTGAAAAATGTTATCATCTTGCTTATGTAAAAGTTTAGCTTCAACCTGCATGGTTTCCAGATCAACATTTGTGTCTGCCTACTGACACTTGCTTTATATTGTTTCGACCATGCGCATATTGTATTATGTAACTGTACAAGTTTACATAGTAACGTGGTTTATAGAGTAATGTCTTAAACTTTATTTGTAGGTATAATTATGTGACTTTGTTTAGTTAATATTATTTTCATCTGCACTTTGTCCAAACTCTGTAGAAACATTCATCTATGCATGCCATTTTGAACGTCTAATGCACTATTATAGAGTTGGATAACATCAATGAAATTGCATTTTGTTTTATTGCATTTTGTATTTTGACCGAATAATCTTAATTTTTATATTGTGGCTTATTTTCAATATTACATAACAAATTTAAATTAAAACAAGCCATTGCACGGTCAAGTAACCAGATAGTATTCGAAGTTTTCAATTCAACCTTATAGAGACAACCCGTGTGCATAACACAGGTTCACATTAGTTTTTAACAACGATGATTGATAAATTCTTAAGCTACAACGACTCTTTATATGATATTCCTACCTTTAATAAAATTGATTTATGTACTAACAATTAGCTTATTCATTTTTTAGCCCAACTAATTCGCCAAGACCTTGAGATAATTTTAAGAGACTAGATAATCAACGATATAGAACTAAAATGTTTAAGTTCTATGGCTCCTATAATAAATCATGTTTTCATAGCAATAAAGTGATATGAATTTAATTAATAAACATGGAAAACGGCGAAAAATGGACATTTTTTAGATATTAAAATTTGGCTGTAAAGTTTATACAATTGTGTTCACAGCGGTTTCTGATAAATTTTCATGTATGATATTTTCCGATCTGAATTCAAATGGAAAAATCGTACTGTTTGAAGTTTTAACATCATAAACAATTATATTTTTTTTTTGAAAATTGATGCATTTTATTTCAAATTCCAATTACATCCTTTATTTATATGCCTTGTTAAAACCTTGTAACTTCCTTAGCCTAAATAGGATACCTTACAAGGGAAAACAACATATGTAAAATTTGAATATTAACGATACAAGTGAAACGTAACTCATACATAAACAAACTGTGATGCTAAGGGCATACTATTTTCCTCTACCTAATATCACAAATAAAAATAATAAGCACAATAAATTTTATGTACTTCCTAATATCACACGCAATTCACACATCAATCAACCACCGCGCAAAATCGTACGTTTTGCACGGCAAACAACCGTCGACCAACACCGTTTTCCATGGTCATCAATCGCCAAACTACTATTGATCGGTGGTTGATCGTCGTGGAAAATGGTGTTGACTGGTGGTTGTTCGTCATACAAAAATAAATACAAATAGTGTATTTGGTAGCCCCTTACAAAGTTTGGTATTATGAAGAGTGTAGTATAAAAATTTATTATATTTTTTAGTAATAGTATCAGTAAGAAGACGGGCATTGCTATTGACACTTCAAATATTGTTAACGGAAGGTCAAATTTTTCTAAAAAAAAGAATTATTAAAGGAGGTACCAATAAGGAAAGTAGTCCCTTAACAAAAAAAAAGTAATTTTACCTCACTACCCATTTAGGGTTAATTTCACTCTTTTGTTCATTAATCTAACTTTTAATGGTTAATCAACACCATTAGTTGTGGAGAAATCAAACCCTAACCAAAGAACATGAACGAAAAAGAAAACAATATGATATTGACACAGAAAAATGCGTGTTACGTTAGAGTTGATCAGAATGATGAGATGGTAAGATCTAATTTCAGTTTATTAAATTGTGTGCACATGTTATTAGGGTTAAGTTAGTGTCGTTTCAGGCTCGATTCAGTTGTTGGTGGTGATGTCGATGTGCAAGGGCCATAGTAATTTTATTTTTTCGATTAGCATATATCTATTATTTTAAACCCTAAAGGATAAACGTTTTCGTAAGAATAGGATCGAACTATTATTTTTTTTGTCCACATAAATATACCGAATTTTATAATTACGGAGGCAATGCACCGAAATGATTATTAATTTTCGACACATCATTGTCAAATACATATACAATTGATTGCGTGTTGCATTCGGTGTAATGGTGACGAACTGCTTATTTTAATTCGGTTTCCTTTGTCGAACAAGTTTTTTTTAAATCTGGTTTGAAGGGGCGGTCCGAGAATATTGAGTAGTGTGAAATAATATGTTTGTTAGCCCCTTAACAACTTTTTAAAGAATGAAGTGTTTTAAAAAATGACACATGCTTAACAAGGAGTGTCAATAACAATACCCAAGAAGAAAACGAGGTGCTTTCGGTAGCACGCTAAAGAGATAAAACAAATAAACAAATGTTTAAACTAAATTCAAACAATGTCTTGCTATCCACACCCCACTTTCCTCTTCTGATCACCTCACATTTATGTTCGACGGCAAACAACCAACTCCTGTTCACACCATCCGGCCATGAACAGCCGCCGCACAGTTCATTTTTGTGTGAGTATGTCGTTCGGTTAGAACGATGGAACGAAGGTGGTGGCCGAAAGTGAACAGTAGTGCGTGAACAGCAGTACACTTCAAACATGTTTCCCAAAATCCAAAATCGCCTTCTTCGTTTTTAGTTAACCGGAGTCACGAGGTTAAACTCCCCAACGCGGCAGCAAATCCAAATTCCTCTAAGTTCTATTAGAAGAGTTGCCGTTATCTATCACCAGGTACCTGACCTCTCACTCAATTTGTTTCGAATTTGTCACACGAAATCTATTTTCACCCAATAATTTCCTTTCCCACCCCATCAGTTTAAAAAAGAAACAAACACCCCATATTTTCCCGTTGTCACCCCACTTTCTTCCAATCCTACCCTTAATAATAAAAAAACACGCTTCAAATTGAAGTTTAAGTTTTACGGAGGAAGCCAACAATATTTTTTGTATGATCCAAACAAGGTTATCATGTATTCAACCCTGCTGTGTAATGTGATTGGTGCAAGCAACTCGTTGGATGGGGACGTGGTTAATATAAGGAAAACATCCTATTACCACGTGGATGGCATTGCAATCCACGTTATTTGCTAATGCGATTTTCCAGCATACATCGTCCGCATTTGTTTTTCAAGCATGCAAAACTTCAAATTTCCAAGTATATTCAATTTTTACTTTTAAATTTCAATATTTACTAACGTGAATTTTGTGTTTATTTACAACATCGTCAGTAAATAACGTTCTATCCCAGATATAACCTCGTCAGTAAATATTTACAAAATAAATGCTTGAATTTTGTGTCTCTGAAAAATAAATGCTTGAAAGTATTTTCAAGCTCATGTTAGTAAATCGCATTTATTTCTTAATTCCAAAAGTTCCAAACATGATATTTATAAGGGTAAAGTTGTCATTTAAACTTAAAATGTTTTGATGGGTAGAAAAGGAAACTAACGGGGTGGGAATATAATGCGTGGTCAATCTTTCTTTCATTAAACATTCGCAAATGCCATTATATCCTTTAGTTGATCTTTCTTCCAAAATACTCAATGCAGCTGAGTCGCTTCTTCATCAATTGATAATAAAGTGTTTGGTGTAATACCGAGGTTTTATTTAGTCGTATTCCAATGAAGCCTGAATGGTCACATTGAAAAAACGAGTATTTTGAAGTTTCTTCTTCCTTTCCGCATACTGAACATAAGTTATTTGATAGAATTCTATATAATCTATCCTTGGTGTTCATCTACAACCATGGCTAGATAAGAGATAAATGCCATTCTCCTATTGTTTTTTGGATGCCAGATTACCTTATAATGATTTTTAGGTGTATCCAGTAACCATATCTTATTCTCGGCTTTAGAAAGTGATAAAACCCCATCGTCACACCACTCACAATTATCAGTAGGCTATCTGGTTGAGCTGTGACGTGCTAAATTTCATCCACCACTTCTCGAAATGCGTGGTGAAGATTAGGCCTTAAATGATATCAGAAACCAATTCTGATTCATTTCCAATAGTTTGTATCCTATGGAAACCAAGTAATTTGACTAAGCACTTACAGTTAATTCAGGGGTCAAACTATAGGGATGTGTTGCAACCATCAGAAATGACTTTGATAAACAGTTTATATTGTTTGATTGAAGCCATACAATAGATTTCTATGTGCTTGATGAGTTGTTGTCTACGGGCACGGATCAAAAGTGCTTGCCATGGAAGTATTTACTCTTCATCCACTTCGACCATAAATTGTCTTTAGTTAGGAAATTCCATACCAATTTGATACAATCAGTTTGCTTTAAATCTGAAATGGATTTGGGGCCAATTCCACCTTCAAGTTTTGGTTTACAGAGTGTTTTCCATGACCTTTTGCGTTTACTAACTCCCAAAAAAATTCAGAACAAAGAGTGTTGAGTTTACAAAGTGTAAGTTCAGGAATTTGATAAACAAAAAGCTAATACAAAACGGTAGGAGTAATAGCCATTTGTATCAGTTAAGCTGTCCCTGCCGAACATAGAAAATTTAGCTCCCAGCCTTGTTTAGTTGTTTGGTTTGAAACTTGTGCAGTAAGGACTGACGTTCAGAGTAATGTAGGTAGTTGGATGATAAAGGCACGCCGAAGTATTCTATGGGTAGTGTTCCTATTTTGAAACAAAGGACAATTTGTACTTGCACAATATTTGTTACCTAGGCACTTTAATATAATTTAATCTTTGTATTATTGATATTCAGTTCTGGAAACTGACTTGGTCTTTGAAAAAACAATATTTTTAGAGCACATGACATAGTAGCTTTGCCAAACACCATCAAACTATCTACATATAACAAATGAGTTATAAATGGTGTAATTTTTGAAGCTGCAGAAAATTTATTCAAGGCAGTTTGTTCATTCACGAGAAATGTGAAATACTCCATAGCTATGGTGAACAAATAAGGAGAAAGGAGGTCTCCTTGACCTGAGCCTTTATTTTACATGATAAACCCTTTAGGAATACCTTGTAATAATATGGGGAAAGTAGTCGTAGACATTCATTCATGTATGACATTAATTAGATGGACAGGAAACCCTATTTCATGCATAATATAACAAATAAACTCATGGTTGGTCATATCGCCTGCTTTCTATAGATCAAGCTTTTCCTTCTGCTAATGTAACAGGCTAACGCAAAAATTGTTGTCCTCGTGTATTTATAGTTGCAATAGGTTGGAAGAAAGGGAACACAGTGGAAACTGGTCCATTGAACAAATTTGTAAAGTAATCAATCACCTCTTGTTCAATTTCTTCTAGCTCGAATAACAATTTTACATCATCTGTAATGAAACCATTGACATTTGTTGGAAAACAATGGCTGAGTCGCGTACGTTGTCGCTTTCTTGAAGGCGATTCGGCGATCTGGTCGGTGGTGCAAACCAGTTCGTACTTGTTGCCGCCGCGTTTGAAAATAAAACAGCCTTCGAATATGAAATAACTGATTTGCTTGCACAACAAATCAACGCAGATTTGCACTTTCGAGATTTTAACTGCTCGTTTCTGTTTTAAGAAAAGTTTAATGGCGGCTGAAGAAGTGAATGTTGTTCGGTTCGAAAAATGCAATGTTTTACGGTCAAAAAATATAAGTGTCTACACCACCAGTCCAAGGCACAAAGCCCAAGCCCAAAACGAACTGACCCAGATCGATCGTGGTCTCCCTCCTCACAACAAAGCATGTATTGGAAGCCCAAGGCCTCAACATAGCATCTAAGAAACAAATATAAATACTTTGCTTCTTTCATATAGTCTCATGATGTGGGACTATTCACATATAGGAGTCATTCTTACACTTAGTCAAATTTTTAATAATTCACCATTTTTTTAAAAAAAACAATTTCCAACAACATTATTTGTAAATCTACGATTTGTTATCCTGGAATAAATAAATTTCATCTGCCCTTGATGAAGCCACAAAACTTAGATTTTTTTTTCTTTAAAATCCACATTTTATTTTTTTCTGTGTTTGCACATTGTTTCTTGCATGCAGTATTTCATCATATAATTCAAGGTTTTGAGGATCTTGATCTATGGACATTTCAAGATTTTTAAATAAGTTTTCTGCCTTTTTTAAATAATCGTCATCCTTAGATCGAACTTTGTTCCACTGTTTTAACTACCTTTTTCATGCATATAGCTTGTTCTGAAAACATAACTGGGAATACCCCAAGTTTCAGCTTGTAACCATCTTCTAAAGAAATCTTAATACCCATCCATATACTGCCCATCATTATTATATCGAAAGGGGGAACCTTTAACTTGGCATGTGATTTAATTACAGTGGATTGTGATCAACTGGATTGTGGTAATGACAATGCTTGAAGGCGACAATTGTTAACCATAATTTTGTCAATGTTAGTAGCAAGCTCCTTTCTCCTCCATGTGTAATTATAACCGATAAACTTGATATCTTATAGTCCTGATTTGTGCAAACAATTATCAGTAATGCTAAAGAGCCCGGCCGTATTTTTGTCAATATGTGCGAAAACTGAATCCAACGTCTGGTGCTGCGTCCCCTTCTTTAATCCCACGACCCCCCATGAATTTCGTGACTACCGTACTTTTTCTTACCCAATTTTCCGGGCCTCCTAGCACTGTCCAACAATTATTAAATGCTCTTAAATTCTGAAATAGAATAGGTAGCCCACCTTTATTGTCTAAATGAGATGATGCATTGTCTAAGTCTCCTAAGAGCACTTATGCATCTAAAATTAGAACAACTCCATTTATTATTTCTTGCCATAGCAACTGCCTGTCTTGAAAGAGATTACTAGTATATATAACAGGGATAACCAGGAAATGTCCTCATTAATTTCCAGCTGTCATGGTTACATGTTGTGATGAGGGTGTAAGAACAACCACTGACCATACACTAAATCTCCAAAAAACAAAAATTCTACCTAAACACTCAGTAGAATTATTAGTAATCAAATCCCAATTTCTTGGGATTTTGTTTCTGATAACTGCAAATTTGAGTCTTTTATTTTATTCTCAACTAAACTAAGTTGGTTTAAATTTAGTTTTGAGTGTGGATATGCATTAGAAACACATTGTGGTATATTCATATTTCATACCCCTGGTACTCCATGTTAAAAGTGTCATTTAATTGAGAAATTGATCCTTTAATTTCTTTTAAAAGGAGAAGAAACGCTCATTGTTTTCTTTCCTTTAACATGGCTCATATAGTTAGCAGTTTGTGTAACAAGTTCAGATACATTAACATTTTCTTCTGCAGGTGATTTTTCAGCTATACTATCAACAACATGTTGGAGATCATCATGCAGTATACCCGCAGGAAGATCCTGATTTAAGGAATCCAGATGATCTTTATGTTGTGTTTGGCCATGGTTAGCTTAGTTTGTTGCAGAACTAGCTTCAACTGTCTATGATTCAGGAACCGTGTGATTATCATTAGTTGTGCAAGGACCAGGCACATTTGAGTGTTGTTTTAAAACCCATTTTGGTGCCGAATTCTTATCATGTGATGAAGTTTTGTGTTCAAAAAGCTTGCACTTGTCACATTTACATGGTACATAACTCATATTCAATAATTATATCCTTTTTAGCACCAGTGTGGAGTAGAATAGGAATTGCAGTAATTAAGGTAGAGTCTATATTGATAGCAACTTGTAACTAGCATATTTTTGTATACTATTTTTTTGCAGAGCTTTCATCAAGTTGCGATCGGGTACAAATGAAGCTGCCTATCATGGATAAAGCCATAACTACCCATAATTCCATATCTAAATAGTGAGATCGAATCCAGTTTTGAACCTCTGAAGTGTTGAATTTACTGAAGTCGTACCCAGGATGCCCAACATCAATCATCCAAAGTTTACCAAAGTAAGAATACGCAGTGGCATCATCACTTTGGCAAAGTCATCATGTTCGGCAAATTAAACTATAAAATGATATTCAGGGGCTATGTGTATATGAAACGTGCTTTTTAGGTTTTCAGACTTTGTAGATGTATTCTTTAGTTTTTGTAGTGATAGTTGGAATTTAATGGGATGTAAAACCAGAGCATCATACATGTTTCTTTAGATCGATTGAAGATTATCTCTGGAATGTAAACATATGTGTTGAGATATTCAGAATGAGTTAATTAGGAATGATATTAATAATTGAGTTAATGTTGGAAATAAAGACAAATAAATACTTTACCTTATATTCGGTATTGTATTAAGTGTGATTTATATTGGGTATTATTCAATTAGGCCAAATATTCCCTAGAATATGCTGTACTAGATTATTCCTCTCTTATATATAAGTAGAAGGATCTCTCTTGTAATAGATATACAAATTAATAAAATGTAGTCTGCAATTGTTCATTGCTCTTCTCTCTCTTCTCTCTGATCTCAATTCTTTCAATATGTTTCAAGATGTTTCACAAAGTGGAATTTCAGATTAGTGTCTTTTGTTTAATTCTACTTAACAACATCCATATCTATCTATCTATTCTATTACTTATAGTAGAAAATAGGATGATCTGATTTATTAAATCATCTGGTCTTATTAAACTTAAGCCTGGTTACCGATGTACTGTAAATTTGTGTTTGTATATGTGCTATATGATATTATCAATATATGAGTTATGTCATATATATATATAGGAATGTTTTCATCTTTTTAGATTCCAATTTAAGCATATGGACCATTAAATAGAGGGATTTTTTTTCCGACATTATTTTCTTTTACTCTGGTCAGATCTATTGCTACATTTCGTATGAAGGCGAGAATTTTTTAACAGTTGGTTCTCTATTCCGACCGCTAGCATATATATTGGTTTACTAATATCTCCATATGCACTTGAGAATTGAGATTGATTCGTACATTGGTCTGATCATCATTGCAGGTAGTTTCCTATTTATTGCATTGGAATAAATTTTATACCACCTTGACCCTTATGTGGTTTGTTTATTGGTACTTGCTGTACGTTACAAACTATATCAAATTCTGTTTACAAACCATAATTTAAATAGTACTCAACATGCTTTGCTTTCGCTTGCGCTTAAATGTGGCACCGCAGTAGCCATTGCATACACTGGATTGTATACAGTAATATGTATTCTACTGTACATCATGAAAACAATTCCCACACCCAGAAGTTAAGGATGCGTTCTTGACGAACGAAAACGAGGTATTTGAGTGTGACATTTAAACGGGATACTGTAGCGAACGGGGAATGTGTTTTTTGCTATAAACGAAGTATTTGAGCGTGGTATTTAATTGTTAAATTAATTGTTATGAATTAATTAAATATTGTTGATGAGATGGATTCAGTGGATGCTGTTGATAAAGTGAGAGCTCAAGATAGTATTTACTTGGAAGTTGGATCAAGGAGGCCTAGTTTCATAGAAATAATTGGTTAAACTTTCTGTCGCTTCTATTTTTTCCTTGTATATTCTTCTCACTATTGCAAAAACTGCTCCGTTTGTTAATTATTTTTTCGTAGTGTGGTCTATATCAAATTCAGTCCAGTCCAAGTTCTCGATTCACCTGCAGATTTTTTATTTATATATTCAAGTCATCCTCGTTTAATCAACTAAAATAATTAATATACTAAATTAAGTTTACTAATGTGACGCTGAATGGTCTTTTGGATATAGCGAGATATTACAAATTTTCTGCTGAATTCTTTTTCCCTACTCTCTCAACAGACCAAAATGCCCTTGATATCATACCTTGTTCTTGAAAATTGAGTAATATATGTGAAATATTTAAGTTAAAACGTTAGGAAAATATGCTCCAAAATATATAAATTTGAACAAATTCAAATTGTAATACGGATATACATAACTACAAATGTATATAATCACGCAACAGCGGTAAATATTTTAATGCTAATAGTAATACAAAGACGGTGAGGTTCTGTTACTTGCAAGTATAGAGGCAGACATAATAATTCAATCAAATCTAATTTTATGTGGCTTAAAAAAAATGCTTGGCTGCTGCAAATATATTTGCTTCTGCAGCAGTAACTGTTGAGGCCACAGAAGTTGACTTGCTCTCTTCACCTGAAATGAGTCTTAGGAGCCATGAGAATATCATTTTAATGTAACTTGTGTTCTTCATCCCTGAATCCATATTTACTTGAATGATTTGGATATCGAATATGTTGCTTTAGAAGAACAAAGATATAGAGATGACAATTTATGTTTAACTCAATGGATTTGTTTTGGGTGTTTTAAGCATAGTTGTGAAGACCGAACCGTACGTCAAACCGTGGTAGTGAAAGGTCCAAGGTTTTCGTGGTTCAACCGGTTAGACCGTGAGAACCGCGCTGATAGTTTATGTCTATTTTTCTGATTAAACATAAAGTTATTTTAAATATAGATAAAATTTAATCAATTATGACAAACAACCGTATCCAAACTACCTAATTGAAATAAATGTATAACAACTTATCTAACAAAATTGTAAATTTACTAATTTTTCATTGTGAAAAAAGGATTAGTTCAATTATAGATCGTAAAATGTACATAAAAATGAATTATATCATTCAAAACTCAATGATAATGGCTATGAAATTATTTGTTATGGTAAAAAATAAAGAGTGAAGCAATTATTTTTTCACAAAGTTTAAGAACCGTGAGGTTCAAAAAGGTCCGACCAGAGATTTTATAGGGTTTTGAGGTTAAACCGCGGGTTTGTGAACATGCAAGGTTATTTCATTTTCAGAGCCGTGACGCTCCAAGGTCGGAGGTTAACCGTGATCGAACCGAGGTTGGGTTGGGTCTTTAGAACACTGGTTTTAAGTATGATGTTTGTCTTGTTTATATGCAAGTCTTATGTGACAAAGTTCCTTGGCTCCGAAGGCAGCATCGAGAACAACTGCACTGAAAAGCGGTCAAAGCTAATAAGTCCATGACTTGCATGGAAATGACCTAAATAGCAAGGTTTGAAATTCCGGTTTTCGGTTCCGTTCCGATCACGTAGAAAATTTAAAATTCTGATTCCGTTTCGGAAATTTCGTTTTAATTCCGGTTTGACAATTCCGGTGTTTTTTTCTTTTTACAAATACGCAAATAATTATATGGTACTAATTAAAATTTCGAATTTCGCTTTTCGTTTTCGACTCAACTTTGGTTGAATTAAACATTTAGCTAATAAATCATAACTAATCTCTAAATTTAACACATCCGCCCCACTGCTCAAATTAGCCCAGCCCACTAACTTCTAAATTGAACTTTATCGCTTTACACAGTACGGCTTAATTCACTTTCCCTGCCAACCAAAAATCATGCCATACCTATTGCCTCTCAAAAGGTTTCATTGTTGCTCGAATATTGGCTTCAATTTCAGATCAGTAGACTCAAAAGAGAGAGGAAAATATCAATTTCAAGACACAGTGAGTTGCAATTTCACCTATTACCGCTTTAATTTCAAGGCACAGTGAGCTGCAATTTTACCTATTACCGCTTCAATTTCAAGCTAGCTCGCAACCCTCGATTTGATTGCGTGCCTTGATTTGATCGGACGGAGTAAGCTATGTTTATCACGTGAGTTGAGTTGCGTTTGAAGTTTTCTCTACCTTTTGGTATTTTTTTTTAACGTTAGAAAACAGAACGGGTTATTCAATGATTTCCGTTCCGGTCACCACCGGAACCGGGCCGAGATGGCTGGATTTCCGGTGTGCCGGACGAATTTTGAAACCATGCTAAATAGGCACATGCCTTGCGACTTTTAAAAAATACATATTTGTTAGTTCCATATTTCAATCCACAAATTGAAGAATTCAGCTGAAGATAAACTTTCTCAAAGGTTTTAACGCACAGCCTGCCGCTGTCATTTTCTTTTTGATCAAAAGAAAGCAAGCATTTTGTAAAAAGAAAATAGTTTTGGTTATTATTTTCTGATTTCTTTTTTTCCTCTTTTTGTGATTAAGAATGAGAATTAAACCCCTATGAAAATAGTTTGTAAAAAAAAGATAGTTTTGGATATTATTAAAAGAGAAAATTAGGACAAAGCTATTAAAAAATTACTCTCCACCGCAAGTTTTCTAATTCTACATATTGCAGGGTTCTCTGCAGCATTAGATGCTACCCGGGTTTCTGTTCTACTTGGTTTGCTTAAGTTGTTTATGACTCGAGTTGTGGTTATTGTGGTAGGCAAAGTTGGTAGAATACCTTTGCTGATTGGAGGTGTCAGTGGTATTACTTTGTCCCTATTCCTGATGTGTTCATATTTTACCTGTTCAAAGAATCAGCATCTGTTGCAGTAGTTTCTCTGTTGGCATACGTTGGTTGTTATCAGTTGTCATTTGGCCCTATTGGTTGGTTATTGATCTCTGAAGTTTTCCCTTTCAGCTTGAGAGGACGTGGACAAAGCACAGCAGTACTCGTTAATTTTACATCTAATGCCTTTGTCACTTTTGCTTTCTCGCCAGTGGGGGCGCTTGTAGGGACTGACGTGTTTTTTGTAGACTTGGTGTGATTGCCTTGATATCTCTACTCGTTGCTTGTTGCCTGTGAAGTGGACAGTTTGTAGCGTGTAGGAGGTGGAGCAGATTGCTGCTGCAAGATGGAAGATGGTTAAAGGCAGGTAGTTTGTCTAGATTTGAAATATGAAGTGGGTTGTGAAGATTGTTGCTAAATCTGTGTTTTTGATAGCAAATGCTAATAGTTGATAGTGAAGAAGGAGACACCGGTTATATATGGTTATACAATATAAAGAGCACTCAAGAACTAGTTGATGAGATTTGTAACACCCCGTAATTCTGTAACACTAGGATTCACAAATCAAGGCAGAATTGAATTTTAAAATCAAAATCAAGGGAAACGGGCTGCGCCATTGCGTTCGTCTCGGAATTCTGCATGAGATAGAGTCCGAGTTTGCGTTAATCGGACTCCGTATGAAGGAGTTATGGTCTTCAGAAGTTCCAGAATTCGATTTAAAATTCGAACAGGTCAGAAAAAGAGTTCAAAAATTCAAAATCGAACCCAGATTGGGCTGGGCGGGAATTTTCCCGCCCAAAACCTATGTCGACTGGGTAGTCGACCTGGGGGTCGACCTCCCTGCTTTTTCCAGATCTGCAGCCTGGTTCGTTTTTCTGTATCCGGACGCCATTCTGACCAGATTCGTTGACTTCTACACTATATAAACAGCCCTAGTCTCCTTCTCTATTCACAATTATTTTCTATCCTTATGCCGCCTCTGAGAAAATGTATAAATAAATAAAATAATATATAAAATAAATCAAGACGAGGAAATGCTGCTCAAGACTTTCAAGAATAAGATTCGAATCAAGATTAAAGCTTCAAGATAAGAATCAAAGGCTAACTCAAACGGTTTCGAGCAACGACGCACGAATCATAGCAACGCCATCTTTCTATTCTAATCTAATCTCTGTAAGTCGGTTACTTTTTAGATTTGAACGTTTTCTCTGTTCGTGACATGAAATTAAAGGAATAAAAGAATATGCCAAATCTTTCTATTCGAATCAGTGCTTATATCTTTGGACTGTTATGATTCGATGACCAACAAGACTGTGACTATGAAACTGTGGACCTTAAAACCATATGCCTCTTTGACTATGAACATTGCCTATGACTATGAACACTACCTATGACTGTGACTATGAGAATTATTTTCTTGACTATGAACACAAGCCTACGCCTTTGATTAGGGAACATAAACTATTGCCTATGACATAACAAGAACAACTGTGATTAAACACCTATGATTCATGACTAGGAAAGTGTTGCATAAGTTTTGTGACTGTGAAATTGGGTCTAAACCTGATTATCTATTCTGTCTATTCTTGGTTTTCTTTGGATTTTGATCTTGGGAATTTACCTATTAAGTTAGGTCTACCCATGTTCTTGAACCTACGTCGTTATTCAACCCTTTTTATGTCATAAGATTTTCAGACCTATAGGCCTTCGATGTTTTAGATAAATTTCCGTGTAATTCGTTAGGTCTGTAATTAGTAAATTATCATTTTATGCCAGTTATTATGTCTATCTTTTTCATAGCATCTTTGGTTCATTCCCTATTTTCTACGAATCTAGATTTATCTATAATCTAGATTGAATCACGATTATACGAGCGGTGGGAATACGATTTGGGCAAAATATGAAATTTACTAAAAACGTAGTTATAAACTTGGAAATTGGCATAAATTGGGAACATGTACTATTACGGCATAGAAATGCAAATTGGATAAATTTGACATGACTTATGGGAAGTGTAATTTGAATCTAGTATTGACTTGTAAATATAGCATTTACATGAATTGTGAATTAGAATAATAAGTCTAGTTTGACATGAACTGTAATTAGAATGTTAAATCAGAATTAGATTAGCTAATTTGGCATAATAAGTATATTGGCATAAATTTGAAATTGGCCATAATTGCGAGTAATTGTCATGTTTGGCAAAAATCATGGTTAGTGACACTTAATTTGGTATAGTTTACATACCAAAAGGGCATAAATATGAGATAGAGGGGGAAATGGGCCATAATAATAATTGTTGACAATTTACATTAAAAGAGTAATTAGGAAATAAGTAAATTAGGAATGATTTACTTATAGAATTTGTCCTAAATGAGAAAATGTAAATTTAGACAAATTAAAGGTTTATTAACGACATCTCTTTTAATAATACACCAGAAAGTTCTAGGGTGACAGAGAGGATAGTGTCTAGGCTTGGGTTTGGAAAATACAAGTTTCCTGCTCTCCCTGGCTATCCCTAACTGATCCGACGGACGGGATGGTTACTTTCAAAACCTGATTTGAAAATTAATCAAAACCCTTTGAACTTAGAAAACACGAATATGCCTAACCCGAGGTTAGACTGAGTTGCGATGTAAACCTGCCCGGAACCAACCAGCACATCCAGTAATCGCAACAATATTTGTTTAATGTGAGTGGTCGCGGCTTTAATTTATTTAGTTAAAGCTAGAACAAGAATGGTAGAGTTAAGTTAACTAAGACACTTAATCAATTCAAACAAAACCGATGGGTGGGGGTTAGGTTCATACAGACACTTAACACAGTTAAGCTAGAATGGGAGGGTTAAGTCCATAGGAACACTTAACCAACTTAACGCAGTTAAGCTAGAATGGGAGGGCTAAGTCAATAGGAACACTTAACAAAACTTAACATGGTAACAAGACAAGATTTGTAGGGGTTAAGTAACTAAGAAAACACTTAGCCAAATTAACATGTTTACTAGACTAGAAGGTGGGGTTAAGTAAAGTTAATACACTTAGCCAAATTAACATGTTAACTAGACTAGGGGTTGGGGTTAAGTTAAATTTAATACACTTAGCCAATTTGATATGTTAGCTGGACTAGACCGTAGGGTTAAGCAAACTTGAACACTTAACCATCAGATTGTGATAAAGGAATAGGGTTAAGTTTAAAACGTGAAGGGATAATACTTAACCACTAATAACATGTTAGTTAAAACAGACGGGCAAGGTTAAGTTAAAAAGGAAACACTTAACCAATACAGGATGAATGGGTAGGGTTAAGTAATAAGAAATACTTAACCAATATAACTTGGTTTGTGGTAGGGTTAAGTCAACATGAATTACTGATAACACTTAACCAGTTTAACAGGATAAATGAAGAGGGTTAAGTTAGCTTGAATTGACTAATGACACTTAACCAATCCAAATTGACGGGAAAGAGAACTAAGTAGTAAACCTTAGTTAAAAGGAGCTAAGTAGTAAACCTTAGTTAAGAAAACATCGATTCTGGAAACTAAGTGGTAAACCTTAGTTAGCAAAACTAAGTAGTAATCCTTAGTATAACACGGGAAGGAGCGAACGTCCGTCTGATTAAAACGAAGGCTCCAACGAATTGGGTTACGAAGCCCGAGGCTTCGAGGGGACGTGAGGGTACTCTTGGTATCCCTCTGTGAGGCTGCAGATGATCCTCCTGGGCTCACAGAGGTTAAGGTCTGCGGTAGAAGAACCAAGGGTATGCCTTGGTTGCAAAATATGGCAACCTAAAGACTAGGATGGACCAGCGTGATTCGGCGAGAAACCGGTAGCCCTGTGATAGCAACTCGTCGTCTACCATCCATCTTCAGTCAATCGAGATATGTGAAGCGGAAAGGCGGAGAACTCCAAAAGACCATATACTTGCTATCTAGTTATGGGTGAGGATGGCCATTGGTTAGTGGGGGCATAGTGGGCCTGCGTATAGTTCTCATTTTTCAAGGTGTGCCTTTCATTAGTTGAGGGAGGGGTCGAGTGGGACCATAGCCACTGGAATAAAAACAGACCTTAGCATCTGCATCGGCAGATATCTGAAAGCTCCTGACCGAGTTCTGTGTTTCTTGATTTGCCCTGCCACAGGACTCGGGTCGCACATTACAGGACATGTGCATCTAGACAAGCGATAACGATTCGCGATACATGCGTGGGGAAGTCTAGGAACGTATACCACTCTAGGTAGTGTGTCCTAGACTTGGGGGCATCGTTCGACAGGTAGCATAATCCCTAGTTGGACTAGGTGGCATAAACCCTGAATCCGAGAAGCGTTCAGCAGATAGCGTAAACTCTAGTTAAATCTAGAAAGCACTGGATAGAAGACCCTAGATTAGATCTAGGTAATAAATAATAAATGTATGCCCGAAGGCAATGGAAAATACAGGGATTGGGATCACGTTATAGTTGCTAGTTGGGACACTAGTTAGGTGGTGCAGAGATATAGAAACCAGTATAACAAGGAAATAACGAAGCAACGAAAGTATTAGAGCATATCCAGTTAATCTTATCTTAGCATATCTTGTGTTAATCTTGTCTAATCTTGTTGATCCTATCATCATGGTGTTATCTTGTATTCAGTTAATTCATGTCGTTTTGTTTTTCCATGTTCACATGCTAGAAGTTACTGAACTTACTCAGGCTTTATGTTTGACTCTGTTTTTCTTTCGTCTTCTTTTCTTCCGTTTCCCCCCCCCCCAGGTAGTAAAGGAGGGAATAGTATAGCTCAGGTTAAGTTGGATTGTCACTCTTTCCCAGCTTGAAGATTTGTCGAAGTTTTGCTTGGATTCTCTTTCCAGATGCTATGGCTGGCTCTTGCTACATTGGGGAATATAAATGTTGTTTTATGCTTCTTTATTTTGTAAGACAGATGATACTCTGATATTATAAAGAAATCGTTGTACAAACTATTTTATCAATAAAGCAAAGTTTTATTTTCCGCTGTTTAATTTCTGTCTGTCTTGTAATTTATCTGCATCTTTTACCTTAAAATGCTCCACAGAACTTAGTGCATTCCCTTTGTGAGTCACACTAACGGATGTGGGGTGTTACACGTGGTATCAGAGCTGAAGGTTACTAGATCAGATAAAGGATTTGAAAAATTATTTTCAAAATGGTTTTAAAAGAAGCATTTTCAAGAGAAAAGATTTGTTTTAAAGGCATATTCCCCAAAAGCCATACGCACTCTCCTCTCTTCCTCTGTTTGAATTCTTGTCTCCTTCTTTCTTGAGTCTCTGGGGCTCCTGGCTTTCTGGGAGGTAACCTCATCGATGGGCGAAGTCGTGCCTGGCTTCTATCCATAGCCGTAGTTGTTTCACCTACGGCCAGTTTTCTTTCAAGCTTATAGGGTTTTCTGTACGTACGATGGAAGCAACTTTCGAGAGATTTGTCAACATGACTACACACGGAAGAGGATGAAGAATTCATGGATATAGATTTAGCTCACAAAGGAGGAAGGAATTATAAAACCTAAGACAAGAGAAAGTATCTTTACTAGGGTATGATAGGGCATATAATTAAGGACAAGGGCAAGAACGAGGAACAAAATTTTCAGAAGGGAAAATACCTACTTTCGCCACCAAGCGTACCTAGGGGAAAGGTAGTGAAGTTCTGTTGGAAGAGTCTAGTTTTGCTGTTCGTACTCTTTCCTTTGGTTTTAGTGCTTCGCATTTGTTCATATCCACTTCCATAGTTGGGTCTCTGCACCATAGTACTTGTATAGTAGAAAGATCGCACTAGAGTCTCAAATCCAATTGGTGGTCCGACCAATTTATTTTTGGTTAGTAGGGATTTGAGTATAGCTATCGAGTTTGCTTATATCATCTCACGTAGATCGTCTAAATTCGGAGGAGATATTCCTTGGGTGCTTGTCTGATATTGGTTTAGGCCTTTGGGCCTTGTACTTGAGGAATGTCGAGTTCGACTAGGATGGTTTGCGTGAGAGATGAATAGTTGTGGCAGGCACTCTAAAAAGCACGTAGTGACCTTTCGACCGTTATAGTTATGGCATGATGGATAAGCTAAGAGGAGAGACCTCTGATCATTATAGTATATACATTCAGTATCATGGTTGACATTTGTTTATTTTGGAAATGAAAGTCAGAAACTTCACAATTGTGAAGTTAAATTAGTTAAGATACAGTGGAGTAAAGCTCAAGAAGGCTAGATACTAGCATCATACCCTTTTCCTTAAGGGTGCATCCTTGATTTCTTTGGTAGGAGCTTTACGCATAATTGTTTCTCTCTTTCCAAAGTATATCCTCTAGGTCGTATCTTCGATCCTTAGGTAGAAAGTCTTTTGGATGTAAACATGTATTTGAAACATGTTATGGTTGATGGTTGCGAGTGGTTATTAATGGTTGCTCGTGAATGCACATATGCATACGTATTAGACACTAGATCAGTTCGGACGCTTTCATATTGCATTTACAGATATGTATTTGTTTGTAAGTTGAACTTGATATGTTATCATATGGATGTTACATATGGATGAATGGCTGTGCACGCATGTAGTATTTACATAACCAGGGATGCTTGCATACATGATTGGACGCATGGCACTGACATGATTCGCATTAAGGAGGTCAACTGAATCAGTAGACCGCCTGATTTTGCATTAGATAAAGACATATACACACACTATGCATATGAACATGAAAGCATTAGAAATCTTTTAAGGATAACGAATGCCTGTGATTGAATGGTTGAGTAGATGGGTGATTGGATGGTAGGACACATTCTTCCTAACTTGAAGATTTCGGGGACGAAATCCTTTTAAGTGGGGGAGAATGTAACACCCCATAATTCTGTAACACTAGGTTTCACAAATCAAGGCAGAATTAAATTTTAAAATCAAAATCAAGGGAAACGGGCTGCGCCATTGCGTTCGTCTTGGAATTCTGCATGAGATAGAGTCCGAGTTTGCGTTAATCGGACTCCGTATGAAGGAGTTATGGTCTTCAGAAGTTTCAGAATTCGATTTAAAATTCGAACAGGTCAGAAAACGAGTTCAAAAATTCAAAATCGGACCCAGATTGGGCTGGACAGGAATTTTCCCACCCAAGATCCAGGTCGACTGGGTAGTCGACCTGGGGCACCCAGGTCGACTGGGTAGTCGACCTCCCCGCTTTTTCCAAATCTGCAGCCTGGTTCGTTTTTCTGTATCCGGACGCCATTCTTACCAGATTCGTTGACTTCTACACTATATAAACAACCCTAGTCTCCTTCTCTATTCACAATTCTTTTCTATCCTTATGCTGCCTCTAAGAAAATGTATAAATAAATAAAATAATGTATAAAATAAATCAAGACGAGGAAATGCTACTCAAGACTTTCAAGAAGAAGATTCGAATCAAGATTAAAGCTTCAAGATAAGAATCAAAGGCTAACTCAAACGGTTTCAAGCAACGTCGCACGAATCATAGCAACGCCATCTTTCTATTCTAATCTAATCTCTGTAAGTCGGTTACTTTTTAGATTTGAACGTTTTCTCTGTTCGTGACATGAAATTAAAGGAATAAAAGAATATGCCAAATCTTTCTATTCGAATCAATGCTTATATCTTTGGACTGTTATGATTCGATGACCAACAAGACTGTGACTATGAAACTATGGACTTTAAAACCATATGCCTCTTTGACTATGAACATTGCCTATGACTATGAACACTGCATATGACTGTGACTGTGACTATGAGAATTATTTCCTTGACTATGAACACAAGCCTACGCCTTTGATTAGGAAACATAAACTATTGCCTATGACATAACAAGAACAACTGTGATTAAACACCTATGATTCATGACTAGGAAAGTGTTGCTTAAGTTTTGTGACTGTGAAATTGGGTCTAAACCTGATTATCTATTCTGTCTATTCTTGGTTTTCTTTGGTTTTTGATCTTGGGAATTTACCTATTAAGTTAGGTATATCCATGTTCTTGAACCTACATCGTTATTCAACCGTTTTTATGTCATAAGATTTTCAGACCTATAGGCCTTCGATGTTTTAGATCAATTTCTGTGTAATTCGTTAGGTCTGTAATTAGTAAATTATCATTTTATGCCAGTTATTATGTCTATCTTTTTCATAGCATCATTGGTTCATTCCCTATTTTCTACGAATCTAGATTTATCTATAATCTAGATTGAATCACGATTATATGAGCGGTGGGAATACGATTTGGGCAAAATATGAAATTTACTAAAAACATAGTTATAAACTTGGAAATTGGCATAAATTGGGAACCTGTATTACGACATAGAAATGCAAATTGGATAAATTTGACATGAATTATGGGATGTGTAATTTGAATCTAGTATTGACTTGTAAAACTAGCATTTACATGAATTGTGAATTAGAATAATAAGTCTAGTTTGACATGAACTGTAATTAGAATGTTAAATCAGAATTGGATTAGCTAATTTGGCATAATAAGTATATTGGCATAAATTTGAAATTGGCCATAATTGCGAGTAATTGTCATGTTTGGCAAAAATCATGGTTAGTGACACTTAATTTGGTATAGTTTACATACCAAAAGGGCATAAATATGAGATAGAGGGGAAAATGGGCCATAATAATAATTGTTGACAATTTACATTAAAAGAGTAATTTGGAAATAAGTAAATTAGGAATGATTTACTTATAGAATTTGTCCTAAATGAGAAAATGTAAATTTAGACAAATTAAAGGTTTATTAACGACATCTCTTTTAATAATACACCAGAAAGTTCTAGGGTGACAGAGAGGATAGTGTCTAGGCTTGGGTTTGGAAAATACAAGTTTCCTGCTCTCCCTGGCTATCCCTAACAGATCCGACGGACGGGATGGTTACTTTCAAAACCTGATTTTAAAATTAATCAAAACCCTTTGAACTTAGAAAACACGAATATGCCTAACCCGAGGTTAGACTGAGTTGCGATGTAAACCTGCCCGGAACCAACCGGCACATCCAGTAATCGCAACAATATTTGTCTAATGTGAGTGGTCGCGGCTTTAATTTATTTACTTAAAGCTAGAACAAGAATGGTAGAGTTAAGTTAACTAAGACACTTAATCAATTCAAACAAAACCGATGGGTGGGGGTTAGGTTCATACAGACACTTAACACAGTTAAGCTAGAATGGGAGGGTTAAGTCCATAGGAACACTTAACTAACTTAACGCAGTTAAGCTAGAATGGGAGGGCTAAGTCCATAGGAACACTTAACCAAACTTAACATGGTAACAAGACAAGATTTGTAGGGGTTAAGTAACTAAGAAAACACTTAGCCAAATTAACATGTTAACTAGACTAGAAGGTGGGGTTAAGTAAAGTTAATACAATTAGGCAAATTAACATGTTAACTAGACTAGGAGTTGGGGTTAAGTAAAATTTAATACACTTAGCCAATTTGATATGTTAGCTGGAATAGACCGTAGGGTTAAGCAAACTTGAACACTTAACCATCAGATTGTGATAAAGGAATAGAGTTAAGTTTAAAACGTGAAGGGATAATACTTAACCACTAATAACATGTTAGTTAAAACAGACGGGCAAGGTTAAGTTAAAAAGGAAACACTTAACCAATACATGATGAATGGGTAGGGTTAAGTAATAAGAAATACTTAACCAATATAACTTGGTTTGTGGTAGGGTTAAGTCAACATGAATTACTGATAACACTTAACCAGTTTAACAGGATAAATGAAGAGGGTTAAGTTAGCTTGAATTGACTAATGACACTTAACCAATCCAAATTGACGGGAAAGAGAACTAAGTAGTAAACCTTAGTTAAAAGGAGCTAAGTAGTAAACCTTAGTTAAGAAAACAACGATTCTGGAAACTAAGTAGTAAACCTTAGTTAACAAAACTAAGTAGTAATCCTTAGTATAACACGGGAAGGAGCGAACGTCCGTCTGATTAAAACGAAGGCTCCAACGAATTGGGTTACGAAGCCCGAGGCTTCGAGGGGACGTGAGGGTACTCTTGGTATCCCTCTGTGAGGCTGCAGATGATCCTCCTGGGCTCACAGAGGTTAAGGTCTGCGGTAGAAGAACCAATGGTATGCCTTGGTTGCAAAATATGGCAACCTAAAGACTAGGATGGACCAGCGTGATTCGGCAAGAAACCGATAGCCCTGTGATAGCAACTCGTCTTCTACCATCCATCTTCAGTCAATCGAGATACGTTAAGAGGAAAGACGGAGAACTCCAAAAGACCATATACTTGCTATCTAGTTATGGGTGAGGATGACCATAGGTTAGTGGGGCATAAGGGGCCTGCGTATAGTTCTCATTTTTCAAGGTGTGCCTTTCATTAGTTGAGGGAGGGGTCGAGTGGGACCATAACCACTGGAATAAAAACAGACCTTAGCATCTGCATCGGCAGATATCTGAAAGCTCCTGACCGAGTTCTGTGTTTCTTGATTTGCCCTGCCACAAGACTCGGGTCGCACATTACAGGACATGTGCGTATAGACAAGCGATAACGATTCGCGATACATGCGTGGGGAAGTCTAGGAACGTATACCACTCTAGGTAGTGTGTCCTAGACTTAGGGGCATCGTTCGACAGGTAGCATAATCCCTAGTTGGACTAGGTGGCATAAACCCTGAATCCGAGAAGCGTTCAGCAGATAGCGTAAACTCTAGTTGAATCTAGAAAGCACTGGATAGAAAACCCTAGATTAGATCTAGGTAATAAATAATAAATGTATGCCCGAAGGCAATGGAAAATACAGGGATTGGGATCACGTTATAGTTGCTAGTTGGGACACTAGTTAGGTGGTGCAGAGATATAGAAACCAGTATAACAAGGAAATAACGAAGCAGCGAAAGTATTAGAGCATATCCAGTTAATCTTATCTTAGCATATCTTGTGTTAATCTTGTCTAATCTTGCTGATCCTATCATCATGGTGTTATCTTGTATTCAGTTAATTCATGTCGTTTTGTTTTTCCATGTTCACATGCTAGAAGTTACTGAACTTACTCAAGCTTTATGTCTGACTCTGTTTTTCTTTCGTCTTCTTTTCTTCTGTCCCCCCCCCCCCAAGGTAGTAAAGGAGGGAATAGTATAGCTCAGGTTAAGTTGGATTGTCATTCTTTCCCAGCTTGAAGATTTTTCGAAGTTTTGCTTGGATTCTCTTTCCAGATGCTATGGCTGGCTCTTGCTACATTGGGGAATATAAATGTTGTTCTATGCTTCTTTATTTTGTAAGACAGATGATACTCTGATATTATAAAGAAATCGTTGTACAAACTATTTTATCAATAAAGCAAAGTTTTATTTTCCGCTGTTTAATTTCTGTCTGTCTTATAATTTATCTGCATCTTTTACCTTAAAATGCTCCACAGAACTTAGTGCATTCCCTTTGTGAGTGATACTAACGGATGTGGGGTGTTACAAGATTCCTAAGAAAAGATAGGCATGCCTACATGGGAAGTAGGCATAGTGAAGTAGGTTTGATTTCGTGTCATCTAAAAAGTAATTAAGATTTAACTCTGATTGAAGTAGGCACTGCAGTATCTATGATGATGTAACGACACGTATTTTTCAAAATTTCAAAATTTTAAATTTAGTTTGACTTTGGAATATTTTATGGTTATGAACAAAATTTGATGATTTAATTCTGAAGTTGTATGACATAAACTTCATTAAACTGATTAATGTATGAAATTCAACTTTTATAACAATAGTAACTTGTATTGACTGTAATGAACTATGGTTTGGGTTGTATTGTTAAATATTGAGATTTGGAGTCTAATATTAAAATATTTAAATTAAATTGAGTTGATAAATTTATAATTAAACTTAATGATTTAATTTGACAATTTATGATGTGAACTTATATAATTGTTTAAATAACAAAATTCAAGCTAGATGACAATAGTAACCTGAATTTGATTGCAAATCAAATTACAATTTAGATTATATTTACGAACACTAAAAGTTGAAATAAATATTAAAGTAATTGAATGAAATAGATTTGATTAATCTATAATTGAAATACAAATTGAATTTTATTGATATTCAAAAATTGAATTCAAAATAAATGAAACCTGATGTATAAAGTTAATCTGAATTCTATTCTGATTTGAATAAAGTTAATAAACTTCGGAAATTTAATTTGAAGTGAATAAACGAAAACTGAATATTTTAATATATTAATGAACCTTTTAACATAGCCATTTTGCAAACGAATTCGGAATTTGATAAAATCAGTTTCAATGAATCCGGATTGGTAAATTATTGTAAGATTTTAAGTTTCGTGTCAATCGGAGTTGTTATGTGGTCGTGCGTGATATAAACGCATATCGATTGACGATTTGAGAGTTAAAACAGCCATTTTCAAATGATATAGGATTTCAATGAAACTAGTTTCATTGAATCCAGAATATTGAATTATTGTGCGGTTTCAAATTTAGTAGCCATTAGACTTATCGATTGATCGTGCAAATTTAAAACGAATAGAAATTTATGTGCTTAATTTAATTAGAATAATTGAACTTTAAGAATAAACTGCTACACTACACCATAATAGCCATTTGGCAACCCTTATTTTTTTTGCAATTGCCAACACTTATTTGTGTTGTAGGTTAGTCACAATAATACGTGTTGCTATATAAAAAATGTGTTGCTAAAAATACAAATTTATAATTTTTTTATTGTCAACGCTTATTTGCGTTGTTAAGCCTGATTCTCGAGGGAAAAAAACGTAATTACCCTCATTAATTCTGCCGTAACACTGTGCTTCCCCATCCCAAACGCTTTACCCCCTTTCGGCTGCATTAAAAAGAATTAGAAAATGAGTGATTTCCGCGATTTTCGTTCTTCGGTGATTTGCAGATTTGGAGAAACGCGGTTTTCGTTCCACTTCTGCCATTTCCAGTTCGGTGTTTTGAAGATCCACTGTCATATTCAAGACAAGGAAGTAGTTGATTTTCGCGATTAGACACGGAAGTTGCAACTGGCGGATGTCTTGTTTGTGTTTTGAGGTTGTTGTATTGCTCAATCTTGGTCAAAAAAGCATTCAATTCAGGTATTATGTTTAAATCTAAAGTATATACCCAATTTATTTGACATATCCAAAAAAGAATTAAGGGTTAATTATCTATTGTACTTCCACAAACAAATAAATAAAATCAATGACAGCAATTGGATTTCTTCTCGATTTCAAGTTGTTATTGGGTGTTTGCTATCTTCATGACAACTGGGAACTACACAGAGATTTGAAGACGTCGAATATTCTTATCAATAACTGCGATGGACTAAAAATTTGCGACTTCAGCATGGCTTGTCAGTATGGGAGCCCATTAAAAGCTTATACTCAACCGGTTGTCACTCTGTGGTACAGGGCACCTGAACTTCTAGGAGCTAAAAATTATTCAACTGCCATTGACATGTGGTCTTTAGGTTGAATTATGGCTGAACTCTTGACAAAGGAACCACTATTTCCCGGAAAATATGAGATTGATAAGCTTGGTGAAAAGTTTCATCGGACGGTGACATATACACCATTTACAGCTACGGCGCTGACCGCTCGTCCTGTTCTTTCATAATCTGGACTTGGCCTATTGAACAGACTACTTACCTTCGATCCTGAAAAGAGGATAACAGCATAAGAGGCTCTTCGTCATGACTGGTTTAGGGAAGTTCCTCTGCCGAAATGGAAAGAGTTAATGCCAACATATCCTGCTCAACATGCACAAGATAGATGTCTGAGAAGAGTTATTAAGAGCCCAGATCCTCTAGAAGAGTTGAGCAGTTTCGTTTTTGTTTGGATGGACAACACACTCTCCCCTTCAACGGAGCAACTTTTTTTCTTGATAACTTGTCCACCAAAAGTTTGAATTCTCCTTGTATTGGGATATGCCTAGTAAGAGATGCTCGTGTGAAGGGGATCAATATCTTTTGCTTCCCATTTGGAAGGAGTTTACAAATTACTTTTATAAATGACAAGTATCTTTGATACCAATTGGGAGATTCCTTGTTAGGGGAGAGCGTTTGATTGGAAATATGAACTTTCAGTTGCAACAATAATTAGATAGTTCACCAATGGACAACAACTTTGATTCCATTGGTAATAATATAACCATTTTCCCGTGCTGTACACCCATATGATTATGAATGGTCTGCCTGGGAAACAAGGAATGATTTTCATACCTTCAATTCACGTGGGAGTTTCATTTTTAGGGTTCGTTCGCAGTGAAAATTTGGCATGCTCATTTTTTTTTGACGTCCGACGCGTCGGACGCAAGCACCTGTTACCCCTTCCATATTCCACGATTCTCGAACGCTGGAAATTTAACCGTTGGCGTCCGACGCGTCTGACGCCAACGGTTAAATTTCCAGCGTATCATTTCATCGGCTATAAAACTCATAGCCTCCCCCCTTTTCTCCCCAGCTCAACCCAAATCCTCTCCTCCTAACCCCCAAATTTCGATTTTTTCGAGCAATTTCAAGCTGCAAAAATGGTAATTTTTTATATGGTTGTGTTTATTTTTCAATTTCCTATAACATATGATTTTTTCGAAGTTTTCTGAATTTTTTTTTTTGGTTTATGCAAATGGCTTCCTCTTCCACCTCTGCTACCTCGCAGTCATTTGCGAATTGGATGGACGACCGGGAGTCCGCTTTCATAGATATTTGCGTTGAGTTTATAGCCGATCGCGATACAGGCTTCAGTGGGTTCTACTCAACAGTCGCGACAACAATGAATGACCGATTTAATCTGGAGTTCATAGAAACCCAGATCAAAAATAAATGGGACAACATGAAGCGCTCTTTTCGCGATTGGGACAGACTGCTATGAACACCTGGCGGTGTATGGAATGCAGAGTTTGATTATCTGGACGGTCCAGATGATTTTTGGAGTACCGGCGGTGGTAGACCTTACAGATGGTTCAGGAGGAACTCGCCGTTGAAGTTCCGAGAGCAGGACACTATGTTCGAGGGTTGTTTGCGGAAATACACTTGTGCGTATCCGATACCTGAGGTTGCGCCTCCTACTGCACCTGCACCTGCACCTCCACTAGCGCATGTGCCAGCCGCTTCCTTCGCCCCTGCCGAAGCGGGTTACTATACTGGTTGGATGGCTTCGGGCGATCCCCCTTCTGGTTATCCCTCTAGGCACAGACAGGTAGAGCGTGCAAGCTCGTTTGTGATAGACCATATGAGACAGCTTGCTACTCGTTGCTTGGAGCTTGTTCAGGGACCGGGTACACGTGTGGACCTTTGGGAGATTCTGACGATTTTCCCCAATGATCCGTGGAATGTGGATATTGTTCAGGAGCTTACAGATGAGGGCATACGTGGGTTTATGTTGGTGGAGTTTAGCTTATTGCCCCATCGTCGTTTATTTTAGATTTTCATGTATTTGTTTTAATTTCAGTCCTGTTGTGTTCTGTATGTTTGTATTTCTGCTCATGTAATGAAAAATGTAGTCGTTTTGTTTTATGCAGTTAATATTTAATTAATTCTAAATAATTAATTTAACAATTAAATACCCCGCTCAAATACCCCATTCGTAGCTAAAAACACATTCCCCGTTCGTTACAGTACCACACTTAAATACCCCGCTCAAATGTCACGCTCAAATACCCCGCTTGCGTTGGTTAAGAACGCACCCCTATTGTCCCAAGTGCAAAAGTGGATTCATATTTTTTTTGAAAGGGATCATATTCTTACATTTGAATTACTACAGGATTTTTGTGATTATGCTGCAGCTGGTTGTTTCTGTTCTTTATGTTCTATCTACAGAGTATCATGGTAAATCAGGTATAATTATTTTTCTGCTCTATTGTTTTTAGGCAGCTGTTTTCTCTCTCTTCTGAATGACATCGATGGAAGGTGCTTGTCTTGATAAAGCAAACATGACCCCACATATAAGTTGTATTGTGTTTAATTTGCCTTATCTCCTCCTTTTTAGTTCAGTAGCGGACCAAATCAATTATTTCTTTTTGACATATACCATTCAGCTGTTTGTTTTTCAGTTGCATTATCTCTTTTTCTTATACATTTTTATTTGAAAATTTATGGTATGTCTATCACAAAAAAAAGAGTACGTTTTAAACTTTGTTTCGGGATGTGACTAGGATGGCCTGTGTTGATTAACAATTTTGAAGTTTCAAGGAATTAATTAGCCTTTACCCTGTTTTTTCTTATTTATTTATTTATTTTGAAATTGGGCAATGTACTGCAAGCCTTAGGTGGTATATTGTAGCTTACAAGTCAACATAATTATCGCTGTTTGAATTACATTACGTACCACTCAAAATAGTTACCAAGAGCGATGCGTTTAACCATTGAAAAACTAGTGCTAAACAATGGGAGCTTTATTTTACTAGAGTACGGAACCCATGACCAAAGAAACTTAAAGGTTTATAACTTAATTTTTATTAAACATTATAGTTGGGAATAACCATTGATATTGCTGTTCATATTTTTTTTCCCACGAGTGTCCTAATATTTACGATTTTACTTTTTAGCTCTTTCAAAAAATCAGTTGCTAGCAGTAACATATTCTTGTAAGCCATGATAGTCATTTGTGTTCTTTGTGAACTGATATTGAGATATCTGTTCAGATCATACTTGTGTAATATGGAGTGTAATATGCATCTCTTATCCTATGAAAAATAATAATGAAGAATGATAATTTAGATGTGATTCATGGGTTGTTAATGCTTATTTATTTGGTTAGGTAACATCAAAGCAATTAATTTTATTGGGAAAAAACAGATGTAATTAATCCCTTACTAAATGTGGAAAAAGGAGAACATTCCCATGTTAAATGGATGTAAATCTACTGAAAATATTGTAGTGTAGATATGTCTTTAATTTTTGTGCTGCCTTCACTCCATCAAGTTGAAATATTAAACAAATTGATAAAGTTGAATAAGGGACTAATTTTCTGTGGTCTTCAGTTAAAATTTGAGGTTTAATGTTATGGGTGAAGTGGACAGATGACATTGGGGATAAAGCTCTTTGAATAAATATTTTTGCATAGGAGCACATATGTTAACTCCTAGAATTGGTTATTGAATTAATTAAATATATTGATTCTATCCTGCGTTAATGTTTTTCAATAATTTGTATATTTTCATGTGAAGGCCCTAATGCGCAGGGCCACAACATGACATTTTAAATTAATGAAATCACAATCTTCCACCATACTTGTGAAACCGACAAGGGTCAAAAGAGCTAACTCGCTAATTATTTTTGCAAGATAATTGTTTTTTGAATGCAATTTCAATATTATGTATGTGCAATTTTTTAAGTAAAAGGCAATCCATGTTTTTTTTTCTTTACAACATAATGTGTTTTACTTTATGTTTATATATCATTTTTTTTTAGTATGTTCATCCTGCCCTTGCATTGATTGTTTTTTGAGCTTTTCCATTGTGTTTGCTGAATTGTCTCTCATAGTTTTATGCTTACCAGGTGTTTGAAGGAATGTTGCACCATGACAACTCCCTCCCTTGAGAAACAGACCTTGTCTCAAGTTCTAATAAAGGAAGGTTGGGTACACTGAGAATGGGAAGCGTTTTGGCTGGTTAAGGAGGAGACTCTAGAAGGGATAGGGTTTGGGTTTAACAAGATAGCTCTCATACCTTGGACTTTGATTAAATCAATGCCCAAGGACATGGCGTTGATTTAATCAGCTTCCAACAATAGGTGCTGATTAAATTAGTGATCGGACCAATTCAGAATGCAGAATTAGCCCCTGAATATTAAGGGAATTCAGTTTGTTGGGCAAATCGTTTTTGCTCGATTCAGTATTCAAAGCATGAATATAGAGTTGCTTTTATTGTGAGAGGAAGCCATGGTTAGGGATTCGTACTTTAATTGATATTTGCGTGATTCTGTTGATGATTTCATAGTAAACAGTAAAACAAATTTTATCAAATTTGTCTAAAAGTAAAATTAGAGAATATAATAGAAAGTAGTTTTTGAATAACCATTTTAATTTTTTCTCCCTTTTAAGCAAATTGTAACACTTACCTTCTATGTGCAATTTTTTTTAATAAACGAATTTCCGAAATTGAAAATTGAGAACTGTATAAGACCTAACTTTGAACTCTATTTATAAATAAGAAATGATTAGGGCTTGAAAATGTCTTTCGTAAACGTTTTGTCATACTTCAAATAAGAATAACAATAAGTTAAAACATCACATTTACTTTTAAGATTGTACTTCAAAAAATGGACGTCTTAAAAAGGTGTGTTTTTTATACATGTTGCTAAGTTAAGCCTAATTGTTTTATATCTTTTAATAAAAGAAAAGTGCTATGGTCTTAGTAAAATGCAATATTTGTTGAAAATAAATGGTAGGTTTTATAGTCGTAAAAACTTATTTCTTTTGCGGAAATGATGTCGAAATCAAATTTTTATATTTAAAAAGGTAAAATGAAAATATTATGACTATCCCTTAAACTTACAAAAAAATGAATAGAATTAGGTTAGATAAATAGGATTAAACAGCCCAGTAGGGCAAAAATTGAGCATGAAATATAAAAGCACTGAGATTTTTAAATTAGAGAAAGGAAATAGTCTGGAGATTTAGAGACTTTCCAATAGACATTTGATTTGAAGCGGTAAAAGTATAATAGAGAAAGGTGAACATCATTCATTACCTTTCTATCTAAGTATGATTTAGACCGTAAATCTTAGCGCTAGAAATTTTGGGAGGAATGATTTGGGTAAAACATATTTCAAAACAAAGAAGTAGCCAAGATGTTTTATGATAATGAAGAATATTATAGATACAAAAATAATTCTCTATTGGTTCAAAGCCATAATAAATTTTTATTTTATATGGATTTAGAATTTTGGTTAGCTCAAAGAATTTATTGACCAATACATCTACTTTTAGTACTTTTGATTTCTCGGGGGCGATTGTTGTGATATTAATACTTGCAGTACAAGGTAGAAAACTATTTTGACACAAGAGAGAGTTTTATGTTATACTAGCCAAGGGCTGAAAGTACATGTAAAAGATGATCAAAGCGATGATCTTGAGGTAACATGTATTTCTTTCTCTCAATCCTTGGAGATTATTATTTGTTTACATAATATAAGTTAATATAAGTTCTGAAAGTATTATTTGTTTGAAACATTATCAGGACAAGAAAACGATTATGATTATTTGTGGAAGGGTGGCGCTGATTTTGAAATTTCAAGCAACATTGCATCCCTCATATTGCTTTTAGCTTTAGAAGTATGAGTACAAGGCATGTCGTCTGATTTGGTGAAATATAGGTTACAAAGAAAGTAAGTTGTCGTTTTATTGTATACTATGTGTAGCGATGTTTGTAAAATAATAGGTACATGGGTTATCATCACAATTATAAGTATGTTATTGGGTATGATGTGATATGAGCTCCATTCAATGTTTTATAAGTTAGAACATTGTCCATTTTAGTTTTTCCTGGCTGAATTTTTAGGTATAAGGTTAGTTAAGTACTAGTCATTTTGTCTATCAGATTAAAATATTAAAGTACCATCACATACTAAGTTGTATCTGGTAAGGAATGACATATTCTAGGTCACTCACTATAAATGGTATGCCATAATATGAAGGAATAATATAAATATCATTAATGATATTATTCCATAACTATAGTACGTATAAATGGTATGCCATAATATGAGAAAATAATATAAATATCATTAATGATATTATTTCATAATTATAGCAGTACGTACGACTACATGTATCTTGTAACTTTATATATTTGTGATTACTGAATGGAAAAGTATCATTTTCTTCAACTCTTCATCATGATATCAGAGCTCTGATCCAAAACAGTTCAACTTCCTCTTCTTCAATGGCTCTCATTAACCAAACTTCATCCTATCATGTTTTTAATGGCAGCAATCCCACAAAGCCCTACACTTTTCTAGGCAAATTTCAGTGGTACCGAGAGCAAGGACATGTGATTGCTCATTGTCCTTTATTTAAGCAAAAGTTTCCTAATGCCTTCCTCCTTCTTCAAATTCTCAACCTCCGTCAAACCAATTCACACAAAACCTCAAGCAAACATCGCAAATCCCTCTTTCTCTTCATCCTCTTCAACATTGTTTCTCGACAATGGTGCCTCCTACCACGTCATGACAGATCTGAACAATCTATCCCTTCATGCTCCTTATGATGGAACCAAAGATTTGATCGTCAGTAATGGCAAAAGCCTTAAAATCACTCACGTCGGTTCATAATGTCTTAGTTGTTCCTGCCATGTCTAAAAATATAATTTCTGTTTCTCAACTTTGTCATGATAACAATATCTCAATTATCTTTTTTCCAGCTCTTTTCATATGAAGGATCTCAAAACAGGAGAATCTCTATTTCAAGGGCTGGTTGTAGCATGCATTTATCAGCTCAAATCCACAACCCCTACAGTCTACGTAAGCTCAACTAGTTCAATTGATTGACAACATCGTTTAGGGCATCTGTCTTGTAATGTTTTTAGGCAAATTGTTTCCAAAAATAAACTTCATGTTCCTAGTATCTCCACTTTAGATTGTAATCCATGTGCTTGCAATAAAAGTCATAAACTTCCTTTTTCTACTTCCTTTATTGTGTCTACTGCCCCACTTGGATATGTTTGTTCTTATCTTTGGACATCACCGATTTACTCTCATGATGGCTTTAAATATTATCTTATTTTCGTTGATCATTTTTCTAAATACATTTAATTGTATAATTTGAAATGAAAATCAGATGCAAAACATTTATTCATTCGCTATAAAGCTCTAATTGAAAAATGCTTTCAACTGCCTCTCAAAACTCTCTACTCAGACAACGGTGGTAAGTATGAAAGCCTACGTAACTACCTGTCCATCGACGGAATTTTGCATCTCACAACTCCACCCCACACCCCTCAACAGAACAGCTATTCAGAGTGATGATATCGACACATTTTTGTGACATTTCTTTCAATCTTAAGTTATGCTAAAATGCCTCTTGAATATGGGACAAATGCTTGCTCAACAGCTGTTTACTTGATTAATCGACTTCGCATGCCAACTTTAAACAACGTTTCATCCTACTTTAGATTATTCGACCAACATCCTAATTATTCCAAGCTTCGAAGTTTTGGGTGTCTTTGTTACCCATGGCTTAAACCCTACAATTCTCACAAACTTGAACTCAAATCTCAACCATGTATTTTTGTTGGTTATTCACCTACTCAAAGTGCATATTATTGTCTTGAATTAAACACTGATTTTGTCTATGTTTCTCATCATGTTCACTTCAAAGAGAACATTTTTCCTTTTTCTGAACTTAATAATTCAACTACCTCCTTATCTGACCTAATGGAACAATGGGCACCTCTCACGTTATCTATATTTTCAAATACTCAATCTTCCTCTTCTCATTCATTGCAAGCTAACTCACCTTCCAGCACATCTCCTACCTTATTCCCCACTTCACCCGTTTCATCTCCCATATCTGCAGCAAACTTATCTCAGCCTCCTATCCCACGGCTGAGCTTTCCTCTACTTCATCTCAGTCAAACCTTGATATATCCAC
This sequence comes from Allium sativum, assembly GCA_030737875.1. Classification (NCBI taxonomy): domain Eukaryota; kingdom Viridiplantae; phylum Streptophyta; class Magnoliopsida; order Asparagales; family Amaryllidaceae; genus Allium; species Allium sativum. The sequence continues at coordinate 587,018,247 of CM060916.1, forward strand.
ATCTACAAATTCAACATCCAACAATCCTGTACATTCTTCTCAAACGACCACAAGACTACAACATGGCATTAGGAAACCTATCAGCAAATTGAATTTAAATGCGGAGGTCCATGAAATGGAGATCCCAAAAAATATCACCTAAGCATTAAAAAAACCATTTGGCGTAAAATTATAGATGAAGAGATTAATGCATTGGTGAAAAATAGAACTTGGGATCTTGTACCTTCATCTATGTCATAAAATGTAGTGGGATACAAATGGGTTTTTTGAATTAAAAAGAATAAGGATGGTAACATTATTCAGCACAAGGCTCATTATGTTGGAAGAGGTTTTAATCAGAGAGCCAGCATCGACTACGGTGAGAGTTTTAGCCCCAAAGTTAAACCCGCCACGGTTCGGCTTGTGCTCTCACTTGTAGTTAGTAAAGGTAGGTCATTGTGCCAACTTAACATAAACAATGCTTTTCTACAGGGCATACTCACTGATGATGTATACACCATACAACCACCTGGCTTCACAGATCCTATACATACAACACATGTATGCAAATTAAACAAGCACTGTATGGGTTAAAAAACAAGCTCCAAGAGCTTGGTATAAAGAATTACAGCAATATTTAATTGAGTTGGGCTTCAAGAATACGTTCTCTGATTCATCCTTGTTCACATTGCACAAAAATGGTGACATCATTTATTTGTTGGTTTATGTGGATGATATTATTATTACAAGTAATGCAACTCATGCTCTGGAAGATTTTGTAAAAAATTTGGCAGCACGTTTCTCACTTAAAGACCTTAGAGAATTTTCTTACTTTCTGGGAGTGGAAGTAATGCCTCATCCAAAAGGTATTTTATTGAGTCAAAAGAGGTATATTGCTGATATTTTATGCAAAGCTAATATGGACGATGCAAAACCAGTTGCAACACCATAGCAACTCATCCTCCATTAACTATACGTGGAAATCTTCTCAACGATCCAACTGAGTATCGTACTCTGATAGGTAGTTTACAATATTTAAGTCTCACAAGGCCTAATGTGGAATTCGCAGTGAACAAGTTAGATCAATACATGCAGCATCCAACTGAGGAACGCAAGCAATTTCTACATCGTCCTCTTCGGTATCTAAGTGGTACATTTAATATGGGTTTAGTTATACAAAAAGATTCACCTCTCACTCTTCATTCTTACTCTGATGCAAATTGGGCTCATGACAAAGATGGTTACATTTCTACAACAACATATATAGCCTATTTGGGCAAGAATCCCGCCTCTTGGATGTCAAAGAAGCAGTGTACAAGAGCTAGATCATCTACCGAGGTCGAGTGCAAGGCAGTGACAAATGCTACTACCGAAATTCATTGGGTAGGAAATTTATTCAAGGAGCTTGGTCATAACCTCACTCTCGCGCTAGTCATCTATTGTGATAATGCTGGAGCTACATATGTGAGTGCTAATCTGGTTTTTCATTCTAAAAAGGAAGCATCTGGGATTGGATTACCATTTTGTCAGAGAGAATGTGCAAAGTGGAAACTTGAGGGTCTCTTGCATCTCCACAAATGACCATCTTGCAGATGCCCTCACCAAGCCACTACCACATGCCTCCTTCACAACATTAGTCAGCAAAATCGGTCTTTCATCTTGGTCTTCCATTTTGAGGGGGCGTGATAAGTATTAACATATTTTAAGTCAAACCCTATAAATGGTATGCCATAATATGAGGGAATAATATAAATATCATTAATGATATTATTCCATAACTATAGCAGTACATATAAATGGTATGTCATAACATGAAGAAATAATATAAATATCATTAATGGCATAATTCCATAGCTGTAGCAGTACGTATGACTGCATGTATCTTGTAATTTTATATATTTGTGATTACTGAATGGAAAAGTATCCTTCTCTTCAAATCTTCATCAGTATCGACCATAAAACAATCGGAACAAAAGGGTGGAGCTATGGGGGAGAGGTCTCACTGAGGGAATGGTGTTAGAGAATGGTAAATTATGGAAGAGTCAGAGTTAGGATTGCATAAAAAATAGTTCTTTCAAGAACGTAGGCTTCCATTAAGAAACGATGCTCTATTTGCATGCATTGAGATGCGAACGTAGTTTCAAAGCAAACAAAACTTCGAAATGTTGGGTAAAATTTGAAGGAGGATAAGATGATTCGTTTCAATTATCTTTCAAATTGAATTAAGACTATTTACTTAAAGAAATTCGTGGAATATTAAATTAATACGCATATGAATGTTGCCTAACAGTGGCACACGAACAAAGTATCACTTTGGTGATTATAATTAACGCTAAAATAATTTTTAATCAAAACTTCAATTAATTTGTGGACTTTTATTATTGCATTTGAGTAGGAAAATAGACCAAATTTACTTTAATATGACATTTGAGTACTTCTTGCTTATAGTACTTAAGATAGACCCTTGAATGCTAGAAAAATGATACCAGGATACCACGATTGTTGGAATATTGAAAAAACGAATCATAAGAAAACTAAGATGACTTAAGTCAAATCTAATGGCAAGGAAGCTATGTTATTTTGGACAACTTAGGAAATCATTACATTTGGATACCCCTAGGATGGATGGAGATATATTAAAGATTTACATAGAAAGAACTGTGGGTGGAGACACCAATCGCTTTCGTGTTTTCTCACAGGGTATCTAAAAGACGAAGTGCTTAGACATACTAGTTGATGATTAAGTTTGGTATGATTATGCATTAAGGATTGCATATGGCTACAGTTTACTAGGAACATACTTATGCTCAAGTTATTTAGCATGGTGACATGATTTGAGATGGTTGTAAGGAATATAGAGGGTTGCTAATGCACAAAAATTTAATCAAAGATTTATGTTAGTGACAAAGGTTGATAAGGGCAGCCAGAAGGGTGACTTGGTTAGCTTTATTTAAAATTAGATTCCTTTGATACCAGGGGAAGGAATGTACAAGATTAGCAGAATGGGCAAAATGGCAAGAGAAACACACAAGTTTTATTGGAGGTAACAAGGTCCGTTTGAGCATCTTGTTGGTCAGATATGCATTGGGCTCTAGTTTGGAAAAGTTTGTATCGAGAGTTGCAGGGCCTTTTTCGATATTTGGACAAAGTATAAGGTTTAGCCTATGGGGAAGAGCTTCTTAGAGTGGTCAACGCCAATTCACAATATTTATTTTGTATCGTACTTGTTGAATGTTTAAGAAATGCATCTACATGCTTGAGCATTGTTAGCTAGGAATACCGAATACAATGTTTGATGAAGAGTTGAAGAGAAGGATACAATTGTTTATTCATGAATCACAAATATATATAATTACAAATACATGGAGTTAATCCTTATCATGATATTTATTACATTTCATCATATTTATTATAACTGCAAAAATTATGAAATAAATTATATTATGGCATACCATATATGCAGAGATTGACATAGATTATGTCAATCCTTATCACGCCCCCTCAAAACGGACAGCCAAGACGAAAGACCGATTTTGCTAACCAATTTTGTGAAGGAGTTATGTGATAGTGGCTTAGTGAGGGCATCCGCAAGCTGGTCATTAGTGGAGATCTAAGAGACCCTCAAATTTCCACTTTGCACATTTTCTTTGACAAAATGGTAATCCAATCCCAGATGCTTCATTTTAGAATGAAAACTGGATTAGCACTCACATATGTAGCTCCAGGATTATCACAATAGATGACTCGTGCGAGAGTGAAGTTATGACCAAGCTCCCTGAATTAATTTCTTACCCAAAGAATTTCGGAAGCAGCATTTGCCACTGCCCTATACTCGGCCTCGGTAGATGATCTAGCTCTTGTACACTGCTTCTTTGATGTCCAGAAGATAAGATTCTTGCCCAATGCTATTATAGAAATGTAGTCGTCTTTGTCGCGAGCCCAATCCGCATCAGAATAAGCATGGAGAGTGAGAGCTGAATCTTTGTGTATAATTAAACCTATATTAGGTGTACAGCTTAGATACCAAAGAAGACGATGTAGAGATTGCGTGTGTTCCCCAGTTGGACGCTGCATGTATTGAGCTAACTTGTTCACTACGAATGCCACATCAGGCCTTGTAAGACTTAAATATTGTAAACTTCCTATCAAAATACGATACTCAGTAGGATCGTTGAGAAGATTTTCATGTACAGTTAACGGAGGATGAGTTACTAATGGTGTTGCAGCTGTTTTGCATTGTCCATATTAGCTTTGCACAAAATATCAGCAATATACCTCTTTTGACTCAAGAAAATACCTTTTGGATGAGGCATTACTTCCATTCCCAAGAAGTAAGACAATTCTCCAAGATCTTTGAGAGAGAAACGTGTCGCTATTTTTTTTATAAAAGCTTCCAGTGCATGAGTTGCATTACTTGTAACAATAATATCATCCACATAAACCAACAAATAAATGACATCACCATTTTTGTGCAATGTGAACAAGAATGAATCAGAGACTGTGTTCTTGAAGCCCAACTCAATTAAATATTGCCGCAGTTCTTTATACCAAGCTCTTGGAGCTTATTTTAACCCATACATTGCCTTGTTTAATTTACATACATGTGTTGGATGTATAGGATATGTGTATCCAGGAGGTTGTATGGTGTGTACATATTCAGTGAGTGTGCCCTGTAGAAAAGCATTGTTTATGTCAAGTTGGCACAATGACCAACCTTGACTAACCGCAAGTGAGAGCACAAGGCGAACCACGGCGGGTTTAACTACGGGATAAAAGTCTCACCGCAGTCAATGTCAGCTCTCTGATTAAAACCTCTTGCAACATAACAAGCCTTGTACTAAATATGTTTCCATCCTTATTCTTTTTAATTCAAAAAATTCATTTGCATCCCACTACATTTTGTGACATAGATGAAGGTACAAAATCCCAAGTTCTATTTTTCATTAATGTATTAATCTCTTCATCCATAGCTTTGCGCCAAACGGGGATTTTTAATGCTTAGGTGATATTTTTAGGAACTCCATTTCATGAACCTTCGCATTTAAATTCAACTTACTGATTGGTTTCCTAATGCCATGTTGAAGTCTTGTGGTCATTTGAGGAGAATGTACAAGACTGTTAAGTGTTTAATTTGCAGATATGGATATATCGAGGTTTGACTGAGATGAAGTAGAGGAAAGCTCAGTAGTGGTATTAGAAGGTTGAGATCAGTTTGTTGCGGACATAGGAGATGAAAGGGGCGAAGTGGGGAATGATGTAGGAGGTGTGCTGGAAGGAGAGTTAGTTTGCAATGAATGAGAGGAGGAAGATTGAGTGTTAGATAATATAAATAACATGAGAGGTGCCCATTGTTCCACAAGGTCGGACAAGGAGGCAGTTGAATTTTTAAGTTTAGAAAAAGGAAAAATGTTCTCTTTAAAGTGAACATAACGAGAAACCTAAACACGATTTGTGTTCAATTCGAGACAATAATATGCACTTTGAGTAGGTGAATAACCAACAAAAATACATGGTTGAGATTTGAGTTCAAGTTTGTGAGAATTGTAGGGTTTAAGCCATGGGTAGCAAAGACATCCAAAACATTGAAGCTTGGAATAATTAGGATGTTGCCGAATAATTTAAAGTAGTGACACATTGTTTAGAGTTGGCACGGGAAGTCGATTATTCAAGTAAATAGAGCATCTGTCCAATATTCAAGGGGCATTTCAGCATGAGCTAAGAGAGATAGAAATGTCTCAAAAATGTGTCGATGTCGTCACTTCGAATAGCCATTGTGTTGAGGGGTGTGGGGTGGAGTCGTTAGATGCGAAATTCCATCGATGGACAGGTAGTTACGTAGGCATTCATACTCACCACCGTTGTCCGAGTAGAGAGTTTTGAGAGGTAGTTGAAAGTATTTTTCAACTAGAGCTTTATAGTGAATGAGTATATGTTTTGCATCTGATTTTCGTTTCAAATTATAAAACCAAATGTGTGACGACCATATCCCCCGTTCCACGGGGGCAAGGGTAATCTTTGGAATATAACACATAAACAGATAACAGCAGGACAGAAATAAATAGATACACTAGATAATGTACAACAGAATATACTGGAATTAATAATCATCAGAGTTACACAATATATAGGATCGTACTTAGTACAAATACAGTTCAGCTATACATAAATGTCTACAGCGGAAACAAAACATAATATGTACAATAGGAGCTGAACAACATAAAAAGAGATAAATGATAGAATCCATCTTCAGCTCCGTAGCTATCCAGAAAGAGCCTGCTAAAACCTAAATACAAGGCTGCCCATGTAGAAATAGGGGCACCCGAATTTGCAAGTGAAACAAACTACGAGTCAGTCATGGGACTTGTATGAGAAATCCACTTAACTTACTTTATAATATGGCCAATCACAGGACCACGCCGCTAATGCAGAACGGGTTTACTCCATTGGATTGCCAGTGCTTTAAAACAAGTAAATATTTTAAACATCGCAATGCTTTTTGTAAAAATGAAGCCATTATAAGACTCAGTTCCCATAACACAATGCAACACAAACCGGAAGATAGAGTTTTACCTTATAATGACCTAAATATGCTTGATACGAATAAAACAAAAGCATTTGATATTATTACTAGTGTTTATATGTTTCAAAAACAATTTCAAATCATAAGTATAAATCATAGACGGCATTAATGCCCCATACCACTATGTCGCCATATATAGGTATACAATCAAAACCGCACGGTGTCGTATTTGGAAACTGGATTTCCGTCATGAACCAAGGTAAGGGATCGTCCTTACCGAATTCGAGACAATCTAGCCTACCATGTCTCAGGCAAGCGCGCAGGCAAGCCTTGGAGCAACAGGGCCAGTCCACTCGATGTAGATTAAACTTAAACCCTGGAAAATATGTCCCCCCACCCTATGGGGCGTAAATGAGCCCAATGACTCCATTTCCGAGGTACCTCGCATTCCAACAACCACATAGGTGAAAATAATATAAATGTCAGGGCTGGTAGGTCATTGACACCACCTCTAGCTGGAAAGTGACGCATGTCCTCCTTGTCGTCCTCTCCCGTTTCTGGTTCATACCGGGGTGTGAGGCTCGCGAATCAATGTTATACACAAAGCTATGCCACACAGGCCGTGCTTTGATCATCAACCACAAGACTTTACTTTTCAACAGAAGCCTTGATCATCTGCCACACAGGCATGCCACACAGGCAATTCACTCCATGCGACTGATTTATATCGATATATAAGCTCTGAGCTCGTATGTCACAGAGAAAGGCGTTAAGCAAGAGAATAAATTCTCATCCGCCAAACATATATATATATATATATTTAATAGAGATCAATCAGCACAGAACAAAATCCAATGTTAGACACACAGTCCATTTACAAGTTCGTTCTAGGTCTGAACGAAACCGGAGGCACCTTATACCTCGCATATCCGTACAATCAACAAGTACGTCCGGACGGCTACCACTTTATCCCCTTCAAGGTAGCTACTCCTATCATAAGCATCAGTAGCACCCCTCCATTCGACGTGAAGATCATCGTCTTGCACCATCTTCATATCTTCGACTTCTAATCGTCGATCAATTATTTGAAATGAGAATTAACTCGGCCTTTTCAAATAATTCACATATATTTAGGATTTTAAATCAATTCATTTCAATGGTTAAATTATTCGATACCAATAATTCAATTCATTTATGTAGTTCTCATGTCAAACACATTCAACCATCAAATATCCAATAAACCGAGCAAATTCAGTTTATTTCCATTCCATATCATTTATAATATTTTATCACGATTTATCGCTATTTTTATTCATTTAAAATAGCCAATTTATATAAACGACGCTTCAGGCCATAACGCGGCCGTGGCGCTGTTTTTCTTCAAATTTATTTGCACATATCTGAAAATCTAACTGTTGGATCTTCACAAACTTTATATCATTAGAAAGATCTTTTCAAAACGAATCCAAGGGTTCCAGTTTTGGGAAAATCCGACAGTCGGATCTCCCTGTACAATCGTTTGAAGTTACGATTTCAAAATACGAACTGCAACGTCGTTATTCAATTTAATTTAATTATATTCATATTTATATATAAATATAATTGATTCTGGCGCTGTTTTCATTCAGATTTGAATTAAACATTCCAGACAATCCAACCGTTGGATCTTTACAAAGTTGGTGTCGTTGGAAAGATATTTCCAAAGCGAACCCAATGGTTTCGGTTTCGGGAAAACCCGATAGTCGGATCTCCCACAATAATCGTTTTAAATCATGGTTTCAAAATACGAACTGCAGCTTCGTTATTCGATTTATCTTAGTTATATATATATATATAAATATAATTCATTCTTCGATTTCAAAACCATATTCGTTTCATATATGTGATAAAAATGATATTTTTATCCAACAGATATTTATTTCCACAGATCACTATTTTTAACAATTCATACATAAAATAAAAATGTAATTTTTATTGTAAAACAATTTATTTCAAAACACGATTATTTTATACAGTTCATACATAAGGTAAAAATGTTATTTTTATCTTTCAAAGAATTTATTCAACACATGAATTTATATTCAACACATGAATTTATATTCAACACACGAATATGGTTTCAACACATGAATGTTTTCTATAGTTTATATATATAATAAAAATATGATTTTTATTGTTAAAACAATTTATTATAAAACACAAACCATTTATATAGTCTATATATGTGATAAAATGTTATTTTTATCTTTCAAAGAATTTATTCAACACATGAATTTCTGTTCAACACATAAATATAGTTTCAACGCATGAATATGGTTTCAACACATGAAAATAATTCTAATACATGAATATTATTGAAAATTTCACAGCATAACGGCAGGGTAGTTAAAACCGGCACCGTCCCTAGTACGGCTCCTCGCTCTACCTTAAAGCCTCTCAGCTTTTGACAATGGGGATTCCAATATCTAGTTCGTACGCAGACGAATTTTCCCATATACTAATCCGATTGGGATTTCAACCACAATCAATCATTTCCAATCAACCATTCATGATATTCACCAAATTTCACATCAATCAATAATCCGAACAATATCACAACTAATATATATCGTCCATGGTCTGTGGACGAGGGGAGTATATATTTATATAGATATACGTATATAACTATATTTCGATTTCATTTCAATATCTTTTCAATTCATTTCAACGCATATATCATTTTTACAACACATATATAACTTATACATCGAACATACAACTTATACAACGCTTATACATGAGGTGTACAATGCTTATATAACACATACATCGACTATTTAATTTATACATCATTGTTTCCATACCGTGTATAATTCAGAAATCTCACATTGGGTTCCACTCCTCCAACAATTGTAGAAGGATCAGAAAAATATCCAGTCTCTTCTAGAATGTAGAAGACGTCCTCACGGTCTCGGTGTCTTTTGTTTCACTGGATTTCGACAATATAGAAAAAAGATATGGTTTTTAAAAGTTTGCAACGCTTTTAAACGTTATTTTCAGTTTAAATAAAACACACTGTATACCTTCACGTTTGATTCAAAACTAGGTTTTGAATTTTCCTTCAATCCGCAGCACGTGATGGAGATCGGTTGGCGCCACCTGGAAGAGCTTGGAAAGGGCTCTCCGACGCTAGTTCTCCCCCTCAGTTCGACGGAAAGAAGAGAAGGCGGCGACGCTTTAACGGTCGGAGTTTGGAGGCATGGATCTCCGCGTACAGGCGATGGTAGGAGGTGATCCAGGTATGGATGTGGAGAGGGGATCGAGTTCTTCAAAAAACCCAACTGGGGCGAGGCGGTTTGGTGAAAGAATCGGCCAGAACGGAGGAGAGAAGGCGGAAGAAGCTTTCCGCCTTTGAACTGGAGGGTTACGGGGAGAGAGAAGTGGGGCTGTCGATTTGTGATTGGCCAATGGGTTTTTTTTATTTATATATTTTTAAAATCCAAAAATACCCCTTACCACATACGAACTCCAATCCAAACCCAACGACTGTCGTCTCCAGCTAAATACCCCCGTTCCAAACACAATGAGATATGTTTCATAGGCCCATTCGATTGTTTCAGTCAGTTTCTCTTCAATTTAAAATATAAAACATTCAATATTTGATTTGAACGTATGTTTCAATTTGCCGGGGCCACATACCAATCCCAAAAATTTCAGAAAAATAATTCTAGCTATGTTTTGACGATACGGTCCCAACAAAACTAGTTTCGTCTAATTCTGAGACCGTTTGAAAAATGGCCATTTTCTGGTTGATCCAATTTAACAGAAATCAACTAAACACATTTTCCTTCTCCACGCTTACATATTTACTTCAAAAATTCTAGAATTTGAAACCTAGCAATAATTTGACATCCCGTATCCAACAAAAGTGGTTTCGTCGAATTCTGAGGTCGTTTGCAAAATGGCTATTTTCACGGGCTATATAAATTCTATTGCGACCTTTTTGAAAATTCATTTGGCCATAACTTTTGACCCCCGCTACAAAACTTCGATTTTTCAGATTCGTTAGAAAGATAATCATAAATAGATTTAAATATTTTTGGTTTCACTAAAATCCGTTTTATTTTGCACCCGGTATAGTCAGTCAAAGTTCCAATTCAAAATTTGAAACTGCCGCGCCATTTCAGGCCTTGTTTATAATTTAAAATAAATATATTTGTTTTCAAACATCGATTCGAACATACTTTTTGTCGTTATTATTTAAAATAATTTATTTTAAATATTTAAAATCCAATAAAATAGCCAAATTAAAAAATTTAAACTGGCTCAGATTTTCTGGGTTGTTACAATCTCCCCCACTTAAAAATTTTCATCCTCGAAAAAGAACGAAGTCGAAAGTTGTTTAATTAACCAACTCAACTTTCATTCTGGCTTCCATTCTTCAATTTTTCAGTTTTTTAAAGAATTTTCAAATTCTTCATAAATTTGGCTAACACTATAAATTTTCGAATTTTTTTACCATAACCTCCTTTGTACGGGGAGGGGTTTGGAAATTTATTGGGCTGTATTAGGTACCCAATAAATCCTAATAAGCATGCACATATTTATAATGATATGTTTCGGTATCCATAGGGGAGTGTGTATAGATCATAACTCCAGAAAATAAATTCTCGTCACCCTATAAATGGTTTTTGTGCCTTAATGACCAGAGAGACGTGTTTATTGTCATCTCCAAACCTGTGTGGGGTTTTTATTAATCTGGCAATTTACCGTTACATTTTATATGGTCCATATTAGTCATTAGTTCAACCTGTAATATATAGTCATCGCCATACAAGCCTCTCGCTCGTATAGTAAATCTTCAACCTCGTTACACAAGATCCAAATGCTTATGTGGTATATAATGAAGTATGCCTATCTTCAAGAAGTATGCCATGTAGGTAGTTCAAAATTAATTGTTACTATCCTATGGCAACATTTATTATTACACACAGAACAACCAGCACTCCACATCCAATGGCATTCACAGGAGTTGATATAATAATAAAATTGCGCATCCAACTCATTAAGGTTTACCTATTTGTCGGGCATGCAAATAAATTCTTTACTCAACAGCTAATCCATTTACCTGTTCAAACATATATAATGCACATGTATATATTTTTATCTATTTTTAAATCAGTTCAATACTTGATTTAATTGCATAAATTTATCCTTCATTCATTGATTAAATTAACTATCATTCTAATAATTTAATTGATCAAATCCACAATCACACAACACAAACAACAATCAATTTGTTTTTAACTTTTCAAAAATATACTATTTAATTCATATACTCTTTTAAAATAATTCAGACTATATAATTAAAAAGTTTACATTATTGAACCATAGAATTTCTTCCTCTGTTTCTGCCACTCATTTTCCTATGTCTGCAAATGGCAGACAAAGTGTCAGGTCAACAGAAAAGATAGTATAAAACATAGAGACATATATTAATGTAAATGTGTTTATCGAGGTGTATTTCATTCTGCTACACTCATTCTAGAATATTACTAATCCTATCTGAAATGAGCGATCCGTCTTAGAACACTACTGGTTCTATTTCTGACGAGTTCGTTAATATGTTATATTCCAGAACTAAGCTTAACTAAAGCTCTGATACCACGTTTGTGACGACCCCATCCCCCGTTCCACGGGGGCAAGGGTAATCTTTGGAATATAACACATAAACAGGTAACAACAGGACAGAAATAAATAAACACACCAGATAATGTACAACAGAATATACTGGAATTAATAATCATCAGAGTTACACAGTATACAGGATCAAATACAGTTCAGCTATCCATAAATGTCTACAGCGGAAACAAAACATAATATGTACAATAGGAGCTGAACAGCATAAAAAGAGATAAATGATAGAATCCATCTCCAGCTCCATAGCTATCCAGAAAGAGCCTGCTAAAACCTGAATACAAGGCTGCCCGTGTAGAAATAGGGGCACCCGAGTTTGCAAGTGAAACAAACTACGAATCAGTCATGGGACTTGTATGAGAAATCCACTTAATTTACTTTATAATATGGCCAATCACAGGACCACGCCGCTAACGCGGAATGGGTTTACTCCATTGGATTTCCAGTGCTTTAAAATAAGTAAATCTTTTAAAATCGCAATGCTTTTTGTAAAAATGAAGCCATTATAAGACACATTTCCCATCACATAATGCAACGCAAACCGGAGGATAGAGTTTTACCTTATAATGGCCAAAATATGCTTGATACGAATAAAACAAAAGCATTTGATATTATTACTAGTGTTTATATGTTTCAAAAACAATTTCAAATCATAAGTATAAATCATAGACGACATTAACGTCCCATACCACTATGTCACCATATATAGGTAAACAATCAAAACCGCACGGTGTCGTATTTGGAAATTAGATTTCCGTCATGAACCAAGGCAAGGGATCGTCCTTACCGAATTCGAGACAATCTAGCCTAACATGTCCCAGGCAAGTGCGCAGGCAAGCCTTTGAGCAACAGGGCCGGTGCACTCGATGTGGATTAAACTTAAACCCTGGACAATACGTCCCCCACCCTATGGGGCGTAAATGAGCCCAATGACTCCATTTCTGAGGTACCTCGCATTCCAACAACCACACGGGTGAAAATAACATGAATGTCAGGGCTGGTAGGTCACTGACACCACCTCTTGCAAGAAAGAGACGCATGTCCTCCCTGTCATCCTCTCCCGTTTCCGGTTCATACCGGGGTGTGAGGCTCGCGAATGAACGTTATACACAAAGCTATGCCACACAGGCTGTGCTTTGATCATCAACCACAAGACTTTGCTTTTCAATAGAAGCCTTGATCATCTGCCACTTAGGCATGTCACACTGGCAATTCACTCCATGCGACTGATTTCTATCGATATATAACCTCTGAGCTTATACGTCTCAGAGAAGGGCGTTAAGCAAGAGAATAAATTCTCTGCCGCCAAACAGATATATATTTAATAGAGATCAATCAGCACAGAACAAAATCCAATTTCAGACACACAGTCCATTTACAAGTTCGTTCTGGGTCTGAACGAAACCGAAGGCACCTTGTACCTCGCATATCCGTACAATCAACAAGTACGTCCGGACTGCTACCACTTCAGCCCCTTCAAGGTAGCTACTCCTGTCATGAGCATCAGTAGCACCCCTTCATTCGATGTGAAGATCATCGGTCTTGCACCGTCTTCATATCTTCGACTTCTAATCATCAATCAATTATTTGAAATGAGAATTAACTCGGCCTTTTCAAATAATTCACATATATTTAGGATTTCAAATCAATTCATTTCAATGGTTAAATTTTTCGACACCAATAATTCAATTCATTTATGTAGTTCTCACGTCAAACACATTCAACCATCAAATATGCAATAAACCGAGCAAATTCTGTTTATTTCCATTCCATATCATTTATAATATTTTATCATGATTTATCGCTATTTTTATTCATATAAAAATAGCCAATTTATATAAACGACGCTTCAGCCCATAACGCGGCCGTGGCACTGTTTTTCTTTAGATTTGATTTACACGTATCTGAAAATCTAGCCGTTAGATATTCACAAATTTTATATCATTAGAAAGATCTTTTCAAAACGAATCCAACGGTTCTAGTTTTCGGAAAATCCGACGGTCGGATCTTCCGGTACAATCGTTTGAATTTACGATTTCAAAATACGAACTGCAGCGTCATTATTCGATTTAATTTAATTATATTCATATTTATATATAAATATAATTGATTCTGGCGCAGTTTTCATTCAGATTTGAATTAAACATTCCAGACAATCCAATCGTTGGATCTTTACAAAGTTGGTGTCGTTGGAAAGATATTTCCAAAGCGAACCCAACGGTTTCGGGTTTGGGAAAATCCGATGGTCGGATCTTCTGCAATAATTGTTTGAAATCACGGTTTCAAAATACGAACTGCAACTTCGTTATTCGATTTATTTTAATTATATTTATATATATAAATATAATCCATTCTTTGATTTCAAAACCATATTTACTTCATATATTTGATAAAAATGATATTTTTATCCAATATATATTTATTTCCACACATCAATATTTTTAATAATTCATATATACAATGAAAATGTGATTTTTATTGTAAAACAATTTATTTCAAAACATGATTATTTTATATAGTTCATACATAAGGTAAAAAAATTATTTTTATCTTTCAAAGAATTTATTCAATTATTGAATTTCTATTCAACACATGAATTTCTATTCAACACATGAATATGGTTTCAACACATGAATGTTTTCTATAGTTTATATATATAATAAAAATGTGATTTTTATTGTTAAAACAATTTATTTTAAAACCCGAACCGTTTATATAGTCTATATATGTGATAAAATGTTATTTTTATCTTTCAAAGAATTTATTCAACATATGAGTTTCTATTCAACACATGAATATAGATTCAACACATGAATATGGTTTCAAAACGTGAAAATAATTCTAAACATGAATATTATTGAAAATTTCGGCAGCATAACGGCAGGGTAGTTAAAACCGGCACCGTCCCTAGTACGGCTCCTCACTCTACCTTAAAGCCTCGCAGCTTTTGACAATGGGGATTTCAATATCTAGTTCGTACGCAGACGAATTTTCCCATATACTAATCCTATTGGGATTTCAACCACAATCAATCATTTCCAATCAACCATTCATGATATTCACCAAATTTCACATCAATCAATAATCCAAACAATATCACAACCAATATATATCGTCCATGGTCTGTGGACGAGGGGAGTATATATTTATATAGATATACGTATATAACTATATTTCGATTCCATTCCAATATCTTTTCAATTCATTTCAACGCATATATCAATTTTACAACGCATATATAACTTATACATCGAACATACAACTTATACAACGCTTATACATGAGGTGTACAACGCTTATATAACTCATACATCGACTATATAATTTATACGTCATTGTTTCCATATCGTTTATAATTCAGAAATCGCACATTGGGTTCCACTCCTCCAACGATTGTAGAAGGATCAGAAAAATATCCAGTCTCCTCTAAAATGTAGAAGACGTCCTCACGGTCCCCGTGTCTCTTGTTTCACTGGATTTCGACAACATAGCAAAAGGATATGATTTTTAGAAGTTTGCAATGCTTTTAAACCGTTATTTTCAGTTTAAATAAAACAAACCGTATACCTTCACGTTTGATTCAAAACTAGGTTTTGAATTTTCCTTTAATCCGTAGCACGTGATCAAGATCGGTTGGCGCCACCTGGAAGAGCTTGGAAAGGGCTCTACGATGCTGGTCCTCCCCCTCAGTTCGATGGTAAGAAGAGATGGCGGCGGCGCTTTAAACGGTCGGGGTTTGGAGGCACGGATCTCCGCGTACAGGCGATGGTAGGAGGTGAACCAGGTATGGATGTGGAGATGGGATCGAGTTCTTCAAAAAACCCAACTGGGGCGAGGCGGTTTGGTGAAAGAATCGGCCAGAACGGAGGAGAGAAGGTGGAAGAAGCTTTCCACCTTTGAACTGGAGGGTTACGGGGAGAGAGAAGTGGGGCTGTCGATTTGTGATTGGCCATTGGGGTTTTTTTTTATTTATATATTTTTAAAATCCAAAATACCCCTTACCACATACAAACTCCAGTCCAAACCCAACGACTGCCGTCACTAGCTAAATACCCCTATTCCAAACACAATGGGATATGTTTCGTAGGCCCATTTTACTGTTTCAGTAAGTTTCTCTTCAATTTAAAATATAAAACATTCAATATTTGATTTGAACGTACATTTCAATTTGTCGGGGCCACATACCGATCCCAAAAATTCCAGAAAAATAATTCTAGCTATGTATTGATGATACGGTCCCAACAAAACTAGTTTCATCGAATTCTGAGACCGTTTGAAAAATGGCCATTTTCTGGTCGATCCAATTTAACAGAAATCAACCAAACACATTTTCCTTCGCCACGCTCACATATTAACTTCAACAATTCTGGAATTTGAAACCTAGCAATAATTTGACATCCCGGATCCAACAAAAGTGGTTTCGTTGAATTCTGAGGTCGTTTGCAAAATGGTAATTCTCACGGGCTGTATAAATTCTATAGCGACCTTTCTAAAAATTCATTTGACCATAACTTTTGACCCCCGGTACGAAACTTCGATTTTTCAGATTCGTTAGAAAGATAATCATAAACAGATTTAAATATTTTTGGTTTCACTAAAATCCATTTTATTTTGCACCCGGTATAGTCAGTCACAGTTCGAATTCAAAATTTGAAACTACCGCACCATTTCATGCCTTGTTTATAATTTAAAATAAATATATTTATTTTCAAACAATGATTCAAACATACTTTTCGTTGTTATTATTCAAAATAAATTATTTTAAATATTTAAAATCCACTAAAATAACCAAATTAAAATGTTTGAACTGGCTCAGATTTTTCGGGTTGTGACAAAATGTATTTAGAAAAATGATCAATGAAAATAAGATAATATTTAAAGCCATCATGAGAGTAAATCGGTGATGTCCAAAGATCAGAATAAACATACTCAAGTGGGGCAGTAGACACAATAGAGGAAGTAGAAAAAGGAAGTTTATGACTTTTATTGCAAGCACATGAATCACAATCTAAAGTGGAGATACTAGGAACATGAAGTTTATTTTTGGAAATAATTTACC
Organism: Allium sativum; assembly: GCA_030737875.1. NCBI lineage: Eukaryota > Viridiplantae > Streptophyta > Magnoliopsida > Asparagales > Amaryllidaceae > Allium > Allium sativum. Next base: position 587,035,481 of record CM060916.1, read on the forward strand.
TAAAAACATTACGAGACGGATGCCCTAAATGATGATGCCAATCAAGTGAACTAGTTGTACTTGCGTAGACAGTATGGGTTGTGGATTTGAGCTGGTAAATGCCTGTTGCAACCAGCCCCTGGAATAGAGATTCGCCCGTTTTGAGATCCTTCATATGAAAAGAGGTGGAAGAAAAGACAACTGAGATATTGTTATCATGACAAAGTTGAGAAACAGAAATTATATTTCTGGACATGGTAGGAACAACTAAGACATTATATTTAGTTTGAGTGATCGTAAAGAACAAGAACCGACGTGAGTGATTTTAAGGCCTTTGCCATCACCGACGATCAACTCTTTGGTTCCATCATAAGGAACATGGAGGGATAGATTGTTCAAATTTGTCATGACGTGGTGGGAAGCACCACCATCGAGAAGCCATGTTGAAGAGGATGAAGAGGCAAAGGGATTTACAATGTTTGCTTGAGGTTTTGGTGTGAACAAATTTGACGGGGGTTAAGAATTTGAAGAAGGAGGAATGGAATTAGGAAACTTTTTCTTAAATAAAGGGCAATGAGCAATCACATGTCCTTCTTCTCGGCACCATTGACATTTGCCTATAAAAGTGTAGGGCTTTGTGGGATAACTGTCATTAAGAATCTGATAGGATGAATTTTGGTTAATAAGAGTCATTGAAGAAGAGGAAGTTGAACTGTTTTGGATCAAGGCTCTGATACCATGATGAAGAGTTGAAGAGAAGGATACAATTGTTTATTCATGAATCACAAATATATATAATTACAAATACATGCAGTCAATCCTTATCATGATATTTATTACATTTCATCATATTTATTACAAGTGCAACAATTATGGAATAAATTATATTATGGCATACCATATATGCAGAGATTGACGTAGATTATGTCAATCCTTATTATGACATGCACCCACTTGTATATCACGGTATGGAACAAGGCAACTCCATGATGAAATAATTAAACTGATTAATTCTAATAGGTACCCAATTAATAGTACATGAAAACCCGAGGAGAAGATTCGAGATACACATCTACAACTCTTTGTTGGTGTGTTTCCATTATAGTTAGATAGCATATATTACATTTATATTTAGGATCAATCTAAATATACCTTATAAGTATGGATAATTGGAAAGATTATAAATATGTCATTTGGATTTGTTTTGGATAATGGACGCAGTGGATGTATTAGATTGGTTTTTGTATAGTTAAGTAAGGATATCACTTAGTTAGCACATAGACACTCAAACCATCAGTGATTTGTTATCTTTATTCTACCGATATGCATATGGATTAGATGGTTGCGCATATATGTAGAATTACAGATATATTTACATGGAATGTTACATACATCTTAAATATATAGCATAAACACTCGCATAAAAAGAGGTTGTTTAGACCAAGAGACCGAAAACTCTCTGCATTATTGTAGGTTCATATGCATTCCACATTTGCATATACATATTTCCTCATAAATTTAACTAAGAAAATGTAACACCCCGTGTATTCTATAACAGTGAAATTCACAAATTAAAGTATAATTAATTTCAAATCAAATAATTAAGGGAAACGGGATACGCCATTGCGTTCGTCTCGGAATTCTGCTTGAGATAGAATCTGAGTTTGCGTAAAACGGACTCCGTATGAAGAAGATATGGCCTCCGGAAGTTTCAGAATTCAGTTTAAAATTCAAACAGACCAAAACAGCCCAGAAAAACCAATTCAAAATTCAAAATCAGGCCCAATTGGCCAGGGCGGGAATTTTCCCACCCAAGGCACCCAGGTCGACTTGGCAGTCAACCTGGGGCTAACCAGGTCGATTGGGCAGTCGACCTGGGTCACCCGTGTCGACTGCCAAGTCGACACGGTGTCGACTGTGGTGTCGACCTGGCCCCTGAGCCAGGTCGAACTCAGCCCCCTTGGCTGGCCTGGTCTGTGTTTGGTCGATTTTCTGAACCTTGCCTTGTCACTAGGGATAGGTGTCAGCTCCTGGTTGGTCTCTCCTTCAAACGAACGGCTATTATTAAACCAAGCTCCATCGACGGTCTAAATCAACTCACAAACTCTATAAAAAGGACCTAAGACTCACCCTAATTCACACAAACAAAAATGGAGATGAGACCGTCATGCTGCTGAGGAGAGAATAAGAATAGCCGTCAGAAATTGAGAGACAATTAGGAGATAATTTGAAAGCTTAAAGCAACGTCAAATAAATCAAAACAACGCCTACAACAAAGGATAGCATCTCCAAATTCAGATTCCTGAATTGAAGATTCATCATACGTCGTAAGTAGAGTGCTATTCCGATGTGAATAATTAATTGTGTTTGCTTTGTGTAAAATGCGAAATGGAATTTTGGCAATAATAATCTATACTTGTATGTTATTTTGATTCTAAACGATTTGGAAATGTTATGGTATACGATTGGATATTTGCAAATATGTGATTTACGTTGGAAGTTAACAACGAAATGGAATTGTGGCGATAATAATCTATACTTGTATGTTATTTTGATTCTAAACGATTTGGAAATGTTATGGTATACGATTGGATATTTGCAAGTATGTGATTTATGTTGGAAGTTAACAACCATATGTTGTGGTATTTTATTTGGGATTCATACAAGTACATGATTCATGTTAACCACCATATGTTGTGGTATTTCATTTAGGGATTCATACAGGTATATGATTCATGTTAACAACCATATGTTGTAGTAATTTATTTGGGATTCATGCAAGTATATGATTCACTATTATGCCAATATGATGTACATACTTTTATGATCACTTTTAGTGTGTAATTGGATTCGACTAAGTACTATGGTTTATATGAATCTATGTTGGAATTGGCAAATCATACTTTTGTATTAGAAACAAAAGTAAGCATTTTTATGAACATGACTAAACTATGTTTGGTGTTATGCCTAGTTGAAACCATGTTCAGGCCTATGTTGTTATAAAAATCTTATGGTAATATATGTGACACAATTAAGTTAGATTTTCATTCCAATTGCAATTTTACATGAATAGAATGATTCATGTTTAGGTATGTTTATGCCATGATCATATGAATAGAATGATTCATGTTTAAGTATGTTTATGCCATGATTATATGTTGTTACCATGCAAGTTCACATATGCCTAATACATGTTAATTAGATCGTTATGTTGCAAGTTCATGCGTTCACACTCCCCATTTTATGTCACTTAGAATATATAAACACCATGTTATAAGCCTCCCCTTTTTCATGTGGCTAAGTTGGGTTTAAATGTTAAACCCAACATATGTTATACTTTAGTGAATGTATAAAGCGGGGGTAATGACGATGGGGTTAAAATATAGAACATATGTGTTGGCATGTTTGACGCATGTCAACAACCTTGAAAAACAATTAAGTGGTATAAATAAATTTTACCCAATAAAGATGAATTTGAATAATGGGCCGCAAATATTTACATATAAAAAGAAAAGAGACAAAATATGTAAATGTAGAAAATACGATGTGTTTAACCCGAGGTTGGATTGAGTTGTGATGTAAACCTGCCCGGAACCGCCCGACTGTATAGTAGTCACAACAATACCTATCCAATGTGGGTGGTCAAACATGGAGCCCAATAAAGACCCGAGGTTAGACTGAGTTGTGGCGTAAGACTGCCCGGACCCAACCGACAACAGGCAGCCACAACAATACCTGTCTAATGTGAGAGGTCAAGGCTTTAATAAGACAATTAAGGCTGAGTCAGGATTGATAGGATTAAGTAAATTAAATTAATACTTAATCAAAATGGAACATGCTAAACTAAACAGACTGATTGGGGGTTAGGTTTATAAAACACTTAACCAACTTAGCATGTTGGCTAGAAATAGAAAACCTAGTAGCGGGGGACTCTTTTCAGTAGTAACCCTGCCAGGTGTATCAGGATACCCTGAACTAGGCAGGGTGGGGCACGATTACTGGGCTGACTGTAAGAGGTCAAATCGACGGCGGTGGTGCAGCAGTGTAGGTTCTAACGGGGTGCGGGCATGCACACACTCCGGCGCAGAAAAATAAGGCACTGGGCACCAGTAGCATACCTGTGCATTCTAGGATTGTGTCGGGCCGCCACCATGGGACTTGATACACCCCATGGTGGGACCAGCATAGGTAACTACAACATCGGGGGCCGTAAGACACATGTAAGTATGCGAGTAGGAGTTGATCATCAGAAATGGATCACTTCACCTTGATTATGGGGTGCCTGTTGGGAACTAGTTTATAAGGGTACAGAGATTAAAATGGGGTACGATAGTGTATTCGACCCTAGACTTAGTGTATGGTGCTTTCTCATTTCCAGTTTATACTTATCATACCTAGTTCTTTATTCATAGACTGAATAGTCCTAGAGTTACTCAGGCTTTATGTCTGACTCTACTTTTCTTTCGCCTTCTTTTCTTTCGTTTCCCCCCCAGGTCCACAGGGAGGGAATACCGCAGCTTGACCAGTTTTCACATCCAGCTTGAAGAGAAAGAATGTATTGCTTGGATCTTTTCCGTTTTGGACTATGGCTTTGGACAGAAATTATGGGACTTTTGCAGTTTATTTATGTTTTCTTTATGCTTCTTTAAATAATGTAATCAAGACAGTTATGAAGATGTTATGTTTTTGGAAGAGTTGTAAGACAATTATGGCATGGTTTGCGTAACACGTATTTTAATGAAATAAAAGTTGCTGTTGTTTTCCGCTATTCAAAAATATGTGTTATTATATCTGTCTTGTATATCTGTGACTTATACTTATAAACCTCCACCAAAATTAGGGCATTCCCTTTGAGAGTGACCCTAACGGAGGTGGGGTGTTTCACTTGGTATCAGAGCATAGGTTTACCAGATAAGATAAAAAGTTTTGAAAATCAAAAGAAAATTTAAAGAAGCATTTTTAAAAGATAAAATATTATTTTATTTTAAAAAGGCAAAGTCCCCCAAAGCCATAGGTACTATCTCTTATCCTTCGTTTTGAATCTATCCTTTTTGTTTCAGCATGTCCGAAGAACTTAACTTGTCAGAGGGTATACCAATGCCTGGTTGGTTTAGACGATTCTTAGAAGCAAGGGCCACTCAGCCAGGTCCTACCGTTCCTCCTCCCCCAGCTGCAGAAAATCATCCAGCTGCAGCAGCACCTCTTCCTCCACCTCCTCCGCGGGGAAACACTTTTGCTAAGATATGTAAAGATTTTAAAGCTATGGGAGGAAAGGACTTTCATGGAACTGAGTCCTTCGTGGCAGCTAGAAATTGGCTGAAAGAAACCGAGGACTTATTCGTCATCTTTGAGGTAGAAGATAGGCAGAAAGTACAACTGGCAGTATGGCTACTTAAAGGCGAGGCTTCCAACTGGTGGGAAGTCACCAAAGCAGAAAGACCAGTGGAAACATGGGAGGACTTTAGGGCAAGGTTTGAGGCTAAATTTCTCTCAGACGCGGAAAGGAGTTTGCAGTTGGAAAAATTCTTATTTCTTAAGCAAGGGAATAAGACAGTCAAAGAGTATGATAATCAGTTCGATGAGCTGGCTAGGTTCGGACTAGACCTAGTCAACACCCCGCACAAGAAGGCTTACATGAATAGAATGATTCATGTTTAGGTATGTTTATGCCATGATCATATGAATAGAATGATTCATGTTTAAGTATGTTTATGCCATGATTATATGCTGTTACCATGCAAGTTCACATATGCCTAATACATGTTAATTAGATCGTTATGTTGCAAGTTCATGCGTTCACACTCCCCTTTTTATGTCACTTAGAATATATAAACACCATGTTATATGCCTCCCCTTTTTCATGTGGCTAAGTTGGGTTTAAATGTTAAACCCAACATATGTTATACTTTAGTGAACGTATAAAGCGGGGGTAATGACGATGGGGTTAAAATATAGAACATATGTGTTGGCATGTTTGACGCATGCCAACAACCTTGAAAAACAATTAAGTGGTATAAATAAATTTTACCCAATAAAGATGAATTTGAATAATGGGCCGCAAATATTTACATATAAAAAGAAAAGAGACAAAATATGTAAATGTAGAAAATACGATGTGTTTAACCCGAGGTTGGATTGAGTTGTGATGTAAACCTACCCGGAACCGCCCTGCTGTCCAGTAGTCACAACAATACCTATCCAATGTGGGTGGTTAAACATGGAGCCCAATAAAGACCCTAGGTTAGACTGAGTTGTGGCGTACGACTGCCCGGACCCAACCGACAACAGGCAGCCACAACAATACCTGTCTAATGTGAGAGGTCAAGGCTTTAATAAGACAATTAAGGCTGAGTCGGGATTGATAGGATTAAGTAAATTAAATTAATACTTAATCAAAATGGAACATGCTAAACTAAACAGACTGATTGGGGGTTAGGTTTATAAAACACTTAACCAACTTAGCATGTTGGCTAGAAATAGAAAACCTAGTAGCGGGGGACCCTTTTCAGCAGTAACCCTACAAGGTGTATCAGGATACCCTGAACTAGGCAGGGTGGGGCACGATTACTGGGCTGACTGTAAGAGGTCAAATCGATGGCGGTGGTGCAGCAGTGTAGGTTCTAACGGGGTGCGGGCGTGCACACACTCCGGCACAGAAAAATAAGGCACTGGGCACCAGTAGCATACCTGTGCATTCTAGGATTGTGTCGGGCCGCCACCATGGGACTTGATACACCCCATGGTGGGACCAGCATAGGTAACTACAACATCGGGGGCCGTAAGACACATGTAACTATGCGAGTAGGAGCCGATCATCAGAAATGGATCACTTTACCCTGATTATGGGGTGCCTGTTGGGAACTAGTTTATATGGGTACAGAGATTAAAATGGGGTACGATAGTGTATTCGACCCTAGACTTAGTTTATGGTGCTTTCTCATTTCCAGTTTATACTTATCATACCCAGTTCTTTATTCATAGACTGAATAGTCCTAGACTTACTCAGGCTTTATGTCTGACTCTACTTTTCTTTCGTCCCCCCCCCAGGTCCACAGGAAGGGAATACTGCAGCTTGACCAGTTTTCACATCCAGCTTGAAGAGAAAGAATGTATTGCTTGGATCTTTTCTGTTTTGGACTATGGCTTTGGACAGCAATTATGGGACTTTTGCAGTTTATTTATGTTTTCTTTATGCTTCTTTAAATAATGTAATCAAGACAGTTATGAAGATGTTATGTTTTTGGAAGAGTTGTAAGGCAATTATGGCATGGTTTGTGTAACACGTATTTTAATGAAATAAAAGTTGCTATTGTTTTCCGCTATTCAAAAATATGTGTTATTATATCTGTCTTGTATATCTGTGACTTATACTTATAAACCTCCACCAAAATTAGGCCATTCCCTTTGAGAGTGACCCTAACGGAGGTGGGGTGTTTCACTTGGTATCAGAGCATAGGTTTACCAGATAAGATAAAAAGTTTTGAAAATCAAAAGAAAATTTAAAGAAGCATTTTTAAAAGATAAAATATTATTTTATTTTAAAAAGGCAAAGTCCCCCAAAACCATAGGTACTATCTCTTATCCTTCGTTTTGATTCTATCCTTTTTGTTTCAGCATGTCCGAAGAACTTAACTTGCCAGAGGGTATACCAATGCCTGGTTGGTTTAGACGATTCTTAGAAGCAAGGGCCACTCAGCCAGGTCCTACCGTTCCTCCTCCCCTAGCTGCAGAAAATCATCCAGCTGCAGCAGCACCTCTTCCTCCACCTCCTCCGCGGCTAAACACTTTTGCTAAGATATGTAAAGATTTTGAAGCTATGGGAGGAAAGGACTTTCATGGAACTGAGTCCTTCGTGGCAGCTAGAAATTGGCTGAAAGAAACCGAGGACTTATTCGTCATCTTTGAGGTAGAAGATAGGCAGAAAGTACAACTGGCAGTATGGCTACTTAAAGGCGAGGCTTCCTACTGGTGGAAAGTCACCAAAGCAGAAAGACCAGTGGAAACATGGGAGGACTTTAGGGCAAGGTTTGAGGCTAAATTTCTCTCAGACGCGGAAAGGAGTTTGCAGTTGGAAAAAATCTTATTTCTTAAGCAAGGGAATAAGACAGTCAAAGAGTATGTTAATCAGTTCGATGAGCTGGCTAGGTTCGGATTGGACCTAGTCAACACCCCGCACAAGAAGGCTTACATGAATAGAATGATTCATGTTTAGGTATGTTTATGCCATGATCATATGAATAGAATGATTCATGTTTAAGTATGTTTATGCCATGATTATATGCTGTTACCATGCAAGTTCACATATGCCTAATACATGTTAATTAGATCGTTATGTTGCAAGTTCATGCGTTCACACTCCCCTTTTTATGTCACTTAGAATATATAAACACCATGTTATAAGCCTCCCCTTTTTCATGTGGCTAAGTTGGGTTTAAATGTTAAACCCAACATATGTTATACTTTAGTGAACGTATAAAGCGGGGTTAATGACGATGGGGTTAAAATATAGAACATATGTGTTGGCATGTTTGACGCATGCCAACAACCTTGAAAAACAATTAAGTGGTATAAATAAATTTTACCCAATAAAGATGAATTTGAATAATGGGCCGCAAATATTTACATATAAAAAGAAAAGAGACAAAATATGTAAATGTAGAAAATACGATGTGTTTAACCCGAGGTTGGATTGAGTTGTGATGTAAACCTGCCCGGAACCGCCCGACTGTATAGTAGTCACAACAATACCTATCCAATGTGGGTGGTCAAACATGGAGCCCAATAAAGACCCGAGGTTAGACTGAGTTGTGGCGTAAGTTTGCCCAGACCCAACCGGCAACAGGCAGCCACAACAATACCTGTCTAATGTGAGAGGTCAAGGCTTTAATAAGACAATTAAGGCTGAGTCAGGATTGATAGGATTAAGTAAATTAAATTAATACTTAATCAAAATGGAACATGCTAAACTAAACAGACTAATTGGGGGTTAGGTTTATAAAACACTTAACCAACTTAGCATGTTGGCTAGAAATAGAAAACCTAGTAGCGGGGGACCCTTTTCAGCAGTAACCCTACAAGGTGTATCAGGATACCCTGAACTATGCAGGGTGGGGCACGATTACTGGGCTGACTGTAAGAGGTCAAATCGACGGCGGTGGTGCAGCAGTGTAGGTTCTAACGGGGTGCGGGCGTGCACACACACTCCGGCACAGAAAAATAAGGCACCGGGCACTAGTAGCACACCTGTGCATTCTAGGATTGTGTCGGGCCGCCACCATGGGACTTGATACACCCCATGGTGGGACCAGCATAGGTAACTACAACATCGGGGGCCGTAAGACACATGTAACTATGCGAGTAGGAGCCGATCATCAGAAATGGATCACTTCACCCTGATTATGGGGTGCCTGTTGGGAACTAGTTTATATGGGTACAGAGATTAAAATGGGGTACGATAGTGTATTCGACCCTAGACTTAGTTTATGGTGCTTTCTCATTTCCAGTTTATACTTATCATACCCAGTTCTTTATTCATTGACTGAATAGTCCTAGACTTACTCAGGCTTTATGTCTGACTCTACTTTTCTTTCGTCCCCCCCCCCTGTAACACCCCACCTCCGCCAGGGTGGCTCTTGCAAGCACTCTGACTTTGGAGGGGCGTTTGAATCAGGTAAACATGCATAATGATATATCAAGGCAGAACAAGAACATATGTATATATGTAAACAGAGTAAATAAGATAAGTAAAACAGCGGAAGATTTCAAACCATTTCAAAACAAGTCTGGTACAACATAATGTTAACTTTCCAAATACACAAGTCTAGATAAAAACAACATCACTGAAAAACTGAAATACATAAGTACTATCCCCAAAATAAGTGATAACCATAGCTAGCTTCATGTCAAGACCGTACATGAGCTAAAATCCCACAAGCAAGCGATCAGAAATCCAAGCTAAGCTCCAACGTTCCCACCCTGAGAACCTGGGGGGGGGGGAACGGAAGAAAAGAGGCGAAAGAAAAACAGGTCAGTCAAAAAGACTGAGTAAGCCCTACTACAATCAATGTAAACTGATAAAGTTAACTGGCATGAGAAGCAGGTATGATCATAAGGATAACAACATACTAGCATGATGATTAACTAACAAGGTAGATAAAGGTGTCATCGCATAATCAGGTTTAAGGTTTTGCACCATAGGTGTACTAGCAAACTAACATGACTGGAATAAACAAGTATTGATCCCTTGGCCCAAGCTTTGGCCCAATCACATGAAGTGACACTAATACGCGGTCCAACCAAACGGTCTAGTCGATCGGCTCCCTATAAGCCTAACTCGTCACGTGTTGGTGTCCATACGGCCCAAACATAATTGTAGTCAGACTGTGCAGGGTCTCCCGTCGGGTGTATCAAGCCCTAGGGTGTCAACCCCTGGACACCATAAACATGAGTGCACAGTCTCGATCTACTGGTACCCATGCATGTTTTCCCTGGCTTCGGACTGTGTGCACGACCATAGTCCGCCCGGAACTACACCGGCGTACCCTTCTGCCGTCGCTTTTGGTCACTTACCTCAAGTCCAGTAATCGTGCCCCCACCCTAGCCTAGTCCCTAGGGTCATGATGATACAAACTGGGGATTACTGCTGGAGTGGACCCCCATTGCTAGGATTTTTCTAGTGGGTTAAGTACGGTTTAACCCTCTCGCTAATCATGGATTAACTTGGTTAAGTGTAACGATGAGTTCACGACTTAACCCTGATTAATCTACCAAGCCCAAATTGGTTAAGTATTAAGTGGACCATGACTTAACCCTAATCATGAGGCATTAATTAATTTCACGTGCCTTAACCTCTCACATTAGACCTTGTTGTGGTTACTAATTAAGCCGGGCGGGTCCGGGTAGCTTTACACCACAACTTGGTCTAACCTCGGGTTCAAGGTACCACATGGCCAACTTCTCACATTGGGTCCTATTGTTTGTAGCAACTAGTTAGGCCGGTCGGTTCCAGGTAGGTTTACGCTACAAACTCAACCCAAACTCGAGTTGGTCACACTTATATTTTCTAAGTGTCATGTCCATCATGTTTCCAAAACATATTACAAATTTTCAAGCAATTGGGTAGACCTAACTTAATAGGTAAATTCCCAATGGGTAGACCTAACTTAATAGGTAAATTCCCAATCTTATGTTTTTATGTCTTTTAAGTTTACCCAACCCCAAACGCAATCCCATCGCTTACATATCGCACTAGCGCATAAAGGATAGAAAGAGGGAACTTGGCATAATCATGACATAAGGTGTTGAAGCCACAAGTTTAACATGGTGGCATGTGAAATGTACATATGTTCATATACTTGCATATTACATTTTTAGGCCTCAAAAGCATGCATAAAACCAAACTTAGCATATTGGTGATACATGGTGATAAATGACATGTAAAAATGGCCATAGGTTCGCATTTAGCCTCACATGCAAGTTATCATAAGAGATATGCTAACTTACATGTTGCCAAAATGCAACCTTTAGCATGAAGCTTTATGTTCATATGCTCAAGATAAGCTTGCATAACATGATAACATGAACAAAATGATCATCCCAAACTTGCATAACATACTTGCATATCATATGACGAACTTGCATATCAAACTTGCATAACATAACATGATAAACTTGCATATCATAACATGGCATACTTGCATAACATAACATGATAAACTTACATATCATAACATGGCAAACTTGCATAGCATAACATGGTAAACTTGCATATCATAACATATCAAACTTGCATAACATGACTTAGTAAACTTGCATATCATGGCAAACTTGCATATCATACATTTAACTTTAGAGTTTAAGTATGAAAGTAGAATAGGGCTTACAATGCTTATGAAGACACAAAAATATGTCAAAGCCCTTATGCACTCAAATAGACCCAAAATGCAAGCTCTAATAGAAAAACCCTTGAGCCAAAATGATCAAAACCTTTGCTTTATGATGTAAATATGGAAACTTGACTTGAATGCAAGCTAATGATGCTTATACAAGCTTGAAAACACTTGTATGCATTGAAAATCTCTCATAGAAATGACTTAGGAATTTTATGAAGAGAGTGGAGGCCATGAGAGGAATGATTTTGCCATAGTTTAGTTACTTGAATGAATAATGATGATTTAGGGTTAGGTTAGGGCCTTATTTATAGAGATTAGGACTAGTTTTAGCCTTAGGATTAAACCCTAGTTCCAATCTCAGCCCTAAAAACCGAATTTGGCCCCCAAACTCAACACAAACCCAAAATGGTGCACCGGGCAAAACTGCCCGGCTGGACCAAGTCGACAGCCAAGTCGACAGGGCTGTCGACTTGGGTCCAACCAAGTCGACTCCCAAGTCGACATGGCTGTCGACTTGGGTACTCTGGCGGGAATTTTCCCGCCTGCGCCCAACTGCTCTAAATTCCCAAATTCAAACTTGAATTTGAAATCTGTTTTTACTTTGAAATTTTCTGAAAACTTCGTTGGGCCTTAATCGGGTCATACGGACTCCGATTTTCGAAAACTCGGACTCTATTTCGCGTATTTTTCTGAGACGAACGCAATGGCATAGCCAGTTTCCCTTGATTCAGATTTTAGAATTAAATTCTGCCTCGATTTTCATTATTACAGGTTATTGAAAAATACGGGTTGTTACATTCTCCCCTCCTTAAAGGATTTCGTCCCCGAAATCTTCAAGTTAGGAAGAACGTATCCTACCATCCAACATCCATCTACTCAAAACATCACCCACGAGCAATCATTGTCCTTACATGATTCTAAATGTTGTATGAACATATGCAAAGGTGTGTGTATATGTACTTCTCTAATGCAAATATCATCAATGCAAATTATGTTAGTGAAATGAATCCATATGTATGCAATTCCTAACATAATGTATAACATCTATATGTGTGCACATAACATACATCCATATGCAACATCCATGTGATAACACAAAAATTTTCATCCATGAATAAGCGTAAACACTCATGCATATGCAATATGAGGAGTGTGTGAGCCGATCTAGTGCCTAATGTGTATAATGCATCCACGAGTAACCACTTGCAAACACTTGCAACCACTTGCAAACATCAAGCATAACATGTTTCAAACACATGTTTCATCCAAAGGGTTTCTACCTAAGGTTCTCATGACAAGATTAACACGATAAACTAGATAATCAAGACAAACATGGATAGCAAAAGATATGCTACAAAGAGATCGGGAAGATAAGCAGGATATACTCCTTTCGGATTACAAGAAATCCCTTCCTAACCCAACCCATATTCTATAAAAGCCCAAAAGGTTTAGTCAACCTAACGGACCCCTTCAAACCCTGACATGTATTACCTCCCGACAGAAATAGGACCGAGAGGATGTACGTAAAAGATAACATGCGAGTAAGTTCCACAGGAAAACAAGGGTCAAGGATATGCTCCTTAAAAAGAGACATGATGCGCGTATCTAGCCTTCAGTCTTCTAAGTCACGTTTCCTTGAGCTTAACTCCACTGTGCTTTAACCATCTTTTACCTCATGATTTCTTAGCTTCTTAACTCTTATTTCCAAATATGAGTTGGAACCCATTTCATTGTCACCTCTCGTCTTCCTCTTTCACTTACTCTTCTTCTATCATACTTGGCTTAAATATAACTGTGACCTCATGGTTTCATGCAAGCTCTCCAAAATTCACCAGTGAATCCTGGATCTCGTTTACTTACTATAAAGTATTCCACGCAGCAGAACTTTTCTTGGAAATACCAATCCATGTTGCCAATTGCTCTTACTAACGTGATTTTCTATAACTCATGCTTGAACGAAATGAGCCATCCGCCTGCGAATGATAGGCCGTACTTAGATTCAGCCGTTTGCCCATGACTTCCCGTAGACTATCCCAAAACTGGCTAGTGAAGATTGAGCCATGGTTACTAACTATACTTTAGGGAACCTCGTGCAACTGCTTTATTTCTTGAAAGTAAACTGTCGCTAGCTATGATGCAGTCCTTTCGCTCTTTTACCGGAGTGAAATGAGCACTCTTCGTGAGTCTACCTACTATGACCCACATGCTCGTATTCCCTTTTCTTGACCTAGGCAGTCCATCCACGAAATCCTTCGTGACGCTTTTCCCTCTTCCATTGCGGGGACCTCCAATGGATATAATAGCCCACCGGGCTTTTTATGACTCGGCCTTTAACCTGTTGGCACAACATGCACCTTGGGACAAACTCGGCCACCTCCTCGGGTGAGGTGCATCTTTAAGAACCTTCTTTCTCTCATCGCGTCTTAGCCATCCCTTGTCATCTATAGCGAGGTGACTTACCATCTCGCCTCGAATCAACTTGTCCATGATCTCGACTAACTGCGGGTCTTCTTTCTGCGAAGTCCCTACTTGATCCAGAAGGGTAGGTCTAAGCTCAAGGGACGTTAACTAACTAATTAAACTGAGAGAACTTCTTACTTCAATTGTCCTCGTCGGAGCTTTTCGGTTTTGAACCACGACCACTTTAGCAGGATCCACCACTAAGCCTTGCTTAGAAACTATGTGCCCAAGAAATCTAACTCCTTTATCTCCAAAATGACATTTGGAGGACTTGGCTTTCAACTGATGCGCTCTAAGCGTATCCATCACCTCCTTGAGATGCTTTGCGTGCTCTTCCTCATCCTTAGAGAAGATCAGAATATCATCTACGAAGACCACGACAAACTTGTTCAAGAACTCCCTGAACACCCTACTCATCAAGCCCACGAAATATGCGGGTGCATTAGTCAAGCCGAACGGCATGACAAGCCATTCGAAGAATCCATCTGGCGTTCTGAACGCAGTCTTGTCTATACTATCCTCAGCTACTCTGAGCTGATGGAATCCAGTAGCAGGATCAAGAGAAAACAGATGTTCCTACAAGCTGATCAAACAAATCATTGATCCTTGGCAATGGTTGTCTATTCTCTTTGTTTAACTCACGATAATCAACACAAAGTCGAAGAGAACCATCTGCCCTGGTAGTAAATACTATAGGCGCTCCCCATTCAGATATACTTTGTCTAATGAAGTTCCTCTCAAGCAACTCCTTGACTTGCTTTCTTAACTTTCATCTTGCGGGGCCATGTGCCTAACCGGCCACGAAACTATCTTGGCATTATCAACCAGATAAATGCGGAAATCTATCTCTCGTTTAGGGGTAACCCCCCCTTCACTTTACCCAAGATATCAGGATATTCTCGGACCACCCTCACCGATTGCAAACTATCGATAGACGAGTTGAGGGATTCAAGATAACACAACATGACGGGACTCATAGGGTTACTAGAAATTTTTAGGGTATTACCGAGGCGAGTCATGAGCCTCACAACCCTATGCTCAAAAATCAAGGATGGCTCCAAAACTGGACAACCCATCCATGCCCAAAATCAACCCATACCCCATGAAACCGAGAATATAAGCATCACACGAGAACTCTACACTCAAGATAGAGATTTTCAAATCCACGTAGATCATAGACAAATGGGCGGAACCCCCCAATTGGATTTGAAACACACACGGGATCATTAACTAAACTAGTACTTAGGTGCAAACTTTCAACAAGATCAGACGAGATAAAGCTATGCAATGCACCAGAATCAAACAAGGTACGAACTAGAAAATCAGAAATATATACAAGGCTCTCAACAGAAATACTACCTCGATCGGGAACTGGAGCGGCATTGAGAGCATGAACTTGCCCTCCTGAAGGTCCAGCACGCTGAGTCTGACACTGGCCTTGCCCTTGCTTCTTCAGGCAATCCTTACTGAAATGTCCAGTCTCACCGCAGAAAAAGCATTCACCATTCTTCCTTTTCCTCTTCTTACAATCCTTAATAAGATGCCCAACAGAACCGCAATAATGGCACTTCCCCTTGTTGTTCTTGCCCTTGTTGTTGTTCCCCTTGTTGCCTTGACTCTTGTTCTTGTTCTTGTTCTGATTGCCTTGACTTCTCTGACCACTTGGATTACCCTGATTTCCTTTCCACTGGGAATCAGTCTTCTTGGCTTGAGTATCATTCGTCTTGATCTTTTTTTTGACATCTCCCTGAAGTAACGCCATATCAACCAAGCTCTCAAACGTGGCCCCATGGGGAATATGTGACATAGCCAATCCCTGCAACGGCTCATTCAATCCTCTAGCAAAACGAAGAGCCTTCTTCTGAGGAGTATTCACCATATCCAAGCCAAAACGAGCTAACTGATTGAACTTGTTCACATATTCTTTGACATACATATCTCCTTGTTTCAAAGTTATGAACCTCTCCATTTGCAGATTCTCCTCAGCAGAAGATAGAAACTTAAGCACGAACCTTGCCCTGAAATCGGCCCAAGTCTCAACAGGCCTAGTACCATTGGAGACTTCCCACCAATAAGCGGCTTCATCCTTCATAAGCCAAACCGCCAACAAGATCTTCCTCTGATCGTCTAACCCAAAGATAGCAAATAAATCCTCGGTCTCTTTCAACCAATTTCGGGCCTCTACAAAAGTCTCGGTTCCAATGAAATTCTTGCCACCCATTGCTTTGAAATCTTTGCAAGTCTTTGCGAAGTCAGCTTGATGATGCTGAGGGGGAGGAGGAAGAGGAACCTCAGCAACAGGAGGAAGAGGAATATCAGCGACGAACATTAACTACCGGAGGAGGAGGAACATTAACTACTGGAGGAGGAGGAACATTAACTACTGGAGGAGGAGGAGGAGGAACATTGGCGGGGCCGGCTTCGGTCGCCCTAGCCTCCAAAAGTCTCCTATACCAAACAGGTACGTGTACTCCCTCCGGAATAGCAAAGTTATCGGCCATACTGAAAACGAAGAAAAAGACAGATTCAGAATGGAGAAAAACGAAGGAATTTTTGCTAATGGATTTTTGGGGAATAGCCTTTAAAATAAACTAGACTTTTCTTTGGAAAATACTTTATACTTGGTTTTGAAAATAGTTTTCCAAAAGTTTTAAAAACATTTTTGTCCCTTCTCGTAAACCATATGCTCTGATACCAAATGTAACACCCCACCTCCGCCAGGGTGGCTCTTGCAAGCACTCTGACTTTGGAGGGGCGTTTGAATCAGGTAAACATGCATAATGATATATCAAGGAAGAACAAGAACATATGTATATATGTAAACAGAGTAAATAAGATAAGTAAAACAACGGAAGATTTCAAACCATTTCAAAACAAGTCTGGTACAACATAATGTTAACTTTCCAAATACACAAGTCTAGATAAAAACAACATCACTGAAAAACTGAAATACATAAGTACTATCCCCAAAATAAGTGATAACCATAGCTAGCTTCATGTCAAGACCGTACATGAGCTAAAATCCCATAAGCAAGCGATCAGAAATCCAAGCTAAGCTCCATCGTTCCCACCCTGAGAACCTGGGGGGAGGGGGGGAACGGAAGAAAAGAGGCGAAAGAAAAATAGGTCAGTCAAAAAGACTGAGTAAGCCCTACTACAATCAATGTAAATTGATAAAGTTAACTGGCATGAGAAGCAGGTATGATCATAAGGATAACAACATACTAGCATGATGATTAACTAACAAGGTAGATAAAGGTGTCATCGCATAATCAGGTTTAAGGTTTTGCACCACAGGTGTACTAGCAAACTAACATGACTGGAATAAACAAGTATTGATCCCTTGGCCCAAGCTTTGGCCCAATCACATGAAGTGACCCTAATACGCGGTCCAACCAAACGGTCTAGTCGATCGGCTCCTTATAAGCCTAACTCGTCACGTGTTGGTGTCCATACGGCCCAAACATAATTGTAGTCAGACTGTGCAGGGTCTCCCGTCGGGTGTATCAAGCCCTAGGGTGTCAACCCCTGGACACCATAAACATGAGTGCACAGTCTCGATCTACTGGTACCCGTGCATGTTTTCCCCGGCTTCGGACTGTGTGCACGACCATAGTCCGCCCGGAACTACACCGGCGTACCCTTCTGCCGTCGCTTTTGGTCACTTACCTCAAGTCCAGTAATCGTGCCCCCACCCTAGCCTAGTCCCTAGGGTCATGATGATACAAACTGGGGATTACTGCTGGAGTGGACCCCCATTGCTAGGATTTTTCTAGTGGGTTAAGTACGGTTTAACCCTCTCGCTAATCATGGATTAACTTGGTTAAGTGTAACGATGAGTTCACGACTTAACCCTGATTAATCTACCAAGCCCAAATTGGTTAAGTATTAAGTGGACCATGACTTAACCCTAATCATGAGGCATTAATTAATTTCACGTGCCTTAACCTCTCACATTAGACCTTGTTGTGGTTACTAGTTAAGCCGGGCGGGTCCGGGTAGCTTTACACCACAACTTGGTCTAACCTCGGGTTCAAGGTACCACATGGCCAACTTCTCACATTGGGTCCTATTGTTTGTAGCAACTAGTTAGGCCGGTCGGTTCCGGGTAGGTTTACGCTACAAACTCAACCCAACCTCGAGTTGGTCACACTTATATTTTCTAAGTGTCATGTCCATCATGTTTCCAAAACATATTACAAATTTTCAAGCAATTGGGTAGACCTAACTTAATAGGTAAATTCCCAATGGGTAGACCTAACTTAATAGGTAAATTCCCAATCTTATTTTTTATGTCTTTTAAGTTTACCCAACCCCAAACGCAATCCCATCGCTTACATATCGCACTAGCGCATAAAGGATAGAAAGAGGGAACTTGGCATAATCATGACATATGGTGTTGAAGCCACAAGTTTAACATGGTGACATATGAAATGTACATATGTTCATATACTTGCATATTACATTTTTAGGCCTCAAAAGCATGCATAAAACCAAACTTAGCATATTGGTGATACATGGTGATAAATGACATGTAAAAATGGCCATAGGTTCGCATTTAGCCTCACATGCAAGTTATCATAAGAGATATGCTAACTTACATGTTGCCAAAATGCAACCTTTAGCATGAAGCTTGAAGCTTTATGTTCATATGCTCAAGATAAGCTTGCATAACATGATAACATGAACAAAATGATCATCCCAAACTTGCATAACATACTTGCATATCATATGACGAACTTGCATATCAAACTTGCATAACATAACATGGTAAACTTGCATATCATAACATGGCATACTTGCATAACATAACATGATAAACTTACATATCATAACATGGCAAACTTGCATAGCATAACATGGTAAACTTGCATATCATAACATATCAAACTTGCATAACATGACTTAGTAAACTTGCATATCATGGCAAACTTGCATATCATACATTTAACTTTAGAGTTTAAGTATGAAAGTAGAATAGGACTTACAATACTTATGAAGACAAAAAAATATGACAAAGCCCTTATGCACTCAAATAGACCCAAAATGCAAGCTCTAATAGAAAAACCCTTAAGCCAAAATGATCAAAACCTTTTCTTTATGATGTAAATATGGAAACTTGACTTGAATGCATGCTAATGATGCTCATACAAGCTTGAAAACACTTGTATGCTTTGAAAATCTCTCATAGAAATGACTTAGGAATTTTATGAAGAGAGTGGAGGCCATGAGAGGAATGATTTTGCCATAGTTTAGTTACTTGAATGAATAATGATGATTTAGGGTTAGGTTAGGGCCTTATTTATAGAGATTAGGACTAGTTTTAGCCTTAGGATTAAACCCTAGTTCCAATCTCAGCCCTCAAAACCGAATCTGGCCCCCAAACTCAACACAAACCCAAAATGGTGCACCAGGCAAAACTGCCCGGCTGGACCAAGTCGACAGGGCTGTCGACTTGGGTCCAACCAAGTCGACTCCCAAGTCGACAGGGCTGTCGACTTGGGTACTCTGGCGGGAATTTTCCCGCCTGCGCCCAACTGCTCTAAATTCCCAAATTCAAACTTGAATTTGAAATTTGTTTTTACTTTGAAATTTTTTGGAAACTTCGTTGGGCGTTAATCGGGTCATACGGACTCCGATTTTCGAAAACTCGGACTCTATTTCGCGTATTTTTCCGAGACGAACGCAATGGCATAGCCCGTTTCCCTTGATTCAGATTTTAGAACTAAATTCTGCCTCGATTTTCATTATTACAGGTTATTGAAAAATACGGGTTGTTACACCCCCCCCCCCCCAGGGAGGGAATACCGCAGCTTGACCAGTTTTCACATCCAGCTTGAAGAGAAAGAAGGTATTACTTGGATCTTTTCCGTTTTAGACTATGGCTTTGGACAGCAATTATGGGACTTTTGCAGTTTATTTATGTTTTCTTTATGCTTCTTTAAATAATGTAATCAAGACAGTTATGAAGATGTTATGTTTTTGGAAGAGTTGTAAGACAATTATGGCATGGTTTGTGTAACACGTATTTTAATGAAATAAAAGTTGCTGTTGTTTTCCGCTGTTCAAAAATATGTGTTATTATATCTGTCTTGTATATCTGTGACTTATACTTATAAACCTCCACCAAAATTAGGGCATTCCCTTTGGGAGTGACCCTAACGGAGGTGGGGTGTTTCACTTAGTATCAGAGCATAGGTTTACCAGATAAGATAAAAAGTTTTGAAAATCAAAAGAAAATTTAAAGAAGCATTTTTAAAAGATAAAATATTATTTTATTTTAAAAAGGCAAAGTCCCCCAAAGTCATAGGTACTATCTCTTATCCTTCGTTTTGAATCTATCCTTTTTGTTTCAGCATGTCCGAAGAACTTAACTTGCCAGAGGGTATACCAATGCCTGGTTGGTTTAGACGATTCTTAGAAGCAAGGGCCACTCAGCCAGGTCCTACCGTTCCTCCTCCCACAGCTGCAGGAAATCATCCAGCTGCAGCAGCACCTCTTCCTTCACCTCCTCCGCGGGGAAACACTTTTGCTAAGATATGTAAATATTTTAAAGCTATGGGAGGAAAGGACTTTCATGGAACTGAGTCCTTCGTGGCAGCTAGAAATTGGCTGAAAGAAACCGAGGACTTATTCGTCATCTTTGAGGTAGAAGATAGGCAGAAAGTACAACTGGCAGTATAGCTACTTAAAGGCGAGGCTTCCTACTGGTGGGAAGTCACCAATGCAGAAAGACCAGTGGAAACATTGGAGGACTTTAGGGCAAGGTTTGAGGCTAAATTTCTCTCAGACGCGGAAAGGAGTTTGCAGTTGGAAAAATTCTTATTTCTTAAGCAACGGAATAAGACAGTCAAAGAGTATGTTAATCAGTTCGATGAGCTGGCTAGGTTCGGATTGGACCTAGTCAACACCCCGCACAAGAAGGCTCTCCGTTTTGTCAAAGGGTTGAATGAGCCATTACATAGTTTGGCCATGACCCATATACCCATGGGAGCTACGTATGAAAGGTTGGTACAGATGGCATTGCTGAACGAAGAGGATAAGGGCAAGAAGGAGAAAAAGGCAGAAAGCTCTCAAGGGAAGAAAGAGGGTTTACAGCCTAAGAGGACAGACTTTAAGAAGGGCGGGAAAGACAACAAAGAGAAGAGGAAGTGTAATTTCTATGGCAAAGTGGGGCACTTAGTGAAAGATTGCCGGAAAAAGAAGGCCAAGATGAATGGTGGATGCTTTTCTTGCGGTGAGACAGGCCACATGGCTAAGGACTGCCCAAAGAAATGAGGACAGGGGCAGAGGGCTGGATCCACCTCAGGGGCACAGGTTCATGTGCTAGTGGCGCCACCTCTGCAACAGCGAGGTATAAATACTTCTGTAGAAAGTGTAGTTTATCTTTATGATCACCCTGTTCGCACTTTATTTGATTCTGGCGCATCACACTCCTTTATCTCGTCTGCTTTAGTAGAATCTCTGCACCTAAAAACTAGTATGGTAGAGGACCCCTTAATTGTTTCAAACCCAATTGGGGGCCCAACTCATTTGTCTATGATCTGTGTGGGATTGAAAATTTCTATACTAAACGTAGAATTTAGATGTAGTGCCTTTGTTTTGGGCTTTTCGGGATATGGTTTGATTTTGGGCATGGATTGGCTATCCAGTAATGGGGCCATCCTTGATTGTGAGAAAAGGATTGTTAGGCTCCTGACCCAGCTTGGTAACACTTTGGAAATTACTTGTAATCCCTCGTATGCGGTTATGCTTAGTTATCTTGAATCGCTAGATGCCTCTGTCGATAGTTTGCAATCGGTTAGAGTGGTCCGGGAATATCCGGATGTCTTCGAAGAGGTGAAGGGCTTGCCTCCGAAGCGGGAGATAGACTTCCGCATATATCTTGTAGATAATGCAAAGCCCGTTGTGTTGCCCGTTAGACACATGGCTCCACGGGAAAGGAAAGAGCTCAGTAAACAGATTAAAGAGCTTCTAGAGAAGGGGTTCATTAGAAGGAGCATTTCAGAATGGGGCGCTCCAGTGGTGTTCGCTACAAAGGCGGATGGTTTACTCCGTCTATGTGTTGACTATAGGGAGCTCAACAAGCTAACGAAAAAGAATAGTCACCCTCTCCCCAGAATTGACGATTTGTTTGATCAGCTTGTAGGAGCGTCTGTTTTCTCCCAACTCGATTTAGCGACCGGTTTTCATCAACTAAGGGTGGCTGAAGATATCATCGATAAAATGACATTCAGAACCCCAGACGGCTTCTTTGAATGGCTTGTCATGCCTTTCGTCTTGACAAACGCACCTGCTTACTTCGTGGACCTGATGAGTAGGGTATTCAGAGATTTCCTCAATAAGTTCGTAGTGGTTTTCGTATACGATATCCTTATCTTCTCAAAGAGTGAAGAGGACATGCTCAGCACTTAAGGGCAATCATGGAAACTCTGCGAGTCCATCAGCTAAAAGCCAAATTCTCCAAATGCCACTTTTGGAGAGAGGAAGTAAGATTTCTTGGGCACATAGTATCCAAGGAAGGGTTAGCTGTAGACCCGACTAAGGTAGTAGCGGTGCAGGATTGGAAGACACCAAAGAACGCAACAGAGTTCCGAAGCTTTCTCGGGCTAGCAGGCTTCTATCGGAAATTCATCAGAGACTTTGCAAAGATATCAGCTCCGCTCACAATGTTGACCAAGAAGAATCTAGTGTTCAATTGGGACTTGGATTGCGAGTTGCTTTCCAACGACTGAAAATGGCTCTTACAATAGCCCCAGTTTTAACGTTGCCAAATGGAAGCAAGATGTTCACAGTTTATACAGATGCATGTGGGACAGGGCTAGGCGCCATCTTAATGCAAGAAGGGTAGTAGCTTGTGGCGGGAGACAATTGAAAGTGCATGAAAAGAACTACCCGACCCACGATCTTGAATTAGCTGCCATCGTCTTTGCACTCAAGTCTTGGCGACACTATCTCCTAGGTGAGAAGTTCGAACTTTACACTGACCATAAATCATTGAAATACCTTTTCTCGCAGAAGGACCTTAACTTGAAGCAACATAGGTGGATGGAGTTTCTTGCCTCGTATGATTTCGAGATCTCCTATACTCCGGGCAAAGGCAACGTAGTGGCAGATGCATTGAGCCGAAAGAAACTGACCCTAAGCCCGCTGTTTGTTGAAAGACAAAGCCTAGAGTTTATAGCCAGCTTTGACTTTAGGCCCTCCTCCGATTTTGTACCAGGCTTGCTAGCATCTCTCGAAGTACGCCCGACTTAAGTAGACTCAATTGGGACAACACAACGCGAAGACCTTCAGCTTGTGGAGACGATTGATAGATTAATTAGGGGTGAGACTTCAAGTCACCTCAACAGATACTCCATCGACGATAAGGGTTGGCTAAGGCGAGACGGAAGACTATGCGTCCCACAGACAAGGGATTTAGTAAAGAAGGTTCTCGAGGAAGCATACCACTCCAAGATGACGATACATCCGGGCGGGGATAAAATGTACAAGGACATAAAGAGAACTTTCTTTTGGAATGGCATGATGAAGGACGTGGCAGATTTCGTTTCTAAGTGTATGGTGTGCCAACAGGTTAAGGCGGAACAGAAAAAGCCTGGCGGTCTTCTACATCCTCTAGAGGTCCCGCAGTGGAAGTGGGATAGCATCTCAATGGACTTCTTTGATGGGCTGCCTAGGTCTAGGAGAGGCAACACTAGCATTTGGGTAATAGTGGATAGGCTTACTAAAAGCCCCCACTTTTTACCTGTCAAAAGTAAAAGAACTGCCTCATCCCTAGCATCTCTTTACCTCAAGGAAATCGTTCAACTCCATGGAATACCATCCAGCATTGTTAGTGACCGAGACCCTATCTTCACGAGTGAGTTTTGGCGGAGTCTGCAAGAAGCGGTTGGCACACAGTTATGCTTGAGCACAGTCTATCATCCCCAAACCGACGGCCAAACAGAAAGAGTGAACAGAGTTTTGGAGGACCTTTTAAGACTGTGCGTCCTTGACTTCGGAGGGACAGGGGAAGACCATCTTCCTTTGGTGGAATTTGCCTACAACAACAGCTATCAAGCAACCATCGGAATGGCGCCCTTCGAAGCTTTATATGGAAGACCGTGCCGATCACCCACTTGTTGGTGGGAGTCTACTGATAAGCACATACTTGGACCAGATATGATCCGATAGACTTCAGAGAAAGTAGACTTAATACGAAGAAGGATGAAGACGACCCAAGACAGACAAAAGTCCTACGCCGACAAGAGTAGGACCGACCTTGAATTTGAGGTTGGGGACAGAGTTTTTCTTAAGGTATCTCCGCTAAGGAACGTAGTTCGTTTTGGAACCACAGGAAAGCCAGCACCAAGGTTCGTAGGGCCATTTCCTATCATCGAGAAAATTGGAAAAATGGCCTATAGATTAGAGCTACCCGAAAAATTGGCCGGAGTTCACAACGTCTTTCACGTTTCACATCTCCGAAATTGTCTACTTGATTCTGCTGAAGTGGTAGAGCCAAATATCCTAAAAGAAGCTGAAGTGGAACGCGAAGCAACCGTGAGGAAAGTACCAACCCGCATATTAGGAACGGAAGTGAAGAAGCTACGCAACCGCGAAGTCAAGCTCGTCAAAGTTCAGTGGAGCAACGCCGAAGAAGATGCAACTTGGGAAACTGAAGCTAGAATACGCGCAACCTACCCTTTTCTTTTCGAGGGTACATCTTTGATCTTTCCTTTTTCCTTAAGTTGCGCTTTTATCTATCTTTTTAGGTATATCTCCTCGACCTTATCTTTTAGGAAGAAACCCTTTGGATGAAAACATGTGATTGAAACATGTTATGGATGATGGTTGCTAGTGGTTTCTCATGGTTGCATATACACACACAATCTAGATTTTAGATCGGCTCAGTCACTTCATATTGCATATGCATATATGTTTGCATTCGTATATGGTTGAACTTTAATGTGTTGTCATATGGATGTTGCATTTGTATGAATGATTGTGCACTCATGTAGAATCATGAATAGGAGAATTTGCATAGATAATGGATTCATGGCACTTACATAATTTGCATTAAGGAGGTCAACTGAATCAGTAGGCCGCCTGATTTTGCATTAGATAAGTACATGTACACACACACTTCGCATATGATCATGAAGCATTAGAAGTCTTTTAAGGACAATGGATGGTCGTGTTTGATGGATGAGTAGATGGATGTTTGGATGTTAGGATATACATTCTTCCTAACTTGAAGATTTCGGGGCCGAAATCCTTTTAAGTGGGGGAGAATGTAACACCCCGTGTATTCTATAACAGTGAAATTCACAAATTAAAGTATAATTAATTTCAAATCAAAGAATTAAGGGAAATAGGATACGCCATTGCATTCGTCTCGGAATTCTGCTTGAGATAGAGTCCGAGTTTGCGTAAAACGGACTCCGTATGAAGAAGATATGGCCTCCGGAAGTTTTAGAATTCAGTTTAAAATTCAAACAGACCAAAACAGCCCAGAAAAACCAATTCAAAATTCAAAATCGGGCCCAATTGGCCAGGGCAGGAATTTTCCCGCCCAAGGCACCCAAGTCGACTTGGCAGTCGACTTGGGGCTAACCAGGTCGACTGGGCAGTCGACCTGGGTCACCCGTGTCGACTGCCAAGTCGACACGGTGTCGACTGGGGTGTCGACCTGGCCCCTGAGCCAGGTCGAACCCAGCCCCCCTGGCTGGCCTGGTCTGTGTTTGGTCAATTTTCTGAGCCTTGCCTTGTCACTAGGGATAGGTGTCAGCTCCTGGTTGGTCTCTCCTTCAAACGAACGGCTATTATTAAACCAAGCTCCATCGACGGTCTAAATTAACTCACAAACTCTATAAAAAGGACCTAAGACTCACCCAAATTCACACAAACGAAAATGGAGATGAGACCGTCATGCTGCTGAGGAGAGACTAAGAATAGCCGTCAGAAATTGAGAGACAATTAGGAGATAATTTGAAAGCTTAAAGCAACGTCAAATAAATCAAAACAACGCCTACAACAAAGGATAGCATCTCCAAATTCAGAATTCAGATTCCTGAATTGAAGATTCATCATACGTTGTAAGTAGAGTGCTATTCCGATGTGAATAATTAATTGCGTTTGCTTTGTGTAAAATGCGAAATGGAATTGTGGCGATAATAATCTATACTTGTATGTTATTTTGATTCTAAACGATTTGGAAATGTTATGGTATACGATTGGATATTTGCAAGTATGTGATTTACGTTGGAAGTTAACAACGAAATGGAATTGTGGCGATAATAATCTATACTTGTATGTTATTTTGATTCTAAACGATTTGGAAATGTTATGGTATACGATTGGATATTTGCAAGTATGTGATTTATGTTGGAAGTTAACAACCATATGTTGTGGTATTTTATTTGGGATTCATACAAGTACATGATTCATGTTAACAACCATATGTTGTGGTATTTCATTTAGGGATTCATACAAGTATATGATTCATGTTAACAACCATATGTTGTAGTAATTTATTTGGGATTCATGCAAGTATATGATTCACTATTATGCCAATATGATGTACATACTTTTATGATAACTTTTAGTGTGTAATTGGATTCGACTAAGTACTATGGTTTATATGAATCTATGTTGGAATTGGCAAATCATACTTTTGTATTAGAAACAAAAGTAAACATTTTTATGAACATGACTAAACTATGTTTGGTGTTATGCCTAGTTGAAACCATGTTTAGGCCTATGTTGTTATAAAAATCTTATGGTAATATATGTGACACAATTAAGTTAGATTTACATTCCAATTGCAAGTTTACATGAATAGAATGATTCATGTTTAGGTATGTTTATTCCATGATCATATGAATAGAATGATTCATGTTTAAGTATGTTTATGCCATGATTATATGCTGTTACCATGCAAGTTCACATATGCCTAATACATGTTAATTAGATCGTTATGTTGCAAGTTCATGCGTTCACACTCCCCTTTTTATGTCACTTAGAATATATAAACACCATGTTATAAGCCTCCCCTTTTTCATGTGGCTAAGTTGGGTTTAAATGTTAAACCCAACATATGTTATACTTTAGTGAACGTATAAAGCGGGGGTAATGACGATGGGGTTAAAATATAGAACATATGTGTTGGCATGTTAGACGAATGCCAACAACCTTGAAAAACAATTAAGTGGTATAAATAAATTTTACCCAATAAAGATGAATTTGAATAATGGGCCGCAAATATTTACATATAAAAAGAAAAGAGACAAAATATGTAAATGTAGAAAATACGATGTGTTTAACCCGAGGTTGGATTGAGTTATGATGTAAACCTGCCCGGAACCGCCCGGCTGTCCAGTAGTCACAACAGTACCTATCCAATGTGGGTGGTTAAACATGGAGCCCAATAAAGACCCGAGGTTAGACTGAGTTGTGGCGTAAGACTGCCCGGACCCAACCGGCAACAGGCAGCCACAACAATACCTGTCTAATGTGAGAGGTCAAGGCTTTAATAAGACAATTAAGGCTGAGTCAGGATTGATAGGATTAAGTAAATTAAATTAATACTTAATCAAAATGGAACATTCTAAACTAAACAGACTGATTGGGGGTTAGGTTTATAAAACACTTAACCAACTTAGCATGTTGGCTAGAAATAGAAAACCTATAGCGGGGGACCCTTTTCAGCAGTAACCCTACAAGGTGTATCAGGATACCCTGAACTAGGCAGGGTGGGGCACGATTACTGGGCTGACTGTAAGAGGTCAAATCGACGGCGGTGGTGCAGCAGTGTAGGTTCTAACGGGGTGCGGGCGTGCACACACTCCGGCGCAGAAAAATAAGGCACTGGGCACCAGTAGCATACCTGTGCATTCTAGGATTGTGTCGGGCCGCCACCATGGGACTTGATACACCCCATGGTGGGACCAGCATAGGTAACTACAACATCGGGGGCCGTAAGACACATGTAACTATGCGAGTAGGAGCCGATCATCAGAAATGGATCACTTCACCCTGATTATGCGGTGCCTGTTGGGAACTAGTTTATATGGGTACAGAGATTAAAATGGGGTACGATAGTGTATTCGACCCTAGACTTAGTTTATGGTGCTTTCTCATTTCCACTTTATACTTATCATACCCAGTTCTTTATTCATAGACTGAATAGTCCTAGACTTACTCAGGCTTTTTATGTCTGACTCTACTTTTCTTTCGCCTTCTTTTCTTTCATTCCCCCCCCCCCAGGTCCACAGGGAGGGAATACCGCAGCTTGACCAGTTTTCACATCCAGCTTGAAGAGAAAGAATGTATTGCTTGGATCTTTTCCATTTTGGACTATGGCTTTGGACAGCAATTATGGGACTTTTGCAGTTTATTTATGTTTTCTTTATGCTTCTTTAAATAATGTAATCAAGATAGTTATGAAGATGTTATGTTTTTGGAAGAGTTGAAGACAATTATGGCATGGTTTGTGTAACACGTATTTTAATGAAATAAAAGTTGCTGTTGTTTTCCGCTGTTCAAAAATATTTGTTATTATATCTGTCTTGTATATCTGTGACTTATACTTATAAATCTCCACCAAAATTAGGAAATTCCCTTTGAGAGTGACCCTAACGGAGGTGGGGTGTTTTAGAAAAGCTATTCCTAATGGACGATTCGTTAGCAGATGGTCACAGTTATTAACTTTCTGTACATGAATCATATTTTTCCATTTTCAATATGACGAAATTCTTTTAAGGAATAAGAATGTAACACTCCAACAAATTTAAGTGCAGATTTAATAAAAGAATTAAATTCAAAATATAGAAAGGGTGAGAATAAATTTTCCATAAATGTTCAAATTTATCTATGAAACTTGTACCATTATTTTCATAGGGATTTTTCAAGATAATTTTTAAATATAATCAAACCGACCGTTATAGAGGTTTCCCTACTATAAGAGGGCCAAAATTGATTTGTCCAAGCCAATGAATTCTGGCATCATATTTGCCTATCAGATATTTGCTCCACGTTTACTTCCCTAAATCTATCCAAATCTGATTCTTTCTCAATGCCATTTTCTCCTCCGCGATTTTCAAATTTCTCATTTCATGTCTAATTTTTTCGCTTCCAATTCCTTCGAACTTAGATTTCATTGCCACGCCTTCACGAAATTATAACCTCCTTTTACTATTTCTTTTACCAATTTTTTAGTCGAACTCCACTTCCCTACGCTACTTCATCCAACGGTTTAGCCAACACTCATCCTGCCACCAATCGCTATACAATTCGAAACCTAGAATTCTACATGAAATCAGCAAGGTGGCTGCGGTCGATTAAAAGACGTATGTGTATAGTCGTAATCTATACAGTTTCTAAGGTTTGTAATTATTGATTTGATTGTATTTTAATGGATAAATGCTAAATTTATCTAGTTTGATTTTTCTTAAAAATGAATACGGTTGTTCAAGTTGTGAATTTGAAAGAGCACGTAGAAATGCCCATGCCTTTCAAGTTGAATTGGCCCTTTTTTGTTTTTAGTTTGATATTTTTACACAAAATATATTTCTAAATCAAGTTTATCTTTCAGAAATACTTGATCAATCAGATATAATAGAGTGCAGCTGATATACGATCAATGAGGTACGTAATAATTGAAATGCTTGTACTGTTATTATTGAAATTTTGTATTATTATGTTAAGTTAGTATGTGGATAATAATGAAAATGGTAAAAGTACACCTATTAATTCACTGTATATCATTTTTTCGGAGTGATTGTTTGCTTCATCTAAACTGAAGCTATCGAATCATTTTTCATAGAGTACAATGGACATTATTTTTTATTTAAAGTCAACACACAACTGGGAATGGCTCGAAAAAGATAAATCATTGAATCAAAAATTGTAATGAGTTCACTGGGAAATAAGCTACAAAAACAAAGAAATGAAGGCGAAAGAATTTGGTTATGTATAGATTATGATCAACATGTGTGAGAGTGCACTTTCTGATACTGAATAGAATACCATCGTCATGATCTAATCAAACTCTTTTTCCATTTTCATTATGAACCCATTTTCAGTTTCATTATTTAAATCAAACATTTGAATATCAAATTTGAGTTTTTGCATAATTGCAATCCTTATCCTACTATTACATAAATTAGAGGTGAAGATTTTCATTCTTTATATGAGTTTATTGTAGATTAAATACATGCTAGTTGATGTACATCATTACAAATAAAATTTTGTAACAATTCACGATGGAGTACCAAATACTTCTTAGTTATTTGAATTAAAATAGCTACAACTGACGTACAATTTTCGTGTCATGTTTATGCTCGAAATGATTGTTTTCCTAACTTTCTAAGTTGATCTTAGAGTGCCGAAGGATATATTGATTGTGATTCATATGAATTTGGTTACCTTCTATAAATCGTCCTTGAAAATCTCATAGTTTTGTTTTTCTACAGAGCCTGTTTTGGCCCAGAATGGTATTTTTAAGTTTTTCATTAAGGACAACTATTTAAAATAAAATTCAATCCGATGTCACTCAAAACTTCAACTGATACACACATCTAACAGTGACCATAATTTATCCATGCTAATTGCCTATCAAAACCCTCAAAATGCTTGGTCAAATTTTTTATCTGTACACTGTCAACAAGAAACTGACAAAGTTCTCATTTTCAAAAATAATGAAGCCTGCATCGCCGTAGTTAAATCAAAATATGGTGCATTGGAAGCTCCTCTGGTATTGTGTTCTCTTATAAGTTCATTTCTTTTGAGAAGGACGAAAATAATATGTAACACTTGGATAATAAGATGATAGTTTCAAGTAGATATTATATAAGACTTCTTTTCCTTTTTATCATGTATAACCAATTTTTTTGTATAAAGTTCTTTATAGTCAAAACTTTTCGTTCATGGAATATAAAGCAAGTTTTAGTTAAGATTCGTACTTCTATTTTTATTTGTTATTCTAATTTCAAATCTCATTATTAGTATGAAGTTTGAAAAAATACATTCACGTCCAATTCTAAGTTGCAGCAGCTAACACTAGTTTTTTCTACATCTATTTATTATGTTTTCTCTGCAGACGATTGAATCTAGTTTTATGTTAGCATTACACATTTATCCTATTTGTAACTACAAAAAGTGCAGGAACAAGTAAACATGGATTAAACCGAAATCTCCAAAAATTTCAAAACAAAACTGAAATTTATTTTTTTATTATAGATCGAAATTGAAACGGAAAGAAGAATTTAAATATTATCAGTTTTATGTGCGACTACAGTTTCAGATATATAAATGTACCAGATCCGTGTTTACCTTAGTTTCCAAAAGCATAGAGCTTTAGATATTTACGACAAGTTTAAAAGTATATGATTTCAAGTTCATGTCAATGTCAGGTTTTAAAATATGCAAGTTTTTGTGTATATGTACATGTGTGGTTTTAAAGTCTCAAATATATTTGGTTTTCAAATGAGTATGAGTTTTGGCTACATATCCACTGTGTATATATCGGCTTTTTAAGAATGAGGTCCTATACATATGTGATTTCATGGTTCATGTATGTATACAGTTTGAGCGTACAAGAAGCTTCAGAAGACTGGATCTTTATTACAGCTTTCTTATCCTTCGTTTCCCTTCAAGATCTGTCAATTCCGATCATATTTTATAACAATTGGTTGCAGAAATCCAAATTATTGAATTTATGTCATCCAAGTATACTATTTATGTTCGTTGTCCAACTATTGCCATTCCATCATGACTGGAAATAATGACACAGTGAGCTCTGCAACTTCAAGAATTGATTCAGGTAAAGTCCCACCCTCAGCTATCTCTTTAGTTAAACCCAAAAGCCATGTAATTAGCATCCCTTTGGATGATGATAATTACAGTTATGGAAGTACCAAGTCGAAACTACCGTAAAGGGCTATGGATTGCAATATTTCATCAAAGGAACCGTTAGCATCCCACCCGTAATGAAACAAGACAAAGATGGGAACCTGATTAGCAACGAGGATTACATTATGTACCAGAAGCAGGATAGTCTCCTGGCATCGTAGCTTATATCATCTATAAGCGCAAATCTTTTGTCACAAATTATTGGTGCCAACACATCGCATGAAATCTGGTCTGCCATAGAGCAGATATTTAATTCACAATCTGCATCAACAATAATGCACTACAGAAGTCAGCTCCAAAATATCAAGAAAGATACTATGAGTATGAGTGAATATTAGACCAAAAATCAAGATCTTGTTTGATAAACTTGCAACAACAAGACATAGAATTTCTGAGAGTGAGCATGTTCTTTACATCACAGGAGGTTTAGACGAAGAATATGAATCAGTAGTTACCTTTATTGTCTTGCAAAGAATCATCTTTGATCTACAATATGTACATTTCACATTGTTAGCACAAGAAGGAAGGGTAGAGCAGAGAAGAGCAAGCCAACCAGATTACTCAGTAAATTTTACAACTGTTTCTAAGAATAAAAATCATCAAAGAAACAGTTCTATGCAGACCCCAAATCAAGGCAACAATGCACAGAGGGGAAATCAGACCCAAAGAGGAAGAGGCGGGATTAAAGCAGCAAAAATGTAGCAGCACAAATGGGGGGCAGACGCCAAATGACTAATGCAGAAGACTCAAAGACAGATGATATAAACATTGATGATTGGTACCCAGATTCTGGTGAAACGAATCATGTCACAAGAAATTTGCAGAATTTAAATCTTGGTAACAAAATCTATTTAGGTAAACAGTCTATATCATGGGAAATGGTGAAACTATGAGTATATCTCTATTGGTAATGGATATATCAATGTTAAGAGACATTTATAC
Source organism: Allium sativum (assembly GCA_030737875.1). Taxonomy (NCBI): domain Eukaryota; kingdom Viridiplantae; phylum Streptophyta; class Magnoliopsida; order Asparagales; family Amaryllidaceae; genus Allium; species Allium sativum. The sequence continues at coordinate 587,068,645 of CM060916.1, forward strand.
CTAAATAATTTGTTGAGAGTACCTAATATCAACAAGAATCTTATGAGTGTCAATTTGCCAATGACAATAAAGTATACTTTGAGTTTCACCCTAAATTTTGCCTTGTTAAGGACCTAATTAGTAATAATATACTTCTACAGGGTAATTTGGACAATGGTTTATATAAATTCTCCAAAGTCAAGACCAAAGATAGTTCTAAGAAAGGAAATTACTGTTATAATGTTCAAATTAGTACTAGCAGTAATAAGGATGTTTTTAGTATGTGGCATAAGAAATTGGGACATCCAAATAATAAAACTGTAAAACATGTTATGCTTGAAAATAAAATCAGTGTTGAAAGTATACCTGAATCCTTTATTTGTAGTCATTGCCAAATTGGCAAAAGTCATAAATTGCCTTTCTTTGATTCTGAGACTACATATAGTAGTCCCTTTGAGCTGGTTGCTACAGATATATGGAGACCATCTCCATTCAAAACTAACAATGGTTACATGTACTATCTATCCTTTGTAGATGCCTACAGTAGACATACTTGGATATATTTTCTCAAGAATAAGTCAGAAGCACATAACATAACTATCTATTTTATAAAATCTATTGAAAAACAATTCAGTTGCAATGTTAAGACTGTTCAAACAGATGGTGGAGGTGAGTTCATGCCTCTAAGGAAATATTTCAAAGATAGAGGCATCACTCACAGAGTTACTTGCCCACATACTTCTGAACAGAATGGTCTTGTGGAGAGAAAGCATAAGCACATAGTTGACACTGAGTTAACACTAATGTCACAAGCTTCATTGCCACTAAAATTCTAGGCTGGAGTATTTGAGACATTAGTCTACTTAATTAATATGATTCCAACTAAAGTATTAAAGCAGAAAAGCCCACATGAGGTTCTTTTTGAATCAAAACCTGACTATAGTAAATTGAAAACTTTTGGTTGCTTGTGCTTTCCCTTCATAAGACCCTATAATAAACATAAGCTCAATTTTAGATCTTCCCCATGTACCTTCCTAGGGTATCCTATCAATCAGAAGGGATATAAATGTTTAGACAGTATTGGTAGACTATATGTTTCGAGACATGTTACATTTAATGAAAATGTTTTTCCATTTTCGGATAAGAGGATAAAAATTACCAATAGGATACTCAAGACAATCAGTGTGGTCCAACCACCTATTGCACTTACTGACTGGTCAAAGACACCTGACACAAATCAACACCATGATGAGAGAAATAAAGTTGACAGCATACCCAACACAAGGTCCGGTTACAGCAGTGACAACAATGACAATGCAGAGCACAACAATGATGATGTAGAGCTTCATACACATGAAGATCAATCAAGTAATAAAGACGAAAATGACAGTGAACAAACATGTCAAAGTAGTTACAAGAGTAAATCATCATCTACCAGTGACAGCCAAGTCATGAATCAACCAACTACAGCAAATAGGCATCAGATGCTGACAAGAAGCAAGTGTGGTATTTTTAAGCCAAAGGTTTATGCTATTGACATCAGCCATAAAGAGTCGAACAGTTATGATGAAGCAATATCAAACAAAAACTAGAAAGATGCTATGGATACAGAATATCACGCACTTATGAAAAATAATACATGAACATTGGTAAGTGCTCCAGCAAACAAAAATGTAGTTCGGTGCTGGTGGACTTATAAGTTAAAGAAAAATCCAGATGGGAGTGTGTCTAAATATAGAGCTAGGCTCGTAGCCAAGGGTTATACACAGCAGTTTGGGTTCGACTTTAATGAAACATTTCTCCCAGCTGTCTAGCCTACGACCATCAGAATTATTTTGACTGTTGCACTATGTAATCAATGGAAGATCAAACAACTCGACATGAATAATGCTTTCTTAATTGGAGAATTAAAAGTGGAAGTCTACATGCATCAACCAAAGGTGTATGTCAAAGAAGAAAGCAAGGGTCTAGTATGTAAATTGCACAAGACAATATATGGGTTAAAGTGAGCATCGAGAGTTTGGTACGACAATTTGAAAATCACATTTACCAAACTAGGATTTTCTATGACTAAGTCAGATTGTTCTCTATATGTGAAAATCAAAGGAGCTACCACTGTTTACATACTAGTTTACGTTGATGGTATTTTAATTACTGGAAATGATGACATTGAGATAGAAAGCATAATAAAGTTTCTAGACATAACCTTTTCTATTAAAGACATGGGCACAGACAACTACTTTATGGGTATCCAAGTTCAACAAAAAACAAGTACATATATGTTTTTATCTCAAAAGAAATATATACAAGAGATTCTCATTCGAGAAAACATGGGTAAAGCTAAGTCTCTACCTACTCCTATGACAAGTAACTTACAGCTATCCAAGTTTAAAGGTGAATCAATAGAAGATATCAGATTATACAGTAGCATTGTGAGAGCGCTTCAATATGTGACTATAACATGTCTAGATATAAGTTTCAGTGTAAATAAAGTTTGTCAATTTATGCAATGTCCATTATCTGAACACTGGAAGGAAGTCAAGCGTATACTTAGATATCTACAAGAGACGCTTGAATATGGAATATCACTTAAAGAAAATAAAAACCTTAACATACATGCTTACAGTGATGCGGACAGGGCTTCAGATCATGACAATCGAAGATCAACGACAGACTATTGTATCTATTTGGGATCCAATTCGATTTCATGGTGCTGCAGGAAGCAACCCACAGTTTCTCGGTCAAGTACGGAGGCGGAATATAGAGCACTTGCAAGCACCACTGCATAATTGATGTGGATCAGGTATTTACTCAGAGAAATCGGAATTTTGATTGATAAGAAGCCAATGGTTTGGTACGACAACCTGAGCACGATTTCATTATCCTCAAACCCCATACAACACTCACGCACGAAGCACATAGACATAGATCTATACTTTGACATGTTCCAACTTATTTTTAGAGGGTGGACATGTTGGCCAAAGCACTATCAGCTAAAAACTTTCAGAGATTTCGAGCAGATTTGAAGGTGATTGACGGCAGAAGCCATCATGGAGGAGATGGGGAAAACCCTAGTTAAGATTGAGGGGGTGAATCAAAGCAAGGGATTCCATTAGTTAGGATAATATATGTGATACATTATGTAAATGGGCTTAGCCCAGTATCTGTTTTTATTCAATCACAAGCCCAGGCGGTGTGTGAGTGTTTAACGTGTATATACACATGTCCAATGTAACAATTAGAGACAACATTTCATCATTTTTCATTCTTCAATAAAATTACAATTTCCTTTTTATGTATCAAGTAAAATCTCATAGGTGAATAACCTTAATAATGCACTAACAATTATAGAGCAGGCTAGGTAATATAAGGTAGAATTAAAGTCATGTACTTGTTTACCAGACTTTTTTCTGCCCCTATCTTTTTCTTCATATTTTTTTTCTTCACTATAGCTGATGAGTAGTAGTTGATACGGCATAACACATCGACAATGGAGCTAAATGTTGGAGCTACCTTGTTCTTCGCTATTCAGATGTGGTTAATTGTTGTATTAAATGTATGCAAACTTATGTTGTACATAGAAAAAGATGTATACAACAATCAAGTATTTTACGATAATGTTTTTCTAAAAAGTCTATTTGTGGTACTTACATTTTAACTATTTCCACTGTGATGTTTGAAAGTGTAGAATGTCCACCCTAATAGCTATGCTTTGTAAGCATTGGATTGGTATATCAGGAAGAATGGGTTGTTCTACTTCTAACATAGGAAGAATGGTCCCTATGTAGCGTATGTATCAGGATACGACCAAGTTTCTGGGTCAAAATCGATAATCTCATGATCAAGATGGACAAAAATTAAGTTCATGTTATAAATAATATACAATAGGAAAGCCATTAAAGGAGGAGAAAGAGGATACTTTTTATTCATTCATCAATCGGTCCATTATTTACATTACATGAGCTCCTTGTATAAAGGCTTGGGAGCTTGGTGTAAAACTTATCCCACAATGTGGGACTAAACAGAATATGACAAAAGCATATTCACTCATATATATTACAACACTCCCCCTTGAACATGCGTCTTCAAAATCTTGAATGCTCTACTAACTTGAAGTTGTTCCTTTTAAAAACATATATGATGATTAATCCCCCTTATAATTATCCGTTCAGTCGATACAACTATTGTCTGTTGTCTTCAAAACCCTATCAGGAAAACCCAATGGGAAAAACCTTGAACGAGAAAAAGAGTACAGCATCTGACATTATGAATATCATATTAAAATGATATTCCTTAAAAGAGTTTGATTCTTTAGGATCAAAACAATGCCTCATTAAAAACTTTTTTATGAAAAACCCTGTGGGAAAAATCATAAACAAGGAAAAGAGTGCAAATTTATTTCATCTTTAGGTAACATGTTTTATAATGTTACCGTAAGGGTTGATACTTGAGGATCAAAATAATGCCTCATTAAAAACCTTACTAACAAAAACCCAGTGGGAAAAATATTAGTGAAGGAAAAAAGTACATTATAGCATAATTTTATATGCTCCCCCTTATTTATAACTCATTATTCAATTAGTCTATTGATGAAGTCAACGCATGCCAATTTTGTACATCATCTTCTGGAATGTTGAGTTGGAAATTGCCTTTAAGAATAGATCTACCCGCTTTTCTTGAATTGAATTTGTTTCTCCTCATTCTTGTTATCTTTTCATTCATGTGTGAAGAGAAATTTAGAAGAAATTTGCTCCATCCTATCGGCCCTGATATAATTCACTTGAATCTGAGTTATGAAAATTGCCTTGTCTTCTTCATAAATAATAGTTTACTTCATCAAAAGATGTTTGATACTTCTGGATCAAAATGTGCCTCGTCAAAACCTTACTAAGAAAAACCCGATGGGAAAAATCTTAGTGAAGGAAAAAGAGTGCAATATAAAATGTTATATTTACTACGTTAAAGTAGTACGATACTTCTGGATCAATGTAATGCCTTGTTAAAACCTTAATAAGAAAAACCCAGTGGGAAAAATCTTAAATAACAATTTTTTTTATATTATAACTCGTTTTTGTATGTTACTTTTGGGTTCATACTTCTGGATCATGACCCATACCTCATTAAAACCTTACTAAGAAAGCCCAATGGGAAAAACTTAGTTAAGGAAAAAGAGTGCACTATATCATACCGTTGGATGCTCCCCCTGATTTAATAATTTCCTCTGAATTCGTATTCTTCTTTCAATAACTCAAATTTCTTACAAATACTTCTTAATGAAGTTTTTTTTATTTTAAAAACTTCATGTGCATTTCCATGCTTCAGGCATGTTTTCTTATTTAAAACGCCTTCCTTTTGTGATTTGTATGATATTAATATTCATTTATGAATACACTTCAGGTGCTTATAATTTCCTGTTTCAATCAGACTTGCATATTGCAATGCATATTTGATGAATAAGACAACTTTCATTACTAAACATGAAGTAATCTACTCACCTTGAAGTATATCAAGATTTTCATTACAACAATACTTAGAAGAATGTTGTAATCTATTGTCCAAGTTTTTGGTAGTGTTTATAATAATAAACGTTATTTATGTTCTTCAGGAACTTATATGTTATAATAAGTTTTGCATATCGCAACTACCACTTCAATGGATATTAAGAGTTTCATTACAACAAAATTCTTGAAAGTAGGAAGTAATCTACTCATTATGAATTGTTTCAAGATTTTCATCACAACAATACTTAAAAGAATATTGCAATCTACATTTCTTTCTCTTTATCACTACCAAAGTTATTTAAATTCTTCTGGAATTTGTATACTTTCATCGTTTATACCTTCAGGGTATTATAAGTGTTTTAAACACTTTAACAACTTTAATCAATTCAATTATCTCTGAAAATACAATGCTCATGGCACTTAACATGTTGTTGACACTCTATGGTGCTTCAGTCATTATATATATTTCTATTTTTATCTTATGGACTACAGGTCCATATATCTTATTTAGGAGAATTTCATGATGACCAATCATGTTTCTCTCTAATACGGGATTTTTATTCCATTTATAAATATAAGCGCTTTATTATTTATTAATTTATCATTGATGATTATTTCTTATTAGTTCTATACGTAATTTATTGAGATCTCAAAACTTATCATGCTTTAGGTACCTAAACCACTTCTGGGGTTATTTTGACAATCATGTCAGGGGTTTCTTTCAAAGTACCCTTAAGTCTTTCTTTAGGAACACTCACCTCCTTTATTTTGCATCTTTATGACTTACTTCAAAGATATTTTGAACTGATTTGTATACCACACTTTTAGCTGTGATTTGCACCTTTTGATCCTTCAGGGATTCAAATGTATATTGGAGAAAGTCTATTAGAGACATAATTGATAATTTATGCAAGTTATTTAATACTTTGCATAATTCTATATGTTAGCAAATATTTAACATCGATGATTCTTTTATCCTCCCCCTCAATGTTGACAAACATTGTCACTTTAAATAATAAACCTACTTTGGATTCATTTTTGATCCATTATAGCATCATAGCTAGCAAATACATTAGATGTATTTCAATTGTAGGAGGATAATGCTCTTATTAGTTGATAAGATGCATTCATATTGTATTTCTTATTCCCTTTCAATGATCTAATGACTTGGAGGAATTTTCTATCATTTGAATATGCACATGACTTCAGGTCATTCAATATTGATGTCAATCGACTTCATAAATTATAATATGAGTTCATAATAACTTCAGGTTGTTAATTAAATATCGCATATATATGTATATACGTGCATCCACGTATTACATATGTAATTGATTTGCATATTCTTTCTATTTCAAGTTATAGATTTTAAAACATTTTTTTTTATAATGTTCCAATCATTAATTTTTGCTTATCAAGCAATGTCAACGTGAATCTTAAAGATCATTTCATAATATCCAAAATATCTGATTTGGAACTGTGTTGAACTTCTGGTTCAAATGAAATATATGAACAACTTCGAGTTGTTAATCCATATTGAACTTCTGGTTCAAATAATATATAAACAATTTCAAGTTTGTTAAACTATATTGAACTTCTGGTTCAACTATATTGAACTTATGATTCCACTATATTGAACTTCTGATTCCACTGTGTTGAACTTCTAGTTCAAATAAAATATATAACAACTTCGAATTGTTAAAATTTATTCTTCAATATAATATGTAAATATAAATATATAAGAAAGATACAACTCATTTTGAAAATTGTGAAATCTTTGGATATCAATTTTATTAATGTTATTATTTCACATAGTTTCAATAAAGCTTCAGGCTTTTTAAATTTTGAAGTATTTCAAGTTCATTGATTGAGGAGCTTCAGGTTCCTATGAACATATGTATACATATATGCATGCATATATATATATATATATATATATATATATAACAAGTTTATTAATTTATGATGAACTTCAAGTTCTTCATTTGTATGTGAACTTCAGGTTTCTCATTTGAAATAATTTTGTATACGAACTTCAGGTCATTTGCAACCACCTTTGAAATGTTGTACAAAATTTTAAATAAAGAAAATATACGTGCTAAAAAAATCAGGAGAAAATCCCTTTTCCTTTCCCACTTGTCATTAATTAATAGTCTAAAAACACTTTAAGGAAATGATTCAAACATTAAGCAGCAACTAATATTGAGCAGTAACGTACGTAGCATTACAGGTAATTACTGTTTTGGAATTGGTAAAATAAGGGTACGATATTATCCTCGCTTTGTTGGCAAATAGTCTTATTGTTTATATTGATGATTCATGATTCGTATTTGTTGATTATTTCATTTGCAAGATAATATGGAAAACACACAACATATGTAACATAAGTGATCACAATGCTTAATAAATAAATGGAAAATAAATTAATTTGTATGCATGATGCATTTAGTACAAGATTTGTCTGTAGCTTTCATTACATGAGATACAACAAGCTACATTACCCTAAATCTAGGCCAAGGTGTATATACCACTGACATTAAGGCTGTGAGGCTTATATTAATCCAAATGTGATTGCATATTTGATTATTTTACAAAAAATGCAGCTGCTGCAGGTTAATGATATGGTATAGTTGACTGCTAATATATAAAATAAAAGATTTCACATTTAACAACAATGATTGTCTTTAAATGATCAAACTTGGGTGCTTGGCTCATTTATATCGGCACATTTATTGATACTATACTCACACAAACTGTGTAATGGTGAAAATTGTAACGACCCGTATTCTACACATCATAGGATTGTAGAATATTTATTTCTTTCCCGTATGAAGTCGTATGGTCATGTAACTTTGGGAAGCATCTATTAGAGTCATTTCCCATATTCATGATTTTTGTCGATTTTTAAATGACCATTTTGCCCCTAGTTGGTACTGTTTTGGCCATAACTTTTGATTGGAAAGGAATTTTGTCCTGAAACCACTTCCATTAGATTCGTTTGATGGTTTAACTTTCCGTAGAGTGGTCATAATAGCCAAACGGACTTACCGTTTGGGAGATATGGCTGAAATAAGGTTTGGAGGGTGAAAAACTGCTTAACCGGGCCAAATCGGGTGATTAGTGAGTAGGCCCATAACCCATTTCGGGATTAGGGTTATGGGGAGGCTGAAATGAGATAGAGGATCATTCCATTTTAGTTTTCTAGCCTCCACTTATAACCAAGGAACCCTAAAAATGGCCTCCAACCTCTAAATCACCTCCAAATCATCTTTTGGTCAAGGATTAAGCTTAGCAACCCCTAATCAAGGAAGATCTTCACCAAAGCAACATAGGAGCTGCTGTTTGGCATTGAAATTCACATCAAATCAGAGAATTATTTCAGATCTTAGTTTATTTGTGGCTAAGGTGAGTGATTTGCATAGTTTTGCACTAATTATGGCTAATTAGGGGTGATTAGCGTTAATTAGCGAATTTAAATATGATAAAATTCTGGAAAAATGTTTATAAAATTCGGAATGATGTTTTAGACCTCTGATATGAATTTGGGTTAATTTGGTTAAGTTTTGCTAAACCTATCATGTTGATGTTTTGATATTTGTGGTTGATTAGGCATGTTGCTATGACTGTATGATATGCTTTGTGATTGATTTCAATAGTTAGAATGGTCGAAAACGTCGTCGAATGGCGTAACACACTTGCTGGAAAAGGTTCAGGAAACAGTGCAGGTTTTCGGATCGGATCGGATATGGGGGCTCGGATCGGATAAGTTGAACTGGGCAAGGGATTCGATCGGATCGGAACTTGACACTTGAGAAACCTGGCAAAAAGGAAGGCCATGCTAATTGAACTGGGGTCGGATCGGCTAAAAGAGGGGGATCGGATCGGAGCATATGAAGAACGAGGGAGCTGATCGAAGCGGGAGCACGAACTGGATGGGATATGGCAACCCGACCCGACCCGAAGTGGGACACCCGACCCGAACCAATGCAACGCTGTGAACCCGAACCGAACCATCACCAGAGGAAGATCATGAACCGATGCAACGTAGTGGACCCGACCCGAACCGATAGCTTGAAGGGAATCCGACCCGACCCAGTATTGACCAATAACCCGAGATGCAAAGGTAGTCCAATATGGGAAGTTAAAGCTCAAGATCCAATTGGGAACCAATGAGTTCACGTCATGGTTGGGCTTTGCTGCGGGACGTGTGCTAAGGATTTGTCGACGTTCATAACTTCGATTCACCACTGAAAATGGATGATGGGCTACTTATCAGTGCAGTAGAGTCATTATGACTCGAGGGGCAAGGTGATGGTAGCAAGACTACGTTATCAGTGCAATAGAGTCATTACGACTCAAGGGGCAAAGTGATGCGTAGTAAGACTATGAGCCAGCGCAGATGGGGTGAATAACTCCATGGGGCAAGTGGACATAGTAAAGGATTGGTAAGACTATGAGCCAACGCAGATGGGGTGAATAACTCCATAGGGCAAGTGGACATAGTAAAGGATTGGTAAGGCTATGAGCCAGCGCAGATGGGGTGAACAACTCCATGGGGCAAGTGGACATAGCGAAGGATTAGTGGCTACGTTATCAGTGCAGTGAAGCCATTTATGACTTCATGGGGCAAAGTGATCGTAGCAAGGTATGTTGGGTGATCGAATTGGTGAATATCGTATGCTTTACGCACTGAGTGAGAGATGTGAGGATGGTTGCTATGCTTGATTGTTTGCCATCACCATGACATGCACACCCCACCTTCGTATCTTTACACCATTTGATATGGCACCTTAGAGTGTTGTACAGTATGTAGTGCTAACTCTTTGGTTGCAGGTCCAGGTTCAGGTACGTTTTAGTCTACCTGTTATTGTTCACTTTAGATGCTTATCGCTCATACCAGGATTTATGTCTGATCCAGAGTTTTATGTCTCCTCTTATTACTCTGGGTGTGTGACGACAAGGAATTTCGCTCGATCCGAATCAGTCGTTAAACCGATCTAGACCGTTCGAAACCCCTGATCGTTTGAGAACAAGACAAAATAGAACGCAAACGGAAGAACATTTCATTGTTATTACAACAATTCCATCAGAATACAAGAATATACAGAGTATAAATGAATAGATTACATTCGATAAATATCGGAGATTACAATAAATTATATAGCAGCGGAAAATAATAAAAAGCACAACTGAAGGTGATATACGGATACAGAGCTTTCCGGATATCATTCCAGCTGTAAACCAGGATCCTGTGAATATAAATTTGCAAAACCAAAACTACTAGCTGCCCGTGCGGAAAATAGGGGCACCCAGAGTTTAGGTTAAAACAATAAACTCCAGGTCAGTCATGTGACTGGTGTGAGAACTAAAACAGTTATTTAAAACTTTACTTTAAAAGAGAGTAATTCAAGGGACCACGCCGTATAACACGGAACGGGTTTCCTCCCAAGAATACCATTGCATAGAATAAACAACGCAATGCTTTTTCGAAAAATGAAGCTATTATAAGACCCAGGTCCCATCACACAATGCAACGCAAGCCGGAGGATAGGGTTTTCCCTTATAATAGCCAAACATGCTTGGTACGTTTAAAACAAATCACTTGATACTATAATAAGTGTATAGTGTCAATAGAATTTCAATCATAAATATAAATCATAGACGGCATAGAATCCCATGCTACTATGTCGCCATACTAGTTCTACAATTAAAACCACAATACACGTATTGGAAATTGGATTTCCGTCATGAGTCGAGGCAAGGGGCAAGCTCCTCTCCGCGTTCGAGACACTCTAGCAAATGTCCCAGGGCTACGCACTCTGGGCAACCCCTGGATGCTTCAGGGCCGGTCCTCACTTACGTTAGAGGATTAGTTATGCCTGAACACACGTTTCCCGGTCCTTACAGACCTATAATCGAGGCGCCTCATCCAACAACCACAAAGGTGAAAAGTATATTAATGTCAGGGCTGGTAAGTCACTGACACCACCAAAGCTAGAAAGAAACGTCGTGCTCTCCCTGCAGTCTGTATCCCGTTTTTAACTCATACCGAGGTGTGAGGCTCGCAAATCCACGCTATACACAAAGCTTCCACGTAGGTTGTGCTTTGATCATCAACCACAAGACTTTGCTTTTCAACAGAAGCCTTGATCAATGCATCTTAGCGTGCCACACCGGCAATTCATGCCATGCGACTGATGTCCATCGATATACAACCTCTGAGCTCGTACGTCTCAGAGAAGGGCGTTAAGCAAAAGAATAAATTCTCCGCCGCCAAACAGATGTATATTTAATAGAAATCAATCAACACAGAATAAAATCCAATGTCGGACACACAATCCATTTACAAGTCCGTTCTGGGTCTGAACGAAACCGGAGGCACTTTCCTCGCATATCCATCCATCTCCAAGTACGTCTGGACGACCACCAACTATTTCCATCCTCTTGGGTGTACTGCCCAATTAGGATCGTCAGTAATTATCCAAACGATGTGAAGACTTCCGGTCTTCAACCACCGTCTTCATCTTCGACTTATCGTCGAATCGGTTATTCAGAATGGGTATAAACCCGGCCTTTCCGAACAACCCGCGTATATTAAAACAAATGTTACACAAACACAACATACGCCTCATTCCAATTCTGAATATTCTGTTATTCACGAAATCACATTCTTAGGGAAAGGTTCCCATTAATTTTATCCAAGATAAGTTCTTTAAAATTTATCCTTTAATCTTCCTTTGGATGCCGTTTCAAAACCAAATTATTGTTTTCTAAACTAGTCGAGATTAGCGAACCACACCGAAGTAATTATTTATTTTATTTCCCAATCCCAACCTATGCATACCATGAAGCAAAACTGGTGATACTCCATATCTAACACCACGGTGTTATCGGTAAAATTAATTACCATTTCACGTTCAAATCTAATTAAAGATTTAACTATCGCTTTGGAGCAAAACTGGCGATACCTCATTCTCGCTCATTTCTAAATTGGATAATTTAGATTATAGATTTACATTTCAATCTAATTGCAGATTCGTTAAAACTCCTTTTACTGGGTTAAAGAACTAGTGTTATTTAAAACACAGTTCACGACTAACCCAAATCACATTCTATTTATCATCGGGTTAAAGAACTAGTGCTGTTTAAAACACAGTTCACGATAAACCCACAAATCAATTCTAGTTCAATTCAAATCAAATATATTAGGAATTCCGATTATTTAAAACCCCTTTTTAAATCTAATTTATTTATTTAAAAATAAAAACCTGGGTTTTAAATTGAGTTCAAACTAGTTCATTTCGATAAAAACCCATTTTTATCTTTTCAAATATGGAGTTTTTCATCCCAAATCATTTCTTCTGATTTTACACAAATTATTGATATTTTTAATAATTTTATTAAGGCCCGTACAGTCGATTTCCATCAACGGCCATCGAACTGCACTTACGGCGACCTTTTCCAAATTTGATTTGGACGTATCTCCAAATCCAACCGTTAGATTTCAAGTTTCTAATATTCTTAGAAAGCTCTTTTCGATACGAACCCAACGGTACCGGTTTTAGGAGAATCCGACGGTCGGATCTCCCGTAATGTCCGTTTGAAATAAATGGTCGAAATTCACGAACTGCCGCGGCGCGGCGCGTTCTATTCAGGCCATTATATTATATATATAATATATATAATATATATTTCATCGATTTCTATTTAAAACGAATTTTATAAATAGTTTTGAATTCGTTTCAAAAACAATTTCAACCTTTATTTCAATTTCAAATCAAAATTGAATTTCCTATTTTAAATCCTTTTTACTTTCATTTCTATTTGATTTCAATTCAAATCGATTTTAATTCGATTTGAATTCAATTCGTTTTCTATTCAATTGAATTCAATTCGTTTTTTATTCAATTCAATTCGAATTCGTTTTATATTCAATTCATTTCCGAAATCGTTTTATATTCAATTCATTTCCGAAATCGTTTTATATTCAATTCATTTCGAAATCATTTTAAATTCAATTCATTTCGAAATCGTTTTATATTCAATTCATTTCGAAATCGTTTTATATTCAATTCATTTCGAAATCGTTTTATATTCAATTCATTTCGAAATCGTTTTATATTCAATTCATTTCGAAATCGTTTTATATTCAATTCATTTCGAAATCGTTTTATATTCAATTCATTTCAAATTCCATTTCAAAATATGCGATTTCGAAATCACTTTATATTCAATTCATTACGAAATCACTTTATATCCAATTCATTTCAAATTCCATTTCAAAATATGCGATTTTGAAATCACTTTTCAATATTCATTTTAAAATGAATAAAATCGATATAGATATCGTTCACGTCTAAATGGCGTCAATCTAATCCACTCGGTTTCATATATTTATATTTTCAAGTATTTCTATTTCAAATATTTCTATTTTAAATATTTCGTTCAACACATGACTAATCTCAACGGATGAGTACAGTCAACACATGAACCTTTACTTTATAATGATAAAGATATAAATTTTATTATTAAAATATTTCGTTCAACACATGACTAATCTCAACGGATGAGTATAGTCAACACATGAACCTTTACTTTATAGTGATAAAGATATAAATTTTATTATTAAAATATTTCGTTCAACACATGACTAATCTCAACGGATGAGTACAGTCAACACACGAACCTTTATATTTTAATATTCTTTATTTTCTAAATTGGAATGAGGCCCAATCAATTACCATATAGCGTTAACTATATGGATTTTCATACATCACACGTATATAATAGCATTGAAAGATAATCAACCATCAACCAAAGTGCACTACACTGTATAAGCATCAAATATAGATATCTAACGCTTATAACAGCCTGTCAATCAATCGATCGACATATTTAATCAATCAGGATGAGTGAACTTCAAATTTCATCCCAACACCCGTGTGGGGTTTCAAACAATCCAACACAGATTTTAGTTGTGCAGTTGGACGATGTGTAAAATTTATCGACCCAATCAATGTCATTCAAATAGGTGTACATAAACAAACCGTCCAGTTTGTAAATGAATATTTATTTATTCACATTCACGTTAAAAATTATATTTTTAACGATAAAATGTTTTATTTCAATATATGAATATCTATTCAGTTCATTTACACAATAAAAATGATATTTTTATTTTTCTAACATATTTTAGAAAATTTCGGCGGCATAACGGCACGATACTAGAAACGGGACAAGGCCTAGCCTTATCCCCGGTCTAGTGAAGGCCCACGCCATTCACACATCAATCAAATTCACCAAACAATTCAAATTTCAATCAAATAATCCAACTAATTTTTGCAATCAAACAAACAAGTCCATGGTCTGTGGACGATTGTGTCGGGTGCTTCTAAGCACCGTCTGCATCCTAGTATATATATATAACTAGAAAATGAAATTGAAATGTGAGAAATTCTCACCAATAGCTATCCAATACCACGACTCTTCGTTGATAGAAATCTTCATCGTTATTGCATCTTCGTTGCCCGTAGCCACTACATATATAAAAATCACACATTTTTATATTTTGATGTCTTTAAAATAAAAATCACATTTTTATTTATTCACTTTCAATTTAAAAATCATATTTTTATAATTGCTTCATACATTTAAAAATCGAATTTTTATTTCGCTATTCAATATATAAAAATCGAATTTTTACTTCGTTATTCAATATATAAAAATCGAATTTTTATTATGCTATTCAATATATAAAAATCGAATTTTTACTATGCTATTCAATATATAAAAATTGAATTTTTACTATAATGCCATATAGATAAAAATTCCATTTCAAAAATATAGATTTCGCCTTTATAAAAATAAAGATTTCGCCTTTTTAGACATATCATTATTAAAAATCACATTTCTATTTTCTACACATATAAAGATGATATTTTTAATATTTTTATCATGTAAAAATTATATTTTAAATCCTCTACATAAACAAAAATCATATTTTTACATCATCTATATAGTAAAGACTATATTTTTAATACTTTAAAAATATAAAAATCATATTTTTTCTACCACCAAATCATATATTTTAAAAATTGAATTTCTATTTCAAAATCCTATATAAAAATCAAAACTTTGGTAAATAGAAATCAGTTTTAAAATCTATATAATTTCAGTTTTAAACAAACTAAATAATTATAAAAATAAATAGAAAGAGCGAAAAAAGGAAACTCACTGTAAAAATCAGAAGAGGAAAGGGGGAAGAGTTTTCAGTCGAAGGAGAAGAGGGGGGCGTCGGCGGTTGTCGCGTTGCTGGGGGGGGGGGGAGGTCTTCACGAGGCAGCGGCGGGTTCGAAACTGGGGGGGGGGGCTGCGTCGCGATAGGGGGGGTCTGTCGCGCCACCGCGACGGCGGCGAGGAGATCATCGGGGAGGGCGGCGGCTCCTCCCCGCTTCGACTCCTTCTTCTTCTCTTTTTTTTTTATTTTCTGTTAAAAATCGATTCTGAATGATAAGAGGGGGGCCAGCGTATAAGGGAAGAGGGTGAGGAGAGAGAGAATTTTAATTTAATTAATTTAATTGCAAAAAGTTGACTTTTATATACGACCTCTAAACGAGGCCCACCGCCTGTCATCCATAGCGTTTTACCCCCATTCCGAACACAATGGGATATGTATCGCAGGCTGATTCGGCTGTTTCGATCAATTTACGTTGAATTTACATTTAAATCGCTATATTGAATTTTAAACGTACATTTCAAATTACCGGGGTCACATACTAACTAGAAAAATTCCAGAAAAATATTTTCTAGCTTCGTATTGACGATACGGTCCCAACAAAATTAGTTTCGTCGAATTCTGAGACCGTTTGAAAAATGGCCAATTTCCAGTCGATTAAAATCAACTGAAAACTGGTCAAACGCGTTTTCCTTTGCCACGCTCACATATTGATTCGAAAAATTATGAAATTTGGAATCTAACAATAATTTGACATTGCGGATCCAACAAAAGTGGTTTCGTCGAAATCCGACGTCATTTGCAAAATTTCTATTTCTAAGGGCCTGAATTCCATGGCGACTATTCAGAATTTTCAACTGGACATATCTTTTGATTCCCGCTCTGAAATTTTTATTTTTAGGATTCGTTGGAAAGATATCATCAATTAGATCCTAATGTTTTTGGTTTCACTAAAATCCGGATTGTTTTGCACCCGGTACATTTAATTGAAGTTTGAAATCGAATTATCGAACTACCGCGCCATTTTCAATTCTATTTATAATTATATATAAATATTTATATTCTAACGACGACGTATATAATATATACGTTCTAATTATATTCAAAATAAATTTATCGTCGATATTATTTAAAATAAATTATTTTAAATATTCAAAATTCGCTAAAATTGCCAAAATAAAATTTTTAAACTGGCTCAGATTTTCCGGGTTATTACAATCTCCCCCACTTAAAACTTTTCGTCCCCGAAAAGGAAGAAAGTCGAAAGTGATTTGATCAATCAACTCTACGTTCGATCTGGCTTCCATTCTCCAACTTTTCAGTTTCTGAGAATTTTCAAAATTTCAAAAATTTAGCTAACACCCTAAATTTTCGAAAAAATTCGCCATAACCTCCCCTGCACCGGGAGCCACGGGAAAATCCCGAAATTGCCATATAGGCCTTCTGATCTCAAAAAGAAAAAGAAAAGGCCAAGCGGCTAGCCAATAGGCTCATAAAATCATCATCACCCAAACAAAACAGTAAATTGCATAGTAAACATGTACCTATTTGTCAGGCAAACAAATTTTATTCTTCGGCTCTAGCCTCCTTGCTATGACCTGTTCAATGTAAGTATATGTATATGCAAGCAAATGCGACCAATTTTCAATAAAATTCTATATTTGATGCAATTAGGCATAATGGTTCAAAATTATTAAACAAATAAACAAACAACACAAACATCAATCAATTAGTGAATTAGAGTTTCAAATTCATAATTTTGATACATATACAAAAAATCATGTTTTTGATGCCAATTCACAACAATGTGTTCTAGCTATATAAGTTTTGGTTCTCACACCAGTCTAATGGAAACATATAGAAAGCACACCTTCGAAACACGAAACTAATTACTGATGATGACGCGTCAATCATCAGAATCAGGTCCGGGCGACTAGAGTGTGATCCTATATCTATCTAATATATTAAAACTTCGAATATACGTTCATGACGCGTATATGCAAAATCTTTATATATTAGATTGTCCATATTCAAAATAAATAAATATTCAAATACGTATAAAACGATTTAAATTTTCAAAACAAAATTGTTTTCATTTGAAAGATATACTCTTCACACCCGTTCTAGGATACTACTGATCCTATCTCTAACGAGTCATTCTAATTACATATTACTAATCCAACATCTGATGAATTCTTTCGTATGGTTCTAATGTGTCTTGTTCTCGAGCTCTGTAAACCAAAGCTCTGATACCAAATGTGACGACAAGGAATTTCGCTCGATCCGAATCAGTCGTTGAACCGATCTAGACCGTTTGAAACCCCTGATCGTTTGAGAACAAGACAAAATAGAACGCAGACGGAAGAACATTTCACTGTTATTACAACAATTCCATCAGAATACAAGAATATACAGAGTATAAATGAATAGATTACATTTGATAAATATCAGAGATTACAATAAATTACATAGCAGCGGAAAATAATAAAAAGCACAACTGAAGGTGATATACGGATACAGAGCTTTCCGGATATCATTCCAGCTGTAAACTTGGATCCTGTGAATATAAATCTGCAAAACCAAAACTACTAGCTGCCCGTGCGGAAAATAGGGGCACCCAGAGTTTAGGTTAAAACAATAAACTCCAGGTCAGTCATGTGACTGGTGTGAGAACTAAAACAGTTATTTAAAACTTTACTTTAAAAGAGAGTAATTCTGTGAAAACCCGTAACTTCCCCGTAAAGGAAAGCGTCGGATAGTTCGAGAACAAGCCACAATAGAACGCATACAGAAGAACATTTCATTGTATATAACAACAATGCATCAGATTACAAGAATATACAGAGTATAAATGAATATTACACAGAAATATCAGAGATTTAAATTACATTTAAATACATAGCAGCGGAAAATAATACAATACACAACTAGAAAGAGATATACGGATACAAAGCTTTCCGGATATCGTTCCAGCTGTAAACCAGGATCCTGTGAATATAAATCTGCAAAACCAAAACTACTAGCTGCCCGTGTCAAAATAGGGGCACCCGGAGTTTAGGTTAAAACAATAAACTCCAGGTCAGTCATGTGACTGGTGTGAGAACTAAAACAGTTAATCTTTATTTTTAAAGTTAGGTAAATCAAGGGACCACGCCGTATAACACGGAACGGGTTTCCTCCCAAGAATACCAGTGCATAAAACAAACAGCGCAATGCTAAATAAAGAAAAATGAAGCTATTATAAGACCCAGGTCCTATCACACAATGCAACGCAAGCCGGGGGATAGGGTTTTTACCTTATAATAGCCAAAGAATGCTTGATACGTTTAAAACAGATTATTTGATACTATAATAAGTGCATAGTGTATAAAACAACTTCAAATCATAAGTATCAATCATAGGCGGCATGAATGCCCCATACCACTATGTCGCCATATATAGGTTATACAATCGAAATCGCAAAGTCACGTATTTGGAAATTGGGTTTCCATCTATGAACCGAGGCAAAAGATAGTCCTCAACCGATTCGAGACAATCTAGCCCATGTCTCAGGTCCCAGACTCAGGTGGGCCTTGGATCGTCAGGGCCGGTCCACCGATGTGGATTATTATGCCTGAACAATACGTCTCTCCGCCCTATGGGGCGTAAATGAGCCAACAAATGACTCCATCGGACCCGGATCGTCCGATCAAACCGAGGCGCCTCGCAACAGCAACAACAACATAAGTCAAACTCGTCAGGGCGTGTAAAACCACTGACGCCACTTCTAGCTAGAAAGAAACGCAAGTCCTCCCTGAGGTCCGTCTCCCGTTTTTGGTTCATACCGGGTGTGAAACTCGCGAATCAAACGTTACACAAAGCTACGCCACAAAGGCCTTGCTTTGATCATCACCACAAGACTTTGCTTTTCAACAGAAGCCTCGATCAATTGCCACTTAGGCATGCCACACAGGCAATTCACTCCATGCGTTTGATACCCATCAATATATAACCCCTGAGCTCGTACGTCTCAGAGAAGGGCGTTAAGCAAGAGAATAAATTCTCCGCCGCCAAACAGATATATATTTAATAGAGATCAATCACACAGACTAAAATCCAATGTCAGACACACAGTCCATTTACAAGTCCGTTCTGGGTCTGAACGAAACCGGAGGCACCTAGTACCCCGCCTATCCATCGATCTCCAAGTACGTCTGGACGATCACCAACTGTTTCCATCTTCTTGGGTGTACAGCCCAATCAAGATCATCAGTAATCACCCAAACGACGTGAAGACTTCCGGTCTTCGACCACCGTCTTCATCTTCGACTTATCGTCGTATCAGTTATTCAGAATGGGATAAACCCGGTCTTTCCGAATAACTCGCGTATATATATTATAAAAGTGTTACACAAACACAACATACGCCTCATTCCAATTCATTAGTCACTAATCGTAAATTAATCAAGAGAATAATTCCCCAAATATTAACCCCGAAGGCCGAAACCAACATCAGATCAATATCCAGAAAACCATTCTGCTTGGCTAACCGACAGTTAGTTTCTAAATTTCACATTCATAGGGAAAGGTTCCCATTAATTTTATCCAAGATAAATTCCTTGAATTTATTCTTTATTCTATTTTTGAATCTCAATTCCAACTAGTCGGGATTAGCGAACCTTACCGAAGTAATCTTTTATTTTAATTTCCCCATCCCAACCTATTCATCCCATGAAGTAAAACTGGTAATACTTCATATCTAACACCACAGTGTTATCGGTAAATTCAATTACCATTTCACGTTCAAATCTAATTAAAGATTTAACTATCGCCTGGAGCAAAACTGGTGATACTCCATTTTCGATCATTTCAATCTAATTAAAGATTCATTAAAACTCCACTTAGTTTTAATCGTTAACTGGGTTAAAGAATCAGTGTCATTTAAAACACGATTCACGATAAACCCAAAATCAATACTAATTCAATTCCAATTAAATATCATTTAATTGGTACACTTCATTAAATCCAAATAAAAAGATTTAATCTTTTCTCAGCTGGGTTCAAGAACAGTGTTAGTGAAGACACCATTCACGACAAACCCAAATCACATTTGATATTCAATATAAGGCTCTGAATAGAAAATATATCGGCTTATATTCAATATCAAATTCTACGATTAACAAATGTCGTATTGGAAATAACGATATAAATATATATCTTTCAAATTTCCATAACAACATCTGTATAATCACGAATTCCAACATCGAAATATTCCGAAGACAATTTCGATTCAAATCCACTCCAATGCAATCATTGGAAATTCTGGTTATTTTCAAAACCATTTCAAATCCAATTTATTTATTTAAAAATAAATAGAATTATATTTCTAGTTCAAAACTAGTTCATTTCGATAAAAATCTATTTTTATCTTTTCAAATATGGAGTTTTTCATCCCAATTCTTTCTAAATCATTTCTTATGATTTTACATAAATTATTACTATTTTTAATAATTTTATCAAGGCCCGTACAGTCGATTTCCATCAACGGCCATCGAACTACACTTACAGCGACCTTTTTCGAATTTTATTTGGACGTATCTCCAAATCCAACCGTTAGATTTCTAATATTCTTTAGAAAGCTCTTTTCGATACGAACCCAACAGTTCCAGTTTCAGGAGAATCCGACGGTCGGATATCCCGTAATGTTCGTTTGAAATAAATGTTCGAAATTTACGAACTGCCGCGGCGCGGCGCGTTCTATTCAGGCCATTATATTATATATATATAATATATATTTCGTCGATTTTTGTTTAAAACGAATTATATAAATAGTTTTAAAATTCGTTTCAAAAGCAATTTCAACTTCCATTTCAATTCAAATCAAAATTGAATTCTTCTTTATAAATTCGTTTTAAAATTCATTTCTATTCAATTCAAATTTCAATTCACTTTGAATTCATTTTCAATTCAATTTGAATTCGTTTTCCATTCAATTTGAATTTGTTTTCCATTCAATTTGAATTCGTTTTCTATTTAATTCATTTCGAAATCGTTTTCTATTCAATTCATTTCGAAATCGTTTTCTATTCAATTCATTTCGAAATCGTTTTCCATTCATTTCGAAGTCGTTTTCAATTCAATTCATTTCGACATCGTTTCTATTCAATTCATTTCGAAATCGTTTTCAATTCAATTCATTTCGAAATCGTTTTCAATTCAATTCATTTCGAAATCGTTTTCAATTCAATTCATTTCGAAATCGTTATAAAATCGATATAAATATCGATTCACGTCAAAATGGCGTCAATCTAATCAACACGGCTTCATAAATTTCTATTTTTCAAATATTCTATTTCAAATATTTCTTTTTCAAAATAGTTGTTATTATCAAAATATTTCGTTCAACACATGACCAATCTCAATGGATGAGTACTGTCAACACATGAACTTTTATTTTATATCGATAAAGGTGTAAATTTTATTACTAAAATATTTCGTTCAACACATGACCAATCTCAATGGATGAGTACTGTCAACACATGAACTTTTATTTTATATCGATAAAGGTGTAAATTTTATTACTAAAATATTTCGTTCAACACATGACCAATCTCAATGGATGAGTACTGTCAACACATGAACTTTTATTTTATATCGATAAAGGTGTAAATTTTATTACTAAAATATTTCGTTCAACACATGACCAATCTCAATGGATGAGTACTGTCAACACATGAACTTTTATTTTATAATATTCTTTATTTTTCAAATTGGAATGAGGACCAATCAATTACCATATAAAGTTAATTATATGGATTTTCATACAACACATGTATAATAGCATTGGAAAACAATCAACCATCAACCAAAGTGCACTACACTGTATAAGCATCAAATATAGATATCTAACGCTTATAACAGCCTGTCAATTAATCGATCGACATATTCAATCAATCAGGATGAGTGAACTTCAAATTTCATCCCAACACCCGTGTGGGGTTTCAAACAATCAAACACAGATTTTATTAGTGCAGTTGGGCGATGTGTAAAATTTATCGATCCAATCAATGTCCTTCAAATAGGTGTACATAAACAAACCGTCCGGTTTGTAAATGAATAATTTATTTTATTCACTTCACGTTAAAAATTATATTTTTAACGATAAAACATTTTATTTCAACCTATGAATTTCTATTCAATTCATTTATTCAATAAAATGATATTTTTATTTTTCTAACATATTTTAGAAAATTTCGGCGGCATAACGGCACGATACTAGAAACGGGACGAGGCCTAGCCTTATCCCCGGTCTAGTGAAGGCCCACGCCATTCACACATCAATCAAATCTATTTCATTTCACCAAACAATTCAATTCGAACCAAATCATCTAACTAATCTATGCAACCAAACAAACAAGTCCATGGTCTGTGGACGATTGTGTCGGGTGCTACTAAGCACCGTCTGCATCCTAGTATATATATATAAATAGAAATGAAATTGAAAGGTGACAAATTCTCACCGATAGCTATCCAAACATCTTGACTCTTCTATTGCAGAAAATCTTGTCGTTCTCGTTTTTTTGTCATCTTCGTTGCCCGCGGCCACTACATATGTAAAAATCGAATTTTTACTTCGCTATTCCATATATAAAAATCATATTTTTATTTCGAAGTTCAATATATAAAAATCATATTTTTATTTCGAAGTTCAATATATAAAAAACATATTTTTATTTCGAAGTTCAATATATAAAAATCATATTTTTATTTCGAAGTTCAATATATAAAAAACATATTTTTATTTCGAAGTTCAATATATAAAAAACATATTTTTATTTCGAGGTTCAATATATAAAAAACATATTTTTATTTCGAAGTTCAATATATAAAAATCATATTTTTATTTCGAAGTTCAATATATAAAAATCATATTTTTATTTCGAAGTTCAATATATAAAAATCATATTTTTATTTCGAAGTTCAATATATAAAAATCATATTTTTATTTCCTACATAATAAAGATCAAATTTTTATTGTCTATCCTACATATACAATAAAAATCTCTCTTTTCATAAAGCCTATAACTTTTAAAACAAAGTTAAAAATAAAAATCAAATTTCCCTTACGTAATACTACATACACTAAAGACCGGATTTTTTTCTTTAACAAAACCAAATCTCTTTGTTTTAACCAAAATTAAAACTGAAAATTAAATAAATTAAAAGGGAAAGCTCACTTTTTCGAAGGAGGAGGTGTTGCAGCGGTCGTCGGAGGGGAATATGGCAGCGCCTGAAGTGGGGGAGGAGCGGCGGAGGTTGCTTCGATGGGAAGGGGCGATTTTGGGTCGTGGGTGTTAAAATCGAGAGGCGAGAGAGGGGGGGTACAGAGGGGGGACTGGGACGACGTCGGTGGTGGTGCGGTGCTCCGGTCTGGGGGTGGCGATGGACTAGTTAAACGTCGCGAGGAAACAGAAGGGAGGGGAGAAGGAGTGGGGGGGTTGGTCAATCGGAGGGCGACGCTCCTCCTATGGCGGCGCGGTGGCGGAAGATGAAGGGGGGGGGGGGGCGATCCTCGACGGCGGCCTTGATTCCGTTTGTTTGTTTTTTTTTTCTTCCTAATCGATTCCTACTGAAGAAAAAGGAGGGGGGGCCAGAGTTAAAGGGGGGGAAGAGATTTTTTTTATTTTTATTTATTTATTTAATTTATTTTATTTCAAAAAAAAAATTGACTTTCACATATGACCTCTAAACGAGGCCCACCGCCTGTCGCCTATAGCGTTTCACCCCTATTCCGAACACAATGGGATATGTTTCGTATGCTGATTCGATCGATTGAATCAGTTTCCATTGAATTAACATTTAAATCACCATATTGAATTTTAAACGTACATTTCAAATTACCGGGGTCACATACTAACTAGAAAAATTCCCGAAAAATATTTTCTAGCTTCGTATTGACGATACGGTCCTAACAAAACTAGTTTCGTCGAATTCTGAGACCGTTAGAAAAATGGCCAATTTCCAGTCGATTAAATTCAACTGAAACTGGTCAAACGCGTTTTCCTTTGCCACGCTCACGTATTGAATCGAAAAATTATGAAATTTGAAACCTAGCAATAATTTGACATCACGGACCCAACAAAACTGGTTTCGTCGAAATCCGAGGTCGTTTGCAAAATGTCCACTTTTAAGGGCCTGAATTCCATAGCGACTATTCAGAATTTTCAACTGGACATATTTTTTGATTCTCGCTACGAAATTTTGATCTTTCGAATTTGTTAGAAAGATATTATCAATTAGATCCTAATGTTTTTGGTTTCACTAAAATCCGGATTGTTTTGCACCCGGTACATTCAATTGAAGTTTGAAATCAAATTATCGAACTACCGCGCCATTTTCAATTCCTTTTATAATTATATATAAATATTTATATTCTAACGACGACGCGTATAATATATACGTTCGAATTATATTCAAAATAAATTTCACGTCGATATTATTTAAAATAATTCATTTTAAATAATCAAAATTCGCTAAAATTGCCAAAATAAAAATTTTAAACTGGCCCAGATTTTCCGGGTTGTTACAATCTCCCCCACTTAAAACTTTTCGTCCCCGAAAAGGAACAAAGTCGAAAGTGGTTTGATTGATCAACTCTACGTTCGATCCGGCTTTTATTCTCCAACTCTTTAGTTTCTGAGAATTTTCAAAATTTCAAAAATTTGACTAACTCCCTAAATTTTCGAAAAATTTCGCCATAACCTCCCCTGCACCGGGAGCATCGGGGAATTTCAAATAGCTTCCCTGGTCCTTCAGATCTCAAAAAGAAAAAGAAAAAGCCAAGCGGCTAGCCAATAGGCTCATAAAATCATCATCACCCAAACAAAACAGTAAATTATGTAGTAAACATGTACCTATTTGTCGGGCAAACAAATTTTATTCTCTGCTCTAGCCTCCTTGCTATGACCTGTTCAATGATATACATGTATATGCAAGCAAATGCGACTAATTTTCAGTACCATTCAATATTTGATCAAATTAGGCATAATGGTTCAAAATTAGCAAACAAATGAACAAACAACACAAACATCAATCAATTAGTGAGTTAGATTATCAAATTCATAATTTTGATACATATACTGAAAATCTTGTCTTTGATGCCAATTCACAACAATGTGTTCTAGCTATATATAAGTTTTGGTTCTCACACCAGTCTAATGGAAATATATAGATGTCACACCTTCGAAACTCGAACATAAATGTTGATGATGCGATCGCTATCATCAATATCATCTTCGGGCGACTAGAGTGTGATGCTATATCTATCCAATATATTAAAACTTCGAATACACGCGGATCAGACGTATACGCAAAATTTATATATACTGGATTGTCCAAAATCAATATAAACAAATAATCAAATACGAATAGTTGATTTAAATTTTCAAAACAAAATTGTTTTCATTTGAAAAATATACCCTTCACACTCGTTCTAGGATACTACTGATCCCATCTCTAACGAGTCATTCTCGTTGGATATTACTAATCCACTTTCTGATGAATTCTTTCGTATGGTTCTAATGTGCCTTGTTCTCTAAGCTTTGTAAACCAAAGCTCTGATACCAACTGTGAAAACCCGTAACTTCCCCGTAAAGGAAAGCGTCGGATAGTTCGAGAACAAGCCACAACAGAACGCATACAGAAGAACATTTCATTGTATATAACAACAATGCATCAGATTACAAGAATATACAGAGTATAAATGAATATTACACAGAAATATCAGAGATTTAAATTACATTTAAATACATAGCAGCGGAAAATAATACAATACACAACTAGAAAGAGATATACAGATACAAAGCTTTCCGGATATCGTTCCAGCTGTAAACCAGGATCCTGTCAATATAAATCTGCAAAACCAAAACTACTAGCTGCCCGTGTCAAAATAGGGGCACCCGGAGTTTAGGTTAAAACAATAAACTCCAGGTCAGTCATGTGACTGGTGTGAGAACTAAAACAGTTAATCTTTATTTTTAAAGTTAGGTAAATCAAGGGACCACGCCGTATAACACGGAACGGGTTTCCTCCCAAGAATACCAGTGCATAAAACAAACAGCGCAATGCTAAATAAAGAAAAATGAAGCTATTATAAGACCTAGGTCCTATCACACAATGCAACGCAAGCCGGGGGATAGGGTTTTTACCTTATAATAGCCAAAGAATGCTTGATACGTTTAAAACAGATTATTTGATACTATAATAAGTGCATAGTGTATAAAACAACTTCAAATCATAAGTATCAATCATAGGTGGCATGAATGCCCCATACCACTATGTCGCCATATATAGGTTATACAATCGAAATCGCAAAGTCACGTATTTGGAAATTGGGTTTCCATCTATGAACCGAGGCAAAAGATAGTCCTCAACCGATTCGAGACAATCTAGCCCATGTCTCAGGTCCCAGACTCAGGTGGTCCTTGGATCGTCAGGGCCGGTCCACCGATGTGGATTATTATGCCTGAACAATACGTCTCTCCGCCCTATGGGGCGTAAATGAGCCAACAAATGACTCCATCGGACCCGGATCGTCCGATCAAACCGAGGCGCCTCGCAACAGCAACAACAACATAAGTCAAACTCGTCAGGGCGTGTAAAACCACTGACGCCACTTCTAGCTAGAAAGAAACGCAAGTCCTCCCTGAGGTCCGTCTCCCGTTTTTGGTTCATACCGGGTGTGAAACTCGCGAATCAAACGTTACACAAAGCTACGCCACAAAGGCCTTGCTTTGATCATCACCACAAGACTTTGCTTTTCAACAGAAGCCTCGATCAATTGCCACTTAGGCATGCCACACAGGCAATTCACTCCATGCGTTTGATACCCATCAATATATAACCCCTGAGCTCGTACGTCTCAGAGAAGGGCGTTAAGCAAGAGAATAAATTCTCCGCCGCCAAACAGATATATATTTAATCGAGATCAATCACACAGACTAAAATCCAATGTCAGACACACAGTCCATTTACAAGTCCGTTCTGGGTCTGAACGAAACCGGAGGCACCTAGTACCCCGCCTATCCATCGATCTCCAAGTACGTCTGGACGATCACCAACTGTTTCCATCTTCTTGGGTGTACAGCCCAATCAAGATCATCAGTAATCACCCAAACGACGTGAAGACTTCCGGTCTTCGACCACCGTCTTCATCTTCGACTTATCGTCGTATCAGTTATTCAGAATGGGATAAACCCGGTCTTTCCGAATAACTCGCGTATATATATTATAAAAGTGTTACACAAACACAACATACGCCTCATTCCAATTCATTAGTCACTAATCGTAAATTAATCAAGAGAATAATTCCCCAAATATTAACCCCGAAGGCCGAAACCAACATCAGATCAATATCCAGAAAACCATTCTGCTTGGCTAACCGACAGTTAGTTTCTAAATTTCACATTCATAGGGAAAGGTTCCCATTAATTTTATCCAAGATAAATTCCTTGAATTTATTCTTTATTCTATTTTTGAATCTCAATTCCAACTAGTCGGGATTAGCGAACCTTACCGAAGTAATCTTTTATTTTAATTTCCCCATCCCAACCTATTCATCCCATGAAGTAAAACTGGTAATACTTCATATCTAACACCACAGTGTTATCGGTAAATTCAGTTACCATTTCACGTTCAAATCTAATTAAAGATTTAACTATCGCCTGGAGCAAAACTGGTGATACTCCATTTTCGATCATTTCAATCTAATTAAAGATTCATTAAAACTCCACTTAGTTTTAATCGTTAACTGGGTTAAAGAATCAGTGTCATTTAAAACACGATTCACGATAAACCCAAAATCAATACTAATTCAATTCCAATTAAATATCATTTAATTGGTACACTTCATTAAATCCAAATAAAAAGATTTAATCTTTTCTCAGCTGGGTTCAAGAACAGTGTTAGTGAAGACACCATTCACGACAAACCCAAATCACATTTGATATTCAATATAAGGCTCTGAATAGAAAATATATCGGCTTATATTCAATATCAAATTCTACGATTAACAAATGTCGTATTGGAAATAACGATATAAATATATATCTTTCAAATTTCCATAACAACATCTGTATAATCACGAATTCCAACATCGAAATATTCCGAAGACAATTTCGATTCAAATCCACTCCAATGCAATCATTGGAAATTCTGGTTATTTTCAAAACCATTTCAAATCCAATTTATTTATTTAAAAATAAATGGAATTATATTTCTAGTTCAAAACTAGTTCATTTCGATAAAAATCTATTTTTATCTTTTCAAATATGGAGTTTTTCATCCCAATTCTTTCTAAATCATTTCTTATGATTTTACATAAATTATTACTATTTTTAATAATTTTATCAAGGCCCGTACAGTCGATTTCCATCAACGGCCATCGAACTGCACTTACAGCGACCTTTTTCGAATTTTATTTGGACGTATCTCCAAATCCAACCGTTAGATTTCTAATATTCTTTAGAAAGCTCTTTTCGATACGAACCCAACAGTTCCAGTTTCAGGAGAATCCGACGGTCGGATCTCCCGTAATGTTCGTTTGAAATAAATGTTCGAAATTTACGAACTGCCGCGGCGCGGCGCGTTCTATTCAGGCCATTATATTATATATATATAATATATATTTCGTCGATTTTTGTTTAAAACGAATTATATAAATAGTTTTAAAATTCGTTTCAAAAGCAATTTCAACTTCCATTTCAATTCAAATCAAAATTGAATTCTTCTTTATAAATTCGTTTTAAAATTCATTTCTATTCAATTCAAATTTCAATTCACTTTGAATTCGTTTTCAATTCAATTTGAATTCGTTTTCCATTCAGTTTGAATTCGTTTTCAATTCAATTCATTTCGAAATTGTTTTCTATTCAATTCATTTCGAAATCGTTTTCTATTCAATTCATTTCGAAATCGTTTTCTATTCAATTCATTTCGAAATTGTTTTCTATTCAATTCATTTCGAAGTCGTTTTCAATTCAATTCATTTCGACATCGTTTCTATTCAATTCATTTCGAAATCGTTTTCAATTCAATTCATTTCGAAATCGTTTTCAATTCAATTCATTTCGAAATCGTTATAAAATCGATATAAATATCGATTCACGTCAAAATGGCGTCAATCTAATCAACACGGCTTCATAAATTTCTATTTTTCAAATATTCTATTTCAAATATTTCTTTTTCAAAATAGTTGTTATTATCAAAATATTTCGTTCAACACATGACCAATCTCAATGGATGAGTACTGTCAACACATGAACTTTTATTTTATATCGATAAAGGTGTAAATTTTATTACTAAAATATTTCGTTCAACACATGACCAATCTCAATGGATGAGTACTGTCAACACATGAACTTTTATTTTATATCGATAAAGGTGTAAATTTTATTACTAAAATATTTCGTTCAACACATGACCAATCTCAATGGATGAGTACTGTCAACACATGAACTTTTATTTTATATCGATAAAGGTGTAAATTTTATTACTAAAATATTTCGTTCAACACATGACCAATCTCAATGGATGAGTACTGTCAACACATGAACTTTTATTTTATAATATTCTTTATTTTTCAAATTGGAATGAGGACCAATCAATTACCATATAAAGTTAATTATATGGATTTTCATACAACACATGTATAATAGCATTGGAAAACAATCAACCATCAACCAAAGTGCACTACACTGTATAAGCATCAAATATAGATATCTAACGCTTATAACAGCCTGTCAATCAATCGATCGACATATTCAATCAATCAGGATGAGTGAACTTCAAATTTCATCCCAACACCCGTGTGGGGTTTCAAACAATCAAACACAGATTTTATTAGTGCAGTTGGGCGATGTGTAAAATTTATCGATCCAATCAATGTCCTTCAAATAGGTGTACATAAACAAACCGTCCGGTTTGTAAATGAATAATTTATTTTATTCACTTCACGTTAAAAATTATATTTTTAACGATAAAACATTTTATTTCAACCTATGAATTTCTATTCAATTCATTTATTCAATAAAATGATATTTTTATTTTTCTAACATATTTTAGAAAATTTCGGCGGCATAACGGCACGATACTAGAAACGGGACGAGGCCTAGCCTTATCCCCGGTCTAGTGAAGGCCCACGCCATTCACACATCAATCAAATCTATTTCATTTCACCAAACAATTCAATTCGAACCAAATCATCTAACTAATCTATGCAACCAAACAAACAAGTCCATGGTCTGTGGACGATTGTGTCGGGTGCTACTAAGCACCGTCTGCATCCTAGTATATATATATAAATAGAAATGAAATTGAAAGGTGACAAATTCTCACCGATAGCTATCCAAACATCTTGACTCTTCTATTGCAGAAAATCTTGTCGTTCTCGTTTTTTTGTCATCTTCGTTGCCCGCGGCCACTACATATGTAAAAATCGAATTTTTACTTCGCTATTCCATATATAAAAATCATATTTTTATTTCGAAGTTCAATATATAAAAATCATATTTTTATTTCGAAGTTCAATATATAAAAAACATATTTTTATTTCGAAGTTCAATATATAAAAATCATATTTTTATTTCGAAGTTCAATATATAAAAAACATATTTTTATTTCGAAGTTCAATATATAAAAAACATATTTTTATTTCGAAGTTCAATATATAAAAAACATATTTTTATTTCGAAGTTCAATATATAAAAATCATATTTTTATTTCGAAGTTCAATATATAAAAATCATATTTTTATTTCGAAGTTCAATATATAAAAATCATATTTTTATTTCGAAGTTCAATATATAAAAATCATATTTTTATTTCCTACATAATAAAGATCAAATTTTTATTGTCTATCCTTCATATACAATAAAAATCTCTCTTTTCATAAAGCCTATAACTTTTAAAACAAAGTTAAAAATAAAAATCAAATTTCCCTTACGTAATACTACATACACTAAAGACCGGATTTTTTTCTTTAACAAAACCAAATCTCTTTGTTTTAACCAAAATTAAAACTGAAAATTAAATAAATTAAAAGGGAAAGCTCACTTTTTCGAAGGAGGAGGTGTTGCAGCGGTCGTCGGAGGGGAATATGGCAGCGCCTGAAGTGGGGGAGGAGCGGCGGAGGTTGCTTCGATGGGAAGGGGCGATTTTGGGTCGTGGGTGTTAAAATCGAGAGGCGAGAGAGGGGGGGTACAGAGGGGGGTCTGGGACGACGTCGGTGGTGGTGCGGTGCTCCGGTCTGGGGGTGGCGATGGACTAGGGGGTGGCGGGTTTTTTCACGTCGCGAGGAAACAGAAGGGAGGGGAGAAGGAGTGGGGGGGGGTTGGTCAATCGGAGGGCGACGCTCCTCCTGTGGCGGCGAGGTGGCGGAAGATGAAGGGGGGGGGGGGCGATCCTCGACGGCGGCCTCGATTCCGTTTGTTTGTTTTTTTTCTTCCTAATCGATTCCTACTGAAGAAAAAGGAGGGGGGGTCAGAGTTAAAGGGGGGAAGAGATTTTTTTTATTTTTATTTATTTATTTAATTTATTTTATTTCAAAAAAAAAATTGACTTTCACATATGACCTCTAAACGAGGCCCACCGCCTGTCGCCTATAGTGTTTCACCCCTATTCCGAACACAATGGGATATGTTTCGTATGCTGATTCGATCGATTGAATCAGTTTCCGTTGAATTAACATTTAAATCACCATATTGAATTTTAAACGTACATTTCAAATTACCGGGGTCACATACTAACTAGAAAAATTCCCGAAAAATATTTTCTAGCTTCGTATTGACGATACGGTCCTAACAAAACTAGTTTCGTCGAATTCTGAGACCGTTAGAAAAATGGCCAATTTCCAGTCGATTAAATTCAACTGAAACTGGTCAAACGCGTTTTCCTTTGCCACGCTCACGTATTGAATCGAAAAATTATGAAATTTGAAACCTAGCAATAATTTGACATCACGGACCCAACAAAACTGGTTTCGTCGAAATCCGAGGTCGTTTGCAAAATGTCCACTTTTAAGGGCCTGAATTCCATAGCGACTATTCAGAATTTTCAACTGGACATATTTTTTGATTCTCGCTATGAAATTTTGATCTTTCGAATTTGTTAGAAAGATATTATCAATTAGATCCTAATGTTTTTGGTTTCACTAAAATCCGGATTGTTTTGCACCCGGTACATTCAATTGAAGTTTGAAATCAAATTATCGAACTACCACGCCATTTTCAATTCCTTTTATAATTATATATAAATATTTATATTCTAACGACGACGCGTATAATATATACGTTCGAATTATATTCAAAATAAATTTCACGTCGATATTATTTAAAATAATTCATTTTAAATAATCAAAATTCGCTAAAATTGCCAAAATAAAAATTTTAAACTGGCCCAGATTTTCCGGGTTGTTACAAATTCAAGGGACCACGCCGTATAACACGGAACGGGTTTCCTCCCAAGAATACCAGTGCATAGAATAAACAACGCAATGCTTTTTCGAAAAATGAAGCTATTATAAGACCCAGGTCCCATAACACAATGCAACGCAAGCCGGAGGATAGGGTTTTCCCTTATAATAGCCAAACATGCTTGGTACGTTTAAAACAAATCACTTGATACTATAATAAGTGTATAGTGTCAATAGAATTTCAATCATAAATATAAATCATAGACGGCATAGCATCCCATGCTACTATGTCGCCATACTAGTTCTACAATTAAAACCACAATACACGTATTGGAAATTGGATTTCCGTCATGAGTCGAGGCAAGGGGCAAGCTCCTCTCCGCGTTCGAGACACTCTAGCAAATGTCCCAGGGCTACGCACTCTGGGCAACCCCTGGATGCTTCAGGGCCGGTCCTCACTTACGTTAGAGGATTAGTTATGCCTGAACACACGTTTCCCGGTCCTTACAGACCTATAATCGAGGCGCCTCATCCAACAACCACAAAGGTGAAAAGTATATAAATGTCAGGGCTGGTAAGTCACTGACACCACCAAAGCTAGAAAGAAACGTCGTGCTCTCCCTGCAGTCCGTATCCCGTTTTTAACTCATACCGAGGTGTGAGGCTCGCAAATCCACGCTATACACAAAGCTTCCACGTAGGCTGTGCTTTGATCATCAACCACAAGACTTTGCTTTTCAACAGAAGCCTTGATCAATGCATCTTAGCGTGCCACACCGGCAATTCATGCCATGCGACTGATGTCCATCGATATACAACCTCTGAGCTCGTACGTCTCAGAGAAGGGCGTTAAGCAAAAGAATAAATTTTCCGCCGCCAAACAGATGTATATTTAATAGAAATCAATCAACACAGAATAAAATCCAATGTCAGACACACAATCCATTTACAAGTCCGTTCTGGGTCTGAACGAAACCGAAGACACTTTCCTCGCATATCCATCCATCTCCAAGTACGTCTGGACGACCACCAACTATTTCCATCCTCTTGGGTGTACTGCCCAATTAGGATCGTCAGTAATTATCCAAACGATGTGAAGACTTCCGGTCTTCAACCACCGTCTTCATCTTCGACTTATCGTCGAATCGGTTATTCAGAATGGGTATAAACCCGGCCTTTCCGAACAACCCGCATATATTAAAACAAATGTTACACAAACACAACATACGCCTCATTCCAATTCTGAATATTCTATTATTCACGAAATCACATTCTTAGGGAAAGGTTCCCATTAATTTTATCCAAGATAAATTCTTTAAAATTTATCCTTTAATCTTCCTTTGGATGCCGTTTCAAAACAAAATTATAGTTTTCTAAACTAGTCGAGATTAGCGAACCACACCGAAGTAATTATTTATTTTATTTCCCAATCCCAACCTATGCATCCCATGAAGCAAAACTGGTGATACTCCATATCTAACACCACGGTGTTATCGGTAAAATTAATTACCATTTCACGTTCAAATCTAATTAAAGATTTAACTATCGATTTGGAGCAAAACTGGCGATACCCCATTCTCGCTCATTTCTAAATTGGATAATTTAGATTATAGATTTACATTTCAATCTAATTGCAGATTCGTTAAAACTCCTTTCACTGGGTTAAAGAACTAGTGTTATTTAAAACACAGTTCACGACTAACCCAAATCACATTCTATTTATCATGGGGTTAAAGAACTAGTGTTGTTTAAAACACAGTTCACGATAAACCCACAAATCAATTCTAGTTCAATTCAAATCAAATATATTAGGAATTCCGATTATTTAAAACCCCTTTTTAAATCTAATTTATTTATTTAAAAATAAAAACCCGGGTTTTAAATTGAGTTCAAACTAGTTCATTTCGATAAAAACCCATTTTTATCTTTTCAAATATGGAGTTTTTCATCCCAAATTTTCCCAAATCATTTCTTCTGATTTTACACAAATTATTGATATTTTTAATAATTTTATTAAGGCCCGTACAGTCGATTTCCATCAACGGCCATCGAACTGCACTTACGGCGACCTTTTCCAAATTTGATTTGGACGTATCTCCAAATCCAACCGTTAGATTTCAAATTTCTAATATTCGTTAGAAAGCTCTTTTCGATACGAACCCAACGGTTCCGGTTTTAGAAGAATCCGACGGTCGGATCTCCCGTAATGTCCGTTTGAAATAAATGGTCGAAATTCACGAACTGCCGCGGCGCGGCGCGTTCTATTCAGGCCATTATATTATATATATAATATATATAATATATATTTCGTCGATTTCTATTTAAAACGAATTTTATAAATAGTTTTGAATTCGTTTCAAAAACAATTTCAACCTTTATTTCAATTTCAAATCAAAATTGAATTTCCTATTTTAAATCCTTTTTACTTTCATTTTTATTTGATTTCAATTCAAATCGATTTTAATTCGATTCGAATTCAATTCGTTTTCTATTCAATTGAATTCAATTCGTTTTTTATTCAATTCAATTCGAATTCGTTTTATATTCAATTCATTTCCGAAATCGTTTTATATTCAATTCATTTCCGAAATCGTTTTATATTCAATTCATTTCGAAATCATTTTATATTCAATTCATTTCGAAATCGTTTTATATTCAATTCATTTCGAAATCGTTTTATATTCAATTCATTTCGAAATCGTTTTATATTCAATTCATTTCGAAATCGTTTTATATTCAATTCGTTTCGAAATCGTTTTATATTCAATTCATTTCGAAATCGTTTTATATTCAATTCATTTCGAAATCGTTTTATATTCAATTCATTTCGAAATCGTTTTATATTCAATTCATTTCGAAATCGTTTTATATTCAATTCATTTCAAATTCCATTTCAAAATATGCGATTTTGAAATCACTTTATATTCAATTCATTACGAAATCACTTTATATTCAATTCATTTCAAATTCCATTTCAAAATATGCGATTTCGAAATCACTTTTCAATATTCATTTTAAAATGAATAAAATCGATATAGATATCGTTCACGTCTAAATGGCGTCAATCTAATCCACTCGGTTTCATATATTTCTATTTTCAAGTATTTCTATTTTAAATATTTCTATTTCAAATATTTCGTTCAACACATGACTAATCTCAACGGATGAGTACAAGCAACACATGAACCTTTACTTTATAGTGATAAAGATATAAATTTTATTATTAAAATATTTCGTTCAACACATGACTAATCTCAACGGATGAGTACAGTCAACACATGAACCTTTACTTTATAGTGATAAAGATATAAATTTTATTATTAAAATATTTCGTTCAACACATGACTAATCTCAACGGATGAGTACAGTCAACACATGAACCTTTATATTTTAATATTCTTTATTTTCTAAATTGGAATGAGGCCCAATCAATTACCATATAGCGTTAACTATATGGATTTTCATACATCACACGTATATAATAGCATTGAAAGATAATCAACCATCAACCAAAGTGCACTACACTGTATAAGCATCAAATATAGATATCTAACGCTTATAACAGCCTGTTAATCAATCGATCGACATATTTAATCAATCAGGATGAGTGAACTTCAAATTTCATCCCAACACCCGTGTGGGGTTTCAAACAATCCAACACAGATTTTAGTTGTGTAGTTGGGCGATGTGTAAAATTTATCGACCCAATCAATGTCATTCAAATAGGTGTACATAAACAAACCGTCCAGTTTGTAAATGAATATTTATTTATTCACATTCACGTTAAAAATTATATTTTTAACGATAAATTTTTTTATTTCAACATATGAATATCTATTCAGTTCATTTACACAATAAAAATGATATTTTTATTTTTCTAACATATTTTAGAAAATTTCGGCGGCATAACGGCACGATACTAGAAACGGGACAAGGCCTGCCTTATCCGCGGTTTAATGAAGGCCCACGCCATTCACACATCAATCAAATTCACCAAACAATTCAAATTTCAATCAAATAATCCAACTAATTTTTGCAATCAAACAAACAAGTCCATGGTCTGTGGACGATTGTGTCGGGTGCTTCTAAGCACCGTCTGCATCCTCGTATATATATATAACTAGAAAATGAAATTGAAAGGTGAGAAATTCTCACCAATAGCTATCC
Source organism: Allium sativum (assembly GCA_030737875.1). Taxonomy (NCBI): domain Eukaryota; kingdom Viridiplantae; phylum Streptophyta; class Magnoliopsida; order Asparagales; family Amaryllidaceae; genus Allium; species Allium sativum. The sequence continues at coordinate 587,105,972 of CM060916.1, forward strand.
AATACCACGACTCTTCATTGATAGAAATCTTCATCGTTATTGCATCTTCGTCATCTTCGTTGCCCGTAGCCACTACATATATAAAAATCACACATTTTTATATTTTGATGTCTTTAAAATAAAAATCACATTTTTATTTATTCACTTTCAATTTAAAAATCATATTTTTATAATTGCTTTATACATTTAAAAATCGAATTTTTATTTCGCTATTCAATATATAAAAATCGAATTTTTACTTCGTTATTCAATATATAAAAATCGAATTTTTATTATGCTATTCAATATATAAAAATCGAATTTTTACTATGCTATTCAATATATAAAAATCGAATTTTTACTATAATGCCATATAGATAAAAATTCCATTTCAAAAATATAGATTTCGCCTTTATAAAAATAAAGATTTTCGCCTTTTCAGACATATCATTATTAAAAATCACATTTCTATTTTCTACACATATAAAGATGATATTTTTAATATTTCTATCATGTAAAAATTATATTTTTAATCCTCTACATAAACAAAAATCATATTTTTACATCATCTATATAGTAAAGACTATATTTTTAATACTTTAAAAATATAAAAATCATATTTTTTCTACCACCAAATCATATATTTTAAAAATTGAATTTCTATTTCAAAATCCTATATAAAAATCAAAACTTTGGTAAATAGAAATCAGTTTTAAAATCTATATAATTTCAGTTTTAAACAAACTATGTAATTATAAAAATAAATAGAAAGAGCGAAAAAAGGAAACTCACTGTAAAAATCAGAAGAGGTAAGGGGGGAAGAGTTTTCAGTCGAAGGAGAAGAGGGGGGCGTCGGCGGTTGTCGCACCGCTGGGGGGGGGGGAGGTCTTCACGAGGCGGCGGCGGGTTCGAAACTGGGGGGGCTGCGTCGCGATAGAGGGGGTCTGTCGCGCCACCGCGACGGTGGCGAGGAGATCATCGGGGAGGGCGGCGGCTCCTCCCCGCTTCGACTCCTTCTTCTTCTCTTTTTTTTATTTTCTGTTAAAAATCGATTCTGAATGATAAGAGGGGGGGCCAGCGTATAAGGGAAGAGGGTGAGGAGAGAGAGAATTTTAATTTAATTAATTTAATTGCAAAAAGTTGACTTTTATATACGACCTCTAAACGAGGCCCACCGCCTGTCATCCATAGCGTTTTACCCCCATTCCGAACACAATGGGATATGTATCGCAGGCTGATTCGGCTGTTTCGATCAGTTTACGTTGAATTTACATTTAAATCGCTATATTGAATTTTAAACGTACATTTCAAATTACCGGGGTCACATACTAACTAGAAAAATTCCAGAAAAATATTTTCTAGCTTCATATTGACGATACGGTCCTAACAAAACTAGTTTCGTCGAATTCTGAGACCGTTTGAAAAATGGCCAATTTCCAGTCGATTAAAATCAACTGAAAACTGGTCAAACGCGTTTTCCTTTGCCACGCTCACATATTGATTCGAAAAATTATGAAATTTGGAATCTAGCAATAATTTGACATTGCGGATCCAACAAAAGTGGTTTCGTCGAAATCCAAGGTCATTTGCAAAATTTCTATTTTTAAGGGCCCGAATTCCATGGCGACTATTCAGAATTTTCAACTGGACATATCTTTTGATTCCCGCTATGAAATTTTGATTTTTCGGATTCATTGGAAAGATATCATCAATTAGATCCTAATGTTTTTGGTTTCACTAAAATCCGGATTGTTTTGCACCCGGTACATTTAATTGAAGTTTGAAATCGAATTATCGAACTATCGCGCCATTTTCAATTCTATTTATAATTATATATAAATATTTATATTCTAACGACGACGTATATAATATATACGTTCTAATTATATTCAAAATAAATTTATCGTCGATATTATTTAAAATAAATTATTTTAAATATTCAAAATTCGCTAAAATTGCCAAAATAAAAATTTTAAACTGGCTCAGATTTTCCGGGTTATTACAGGGTGCTCACACGAGCAGACTAGGGACAGGTTAGCTGGTGATGCGCGAGTAGCTGATTCGGAGGCGGGCAGGAGGCTTCCACGTATGATATATATATATATACACATTCTCCCTGTGTCGTTGGTGGCCGCTACTTGGGCATTAGTAGTGTACCTCCTGTATCTTACTTTTGCTTTGAGACAGTTTGAAAATTGTAATAAGCTGTATTTTGGATTTCCGCTGCTATGATGTTTAGTTTTGATTTTCAGCTTATGCACTGTCTCTCCTGTTTTATGTCAAGTATGTTATTATTATATTTTATTCTATGCGCTGTGAGACATTCTACAGGTTCTTTGTATGTTCATTTCCTTCTTCCTTTTTCCTTCTGACGACCCGTTCCATGCTAACTGGACATGTGAGCAGCGCATCTTTGGAGTAAATGTCGGTTGGTGCGGGGCGGGCCGTCACATTTGGTATCAGAGCTCTAGGTTGCGTAGTTAACCTAGGGAAAGACACTAGGGAGAGATAGTACGTATATGAGATTGCGTATTTGTGATTACTTTGGTTTTCAAAAGCTATATATATATATATACTATTAGTAGTATAAGAATGAAGTCGTACTGCACTAGCACCACTACGGGGTCGTTAATCGTTTCCCTTTACAGATTGACGATGAGTCGAGACACGAGGGGTGCTGGTAGAGGGACCAACCATGGGAATGCTGCTGACATGAGGGCGATGTTTACTGACCTCATGAGAGACATGCTTAGGAAGGTGCAAGGGGCAGTTCCCAATCCCGGAATTGGTGGTGGTCCAGTAGTGCAGGCGCCTAGGGTCGATTTCGCCAAGTTGTGCAAGGATTACACTAACCTTGGTGGGAAGCCATTCCACGGGACGGAGTCGGCCACAGATGTTCAAGATTGGATGGATAGCTGTGATCGTATCTTCGATGACTTGGGTCTTGAGGACGCGATGAAGAGAAGGCTAGCGTCTCGTCAGCTGCAAGGGCGAGCGATGAATTGGTGGAATGCCATTAAAACAGCTACTCCAGAAGATCAGGTTACTTGGGATCAGTTCAAGGCTCGCTTTAGCGAGAAGTTTATTCCAACTTCCCTGAAGTCAGTATTGTTTAAGAGATTCTTGGAACTCAAGCAGAGTGGTAGGGCAGTTTCTGATTATATTGCTGAGTTCGACACTTTGTCGAAGTATGGACTGTCTCTTATCGATACTCCTGAAAAGAAGAATGAGAAGTTCATTACTGGTTTGGATGGATACTTAGGGGAAAGGCTTATCAACCACATCGATGAGACTTTTAAATCGATCGTGGGGAAAGCTTTGAGATCAGAGAGTCTTTACCCTAAGTCAAAGACTGAGGCTGCATCTGCAGAGGGGCCAAAGCCGCAAGCAGGCGGTGGAGGCAAGAATAATTCTCAGAATAAGAGGAAGTAGGACCAATCTAAAGGTGGTCAGAAAAAGAGCAAGAAGGATGTTGAGTGCTTCAGCTGTGGAAAGAAGGGCCATTATGCTAAAGAATGTCGGGCCAAGCCAGCGAAAGGAAGTGCTACAACTGTGGTCAAGTGGGACATCATAAGGATAAGTGTCCGCAACCTCTTAAGGAGAAACAGATTGTGAAAGCATATGCTATTGATGTTGTTCCTTCTTCGTCGAATGCCCCAACTGCGGCGGAGAAAGGAAAGAATGTTGTTATTCAAGGTATGCTTTCTATTTATGATATACTAGTTCGAATTTTGTTTGATACTGGGGCTTCCCGTTCCTTCATATCTAGTGACCTGGTAGATAGGTTGGGACTGGAACCCGAGATAGTCGATAGACCATTGGTTGTGACGAACCCGATTGGTGGTTCGACTAGCCTTAGTATGATTTGCAGTAATTTGGTCTTATCGAGTCATGGATGTATGTTTGTATGTGATTGCTTTGTTTTGGGCTTTACTGGGTATGGAATTATATTGGGAGTCGATTGGCTCCAAAGATACGGGGTGGTGGTAGACTGTGAGGGCTTTTTGGTGACAGTGAGGGCGGATGATGGGCGGAGGGTAGTGTTTGGTAGTCTACCTAGTGATGGGGTTATGGCTAGTTTTGTAAATTCCCTCGACATCCCGCATGATGAGTTATCAGATGTGCCCGTGGTTGGCCAGTATCCGGACGTCTTTGAGGAGGTGACCGGGCTTCCACCACACCGAGAGATTGAGTTCCGTATTGGTTTAGTGAAAGATGCCAGACCTATAGTGATGCCACTTCGTCGTATGGCACCAAGGGAGCAGCGAGAGATCGGGGTGCAAGTCAGCAATCTTTTGAAGAAGGGATTTATTAGAAGAAGTGTCTCCGAGTGGGGAGCACCGGTTGTGTTTGCCACTAAGGCAGATGGTTCTCTTCGTTTGTGTGTGGACTATCGCGGGTTGAATAAGGTAACGAGGAAGAATAAGTATCCTCTACCGCGGATAGATGATTTGTTTGATCAACCGGAAGGAGCAAGAGTGTTCTCCCAATTGGACCTCGCGACAGGATTTCATCAGCTACGAGTAGCGGATGAGAGTGTTCCGAAAACGGCATTTAGGACGCCGTCTGGATTTTATGAGTGGTTGGTCATGCCATTTGGGTTGACCAATGCACCAGCCTATTTTGTGGATCTTATGAATCGAGTATTCAGATATCAGCTGAATAAGTTTGTTCTTGTGTTCGTGGATGATATCCTTGTTTATTCAAGGATAGAGGAGGAGCACAAGGGACACTTGAGGATAGTGATGGAGGTGTTGAGGAAACACCAATTGAAAGCGAAATTCTCTAAATGTCATTTTTGGAGAAGGGAAGTGAGATTCTTGGGTCATGTTGTTTCCGAGAGTGGTATTGCCGTGGACCCTGCGAAGGTGGCTACGGTACAGGATTGGCCTACACCCAAGAATGCGACAGACGTAAGAAGTTTCTTGGGATTAGCTGGATATTATCATAAGTTTATCCAGGACTTCTCCAAGGTAGCAGCACCGTTGACTCAGTTGACTAAGAAGAATCAGTCCTTCGTCTGGAACGAAGTGTGTGAGGATGCCTTCAAGAGTCTAAAGGAGAGGTTGACGCGTGCACCAGTGTTAGTCATTCCTAAAGGGAATGAAGAGATGACGGTATACATGGATGCTTGTGGTACTGGACTGGGGGCAGTATTGATGCAAGAAGGTAGGGTTGTAGCTTATGCTAGTCGACAGCTAAAGCCGCATGAGAAGAAGTATCCTACCCATGATTTGGAATTGGCAGCGATTGTATTTTCACTGAAGATGTGGAGACACTATATCTTGGGAGAAAGATTTGAGTTGTTTACCGATCATAAATCGTTAAAGTATCTCTTCTCCCAGAAGGATCTAAATCTCCGTCAGTAGAGATGGTTAGAGTTCTTGGCTTCGTATGATTTTGATATCGCATACACACCTGGGAAAGGTAATGCGGTAGCCGATGCCTTGAGTAGGAGACATGCCAGTTTAGGGGCTATGTTTCTTGAATGGAAGCAACTGGAGTATATCGCGGGGTTTGATTTCAGACCAAAGTGCGAATTGGATCCAGTTATTCTAGCTAGTTTGGCGGTCAGACCCACTTTGATAAAGCGGATTGGTTCCAGCCAGAGGGACGATCCTAATCTATTGAAAATCATCTCCAAGTTAGAGATGGACATCGACGGTAAGGAGATGAATGTGTATGGGCTTGATCGAGATGGATGGCTTAGAAAGAATGGAAGACTAGTTGTACCCAACGTGAATGGTTTGAGAGATGAAGTGCTTAGAGAATGTCATCACTCAAAACTGACTATACATCCCGGTGGTAATAAGATGCATCGAGACATGAAGCAGACTTACTACTGGGAAGGGATGAAAAGAGACGTTGGGAAGTTTATATCCAAATGCACGAATTGCCAGCTAGTTAAAGCCGAGCAAAAGAAACCTAATGGTTTGTTGCAACCATTAGAAATTCCCGAATGGAAATGGGAGCAAGTCTCGATGGATTTCATCGATGGTTTACCGAGGACTAGGACGGGATATGATAGCATTTGGGTAATTGTGGATCGATTGACTAAGAGCGTAAGATTTATACCAGTCAAATCGACCAGGACGGCAGCCAAGTTGGCAGAATTGTATATGAAGTGGGTAGTGAGATTTCATGGAGTACCCAAAAGCATTGTGAGTGACCGAGACCCGTTGTTCACTAGTGGGTTTTGGAAAAGCTTACAAGAGGCTCTAGGGTCAGGATTACATCTCAGTACCACATATCATTCTCAGACCGACGGTCAGACGGAGAGGGTGAATCGTACATTGGAAGATCTTTTGAGAGCTTGTATATTGGATTTTGGTGGATCATGGGATGACCATTTGCATCTAGTAGAGTTTGCATATAATAATAGCTACCAATCCAGTATCGATATGGCTCCATATGAAGCTTTGTACGGAAGACCGTGCAACTCACCATCATGTTGGATAGAGACTGGCGAGAAGTTTGTGCTTGGACCAGATGTGGTGAGGGAAACTTACGATAAGATCAAGATCATTCAGCAACGAATGAAAGCTGCCCAAGATAGGCAGAAGAGTTATGCTGATAAGAGGAGAAGAGACTTGAAATTCTCCGTTGGTGACTTGGTGTTTGTCAAGATCTCTCCGTTGAAGAGCGTGATACGATTTGGCAGGAGAGGCAAGTTGGCACCAAGATTTGTTGGCCCATTCCCTATTCTTGAACTAGTCGGGAATTTGGCATATAGAGTTGGCTTACCAGAGAAGATGGAGGGAGTTCACAATGTGTTTCATGTTTCCCAACTAAGGAAGTTCGTTCACGACTCCGATATGACTATTTCACCTGATCAGTTAGAGGACTTCGAAGTAGAGCCCGAGGCGGTTGGGAACCGCAAGCCGATCCGTATTGTGGGGCACGATACGAAGCAACTTCGAAGGAAGGCGGTGAAGCTAGTCAAGGTTCAGTGGGGCGAGGACGAGAATGATTGTACTTGGGAGACAGAGGAGAGCATTAGGAAGGCATATCCAGAACTCTTTGCCTGGTAAGATTTACTTTGCGATTTAGTTTTCCGCATGCTAGGGTAGACTTGTTTTACTTGTTTTGCATGTTTGATTGTTGTTTTATGATTGATAGGCATGCGGGACCTTTGTGTGTGTTTGGATTAGGGAATTTCGGGGGCGAAATTTCTTAAGGGGTGGAGAGTGTAACGATCCGTATTCTACACATCATAGGATTGTAGAATATTTATTTCTTTCCCGTATGAAGTCGTATGGTCATGTAACTTTGGGAAGCATCTATTAGAGTCATTTCCCATGTTCATGATTTTTGTCGATTTTTAAATGACCATTTTGACCCTAGTTGGTACTGTTTTGGCCATAACTTTTGATTGGAAAGGAATTTTGACCTGAAACCACTTCTATTGGATTCGTTTGATGGTTTACCTTTCTGTAGAGTGGTCATAATAGCCAAACGGACTTACCGTTTGGGAGATATGGCTGAAATAAGGTTTGGAGGGTGAAAAACTGCTTAACCGGGCCAAATCGGGTGATTAGTGAGTAGGCCCATAACCCATTTCGGGATTAGGGTTATGGGGAGGCTGAAATGAGATAGAGGATCATTCCATTTCAGTTTTCTAGCCTCCATTTATCACCAAGGAACCCTAAAAATGGTCTCCAACCTCTAAATCACCTCCAAATCATCTTTTGGTCAAGGATTAAGCTTAGCAACCCCTAATCAAGGAAGATCTTCACCAAAGCAACATAGGAGCTGCTGTTTGGCATTGAAATTCACATCAAATTAGAGAATTATTTCAGATCTTAGTTTATTTGTGGCTAAGGTGAGTGATTTGCATAGTTTTGCACTAATTATGGCTAATTAGGGGTGATTAGCGTTAATTAGCGAATTTAAACATGATAAAATTCTGGAAAAATGTTTATAAAATTCGGAATGATGTTTTAGACCTCTGATATGAATTTGGGTTAATTTGGTTAAGTTTTGCTAAACCTATCATGTTGATGTTTTGATATTTGTGGTTGATTATGCATGTTGCTATGACTGTATGATATGCTTTGTGATTGATTTCAATAGTTAGAATGGTCGAAAACGTCGTCGAATGGCGTAACACACTTGTTGGAAAACGTTCAGGAAACAGTGCAGGTTTTCGGATCGGATCGGATATGGGGGCTCGGATCGGATAAGTTGAACTGGGCAAGGGATTCGATCGGATCAGAACTTGACACTTGAGAAACCTGGCAAAAAGGAAGGCCATGCTAATTGAACTGGGATCGGATCGGCTAAAAGAGGGGGATCGGATCGGAGCATATGAAGAACGAGGGAGCTGATCGGAGCGGGAGCACGAACTGGATGGGATATGGCAACCCGACCCGACCCGAAGTGGGACACCCGACCCGAACCAATGCAACGCTGTGAACCCGAACCGAACCATCACCAGAGGAAGATCATGAACCGATGCAACGTAGTGGACCCGACCCGAACCGGTAGCTTGAAGGGAATCCGACCCGACCCAGTATTTACCAATAACCCGAGATGCAAAGGTAGTCCAATATGGGAAGTTAAAGCTCAAGATCCAATTGGGAACCAATGAGTTCACTTCATGGTTGGGCTTTGCTGCGGGACGTGTGCTAAGGATTTGTCGACGTTCATAACTTCGATTCACCACTGAAAATGGATGATGGGCTACTTATCAGTGCAGTAGAGTCATTATGACTCGAGGGGCAAGGTGATGGTAGCAAGACTACGTTATCAGTGCAATAGAGTCATTACGACTCGAGGGGCAAAGTGATGCGTAGTAAGACTATGAGCCAGCGCAGATGGGGTGAATAACTCCATGGGGCAAGTGGACATAGTAAAGGATTGGTAAGACTATGAGCCAACGCAGATGGGGTGAATAACTCCATGGGGCAAGTGGACATAGTAAAGGATTGGTAAGGCTATGAGCCAGCGCAGATGGGGTGAACAACTCCATGGGGCAAGTGGACATAGCGAAGGATTAGTGGCTACGTTATCAGTGCAGTGAAGCCATTTATGACTTCATGGGGCAAAGTGATCGTAGCAAGGTATGTTGGGTGATCGAAGTGGTGAATATCGTATGCTTTACGCACTGAGTGAGAGATGTGAGGATGGTTGCTATGCTTGATTGTTTGCCATCACCATGACATGCACACCCCACCTCCGTATTTTTACACCATTTGATATGGCACCTTAGAGTGTTGTACAGTATGTAGTGCTAACTCTTTGGTTGCAGGTCCAGGTTCAGGTATGTTTTAGTCTACCTGTTATTGTTCACTTTAGATGTTATCGCTCATACCAGGCTTTATGTCTGACCCAGAGTTTTATGTCTCCTTTTATTACTCTGGGTGCTCACACGAGCAGACTAGAGACATGTTAGCTGGTGATGTGCGAGTAGCTGATTCGGAGGCGGGCAGGAGGCTTCCACGTATGATATATATATATATATATATATATATATATATACACACACACACATTCTCCCTGTGTCGTTGGTGGCCGCTACTTGGGCATTAGTAGTGTACCTCCTGTATCTTACTTTTGCTTTGAGACAGTTTGAAAATTGTAATAAGCTGTATTTTGGATTTCCGCTGCTATGATGTTTAGTTTTGATTTTCAGCTTATGCACTGTCTCTCCTGTTTTATGTCAAGTATGTTAGTATTATATTTTATTCTATGCGCTGTGAGACATTCTACAGGTTCTTTGTATGTTCATTTCCTTCTTCCTTTTTCCTTCTGACGACCCATTCCATGCTAACTGGACATGTGTACAGCGCATCTTTGGAGTAAATATCGGTTGGTGCGGGGCGGGCCATCACAAAAATACTAATAAAATCATAGTAAAAATAAATTACTATACCAGATTTAGATACTTAAATTATTTAAACAATAAAACCAGGTTGTCCAAATTATCACACTTAGAATCATCCTTATTATATCAAAATATGTTTAGGTTGGATTTTGCCTATTCAAAGCATGCTATGTGCAGATCATAGAAAAAGGTTTTAATTCACAAGATGAGTCATGGTTACTTTATATAAGATGCCTGATTAGACTTTTAGGCCCTCAGGCATTTGGCTATGTATACTGCCTTGCAGTCAAGCTGGTGGTGCATGTACACCATGAAAATAGGATGTTAGGCAGAAAATAAATAAACATTGATAGTCTTGTTTTCAAGCTACAGACCATAGTTAAAATAATGAAGCAAAATTGAATGTGTGGTTGGTTCCAATTTCATGCAATAACTAGTAAGGGACGCAAGACATAAAAATATTAACATAGCGAGTGACCAATTCTCAAATCAAAGGACAAATTATAACCTAAATGTTGGATGCATAAATGTAGGAAACCATCAGCAAGATATTTATTAACTAGAAGCATGAATTTTCAACACATATGATATGTTCTTGATGGTCATAAATTTTCAGTTCAATGAATATGTATTTAAACAGAAGCATGAATTCATGTGATGGGCAATTTACATTATCGCAACCATGTTTCAATATCAAAGAAATTATTACTTAATTTCGCATGGAACATGCATATATACCATAGTGCTATATGTGACGGACTTGAAGACAACAGAGCGTAGATGTATCAAAGTCAAGTAATAGAAAATCAAGCAATCACAACTCCTTCATAAATCCAAAATCATACTAACCATTTTAGCATATTATTCATATAGACTTCTTTCGTAAATAAAAGAAATTTATTGTGCTTCGTTAGAAAAGGCAACCCATACCCAATAAAAGTTATCTTTGGATTTAACAACTACATACTTGGATTATTTTTTTCTAGATAAATTTAGTAAGAACAAACATTAAATAATTATCCCATTCCACCAGAGAGATCCAGATAAATGGTATGTTTATCAATGTTTGTAATATATGTTACCATGCGTCAATTTTCATAGCAGCAGGCTTTATTATGTACAATGATGATACGTTTTGTATATGTAATGATAAAGTGATAATGGTGCAAAATTTATTGTCGGGGGGCCAGGCATATGAAAAGCATGCAATAGAAAACCAAAATCTAAAGGTTTCTATGATATTACCGAGCAAAGTTTGACTGCAACATTTTGGCATATTCAGGTAGAATAATGTAATCGGTTATTAAGCAGTAAAATTTTCCCGTTTCTTCTACTTTTCTTGTTTCAACCTTGACGGTCCTCTTCTATTAGTCAGGCACAACCACAGCGCACTTAGTTAGGTGTCGGCTGATATAGGGAAGTCTTCACATTTGGTATTAGAGCAATGTTGCATAGTTAACCTAAGTGGAAATACCTAGGGGAAGGTATACTTATATGAGGGTGTGTATTTATGATACTTTTTTTTAAAACTATACCTATGTATACTATTGGTATATTCACTAGGACGAAGATGCACTGCATATGCCCCGCTAAATAGGATTCCGTGAAAAGTTAATTAATTTTCTTCCTCATACGTTGAATGATGAATCATTATAAGAGGAACACGGTTTGTAACTCCACTTCTGGGGTCGAGGAGGGAGCAGGCTCAGAAGCCAACAATGCTAGCACTCCTGATATGTACACAATGTGCACTGCTTTCATGAGAGAGATGCTTAGTAATGCCCAAGGAGTAGCTGCTGATGCTGCCAAAGGTGGTGGTGCACTAGTGCAGGAGCCCAGAGCCAAATTTGTTAAGCTTAATAAAACTTTACATGTCTAGGTGTTAAATCATTCTACAAACGAAATCGGCTTTGGAAGTTCAGGACTCGCTTGGTACCTGTGAACACATCTTTGAGGATCTTTGACTCGACAATGCTACGAAAGGTTTTTGGCTTCGCACTAGCTTCAAGGCAAAGCTATTAATTGGTGGAATGCCATCAAAGATTCTACTCTCGAGAATCAATTTACTTGGGATCAATCCAAAGCTCATTTCAGTGAGATGTTCATTCCGGCCAAGTTAGAACCATTTCAGAGAATTTCAAAGCTAAAGCAGAATATAAGACAACTTCCAAGTATATTGCTGGATTTGATGCTCTATAGAAGTATGTGATGTCTTTTTTCGACACTCCCGAGAAGAAGAATGAGAAGTTCAACACCGGTCTGGATGATTACTTGGGAGAGAGACTCATTAATCATATCGATGGGACTTTTGGATCCATCATAGGAGAGCTTTGAGATTGGAAAGCCTTATCCCAAACCAAAGACCGAAAATATTGTTGTTCTTTCAAGTGAGGATCCAAACCTACAAGTGAGCAGTAGAGGTAAGCAGAAGTGGGATAACAAGAGGAAGTCATTCCAGTCCAAAGACGGACAAAGGAAGAAGGCCAAGAAAGAAGTTGAGTTTATGGTTGTAGCAAGAAGGGTATATATCAAGGACTGCAGGTCTAAGCCAAGGATAAGGTAGTGCTTCAATTGTGACAAGGAGGGGCACTTCAAGAAAGATGTCCATAATACCCAAAGGATAAGCAGTTGGTAGGAGAATACGCTATTAATGTTGTTCCTTCTTCTTCTAGTGCCTTAACAACAGTGAAGAAAGAAAGGTTTCATCATCCAATGTGTGATTTCAATTTATGATATTCTTGCTCAAGTTCTTCTTGATAGTGGGGCTTCCCATTCCTTTATATCTAGCAACCTGGAAGATATGTTGGAATTGTAGCTCAAAATTACCTTTAGTTGTGACAAACCCAATCGATGGCTTTACTATCCTTTGCATGATTTTTCATGGGTTGATCTTATCGAGTCATGGATGCATTTTTGTTTGTGATTGCTTTGGTTTGGTCTTTACTGTGTTTGGTATTGTCCTTGAAGTCGATTTGCTTTAAAGGTACAAGGTGATGGTGGGCTGTGAGAGGTCTTCGGTGACCATTGGGGTAGATGAAATACGAATGGCCGTGTTTGGTTTTCTATCTGGTGATGATGAGATGGCTAGTTTTCTATATTCGCTCGATATTCCACATGATGAGTTATTGGGTGTGCCTATTGCTGGTGTGTATCTGAACATCTTCGAGGAGGTGACTAGACTTCCACTATACAGAGAGACTGAGTTTCGTGTTGATTTAGTGAAAGATGCCAGGCCTATAGTAATGTCTCTTTGATGGATGGCACCAACGGAGAAAAGAGAGCTCAAGGTGCAAGTGAGTGATCTCTTGACAAAGGGATTTATTCGGAGAAGTATTTCCGAGTGTAGACTAGCGTGAGATGAGCAACATGATAAGGAAGAACAGGCATCCTCTCTATTGAATAGAATATGTACTTGATCAGTTAGATGGTGAACGGATATCTTCCCAAATAGACCTTGCGATAGATTTTCATCAGGTACGGGTAGCGAATGATAGTGTGCCTAAAACGACATTTTGAACGTTGTTTGGTTTTTATGAGTGGTTGGTTATGCCGTTCGGATTGACCACCGCAACAGCTTACTTTATGGATATCATGAATCATGTTTTCAGGGATAAATTAAATAAGTTTGTACTGGTGTTCATCGATGATATTCTAGACTACTCATGGACCGAGGACGAACACAAGGAACACTTGAGTATTGTATTGGAGGTATTGAGGAAACACCGGCTTAAAGCTAAATTTTTTAAGTGTCACTTCTGGAGTGGAGAAGTGAGGTTCTTGGGCCATGTTGTTTCAAAGAATGGCATTGCCGAGGACCCCGAAAGGTCACGATAGTACGAGATTGGTCTTACTCCCAAGAGTGCTACTGATGCGGGGATTTTCTTGGGGTTGGCTGGTACTAGCATAAGTTCATCTAGGATTTCTCTAAAATAGCAGCATCGTTGACTCAGTTAACTAAGAAGAATCAAGCTTTTGTTTGGGATACGAGATGTGCTCATACGTTTATAGGTCTGTAAGAAAGGTTGACGTTTGCACCACTGTTAGTTATTTTGAGAAGGAATAATGAAATGATGGTATACATCAATGTTTGTGGTACTCCATATAATGCAAGTAAGTAAGGTTGTCTCCTATGCTAGTCGACAACTAAAAGCCTACGAGAAGAAGTACCCCACTCATGACTTGGAATTAGCGGCAATTGTATTTGCATCAAAGATGGTGGGGCACTATCTTTTAGGAGAGTGGTTCGAGTTGTTAACTAATTATAAATCATTTAAGTCTCTTCTCATAGAATGATCTTGACCTTATACAACAATGATGGTTGGAGTTCTTAGCCTCCTATGATTTCGATATTGCATACACTCCGAAAAAGGGTAATGCAGTCGCCGACACCTTGAGTAGAATATATGCCAGTTTGGGGACTATGTTCTTGTATTGGAAGCAATTTAAGTACATCTTAGTTACAAATTTTGGGTTAAGTGTGAGTTGGAGTAGAGATGTTGGCAAGCTGAACAATCAGACCCACCTTGATTGAGCAGAACAGTTCTAACTAGAGGATTTGATCCAAGATTAGCAAATATCATTACCAAAGTTGAGTGATATTGAGAATATGAGGGTGTACGGACTTGACGGAGATGGTTGGATTTGAAAGAATAGAAGTCTACACCCAACGTCAATAGGTTAAAGGATAAAGTTGTCCAAGGATGTCATCACTCGAAGTTGATCATACATCCTAGTGGAAATAAGATGTACCACGACATGAAGCAAACCTACTACTAGGAAGGTGTAAAGAATGATGTCGGGATATTTATCTCTAAGTGCATGAATTGTCGGTTGATTAAGGCTGAGAAAAGGAAGCCTAATGGTTTGCTACAACCACTAGAAGTTCCCCAGTGGAAGTGGAAACAAGACTCAGTTGACTTCCTTGATGTTTTTCCAAGTACTCGGGCGGGATATGACAGCATTTTGGTCATTGTGGATCAGTTGACCAAGAGTGCAAGATTTATATCCATCAGAACGATTGCCATGTTAGCCGAGTTATATGTGAAGTAGGTTGTGTGATCCATAAAGTACCAAAAGGCATTGTGAGTGAACGAGATCCATTATTTATAAGTGGGTTTTGGAAGAGCGTATAGAAAGCTTTAGGGTCTGAGATATATCTCAGCGCAACTTAACTTCCTCAAACCAACAGATAGACAGAAAGGATGACTTGCATATTCGAAGATCTCTTGCGAGATTGCATCTTAGACTTTGGATGTCCATGGGATGATCATTTGCATCTTACGAAGTTAGCATATAACAATAGTTATTAGTCTAGCATTAGAATGGTAACTGTAATGACCAGCCATTGTGATCGAGCCGAGTCAACAAAATATGTCAACTCGAACCATCCAAAACGACAGATTGTTATTAGCTTCGGAGGTAAATAGAATAAATCACAGAATCACAGATCACAAAAACAAATACAGAGCAACATAATATCTCGCAGCGGAAAATGAATAATACAATAGTAGTTCATGAAGCTACTAAATAAATTTTACATCAGAGTTTACACAAAATAGTATAGCAGAAGTCTAATACAATGAATTCTAATACATAAATAAAAAATAACTATATGAACAGGAACGACAAGAAACAACTGAACAAGAACAACTGAATAGGTAGACACAGGTGAGTGTAACCCCATATAAGCTCCAACTTCAAGGATGAATCTCGAAATTGGAATACTCGATCTGACCCGAGCAATAATGCAAACCAAAACAAATCGGATTAGGACTAACATTCTCATGGAAGTAAATCAACTCAAATGAAATATTCGATGAAATGCAATCAGTAACTTAAAAGATGTTTGGGATCACCATCCTCTAAGGATCTGTCAAACTAATACTATACAGTATAATACGCTATATACAATAGTGTCTATCAGTAAAGTAAAAATATCAAAATAACATAAGCTGGATTACCACATTACCCTTACACTGTTTACATATTCCAATAGTATATACAGTACCGTAATTCCTCCGTAAACTGGAGGTTAATCAGAGGGCACTCCATATAAAATAGTACAAAACAAAATTGTAGTGGGCTCCTATGCCAGTAGACAACTAAAACCGCACGAGAAGATAATCCACAGAAAAACCACAAATAAATAACTAGCAAAAAAACTAGCTAATCTAAGAAACTACACGACACAACCTAGATAATCTCAAAGACGACACATTTGGTTACGACCACTCACATGCTACTAAAGACCATAAATCCAACAGACTCAAGTCGACAAACCAAAAACAAGCAAAATCACAAAGCCTTACCGAAAACAGCACAAGAAACACCCAACTCGTAGCTAGCAATGAAAGTTGGGCCGAGGGATGAGCAACAGCCTAAGGGGAAAACAGAGGAGCACTATCTTCTACTAAATCGACACTAGCGTCAAAATTAGCCTATGTAGTGGATCAGCCTAAGGAGATGCTAGTTGTAAAGGGTACGCAGTTGGACATGAGCTGATAATGATACGAAGAGGAATCAAGGGATTTGGATCTAGGGTACGAGGATGAGAAAGGACGATAAGCAGAGTAAGTGCGGTCAAAAAGGAGAAATATAGAGGAAGATAGAGGCTACCAAAACAGAAAAGGAATGGAAGTCGGATGAAGTGATAGGCTAAACCTAGATCTGACAAGGAGTAACCATTCTATAAGGAAAAAGGTAAGGATTTGTGGTGGAAAGGGGAGGGCGGGTAAAGATTAGAAGTAAAACTGGGATTGGCCGAGAGGATTTAGACAGGAAGGGAGAAAGAAGTTGGGAAAGAAGAGATCATAACCCTAGTCGCCATTTGAGATATAGCTTACTTGTGTGCTATATTTAAATATTTTAAATTTTTAAAAATTATTGGTATTTTAGTATAACATGATGAGAATAATGACCATACCTAAAACCAATCTCCAAAATTCGCATATATTATTCATCAAATAATGGTAATAACACCTTCCAAATTCGTACGAATAATGCAAGTTTCGTATTCAGAATCTGATATAAGTCAAATCAAAATATGGTAAATATTTTATTCTAAAATATATTAAGTTTTGGGAACTTCAAATCTTTGTTTAGAATTTCAGATCATTTAGAACTTAGCTCACAAGTCAAATCCACTTTATTTATACGTTGTTGTTTAGATTATTAAACTTCATAAATCTTCATTTCTAAGTTCTAACCATCATTTATAAGTTTTCTTACAGGTTCTTATGTTGTTAGTTCAAACACTTGAAAATTAATTGCAATTTTTTAATTAAAATATTATTTAATTACTTTAATAACTTCCTTTATGTAAATTTACTTAAGTTTCAGTATTTACAAATCAATTATACAACCTAGTCATTAGAAATCTTCATTTATAACTCAACATTTGTGAAAGTTATCTCTAGGTGCCTTATCTTTGTTTTGGAGCAGGATTTGTGCAAAGTATATAATCATAAAAGACTCTTCTATTCACACATGCTTCTTGCTACATCATTTTCACCACATCCTTACTTATATATCGATACATGATTCTTACTACAGTAGAGAACATACTAATGCCTATTAATCAAAGGTTCAAAAAGAAATTGAAGTCCTATTCATTAGAGTTGGAGGAGTTATTTCGATACTAAAATTTGATTTCATAGAATGCATTAAGATCCCCGTCATCTTCCTCCATTTCATCGTCAGCTTCATTTCCATCCTCTTGTACTACAAGTGGCTAATCGCATTAATTGACCATGCTTTGATGGCCATCATGTTGCCCACTTCTTCTATTTCTTCCAGTCCTGGGACTAGTTCTTCTTCCACCTCTTCGGCTTCATCAACCTCCATCTTGTCCTGTCATTCGATGTTGTGGTTTTCTATCAACTGGATGACATTGTTTTCCTAGCTGCTTAGTATGTTGTCCCCAAAGATATCGTTCATCCACTAGTCATAATAAACGGAGTTTTATCCATTGAGCTCAACCTCCTCGTTCTTTTCTTCATCTTCTTCCTCTTCTTCTTCCATGGATTCTTCCATAGGTTCCTCTACTTCTATATGTATCGACTCTTCGATCTTGATGATCAGCGTCGGTTCCTCATCACTAGATATGATGATGAGATCATGTTCCTCTCGAGGAATGACCTATAAGGTTAGGGGGTATGTTTTCCCAGCTAAAGTGGGAGAAAGGAAGACTAGGGTGTTGCAACTATCATTCGATATCTTGATAGTTTTGTTTTTCCTTGGCCTAGACTATTCTCCTTTATAGATCTTTCCTCCATCGGAATTCTACATGGACAAAGGACAACCATCAATAATAAGAAATAGCTCTTGTTCTAATAGCACAAACGGATGAAATTCATGGTGCCTTTTGTTGTTTGTTATTATTTTCAAAAGATATCCCTAAGTTCAAAGAAAAACTATAGGAAAAGTTCATTTTTTGAAAAAAGGATTATTTATTTTAAAGACGCGCGCTCGAATTACCTCAACTCATTCGAGGATATTGCTAATCCTATCTTTAATGAGTTACTCATCCTAGGGTGTTGTTAACCCCATCTTTGATGAGTCTAATACCAGATCATGCTTTGGTTTTCACTTAACCCAAGCTTCCATGACCCTTGGAAATCGACACAGTACATTCATGAAATGCCATAAAATCAAGTGTCGGAATAGAGAATTATTTAAGGCAAGAAATAACGGGGTGCGAAAGTATAAACATCAAAATCTTGCACAGCGGAAAAATTTATATTATTTATCATCTAATATCATTACAGTGGAAATTTTAATCTTACTTATCATAGTGAAGTAATGTTAGCTTGAACATTTATAGAACCTTTCCTTATAATGATGAAAGAAACTAAGAAAAATAGGAATAAATGGTTATCTCTAGATTCATCAGTTCCAAGCTCCATCCAACGAATCTAAGCAGAACCCGTTACTAGGATGCTCAAAGAAAATATGGATACCGAGAGTTTAAGGGGAAAGAAAGGAAATTACGGGCCATCCATGGGACTGGTGTGAGGAACTTAAATTCGCCATTTAGAAACGAAGGGTATCCGATAAGACCATGATCATACATAAACATGGCACAGTTTTTTACCTTATGGTAACCAAATCATTCTACATTGAAATTGTCTGGTATTATTTATAATGACTTACAGGATAAAACCCATTAAAATAAAATATTGAAATACCATTATTAAATTATGTGCCTCTAATGGGGCTCTACAATAGAATTCACAAGCTCTTAGGGAAATAGATTCCACATGATGGCATGTTAAGGTATTATCTTTCCGGATAGCACACCTTAAGAGAGATGTATCGATGACCACTCTCGTCCGGCTAACTGGCAAGGCCAGAACAGTTACATAAACCTTTTCCCCAGGTGGTGCACTACCCGAATACATTATCACCCTCAACCTATCACCCGCAAGGCCTCTTAGCTTACACCACTTACTCGACATATAAGGAATAATCTAAAAGGGTGATAAACATCTTCTTATGTGAGCTACCCAAATTGATCTCACTACATGCCCTATTTTTGCCAACACCAGTTGTTGAGGCCTAGAGGTCTACGATTGCCATTCCTTCAATCACTTCTTTTACTTCAAATGCCATGTTGCCATATCAAACACACAACACTAATTTCCAATAATATACAACCTCTGAGCTTGTACATCTCATAGAAGGGTGTTAACCTAAGAGAAGTGGCCTACTCCCTCACCAAACATAGTATATTCATAAAGATCAAATAGAAGTACAACGTCAGACACTCATCCATACAAGTCATCCTAGGTTTGGAGAACCGGTTAAAGATCTAAATGCAGAATCACCATTATTTTTAATATGGGATAAATTCCTTGAGTGTCGAGACAATAACCCTTCATTCAATCTCCATAATTATTTAGTATTCAATTTTTATTATTTTGAAATGTTTAACTGATCTGAAGTGGTTTTCAGATAGGAATCACTCAAATATGATCCTGGACTCCTCGGATCAATCAGCGCAAAAACAACGTTTAAGTCGTTTTGGGTATCGGGTGTTCTTCATTTCTTAATTCATTACTTCAAAAACATATTTAAGGATGTATAACTTTCGAATACTCTTCGAGTGCATTCATGGAATTATTAAACCTCGTTTATTAAGTCATTTGGATCGTAAGTCTATTTTAGTAAGTAGATTAGAAAAAAATCATACTTATCTTACTCGATATCAATTCCGTATTCAAACCCGACTATCCATCGAATAACTATGTGAACACATTTTAAATTCTTACGATTAGTATGGATTCCCTACTAGAAATTTAATACTAAATATAACAAGATCATCTCTAAAAGATCTGATTAACTTCAAAAAGTTTGATCTTTTATACTTAACTCATTTCCGACATTTCATTCTTATCTAGACATCGCCCAGCAAAGATCCACGTGAGCTAAGGCATTGGTTTCTCTTAAACATCTCCTTGGTTAAACACCCACATCCGTATCTCAGAAATAGAAAAATCAGGTTTACTCGGCTTATTTGAGCCAAGATTAAATCATTGCTTTTTTGACCTAATTCAGTCAGTTTAACATCTTCAATTGATTTACAGATCTTCAAACCACTCTTTAAATTACTCCATTTAACATTTAAAACGTTCATTAAAGATTTAGAGCCGATGCATTTAGTTTAAACTTCAATTTCAATTGTTATTGAAAAGCGTAGCAAAAAGTATCATTTAAGCTCAGTTTATTAAAAATGACTTTTCTATCATTGTAAGATTCATATAATCAACTTAAATCACATTTGAAAGGGTATATAATATTTATTTCATATTTTTAAAGATTAAAATTTTCATTATTTAACAATTGCATTTACTTGATTTTGAACTGCAAAACCGTTACTTTTTCCAAATCTTGTTTTGCCATATTTCAAAATATACTCAACGTAATCTTGATTTTATTGATTTATTGAAAATATATGGTTATAAGAATTCAAAAAAAAATCGCTTTAAAATTTTGGATTCATACTTTTCAAGATACAAAAGATTGACCTTTTAAATAGTGAAATTGCGAGTTACGTTTCGCGACACACCAAAATTACTTGAAAATTCATATTCCTTTCAAACTTCATTTATATGTATTTATATTTCATTTCTGCAACATTTCCAAATCATTTTCGAGAGGTTTATGAATCCATTTTTCCCCATTTCATTCAATAAAAGGAAAGTGGTTTCATTTGTGCTTATCAACTTGTATTTAACGTGACTTTTTAAACATCTATACAATCAAACGTATAAATATCCAGACTTGTCAAACATTCATCAGGGCATTCATACACAATATTTAACATACATACAACAATCATTTTAACAACATTTAACAACCATTAACTTGTGTATAATTAGGGTTTTTAAGTTTAGTACTCATCGTTTATTGGTTTCTAACTTTCTTAAAATCGGCTATAGCTCTGCTACGATCGCACCATAGCATCTTGAATTTCCTCCCCGCTTAGGGTCAAACTCCCTTTAATAGAGCTTCCATCCTTCTTGCTTTGACTTCAAACTTGGTATAAAACCTTCTAATGACAATATAAGAAATTTGGAAGAGTTTGAAAGGGTTCTGGTTTCGTTTGATATAACTTTAAAGAGGAGGAAGAGAATAAAATAATGTGAATAAATGAGGTGAAACGGGTGGGTATTTATATGAAAAACTTTAGCAGAAAATATCTTGGTAGCAAAGTACAGAAATACCCTAACCCAACCCCCCCACACGGCCGCAACCCCCTTGCTATATGACTAGACAATGGTGAGGTGATGTTCATTTAAGTTAAATGATGGTGTGTTAAGAGTAATTATGATGGAGAGTGGTATTGTTATATTAAAGTAAACTCCTTTTTTTTCTTATATTTATCTTTTATAGTCCTTTCTTAGCTTAATTATTCACTTCATTTGCATCTTATGGTTGTGTTATCATAAACATTTAAGTGTGCACATTTGTTTTACACTTTCATACAACTTTCGTTCGCCAAACCGTTGAGAATCTGAAACTCGTTTATTGGTCAAATTTTCTGTTTTCACTTGAAATATTTATCTGGGTAAAAAGAATTCAAAAATGACTTACTTATTATTTTAAAAATAAAAACATGATTATTTAGTCATTAAAATCCTATTAAATAATATTTATCCATTATTTATTAAATTTGCAATTTCACCGATAAAGCGATACCGATGTTCCATATATTTTCAAGTTAAGTATTCTTTGTATACCTTGTTTGTGATTGATTTGCTATGACTAGATAACATGTATAAAATGACTTCTTATCATTTATAGCCTTATTTGTATGATTACAACAATTAATAAATTGCTAAATTCTCCATTCCATAATTCAATTATCTAATATAATATCGTTATTGATGATGTCATCAATTTTTCAAATTTACAAATATTTAAACTATAACATTTTATTTCTTATTCTTACTCCATTATGAAAATAAGTGTATGTAGCCAGGATCATTCACAATTCTTATGGGTAGAAATCATTTTCATTAATAGAATGATTTTGGTCATTTCGCGATTATTTCCCTAGAGGAATATTTTCCAAACTGATTTCCTAATAATATTATTACTTTCAACCTAAAACTTCATTATTACATGGAATTAATCTATATTTGGATATATAAAACAATTTGGATATCCGTAAAAAGGTCACCAAATTTCGGGTTGTT
This sequence comes from Allium sativum, assembly GCA_030737875.1. Lineage (NCBI taxonomy): Eukaryota > Viridiplantae > Streptophyta > Magnoliopsida > Asparagales > Amaryllidaceae > Allium > Allium sativum. Next base: position 587,128,475 of record CM060916.1, read on the forward strand.
TCAGTTATAGAGCATCTAGTGATGAAGTTTGAATCCAAAATTCATAGGTTGTCAATGAATGTCCAGTCCCGGCTCACACACACAATCAATAATCAACCAGTTAGGAAAAACTTGTTTGAAAGTCTAACTATGATGGTCAAGTCAATCAAGTTATAAAGCAAGGAGACAAGTTAGTCCAGAACGTATCTTGTTGCAACGAAGACGTACCTGGGGAGGCAAGTGTTAACTTGGTTTTTGACCGGCAAGGAAGATATATGGAAATTTCATGTCGAAACAAAGTCAGATTCACTTCAAACTCATCAAATAAGTTCAAAAGTAGGCAAGAAAGTGGTTTACAAAGTTTATGCCCAAGAAAAACTAAGTGTATGAATCGATACCGATCCATACCTTATGAATCGGTATTGATCCATATAAATGTATTGAAACCTACCAAGGTTGATGATTCTAATCCTCTTTTTATCCTATACACCAAGTTTGATAGTAATCTGATGTCCTCAACTAAAGGTACTTAATGAACCATACATTTTGAATATAGTTTTGCATGGCTAGATTTTTAAGTGTATACAAGCAACGTCTCAATCCTATGAAACTTGACATGAAGCATCACAAAAGTATTAGAAGACCAGAAAAGAGAACGTGATCAAAAAATTTACTAGTACATGGATTTGTACCGATATAAAAATACACTAGTATATAGATCGATATCGATTTGTACGTCACTGAACGACACTAATCCATAAGCATAGGCCATATCAGTATAAAACATTGGGCGAGGTTTTATCACTTCTAGGTGGAACAGCTCGTGCAGTATCTTGGTCCAAAACCATCTCTAAACGCCTATAAATATCTCCTGTTTCACTTAGGAAAGTTCTAATTTCTTGCTACCTATATGCTGCCAAATCACTTCTTCCACACCCATAACTTCCAGAGACAGCAGTGACTCTTCACCAATAGGGCTATTATGATGTAACAACCTACATTTTACATATCAAAGGAACATGAAATAATTATATTTAATACCCTAGTTGTTGAATCATTCTCAGATTTTAACATATTGTTCATGGGGATGTGAGACATGTTCATGATTTTTACCAAGTCGAATTTGCCTTTATGAATACTATTTTAGCAATAACTTTTGATACAGATCGATTCAGGTGCTTAAATCTATCTCATTGGATCAGAATGATGGTTTATGGTTCTGTAGAGTGGTCACATGAAAGAATTGGTTGAGAGGTTTTGGAGGAATTGTTGTTTTAAGTTTCAAATTCTGTTTGGCAAACTAATTAGCTGCTAATGGGTTGATTAGTCAAGCCCATTAGGCTAATGGCCTGCAGCTATAAATAGAGGAGTTTGGGAGAGAATTAAGGTTTCTCTCTTCATTTAAACAATACATTGGGCGCCTATGATTCTTTGGTTCAATCTGATCCCTAATTCTTCATCCTATTCAATCTAATTCATCATAGATATCATCTAGAGGCTAGATTATCGTCAAGGTAGATTAGATTATCACAATTGCATTGATTTTGGGGATTTTCTATTGTTGTATAGATCTGATCACTGGTATTTGCATTGGATTTAGAAATTGGTGAGCGATAGACATCTCTAACACAAAAATTACGGATGTTATGTGTAAATTAGGATCAAAGTCATGATTATATGTTAAACTCACCCTAGATCTGATCATATACGTTTAGCTCAGATTTAGACGTCCTAGGGAAACCTAAGTTAACAGCATCAACCAAAAATTCATTGTTTAATCAGGTTTTTCATATGTTTAGGTCCAATTCATGTTAGATTTATTAATTTATGATATGTTTATGTTATTTTCATATTTGAATAATCGAGATTTGATAAATCATTTTTGTTTTTGATTGAATTGAATGCATTGCTTGAATTGTTTGCTAGAATTATATGCAATAGATCTTAGATTTGAAGAAAAGAGCAAATCAGAGGTCCAAATGATCAAATTTAGGCGAAACTTGACGGACGAGCTCTGGAAGATAAAGAGAAGAAACACGAAAATTTTTGTATCAAATATCGCCAAATACATGGACCAGCACCGGTCCATGCTCGATGGCCAGCACTGGTCCATGCTCGATGGACCGGTACCGATCCATGCTTGTTGGTTGGATGACTATGATTTTTGTGGCATGGCATCGTGGTGGTAAATCGAGGTTGCGTGCAAATTTTCGAGAGGTTTGGATGAACTCTTGGATGGGTCAAAGGTTGGTTACTCGATTGCATGGGATGAGCCGACAGAGATTTTAGCACATTTGGAATTTGGCTATGAAGATGGACCGGTAGGGATCTCTCAAGACAAAGATGGACTAAAATCAGACATTTAGCAAAAATTTGCTAAGTGGATGGGTTGGTACCAATCCATGCTTGATGGATCGGTACCGATCCATCATGTTGCATGGTGAAGGGCCGAAATTTTGGGGTCTGGATTGTGGTGGCCTCTGGGGTTGCTGGTGAAGTTTGGTGAAGAATGAACTTCAGATGGTGATATTGCAACTCAAAAACGATGGTGTTTCGATTGTGATCTCAAGCAGGAGTGGTCGGGGTTGGATTTAGGTGATGTTGGTCACGGGATAATATACGATTCAATATAATGATGGATTGACCCAAGCAAGAGTCAGTCAAGGATGATAGTGGAATTAGTTCGAGAGGTAGCTTGAACTATGGAAGAAATCATTGAGAAGGAAGGCTCGACGGACTTGAGGTTCCAAGGAATCGTTGATTATCAAATGTTCTAACGGATTCAAAGCAGGGGCATCATGGGGACGCCCATTACGATCATGTATGATTGTGCACCCTGGATCGAGCTCAAAAAGGAATGGTCTAGTTATCTTATATGATTAGGGAAAACATATATGGTAAGGTGTTGAATAATAAGATTTTGATCGATGCCGACGAATAATGCTACTATGGGAATCGAATCATAAAGATAAGGTTTTATATATGTGTGTTTGTATATATATATATATATATACATACACACATTGAGTCATGTTAGAATTATGTTAAAATCTATCCTCAAGTATACACGAATGTGCTAATCAAGTTATATATATATAATTAAAAACCTTCAAAAAGCCAGACTGTGCAGGAAATTGCCTACCAGTCGACTGGTAGGAAATCCACCAGTCGGCTGGTCAAGCAATCTTTGCACATAACGGCTAGTTTTAAAAGTTTTATATAATTAAATTATTTTTACTAGTCAACTGATGATATTTAACCAGTCGACTGATTCGACCCAGAAATCATTTTCTGAAGAGTTGCTTCCATTCATGAAGAGATTCCTCTTCATCAATCAAAGGAAATGGACATATCTTCTTATGGAAACTCTTCATGAAAGATTGCTACTCTTATACTACTATATAAACAAGTTTAATCGTGTTTTACAAAAACCTAATCTCTCCGAATTTGGCTGATTCTCTGATCATCATTCTACTCTCACTATTTACATTCTTTGCAATTAAAAAGCTCTCCATTTCAAATACTTGTTGAATCCGTGAATCAATTCAATATCATTTGATTCAACAAGCTAAATTCTTCCTTAAATCTTATCATTCAAAATATATACTCGAGGATCAGATTATAAGAAGGTTACACTTAAAAATATTGGCTATCCATGTTGTTTCAAGAACACAAATCAGAAATGAAACTCTTTGTAAGTGTTGAAGACCTGTGTAGTTGCTCAGGCGAGAGGCATCCTTGTTGGGGCTCGGGTGTACTGACCTATTCCTCCAGGTTAAGAGAGGGCGTTGTCAGTGAATTCTGAAGAGGAGCTTCAGGACTGGACGTAGGGCGGGAAGTCCGAACCAGTATAAAAACTCCTGGTGACTCTTTTACTTCATTTACCGCTTTTATTTACTTACTATATATATATATATATATCTTGGTAACTTAAAATTTATTTGCATAAGCTATTGCACATTATTTAGCTAGTATATCACATATATTTCCACATTATCCATATAAATCCTTTAAGTCGTACATACCGACTTTTCATTTGGTATCAGAGCAAGGCCATCATATAACCATAAAACCGTTATTTGATACATAGACATTATGGATAGTAACACTAGCATTAGCAATAACATCGGATATTCTAAAGGCCAATCAAGTGCTAGACCACCCTTCTTTAATGGCATGAACTATATTTACTAGGCTACTAGAATGAGAACATGCATGCAACCTAATAGCTATGATGCATGGAATGTTACTCAAAAATAGTATACATCATCGACCACTGCTTATACTGAATGGTCAACCACTGAGAAAAATGAATCTACTGCAAATGCTAAGGCCATGAATATGCTACATTGTGCACTAGATAGAAATGAGTTCAATCGGATTTATATGTGCAACACTGCATATGAAATTTGGAGAACACTTAAGGTTACTCATGAAGGCACTAACAAAGTTAAACAGAGTAAAATTTCTATGCTCAAAAATCAGTTTCAAAATTTTAAAATGAATGAGAATGAATCCATAAATGATATGTATTCACGTTTTCAAAATATTTATCATTCATTATTAGGACTAGGAGAAAAATATTTCGACTTTGACATAGTTTCAAAAATTTTAAATTATTTAACCGATGAATGGGAGAGAAAAGTATTAGCGAAGGAAGAAGCTAATGATCTCTCTACCATGAATCCGGAAGAATTGATTAGTAATCTAATGTTGTATGAAGTGAATTTGCAGGCAAAGAAAGCACTGGTACAAGATAAGAAAAAATTAACTTTCCATGTAGAAAAAGAAGATTCCGATTCAGATGAAGAAGACATAGCATTTGTTGCCAAGAATTTTAGAAAATTTCTAAAATACAGAAAGAGTCAAAGCAGAAATATAAAGAAGAATTCATCAAAAGAACCTGATCCGGCTTTAGTAGAATGTTTCAATTATCACAAGACCAGACACTATCAAAAGAATTGTCCAGAGCTAAAGAGAAATCGTAAAAATGAAAAATCAAAGAAACGAACTTTTTCAGTCACTTGGGACAACTCAGACTTATCTTCTGAAAGTGATAGCGACAGCTATAATGAGCAAGCAAATGTGTGCTTTATGGCTAAGGACAACAATGTAAGTGATTTTACTTTTGATGAATTAGTAGAAATAAATACTGAAATTTTAGAATCTAGGAAAATGTTTAAAAGGAAATTTAAACAAGCTAACGAAGACAAAAACAAAGCCGAATTGAGAGATACCTTTTGAAAGATGAAAAAGAAATCCTAGAAGAAGAAATCAGAAAATTACAAGATTTTCTTTCAAATGCAAATAGTTAAGTCAAGAAATAGAAATTCAAAAGAATAAAAATGATTTATTAGGTTCTGAAAATCATGATTTAAATAATAAAGTTAAAATTATAGAATTAGAAAACTCTAGTTTAAAAACTAAGTTAGAAAATATTTCTAAAAATGTAAATAATTTTAATAAGGGTAGAGAGAATTTATCTAAAATTTTAGAAAATTCTCAATCCGTTTTTAATAAAAAAGGATTTGGAAATGAAAATAAAATAAATTCAAAAAGGAAACCAAATTCAAAAATTTCTAATATTAAACCGAAAATTTCTAGTAGTAAAATAAATATTTCTACTAAGAAAAATTATTCGGATAATATTAGTATATGGATTCCAAAGACAAATAATATTCATATTAGGAATAAATATATTAAAAGCTTTTTAGATTCTGTTCATTTTAATAGTAACTATTTTTTTTAAAGGAAACTAAGCCCTCTTGGGTTTGGCTTCCTAAGATTTAACCCTTAGGACCCTAACGGAGGAAGTGGGTATCAATGAAAATTTTGATTTATTTTTTTGTAGGTCCCACTTGACAAAACAGAGGAAAATGGATACTAGACAATGGTTGCTCAAAACATATGGCAGGAGACAAAGAAATGTTATCAAATATTACTTACGAAAAAGGAGGTACTATCATATTTGGAGATAACTCCAAAGGATACATCATCGGCAAAGGCGATGTGAGCAATTATGGTACATTTAATTCACCTCTTATTTTAGATGTTCTATTAGTTAAGAATCTAAAACACAAATTATAAAGTATAAGTCAATTATGTGATAAAGGTTTTAAAATAACATTTTCTAAAAATAAATGTAGTATATTTGATTCAAATCAAAGTCTTGTTTTCGAAGGAAAACGAGACAAAAATATTTATATTTTAAATATGGCAATTAATAATAATCCGAGCATGTGTTTATTAGCCAAAGATAATAATCCTTGGTTATGGCACAAACGATTTTGTTACATTAACTTTAAAACCATTAACAAATTATCTAAAAATGATCTTGTAAGAGTATTACCCAAAATGAAATTCAAAACTGAAAATTTATGCGATGCTTGTCAACTCGGAAAGTTAACAAAATCCTCTTTTAAATCTAAAAAGGTTATATCAACCTTACAACCACTTGAATTACTACACATGGATTTATTCGGACTAACTCAAGTTCAGTCCATAAATCATAGTAGATATGTGTTTGTAATTGTTGATAATTTTTCAAGATATACACGGACTATGTTTTTAAGAAATAAAAGCGATAATTTTGATATTTTTAAGAATTTCATCAAACAAATTCAAATTTTAACTAATTTAAATATAAAGAACATACGAAGTGATCATGGAGGAGAATTTGAAAATGAGAAATTTGATTTATTTTTCAAAAGAAAGGAATTTTTCATAAATTTTCATTTTCTAGAACTCCAAAACAAAATGGAGCTGTAGAACGTAAGAATAGAACTTTACAAGAATGTGCGAGAACATTATTAAATGGAAGTACACTAAATTTTTTTGGGCCGAAGCAGTTGCAACATCTTGTTATGTTTTGAATCGTGTTTCCATTCGAACTCTAACTAAAAATACTCCATACGAGCTTTTTACTGGTAGAAAACCAAATATATCTTATTTTAAAGTTTTTGGATCAAAATGTTTTATTTTAAATGCAAAAGATCAACTTGGAAAATTTGATTCAAAATCTGACGAAGGAATATTCTTAGGATATTCTGAACGAAGCAAGGCTTAGCGTTTTTTCAATAAAAGAACCAGTAAAGTAGAAGAATCTCTTCATGTTTCGATGAAAATTTTATTCCAAATTCCATAAATAAAGATATTACAATAAATAATGCTTCTTACGATGATGATTTGATAATATATAGAGAAGATGAAAACATTGTTCATAACAATATAGAGAATAATACTACAGAAATTCAAGATAACATTAATAATCAAAATATTCATGAAGTCAGATCTCCACCACTAATATTACGAGATCATACAATGCAAAATATTATTGGAGAAATAACTTCAAATGTTAGAACAAGAAGCAATTAAATTTGGTAGTAATGTAGCCTTCGTATCAAAACCCAAAAATCCTAAAGAAGGATCTACAGATGAATATTGGATAATTGCCATGCAAGAAGAATTAAACCAGTTTGAACGTAATGAAGTCTGGGAATTAGTTCCAAGATAAAATGATCAAACTGTCATTGGAACAAAATGGGTTTACAAAAATAAAGCAGATGAATTGGGAAATATTACTAGAAATAAAGCTAGACTTGTTGCACAAGGTTACAATCAAGAAGAAGGCATAGATTATGAAGAAACCTTTGCTCCAGTTGCACAACTAGAAGCAACTCGAATATTATTAGCATATGCTTATCATCATAACTTTAAATTGCATCAAATGGATGTTAAAAGCGCTTTCTTAAATGGATACATTAAAGAACGAGTATATGTTGAACAACCTCCATTATTCACTCATGAAAAATATCCTGATCATGTTTATAAATTGAAAAAGGCATTATATGGTTTGAAACAAGCACCTCGTACATGGTATGAACGTCTCAAAACTTATTTGTTAGATTCAGGATTTCAAATTGGAAAGGTTGATCAAACACTTTTTATCAAGAAAGACCATAAAGATATTCTAATAGTTCAAATATATGTAGATGACATTATTTTTGGATCTACAAATGATCAATTATGTCAAGAATTTTCAAAAATAATGACCAATGAATTTGAAATGTCACACATGGGAGAACTATCCTATTTTATGGGTTTGCAAATTAAATAATTATCTAATGGAATTTTTATTAATCAAGAAAGATATTTTATTAATTTAATAAAACATTTTGGAATGGAAAACACGTCCAGTAAACCTACATCAATGAGTACATCAACACATTTAGATAAAGATGAAAATGGTAAAAGTGTCGATCAAAAATTATATCGAAGCATGATAAGTTCACTTTTATATCTAACAACAAGTAGACTGGACATTATGATGAATGTTTGCTTATGTGCCAGATATCAAGCTAATCCAAAATAGTCACATTTAAGAGCAGCTAAACGAATATTACAATATTTAAGTAGTACTAAAGACTTTGGACTCTTCTATCCAAAAGACTATTCCTTTGAATTAGTTTCATATAGCGATGCTGATTTTGGGGGATCACGAACAGATCGTAAAAATACAAGTGGAACGTGTCACTTTACTGGAAAATAACTTATACCTTGGTTTAGCAAAAGCAAAATTTTGTTTCATTATCAACATGTGAAGCTGAATACATATCTGTTGCACTAGCTTGTGCTCAGGTATTATATATGTAGCAAACACTAAAAGATTTCAATGTAAGTTTGTCAAATTCCATAATCTATTGTGACAATACAAGCACAATAAATTTATCTAAGAATTCGGTAACCATTCCAGAACTAAACACATTGATATCATACATCACTTCTTGAGAGATAATATTGAAAAACAAACAATTAATTTAGAATTTGTTAACTCAGAAAAACAAATTGCAGATATCTTTAATAAACCCCTTTTAGAGAATTCTTTCATTAAACTCCGACGAGAACTAGGAATTATATCATTTAAAGATCTCTAAATAGTTCTTCGATTATCATGTGCTTAAAATATCTTAGTTTCTTTTTAATCGATGACAAAGGGGGAGAAATATCTCTCATGATCTCATGATATTTATATTATATACCATATTTATGTTTAATATATTTTCCATACTATTGGAAACTGTGCTAATATTTGTGAATGCAGGAATCAACTTTTAAGGATATAAAATTATGAACTAACAAATTTGTGCAGAAATTCAGGGGGAGAAATACTAAAGTGTTGTCATCAATCAAAACGGGGGAGAATGTTGAATAACGAGATTTCGATCGATGCCAACGAATAAAGCTGCTATGGGAATCGAATCATAAAGATAAGGTTATATATATATATATACACTGAGTCGTGTTAGAATTATGTTAAGTATACATGAATGTGCTAATCAAGTTTTATATATATATAATTTAAAACCTTCAAAAAGCTAGACTATGCAGGAAATTGCCTACCAGTCGACTGGTAGGAAATCTACCAGTCGACTGGTCAAGCAATCTCTGCACATAACAGCTAGTTTTAAAAGTTTTATATAATTAAATTATTTTTACCAGTCAACTAATGATTTTTAACCAATCGACTGATTCAACCTAGAACTTATTTTCTGAAGAGTTGCTTCCATTCATGAAGAGATTCCTCTTCATTAATCAAAGGAAATGGACATATCATTTTATGGAAACTCTTCGTGAAAGATTGCTACTCTTATACTACTATATAAACAAGTTTAATCATGTTTTACAAAAACCTAATCTCTCTGAATTTTACTGATTCTTTGATCTTCACTCTACTCTCTCCATTTACATTCTTTGCAATTAAAAAGCTCTCCATTTCAAATACTTGTTGAATCCGTGAATCAATTCAATATCATTTGATTCAACAAGCTATATTCTTTCTTAAATCTTCGCATTCAAAGTATATACTGGAGGATCAGATTATAGGAAGGTTTTTACTTAAAATATTGGCCATCCGTGTTGTTTCAAAAACACAAATCAAAAGTCAAACTCTTTGTAAGTGTTAAAGACCTGTGTAGTTGCTCAGGCGAGAGGTATCCTTGTTCGGGCTCGGGTGTACTAACCTATGCCTCTAGGTTAAGAGAGGGGGTTGTTAGTGAATTCCGAAGAGGAACTTCGGGACTGGACGTAGGGCGGGAAGTCCGAACCAGTATAAAAACTTCTGGCGTTTCTTTTACTTTATTTACAGCTTTTATTTACTTGCTATATATATCTCGGCAACTTAGTTTTATTTGCATAAACTATTGCACATTATTTAGCTAGTATATCACATATATTTCTGCATTATCCATATAGATCCTTTAAGTCGTACATACCAACTTTTCAGAAGGTTGTATGGTAGTTTGACTAGAATTAGGGTTTCCATTAGCCCTTTTGATCAATGAAAGCAAATTTGATTACAATGGATTCAAAGCTTTTCTCGGTGATAGCTGAGATATTGGACGATATGGTTGATTGTGTGCTTTCTTCTCTGTTTTCTCTAGGTAGGATATCACTATGAGTCATCGAAGAGAAGTAGGATTGGGGGATGTCCTTTCCTATTCTAGAGTGGCATATGGTAGATGATTATTTTGTGCTAATCCTTTGGTCACTAAGATGGATCAGATGATTGAACCATCTATACTCGTATGTCATGTGTAACTGTTGTTAGTTATTTTATTGCTCGCTAAGATTGTTGTCTGACTCAACAATTTATATTTACCTCTCATTACATTGAGTTGCTCATTAACGCTAGTACCAGGGAGTAGGTTTTGGTGCCGATGTTGTTGTGAGGTGATGAGTAGGAGGCTGGCGTACTACTACTATGCTATTTAAGTATTCTTTTATTTTCGTTGTATGCTGATGTCTTTTGATACTCTTAGTAATATGCAGTGAGGCTTGATGTATGGATATTCATTTTTAGTAGTTTTTGTTTCGTCAACTCTAAAGTGTTATAAGATTTGATTTTCTATTCAGTTATGCTTCACTACTATATCTTGTTATATTTTTTCTATTATATATTATCCATGCACTATGAGTCATACGATAGGTTTATTTCGGGTTATTTTTACTTGATGATCATCCCATATCAGCCTGGAACATCATACAACACACTTTTTCCTTATTTTAGTGCAGGAGTTATGGGATGGTCGTCAGATTTGGTATCAGAGCTTTGTTTAATTAATTTTTACTCAAAGTTCATGAACGTAAAGCACACTTGTAATTTATAATGGATGATTTCTATATTATGACATATATATATATATATAGTTTAGCAGGATTAGCAAACACTTGAACACCAACGCGGCCTTTCTCTAATCTGGATCGGTCATTTTTGTTTCATATAGAGAATGAGTCGATGAACTTCAAGGCACGCTGCTAGTGATGAGCCTGCTACTGGAGAGGGTAAGCGAGGGTAGCCAGTTGGGAGCTTTAGCTGCTACTCCTAGTTATCCTTCCATGTTCAGGCCATGATGGTAGCGATCATAAGAAGGATGCTCACTCCAGAAGAGGCAGTGGAGATTGGTGTTCCTTTGCAAGCACCTAAGATTATTGATTTTGCGAGACTCTACTAGTATTATACCTTTTTGGGTGGCAAGCCGTTTGTTAGTAGGGAACCGATTGTTGAGATTCAGAATTGGTTTAATACTTGTGTTCGGATTTTCGAAGATTTGGGACAACTAAGAGGAAGCTTGCATCGAGGCAGCTGCAAGGACGAGTGATGGATTGGTGGAACCCTATAACTATTGAGACTTCGAAGGAATTGACTGTAGCGACCCTAACTTCCCGGCCGGCCTAAACTGAACAAGAAGGCAGACTGCTTTGAGAACACGACACTGTTGGGTAAATCGATCTAATCGAAACCCCATTTACAGACAATTTAAATGATTTAAATCAAGGATCTTTGCGAATTAAGTAATTCAAATTTTTTTTGGATTAAGAACAATACCTACGGTGTCGAACCCTTTGAAATCAGATTAATCTCGAAATCAAAAGGGAAAGGCTGGAGCAACGAATCAAGAGCACGTCAATCGCCATGCCTCTATACGTATCCACAAGAACGCTTATCTTCATCAATCAAATTGAAGAAGACAGAAGAGGCGTTACTAGCCGCGGCCATGATTTCTAAGTTTTGGAATTAGGGTATTCGGGGTTGTAATAATCATATGATCAGATGAGTGAGTCTATTTTATATTTAGGTTAGCCATTTTTATTTTAAAAGGAAAACATATGAATATTTCTTTTAAAATCAAATGTGAACCATAAATATAGGAATCGACACGAATACTAATTCCAATTCAAATACGATATCAACAAATTGATATTTTAAGTAACCCAAAAATATATATATTTTCCCCTTTATAACGTTCTATTGTGTGACCCTATAGGTTATTATAACGTTGGAAATAATTTAAATCGTATTTAAATTATAAACAATGATTGGCATCTAGCAATACGTCACTGCTACCCAAGTTTTAATAATATTGATGATTCGATACAACCTTTCTGTGACCAGTGTATCAATGTAATATAATCCTTTTGACCAATATATCCAGGATTAAACTCAAGGCATGGAACGTATCACCCTCTTTATGATTTAATCTGGTTATCTTGATCGATGGGTAGATTGTTTAAAACAAATCAATATTTGAGCATGACCATGCATTTCACAGTCTCACTCAATCAAGAAGCCCATGGATATCACTACAAATATTGTAGGGTTAAATTCCATCTAGATCATTCGAAATTTTCATTCGATTCAAGATGTATCCAATGATCACCTTTATCGTCTACTCGATTAAAAGTAACTTTTGATGATATCAAAACATAAATATCCTCGCATAAAATTATAATGATTTCAGGTCTGAGGACCATTACATCATTGTCACTATGAGAATAACTTATGATACATTTAATTATATTCCATGTAGTTTTCTCACGGTGGGTTAGCCCAGTACGCTATTCTCTAATACATATTTATATCTTGACATTAATATCGATTATATTAATGATCAATGAGATGTGATCATCAGTCAATCAACATACTAGTCTCAATGTCTTATTGTTGTCCTATATAAACAATAAAACTTGACTAAGGACATTTAAGAATTATAAAACTTAATATATTATATAATCTCTCAAGCTCAAGTCTTCCTCAAACTATATAATTTGTTATTATTATTCTAAGGACTTCTATTATGTTAATATTTATATTACGTAGTAAATATAACATAACAGAATATTTTATTCCAAATAAAATAATACCATCAACAATGTTATTAATCACATCAAATGGATTGCCTTTAGGGCACAGACTCCAACAATTTCCCACTTGCACTACAGTCAGTCATTCATATATCGTATACTCATGAAACTAGTGTGATTATTAAACTTCTGCTGCGACAGAGTTTAATTCGGTAGGTCTGCAACATTACAACTTTTGCAACTTTATAGATATGTTTATTTCCTCTGTGAACAACTTCACTTAAGAATTATATTTCTTAAATGTATGTTTGGATCAATAGTGAGTTTAAGGTTTTAGGCCTGAGAAATAGCCACACTATTATCGCAATGTAAATCATTGGATCAATGATGAATTAAGTTCAATTATGAGCTTCTTAATCCAAACATTTCTTTCTCAGAATCAGTATATATTTCTTGTTTTAATACTAACATTATTCACAATAATTTATGTGTTATCAATATATAACATTAGAATTATTGTGTCACTCCCACTCGATTTCTTGTCTATACAAGATTCAATGGTATTTTGTGGTTTCCGAGACATTTCAAATTCTATCTCATTCCCATTGGTATCTTAGAGACTGGCTCTCCTTTAAAAGGATACCAATCCGAGCAATAAACATTTTATTCTCAGAGGATTTATAGAAATAATATCCATTTGTTTCTTTTGGTTATTCCACAAAATAGTTATCTGATTTGGGTTTGATCTTATCAGAGGATTGACTCTAATAAACGCCATACATCCCAAATCTTCGCATTAGACATACTAAGACATTTTCTGGTTCATATCTTATATGGCGTCTTTAAAACTGTTTTAGTAGGATTAAATACAACTGTTTATATTTAATTTATTGGAAGATCTATATGACTTATCATTGATCGTACCATATCTTACAAGGTGCAACTTCTCCTTTCAGACACACCATTCCAGGATGGTGTTCTAAGTGGAGTGAGTTGCGAAAGAATTTCAAACCCATCTGGATAGTTATTAAATATTTGGCTTAAACATTCTCTTTGATCTGTTCGAAGATAATTTATTTTCTATTAAAATTGGCTTTTAACTTCACTTTGAATTCTTTAAACTCTTCAAAGGATTCTGATATGTGTTCCATAAGAAACACATATCTATATCTACTGATATCATCAATAAATCTAATGAAGTAATAAAACCTACCTCTAGCTAATATATTCCTTGCTCCATATACATCATTATGTATGAGACCTAATATATACTTGCCCATTCATTATGTCAAATGAAAGGTGATTCAGTTATTTTTGCCTTATAAACAAGGTTTGCATTCTTCATATGACTCGAAATCAAATGACATCAAAATTCCATCATTATGGAGCTTTGATATGTTTTTCTTGTTTATGTGAGCTAGCTGACAATGCTAAGGGTGTGTTGGATTCAAATCACTAAGTTTTATCTGCTTAGCATTTATGTCGAGCACGTTATAGTTAACGATTTAAAAGGATCATTAACTATTTGTGAAACTCCATAAAATATTTCATTTAAATAAAATGGATAACGATTGTTCTTTCATTATAAATGAAATTCAAACTTGTCTAAACAAGATTTATTATAAAATTTATTTTAAGTAGAATTTCATAACAACAATTATTTTATTTAATTAATTAAGCCAGTACGTAGAAAAAGAAGCATCTTCCTGTGGATAATCCAGCAACATTTGCTTCATTTCCAATCGTAAGCCCACTTGATTTTTTTCAGATTTCTACTTATCTTGCAATTTCTATAAAGTTACATATATTTATGTTATCCATATCTAGTATCTTATACTAGAGATGTATAAGTAGATTGTGATAACATTTATATTTTATTTGGTTGAAGTCGCATTTCAACTTTCATTTTAGATCTTCTTTATGTAACTAAAATAGTTACGTTTAATTTGTTTGAGGTAAATCCTCAAATTTCAATGTTAGTCAAGAAATTTGATTTAATTTATCCTTCTTAAGTATTAATTTAAATTTTTGGATTTATTTGTTATTTAATACCTATAGTGGAAAACAAATAATAATTGATTTTGTAATGTTCATTTAATATAAGTACAAATTTTAATGATCAAAATTTATATTTACATAAATGTATAATTTCAAACTACAATACGCTCCCTGCTCAAATTAACATCCCTGTATATATATATATATATATTAGTATATATATAATGGTTTTCCAAGATCCATATCTAGTCATGACTTGACCTAGCTTTGGCTAACACCCCAAAATACAACCTTTTAGGAAGACATCTTATGTCAATTATATCGGATATATAACTCTTGGATCGCATGATGAACATTTTGTTCAGTATTATTCATTTGCTCAAAATAAAAAATAATTCATGCTATTGTCTCTAAGGCCATAATCCAATTATGCAGCCTTAGTTAAATCAGACCCAATAATACAGTCAAAGTACCACAATTACTTCTACCGCATATAACCAAAATAAAAGGTGCACAACGCTTAGGCGATGGTTACATCCAATGAGACTGGCATCAATGGGTGTATTAGTGGAAGACATCACCATGACTTAACATAACAAAATTTGCTTTAAAGGAAATTTATAATTCGTAGTGGCGAACAATATTAGATTTACTTACATATATCAAAATATACGTATTTAATATTTGTAATATTAATTGAATTCAAATAATATATATTAAGCATATATATTTAAATTAAATGTAATATAGGAATGACGCCTATAGTTCTTTTGAACATTTCAAAATTTTGGTGACTAAAATTACTACATATCTTATACACTATAATCTAAACCTGACTTCTTATATCATATAAACCCAAGACAATTTCAAACCCGAATTTTATATAAGATCAGGCCCATATTAATTTAATGTTTAATATAAATATTGAGCCCATTTCATTATGTTATTTTGCAAACATTTATGTTCTAACTAGTTAGCATAACAGCATAATGTTGGTAAACTTAAGAGGCCATGGCTTAGAAAATTTATAACATATATGATGCAATCACAATTATATCATCAAAGTATATCAGACATATATATATAAATATATATCACCTAGAATTTCATAAACTTAGGCACAAATTTTAAAACTGAATTCATTGTAATTTTAAGACAGAAAGTTTATACAATGTACCAGTTTCGTACAATCAGTCAATTGGTTCGATATTACATGATTGTACAAAGAATATTGTAACCATAGACAAATATAGGGTCAGACCATTTTAAATACAATATTACAAGGTACAATATACAATCTATCAACTTGCACTGTTTACATATTTATACAAAGTAGTATAATTTATATATTTGTATAACTTGCTAATACACATATAACTCAGTCCATTTATTACACAACTATCAATCATTTATCAATCTTACATAGACAATCCATAAACTTATACAAATCATCATGCTAACATTATACACACCTATCCATATTAACCCATTAATATCATGTAAATTGAGACTTGCAATATCGGTTATTGCTTAACCCTGCCTCTTCTGAGCTGATTTTCTTGCTGGAACAATTTTAAGTAATCGCTATAACTCCTGCAATATTAAAAGAGTTCTAATCAACATGATCAGTCCTACTAAGAATGCATCTATATGTATATTATCATGTCGAATCAAATAATCAGTAATATATTTATGTGTATCATCATTGAAACAACTTTCATTTTGATACAACAAATAAAATGAGAATATATTGTACTATATGATGTATCATATACATCAATTGAGATTTTTTTTAAAAACTTCAAAATAGGGTATGCAAATCATATTTGCATTATACCAATCTCTTAACTTACTAAGATATGTTTTTCTAACATTATGACCCTATAAATATATCTTTTAGACCTAACAAACATAACGAATATCCATATATTATAGTCAGATTCATTTCACATGTCATTAATGATAATCCAATGACTCTGCTATTAAATAGACAACATACTTATAAGATAATATGATGATACAAGCATTAATTTACTGTCAGTTAATACATGTATTAGGACTGAGATAATGTCCAGATTTGATTACATGAACACTAATAGGTTG
Source organism: Allium sativum (assembly GCA_030737875.1). Classification (NCBI taxonomy): domain Eukaryota; kingdom Viridiplantae; phylum Streptophyta; class Magnoliopsida; order Asparagales; family Amaryllidaceae; genus Allium; species Allium sativum. Next base: position 587,145,695 of record CM060916.1, read on the forward strand.
AGAGCAAAATTATTGGCAGAATTAATTCTGGCAGGCCTATATATACGACTATAGATACCGGAAGCATTAATTGTTGGTGTAAAACATGCATCACTACCCAAAAGTCATAAAACAAGACAGTATCTCTATATTTACATATAGTTATATATATACACACACACACACACACACATCTCTCTCTCTCTCTCTCTCTCTATATATATATATATATATGTGTATATGCACGTTCTATATGTTCATATAACATTATAAACTAGTTCAAATGTTTACATGACAGTGTAATTGTCACTTAACACATATCATAATGCGCATGACTTGGGGATTATATTGCAAACATTATTTGCAATAATTATAAATATATATCTGTAAATAAAATTCCAAGAATAAAAGAAACAGACCATATTAACATTGAAATTGGAAAATAACTTGGCAATTTCATTCCATTCCAATGAAATCTGATCATATCAGAATTATCTATACATTAGTGAATTTTGATCTACATATACATATATGAGTGTATATGTAATGATAGTTGAATATGTATATCCAATATACCATTCAACCCCATAATTATTCAGCCATTTTAACATGAAACAACTTTCATAATTAATTCAATATTCATATCACTGTAAGAACAGTATGAATGATAACAGGTTGTTCAACTAAGAACAGAATGAATGATAATAGGTTGTTCAACTAAGAACAATATGGATGATAAATATGTAATGTATGGAATTTGTGCTCATAAAGTTGATATCGGTTTTTTAAAAAAATTGTGTGCAATTTTTAGTTGCTCAGAAAAAACTGCATGATGGGATCCAAAACAGAATGAAACATTCGAAATTGATTCTACAAAACAGGTAATGGATTCAGGCACTATTTTGGATAGAACAATCTAACAGTTACAATAACAGGTTTCAATTAATCTTCTAGAGGCTTTAAACTAAATATATTGATTAATATCAAGATAAACAAAATATTCTATAATATTTGATAACTTGAAAATCATCATCATGATCTGGAATATATCAAATATTCATAATCAATATGTTGTATGTATAAAACCTACAATGCTCGACTATAAATTTATAATCCATTACAATATAATCAAAACTTTTAATTTTAGCAAATCAAACATCTTTTGATTTTATTGGAATAACAGTGTTCTCAGTGGTTTACAGATCCATGTACAATTAAATTACCCTGAGTTAACACATTAACCCACGTGTCTAAAGTTTAATAGTGTAAGATGTATCAATAATAAAATGGAAATAATATCATATATCAATTCATAATTTCATTCTGAAATTTGTATCAAATACAAATTTTATTAACAGTGAAAGAAATACTTCCTGGTCATATAAATACTTGCATAAAATTCTCGCATGTTCATATGGATTTGATACTGCGAGAATTCATTTATACTGAAACTAATTTCAATACTTAAAGAACTATGTTCTTAAATATGGTTTGTTCGAAACATCAACACTAGTTTGGTTTTTCAAAATCAACAATTGGTTTTAAAGAGAAAAATCATAGCACTATTTCATCAAATAATTTAGATGCAAAACATCGATCAAGCAAACTTAGTTAATCAACTTAAATGAACAACAATTTAACATTTAACATTTAAAATCATTGTACAGATAAAATCCAATACCTATAATTAAGACAATGGAACAACAATATAAAATTGAATCAATGTTCAGTATTAAGGATGAATCCCCTTTTTGTAATTTTGTATCATACATCAAAATTTAACTGCAATAAACAATTTTACTTTAGTATCGAATACTATTTTTGATCGTAGTGCAACAATGTAATAACCCGAAAATTTGAGCCAATTTAAAATTTTTATTTTGGCAATTTTAATGAATTTTGAATAATTAAAATAGATTATTGTAGATAATAACGATGAGAAAATATATTTTGAATAGAATTAGAACGTATGTATTTATATGGTTTGAAACACCCCACCTCCGTTAGGGTCACTCTCAACGGGATTGCCCTAATTTTGGTGGAGGTTTATAAGTATAAGTCACAGATACACAAGACAAATATAAGAACACATATTTTTGAACAGCGGAAAACAACAGCAATTTTTATTTCAACAAAATACGTGTTACATAAACCATGTCATAATTTGTCTTACAACCCTTCCAAAAACATAACATCATCATAACTGTCTTGATTACATTATTTAAAGAAGCATAAAAACATAAGTAAACTGCATAAGTCCCACGATTGCTGTCCAAAGCCATAGTCCAAAACGAAAAAGATCCAAGCTATACATTCTTTCTCTTCAAGCTGGATGTGAAAACTGGTCAAACTGCGGTATTCCCTCCCTGTGGACCTGGGGGGGGGGGAATGAAAGAAAAGAAGACGAAAGAAAAGTAGAGTAAGACATAAAGCCTGAGTAAGTCTGGGACTATTCAGTCTATGAATAAAGAATTGGGCATGATAAGTATAAACTGGAAATGGGAAAACACTATAAACTAGGTTAAGTTATCTAGAGTCGAATGTACTTATCGTACCCCATATTAATCTCTGCATCCATATTAACTAGTTCCCAACAAGCACCCCATTATCAGGGTGAAGTGATTCGTTTCTAATGATCGGCTCCTACTCACATAGTTACATGTGTCTTCCGGCCACCGATGTTGTAGTTACCTATGCTGGTCCCACCATGGGGTGTATCAAGTCCCGTGGTGGCGGCCCGACACAATCCTAGAATGCACAGGTATGCTACTGGTGCCTAGTGCCTTATTTTTCTGCGCCGGAGTGTGTGCACGCCCGCACCCCGTTAGAACCTACACTGCTGCACCACCGCCGTCGATTTGACCTCTTATAGTCAGCCCAGTAATCGTGCCCCACCCTGCCTAGTTCAGGGTATCCTGATACACCTTATAGGGTTACTGCTGAAAAGGGTCCCCCGCTACTAGGTTTTCTATTTCTAGCCAACATGCTAAGTTTGTTAAGTGTTTTGTAAACCTAACCCCCAATCAGTCTATATAGTTTAGCATGTTCCATTTTGATTAAGTATTAATTCAATTTACTTAATCCTATCAATCCTGACTCAGCCTTAATTGTCTTATTAAAGCCTCGACCTCTCACATTAGACAGGTATTGTTGTGGCTTCCTGTTGCCGGTTGGGTCCGGGCAGTCTTACGCCACAACTCAGTCTAACCTCGGGTCTTTGTTGGGCCCCGTGTTTAACCACCCACATTGGATAGATATTGTTGCGACTACTGGACAGCCGGGCGGTTCCGGGCAGGTTTACATCACAACTCAATCCAACCTCGGGTTAAACACATCGTATTTTCTAAATTTACATATTTTGTCTCTTTCCTTTTTATATGTAAATATTTGCGGCTCATTATTCAAATTCATCTTTATTGGGTAAAATTAATTTATACCACTTAATTGTTTTTCAAGGTTGTTGGCATGCGTCAAACATGCCAACACATATGTTCTATATTTTAACCCCATCGTCATTATCCCCGTTTTATACGCTCACTAAAATATAACATATGTTGGGTTTAACATTTAAACCCAACTTAGCCACATGAAAAAGGGAAGGCTTAGAACATGGTGTTTATATATTCTAAGTAACATAAAAAGGGGAGTGTGAACGCATGAACTTGCAACATAACGATCAAATTAACATGAATTAGGCACATGTGAACTTGCATTGTAATAGCATATAATCATGGCATAAACATACTTAAACATGAATCATTCTATTCATATAATCATGGCATAAACATCCCTAAACATGAACCATTCTATTCATATAATCATGGCATAAACATACCTAAACATGAATCATGGTTTTTAATCTATTCATGTAAACTTGCAATTGGAATGTAAATCTAACTTAATTATGTGTCACATATATCACCATATGATTTTGATAACAACATAGGCCTAAAACATGTTTTCAACTAGGCATAACACCAAACATAGTTTAGTCATGTTCATAAAGATGTTTACTTTTGTCTCTAATACAAAAGTATGGTTTTACACTTGAATCACGATGCCAATTCCAACATAAATTCATATAAACCCTAGTACTTAGTTGAATCCAATTTCACACTAAAAGTGATCATAAAAGTATGTACATCATATTGGCATAATGGTGAATCATATATTTGCATGAATCTCAAATAAACTACCACAACATATGGTTGTTAACATGAATCATATACTTGCAAATATCCAATCGTTATACCACAACATTTCCAAATCGTTTTGAATCAAAGCAACATACAAATATAGATTATTATCTCCACAAATCGAATACAATTCTATTTCTCATTTTACACAAATCAAAACACAATTATTTATTCACATCGGAATAGCACTCTACTTACAATGTATGACGAATCTTCAATTCAGGAATCTGAATTCTGAATTTGGAGATGCTATCCTTTGTTGTGGGCGTGGTTTTGATTTTTAATTGACGTTGCTTTAAGCTTTTGAGTTGTCTCCTAATTGTCTCTCAATTTCTGACGGCTATTCCTAGTCCTTCCTCAGCAGCATGACGGTCTCATCTCCATTTTTGTTTGTATGAATTAGGGTGAGTCTTAGGTCCTTTTTATAGAGTTTGTGAATTGATTAGGACCGTCGATGGAGCTTGGATTAATATTAGCCGTTCATTTGAAGGAGAGACCAATCAGGAGCTGACACCTAGCCCTAGTGACAAGGCAAGGCTCAGAAAATCGACCAAGCACAGACCAGGCCAGCCAGGGGGGGCTGGGTTCGACCTGGCTCAAGGGCCAGGTCGACCCCCAAGTCGACTATGTAGTCGACCTGGGTGCCCCAGGTCGACTACCCAGTCGACCTGGGTAGCCCACGTCGACTACCCAGTCGACCTGGGTACCTTGGGCGGGAAAATTCCCGCCTTGGCCAATCTGGCCCGAGTTTTGAAATTTAAACTTGTTTTCTAAGCTGTTTTGGTCTGTTTGAATTTTAAACTGAATTCTGAAACTTCCGGAGGCCATATCTCCCTCATACGGAGTCCGTTTTGCGCAAACTCGGACTCTATTTCAAGCAGAATTCCGAGACGAATTCAATGGCGTATCTTGTTTCCCTTAATTCTTTGATTTGAAATTAGTTATACTTTATTTTGTGAATTTTACTGTTATAGAATACACGGGGTGTTACATTCTCCCCCACTTAAAAGGATTTCGTCCCCGAAATCTTCAAGTTCAGGAAGAATGTACGTCCTAACATCCAAACATCCATCTACTCATCCATCAAACATGAGCATCCATTGTCCTTAAAAGACTTCTAATGCATCATGATCATATGCGAAGTGTGTGTACATGTAATTATCTAATGCAAAATCAGTCGGTCTACTGATTCAGTTGACCTCCTTAATGCAAATTATGTAAGTGCCATGAATCCATTATGTATGCAAATTTTCCTATTCATGATTCTACATGAGTGCACAATCATTCATATAAATGCAACATCCATATGACAACACATTAAACTTCAACCATATACGAATATAAATACATTTATGCATATGCAATATGAAGTGACTGAGCCGATCTAAAACCTAAATTGTGTGTGTATATGCAACCACGAGCAACCACTAGCAATCACTTGCAACCACTTGCAACCATCATCCATAAAATGTTTCAATTACATGTTTTCATCCAAAGAGTTTCTACCTAAAAGATAAGGTCGAGGAGATATACCTAAAAAGATAGATAAAAGCGCAACTTTAAGGAAAAAGAAAGATCAAAGATGTACCCTCGAAAAGAAAAGGGTAGGCTGCGCGTATTCTAGCTTCAGTTTCCCAAGTTGCGTCTCCCTCGGCGTCGCTCCACTGAACTTTGACGAGCCTGACTTCGCGGTTGCGTAGCTTCTTCACTTCCGTTCCTAATATGCGGGTTGGAACTTTCCTCATGGTTGCTTCGCGTTCCACTTCAGCTTCTTCTCGGATATTTGGCTCTACCACTTCAGCGGATTCATGTAGACATTTTCGGAGGTGCAAAACATGGAAAACGTTGTGAACTCCGGCCAGCTTTTCGGGTAGCTCTAATCTATAGGCCATTTTCCCAATTTTCTCAATAATAGGAAACGGTCCTACGAACCTTGGTGCTAGCTTTCCTGTGGTTCCAAAACAAACAACGTTCCTTAGCGGGGATACCTTAAGAAAAACTCTGTCCCCAACCTCAAATTCAAGGTCGGTCCTCCTCTTGTCGGCGTAGGAATTTTGTCTGTCTTGGGCTGTCTTCATTCTCCTCCGTATTAAGTCTACTTTTTCTGAAGTCTCTCGGATCATATCTAGTCCAAGTATGAGCTTGTTAGTAGACTCCCACCAACAAGTGGGCGATCGGCACGGTCTTCCATATAAAGCTTCGAAGGGCGCCATTCCGATGGTTGCTTGGTAGCTATTGTTGTAGGCAAATTCTACCAAAGGAAGATGGTCTTCCCATGTCCGTCCGAAGTCAAGGACGCACAGTCTTAAAAGGTCCTCCAAAACTCTGTTCACTCTTTCTGTCTGGCCGTCGGTTTGGGGATGATAGGCTGTGCTCAAGCATAACTGTGTGCCTACCGCTTCTTGCAGACTCCTCCAAAACTCACTTGTGAAGATAGGGTCTCGGTCACTAACAATGCTGGATGGTATTCCATGGAGTCGAACAATTTCCTTGAGGTAAAGAGATGCTAGGGATGAGGCAGTTCTTTTACTTTTGACAGGTGAAAAGTGGGCGCTTTTAGTAAGCCTATCCACTATTACCCAAATGCTAGTGTTGCCTCTTCTAGACCTAGGCAGCCCATCAATGAAGTCCATTGAGATGCTATCCCACTTCCACTGCGGGACCTCTAGAGGATGGAGCAGACCGCCAGGCTTTTTCTGTTCCGCCTTAACCTGTTGGCACACCATACACTTAGAAACGAAATCTGCCACGTCCTTCTTCATGCCATTCCAAAAGAAAGTTCTCTTTATGTCCTTGTACATTTTATCTCCGCCTGGATGTATCGTCATCTTGGAGTGATGTGCTTCCTCGAGAACCTTCTTTACTAAATTCCTTGTCTGTGGGACGCATAGTCTTCCGTCTCGCCTTGGCCAACCCTTGTTGTCGATGGAGTATCTGCTGAGGTGACTTGAAGTCTCACCCCTAATTAGCCTATCAATCGTCTCCACAAGCTGAGGGTCTTCGCGTTGTGCTATCCCTATTGAGTCCACTAAAGTCAGGCGTACCTCGAGAGATGCTAGCAAGCCTGGTACAAAATCGGAGGAGGGCCTAAAGTCAAAACTGGCCATAAACTCTAGGCTCTTTCTTTCAACAAACAGCGGGCTTAGGGTCAGTTTCTTTCGGCTCAATGCGTCTGCCACTACGTTGCCTTTGCCCGGAGTGTAGGAGATCTCGAAATCGTACGAGGCAAGAAACTCCATCCATCTCTGTTGCCTCAAGTTAAGGTCTTTCTGCGAGAAAAGATATTTCAGCAATTTATGGTCAGTGTAAAGTTCGAACTTCTCACCTAGGAGATAGTGTCGCCAAGACTTGAGTGCAAAGACGATGGCAGCTAACTCAAGATCGTGGGTCGGGTAGTTCTTTTCGTGCACTTTCAACTGTCTTCCACCATAAGCTACTACCCTTCCTTCTTGCATTAAGACAGCACCTAGCCCTGTCCTACATGCATCTGTATAAACTGTGAACATCTTGCTTCCATCTGGCAACGTCAAAAATGGGGCTGTTGTAAGAGCCCTTTTCAGTCGTTGGAAAGCAAATTCGCAATCCAAGTCCCAATTGAACACTAGATTCTTCTTGGTCAGCTTTGTGAGCGGAGCTGACATCTTTGCAAAGTCTCTGATGAATTTCCGATAGAAACCTACTAGCCCAAGAAAGCTTCGAACTTCTGTTGCGTTCTTTGGTGTCTTCCAGTCCTGCACTGCTACTACCTTAGCCGGGTCTACCGCTAACCCTTCTTTGGATACTATGTGCCCAAGAAACCTCACTTCTTCTCTCCAAAAGTGGCATTTGGAGAATTTGGCTTTTAGCTGATGGACTCGCAGAGTTTCCATGATTGCCCTTAGGTGCTGAGCATGCTCTTCTTCACTCTTTGAGAAGATCAAGATATCGTCTACGAAAACCACTACGAACTTATTGAGGAAATCTCTGAACACCCTACTCATCAGGTCCATGAAGTAAGCGGGTGCGTTTGTCAGGCCAAAAGGCATGACAAGCCATTCAAAGAAGCCGTCTGGGGTTATGAATGCTGTCTTATCGATACTATCTTCAGCCACCCTTAGCTGATGAAAACCGGTCGCCAAATCGAGTTAGGAGAAATCAGACGCTCCTACAAGCTGATCAAACAGATCGTCAATTCTGGGGAGAGGGTGCCTATTCTTTTTCGTTAGCTTGTTGAGCTCCCTATAGTCAACACATAGACGGAGTGAACCATCCGCCTTTGTAGCGAACACCACTGGAGCGCCCCATTCTGAAATGTTCCTTCTAATGAACCCCTTCTCTAGAAGCTCTTTAATCTGTTTACTGAGCTCCTTTCTTTCCCGTGGAGACATGTGTCTAACGGGCAACGCAACGGGCTTTGCATTATCTACAAGATATATGCGGAAGTCTATCTCCCGCTTCGGAGGCAAGCCCTTCACCTCTTCGAAGACATCCGGATATTCCCGGACCACTCTAACCAATTGCAAATTTTCAACAGAGGCATCTAGCGATTCAAGATAACTAAGCATAACCGCATACGAGGGATTACAAGTAATTTCCAGAGTGTTACCGAGTTTGGTCAGAAGCCTAACCACCCTTTTCTCACAATCCAGGATGGCACCATTACTGGATAGCCAATCCATGCCCAAAATCAAACCATATCCCGAAAAGCCCAAAACAAAGGCACTACATTTAAATTCTACGCTTAGAATAGAAATTTTCAATCCCACATAGATCATAGACAAATGAGCTGGGCCCCCAATTGGATTTGAAACAATTAAGGGGTCCTCTACCATTCTAGTTTCTAGGTGCAGAGATTCTACTAAAGCAGATGAGATAAAGGAGTGTGATGCGCCAGAATCAAATAAAGTGCAAACTGGGTGATCATAAATGTAAACTACACTTTCTACAGAAGTATTTATACCTCGCTGCTGCAGAGGTGGCACTTCTAGTGCATGAACTTGTGCCCCTGAGGTGGATCCATCCCTCTGCCCCTGCCCCTGCCCTCGTTTCTTTGGGCAATCCTTAGTCAGGTGGCCTGTTTCACCGCAAGAAAAGCACCCACCATTCATCTTGGCGTTCTTTTTCCGACAATCTTTCACCAAGTGCCCCACTTTGCCACAGAAATTGCACTTCCTCTTCTCTTTGTTATCTTTCCCGCCCTTCGTAAAGTCTGTCTTCTTAGGTTGTAAACCCTCTTTCTTCCCTTGAGAGCTTTCTGCTTTTGTCTCCTTATTGCCTTTATCCTCTTCGTTCAGCAATGCCATCTGCACCAACCTTTCATACGTAGCTCCCATGGGTATATGGGTCATGGCCAAACTGTGTAATGGCTCATTCAACCCCTTGACAAAGCGGAGAGCCTTCTTGTGCGGGGTGTTGACTAGGTCCAGTCCGAACCTAGCCAGCTGATCGAACTGATAAACATACTCTTTGACTGTCATATTCCCTTGCTTAAGAAATAAGAATTTTTCCAACTGAAGACTCCTTTCAGCTTCTGAGAGAAATTTAGCCTCAAACCGTGCCCTAAAGTCCTCCCAGGTTTCCACCGGCCTTTCTGCATTAGTGACTTCCCACCAGTAGGAAGCCTCGCCTTTAAGTAGCCATACTGCCAGTTGTACAGTCTACCTATCTTCTACCTCAAAGATGACGAATAAGTCCTCGGTTTCTTTCAGCCAATTCCTGGCTACCACGAAGGACTCGGTTCCATGAAAGTCGTTTCCTCCCATAGCTTTAAAATCTTTACATATCTTAGCAAAAGTATTTCCTTGCGGAGGAGGTGGAGGAAGAGGTGCTGCTGCAGCTGGATGATTTCCTGCAGCAGGAGGAGGAGGAACGGTAGGACCTGGCTGAGTGGCCCTTGCCTCTAAAAATCGTCTAAACCAACCGGGTATTGGTACACCCTCTGGCAAGTTAAGTTCTTCGGACATGCTGAAACAAAAAGGATAGATTCAAAACGAAGGATAAATGATAGTACCTATGGCTTTGGGGGACTATGCCTTTAAAATAAAATAATATTTTATCTTTAAAAATGCTTCTTTAAATTTTCTTTTGAAAATAAATTTTCAAAACTTTTTATCTTATCTAGTAAACCTATGCTCTGATACCAAGTGAAACACCCCACCTCCGTTAGGGTCACTCTCAACGGGAATGCCCTAATTTTGGTGGAGGTTTATAAGTATAAGTCACAGATACACAAGACAGATATAAGAACACATATTTTTGAACAGCGAAAAACAACAGCAATTTTTATTTCAACAAAATACGTGTTACATAAACCATGTCATAATTTGTCTTACAACCCTTCCAAAAACATAACATCTTCATAACTGTCTTGATTACATTATTTAAAGAAGCATAAAAACATAAGTAAACTGCATAAGTCCCACAATTGCTGTCCAAAGCCATAGTCCAAAACGAAAAAGATCCAAGCTATACATTCTTTCTCTTCAAGCTGGATGTGAAAACTGGTCAAGCTGCGGTATTCCCTCCATGTGGACCTGGGGGGAACGAAATAAAAGAAGACGAAAGAAAAGTAGAGTCAGTCATAAAGCCTGAGTAAGTCTAGGACTATTCAGTCTATGAATAAAGAATTGGGCATGATAAGTATAAACTGGAAATGGGAAAACATTATAAACTAGGTTAAGTTATCTAGAGTCGAATGTACTTATCGTACCCCATATTAATCTCTGCATCCATATTAACTAGTTCCCAACAGGCACCCCATTATCAGGGTGAAGTGATTCGTTTCTAATGATCGGCTCCAACTCACATAGTTACATGTGTCTTACGGCCCCCAATGTTGTAGTTACCTATGCTGGTCCCACCATGGGGTGTATCAAGTCCCATGGTGGCGGCCCGACACAATCCTAGAATGCACAGGTATGCTACTGGTGCCCAGTGCCTTATTTTTCTGCGCCGGAGTGTGTGCACGCCCGCACCCTGTTAGAACCTACACTGCTGCACCACCGCCGTCGATTTGACCTCTTACAGTCAGCCCAGTAATCGTGCCCCACCCTGCCTAGTTCAGGGTATCCTGATACACCTTATAGGGTTACTGCTGAAAAGGGTCCCCCGCTTCTAGGTTTTCTATTTCTAGCCAACATGCTAAGTTGGTTAAGTGTTTTGTAAACCTAACCCCCAATCATTCTATATAGTTTAGCATGTTCCATTTTGATTAAGTATTAAATCAATTTACTTAATCCTATCAATCCTGACTCAGCCTTAATTGTCTTATTAAAGCCTCGACCTCTCACATTAGACAGGTATTGTTGTGGCTGCCTGTTGCCGGTTGGGTCCGGGCAGTCTTACGCCACAACTCAGTCTAACCTCGGGTCTTTGTTGGGCCTCGTATTTAACCACCCACATTGGATAGATATTGTTGCGACTACTGGACAGCCGGGCGGTTCCGGGCAGGTTTACATCACAACTCAATCCAACCTCGGGTTAAACACATCGTATTTTCTAAATTTACATATTTTGTCTCTTTCCTTTTTATATGTAAATATTTGCGGCCCATTATTCAAATTCATCTTTATTGGGTAAAATTAATTTATACCACTTAATTGTTTTTCAAGGTTGTTGGCATGCGTCAAACATGCCAATACATATGTTCTATATTTTAACCCCATCGTCATTACCCCCGTTTTATACGCTCACTAAAATATAACATATGTTGGGTTTAACATTTAAACCCAACTTAGCCACATGAAAAAGGGGAGGCTTAGAACATGGTGTTTATATATTCTAAGTAACATAAAAAGGGGAGTGTGAACGCATGAACTTGCAACATAACGATCAAATTAACATGAATTAGGCACATGTGAACTTGCATTGTAATAGCATATAATCATGGCATAAACATACTTAAACATGAATCATTCTATTCATATAATCATGGCATAAACATCCCTAAACATGAACCATTCTATTCATATAATCATGGCATAAACATACCTAAACATGAATCATGGTTTTTAATCTATTCATGTAAACTTGCAATTGGAATGTAAATCTAACTTAATTATGTGTCACATATATCACCATATGATTTTGATAACAACATAGGCCTAAAACATGTTTTCAACTAGGCATAACACCAAACATAGTTTAGTCATGTTCATAAAGATGTTTACTTTTGTCTCTAATACAAAAGTATGGTTTTACACTTGAATCACGATGCCAATTCCAACATAAATTCATATAAACCCTAGTACTTAGTTGAATCCAATTTCACACTAAAAGTGATCATAAAAGTATGTACATTATATTGGCATAATGGTGAATTATATACTTGCATGAATCTCAAATAAACTACCACAACATATGGTCGTTAACATGAATCATATACTTGCAAATATCCAATCGTTATACCACAACGTTTCCAAATCATTTTGAATCAAAGCAACATACAAATATAGATTATTATCTCCACAAATCGAATACAATTCTATTTCTCATTTTACACAAATCAAAACACAATTATTTATTCACATCGGAATAGCACTCTACTTACAACGTATGACGAATCTTCAATTCAAGAATCTGAATTCTGAATTTGGAGATGCTATCCTTTGTTGTAGGCGTTGTTTTGATTTTTAATTGACGTTGCTTTAAGCTTTCGAATTGTCTCCTAATTGTCTCTCAATTTCTGACGGCTATTCCTAGTCCTTCCTCAGCAGCATGACGGTCTCATCTCCATTTTTGTTTGTATGAATTAGGGTGAGTCTTAGGTCCTTTTTATAGAGTTTGTGAATTGATTAGGACCGTCGATGGAGCTTGGGTTAATATTAGCCGTTCATTTGAAGGAGAGACCAATCAGGAGCTGACACCTAGCCCTAGTGACAAGGCAAGGCTCAGAAAATCGACCAAGCACAGACCAGGCCAGCCGGGGGGCTGGGTTCGACCTGGCTCAGGGGCCAGGTCGACCCCCTAGTCGACCCCCAGGTCGACTATGTAGTCGACCTGGGTGCCCCAGGTCGACTACCCAGTCGACCTGGGAAGCCCAGGTCGACTACCCAGTCGACCTAGGTACCTTTGGTGGGAAAATTCCAGCCTTGGCCAATCTGGCCCGATTTTTGAAATTTAAACTTGTTTTCTAAGCTGTTTTGGTCTGTTTGAATTTTAAACTGAATTCTGAAACTTCCGGAGGCCATATCTCCCTCATACGGAGTCCGTTTTACGCAAACTCGGACTCTATTTCAAGCAAAATTCTGAGACGAATGCAATGGCCTATCCTGTTTCCTTTAATTCTTTGATTTGAAATTAGTTATACTTTATTTTGTGAATTTTACTGTTATAGAATACACGTGGTGTTACATGGTTCGTCGTTAGAATATAAATATTTATTCATATATATAAAAGGAATTGAAAATGGCGCGGTAGTTCGATAATTCGATTTCAAACTTCATTTGGATGTACAGGATTCAAAATAAACCGGATTTTAGTGAAACCAAAAATATTTGAATCTAATTGAGAATATCTTTCCAACGAATTCGAGAAATCGAAATTTCATAGCGGGAATCAAAAGATATGTCCAGTTGAAATTTCAGAATAGTCGTTATGGAATTCTGGCCCTTAAAAATGGGAATTTTGCAAACGACCTCGGATTTCGACGAAACCACTTTTATTGGATCCGCAATGTCAAATTATTACTAGGTTTCAATTTTCATAATTTTTGAAATCAATATGTGAGTGTGGCGCAGTTAAACGCGTTTGACCAGTTTCAGTTGAATTTAATCGACTGGAAAATGGCCATTTTTCAAACGGTCTCAGAATTCGACGAAACTAGTTTTGTTAGGACCGTATCGTCAATACGAAGCTAGAAAAAAAATTTCTGAAATTTTTAGAGTTCGTATGTGGCCCTGGTAAATTCAAATGTACGTTAAAATCAATTTTGAACGTTATATTAATTTATATTTTAATTTAAACGAAAACTGATTGAAATGATAGAATTGGGTGACGGTACATATCCCATTGTGTTCGGAATGGGGGTAATTAGCTAGGGGCGACAGTCAGTGGGTTCAGTTTGGGGTTCGTAATAAAAAGTTGCTTTTTATAAAAAAATTAAATTAAATATATTATTTGTATATTCCACCCCCTCCCTTTTTCTTCTATGAAGTCAACCCCCTCCATGTCAATTAAAAGAAAAACAAATAAAGAAGGAAAAAAAACCCAAATCGCGATGGCGATCGACGCCCCAGCCACCTCCTGTCGCGCCACCTTCCCCCACGACCGGCGCACACCTCCGACGCCCTTCCTCTCTCCTCTCTGTTCTCCCCTCCTCCGCCAGCTCTGCCAAAACCGCGAGACACCCTCCGCCTCCCTGAACCGCCATGGTGGGATTCGCGCCCAAGTCGAGCGCCACCTCCGGCGCTACAGCACCCCGGCGCCGCATCCAACACCCCCTCTACCTTTGAAGAACCAAAGTAAGCCTTTTATCCCTTCCTTTTTGATTTGATTTAGAATTAAATAGCATAGAATTCATTTTCAGTTTTATAGGGATGAAATTGCAGCAATAATATAATTTTTAAGCTATTAATAATAATAAAAAATTGATTATGAAAGCCTTGATCTTTGGTTAAGAAAAGTTTTGATTTTTAGGATGGTAAAAATACGATTTTTAAGTTAGTTAAAAATATGATTTTTACCAAAGAAAAGTATATATTTTTATCTATGTAAAGACGATATTTTTATCTATGTAAAGATGATATTTTTATCTATGTAAAGACGATATTTTTATCTATGTAAAGACGATATTTTTATCTATGTAAAGACGATATTTTTATCTATGTAAGGATGATATTTTTATCTATGTAAAGACGATATTTTCATTTATATAAAGACGGGATTTTTATTTATCCAGCAGTGAAGTAAAAATGTGATTTTATCCATATGGCGTCGAAATAAAAATATGATTTTTAATATTAACTGCGTGAAACAGAGTACTTTGGGATCACGATGGAGGACAATACACAGTGGGACAAATCCAAATTCAAACCCCAGTTCAGAAATAAAACTGGAGGAGTGGATCCCAATGGTGAGAACTTCTCACCTTTAATTTTATTTTTCTAGTTAAAATATATACTAGGATGCAGATGTTGTTTAGTAGCACCCGACACCCGTCGTCCACAGACCATGGACGACTTGTATGCTTGTTTGTTTGATTTTGATGTGTAGTTGATTGTGTGATGTGATGTGAAATGAAATAAAATATTTTATAGCGGAAAATATTTTATAGTTAAAAATAGAATTTTTAACGTGTATTTAAAATAAATATTTATAAACAAATCGGAGATTTGTTTATATACACTGATTTGATTGATATTGATTGGGACGATAAATTTTACACATTGCCCAACTGCACAAATAAAATCTGTGTTTGATTGTTTGAAACCCCACACGGGTATTGGGATGATATATGACATACACTAATCCCAATAATTAGATGTATGTCGATTGATGGATTGACAGACTGTTATAAGCGTTGAATATTTATATTTGATGCTTATACAGTGTAGAATGCACTTTGGATGATGGTTGATTATTGGTCATTGTTGATATATACATGCGTTGTATGGAAATCCATAGAAATAAAATCTATGGTAATTGATTGGGCCTCATTCCAGTTTTGAAATAAAATATTTGAAAATAGAAATATTTGAAATAGAATACTTGAAAATAGAAATAAATAAAAGTCGTGTTGATTAGATTGGCGTCATTTTGACGTGAACGATATTTATATCGATTTTATTCATTTTATAATGAATATCGAAAGTGATTTCAAAATCTGATATTTTGAAAAGAATTGAATTCGAATTGAAATTGAATAGAAATGAATTCGAAATGAAATTGAATAGAAATGAATTCGAATTGAAATTGAATTGAATTGAAAACAAACTGAAATTGAATTAGAATTCAATTTGAATTGAAATCGATTTGAAATGAAATTAAAATGAATTTATGTTGAAAAATTCGATTTTGATTTGAATTTGAAATAGAAGTTGAAATCGTTTTGAAAACGAATTTAAAACAATTTATAAAATACGTTTTAAATGGAAATTGACGAAATATGTATTATATATATTATATATATAATATAATGTCCTGAATAGAACGCGCCGCGCCGCGGTAGTTCGTGAATTTCGACCATTGATTTCGAATGGATATTACGGGAAATCCGACCGTCGGATTCTCCTAAAACCGGAACCGTTGGGTTCGTATCGAAAAGAGCTTTCTAACGAATATTAGAAATTTGAAATCTAACAGTTGGATTTGGAATTATGTCCAAATCAAATTTGGAAAAGGTCGCTGTAAGTGCAGTTCGATGGCCGTTGATGGAAATCGACTGTACGGGCCTTGATAAAATTATTAAAAATATCAATAATTTGTGTAAAATCATAAGAAATGATTTGGGAAGAATCGGGATGAAAAACTCCATATTTGAAAAGATAAAAATAGATTTTTATTGAAATGAACTAGTTTTGAACTAGAATAATAATTTATTTATTTTTAAAATAAATAAATTGGATTTGAAAATAACCAGAATTTCAAATTATTGAATTGGAATGGATTTGAAACGAAATTGTCTTCGGAATATTTCGATATTGGATTTCGTGATGAAACAGATATTGTTATGAGAATTTGAAAGATATATTTATATCGTTATTTCCAATACGATATTTGTTGGTCGTAGAATTTGATATTGAATATAAGCCGATATATTTTCTATTCAGAGCCTTGAATTTAATATCAAATGTGATTTGGGTTTGTCGTGAATGGTGTCTTCATTAACACTGTTCTTAAGGCCAGTTGAGAAAAAGATTAAATCTTTTATTTAGATTTAATGAAGTGTATCAATTAAACAATATTTAATTGGAATTGAATTGGTATTGATTTGTGGGTTTATCGTGAACAGTGTTTTAAATAACACTTGTTCTTTAACCCGCTAATTAATATGAAATGTGATTTTGGGTTGTCGTGAACGGTATCTTCAATAATACTGTTCTTAGACCCAAAGGAGTTAAGGAAATCAGAAACTAACTGGAGATTAGTTAAGTTGAATGGTTTCGGGGGTATTGATCTGATGTTGGTTTCGGCCTTCGGGGTTAATACTTAGGGAATTGCTCACTTACTAATTTACGGTTAGGGACCGATTGAAATGTGATGTGATTTTGGGTTTATCGTGAACCGTGTTTTAAATGACACTGATCCTTTAACCCAGTTAAAGATTAAAACTAAGTGGAGTTTTATTGAATCTTTAATTAGATTGAAAAGATCGAGAATGGAGTATCACCAGTTCTGCTCCAGGCGATAGTTAAATCTTTAATTAGATTTGAACGGGAAATGGTAACCGAATTTACCGATAACACCGTGGTGTTAGATATGAAGTATTACCAGTTTTACTTCATGGGATGAATAGGTTGGGATTGGGAAATTAAAACAAATGATTACTTCCGTAAGATTCTTTAATCCCAACTAGTTTGAATTGATATTCAAAAGTGGATTAAAGAATAAATTTAAAGGATTTGTCTTTGATAAAATTAATGGGAACCTTTCCCTAAGAATGTGAAATTTAGAAACTAACTGTCGGTTAGCTAAGCAGAATGGTTTTCTGGATATTGATCTGATGTTGGTTTCGGCCTTCGGGGTTAATATTTGGGGAATTATTCTCTTGTTAATTTACGGTTAGTGACTGATGAATTGGAATGAGGCGTATGTTGTGTAACACTTGTTTATTATATACGCGAGTTATTCGGAAAGACCGGGTTTATCCCATTCTGAATAACTGATACGACGATGAGTCGAAGGTGAAGACGGTGGTTGAAGACCGGAGGTCTTCACGTCGTTTGGATAATTACTGATGATCTTGATTGGGCTGTACACCCAAGAGGAGGGAAACAGTTGGTGATCGTCCAGACGTACTTGGAGATCGATGGATATGCGGGGTACTAGGTGCCTCCGGTTTCGTTCACACCCAGAACGAACTTGTAAATGGACTGTGTGTCTGACATTGGATTTTATCCTGTGTGATGGATTTCTATTAAATATATATATGTTTGGCGGCGGAGAATTTATTCTCTTGCTTAACACCCTTCTCTGAGACGTACGAGCTCAGGGGTTATATACTGATGGATATCAAACGCATAGAGTGAATTGCCTGTGTGGTATGCCTAAGTGGCAATATGATCAAGGCTTCTGTTGAAAAGCAGAGTCTTGTGGTTGATGATCAAAGCACGGCCTGTGTGGCATAGCTTTGTGTAGCGTTGATTCGCGAGCCTCACACCCCGGTAGTGAACCAGAAACGGGAGAAGGACCTCAGGGAGGGCATGCGTTTCCTTCTATCTAGAAGTGGCGTCAGTGGTTTTACACGCCCTGACGAGTTTGACTTATGTGGTTTTTGCTGTTGCGAGGCGCCTCGGATATATCGGTCGATCCGGGACCGATGGAGTCATTGGACTCCTTGACACCCCATAGGGTGGGGAAACGTAGTGTTCATGCATAATAATCCACATCGGTGGACCGGCCCTGACGATCCAAGGCTTGCCTGCGCGCTTGCCTAAGACACGGGATAGAGCGTCTCGAATCGGTAGAGGACGATCCCTAGCCTCGGTTCATAGACGGAAATCCAATTTCCAATACGTGATAATTCGGTTTTAGTTGTAATCCTATATATGGCGACATAGTGGGATGGGGCACTCATGCCGTCTATGATTGATACTTATGATTTGAAGTTGTTTTATACACTATACACTTATTATAGTATCAAAAGATTTGTTTTAAACGTATCAAGCATTCTTGGCTATTATAAGGTAAAAACCCTATCCCTCGGCTTGCGTTGCATTGTGTGATAGGACTCGGGTCTTATAATAGCTTCATTTTCCTTTATTTAGCATTGCGCTGTTGTTTTATGCACTGGTGTTCTTGGGAGGAAACCCGTTCCGTGTTATACGGTGTGGTCCCTTGAATTACCTAACTTTAAAATAAAGATTAATAACCGTTTTAGTTCTCACACCAGTCCCATGACTAACCTGGAGTTTATTGTTTTAACCTAAACTCTGGGTGCCCTTATTTCGACACGGGCAGCTAGTAGTTTTGGTTTTGCAGATTTATATTCATAGGATCCTGATTTACAGCTGGAACAATACTCAGAAAGCTTTGTATCCGCGTATTACTTCTAGTTGTGTATTGTATTATTTTCCGCTGCTTTGTAATGTATTGTAATCTCTGATATTTTTTGTGTAATATTTATTCATACTCTGTATATTCTTGTAATCTGATGGAATTGTTGTAATATACAATGAAATGTTCTTCTGTCTGCGTTCTTTTGTGTGTTGTTCTCGAAGTATCCGCTCTTTCCTTCACGGGGAAGTAACGGGTCTTTACAAACAATTTGATTTTTATAAATAAAATTATTTTAAATTCTGATATCAGTGGATACAATACAAGATTATCTAGTAATTCAAGCAGACAGAAATCAAAATCATGATTCAAAATATTAAATTTTGTAAGCTTATGGCTCTGATACAACTGTTGTGTAAATCGATCTAATCAAAACCCTATTTACAGACAACTTAAATAATTTAAATCAAGGATCTATGAGAATTAAGTAATTCAACATTTGTTTGGATTAAGAACAATACCTGCGGTGTCGAATCCTTTGAAATCAGATTAATCTCGAAATCAGAAGGGAAAGGTAGAGTCATCAAATGAAGAGCATGTCAATCGCCATGCCTCTATATGTATCCACAAGAGCGCTTATCCTCATCAATCAAATTGAAGAAGACAAGAGAGGCGTTACTAGCCGCCGCCATGATTTCTAGGTTTTGGAATTAGGATATTCGGGTTTGTAATAATCATATGATCGGATGAGTGAGTCTATTTTGTATTTTAGGTTAGCCATTTTTACTTTAAAAGAAAACATATGGATATTTCTTTTAAAATCAAACGTTAACCACAAATATAGGAACCGACCGGAATAATAATTCCAACCTCAAATAAAATATCAACAAAATGATATAATATTTAACCCAAAAAAATATTTTCTCCTTTATAACGTTCTATTGTGTGACCCTATGGGTTATTACAACGTCGGCAATAATTTAAATCGTATTTAAATTATAAAAAATGATTGACATCTAATAGTATGTCACTGCTACCCAAGTTATAATAATATTGATGATTCGATACAACCTTTCTGTGACCAGTGTATCAATGTAATATAATCCTTTTAACCAATATATACAGGATTAAACTCGAGGCATGGAACGTATCACCCTCTTTATGATTTAATCCGTTTATCTTGATCGATGAGTAGATTGTTTAAAACAAATCAATATTTGAGCATAGCCATGCATTTCACAGTCTCACTCAATCAAGAGGCCCATGGATATCACTACAAATATTATAGGGTTAAATTCCATCCAGATCATTCATAATTTTCATTCGATTCGAGTTATATCCAGTAATCACCGTTTCATCTGCTCTGTTACAAGTAACTTTAGATGGTATCAAAACATAAATATCCTCGAATAAAGTTATAATGATTTCTAGTCTGAGGACCATTACTTCACTTTCACTATGAGAATTGCTTATGATACTATTAATTATATTCCATGTAGTTTTCTCATGGTGGGTCAGCCCAATATGCTGTTCTCTAATACATATTTATGTCTTGGCACTAATATCAATTATATTAACGATCAATGATATGTGATCATCATTCAATCAACATACTAGTCTCAATGTTTTATTGTTTTCCTATATAAACAATAAAACTTGACTAGGGACATTTAAGAATTATAATACTTAATATATTATGTAATCTCAAGATCAAGTCTTACTCAAACTATACAATTCCTTATTATTATTCTAAGGACTTCTATTATGTTAATATTTATTTTACACAGTAAATATAACATAATAGAATATTTTATTCCAAATAAAATAATAATATCAACAGTTTTATTAATCACATCAATGGATAGCCTCTGGGGCATGAACTCTAGCAGATGCATCAGAACACAAACATGAGAACTTTTCATTGCTATTACAACAATTTACATCAGAGTACAAATAAATATTACATAGTAGAAAAATAATATCAGAGATTTAAATTACAAAATAGCTGAATTTTAAATACATAAATGTAATATGCAGCAGAACACATCAACTACCATAGCTGAAGGGAAAACATGGATATAAAGCATTCCGAATATAGCTCCACTCGTAATCCAAGATCCTGTGAAAAGAAATATCTACGAAAACCAAAACTACCGACTGCCCATATAGAAAATATAGGCACCCAGAGTTTAGGTGGAAACAATAAACTCTGACTTAGTCATGGGATTGGCATGAGAACTAAAACAGTTATTAGCTTTATTTTAAAGTTGGGTAAATCAAGGGACCACGCCGTATGACATGGAATGGGTTTTCTCCCAACAATACCATAAAACGAACATCGCAATACTAAAAAGAAAAATGAAGTTATTATAAAACTTAGGTTCCATCACACATTGCAACGCAAGCCGGAGGATAGAGTTTTACCTTATAATAACCAAACATGCTTGATATGCGAAATTTATCTTTTATTATATTTGTAAGTGTAGAAATCAATTTCGAATATAAATGTATCAATCATAGACGACATAGTACCCCAACCTACTATGTCGCCATATAGGTTTGCAACTGAAATCATGAAATCGCGTATTGGAAACTGGATTTACATCCATGAACCAAGGCAAGCGATCTTCCCTTCCGATTTGAGGCACACTAGCAATGCCTTAGGATCACGCCTTTGGGCTACCCTAGGTTAGCGGCAAGGCTAGTCAGCTGTCGCTGGATAGTTATACCATAAACTGTATGTTAGCTGGTCCTATCAGACCTATAGCTTGCTCAGTACGTCGACCCTATGAACCTTTAAGTCGGCTCTATATCCAAGGTGCCTCGCAATCCATCATAATCCAACATCCACATAAGTAAAATGTATGGGCTCCGTATCATGACATCACTTCTAGATAGAAACTAATGAATGTCCATTTCCCTGCGGTCCTCATCCCATTTCTGGTTCGTACCGGGATGTGAAGCTCGTGAATTAACGCTACACATAGCGGTGCTATGTTAAAGCAGTGCTTTGATCATCAACCGCAAGGCTCTGATTTTCAACAAAAGCCTTGATCATTGCATCTTAGTATGCCACATAGTCAATCCATAACATACCATTGATTTCTACCAATATATAACCTCTAAGCTCGTACATATAAGAGAAGTGTGTTAAATAAGAGAATAAATTCTCCATTACCAAACAGATATATATTTAGCAGAGATCAACGAATACAGTGCGAAATACAATGTCAGACATACCATCCATTTGCAAGTCCATTCTGGGTCTGAACGAAACCGAGGCACCTTATTTCGCATCCCATATGTTCAATACAGGAGAGATGCCCATGCATATCCGGTCGATCTCCAAGTACGTCTGGACGATCACCGCTTATTACCACATGTTGGGTGTACATCCCAATCAAGACATCGGTAATCAACCAAACGATGTGAAGATCTCTGGTCTTCAACCACTGTCTTCAAATCTTTGACTTTTAATCATCATAATAGTTATTCAGAATGGGTTAAACCCCGTCTTTCCGAATAACTCGCGTATCTTATAATCAAGTATTCCTCGTCCCATATGTTCAATACTGGAGAGATGCCCATGCATATCCAGTTGATCTCCAAGTACGTATGTACGATCACCGCTTATTACCTCATGTTCGGTGTACATCCCAATCAAGACATCAGTAATCAACCAAACGATGTGAAGATCTCTGGTCTTCAACCACTGTCTTCAAATCTTTGACTTTTAATCGTCGTAATAGTTATTCAGAATGGGTTAAACCCGGTCTTTCCGAATAACTCGCGTATCTTATAATCAAGTGCTATAAAATCACATCATACACCTCATTCTAGTCCAAAATATTATTTTATTCATATATTATTGGAAATCATTTCAAAAGATTTTATAATATCTTTTCACAACTTAAACCAAATTAAGGTTTACCAAACTAGTCAGTATTTACGAGCCTTACCGAAGTAATCATTCATTGTATTATCCCAATCCCCACCTATCGGTAAAATTAATTACCGTTTAACGTTCAAATCTAATTAAAGATTTAGCTATCGCATGGAGTAAAACTGGTGGTACTCCATTCTCGAACACTTTTCGAATTTGGTAAATTTAATTACCACATTCACATTTCAATCTAATTAAAGATTCATTAAAACTCCCCCTTAGTTTTAATCTTCAAAAATCATTATTTAATGATTACTCAACTTTAGGAAATTAGTCCTGTCTTTAACTGGGTTTAAAGAACCAATGCCCCTTAAAATATAGTTCACGATAATCCCAAAATCGTCTTCCATCAAAATGAATCCTCACGGAAATCATAACAATATATAATCGATATAAATTTCCATATCCGACTATTACTATAACCGAAATAACATCAAGGCCTTCTAAATTCCATAAATAGTAATGGTTTTCCTTCACGGAATCTCATCTCGACAATTACTAAAACAATTTCTATTCAATTCCAATTTAATATGTTAAATTGGTAAATTATACTTTGGAAAATTCCCCTTAAATCTTAATAAAAAGATTTATAAATTCCAAACATATCTTCTTTATTAATTGCGTTAAAGAATAAATGCTATTTAAAACATTGTTCGTGATAAACCCAAAATCCAATTTCAATTCTATTCCAATTAAATTAATAAATTGGTAAAATTCTCTAAATCTTAATTAAATTTTTATTCTATTCTCTACTGGGTTTAAGAACAGTGTTATTGAAGACACCATTCACGAAAAACCTAAAATACAATTTGATATTAAATACAAGGCTCTGAATAAAAATCATACCGGCTTATATTCAAATCAAATTCTGAAACCAACAGATATCGTATTGGGAATAACGATATCTATATCTTCCAAATTCCTCCAAAATATTCGTATAACCACGGAATCCAATACTGAAATATCCAAAGATAATTTCCATTCAAATCCTATCTAATTTATATATTGGAAAAATTCTGGTTAGATTAAAACCATTTCAATTCCTTTTAGTTCTTTATTCTAGTTGTGAACAAGTTCATTCAGGTAAAACTATCTTTTATATTTTCAAACTTGGAGTATTTCATCCAAAATCTTTCCAAATCATTTATTATGATTTTACATAATTTATTCATATTTTTAATAACTTTATTAAGGCCCTTACAGCCGGTTTCCAATATCGGCCACCGAACTGCATAGTGCTCGACAAGAGGATTCCAATGTGCCCAAGTTCATTAAATTCTGATTTTGTATGAACAAGTTATAATATTTTAAATTTTGACTACAAAATAACCTTAATAATATAATTAAAATTTAATTACAATCCTTAATTAATTTTTAGCCATTAATCCTCTTCCCCTTTCTTTCTATAACACATGAATCCTCATCGATTTAATCCCTCAACATTGCACGCCACCCCATGAAGGCAGACCCAGATCCCAAAGCGCCACCGCATACCCCTTCCCACGAGACACCACCGCCCTGAGCGACACCAAGTGCGACTCCCCCGCTTCTTAAAAATTGAACCCACAGTCGGTCTCTTTCAGTCCAGAAATCACATACAGTTCTCTACGTTAACCGATCATAGTGGTATGGATTTAAAGATCGATGAAATCTCTTGAATTTTCATGCAGAAATCCTAAGCTAATTCGAAATGTTTTGGGAAGGATTAAGATTGAAAATCATACCATTTCGTCCATTAAAAGAAATAAGATGGTGGCGGAATTCTGAGTTTAGGGTTAGGGTTTTGGAGATTTAGGGCTTTTATATTTATTTATATTATTATTTAATTCAAACTTTACTTGTTTATCGCTCCGAACTCCAAATCAAACCCAATGTCTGTCGTTCTTATCCAAATACCGCCATTTTGGACACAATGGAATATTTTTCGTAATATGAGTCGGCATCTTCGATCGGTTTTCATCAAAATTAAAATATAAATTAATATGATGTTAAATATTGAATTTGAATATACATTTTAATTTACCACGGCTACATATTGACTCCAAAAATTATGAAATTTGAAACCCAACTATGTTTTCCAATTACAGTTCTAACAAAATTAATTTCGTCGAATTTGAAGGCCGTTTGAAAAATGTCCTTTTAACTAGCTTATTAAATTCAACTTAATTTACAACAGACGTTTAAATTTACTACGCTTACATACTAATTCCAGTTGACTTAAAATTCTAAACATGGCAATCATTTGATGTCCCGGATCCAATAAAATCAGTTTCGTATAAAATGGAGGTCGTTTGCAAAATGACTGCTTTTAATGGCTATATATAATATTAAAATATATATAAATTCCGTTCCAACTATTCTAAATTTTAAATTGGACATAACTTAAAATTTACAATATGAAATCTAAAATTTTCACATTCATTAGAAAGATATAATTAAATAGATTCTAACGTTCCTTATTTTACTTAAATCCGATTTATACTGTATTTTATATATTCATTTAAAGTTCAAAACCAAATTTTCGAACTACCGCGCCATTTCGAGTTCGTTTTAATTAAATTTTCAATATATATGTTCAGACTTTGATTTAAGTAAATTTAAAATCGCTAATTCTCAAAATAAATCGTTAAATATATTTAATTTATATTAAAATCGATTAAAAATAAATTTTAAATTGGTTCCAAAAATACGAGTTGTTACAATCTCCCTGACTTAAAACTTTTTCATCCTTAAAAAAGGAACGGAGCCAAAAGTTGTTTAACTAACCAACTCAAATTTCATTCTGGCTTGATTTCTTCAACTTTTCAGTTTCTAAGGACTTCCTAATTTTCCTAAAATTTGGCTAACACCCTAAATTTCCAAAAAGTTTCACCATTGTGACGGCCCTCCCCGCACCAGCCGGCATTTCCAATAAAATTGCGTTGTGCCAATGTCCAACCAGCACGAGACGGTCATCAAAGAAAGGAAAGAAGGGAATTTGAACTAACAAGTAACCTGTAGAATATCTTACAGTGCATGGAATAAAATATAATAATAACATACTTGACATAAAACAGACGAGACAGTGCATAAGCTGAGAACTAAACCATAATCATCATAGCAGCGGAAATTAAAAATACGGCTTATGTTCCACATCATCATTATTACAACTTTTAAAACTATCTCTAAGCAAAATAAAAAAGGTACACTACTAATGCCCAAAGTAGTGACCAGAAGCGACACAGGGAGAATATATATATATATATATATATCATACGTGGGAGCCTCCTGCTCGTCTCCGGATCAGCTACTCATGCATAACCAACTAACCTGTCTCTAGTCGCCTGTTTAAGAGCACCCAGAGTAATAAGAAGAGACATAAAACTCTGGGTCAGACAAAAGTTTGGTATAAGCGATAAGCAGCAAAACAGAACAATAACAGGTATACTAAACCATACCTGAACCTGCAACCAAAGAGTTAGCACAACAAGATGCACAATACTCTAAGGTGACACTAACATATGGTGTACAGGTACAGGGTGGGGGTGTGCATGTCATAATGATGGCAAACAATCAAGCATAGCAACCATCCTCACATCTCTCACTCGGTGCGTAAAACATACGATATCCACCACTTTGATCACCCAAATCCTTGTTGTGATCACTCTGCCCCATGGAGTCATGGAAACTCCACTGCACTGATCCATAGCCACTAGTCCTTGCTATGTCCACTCTGCCCCATGAAGTCATGACGACTTCACTGCACTGGCTCATAGCCATGCTACGATTACTCTGCCACGTGAAGTAATGACTACCCCACTGCACTGAGTCGTAGCCTAACAATCGTCTTTCGGTGGTGAATCAAAGCTATGGACGTCGACAACTCCTTAGCACACGTCCCGCAGCAAAGCCCAACTCCTAAAGTTAACTCGTTGGTTCCCAACTGGATCCTGAGTTCCACTTCCTAGTTCCTATTTGGACTACCTTTGCATCTCGGGTTTGGTCTAGTCCGGATCGGTTCGGTCCTTTTGGTTCGGGATCATCACCTGGGTTCGGTTAGAAAATCTCTCCCGCTCGTTGTTAAGCTCCAAGTCGTGGTCCACATCCCCTAGCGGTTCGGTTCATGGTGCCTCGTTCGGGTCAGGTCGTGTGCACCTACTGGGTTCGGGTCGGGCTCCTCAATTCGTGATGTCCTCTTCGGAGCATCGGTTCGTGACTTCCACTTCAGATCGGTTCGGGGTATGCGAAGCACGAGCGGTTCAGGGTCAAGCCTCCTAGCCCTAGCAGGCGGTTCGTGGTACATCCAGGCGAGCGGGTCTGGGTCGGTTCGGGGTCAAGAGCGGGTCGGTTTGGCTGGGGCGATCTGATCTAGTCCTCTGCATATTTTCCTGCAAATCTTCCAGCGACTATTTTATGCCTTACGACGGCGTTTTCGACCATTCTAACTTTTCTAATCAATCACAAAGCATACCATACAATCATAGCAACATGTACAATCAACCACAAACACCAGAACAACAATATAATGTATTAAAATGGATTAAACATACCCAAAACCCATATTGTCCCCTTAATCCCCCTTAATCATGTTAAGCATACAATTAGCAAAACTTATCCAATTTATCCCAAATTTCTATCAAAACCCTAAAATAATATTTCATAATTTTACAAATTTTTCCAGATTTTTATGAGTTATAATTTCACTAATTTTCACTGATCACCCCTAATTAGCCGTAATTAGTGAAAAACAATGCAAATCACTCACCTTGGCCACAAATAAATCTTAGATCTTAAAATATCTCTGATTTGGGTTGAATCTCTATGCAACAAAGCAGCTCTATTCCCAATTTGATGCTAATTTGCCTTGATTAGATATAGATTAGGCTAAAACTTAATTAAATGGTGATTAGAAGGTGACTTGGGTGTTGGAGGTCATTGCTAGGGTTAGGGAAATGTTTTAGATGGCTGAAAAATGAAATAAAAATCGTTTCCTAACTGATTTCAGCCTCTCCATAACCATAATCTCGAAATGGGTCATGGGCCCTCTTGCTAATCACCCTAATTAAGCCTAGTTAAGCTGTTTTTCACCTTATAAACCTTGTTTCAGCCATATCTCCCAAACGGTGAGTCCGTTTGGCTAAGGTGACCACTCTACGGAAAGGTAAACCATCATCCGGATCTAATGGAAGTGGTTTTAGGTCAAAACTTCTTACTAATCAAAAGTTATGGCCGAAATAAGACCAGCTAGGGGCAAAACGATCATTTAAAAATCGGCAAAAATCATGAACATGGGAAATGACCCCAATAGTCGTCTTCTAAAGTTACATGGCTATACGACTTCGCATGAGAAAGAAAAAAATATTCTACGATCCCCTGATGCGTAGAATGCGGGTCGTTACATTCTTCCCCCCTTAAGAAATTTCGCCCCCGAAATTCCTTAACTAAGAAACAAGTAAGGATCCCGCATGCTACCAACCATTCACAACAATCAAACATACAAAAAAACAAACAAGTCTATCCTAGCATGCAGAAAACTAAATTGCAATTAAAATCTTACCAAGCAAAGAATTTTGGATACGTCTTCCTAATGCTTTCCTCTGTCTCCCAAGTACAGTCATTCTCGTTCTCGCCCCACTGAACTTTGACTAGATTCATCACTTTCCTTCGAAGTTGCTTCATGTCGTGCTCGACAATACGAATTGGCTTGCGGTTCCCAACCGCCTCGGGTTCTACTTCGATATCATCCAACTGATCAGGTGAAATAGTCATATCGGGGTCATGCACAAATTTCCTTAATTGGGAAACATGAAATACGTTATGAATTCCTGCCATCTTCCCTGGTAATTCAACTTTATATGCCAAATTCCCAACTTGCTCGTGGATTGAGAATAGACCAACAAATCTTAGTGCCAGCTTTCCTCTCCTTCCAAATCGAATAACATTCTTTAATGGAGAGATCTTGACAAATACTAGGTCGTCAACGGAGAATTTCAAATCCTTTCGCCTCTTATTAGCATAACTCTTCTGCCTATCTTGGGCCGCCTCCATTCGCTGTTGAATGTCTTAATCTTGTCTGAAGTTCCTCTTATCACATCTAGTCCAAGCACAAACTTCTCACCAGTTTCTAACCAACATGACGGTGAGTTGCACGGTCTTCCGTACAAAGCTTCAAATGGAGCCATACCAATACTGGATTGATAACTATTATTATATGAAAACTCTACCAGATGCAGATGGTCATCCCATGATCCACCAAAATCCAATATGCAAGCTCTCAAGAGATCTTCTAACATACGATTTACCCTCTCTGTTTGAGGATGACACGCGGTACTGAGATATAATTCTGACCCTAGAGCCTCTCGTAAGCTCTTTCAAAACCCATTAGTAAACAATGGGTCTCGGTCACTCACAATGCTTTTAGGTACTCCATGAAATCTCACTACCCACTTCATATATAGTTCCGCTAACTTAGCTGTCGTTCTATTCGACTTGATAGATATAAACCTTGCACTCTTGGTCAATCGGTCCACAATCACCCAAATGTTATCATGGCCCGATCTAGTCCTTGGTAACCCATCAATGAAATCCATTGTGACTTGTTCCCATTTCAATTCTAGAATTTCTAATGATTGCAACAAACCACTAGGTTTCTTTTGCTCAGCTTTAACTAACTGGCAGTTCATGCATTTGGATATAAACTTCCCAACGTCTCTTTTCATCCCTTCCCAGTAGTAGGTCTGCTTCATGTCTCGATACATTTTGTTACCACCGGGATGTATAGTCAGTTTTGAGTGATGACATTCTCTAAGCACTTCTTCTCTCAATCCATTGACATTGGGCACAACTAGTCTTCCATTCTTTCTAAGCCATCCATCTCGATCAATCTCATACCTGTTCATCTCCTCATCGATACCCACCCCTAACTTGGAGATGATTTCCAATTGGTTAGGATCATCTCTCTGACTGTAACCAATCCACTCAATCAAAGTGGGTCTAATCGTCAAACTTGCTAACATCTCTGGATCCAATTCGCACTTTGGTCTGAAATCATACCCAGCGATATACTCCAGTTGTTTCCATTCCAGAAACATAGCCCCTAAACTGGCATGTCTTCTACTCAATGCATCAGCTACCGCATTGCCATTTCCTGGTGTATATGCGATATCAGAATCATAGGAAGCCAAGAATTCTAACCATCTTTGCTATCGGAGATTTAGATCCTTTTGAGAGAAAAGATACTTTAACGATTTATGATTGGTAAACAACTCGAATCTTTCTCCCAAGAGATAATGTCTCCACATCTTCAATGCGAACACGGTCGCTGCCAATTCTAAATCATGGGTAGGATATCTTTTCCCATCCGGTTTCAGTTGCCGACTATCATAAGCTATAACCTTACCTCCTTGCATCAATACAACACCTAGTACGGTACCACATGCATCCGTGTATATGTCACCTCTTCATTCCCTTTAGGAATGACTAACACTGGTGCACACATCAACTTTTCCTTTAGACTCTTGAATGCATTCTCGCACTTTTCGTCCCAGACAAAAGCTTGATTCTTCTTGGTCAACTGAGTCAATGGTGCTGCTATCTTGGAGAAGTCTTGGATAAACTTACGATAATATCCAGCCAATCCCAAGAAACTTCTTACGTCTGTTGCACTCTTGGGCGTAAACCAATCTTGTACCGTAGCCATCTTCGCAGAGTCCACGGCAATACCATTCTCTGAAACAACATGGTCCAAGATCTTACTTCCCTCCTCCAAAAGTGACATTTAGAAAACTTTGCTTTCAATTGGTGTTTTCTCAACATCTCCATTACTATCCTTAAATGTTCCTTGTGTTCTTCCTCTATCCTCGAATAAACTAAGATATCATCTACAAACGCAAGAACAAACTTATTCAATTAATCTAGGAATACTCTATTCATAAGATCCACAAAATATGCTGGTGCATTGGTCAACCCGAATGGCATGACCAACCACTCGTAGAATTTAGACGGCATCCGAAAGGCCGTTTTAGCTATACTCTCAGCTTCCACCCTAAGCTAATGAAAACCTATCGCGAGATCCAACTGGGAGAACACTCTCGCGCCACTCAACTGATCAAACAAATCATCTATCTGCGGTAGAGGATACTTATTCTTCCTCGTCACCTTATTCAACTCGCAGTAGTCCACACATAATCGAAGAGAACCCTCTGCCTTGGTAGCAAACACAACTGGTGCTCCCCACTCGAAGACACTTCTTCTGATAAATCCCTTTTTCAAAAGATCGCTTACTTGCACCCCGAGCTCTCGCTGCTCCCTTGGTGCCATACGACGAAGTGGCATCACTATAGATCTGACATATTTCACTAAATCATTACGGAACTCAATCTCTCGGTGTGGTGGAAGTCCGGTCACTTCCTCGAAGATGTCCAGATACTGGCCAGTCACGGGCACATCTGACAACTCATCATGCGGGATGTCGAGGGAATTTAGAAAACTAGTCATTACCCCCATCACTAGGTAGACCACCAAACACTACCCTCCGCCCATCATCCGCTCTAACTGTCACCAAAAAGCCCTCACAATCTACCACCACCCCGTACCTTTGGATACAGTCGACTCCTAAAATAAAGCCAAACCCAGTAAAGCCCAAAACAAAGCAATCACAAACAAACATGCACCCATGACTCAATATGACCACATTACGACAAATCATGCTAAGGCTAGTCGAACCACCTATCGGGTTCGTCACCGCTAAGGGTCTATCGACTATCTCGGGTTCTAATCCTGACCTATCTACCAGGTCACTAGATATGAAGGAATTGGAAGCCCTAGTATCAAATAGTACTTGAATAGGAACATTATAAATAGAAAGCATACCTTGATTGACGACATTCTTTCCTTTCTCTGCCATGGTTGGCGCATTCGATGAAGAAGGAACAACATTAAGAGCCTATGCTTTCACAATCTTCTTTTCTTTAGGGGGTTGCGGACACTTATCCTTGTGATGTCCCACTTGGCCATAGTTGAAGCACTTTCTGTCTGCTGGCTTTGCTCGACATTCTTTAGCATAATGGCCCTTCATGCCACAGCTAAAGCATTCAACATCTTTCTTGCTCTTTTTATGACCATCCTTAGCTTGGTTCCAACTCTGCTTCCTTTTATTCTGAGAATTATTCTTGCCTCAACCGCTTGCTTCCGGCTATGGGCCCTCTACAGATGCAACAGCGACTTCAGTCATGGGTTTAGGATAAAGGCTCTCTGACTTCAATGCTTTCCTAACAATCGATTCAAATGTCTCATCGATATGGTTTATAAGCCTTTCCCCCAAGTACTGATCTAAGCCTATTATGAACTTCTCATTCTTCTTCTCGGGAGTGTCGATAAGAGATGATCCATACTTCGATAAAGTATCGAACTCAGCAATATACTCTGAGACTGCCCTACCATTCTGCTTAAGCTCTATGAACTTCCTAAACAACTCTGACTTGTGAGAAGCTGGGATAAACTTTTCACTGAATCGGGCCTTAAAATGATCCCATGTAACTTGATCCTCTGGAGTAGCTGCCTTAATAACATTCCACTAATTCATCGCCCGTCCTTGCAGCTGACGGGATGCTATCTTTCTCTTCGTCGCATCCTCGATACCCAAATCTTCGAAGATGCCCTCACAGCTATCAAGCCAGTCCTGAACTTCTGTAGACGATTCCGTTCCGTGGAACGGCTTCCCGCCAAGACTAGTGTAATCCTTGCATAGCTTGGAGAAATCGGCCCTAGATTCCTGCACCACTGCACCACCACCATTTGCAGCATTAGGAGCTGCCCTCTGAACATCCCTAAGCATCTCTCTCATGAGGTCAGTAAACATTGTCCTCATATCAAGAGCATTCCAATTATTAGCTCCTCTACCAATACCCCTCGTGTATCAGCTCATCGTTCAATCTATAAGGAGAAACGATTAACCATCTCTTGAGTGGTGTCAGTGCAGTGCAACTCCATCCTTAAATATACTAATAGTATATATATATAGCTTTTGAAAACCAAAATATCACAAATAAGCGCTCTCATATACGTATACTATCTCTCCCTAGGTTAACTACGCAACCTAGAGCTCTGATACCAAAAGTGACGGCCCGCCCCGCACCAGCCGACATTCCCAATAAAAGTGCGCTATGCCAATGTCCAACCAGCACGGGACAGTCATCAAAGAAAGGAAAGAATGAAATCTGAACTAAAAAGGAACCTGTAGAATATCTCATAGCACATGAAATAAAATATAATAATAATAATATACTTGACATAAAACAGACGAGACAGTGCATAAGCTGAGAACTAAACCATAATCATCATAGCAGCGGAAATTAAAAATACAGCTTATGTTCCACATCATCATTATTACAACTTTTAAAATTGTCTCTAAGTAAAATAAGAAAGGTACACTATTAATGCCCAAAGTAGTGACCAGCAGCGACACAGGGAGAATATATATATATATATATATATATATATATATATATCATACGTGGGAGCCTCCTGCTCGTCTCCGGATCAGCTACTCGTGCATAACCAGCTAACCTGTCTCTGGTCTACCCGTTTAAGAGCACCCAGAGTAATAAGAAGAGACATAAAACTCTGGGTCAAACAAAAGTCTGGTACGAGCGATAAGCAGCAAAACAGAACAATAACAGGTATACTAAACCATACTTGAACCTGGACCTGCAACCAAAGAGTTAGCACAACAAGATGTACTATACTCTAAGGTAACACTAACATATGGTGTAAAGATACGGGGTGGGGGTGTGCATGTCATAATGATGGCAAACAATCAAGCATAGCAACCATCCTCACATCTCTCACTCGGTGCGTAAAGCATGTGATATCCACCGCTTTGATCACCCAAATCCTTGCTATGATCACTCTGCCCCATAGAGTCATGGCGACTCCACTGCACTAATCAATAACTACTAATCCTTGCTATGTCCACTCTGCCCCATGAAGTTATGACGACTTCACTACACTGGCTCATAGCCATGCTACGATCACTCTGCCCCATGAAGTAATGACAACCCCACTGCACTGATCCGTAGCCTAACAACCGTCTCTCAGTGGTGAATCAAAGCTATGAACGTCGACAACTGCTTAGCACACATCCCGCAGCAAAGTCCAGCTCCTGAAGTTAACTTGTTGGTTCCCAACTGGATCCTGAGTTCCACTTCCTATTTGGACTACCTTTGCATCTCTGGTTTGGTCTACTCCAGATCGGTTCGGTCCTTTTGGTTCGTGATCATCACTGGGTTCGGTTCGGGTATCTCTCCCACTCGTGGTTAGGCTCCAAGTTGTGGTCCATATCCCCTGGCAATTCGGTTCGTGGTGCCTCATCCGGGTCGGGTCGTGTGCACCCACTGGGTTCGGGTCAGGTTCCTCAATTCGTAATGTCCTCTTCAAAGCATCGGTTCGTGACTTCCACTTCAAATCGATTCAGGTATGTGAAGCACGAGTGGTTCAGGGTCAAGCCTCCTGGCCCTAGCAGGCGGTTCGTGATTCACCCAGGCGAGCGGGTCTGGGTTGGATCGGGGTCAAGAGCAGGTCGGTTTGGATGGGGCGATCCGACCCGGTCCTCTGCATATTTTCCTGCAACTCTTCCAATGACTATTTTACGCCATATGATGGCGTTTTCGACCATTCTAACTTTTCTTATCAATCACAAGGCATACCATACAGTCATAACAACATGTATAATCAACCACAAACACCAGAATAACAATATGATGTATTAAAATGGATCAAACATACCCAAAACCCATATTTTCCCCTTAATCCCCCTTAATCATGTTAAGCATACAATTAGCAAAACTTATCCAATTTAGCCCAAATTTCTATTAGAGCCCTAAAATAATATTTTAAAATTTTAAAATTTTTTCCAGATTTTTCTGATTTATAATTTCGCTAATTATCACTAATCGCCCCTACTTAGCCGTAATTAGTGAAAACAATGCAAATCACTCACGTTGGCCAAAAATAAATCTTAGATCTGAAAATATCTCTGATTTGGGTTGAATCTCTATGCAACAAAGCAGCTCTATTCCCAATTTGATGCTAATTTTCCTTGATTAGATGTAGATTAGGTTAAAACTTGATTAAATGGTGATTAAAGGTGATTTGGGTGTTGGAGGCCATTGCTAGGGTTAGGGAAATGTTTTAGGCGGCTGAAAAATGAAATAAAAATCGTTTCCTAACTGATTTCAGCCTCCCCATAACCCTAATCCCGAAATGGGTCATGAGCCTTCTTGCTAATCATCCTAATTAGGTCCGGTTAAGCTGTTTTTCACCTTCTAAATCTTGTTTCAGCCATATCTCCCAAACGGTGAGTCCATTTGGCTAATGTGACCACTCTACGGAAAGGTAAACCATCATCCGAATCTAATGGAAGTTGGTTCAGGTCAAAACTCCTTACCAATCAAAAGTTATGGCCGAAACAAGATCAGCGGGGGCAAAACGGTCATTTAAAAATCGGCAAAAATCATGAACATGGGAAATGACCCCAATAGTCGTCTCCCAAAGTTACATGGATATACGACTTCGCATGAGAAAGAAATAAATATTCTACGATCCCATGATGCGTATAATGCGGGTCGTTACAGCCATAACCTCCTTTGTACGGGTTGATCTAAACAAATTTATATGGCTTTATTAGGCACCTAATAAATCAATATACCGCGTACAAATCAAATGTGAATTATATGTGCTCAAGGGAGATGTGTGAAAAATCATCCCTTGACCCAGTGATGAGAATTAGTCATAATCCATGTGTCATATCTAAAACAAGAGAGACGCATGCATTTTTGTCATCTCCTGACCCCTATAGGGTTTGTTATTGAATCCTGCAATTTTTCGTTATTAGTTATTAAGTCCATTATCAATCCTCAGTTGAACCTGTAGTTCAGTCCTCTCTAAACAAGCATCTTCCTCATATGGTACTCCAAACCTCGTCATATAAGCACCAAATGCTATGATATGCTACACTGTCCATGATGTATGTTGTGCGGCGTGGTTCATAATTTATTCATTACTATCCTATGGCATATGCTTAATTTCACACAAAGCAACCATCACAGTGCATCCAAATCATTCACAGTAGTTTAATAATAATAAAATTGCGCAACCAACTAAATAACGTGCACCTATTTGTTGTGCATGCAATATATTTTTTTACTCGGGTTTAAGTCAATAACCTGCTCAGACACATATATACACATACATCCAATTCAAAAAAAAAATCAGTTTTACATTCGATTTGATTTGACTTAATTTACCTTCCATTGTCATATTGGTTTTATTATTCCAATATTTTTATTAGTTAAACTAATAATCACACATCACAACCAGCAATCAATTTGTTGATTAGCTTTTCAAATTTATACTTTTATATACTTAAAATCATATTTTCAATGCCAACTCGTAAAGAATAAACTCTAACTAAGTTTTGGTTCTCACACATTCGATTAGAATCATATAGATATCCCACTTTCGAAACGCGAACATAAATACCGATGATGTGATCACTATCATCAAAATCATTCCCGGGCAACTAGGGTGTGATTCTATACCTACCCAGTATATTTGAAACTTCGAATATATGTTCATGAAACGTATAGGCAAAATCTTCTTATACTCGATAGTCCATATTCAAAATAAAATAAAATACTTAAATCTTTATAATAAAATACGATTTTCAAAACTAAATTCATTTTTATGAACAATACTCTTCAAACTCATTCTAGGGAATTACTAACCCTATCTCTAATGAGTTATTCTTATAGGACGTTACTAATCCTATCTCTGCTAAATTCTTTCGTTCGGTTCTAATTTGTCTTGTTCTCAAGCTTTGTAAACAAAAGCTCTGATACCACCTGTAGCGACCCAAACTTCTCGGCTGGCCTAAACCGAACAAGAAGGCGAACTGCTTTCAGAACACGACACATCACAACGTAAACATGAGAACTTTTCATTGCTATTACAACAATTTACTCTAGAGTACAAATAAATATTACACAGCGGAAAAATAATATCAGAGATTTAAATTACAAAATAGCATAATTTTAAACACATAAATATCATGTGCAGCAGAACACATCAACTACCACATCTGAAGAGAATACATAGATACAAAGCATTCCGAATATAGCTCCATCTGTAATACAGGATCCTGTGAAAAGAAATATTTGCGAAAACCAAAACTACCGACTTACCATGTGGAAAATATAAGCACCCAGAGTTTAGGTGGAAACAATAGACTCTGTGTCAGTCATGGGACTGGTATGAGAACTAAAACAATTATTAACTTTATTTTAAAGTTGGGTAAATCAAGGGACCACGCCGCATAACACAGAATGGGTTTTCTCCTAAGAATACCGCAAAACAAACAATGCCATGCTAAAAAGAAAAATGAACCTATTATAAGACTCGGGTCCTATCACACAATGCAACGCAAGCCGGAGGATATAGTTTTACCTTATAATAGCCAAACATGCTTGATACACGAAATTTATCCTTTATTATTATTATTTTTAGTGCTAAAATCAATGTTGAATATAAAGGTACCAATCATAGACGACATAGTACCCCATCCTACTATGTCGCCATATAGGTTTACAACTAAAATCATGAAATCGCGTATTGGAAAATGGATACCAAGGCAAGCGATCTTCCCTTTCGATTTGAGACATTAGAAATGCCTCAAGATCGCACCTCAAGGAAACCCTAGGTTAGCGGCAGGGCCGGTCAGCCGTCACTGATTAGTTATACCATAAACTATATGTTAGTCGGTCCTATCGGACCTACAACCTGGTCAGTATGTCGACCCGATGAGCCTTTTAGTCGACTCTATATCTGAGGCACCTCACAATCCATATAATCCAATATCCACATAAGTAAAATGTCTGGGCACCGTACCATGACATCACTTTTAGCTATTAACTAACGTATTTCCATTTCCCTGCGGTCCTTATCCCGTTTCTAGTTCATACCAGGATGTAAAGCTCGCGAATTAACGCTATACAAAGCGGTGCTATATTAAAGCGGTGCTTTAATCATCAACCACAAGGCTCTACTTTTCAACAAAAACCTTGATCATTGCGTCTTAGCATGCCACATTGTCAGTCCATACACTACCATTTATTTCTACCAATACATAACCACTAAGCTCGTACGTACCAAAGAAGCGTGTTAAGCAAGAGAATAAATTCACCGCCACCAAACAAATATATATAGCAAAGATCAATGAATACATCGTGAAATACAATGTCAGACATATCATCCATTTGCAAGTCCGTTCTGGGTCTGAAAGAAACCGGAGGAACCTTATTCTTTGTCCCATATGTCCAATTTAGGAGAGAGGCCCTTGCATATCCAGTCGATCTCCAAGTACGTCTGGATGATCACCACTTATTACCTCGTCCTGGGTGTACATCCCAATCAAAACATCAGTAATCATCCAAATGACGTGAAGATCTCCAGTCTTCAACCGCCGTCTTCATATCTTGGATTGTTAATTGTCATAACAGTTATCCAGAATGGGTTACATCCGGTCTTTCCGAAAAACTCGCGTATCTAATAATCAAGTGTTATAAAATCACATCATATGCCTCATTCAAATCTAGAATGTTCTTTTATTTATATATTCTTGGAAATCATTTCATAAGATTTTATAAAATCTTTTCACAATTTAAACCAAATTAAGATTTATTAACTAGTCAGGATTTACGAGCCTTACCGAAGTAATCATTCATGGTATTATCCCAATCCCAACCTATTCATCTTGTGAAGCAAAACATGTAGTATTCTATATCTAACAGCCATGGTGTTATCAGCTAAATTAAGTAGCGTTCAACGTTCAAATCTAATTAAAGATTTAACTATCGCATGGAGTAAAATTAGTGGTACTCCGTTCTCGAACACTTTTCTAATTTGGTAAATTTAATTACCACATTCACATTTCAATCTAATTAAAAATTCATTAAATATCCACTTAGTATTAAAATTCAAAAATCATTATTTAATGATTACTCAACTTTAGGAAATTATTCATATCTTTAACTGGGTTAAAGAACCAATGCCATTTAAAATATAGTTCACGATAAATCCAAAATCATCTTCCATCAAAATGGAATCTTCACGGAAATCGTAACAATATATAACCAATGTAAATTTCCGTATCAGACTATTACTATAACCATAATAATGACAAAGCCCTTTAAATTCCATAAATAGTTATGGTCTTCCCTCACAGAATCTCATCTCGATTGTTACTAAATCAAATTCCATTCAATTACAATTTAATATATTAAATTGG
The DNA here is from genome assembly GCA_030737875.1 of Allium sativum. Lineage (NCBI taxonomy): Eukaryota > Viridiplantae > Streptophyta > Magnoliopsida > Asparagales > Amaryllidaceae > Allium > Allium sativum. The sequence goes on from CM060916.1 coordinate 587,185,266, forward strand.
AAAACTTTACTTTGGAAAATTTCCTTAAATCTTAATAAAAAGATTTATAAATTACAAATCATATCTTCACTGTTAATTAGGTTAAAGAATAAATGTTATTTAAAACATTGTTCGTGATAAACCCAAAATCAAATTTCAATTCATTTCCAAATAAATTAATTAATTGGTAAACATCTCTAATTATTAATTAAAAGATTTATTTTATTCTCTACTGGGTTTAAGAACAGTGTTATTGTAGACACCATTCACGACAAACCAAAAATCCAATTTGATATTAAATACAAGGCTGAATATAAATCATATCGGCTTTTATTCAACATCAAATTCTGAAACCAACAGATATCGTATTGGGAATAGCAATATCTATATCTACCAAATTCCTCAACAATATCCGTATAATCACGAAATCCAATACTGAAATATCAGAAGATAATTTCAATTCAAATCTAATCCATTTTATATATTAGAAAAATTATGGTTAGATTAAAACCATTTCAATTCCTTTCAGTTCTTTATTCTAGTTGTGAACTAGTTCATTCAAATAAAAGTATCTTTTATCTTTTCAAACTTGGAGTATTTCATCCAAAACCTTTCCAAATCATTTATTATAATTTTACATTATTTGTTCATATTATTAATAATTTTATTAAGGCCCTTACAATCGCTTTCAATATCGGTCACCGAACTACATTCATAACGACTTTTTCGAAAACTGATTTGGACATATCATAAAATCTAACCGTTAGATATCAAATCTTTTATTATCATTCGAAAGATCTTTTCGATACGAACTCAATGGTTCTAGTTTTAGGAGAATATGATGATCAGATCTCTCGTTATCCAATTCGAAGTCAATAGTCAAAATTCGAGAATAATCGTTGCACGGCACGTTCTATTCAAACCATTTAATATATATATATATAATATATTTCATCAATTTCCATTAAAAACATATTTTATAAAATGTTTATAAATTCATTTAAAAATGATTTCAACTTCATTTCAATTTATAAATCAAAATTGAACATTCATATTATTATAATCACAACATAATAATATTTTCAAAATGTTAGATTTTGAAATCAAATCATTTCGATATTCAGTATAAAAATCGGTAGATAGATCTTTTCGAGTTAAAAGGCCGTGTATATATACTTAACTTGGCTTCATATTTCAGTATTTTTGTGTCCATCCAAAATTGGACATCAAAATCATATTTTTATTCCTCACTCAATATTATATTAAAATATTCAGTATTTCTGAATTGGAATCAGACTCAACCGATTAACATATAATTTTAATTTTATGCATTTCATACATCGCATGTATTTAATAATAATTATAAACAATTATTAAAACATCCAATTCACATCTAGAGTGCAATCTACAACAGTATAAGCATTAAATATTAAATAACGCTTATAATAGTCTGTTAATCAATCGATTGACATACAACTAAATCCAAGGGAGACAAGAATTAGTTATCATCCCCAGACACTAGTGGTGTTTTCACCCATCATCAATGATTATTATTTGTACACTTGGGCGATGTGTAAAATTATCGTCCCAATACCCATGTGGGGTTTACATCATAATTCATGTGAACTTATCTATTATTTGGGAGATGAGTGGGTAAATTGCCATCCCAGAATAATCATAATATAAACGTTTTATTTGACAACGTATATATATGAACAGTTTAATAATAATGGTATTAAAACTGTAAACATTCATCAATCACCAAACAAATATTGCAGTCACAGGCACTCAATATATATTCAGTTATAAAAATAAATAACTGTACAAAATAATTGAGTGAGAGAGTTCTCACAGTGCATGGAATAAAATATAATAATAACATACTTGACATAAAAAAGGCGAGACAGTGCATAAGCTGAAAACTAAACTATAATCATCATAGCAGCAGAAATCCAAAATGCAGCTTATGATCCATAACCATTATTACAACTTCAAAATACTATCTCTAAAGCAAAAGAAAGGAAAGGTACACTACTAATGCCCAAAGCAGTGAGCATCAACAACACAGGGAGAATGTATGTAGATAATACGTAGGAGCCTCATGCTCGTCTCCGGATCAGCTACTCGTGCATAACCAGCTAACCTGTCTCTAGTATGGTCGTTTAGGAGCACCCAGAGTAATAAGAAGAGACATAAAACTCCGGGTCAGACAAAAGTCTGGTATGAGCGATAAGCAACAAAATAGAACAATAGCAGGTATATTAAACCATACCGGAACCTGGACCAGCAACCAAAGAGTTAGCACAACATACCGTACAATACTCTAAGGTGCCACTAACATATGGAGTAAAGGATACGGGGGTGGGGATGTGCATGTCATAGTGATGGCAAACAATCAAACATAGCAACCATCCTCACATCTCTCACTCAGTGCGTAAAGCATACGATATTCACCGCTTTGATCACCTAATACTTTGTTACGATCACTCTACCCCATGGAGTCGTGACGGCTCCACAGCACTGATCTATAACCACTAAAACTTTGCTATGTCCACTCTGCCCCATGAAGTCATGATAACTCCACTGCACTGGCTCATAGCCATGCTACGATCATTCTGCCCCATGAAGTAATAACTACCCCACTGCACTGACCCGTAGCCTAACATTCGTCTTTCGGTGGTGAATCAAAGTTATAGACGTCGATAACTCCTTAACACACGTCCCGCAGCAAAGTCCAACCATGAAGTTAACTCGTTGGTTCCCAACTGGATCATGAGTACAAACTTCCCATTTGGACCACCTTTGCATCTTGGGTTTTGGTCTTCTCTGGATCTGTTCGGTTGTCCACTTCTCTTCACTTCAGGTCGCACTCTCAGTTCGATTCATGGTTCATGTCTCTAGTCCAAGCACCTTGGTTCGGTTCGCAGTCACCCCTCTGGTTCGGATCGTGATTTCTCCCCTATAGCATCTGGTCAGTTCGACTCGTGGCCCCATCTCCGGTACGGTTCATGATGTCTTCACTCGAACGGGTCATGTCTTGAGCTCCCTCCCATGGTGGTTCGGATCGGGCTCCCACACTCGAGCGGGTCGGGTCGCGGTGCTAGCTCTAGAGCATCAGGTTATGGTTTGTTCCTTCAGGCGGTTCGTGATACTCAAGCTAGAGCGGTTCGGGTCGAGGCACATATGTCACGAGAAGATCGGTACTGGAGTGGCTCATGATGGGTGGCCACGATCGGGTCGGTTCGGATAGGGGGGCGATCCGATCCGGCTCTGCACAATTTCCTGCAACTCTTCCAGCGACTGTTTGACGCCATATGACGGCGTTTTCAACCATTCTAACTTTTCTAATCAATCACAAAGCATACTATACAGTCATATCAACATATGGAATTGACCACAAACACCAAAACAACAATATGACAAGGTTAAACGGGTCAAACATACCTAAAACCCATGTTTTCCCCTTAAGCTTGTTTAACAATAACTAATGTTAGGATTAGCAAAACTTAACCAAATTAACCCAAACTTCTAACAGAGGTCTAAAATGGTGTTTAAGAATTTATAAACATTTTTCTAGAATTTAATTATGTTTAAATACGCTAATTAACACTAATTGCCCTTAATTAACCATAATTAGTGTAAAAACAAGGCTAATCACTCCCTTTTGCTACAATTAAAACTTTCAGAACTGAAACTCCTCTGATTTGGGTTGAATCTCTATGCAACACAGCAACTCTATTTCCAATTTGATGCTAATTTGCCATGATTTGATGTAGCTTGGCTTAATCCTTGATTAGAGAGCGATTTGGGACGAAATTAGAAGGTGGAGGCCATTGTTAGGGTTTCTAAGAGGTAAATGGCGGCTAGAAAACTGAAATAGAATGAAAACCTAACTCATTTCAGCCTCCCCATAACCCTAATCCCGAAATGGGTTATGGGCTCATTCACTAATCACCTCATTTGGCCCGGTTAAGCAGTTTTTCCATATCTCCGAAACGTTAAGTCCGTTTTTCACATAGGACCCCTCTACGGAAAGGTAAACCATCATCCGGATCTAATGGAAGTGGTTTCAGGTCAAAATTCCTTACCAATCAAAATTTATGGCCGAAACAAGATCAATTAGGGGCAAAATGGTCATTTAAAAATTAGCAAAAATCATGAACATGGGAAATGACCCCAATAGTCGTCCCCCAATGTCACACGACCATGCGACTCCTTACGAGAAAGAAATAAATATTCGACGATCCTACGATGCGTAGAATGTGGGTCGTTACATTCTCTCCCCCATCCCCCCTTAAGAAATATCGTCACAGAAATTCCTTAACCCAAAACATACAAATGGTCCTGCATGCTTACCAATCAACAACAAAAAAATAAAGCATACAAAACAACACAACAAGCCTATCCTAGCATGCGGTTTACTAACAAGGGAGTATTGTACTGATATAAAAAACCTTACCATGCAAAGAGTTCTGGAAACTTCCTCATTATGTTCTCCTCTTTTTCCCAGGTACAGTCTTTCTCATCATCATCCCACTTAACTTTGATAAGTTTCACCTCCTTCTTTCAAAGCTACTTCGTATCGTTCCCAACAATACGCATAGGCCTGCGGTTCCCAACCGCCTCGGGTTCAACCTCGATATCGTCCAACTGATCCGGTGAAATAGTCACACTAGGGTCATGCACAAACTTCCTTAACTGGGAAACATGAAATACATTGTGAACTCCTGCCATTTCGTCTGGTAACTCAACTTTATATGTAGAATTCCCAACTTGTTTGAGAACTAGGAATGGACCAACAAATCTTGGTATTAACTTGCCTCTCCTACCAAATCGTATCACGCTCTTTAATGGAGAAATCTTGATAAAAACCAAGTCACCAATGGAGAATTTTAAATCTCTTCTCCTCTTATCAGCATAACTCTTCTGCCTATCTTGAGCAGCCTTCATTCGTTGTCGGATGATCTTAATCTTGTTTGAGGTTTCTCTTATCACATTTGGTCCAAGCACAAACTACTCACCGGTTTCTAACCAGCATGACGATGAGTTGCATGGTCTTCTGTACAAAGCTTCAAATGGAGCCATACCAATACTGGATTGATAACTATTATTATATGTGAAGTCCACTAGATGTAAATGGTCATCCCATGATCCACCAAAATCCAATATACAAGCTCTTAAGAGGTCTTTTAATATACGATTCACCCTCTCTGTCTGACCGTCGGTTTGAGGATGATACGCGGTACTGAGATGTAATTCTGATCCTAACGCCTCTTGTAAGCTCCTCCAAAATACACTAGTAAACAACGGATCTCGGTCGCTCAGTTCCGCTAATTTAGCTGTCGTTCTGTTTGACTTGACGGGTACAAACCTTGCACTTTTGGTTAATCGGTCCACAATCACCCAAATGCTATCATGGCCCAATCTAGTCCTTCGTAACCCATCAATGAAATCCATTGAGACTTGTTCCCATTTCCATTATGGAATTTCTAATGGTTGTAACAAACCACTAGGCTTCTTTTGCTCAGCTTTAACTAGCTGGCAATTCATGTTTTTGGATATAAACTTCCTAACGTCTTTTTTCATCCCTTCCCAGTAGTAGTTTTGCTTCATGTCTCGATACATTTTGTTACCACCGGGATGTATAGTCAGTTTTGAGTGATGACATTCTCTAAGCACTTCATCTCTCAATCCCTTGACATTGGACACAACTAGTCTTCTATTCTTTCTAAGCCATCCATCTCGATCAAGCCTATACTTGTTCATATCTTCATCGATTCCCATCTCTAACTTTGAGATGATTTCCAATAGGTTAGGATCGTCCCTCTGACTGAAACCAATCCGCTCAATCAAAGTGGGTCTGATCGTCAAACTTGTTAATACTTCAGAATCCAATTCGCACTTTGGTCTGAAATCATACCCAACGAAGTACTCCGGTTGCTTCCGTTCTAGAAACATAGCCCCTAAACTGGCATGTCTTCTACTCAATGCATCAGCTACCGCATTGCTCTTTCCTGGTGTATATGCGATATAGAAATAATAGGAAGCCAAGAATTCTAACCATCTTTGCTGTCGGAGATTTAGGTCCTTCTGAGAGTAAAGATACTTTAACGATTTATGATCGGTGAACAACTTGAATCTTTCTCCCAAGAGATAATGTCTCCACATCTTCAATGCGAACACGATCGCTGCCAATTCCAAATCATGGGTGGGATATCTTCTCTCATGTGGTTTCAGTTGCCGACTAGCATAAGCTGCAACCGTACCTCCTTGCATCAATACAGCACCTAGTTCGGTACCACAGGCGTCTTTGTATACCGTCATCTCTTCATTCCCTTTAGGAATGACTAACACTGGTGCACATGTCAACTTTTCCTTTAGACTCTTAAATGTATTCTCTCACTTTTCATCCCAGACAAAAGCTTGATTTTTCTTGGTCAACCGAGTCAACAGTGCTGCTATCTTGGAGAAGTCTTGGATAAACTTACGATAATATCCAGCCAATCCCAAGAAACTTCTTACGTCTGTTGCATTCTTGAGCGTAGACCAATCCTGTACCGTAGCCACCTTCGCAGGGTCCACGACAATACCATTCTCTGAAACAACATGGCCCAAGAATCTCACTTCCCTCCTCCAGAAGTGACACTTAGAAATCTTTGCTTTCAATTGGTGTTTTCTCAACACCTCCATCACTATCCTCAAATGTTCCTTATGTTCTTCCTCTATTCTCAAATAAACTAAGATATCATCCACGAACACAAGAACAAACTTATCCAATTGATCCCTGAATACCCTATTCATAAGATCCACAAAATATGCTGGTGCATTGGTCAACCCGAATGGCATGACCAACCACTCATAGATTCCAGACGACGTCCGAAAGGTCATTTTAGCTATACTCTCAGCTTCCACCATAAGCTGATGAAAACCTATCGCGAGATCCAACTGGGTGAACACTCTCGCGCCACTCAACTGATCAAACAAATCATCTACCCGCGGAAGAGGATACTTATTCTTCCTCTTCACCTTATTCAACTCACGGTAGTCCACACACAATCGAAGGGAACCATCTGCCTTGGTAGCAAAACAACTGGTGCTCCCCAGTCAGAAACACTTCTTCTGATAAATCCCTTCTTCAAAAGATCGCTTACTTGCACCCCGAGCACTCGCTGCTCCCTTGGTGACATACGACGAAGTGGCATTACTATAGGTCTGGCATCTTTCAGTAAATCAATACGGAACTCAATCTCTCGGTGTGGTGGAAGTCCGGTCACTTTCTCGAAGACGTCCGGATACTGGCCAGCCACGGGCACATATGACAACTCATCATGCGGGATGTCTAGGAAATTTAGAAAACTAGCCATTACCCCATCACTAGGTAGACACCAAACACTACCCTCCGCCCATCATCCGCTCTAACTGTCACCAAAAAGCCCTCACAGTCTACCACTACTCCGTACCTTTGGAGTCAATTGACTCCCAAAATAATGCTAAACCCAGTAAAGCCCAAAACAAAGTACTCACAAACAAACATGCATCCATGACTCGATAAGACCACATTACGACAAATCATGCTAAGGCTAGTTGAACCACCAATCGGGTTCGTCACCGTTAAAGGTCTATCGACTATCTTGGGTTCCAATCCCAACCTATCTACCAGATCACTAGATATGAAGGAAGGGGAAGCTCCGGTATCAAACAATACTTGAACAGGAATATCATAAACAGAAAGCATACCTTGAATGAAGACATTCTTTCCTTTCTCTGCCACAGTTGGGGCATTCGACGAAGAAGGAACAACATTGATGTCATATGCTTTCACAATCTGCTTTTCTTTAAGGGGTTGCGGACACTTATCCTTGTGATGTCCCACTTGGCCACAGTTGAAGCACTTCCTGTCCGCTGGCTTCGCTCGACATTCTTTAGCATAATGGCCCTTCTTGCCACAGCTAAAGCACTCCACATCTTTCTTATTCTTTTTCTTCTGGCCATCCTTGGTTTGATTCGGCTTTCTCTTATTCTGAGAACCATTCTTGCCTCCACCGCTTGCTTGCGGTTTTGGCTCCTCTGCAGATGCAACCTCTATTTTCGACTTAGGGTAAAGACTCTCTGATCTCAAAGCTTTTCCCACAATCGATTCAAACATCTCATCGATGTGGTTAATAAGCCTTTTCCCCAAGTACTGATCTAAGCCTGTTATGAACTTCTCATTCTTCTTCTCGAGAGTGTCAATAAGAGATAATCCATACTTCAACAAAGTATCGAACTCAGCAATGTACTCCGAGACTGCCCTACCATTCTACTTAAGCTACATGAACTTCCTAAACAATTCTGACTTCTGAGCAGCTGGGATAAACTTTTCACTGAATCGGGCCTTAAATTGATCCCATGTAACTTGATCCTCTGGAGTAGCTGCCTTAATAGCATTCCACCAATTCATCGCCCGTCCTTACAGCTGACGGGATGCTAGCTTTCTCTACATCGCATCCTCAATACCCAAGTCTTTGAAGATATGCTCACAGCTATCCAACCAATCCTGAACTTCTGTAGCCGATTCCGTTCCGTGGAACGACTTTCCACCAAGACTAGTGTAATCCTTGCATAGCTTGGCAAAATCGGCCCTAGGCACCTGCACCGCTACACCACCACCATTTGCAGCATTAGGAGCTGCCCTCTGAACATCCCTAAGTATCTCTCTCATGATGTCAGTGAACATCGTCCTCATATCAGAAGCATTCCCATTATTAGCTCCTCTACCAGTACTACTATTATATCGGCTCATCGTTCAATCTGTAAGGAGAAATGATTAACCATCTCTTCGGTGGTGCTAGTGCAATGCGACTTCATCCTTATATATACTAATAGTACATATATAGTTTTTTAAAACAAAAATATCACAAATACGCGCTCTCATATACGTACTATCTCTCTCCGGTGTCTTCCCTAGGTTAACTACGCAACCAAGGGCAGTGATACCAAGTGTGACGACCCGCCCCGCACCAGCTCACATTTCCAATGAAAGTCATTATACCAATGACCGACTAGCACAGGACAGTCGCCAAGGAAAGGAAAAGAAAGGAATTTGAACTAACAAGGAACCTGTAGAATGTCTAACAACGCATGGAAAAAAATATAATAATAACATAATTGACATAAAACCGGAGAAATAGTGCATAAGCTGAAAACTAAACCATAATCATCATAGCAGCAGAAATCCAAAATGCAGCTTATGATCCATAACCATTATTACAACTTCAAAATACTGTCTCTAAAGCTAAAGAAAGGAAAGGTACACTACTAATGCCCAAAGCAGTTACCATCAACACAGGGAGAATATATGTAGATAATACGTAGGAGCCTCTTGCTTGTCTCCGGATCAGCTACTCGTGCATAACCAGCTAACCTGTCTCTAGTCTGCGCGTTTAGGAGCACCCAGAGTAATAAGAAGAGACATAAAACTCTGGGTCAGACAAAAGTCTGGTATGAGTGATAAGCAATAAAACAGAACAATAGCAGGTATACTAAACCATACCTGAACCTGGACCTGCAACCAAAGGTTTAGCACAACATACTATACAATACTCTAAGGTGCCACTAACATATGGTGTAAAGGATACGGGGGTGGGGTGTGCATGTCATAGTGATGGAAAACAATCAAACATAGCAACCATCCCCACATCTCTCACTCAGTGCGTAAAGCATACGATATCCACCGCTTTGATCACCCAATACTTTGTTACGATCACTCTGCCTCATGGAGTCGTGACGGCTCCACTGCACTGATCCGTAACGACTAATACTTTGCTATGTCCACTCTGCCCCATGGAGTCATGATAACTCCACTGCACTGGCTCATAGCCATGCTACGATCACTCTGCCCCATGAAGTAATAACTACCCCACTGCACTGACCCGTAGCCTAGCATTCGTCTTTCGGTGGGACGTTGATAACTCCTTAGCACACGTCCCGCAGCAAAGTCCAACCATGAAGTTAACTTGTTGGTTCCCAACTGGATCTTGAGTACAAACTTCCCATTTGGACTACCTTTGCATCTTGGGTTTTGGTCTTCTCCAAATCGGTTAGGTTGTCCACTTCTCTTCACTTCAGGTCGCACTCCCAGTTCGATTCGTGGCTCACGTCTCTAGTCCAAGCACCTTCTTTCTGTTCGTAGTCACCCCATTGGTTTGGATCGTGATTTCTCCCCCATAGCATTAGGTTGACTCGACTCGTGGCCCCATCTCCGGTATGGTTCGTGGTGTCTTCACTCGAGCGGGTCATGTCTTGAGTTCCCCCCATGGCGGTTCGGAACGGGCTCCCTCTCTCAAGCGGGTCGGGTCGTGGTGCTAGCTCCAGAGCATCAGGTCGTGGTTTGTTCCTTTAGGCAGTTCGTGATACTCAAGCTGGAGCGGTTCGGGTCGAGGCATATATGTCACCAGCAGATCGGTACTAGAGTGGCTCACGATGGGTGGCCACGATCGGGTCGGTTCGGATAGGGGGGCGATCCGATCCAGCTCTGCACAATTTCCTGCAACTCTTCCAGCGATTGTTTTACGCCATACGACGGCGTATTCGACCATTCTAACTTTTCTAATCAATGACAAAGCATACCATACAGTCATAGCAACATATGGAATTGACCATAAACACCAAAACAACAATATGACAAGGTTAAACGAATCAAACATACCCAAAACCCATGTTTTCCCCTTAAGCATGTTTAACAATAACTAAAGCTAGGATTAGCAAAACTTAACCAAATTAACTCAAACTTCTAACAAAGGTCTAAAATGGTGTTTAAGAATTTCTAAATATTTTTCTAGAATTTAATTATGTTTAAATTTGCTAATTAACCATAATTAGTGTAAAAACAAGGCTAATCACTCCCTTTTGCCACAATTAAAACTTTCAGAACTGAAACTCCCTTGATTTGGGTTGAATCTCTATGCAACACAACATCTCTATTCCCAATTTGATGTTGATTTGCGTTGATTTGATGTAGCTTGGCTTAATCCTTGATTAGAGAGCGATTTGGGATGAAATTAGAAGGTGGAGTCCATTGTTAGGGTTTCTAAGAGGTAAATGGCGGCTAGAAAACTGAAATAGAATGAAAACCTAACTCATTTCAGCCTCCCCATAACCCTAATCCCGAAATGGGTTATGGGCCCATTCACTAATCACCTCATTTGGCTCGGTTAAGCAGTTTTTCACCTTCTAAACCTTATTTCGTCCATATCTCCCAAACGGTAAGTTCGTTTTTCACAGGTGACCACTCTATGGAAAGGTAAACCATCATCCAGATCTAATGGAAGTGGTGTTTCAGGTCAAAATTCCTTACCAATCAAAAGTTATGGCCAAAACAAGATCAGCTAAGGGCAAAACGGTCATTTAAAAATCGGCAAAAATCATGAACATGGGAAATGACCCCAATAGTCATCTCCCAATGTCACACGACCATACAACTCCTTACGAGAAAGAAAGAAAGAAATATTTTACGATCCTCCGGTGTGTAGAATGCGGGTCGTTATACGAAGTTCATTGAATTCTGATTTGGTATGAACAAGTTATAGCATTTTAAATTTTGATTACAAAATAACCTTAATAATATAATTAAAATTTAATTACAATCCTTAATTACTTTTTAGCCGTTAATCCTCTTCCCCTTTCCTCCTGTAACACACGAACCCTCATCGACCAAATCCCACAACGCAGCACGCCACCCAATGAAGCCTCTTCCAGACTAGAAATCACACATAGTTCTCCACGATAAACGATCATAGTGGTATGGATTTAAAGATCGAAGAAATCTCTTGAATTTTCGTGGAAATCCTTGGCTAATTCGAAATGTTTTGGGAAGGATTAAGGATTGAAAATCGTATCATTTCAGCCATTAAAAGAAATAAGACGGCGACAGGATTCTGCATTTTGGGTTAGGGTTTTGGAGATTTAGGGACTTTATATTTATTTATATTATTATTTAATTCACACTTTACTTGTTTACCACTCCGAACTACAAATCAAACCCAATGGCTGTCGTCCCTAACCAAGTACCCTCATTTTGGACACAATGGGATATATTTCGTAAGTTAATTCAGCTGTTTCAATCAGTTTTTATCAAAATTATAACATAAATTAATATAACGTTAAATATTGAATTTGAACGCACATTTTAATTTACCACGGCCACAAAGTGACTCCAAAAATTATGAAATTTTAAATCCAGCTATGTTTAGTAATTATGGTCTTAATAAAAATAATTTCGTCAAATTTGGAGGTCGTTGGAGAAATGACCTTTTAACTAGCATATGAAATTCAATTAAATTTACAACGGTTGTTTAAATTTACTACATTTACATACTACTTGAAATTTTAAACTTGGCAATAATTTGACATTCCGGATCCAAAAAAATTAGTTCCGTCCAAAACGGAAGTTGTTTGCAAAATGGTTATTTTAAGGGCTTTATATAGTATTAAAATATATATAAATTCCATAGCGGTTATTCTAAAATTTAAACTGGACATAACTTACAATTTATAATATGAAATCCAAATTTTCCACATTCATTAGAAAGATATAATTAAATAGATTCTAACGTTCCTTATTTTACTGAAATCTGATTTATATTGCATCATGTATATTCATTTAAAGTTCAAAAATCAAAAATTCAAACTACCGCGCCATTTTGAGTTCGTTTTAATTAAATTTTAAATTTATACATTTAAACTTCAATTCAAATAAATTTTAAATCGTTAATTCTAAAAATAAATCGTTAAATATTTTTAATTTCTTTTAAATCAATTAAAAATAAATTTTAAATTGGTTCCAACAATACGGGTTGTTACAACTAGATTATTTGGAATCAGTCTAGAATTAAGTTTGAGGAGAAGTTCACTTCTACGGTCTAGAAGACGATATTCTTTAAGAAGTTTGTTGAGTCGAAGCAAGGCGAAAGGTTTATGAAGCATTGTCGAAGTATTCTCGTCCATATATTGAGACTCTTTGTCAAAAAAAAACAAGAAATTTATTATTGGTTTGGATGAGTATCTTAAAAAAAGTTAATCAACCATATTAATGACTCTTATCAAAGCTACAAGAGAAGGCTTTGATGATGGAAAGTTTGCTTCCATAGAAGGAGTCGTTATTGAGAGTAAGGAGTCAAAGCCGTAGCAAGGTGGCGGTAATAAGAAAAAGTGGAACGGAAAAAGGAAACAACAACAACAATAAAATCGCCAGAAGAAGCTGAAAGGTGAGTTTAATTGTTATAACTGTCAACATAATGGACATTATTTCAAAGGATTATAAGAATCTAAGGTGGAGAAAAATTTTGTAACTGTGATAAGCCGGGGAATATAAAGAAGAATTGTCTGAACCCCTAAAGGATAAACAACTTGTGAGAGCGTATGCTTTGGGTGTTGTGTCGTCTTCCTCGAGGAGTCCGACTGCTACAGAAAAGAGAAGGATGTTTTGTAGGGTACACTTTCTATTAGAGACCTTTCAGTTTGATTTTTGTTTGATACTAGAGCATCGCATTCTTTTATTTGTAATGAGCTTGTTCGAAAGTTAGGCATAAAACATGAGATTGTTGATGGATCATTGGTTGTGACTAATCCAATAGGGGTTCGTCAAGTCTTTGTATGCTTTGTTATGATCTAGTTTTATCAAGACATGGTTGCTCTTTTATATGTGATTGTTTTGAATTTTGTTGGGTTTGGGATTATTCTGGGAATGGACTGGCCCAAGAGGTATGCAACTATAATGGATTGCAAGATGCTTGAGGTGACAATCAGGAATGTGGATGGGTGAACATTGGTGATACGTTGTCTACAAAGGATGGGGTTCTGGTTAGCTTTTTATATTCGCTTGTGATTCCATGGGATGGGATGTCATCTATGCCAATCATTTGAAAGTTTTCTGATATTTTTGGTAAGGTCAGAGGATTGCCGACGTAGTGAGAGATTGAGTTTCATATCAATTTAGTAAATGAAACTAAACTTGTTGTTATGCCTCTTAGGCAGATGGCGCCTAAGGAACAGCAAGAGTTAGAGGTGCAAGTGAACGATCTTTTAAGTAAGAGATTCGTTCAGAAAAGCATATCCGAGTGGCGTGCACTAGTTGTGTTTGTGACTAAGGCCGACAGATCATTGCGATTGTGTGTGTATTATTGTGAGCGGAATAAGGTGACTAAGAAGAACAAATATTCATTGTTGAGAATAGATGACTTGTTTGATTAGCTTCATGAAGACAAGGTGTTTTCGTAAATGGACTTGACGGTAGGAATTTACGAACTGAGAGTGGCTAGGAATAGTGTGTCGATGGCTGCTTTTAGGACACCATCCGAATTTTACTAATTGCTAGTGATGTCATTTGGATTGACTAATGCACTAGCATATTTTGTGGATCTTATGAGTCAAATTATTAGGGACCAGCTGAACAAGTTCATACTTGTGTTCGTGGTTTATATATTGGTTTATTTTAGGAATAAGGGAGAACATAAGGTACACTTGAGGATCGTTTTGGAAATCTTGCGAAAGCATCATCTGAAGGCTAAGTTTTCAAAGTGTTACTTCTGGAAGGAAAAAGTGAGATTCTTCGGCCATGTCAGGACAAAGAATGGCGATGGATCACGCTAAGGTGAGAACGACACAGGATTTGGATTAACCCAAGAGCGGGACGGATGTTAGGAGTTTCCTTGTTTTAGTTGGATACTAACGACGATTTACCAGGGATTTCTCCAAGTTTGCTGCGCCATTAACCGAATTAATGAAGATGAATCAGGTCTTCGCATGGAATGCGAAGTGTGAGAAAGCTTTTGGAATCTTGAAGGAGAGATTGACGAGTGCTTCTGTGTTGACTATTCCGAGTGGAAATGAAGATATGGTGGTATACACCGATGCATATGGCATTAGGCTTGGAGCAATGTTAATGCAGAAGGATATGGTTGTGGCTTATGCGAGTCGAAAACTGAAGCCACACGAAAGGAATTATTTGACTAATGACTTGGAGTTGGCGGCGATAGTATTTGCTTTGAAGATTTGGAGGCATTATTTGTTGGGAATAAGATTCGAGTTGTTTACGGATCATAAGTCGTTGAAGTACCTTTACTCATTAAAGAATTTGAATCATCGATAGCAGCGATGGTTAAGCTTTTGCACTACAACAAATATACCATATTACAATGGTGCAAAAACATTGTAAAAAGTTTTTACAACGGTGGAGCCACCATCGTGTATTAAGAAGTTGTAATATACTTATATCTTTTACAACATTTCTGCACCGTTGCAACACCGTTGTGAAATAGGATATTTAACAATTTTTATTCATAGTTGTAATAAATTTTATTACAACTTTTATTCCCCGTTGTTGTAGACATTTAAATATCGTAAGATCATAGGTATGACAACTGGTGATCACCGTTGTGACTTCCAAAATATTACAACTCTTTCACACCATTGTAAAATGATTTATTACAACTTTTTTTTGCTATTGTAACTTAGGTACACCTTACTAATATAAAGAATTCATATATATTAATAATAATATGATTCATATTTCAATGCAACAAATATAACTATACATAATCATTCATATATATTAATTAACATAATATTCGATCAACATACACATAGTACATCACCAACTAAACCCGTCACAAAAACCGTTTCAAAATACATACATCGATCTAACACAAAAGATACATAAGATAGATTGAAGTTTTGTCCACAAATGATACATAAGCATACCCTACAAAAGAACTCTAGCTTAAGGCAACGTAATTTTTATTCCAAACCACAGTTGATCTAACAACTTCTCTAATGGTAGTCATTTCGGAATTCGGCTTCCATAAGAAATCTTCTGGATCCACCACCACATCAATCAAGCCAATTAGCATCACTCACAAAAACGTAATGCAAACCTATTCCAACAGCATTTTAAAGAGCGGTCAGTATAAAGCTGTCATCTTGTTCCTCAACGTCTTTGCCTCCTACAATTTGAACAAGATGAGTGCATCAACAAGTATATGAAAACAAGCTGGAACATATTCCAAAAGTATATAGAAAATTTTGAAGACTTTATTTTTGTTTAATATTATTGATCGTAAGGCCATCATTGTAACGACCCGACTTTTCAGCTCTCGAAAATCAATACTAATACATCCTCTATATTCATGTATCTCAAATCAAGTACCATAAAGTCTGATAGTTAGGGGAAAAGAAAGAAGATAGAAGAATAGAAGAAAGGGGATACAGAATAGAATCTCACAACGGAACGAATAATCTATAATAATAACAATGATCTTTTACAAAAAGCGGGAAAACTTTAAAATATACATACATCAATCAGAGTACACAATGAATTAGCCTGAATAGTAATAAACAACCTGTCCTAACAATTGCTGATACATACAATAACATATACAGCGGAATAAATAAAAGAATACGAGTATACGTCTCATCATCAGCTCCTCTTCTAAAAATCCAAAGCAATCCAAATCTGATCTGCAAATATACTTGGTCTGACCCGAGCATTACCATAAAATAACACCTGAATCAGGCTAGCAACCGCGTGAGATAACTCAACATTTAAGTAACACATATCTCAATACAATGAGAGGCCGTACGCATATCCGTAACGGTTATCCCCTCATTAACATCCAACCATTTATTAGGAGAAGTATAGTTGTAAATAGATAATGTCTAGGGTGTGGAATATAAATAAATTCACATAGAAGGAATGGTTACATTGGTTACATTCAACAACTATTAAATGTACAAACAAAACCGATAAGGCATGTTCGTATATTGGATTTTCCATCGGAGATCTCTTAATATAGACCTGAACTCCTTGCACAAGGGTCAGAAAGTACCTCCAAGCATCGTATATCTCTAGATAAAATATACCATAAGGTAAACACAACTGGCCCATGCACGAAACATCGGTGTGCACCACGTGGAACCAAATATACCTAACTCCTGCGCGCAACTTCAGAGAGCTCCCGCAATGATTCGATAATAAGCATACACTAGATACGGAGTCAATATATCCTGCCGTGGTTTAGCAACACCCCAGATGGTGCTCCTACTCTGTTTCCTATCATTTCTGATGTCGAGGTTTCGTTCGACATCTTTCACACGAGTCTTCATCACTCGAACAGAAAAAGAACTCCCAGATGGAATCCCATGGCTCAATAGATCTTGGAATCACACATAGATTCCTTCGCAAATCTCGGAATCACACATGGATCCCAATACATCAACAGATCTTGGAATCACTCATAGATTCCTTCACGGATCTTGGAATCACTATATGTGTTCGAGCATCTTAACAGATCTCAAATCGTCACGTAGCCTTCACTTCACAATCGATTCCAAAACATAGAATTCATATACTAGTTTTGAAGTGGTTTTCGATAAGTAGAACACTTACCGATCCCGGTCTCCTCAAAACCAGTCGCTAGATTTAAGGTCAAGTTCCATAATCGAAGCCGACTATAATTCATACAATAGACGATTGTATATGGAAAACAGCCTTACTTAATTTCCATAACAAACGAATAAACATTCAAGGCATTATCAAGATCATGGAACATGATAAACAGTCGAAGCACATTCAAGGCATTATCATATAATCGGCTTCTAATGCCGTTCCCATTTAATTAATCTTTCATTAATTAAAACCTCTGTTATTAGTAAAACTTCTTTTAACTAGTACAGCTTCATTTGTCAAATAAGACTTCGCTTATTAATTAATAACTCATACTCGATTAATATTCCTTTATATACTAGCGTATATATTCAACTTATACATATAAAAGACATATGTATATATTCTATGAATCCCTTATTCCTTTATGGTCTTAATACCTAAAAGTATTAATATACTTATCCCTCCGGTATAAGTGTAATCACAATTCATTTTCAAGATTTCCGTTTTAACTTCAATATTTGAAAACGTATTCATATACTTATCCCTCCGGTATAAGTATATCTATAATTCAATTCCAAGACTTCTTAAAATATAATCAAAGAGGTTAAAACCATTGTTTAATAAAGAACCTCTTGTCTTTTATAAGTTAAACATATTTATCCTAAAAATGCTTGTCTTTATCTTTAAAAATCCATTATTTAAAGATCTAAGTATACATGTTGACGTCAAAAGTTGGTCACTAGTGAAAGTCAACCCTCAATCGTGTGATGAACACATGAATAATGATTATAAAATGCAGAAAAAGTAAAAAAGAACGGGAAGCACACACAGAATTTTTATAGTGGTTCAGCAAAAAATGTGCCTACGTCCACTTTATATATTATTTCTCTTTCTGGATTAAAAATACAATTGCTTTTTCTATTTGAAGAAGATAAAGAAGGCTGCTAACTCCTCTTCCTTTTGGGAGAGATTGAGGGAAGTGAACTCCAGAAATGAAGTGTAAAGTAATCGGAAGAAAAGTCTGAGAGAGGTCCAGTTCTTCCTCCCTTTTCCTCTTTAATCTTAGAGGTATATATAGGTGGAGATTGCAGCTTGGGATTTTGTGATGTGGTCCAGCCATTTCGGGAAAGCCTGAACATGTGGAACCCATTTCTTGGTTAGAATAATGGCTGGAAGACTGATTCCACTATTCATAAATAGTATCTTCGGAAGTTACAGTTGATGTGGCATCTACTGTGAGGTATACCAAAAGTAGAGCTTCGTCCGGATATGGTTGACCACTTTTATTGCCTTGAAGGTCAGATATGCAGTGGAATAGCTCTATTGAAGATTTCCACGTTGGTCCGAGATATTTGGTCGATACGCTTTATATGGAAGCATGATACTCGGTCCAGCGATTCTTCCGGAGTGAGCTGTCGACGGATGAGGCTGGACTTGGGCCGATATGTGATTGTTTCGGACCTTGCATCTGGTGGGCTTCCTAAAGAGCGACACAATTCCAGTTGCGTGTCTGGGCTTCGATCTGGCTCGTTGAAATTCTTGCCAAAAATAGGGTTAACACTTTGCCCCTCAGATTGCAACTTTGTCGATAGAGGGAGGTGTATTCTGAAATCTGAACCAAAGCACAAACGCTCGAACAGCTATGGTCACGAAGGACCATATTAAGGCCAGAAAACCGATGGTCCCGATATTGTATTAAGGCCAGAAAATCGACGACCATACTAGGTCATATTAAGGCTGGAAAACCGACAACTATCGGGAACCGTATTAAGGCCAAGATGATGATCGCTACCTGTTTGAGAGTTGCTTCCTGCAAATACGAAATAAACCGTTCTCATTTTTGGAGAATGTTGATGGGTCGAGCATTTTATTACACTTGGCTTTGGAGGATGGCGAGCATTAACCATACTCGGCTTAGTAGCGAACATTAACCATGTTCGGCTTAGTGGCGAACATTAACCATGTTCGGCTTGGTGGCGAGCATTAACCATATCATTAACCATGTTCGGCATAGAGAGGTGGTGAGTATCAACCATACTCGGCTTAGGGCAAATGTTTTTATGCTCGACTCATGCTATGTTAGTTGTCCAGTGAGATATGAATGCTCATGGTGTAAAAAGAAAAGAGAAAGTATAATCCGTACTCGTTTTTAGAGAATATGACCCCATTCGGCTAAAGGAGTAGGTGTTTGAAAATGGTGGTGAGCTTTCGCGCTGACCACATAAAATAAGGGGCGAGCATTATCTATGCTCAGCTTAGAGGTTTTCAAACATTATCCATGTTTGCAAAAGAAAATTCATAACTGCTAAATAATTAAAGAAAATAATTTCTAAGGGGACAACAGTCGATTCCAAAGCATGCCTAGGAGCTAAATCCTAACTCCATACATGTGTACATCAAGGTGTCCTTATTGAAAGAAATACATCAAAGGGAAAGATAAAAATCTAATTAATGATAATACCGCGAGTGCTAGTCTCTGGGTCCTTTCCGTTTCTAGGAGCTCGAGGACCAACCTGAGGAGCTTGGGTAGAAGGTCGTGGCGGCATGGCCGGGGCGCGACTTTTGACATATTCAGGAAGCTCTTCTTTCTGACTCATCCTTTGATGAGATCGTGCAGATGTCGGCGTTAATTTGTGTTATGTCCAGCTACGTTGTGGAATATACAATGCTTGCCGGAATCGAGTTCCATCTGGGTTGGTTCTCGTCGAGGCGGTCTTGGAGTAGGCAAGGACCCTTGTACGTCGAGACAGATATCGAGCAAAGAGGAATTGAGCTCAGTGTACTGGTCGTACTTATTTTCATTTCAAGGTCGCACATCACACTCGCTCTTCTCCTGGGCCTTTCCTCTTCCTTTATTCTGGCCGTTGTCGTTGAATGGATCTTGTTGTTTGGCTACTAAAATCTCGAGGCTCTCGATTTCAAGGCCGGCATCCTCTTGTCGGATGAATCGTTCGGCCTTGGTGTAAAAGTCGTATATATCCTTGGGAGGATCTCTGGTTAAAGAGATTGAAAATTCTGATCGATTTTGAACTCCTGCGATGGCGACCATGAGCATCATTGATGGCTCAGGCCGATCGACAGATGCTACGGCCTCGTTGAATCTTTCAAGGAAGGATCTGAGCGTCTCTCCGGATCGCTGCTTGATGGTAGATAGGAACATAACACTTTTCAGCCGAGAGACATGTACTCGGAACTGCTCGATGAAGCAGGTGACCAGAGTGTTGAAGCTGCCGATCGACTCCGTCGTTAGCTGTCGAAACCACATGCCAGCTATATCCGTGAGATAGAGGGGGAAGCACTTAGCCATGATGTTAGTCGATGCGCCAAGTACTTCCATATGTTGCATGTATCGCATGAGGTGGATGGACGGGTCAGTGCAACCGTTGTATGGTTCGATAACTGGGAACTTGAAGTCCGGAGGGTTTCGGGGATTTCTGATTTCCCTGGTGAAGGGGCTGCAATTGACATTATTTATGTCTTGCTGCGAGGAAGTGTCCTGAGTGAACCGTCGGATGATGCTTGCAAGCTGGCTCCGATCTCCGAGGAGTCGTTGCCATGAATTTAGCTCGGTATCCCGGATAGCTTCAGTGCGAGGATCTGGAAAAAGCATGATCGAAAGGGCGGCCGTTGACTGGTCTCTACCTCCGAGAGTCGAGTGAAAGTATAAGGGAAGGTGAGATCTGGTAGGTGGTTCTGAGTAGAATGGCCCCTCTTGATCATGATGAGTAGCAGGTCGAGCCGTACCCGTAACTGAGGGCCTACGGTAGCTTTCTCTTCTACCGCTGTGAGGACCGGAATAGTGGGGTGGCTTCCCTGGTTCGAAGGGAAAGCCGCACTAGTTCTTCATTGAAGATGAAGATTGGTTAGACTAGTCTGTGGTAAGATTCCGGGTTGTAATGGGAATTGCATTGATTCTGAGAGACCCGGTGGCTGCTCGACTGGCTCGATAGGTCGAGCTGCTCCCAACAGTGGGGCAAAGTATTCAACCGACCTAGATCTTGATCGCGAACCTCCTGAAGTTCTGCAGCTGCAGCTGCGCTGGTTGCTAGACGTGATACTTCTGGTTAGGGTCGATCGGTTAGTGGGACCAAACCAGGATGAAATAAAGGTGTAGCCTGATCAGTGGCCTGATTCTACGCAGACCGAAGATCATTTGTTGCCCCAGCCTCGACCGGTGGAGGAATTAATGTTGAAGCATTCAATCCCATCTCTAGTCGATCGAGAAGGTGATCCATCAACTGTTGTTGTCGTTCGAGGAGTCTTCCCTGAGATGCCATTTGTTCTTTGAACTCGACCATGATTTTATCCATGTCATCTCGGGGTACATGTCGATATACATCTTTGTGAGAGGAGGCTTCGAGACTTACTTCTGTGGCGTTGTTATCGCCAGCATCGGCAGTAGTAGGGCGAGAGGATGTTGCATCTTTCTTTCGCTTGTTCGCCATAATTAGAAGTGAGCTGAGCCTCTAACATATTGTCGGCGCGCTTTCCCTACCTGGCGCACCAAAGTGTTGACGTCAAAAGTTGGTCACTAGTGACAGTCAACCCTCAATCGTGTGATGAACACACGAACAATGATTGTAAAATGTAGAAAAGGTAAAAAGAACGGGGAGCACACACAGAATTTTTATAGTGGTTCGGCAAAGACTGTGCCAACATGCACTTTATATATTATTTCTCTTTTTCGGATTACAAATACAATTGCTTTTTCTATTTGAAGAAGAGAAAGAAGGAAGCTATCTCCTCTTCCTTTTGGGAGAGATTGAGAGAAGTGAACTCCAGAAATGAAGTGTAAAGGAATCGGAAGAAAAGTCCGAGAGAGATCCAACTCTTCCTCCCTTTTCTTCTTTAAGCTTAGAGGTATTTATAGGTGGAGATTGCAGTTTGGGATGTTGTGATGTGGTCCGGCCATTCCGGGAAAGCCCGGAAACTTGGAGCCCATTTCTTGGTTAGAATAGCGGCTGGAAGACTGATTCCACTATTCATTAATAGTATCTTCGGAATTTGCGGCTGACATGGCATCCACTGTGAGGTATACCCAAAGCAGAGCTTAGTCCGGATATGGTTGACCACTTTTACTACCTTGAAAGTCGGGATATGCAGTGGAATAGCTCTATTGAAGATTTCCACGCTGGCCCGAGATATTTGGTCGATATGCTTTATATGGAAGCATGATACTCGGTCGAGCGATTCTTCCGGAGTGAGCTGTCGACGAACGAGGCTCGACTTGGGCCGATATGTGACTATTTCGGGCCGTGCATCTGCTGGGCTTGCTGAAGCGCGACATAATTTCAGTTGCGCGTTTGGGCTTCGATCTGGCTCGTTGAAATTCCTACCAAAAAGAGGGTTAACAATACCCAAACTCGTTAAACAGTTTAATTCCAGTTTCTATATCTTTGGTGTTTAGAAACAAGCGTTGCTAAAACACTGTTTACAACAAACCCCAAAACAATTCCTTTCTATATAATTAACTTTAAACGTTCGTTTAAAGATTCAATTATATAAACTTCATCGATATAATTCGAGTGGGTTAAAGACGAATGTAAATAACACATTTTCATGACAAACCAAAACCATTTTATATTTATTCACATCTTTAAAATATTCGTTTAGAGATGTAAATATCGATAAACATTCTATATGGTGAAATACTGGGAATTTCTAAACCATTGATTGTAACTGGTTTGTTATAATCAAAATCATATCCCAAATCTTTTAAAACAAGCTTAATTCGTTTTAAATATATATAAAGTAAAAATAACTTAAATATAGATTTTTAAATAAAAAGGGAAAAATGTATAAGTTAGAAACAAGTTTTAACTTAACAAAGTAAAATGTATATATACTAAAATAATCTAAAATAGGTTTTAAAATAAAAGAAGAAGAATGTTTTATATTTAAAACCATTTATATCCAATTCCCAATCCTATTCGTATAATTTCCCAATTATGTCCAGTTATGTCAAACACACCAGATTGTGTGAAATAGACAAACTCAATATATTATATAAAAAAATATATTTACTTCACGATAATTTCACATATAACAACGTTATATAATCCATGGGGTCCACAGTCAGATTTAACACACCATCAATTCATAATACAACATATGAATATAAATTCGATAACAATAATATTGAGGAATCCTGTTGGATTCCTCCAACCTATCCCCCTGCATCACAGTTCATATATCGGCACATACATATGTAATATAGTTCAATATTATTATACAGTACAACAGTATTGCGAGAGGCGTAAGTTAAACTCACCATTCATTCCAATGACCATTTTACGCTGTTTTTATCTAATTTCAAACAGCATTTGAAATTAAATAAAAATCCAGACTTCCCAGAATGATTCCAATCCACAGCATACACGTAGTACCCGGCGATATAAACCCAACGCAACAGACGGTTCGTCAATCCAACCTCGTACGAAATAGTTACGACATTTCGAAGTTAACGCGTGCTTTGCAAACAATTGAATAAACTTAATTACTTTAATTAAAACATTTCCTCGCCCCTCATTTCTCAAGTGTCGTGCCCCTCCCTTCTTCCCCAAAACCAATTTGCGTATATCCTATGCAAATACCCAAAACCAGTGTGTACGATCCTCCAATGACACACCTTTTCATTCCACGAACCACATATCCGTTGATGCCAACGCGCTTCTCACCTCGAACCAGACCTGGCCACCCCCATTTCATCCCGCTCGATGTCGAGGTTCAAATTCCGATCCCCATCCTCCTACAGTAGCTCACACTACAGGCCAATGTCTCAATTCAACGCCCACCACCGTTCGACGTCAGAGCACCACCAAATCGACCCCCTCAACACCACGAGTCCACTCATCACCTCACTATCGCCTCCGGCTACCTGTGCCAAAATCCGACCTGTAGCTCCACCGTTCGAGTTCCGCTGTCGCTCTTTACCTCCCTTTACCATATTCGAAATCTCAACCACCATTCTCCTCGCGTCGCTCCATCGAACTCCCTTATCATTTTAGTTCGAACTCCAACACCTCAACGTGAACCTCGCCCACGCCCCAGTTTGCTGCTGGAATTTTCATACCCAACAAAAGAGCATCGCACCACATCTTGAGCCCATCGATGTGAAGCTCTCCCTCACTCGAGTTGAATGAATCCAACTTTGTGAAATTTCACTGAGAGAACTGTTCTATTTAATTTGAGGAAGAATTAAAATGTGGCGGCCTATTTTTCTTGTTTGCAGAGGAACAAAAATTTAGGTCTTAAGGAATTTGCTGAAGTGTATTTATAGGCAATTCCTTTTAGATATTTTCAACTAGATATTTTCAAGATATTTTATATTAATAACCATTTATATTCCGTTGAGCATTTTAATCACGCACAGCTTCATAACAATCCCGACTGTAACAAAATTTGATATTCTGCTATATCCCAATATTATGAACCTGATAAAATTGGTTTCGACAAATTCCGACACTATTTGCGAAAATATTATTTTCACATGTAAATAAAATCAAATTAATATTTAACTGATTTTCAAACAACTCTATTCTCCGATAATAAATTTATATTATCGTTCACATTCAAATATGATTCAAAATCAATTTAATTTCAGATTTGAATTCAGTTATATTAAATAACTCGTTTATTCTAAATTCAAGTTGATCAATTTCTAATTCAACCAAATTCATATATCTAAATAAATTAAATATTTAGATCCTAAAAATCCAGGTCATTACATTCTTCCCCCTTAAAAAGATTTTGTCCCGAAATCGCAAGTTAAGTCGAATGTAAATAACCCATCAACTTTACATCAAAAATTTATTTTCCAAAATTTTGTTAAATTTTTCTAACGCCCAAAAATTACGGAAAATTTCGCCAGCACTTCCTTTGTACGGCTCGATCCGAAAAATACCAAATGCCACACAGGGCCTCACTCACTCTAGAAAGAAAAGAAAAGCCAAGCGGTCACCCATCTCAGGGGCATAAAATCCATCAAACCCAATCAATGACATAAATGTGTACCTATTTGTCGAGCAACCAAATCTCTACTTATGAAATCAAAAACGACTTGTTCCTATTTGCTTCCATAAACCTGTATATACTTACATAACCTAAAAGAGAGCTAAGCAAATAGATAAACAACATGATAACTCCAGCATGTGATAAAAAAGTATAGCAATCATATGCAATAACCAATATGATGCAACTGGTAATAATGGTGCACATCCATAAGCAACAATCATATAACAGTATCAAATAGCATCATAATCGCTAACATTCTTAGCTCATGAGTTACTTAGGCTTTGAAACCCCATCGTCGCACAAAGATGATAAACAATCCATTAACCATCTCCTTATGCTCAATAGCCTCAGGTTAACACTTAACCAATTATTCATGCTACACCTCAACATTTCAAGGATTCAATTCCCAAATTCTCCACGAGTCAAACATAGCACGAATTTTTTCTAAAGCCCATACAATATACATAAGCCAGTCGTACGCAATATCGAATTCAATCGCTCGCTCAATCACATGATTTCACTTCCAGACTAGTATCGCTCACTCGATCACTCTAGTGCGGACTCAAATTTGGTTTCATGATTGGAAACCGCCATTCTCCTTACATAGCCAAACTATGATAGAGAATCACATAATCAAATCAAAAATCTTACATCCAACTTCGTCGTCAAGAATTGAGTGAAAAATAACAACTCTGATTGGTAAGCTACCACAAAATCATGCACTCGAATCTGGACCAAATCGCAAAGCGAATAAAACAACCTACGTACATCTTACGTATTTATTCCAATTGGTTTAGTAATATACCAATTTTTATTTATTCAACTTTATCTAAATATATTATTATTGTGCTAATCTCATTTATGAATTATTTCATACATTTCCACTTCAAGTTATCAACCATTTTTTAACTTAAGTTCATACACTAAACTTCTGAACACTTTTCTATAATCACTTCGATTATATTTCCATTGTTCCATCATATTAAAATTCTTATTATAAACTGAATTGATTTCACAAACGCTTATAATTCATTTAATACTTATATTCACATTTCAACATATTCTAATATTAGCCATGTATATAAACACTTATATATTAAATTTACTTAAGTCAACTGGTTCAGTAAATTCAAAACCAAATTAAACTCCTAACTTCTCAAATTCCATACTTTTAAACTTTTTATTTCATTAACAGATGAAATCTAACAAACATCAAATCAACTGAGGTGCAAAATTACATAACTCCAATATATAAACTATATGCATCCATATACAACTCAATTGAAAATTTCAGAATTGAATTTCCGGGTTTTTATATTTCAAACAATTTGAATCCAAAACTGAAATATATTCAAATCCAAACTGCTATCCATGGTACCAAGTTTTTACTTAGAAACTCAAAAATGAATCTCGATGACGTTGCAGTCATCATCAACATTATTTTCCAGCGACTCGAGTAAGTTCAAAGCTTTTCTATCTTTTAAAGTCATTAAAAACCCTAAAACACTTTCAAACCAACTTCATTATGTATTTCAAGTTTTGAAAATCAATTTCAAACTTACCGGAATTCTAAATCCTTTGGTTTTCAACACAAATACATTTCATATTTATAAATTTCATTTATAAATTTCGCTTGCATGTTTCTTGTTTAAATTCGTTTTAAACAACCTCCATTCAGATAAAATTCTTACCCAACATCATTACCAAACGCCTTATAATCAATTCGTGAGACTGAATTCACAAAGTGTTCATTTCCAATGTTTCCCCAATTATAAATCTACCTAACCAATGCAAGCAAATGGATAAGATTACTCTTATCCAAACACAGTAATCGATATTCATAAACTAGTCCAGACACAACTAGAAATCAACCAATAATAGTCAATGCTCCTAAGCGAGCATGACCAATCAATCAACGAATGATTATAATTTAATATCATCCTTCCCTAACAAACAACTCATCCATATAACAGATTTATGTAATGGCGCGTTTTGTAAGGTATAATAATTAAGTTATTTAATTATTTAAATAACGAATATATTAAATAAACGATAGTTGAACATATAAATTATAATAATAATAATTATAATCGAGCCCGTAACGACGCGGTAGTTCGTTATTTGGCGAGTTGAACTTCAACTGAATGTACAGGATTCGTTTTAAGCCGGATTTCTGTGAAACAAGAAACGTGTGGAGCTGGTAGAGTATATCTTTCTAGTGGAAGAGAAAAATCGAGATTTCGTCGGGTAGATTTTGATGTACGTCCAAATCAAATTTCAGAATAGTCGCTATAAAATCGTTTATCGGCCATAACGGTTATTTCAAAATAACTAGATATCGGGTGTGAATTTAGACGAGGTTCTTTTGAGACGTAGTGATAATTTAATTTTTAGAATTTTACTGCAATTTTTAATTAATTAAATAAGCAACTTTTTATTTGGAGTATTTTGCACCCTTAATCAATATTTTTGAAGTTTCAAAATATGAGTTAATCTACCGGTATTATTATATTTTTGGGATCGTGGCACATTGATCGTCATGATGGTGTAGTTGATCCGGTCGATAGCAGTTCGTAATTGACGAAGTTTTGTAAAATGAGATGACCAAAATCTTTTGAACTCAAAATAAAATATCCTAATTATTTCCGGCCAAAAACAAGGCTACATCTCCTTTGTACTCAGCCACAAATTCTTTGTGGTTTCAAACCCAAAAACATGGAGAGACATCCTCCACAAATTCAAAGAACTAATATCTACAAATACCCCAAGAGTATCCTACATTCCTTTTTGCTTCAGAAAAGAACTTGCCGTCAGTTCTTAAGCCACAAACTCAAATAAAAAAATATAAATCAATTAAAATACAAAGCCATAAATCATGGTACGCATATATCTATGATCCCTAGGTGTTTCTCTATGTTCTGGTATGCTCTTTGAGGGACTCGGTTACCGTTTGGGTCTTCTGCTTGGTGACAACGGCGGGTCTAAATCCGCTAGGGTTGAACCTCGCAGAGCATAGGAGCATCGAATCGAAGAACCGAGGTTACCACGCTGTTCACGAGATGAAGTAGCACTTTGCTGCTGACTTTGGTAGGTTCTGGTGAAATTTGATGTCGCACCATCCTTTGAGGTGCAACAGGGTACCACGGAGTCGCGAATGGCAAGGGGAGGCCGAGCTCGCTGGTTTGGGTCCGAAGTGAAAGAGGAATCGATGAGATAAATTTTGGGTATTTTCTGGTGATTTATGGTGGAGTATGTGAAGTAGAAAATGGGGATGAAGGGATCGAATTGGCCATTTGAAGAGTACTGGAGCGTGCGGCAGATTTGAGGAAGAAAGGCTCCAACGTGGGCCGGGTCAAAATGGGGTATGGACTATTTGAATTTGCTAAGGCCCATTTATAGTTAATCCTAGTTTTTAAACTATTTAAAATGCACACTAACTTTAAACAATCATAACTTTGTCATATGGAAACAAAACTCAGCGAAACTAGTCACGTTGGGATCGTATGGACGGTGGATACACCATGGAGCTGACTAGGAGTGAATCTGAGCTCGTTACAATTTATGGCAAAATAAATTGTCCATCATAATCGAGCGATGGTTATCGTTATTAACGATGATCGTCCAATGTGAGTAAATCTCACAAACTCTAAACAGTTTTTTTTCACGTTGTATTCTTAGAACTGTTAAAATATTATCTGTTTGACTGGTTGACTGTGGGTTGACTGTGTGTTGACTGTTTGATTGAACTGCTAGTCAGTTAGTAGAGATTTTATATATATATTTATGTATATATATAAACCGTTAAATAGTCATATGCTGATTCTGCTATCAGAATATTTCACAGTGAAGTGAAATCGATGTTGTTGTATTGTCTAACATCTGTGGTGCAGGGAAACAGGTTGGAGGAATCCAACTGGATTCCTCAACAGTTATTTTACTGTGATTTATATATTGTGATATATAAATGTGATATATAATCTGATGATGATTATGTGTGTTTGAACGATATTCATCGTTGTTATATGGTGTGTTAATTACCATAAGAAATACCAAGATATAGAAAAGAGATTTTCAAACTATAAATTTGAAAGTAATTTATTTATATAAAATCGATGGATTTTATATTATAAAGAAAAGGGGATTATGAGTATAAAGGAAAATATTGGTTAATCAAGTGTAAAGGAAAAATATGTGTTAATCGAGTATAAAGGAATTTATGTGTTAATCAAATATAAAGGATAAATATATTTGTGAAGACAAATATAAAGGATACATATATTTGTAAATCAAATATAAAGGAATATATTTGTCAAATATATAAGAAGAGAAATATTGTAAACCATTTGAATAAATAGAATAAGGGTTTATTTATTTAGGGATTTAATAAATAGAATAAGGATGACATTCATTTATTTGAATAAATAGGATAATGGAGATATTTATTTGTTAAGTAAATAAAGTTAAACTAAGTGAAATGGGTTAAGTTAATCGAAGTAATTTAGTTAAGTTAAACTAAGTGAAATGGGTTAAGTTAATCGAAGTGTATTGGTTAAGTTAATCGAAGTAATTGGTTAAGTTAACCAAAGTAAAGTTAGTCGACTTAATCGAGGTAATTGGTTAGGTTAACCAAAACGAGTTAGTCGAGTTAATCAAAGTGATTGGTTAAGTTAACCAAAGTGAATTAGTTGTGTCAAACTAAGTGAATTAGTCAAGTTAAACTAATTGGTTAATCGAAGTAAATTAGTTGGGTTAATCAAAGTGAATTAGTTGAGTTGAACTAAGTGAATCAATTAGAGTTAATCAACGTGAATTAGCTAAGTTAAACTAAGTGGATTAGTTCAGTTAATCGAGACGAGTTAACCAGTTAGGTTAAACCATTTGAGTTAATCAGTTAGAATTAACCAGTTAGGTTAAACCATTTGAGTTAACCAGTTAAAGTTGACCCGTTAGAGTTGACTAGTTAGAGTTATCCAAGTGGAGTTAATCGAGTAGAGTTGCCGAATATCACTTATTCGAAGTAGAGTTATTGAATATAGTATATTCGAGGGAAGAGTAATCGAATATGGTTTATTCGAGTGGAGAAATCAAATGTCATTCATTTGAGAAGAGTAATCGAATATAGTTTATTCGAGTGGAGAAATCAAATGTCATTCATTTGAGAAGAGTAATCGAATATAGTTTATTCGAGTGGAGAAATCAAATGTTATTCATTTGAGAAGAGTAATCGAATATAGTTTATTCGAGTGGAGAAATCAAATGTCATTCATTTGAGAAGAGTTACCGAATATTATTTATTCGAAGAATAGTTATCGAATATTGGTTATTCGAAGTTAGTTAATCCAAAGGAGTTATTCGAAGTTAGTTAATCCAAAGGAGTTATTCGAAGTTAGTTAATCCAAAGGAGTTATTCGAAGTTAGTTAATCCAAAGGAGTTATTCGAAGTTAGCTAATCCAAACGAGTTATTCGAAGTTAGTTAACCCAAAGGAGTTAGACGAAGAGTTAATCGAATATAGTTATTCGAAAGAAAGTGTTAATCGAATATAGTTTATTCGAGTAAAGTTAAAAGAGTTAATCGAATATAGTTATTCGAAAGAAAGTGTTAATCGAATATAGTTTATTCGAGTAAAGTTAAAAGAGTTAATCGAATATAGTTATTCGAAAGAAGGTGTTAATCGAATATAGTTATTCGAGTAAAGTTAAAAGAGTTAATCGAATTTAGTTATTCAAAATGAGTTATTCGAATTTGATATTTGAATAGAGTTAAACACATTAGAGTGATTCGAATTACTTATTCAAATAGAGTTAAGCACGTAAGAGTTAATTGAATATTAGTTATTCAATTTGAGTTAATCAAATTTAGTTATTCGAAAGGAGTTAATCAATTTGAGTTAAGTTAATCGATTTGAATTAAGTTGAATCGAAATGGAGTAAATCAATTAGAATTAAGTTAATCGAGTTAGAGTAAATCGAATATTGGTTATTCGAAGGTAAGTTATTCGAATTAGTTATTCGAAGGAGTTAATCAAATGAGTCGATCCAAAAGAGTTAGTCGAATATTAGTTATTCGAATAGAGTTAAAGGAGTTATCGATTTTAGTTTGATCGAAAGGAGTTATCGATTAGTAAATCGAAAGGAGATTTTCGAACATAGCATATTCGAAAGAAAGAGATCGAATATTGTTTATTCGAAAGAGAGAGATTTCGAATATGAGTTATTCGAAGAGAGATAATCGAATATAGGTTATTCGAAGAAGAGTTAATCAAATAGAGATTACTCGAAAGAGAGTTATACGTCGAATTCGATTATAGCGAATTCGGGAAAGTACTATTTACTTTCCAGGGTTTAAATCAAGATTTAGTTATTGATTTAGAAATTAGGTGTCTGTTAAATTATTCGAGTTAGGAAATAAAATATGCAGAAGTAGGAATTATAACGTTATAGTTATAATCAAACGTTTTCATATAAGAAGTGGATTCGTAACCTGAATCCGAGAATTTGCGTAAACAGATGATTGTAAAAAGTGAGTGATGAGCTTCATCTATTTCACAGTAAAGGACGTTGTTCAATTAAGGTCTGCGAGGTAATTATACCCCAACTTGATTGACTTCAGAATTGACAAAGGAATAGTTGTGGTTCGATCTAAAAGGTTGATTAGGAATAAAGTTAAGGAATAAGCGATAAATGGATTAAGCGAAACGACGTTTTATACAACGTTCATTGGAAATCCGTAAATGGGTTTTGGAAACGTTTTCCAAATATAGTCAGATATGTTTTCTAAACATAGAAAATGAAATGTTTTCATAATAAGGATTTAAGAAATAGAGTTAAGCAAATTCAGAAACTGACTGGAGAGGGTAAGTTAAACGGTTTTCTAAGTGACGACCTGATGTTGGTTTCGACCTTCCGTATTGATACTTAGAGAATTGTTCTCATACTAGTTACAGTTAGGGACTGATAGTTGCGAAATAATAGTGATGTGAAAATAAGCTATGGAAATGTTTTCCAATGATTAATAACATATATTTTCTAAATATATGAAATAAGGAAATATGAACATATGATGATTGATCGATCGAATTTCCATTTGGGAATAAGATCGTTGTTTGTACACCGACATGTTTTCATTTGATAGTTGAATCACAGACTATCAAAGTTTTTACCATTTTAACGTTGTTAATATGGAGAGACCGGTTGGATTACTATCCAAAGAACCACTCTGTATTGGCATAAGCGTTGCGAGCAATATATGCCAAAGATAATTGAAGACGGAGTAAAGTGCAAGGGCTGTTGTATAAGTCTTAGATAACAGTGACTAAGATGGATATACTGAATAGTGCCTTCGGTTTGTCCAGTCCCAGGACAACGTATATGGAAGAAGGTCTGACAGAGTATATCCAATGGATCGCGTAAGTTGATCTGTTCAAACGTATTCACGTTTGGTGGCGGAGGAATTCGTTTCTCTTAGCTGTATACCCGTGTTATTTTTGAATAAGTCAATTTGTGATTTGGCGGGTATGACGATGTGGCATTCAAAGTGAATGGTGATCAGATGTTCTGAAGATAGACGTAGCTTCTAGCCTCACACCAGGAAGTAACAAAAGTTGGGCTAGGCAGCATGGCTAGTTGGGTCATTCCCAAGCAGGGTGTATTGTCACCGATCTAGGGAATATCCATATTTATACTTCTTTTTGATTTTGTATCTTCGGATGAAGGTTTGATGGCCTATAACCGTGGTGGCAATATATTCGCGACACTCAAGCTAAATGAGTGAGCGGTCATGTGTGGCCGGGTTGCAAGACGTTCTTGTTGAACCTGCAGTGTATCACCTCTAGATTACACTGATCAGAAGGTGCTCCCATACCTTGTCTGTTGGAATCCATTCTCCGATAAGCGCCCTGCGGTTTATGATTTTATACTATGTATGTAGAACGTGAGATGCAAGCGTTTCTGCTAGATTGATATCTATTTGTACTTAGACATTATTATAATATCACAATGATATTGCTTGTCAAAGTTGTTTAGATACTCATAAGGAAAAACCCGTTCCGTATTCACGGCGTGGTCTTATGAGATATCATATACCTGTTCAATTGTTTTAAACTGTTTTACTCACACCAGTCCCATGACTGACCCGGAGTTTACTTTGTTGTTTTCCCTAAACTCTTGGGTGCCTAAATTTGTACGGGCAGTCAAGTAGTCGGGATTTACAGATATACTTGGAGAGCTTGGAGCAGGAGGCTGCAAGATTTTATAGCTATAGTTATTTCCGCTGTGTTGTAAGTGTTGTACTCTGATAAGTGCTATTGTATATATATAACTGTTTACTTCAAAGCTATGTTATATATTATATGTTATTCGTTCCGCTGTGAGATTCGTGTTACTCTGATGATTCTGATGTTCTTCTTCTTCTTCTATTCTATTAGTTCTATCTTTTCTTTCTCACCTTCTAAATTCTTTCACTAACGTCTCGGAATTTCCGACTCGCGAGGAGTCGGAAATTTCCAGCCGTTACAGTTGGTATCAGAGCTTAAGTTAAGTGATTACCTTGGCTCTGTGGCATAACTCGATAGAGATGGGATTAGTAATATCCTAGATTGAGTTTGAGTGTATATATATGAGTGCGTATATGTTATACAATATAAAATGGTTTTATATTGTGGAGACTCATTGGTTGAGTGGCTTATGAATTCTGGTCGATCAGTTGATCCACTGTATCGATAAGGGTTACTAAACACTCGAATACGATGAACCGTCATGGTATGTTTTGAAAGAGGGTAAATGAAATAATTTTTCCCAAAATATATTTGTTTATAGAAGAAATATATATCTTGAAATTTTTATAGTATATTGATTGTGTTGGTTGTTATTATAATCAAATAAGATTATAAAAGGGTGAAATGGTTATAAATGACCAATCGGAATTCATATGAATGTAATATATGAAATAGTTTGAATTAAATATGAATTTAAATCAGAATTTGGAATTTAAAATAAGGAAATTTTAAGTTCCTGGGAGATTTTGAAAATGTTTTTCAAATTGAAAATGATATAGTATTGAACTCACTTCAATAGCTGGAAAATAGATTTTGATGATGAATCTAGACATCATCAGTGTTCATTTTCGAGTTCTAAGTGACGGATTACTACCAAAGGTTTTGTTTTTGGATTGTTTTGAGAAAACAAGTTGTTTAGAAAGTCAAAGGTTTTGAATTGGCATTATGATTTCAAATTGATTTGAAAGAAACGCAGGAACTTAAGTTCTGGAATTAAAATTTAACTAATGAAGTTAAATAAAATGAGATGGTAAAACTAAATTGAAATTTAACTTGAACCGAATTAAATAAAATTGAATTGGGATTAGAGATAATCTAGAATGGAACCAAATTGATAAGTCAATAATTTGGAATTTGATATTAGAGTTCAAATGAAATTCGATTTGGATTTGAGGATATAAACTGAGTGGAATGACCATGATATATGCAGAAGTGATAACAGATCAAAAGGATACAATGATACGACCGACAAAAAGGTACAAGTTTATATTATATATGAGTTTGGATTTTATGAGCCGAATTGGCAAGCCGCTTGGCTGTTTGATTTTCTTTTGGGTTGGAGAAGGCCTAGAGAGGCGAGAGGTGGTTTGTCATATTGACCAATACAAAGGAGGTTATGGCGAAATTTTTCGAAAATTCCAGGCGTTAGAACAATCTCATGATTTATGGAAATTCAGTTAGCCAGAATGAATTAATAATTTAATTGAAAATTAAATGGTTCAGTTGAAACTGGAGATGAGAAGTAAACTAAAAGATATTTGAATCTAGTTAGTAAAGTTGGTAGCATTTTCCTAGCTTAGCAATTTCGAGGACGAAATTATTTTAAGGGGGGAAGTCTGTAATGGCGCGTTTTGTAAGGTATAATAATTAAGTTATTTAATTATTTAAATAACGAATATATTAAATAAACGATAGTTGAACATATAAATTATAATAATAATAATTATAATCGAGCCCGTAACGACGCGGTAGTTCGTTATTTGGCGAGTTGAACTTCAACTGAATGTACAGGATTCGTTTTAAGCCGGATTTCTGTGAAACAAGAAACGTGTGGAGCTGGTAGAGTATATCTTTCTAGTGGAAGAGAAAAATCGAGATTTCGTCGGGTAGATTTTGATGTACGTCCAAATCAAATTTCAGAATAGTCGCTATAAAATCGTTTATCGGCCATAACGGTTATTTCAAAATAACTAGATATCGGGTGTGAATTTAGACGAGGTTCTTTTGAGACGTAGTGATAATTTAATTTTTAGAATTTTACTGCAATTTTTAATTAATTAAATAAGCAACTTTTTATTTGGAGTATTTTGCACCCTTAATCAATATTTTTGAAGTTTCAAAATATGAGTTAATCTACCGGTATTATTATATTTCTGGGATCGTGGCACATTGATCGTCATGATGGTGTAGTTGATCCGGTCGATAGCAGTTCGTAATTGACGAAGTTTTGTAAAATGAGATGACCAAAATCTTTTGAACTCAAAATAAAATATCCTAATTATTTCCGGCCAAAAACAAGGCTACATCTCCTTTGTACTCAGCCACAAATTCTTTGTGGTTTCAAACCCAAAAACATGGAGAGACATCCTCCACAAATTCAAAGAACTAATATCTACAAATACCCCAAGAGTATCCTACATTCCTTTTTGCTTCAGAAAAGAACTTGCCGTCAGTTCTTAAGCCACAAACTCAAATAAAAAAATCTAAATCAATTAAAATACAAAGCCATAAATCATGGTACGCATATATCTATGATCCCTAGGTGTTTCTCTATGTTCTGGTATGCTCTTTGAGGGACTCGGTTACCGTTTGGGTCTTCTGCTTGGTGACAACGGCGGGTCTGAATCCGCTAGGGTTGAACCTCGCAGAGCATAGGAGCATCGAATCGAAGAACCGAGGTTACCACGCTGTTCACGAGATGAAGTAGCACTTTGCTGCTGACTTTGGTAGGTTCTGGTGAAATTTGATGTCGCACCATCCTTTGAGGTGCAACAGGGTACCACAGAGTCGCGAATGGCAAGGGGAGGCCGAGCTCGCTGGTTTGGGTCCGAAGTGAAAGAGGAATCGATGAGATAAATTTTGGGTATTTTCTGGTGATTTATGGTGGAGTATGTGAAGTAGAAAATGGGGATGAAGGGATCGAATTGGCCATTTGAAGAGTACTGGAGCGTGCGGCAGATTTGAGGAAGAAAGGCTCCAACGTGGGCCGGGTCAAAATGGGGTATGGACTATTTGAATTTGCTAAGGCCCATTTATAGTTAATCCTAGTTTTTAAACTATTTAAAATGCACACTAACTTTAAACAATCATAACTTTGTCATATGGAAACAAAACTCAGCGAAACTAGTCACGTTGGGATCGTATGGACGGTGGATACACCATGGAGCTGACTAGGAGTGAATCTGAGCTCGTTACAATTTATGGCAAAATAAATTGTCCATCATAATCGAGCGATGGTTATCGTTATTAACGATGATCGTCCAATGTGAGTAAATCTCACA
Source organism: Allium sativum (assembly GCA_030737875.1). NCBI lineage: Eukaryota > Viridiplantae > Streptophyta > Magnoliopsida > Asparagales > Amaryllidaceae > Allium > Allium sativum. Next base: position 587,222,235 of record CM060916.1, read on the forward strand.
AACTCTAAACAGTTTTTTTTCACGTTGTATTCTTAGAACTGTTAAAATATTATCTGTTTGACTGGTTGACTGTGGGTTGACTGTGTGTTGACTGTTTGATTGAACTGCTAGTCAGTTAGTAGAGATTTTATATATATATTTACGTATATATATAAACCGTTAAATAGTCATATGCTGATTCTGCTATCAGAATATTTCACAGTGAAGTGAAATCGATGTTGTTGTATTGTCTAACATCTGTGGTGCAGGGAAACAGGTTGGAGGAATCCAACTGGATTCCTCAACAGTTATTTTACTGTGATTTATATATTGTGATATATAAATGTGATATATAATCTGATGATGATTATGTGTGTTTGAACGATATTCATCGTTGTTATATGGTGTGTTAATTACCATAAGAAATACCAAGATATAGAAAAGAGATTTTCAAACTATAAATTTGAAAGTAATTTATTTATATAAAATCGATGGATTTTATATTATAAAGAAAAGGGGATTATGAGTATAAAGGAAAATATTGGTTAATCAAGTGTAAAGGAAAAATATGTGTTAATCGAGTATAAAGGAATTTATGTGTTAATCAAATATAAAGGATAAATATATTTGTGAAGACAAATATAAAGGATACATATATTTGTAAATCAAATATAAAGGAATATATTTGTCAAATATATAAGAAGAGAAATATTGTAAACCATTTGAATAAATAGAATAAGGGTTTATTTATTTAGGGATTTAATAAATAGAATAAGGATGACATTCATTTATTTGAATAAATAGGATAATGGAGATATTTATTTGTTAAGTAAATAAAGTTAAACTAAGTGAAATGGGTTAAGTTAATCGAAGTAATTTAGTTAAGTTAAACTAAGTGAAATGGGTTAAGTTAATCGAAGTGTATTGGTTAAGTTAATCGAAGTAATTGGTTAAGTTAACCAAAGTAAAGTTAGTCGACTTAATCGAGGTAATTGGTTAGGTTAACCAAAACGAGTTAGTCGAGTTAATCAAAGTGATTGGTTAAGTTAACCAAAGTGAATTAGTTGTGTCAAACTAAGTGAATTAGTCAAGTTAAACTAATTGGTTAATCGAAGTAAATTAGTTGGGTTAATCAAAGTGAATTAGTTGAGTTGAACTAAGTGAATCAATTAGAGTTAATCAACGTGAATTAGCTAAGTTAAACTAAGTGGATTAGTTCAGTTAATCGAGACGAGTTAACCAGTTAGGTTAAACCATTTGAGTTAATCAGTTAGAATTAACCAGTTAGGTCCATTTGAGTTAACCAGTTAAAGTTGACCCGTTAGAGTTGACTAGTTAGAGTTATCCAAGTGGAGTTAATCGAGTAGAGTTGCCGAATATCACTTATTCGAAGTAGAGTTATTGAATATAGTATATTCGAGGGAAGAGTAATCGAATATGGTTTATTCGAGTGGAGAAATCAAATGTCATTCATTTGAGAAGAGTAATCGAATATAGTTTATTCGAGTGGAGAAATCAAATGTCATTCATTTGAGAAGAGTAATCGAATATAGTTTATTCGAGTGGAGAAATCAAATGTTATTCATTTGAGAAGAGTAATCGAATATAGTTTATTCGAGTGGAGAAATCAAATGTTATTCATTTGAGAAGAGTTACCGAATATTATTTATTCGAAGAATAGTTATCGAATATTGGTTATTCGAAGTTAGTTAATCCAAAGGAGTTATTCGAAGTTAGTTAATCCAAAGGAGTTATTCGAAGTTAGTTAATCCAAAGGAGTTATTCGAAGTTAGTTAATCCAAAGGAGTTATTCGAAGTTAGTTAATCCAAACGAGTTATTCGAAGTTAGCTAATCCAAAGGAGTTATTCGAAGTTAGTTAGCCCAAAGGAGTTAGACGAAGAGTTAATCGAATATAGTTATTCGAAAGAAAGTGTTAATCGAATATAGTTTATTCGAGTAAAGTTAAAAGAGTTAATCGAATATAGTTATTCGAAAGAAAGTGTTAATCGGATATAGTTTATTCGAGTAAAGTTAAAAGAGTTAATCGAATATAGTTATTCGAAAGAAGGTGTTAATCGAATATAGTTATTCGAGTAAAGTTAAAAGAGTTAATCGAATTTAGTTATTCAAAATGAGTTATTCGAATTTGATATTTGAATAGAGTTAAACACATTAGAGTGATTCGAATTACTTATTCAAATAGAGTTAAACACGTAAGAGTTAATTGAATATTAGTTATTCAATTTGAGTTAATCGAATTTAGTTATTCGAAAGGAGTTAATCAATTTGAGTTAAGTTAATCGATTTGAATTAAGTTGAATCGAAATGGAGTAAATCGATTAGAATTAAGTTAATCGAGTTAGAGTAAATCGAATATTGGTTATTCGAAGGTAAGTTATTCGAATTAGTTATTCGAAGGAGTTAATCAAATGAGTCGATCCAAAAGAGTTAGTCGAATATTAGTTATTCGAATAGAGTTAAAGGAGTTATCGATTTTAGTTTGATCGAAAGGAGTTATCGATTAGTAAATCGAAAGGAGATTTTCGAACATAGCATATTCGAAAGAAAGAGATCGAATATTGTTTATTCGAAAGAGAGAGATTTCGAATATGAGTTATTCGAAGAGAGATAATCGAATATAGGTTATTCGAAGAAGAGTTAATCAAATAGAGATTACTCGAAAGAGAGTTATACGTCGAATTCGATTATAGCGAATTCGGGAAAGTACTATTTACTTTCCAGGGTTTAAATCAAGATTTAGTTATTGATTTAGAAATTAGGTGTCTGTTAAATTATTCGAGTTAGGAAATAAAATATGCAGAAGTAGGAATTATAACGTTATAGTTATAATCAAACGTTTTCATATAAGAAGTGGATTCGTAACCTGAATCCGAGAATTTGCGTAAACAGATGATTGTAAAAAGTGAGTGATGAGCTTCATCTATTTCACAGTAAAGGACGTTGTTCAATTAAGGTCTGCGAGGTAATTATACCCCAACTTGATTGACTTCAGAATTGACAAAGGAATAGTTGTGGTTCGATCTAAAAGGTTGATTAGGAATAAAGTTAAGGAATAAGCGATAAATGGATTAAGCGAAACGACGTTTTATACAACGTTCATTGGAAATCCGTAAATGGGTTTTGGAAACGTTTTCCAAATATAGTCAGATATGTTTTCTAAACATAGAAAATGAAATGTTTTCATAATAAGGATTTAAGAAATAGAGTTAAGCAAATTCAGAAACTGACTGGAGAGGGTAAGTTAAACGGTTTTCTAAGTGACGACCTGATGTTGGTTTCGACCTTCCGTATTGATACTTAGAGAATTGTTCTCATACTAGTTACAGTTAGGGACTGATAGTTGCGAAATAATAGTGATGTGAAAATAAGCTATGGAAATGTTTTCCAATGATTAATAACATATATTTTCTAAATATATGAAATAAGGAAATATGAACATATGATGATTGATCGATCGAATTTCCATTTGGGAATAAGATCGTTGTTTGTACACCGACATGTTTTCATTTGATAGTTGAATCACAGACTATCAAAGTTTTTACCATTTTAACGTTGTTAATATGGAGAGACCGGTTGGATTACTATCCAAAGAACCACTCTGTATTGGCATAAGCGTTGCGAGCAATATATGCCAAAGATAATTGAAGACGGAGTAAAGTGCAAGGGCTGTTGTATAAGTCTTAGATAACAGTGACTAAGATGGATATACTGAATAGTGCCTTCGGTTTGTCCAGTCCCAGGACAACGTATATGGAAGAAGGTCTGACAGAGTATATCCAATGGATCGCGTAAGTTGATCTGTTCAAACGTATTCACGTTTGGTGGCGGAGGAATTCGTTTCTCTTAGCTGTATACCCGTGTTATTTTTGAATAAGTCAATTTGTGATTTGGCGGGTATGACGATGTGGCATTCAAAGTGAATGGTGATCAGATGTTCTGAAGATAGACGTAGCTTCTAGCCTCACACCAGGAAGTAACAAAAGTTGGGCTAGGCAGCATGGCTAGTTGGGTCATTCCCAAGCAGGGTGTATTGTCACCGATCTAGGGAATATCCATATTTATACTTTCTTTTGATTTTGTATCTTCGGATGACGGTTTGATGGCCTATAACCGTGGTGGCAATATATTCGCGACACTCAAGCTAAATGAGTGAGCGGTCATGTGTGGCCGGGTTGCAAGACGTTCTTGTTGAACCTGCAGTGTATCACCTCTAGAGTACACTGATCAGAAGGTGCTCCCATACCTTGTCTGTTGGAATCCATTCTCCGATAAGCGCCCTGCGGTTTATGATTTTATACTATGTATGTAGAACGTGAGATGCAAGCGTTTCTGCTAGATTGATATCTATTTGTACTTAGACATTATTATAATATCACAATGATATTGCTTGTCAAAGTTGTTTAGATACTCATAAGGAAAAACCCGTTCCGTATTCACGGCGTGGTCTTATGAGATATCATATACCTGTTCAATTGTTTTAAACTGTTTTACTCACACCAGTCCCATGACTGACCCGGAGTTTACTTTGTTGTTTTCCCTAAACTCTTGGGTGCCTAAATTTGTACGGGCAGTCAAGTAGTCGGGATTTACAGATATACTTGGAGAGCTTGGAGCAGGAGGCTGCAAGATTTTATAGCTATAGTTATTTCCGCTGTGTTGTAAGTGTTGTACTCTGATAAGTGCTATTGTATATATATAACTGTTTACTTCAAAGCTATGTTATATATTATATGTTATTCGTTCCGCTGTGAGATTCGTGTTACTCTGATGATTCTGATGTTCTTCTTCTTCTTCTATTCTATTAGTTCTATCTTTTCTTTCTCACCTTCTAAATTCTTTCACTAACGTCTCGGAATTTCCGACTCGCGAGGAGTCGGAAATTTCCAGCCGTTACAATTTAGTTATGAAATCTTTCTTTATACATAAAATATATAAATTTTGATAACTTATTTCATTTATCAAACTCGAAAACAATATCGAATCGAATGACTTGTTCGAATGTTTCGGAATCTTTATCAAAACGATGATCAGTCGATTGATTAGGATCCAGAACACAGACTTAAAAAATCAAACCACCCAATACAAAATATTTTGTATTCACTAACAAGAACGCGCTCATATATATAATATACATACTCTCAGAACTCAATCTAGGGTGTTACTAACCCTATCTCTAGTGAGTTATGACCCCATACAAGCCTAGGTGTTCGCTAAACCTAAGCTCTGATACCAAATGTAACGACCTGACTTTTCAGCTCTCGAAAATCAATATAATACATCCTCTATATTCATGTATCTCAAATCAAGTACCATAAATTTTGATAGTTAGGGGAAAAGAGAGAAGATAGAAGAATAGAAGAAAGGGGATACAGAATAGAATCTCACAACGGAACGAATAATCTATAATAATAACTATGCTCTTTTACAAAAAGCGGAATTTTTTTAAAATATACATACATCAATCAGAGTACACAATGAATCAGCCTGAACAGTTATAAACAACTTGTCCTTACAATTGCTGATATATACAATAACATACACAGCAGAATAAATAAAAGAATACGAGTATACATCTCGTCACCAGCTCCTCTTCTGAAACTCCAAAGCAATCCAAATCTGATCTGCAAATATACTCGGTCTGACCCGAGCATTACCACAAAATGGCACCCGGATCAGGCTAGCAACCGCATGATATAACTCAACATTTAAGTAACACATATCTCAACACAATGAGAGGCCGTACGCACATCCGTAATGGTTATCCCCTCATTAGCATCCAACCATTTATAAGAAGTATTGTTGTAAATACATAATGTCTAGGGTGTGGAGTATAAATAAATTCACATAGAAGGAATTGTTACATTGGTTACATTCAACAACTATTAAGTGTACAAACAAAATTGATAAGGCACGTTCGTATATTGGATTTTCCATCGGAGATCTCTCAATACAGATCTGAACTCCATGCACAAGGGTCAAAAAGTACCTCCGAGCGTCGTATATCTCTAGATAAAATATACCATAAGGTAAACACAACTGGCCCACGCACGAAACACTGGTGTGCACCATGTGGAACCAAATATACCCAACTCCCATGAGCAACTTCAAAGCGCTCCCACAACAATTCGATAATAAGCATACACTAGATATGGAGTCAATATATCCTGCCGTGGGTTAGCAACACCCCAGATTGTGCTCCTACTCTGTTTTCTATCATTTCCGATGTCAAGGTTTCGTCCGACATCTTTCACACGAGTCTTCATCACTCGAACAGAACAATAATTCCCAGATGGAATCCCATAGCTCAATAGATCTTGGAATCACACATAGATTCCTTCGCAGATCTCGGAATCACACATGGATCCCAATACATCAACAGATCTTGGAATCACACATAGATTCTTTCACAGATCTTAGAATCACTATATGTGTTCGAGCATCTCAACAGATCTCGAATCGCCACATAGCATTCACTTCAAAACTGCTTCCAAAACATAGAACCCCTATACTAGTTTTGAAGTGGTTTTCGATAAGTAGAACACTTACCAGTTCCAGTCACCAGAAAACCAGTCGCTAGATTTAAGGTCAAGTTCCATAGTCGAAACCGACTATAATTCATACAATAAACAATTGTATATGGAAAACAGCCCGGCTTAATTTCCATAACAAACGTGTAAGGACCCGTTACTTCCCCGTGAAGGAAAGAGCGGATACTTTGAAAACAAGCCACAACATAACACAGACGGAAGAACATTTCATTGTATATTACAACAATGCATCAGATACAAGAATATACAGAGTATAAATGAATAAATTACATTCGATAAATATCAGAGATTACAATAAATTACATAGCAGCGGATCCATCGATCTCCAAGTACGTCTGGATAACCACCAACTATTTCCATCCTCTTGGGTGTACAGCCCAATCAGGATCGTCAGTAATTATCCAAACGATCTGAAGACTTCCGGTCTTCGACCGCCGTCTTCATCTTCGACTTATCGTCGAATCGGTTATTCAGAATGGGTATAAACCCGGACTTTCCGAACAACCCGCGTATATTAAAACAAATGTTACAAAAACACAACATACGCCTCATTCCAATTCTTAGGGAAAGGTTCCCATTAATTTTATCCAAGATAAATTCTTTAAAATTTATCCTTTAATCTTCCTTTGGATGTCGTTTCAAACCAAATTATGGTTTTCTAAACTAGTCGAGATTAGACAACCGTAACGAAGTAATTATTTATTTTATTTCCCAATCCCAACATATTCATCCCATGAAGCAAAACTGGTAATACTCCATATCTAACACCACGGTGTTATCGGTAATATTAATTACCATTTCACGTTCAAATCTAATTAAAGATTTGACTATCGCTTTGGAGCAAAACTGGTAATACTCCATTCTCGCTCACTTTCTAAATTTGATAATTTAAATTATCAATTCACATTTCAATTTAATTGCAGATTCATTAAAACTCCTTTTACTGGGTTAAAGAACTAGTGTCATTAAAACACAGTTCACGACAAAACCAAATCACATTCTATTTATTATCGGGTTAAAGAACTAGTGTTATTTAAAACACCTTTCACGATAAACCCATTTCAAATCCAATCAAATATATTAGAAATTCCGATTATTTAAAACCCCTTTTTAAATCTAATTTATTTATTTAAAAATAATTGGGTTTTAAATTTAGTTCAAAACTAGTTCATTTCGATAAAAATCTATTTTTATCTTTTTAAATATGGAGTTTCTCATCTCAATTTTTCCCAAATCACTTCTTATGATTTTACACAAACTATTGATATTTTTAATAATTTTATCAAGGCCCGTACAGTCGATTTCCATCAACGGCCATCGAACTGCACTTACAGCGACCTTTTCCAAATTTGATTTGGACGTATCTCCAAATCCAACCATTAGATTTTGAATTTCTAATATTCGTTAGAAAGCTCTTTTCGATACGAACCCATCGGTTCCGGTTTTAGGAGAATCCGATGGTCGGATCTCCCGTAATTTCCGTTTGAAATAAATGGTCGAAATTCACGAACTACCGCGGCGCGTCGCGTTCTATTCAGGCCATTATATTATATATATAATATATATTTCGTCGATTTCTATTTAAAACGAATTATATAGATAGTTTTGAATTCGTTTCAAAAACATTTTCAACTTCCATTTCAATTCAAATCAAAATTAACCTTTGCTTTATAAATTCGTTTTAAAATTCATTTCTATTCAATTCAAATTTCAATTCAATTTGAATTCATTTCTATTCAATTCAAATTCAGTTCAAATTGGTTTTCTATTCAATTCAAATCAAATTCGTTATATATTCAATTGAAATCAAATTTGTTTCCTATTTAATTCAATTCGAAATCGTTTTATATTCAATTCATCTCGAAATCGTTTTATATTCAATTCATCTCGAAATCGTTTTATATTCAATCCATTTCGAAATCGTTTTCTATTCAAATCAATTCAAATTGGTTTTCTATTCGATTCAATTCAAATTTCATTTCAAAATATGCGATTTCGAAATCACTTTTCAATATTCATTTCAAAATGAATAAAATCGATATAAATATCGTTCACGTCAAAATGGCGTCAATCTAACCAACACGGCTTTATATATTTCTATTTTCAAATATTCTATTCAACAAATGAATATTTGTTTTTGTCAACTCACGACTAATCTCAACGAATGAGTACTGTCCACGTGTGACTATTTTTGTTATTTAATATATTTTATAAAAATTAAGGTATCTATCGTTTGATATTGAATCAGACTACAACCGTAATTTAGTGAGAGAACGATTTCCTGAATATTAACCCCGAAGGCCGAAACCAACATCAGATTAATATCCAGGAGACCACTCATCTCATCTATTTTCCAGTTGATTTCTAATTCTATATATGATAAAGATGTAAATTTTATTGTTTAAAATATTTCGTTTAACACATGACTAATCTCAATGGATGAGTACTGTCAACACATGAACCTTTATATTATAATATTCTTTATTTTCTAAATTGGAATGAGGCCCAATCAATCACCATATAATATTAATTATATGGATTTTCATACATCACACGTATATAATAGCATTGAAAAATAATCAACCATCAACCAAAGTGCACTACACTGTATAAGCATCAAATATAGATGTCTAACGCTTATAACAGCCTGTCAATCAATCGATCGACATATTTAATCAATCAGGATGAGTGAACTTCAAATTTCATACCAACACCCGTGTGGGGTTTCAAACAATCAAACACAGATTTTAGTTGTGCAGTTGGGCGATGTGTAAAATTTATCGACCCAATCAATATCAGTCAAATCAGTGTATATAAACAAATCGACCGATTTGTTTATAGATATTTATTTATTCACTTTCACGTTAAAAATTATATTTTTAACGACCAAAATATTTTATTCAAACTATGAATATTCTATTCGGTTCATTTATTCAATAAAATGATATTTTTATTTCTCTAACATATTTTAGAAAATTTCGGCGGCATAACGGCACGATACTAGAAACGGGACGAGGCCTAGCCTTATCCCCGGTCTAGTGAAGGCCCACGCCATTCACACATCAATCAAATTCACCAAACAACCAAATTCAAATCAAATCATCTAACTAATCTATGCAACCAAACAAACAAGTCCATGGTCTGTGGACGATTGTGTCGGGTGCTACTAAACACCGTCTGCATCCTAGTATATATATATCTAGAAAAGAAATTGAAGAGTGAGAAATTATCACCGATAGCTATCCAAACATCTTGACTCTTCTTTTGTAGAAGTCTTCGTCGTTCTCGCCTTTCGTCACTTTCGTCGCCCGTATTCACTACATATGTAAAATTGAATTTTTACTTCGCTATTCAATATATAAAAGTCGAATTTTTACTTCGCTATTCAATATATAAAAATCGAATTTTTACTTCGCTATTCAATATATAAAAATCAAATTTTTATTATGCTATTCAATATATAAAAATTGAATTTTTATTATGCTATTAAATATACAAAAATCGAATTTTTATTATGCTATTCAATATATAAAAATCAAATTTTTACTATGCTATTCAATATATAAAAATCGAATTTTTATTATACTATTCAATATATAAAAATCAAATTTTTACTATGCTATATATATATATTTACAGTTTTTTTTCCATGCTAATTATATATAAAACTCAGAATTTTATACTGCTAATTTATATAATAAAAAAAACTAAATAAACTAAAATAGTAAAACTCACTTATTTTCCACTGTCAGGCGTCTAACCGGAGCTAGGGGAGGCGCCGGCCGTCAGGTGGTGGTCAGAGGCAGCAGTGGAGTCGTGGGTGGTTGGATTGGGCGTCGAATTAGGGCTGAACGATTTGGGGGTATGGGGCTGCGTGCGTCGCAGGTCTTGGTAGAAGAGGGGGAGGCTTGGGGGAGGCGCGGAAATCGAGGCTTGGATGATCGGAGGCTGCCAGGCGACGCGGCGTCGGCTGTAGGCGAAGACGGGGACGGTCTAGATCGGAATCGGGGTTTGGGGGTTCCACGCGAGAGAAGAAGGAGGGGTGAAGGGAGGGGAAGAGGGTGGTGGTTCGACGAGGTGGGGAAGGCATTGAACGGCGCGGTGGGCCCGGCCTGGAGGCGCGGTCGTCGGAGCAAAAGGGGGCTCGATTCTTTTCGTTCGTTTTTTTTATTTGATTTTCCTGAAGGGAGATGTCGGGGAGAGAGGATGAGGGGAAAGGTAGTATATATTATATTTTAATTAATTAATTAATTAATTTTCAAAAAGTTGACTTTTCCATACGACCTCGAAACGAGGCCTACCGCCTGTCGTCCATATCGTTTTACCCCCATTCCGAACACAATGGGATATGTATCGTAAGCTGATTCGATCGTTTCGATCAGTTTCCGTTAAAATCAACATATAACTCTATATATTGAATTTGAACGCGCATTTCATTTTACCGGGGTCACATACCAACTCTAAAAATTGCAGAAAATATTTTCTAGCTTCGTATTAACGATACGGTCCTAACAAAACTAGTTTCGTCAAATTCTGAGACCGTTGGAAAAATGGCCATTTTCCAGTCGATTAAAATCAACTGAAAACTGGTCAAACGCGTTTTCATTTGGCACGATCACATATTGATTCGAAAAATTATGAAATTTGAAACCTAGCAATAATTTGACACTGCGGATCCAACAAAAGTGGTTTCGTCGAAATCCGAGGTCGTTTGCAAAATGTCCATTTTTAAGGGCCTGAATTCCATAGCGACTATTCAGAATTTTCAACTGGACATATGTTTTGATTCCCGCTATGAAATTTCGATTTCTCGGATTCATTGGAAAGATATCATCAATTAGATCCTAATGTTTTTGGTTTCGCTAAAATCCGGATTGTTTTGCACCCGGTATGTTCAATTGAAGTTTGAAATCGAATTATCGAACTACCGCGCCATTTTCAATTCTATTTAATATTCTATATAAATATTTATATTCTAGCGACGACGCGTAGAATATATACGTTCGAATTCTCTTCAAAATAAATTTTCTCGTCGATATTATTTAAAATAATCTATTTTAAATATTCAAAATTCGCTAAAATTGCCAAAATAAAAATTCTAAACTGGCCCGCATTTTCCGGGTTATTACAATCTCCCCCACTTAAAACTTTTCGTCCCCGAAAAGGAACAAAGTCGAAAGTGGTTTAATTAATCAACTCTACGTTCGATCTGGCTTCCATTCTCCAACTTTTCAGTTTCTGAGAATTTTCAAATTTTCAAAAATTTGGCTAACACCCTAAATTTTCGAAAAATTTCGCCATAACCTCCCCTGCACCAGGAGCCACGGGAAAATCCAGAAATTACCATACAGGCCTTCTGATCCCAAAAAGAAAAAGAAAAAGCCTAGCGGCTAGCCAATAGGCTCATAAAATCATCATCACCCAAACAAAGCAGTAAATTATGCAGTAAACATGTACCTATTTGTCGGGCAAACAAATTTTATTCTCTGCTCTAGCCTCCTTGCTATGACCTGTTCAATGTAAATACTTGTATATGCAAGCAAATGCGACTAATTTTCAATACAGTTCAATATTGGATTCAATTAGGCTAAATGGTTCAAAATTATCAAACAAATAAACAAACAACACAAACATCAATCAATTAGTGGATTTAACGTTTCAAATTCATAATTTTGCTATATATAAAGAAAATCATGTTTTTGATGCCAATTCACAACAAGATATTCTAGCTATATTTTGGTTCTCACACCAGTCTAATGGAAATATATAGATATCACACCTTCGAAACACGAACATAAATTCTGATGATGTAGCTACAATCATCAGAATCATCTCCGGGCGTCTAGAATGTGATTCTATATCTATCCAGTATATTAAAACTTCGAATATACGTTCATGACGCGCATACGCGAAACCTTTATATACTTGATTGACCAAATTCAAAATAAATATTCAAATACGTATAAAACGGTTTAAATTTTCAAAGAAAAAATGTTTTCATTTGAAAAATATACTCTTCACACTCGTTCTAGGATACTACTGATCCTATCTCTAACGAGTCATTCTAATTGGATATTACTAATCCAATATCTGATGAATTCTTTCGTATGGTTCTAATGTGTCTTGTTCTCGAGCTCTGTAAACCAAAGCTCTGATACCAAATGTAAGGACCCGTTACTTCCCCGTGAAGGAAATAGCGGATACTTTGAAAACAAGCCACAACAGAACACAGACGGAAGAACATTTCATTGTATATTACAACAATGCATCAGATACAAGAATATACAGAGTATAAATGAATAAATTACATTCGATAAATATCAGAGATTACAATAAATTACATAGCAGCGGAAAATAATACAAAGCACAACTGAAGGTGATATACGGATACAGAGCTTTCCGGATATCATTCCAGCTGTAAACCAGGATCCTGTGAATATAAATCTGCAAAACCAAAACAACTAGCTGCCCGTGCGGAAAATAGGGGCACCCAGAGTTTAGGTTAAAACAATAAACTCCAGGTCAGTCATGTGACTGGTGTGAGAACTAAAACAGTTATTTAAAGATATACTTTAAAAGAGAGTAATGTTGGATCGAGATTAACCCTAGAGGGGGGGGTGAATAGGGTTGATAGACTTTTTTTTCGCAGAATATATAAAATTAATCACAACACAGAATTATAATCACAGCAGAATAAATAAATGCAGAAAGTAAATCACACACAAATTTTACCCAGCTTCGGCAAACCCTGCCTACTGCTGCATTCCCAAGATTTCTACTAAGATTATTCAGACTCACGCATACAAACACTCTCTAAACTCGCGACACCAATCGCTAACCGCTTACAAAGCTTCGTACACTCGGAACCCCTGCTACTGAACTAATCTTACGCTCGAAATCCAGACACGACCTAAACCCTAGGTGGTGATTTACTCGAATTACAAAACGTAATCCGCTAATCTAATTTTTTACAAAAAAAACTAGAAACCCCGTAAATTGTAAATACAAAAGAAAAATGCAAATACAACTAAACAAAGAACCCCTAGTTTAAAATAAACAAAGGAAACTTAGCCGTCCCATCTCCATTTCATTTTGTAAACGTTATTTCCTTCTTCTCTGATAATGGCGACGGCGGCTCTAGGGTTTAATTGTCTTCACAAATTGAGGTGCCGTCTTTGAATTGCTAGTTGAAAAATCTGTTCTTTGATGCTCTTGACGTCGGAGTGACTCTGGGCTACCTCTAATGTCGAGATCGATTGGTATGCTGTTTTCCTTTTTTTTTCTTTTTTCGACTTCGATGATGATGCCTATGATGAATGGGTTAATTTATAGGATTTCAATCCTATAAAAATCTGATTTTGATTGTTGAAATTTACCCAAAATCGTGCCCTGATTCTCTGTGATTTTGTTTCCTTGATTTTATTGCTTTCGGCCTTGAATTGAGATAATTCACTTGATTTGGACCTTGATTTGAATCGGTTTCTTTCCTTGATTGCGCGTGAATTTGTTGTATGATTTGCTGAGTAGATTTCGATCTTATCTGTAAATTGATTACTTGCCAAATTGTGAAATGATTTTGTCGGCAATTAAATAGTCTTGTGATTTTCCCTTTATCAAATATGCATAGTGATTGAATACATTTCTGGACATCAAATTCTTAACTCTTTTAAAAAAGTGTTGAGCATATCTGGAGTTTATTGTTGCCTTAAAAACACATATGCTAATTTTCTGGAACAAATGATTCTTGCAACTGTTAGAGGCCTTGCCATAAATCATTCTTTGGTTTCAGGAAAATAAAAGAAATGAATTTCTTTTCTGGAAACAATTCTTGATTGAAAATTCAATCTTGGCAAAAATTTCATTAAACACTTGCCAGATATTATTCCATGTCAAAAAAGATTCATGCATGTTTTTGAAACTTGCCAAAAAAAAATCCTTAGAAGCAGATTTTTGCCGATAATATCCATAAAAAGTATTGCCAAGGTTGTTGAATTGATACTGCTTTGAAATACAGTGAACTTTCTGAAAGAAGACTTTCTGTACTTGCCCAAAAATACACTTGTGGAAAAAATACTGATTCCTTTGGCAAATAAAGGAAATAATTGATTGCCACAAATAATTCTTTCCAGAACCATATTTTGTGATTTTAATAAATTCATTTCTGGAAAGATTTATATGTTTCAATCCCAAAAAAAATTTGTCCCTTAGAAACATCTTGCCGAAAATGAAAGCTTTCCAAGCATTGTTGCCACACTGATTTGCATAAATTATAAAATGAGTTTTTGGACGCTAATGAATGTTGCCATTTTATGGAATCAATTAAAAAAAAGTTTCCTTGTTTGATTTTCTGGAAAAGGAACTTGAATTGCAGATTTGTATTATTCCATAAATGAGTTGTTAACAAAGAACTTCCCTTAAATTTTGCCATGCTGAATTTGAACTTGTCTCATGCATATAAATCAATGTGTAACCTGAACATGTTGAGTTGAACCATATGACGCATTGTGCATGCATGTTCACTGTCTTGATGAAAACTGCTCCACTTATATTTGCTGTGTGACACAGAAATTGCATGTGCACACATGGACTGCACCATCCATGCTGAGATGTTTATGTTGAGCCACTATGTATATCTTCCATGCTGGAACCTGCTTTAAAATCTTTCCTACACACTTGCTGATTTTGCACTTGCTGATTTTGCTTGATTCCATACTTGAACTTGTCTTTCTTGTGTTAGTACTGCCTCGACCACTTCGAGTTGTTTTGTCTTTACTGTTTTGATATGCTATCACTATGGCTTGCATTTTGACTTTGCTTGATCATGGCTCGACCATTTTCTTGCTTGAGTGTTACACTGAGTCGAGTTGGTCCACGTGGCTGCTCCTCAGATGCTCACACTGTCCCATATACGTTTCTAGGATGCTGAGGCAATGTACACACGTACCTGTACACGTGTATATATGCATGCTCCTGTGATTCGTCGTCCCTGTGAAAAACTGATAAAAACAGATGCTGCACGCAATCAAAAAAAATGATGACGAATAACCCGAATAACTGAGGCAAATAAATAATAAATAAACAAATTTTTGCAAATAAAAATTGTTTATATACAGATTACTACTCTAGAATTTTATTATGCAGGTAAACAGGAGAACAGGATGCAAGCTGGAGCTGGACCAATATAAACACAAGCTGAAGACAATAGATACTCAGTGTATATGTGAAGACTCAGAATCAGTGTGTATTTATCAGTCTGTGTAAATGTACGAGTCTGTGTAAATGAAACTGTGTATGTCACTGAGTGATTCTGAGTGTTGTAATGAGGAGTAGCTGTATATGTGAAATATCAGTGTTTTATATCATTGAGTTGTAAAATAGTTGGAGTCAGAAGTTTGTACTATCTTAGTTGTTGAAATACAATATTCATTTAATAAAACATTGTTTGAATACTCAATTCTGTGCAATAACATTCTATTACATAAATATTTATTCCTGTATATGAAACATATAATAGTCCAATTACAAACACATTTATATAATAATATATGTTTGTTATTATCAAACAAAAATCATGTTGCTATGCGCAACAACAATCTCCCCCTTTTGATGATGACAAACATACTAAGATTTTGAATACGATAAATGTGTTTGAACATGAAATATAGGACTCCCCCTATTTAAATGCTCCCCCTACAACTAAACTCCCCTTATAATTGTGCATGAGTGAAATGACTGATACGAAGAATAATAAATTTTCAAATTAAAAATATTTATAAAATATTCACTCATGAATCAAAATCTCAATCCATTCTCCCCCTTTTGTTATCATCAAAAGGATTCATAAATTAAAATATAGATGAAAAAATGACTAAATAACATAATTTCAGCTTAAGGGAAAGAACGGTCATCATACATTTCAATCAGTCAAACAAAAATCATAATATTCTAGGAACAGGTGGCATATTTCACATTTTAGAGAATGACGGATATGTGATGAATTTTATATAAAATGGAGAGAGTTTAAAAAGCAATTCATTTCCAATTATTTTCAAAGGATTTTTATACAAATAAAGTACAAAAACAGTGATGGATTTGGACTATAATTAATAATTCAATTCAAGTGACAAAATCGTATAATCTCAAATCCCAATACCTGTCAATCAACAAATCATAATACGTCATAAGATTTAACACATTTCACAGATTAGAAGATGGATTGATAGGCTAGTTTTTATACTCAGAGGAAAAATTCAAATTTATTTCTATTTTTAGCACTTTATTTCCTTTTTATTTATTTTTTATTTAAGAGCACACTGTCCACGCATAACCAGAGCTTGGATTTTTAAATGGGATCGGTCGCAACTTAAATTATAAGACGTCTCATAACCATGCATAACCAGAGCTTGGATTTTTAAATGAGGTTAGAGACACTCTTATATATTAATTATATTTATTATTTTCAACTTTAAAAGGAAAAACTCCTCGGTATATAAAACCAATATGAATGGTAGAAAGTGGTAGGTACAGAGATGGACTGTGAAATAAATTTCTAAATTAATTATATTATGAAATATGACCAACTGTACCGGGATCATTGAAAATTCTCAATTTCACTAATTCTGAATAATAACACCGTCACATTTCCATCACGAATATTTCCACTGTTTATTAAAAAAATTTATAAAAAATTAAACTCTCCACATTAATAAAAAAACATGATGGATGTCAGAATGATGATAGATAAAGGAGATGGTCGTGAAATAATTGCCAATTCAAAGATATTATAATAAATGTTCAGCCATCATGAAAATCTAAATAAAAATCTCCTCTTATTGTGAAATACACTGCAGTCACAATTCATCACAATTTCAAATTCTGATAATATTTTTTGATGAATTATAGATACAGTTCAATTCGGATATTGATTTCAATTTCTGAATGAATAATCAATAAATAATTTTAAAATTGAAAATCAATTACTGGATGAAAATAAACAGATTTATACAAAGCAAATTGAATCTATACAGGATGATAATTCAAAAAACAAATGAGAAAAAAAAAACTGATACCAATTGTAGTCTCCTTTATCGAGGAATTTAATTACACCTTGATGGACTATCATGGACATCTCAGACCAAAGAAATTTAAACACAAACCCAGCCAGACAAATTTAGCACATTTATTTGTATAAGGCAAAAAAAATGTATGGATCTATACAAGGTGAAAAATTGAATCTCAGTTCAGATGGATGAGACAAATATAAGGCGCTTCTGATACCACTTGGTGTCTCTATTTACGAGGAATTTATTCACACCCTAGATATCTCAGATTTAAGAAATTTCCAACACAAACCCCAAACAAATTTGGCACAATTATCAGAGCAGCAATCAGATTAAAGCAAGCAGTTATTTGAAGACAGTATCAGAGCAGTACAAAGGCAGTTTCCAAGCAAACAAGTCAAGATGATGGTCACAAAAAAAATTCCATGATCCCAGATTAAAAATATACTTTATTTTAAATCATTTGAAGAAAAGTGAAAGTATTAGCATTTAATGAATCAATCACACCAAGTTTTATTTCAGATTCAAAATTATGTGTGAGATTCAATAAATAAATAATTTCAAATGATTTTAAACAAATATATATTCAAATCAAATAATCATACAATAACAATGATATTTATGACCATATTTTCAAAAGATTTTTCACAAATATTTTTGACAATCACAAGAGAGATTTCAGATCATTTACATCAAGACTGAATAATAATTCATGATCCAAAAATAAAGGTTTATTCGAAATCATTTGAACAAATGTAAATCATGAGATACAATGAATCAATCACACATAATTAATAACTTCAAATTTGAGAGGTGTGTGAGATTCAAAATATCAAAAATTTCAAATGACCTCAAACAAAAAATAAAAATAAACCAGATGATCATGAATAACGGTGAATTTCAAGATGTAAGACAGATTAAAAAAAATGTCTAAGCCAATCTGAAAAATTAAAGAAATTATCAAAACTGGTAAATAACAGAGTGTACTGTAATGAGTATAATATTTTAAGCGTTTCCAAAATTAATTGAAAGAAACTCAAAACAGCATAAGAGTGTGAAATTTCATTAATTATTCAGATCTTCAGAAATTTAGAATTCAATTTAATAGTGTTCAAGATATGCACGAATACATCAACACTGTTATGAATTCAGAAATAAGAATATACTTCAGAACAATTGCAGATATTTACAAGATTAAGTACAAGATCTGAAAACAAACATCAGAGTTCTATACACGCAAAACAAATTTCCAGAATATCATGAATACTGCAACTCAAGGAGCAAAAAAAAATGATAGTGATAAATCAAATTAGAATAGACAGAAGAAAGAGATAGAAGGGAGAAGAAGAAAAAAAACAAAAAAAAAAATCAAAGCAGAAAATATTTACAGAGGTGAGGTTAGAGATCATACCAGAATCCAGTGTAAATCAGAATCTCTAACTCAACAGTCTTGGCTAAGGAACTGTGAATGATTTCAGAAGTATTGAGCAGCTTGAATTTAAATCTCTTTTGCTTAGCAGTTCCTCAGCCACCTCTGGTACCTAACAATTAAGAGAATCGAGTGGTCTAACAAAATTTGTAAAACTACTCACAGTTGTATTCATATGTTTTGGTACCCAGACTTGTTTATATAACAGACCATTAGAATAAACTTTCGTACCCTTAGGAACCCAAATCTGTTTGAACTTAACAAAGCCCATTTTATTTCCTTTTGGGATCGAAGAATGTATAGATGGTTTATTATAAAACAAGTTCTCATTTCTGGTGTGACTTAAAAATCTCTCTGAATTTTCAAAATTCAAATTTTCAGAATGACCATTCTTGAAGCAATTTGAAGAAAAATCACAAGAATTTAATTTTTCAAAATCATTTGTTTTTCCAAAACCAAGACCATGTTTATTTCCAACAGAAATTTGGTTTTTCAACAACATATTCAAAGATTTTTCACCATTAGAGAAACGTTTTAGACTCAACTCAAGATTGCTGATCTTGGACTTAAGACCGGAATTTTCTTTCATTAGGTTCGAGCAACGATTAATGCTGGTTTTTCTTCTCTCAGTATCATTTTGTTTTAAAAACCAATTTTCATTTTCAAGCAGTTTGATTTTGGTGTTTGACTCAAGGATTTCAGATTCAAATTTAATTTGTTTTTCAAATTCAAGTTTCTTGAGATTTTCAATCTCTTTTTCAAGCTCATTCAAAATCATATCTGTTTTCAACAAACTTTTATTTTCAGCAATTTCATGTTTGGAATTTTTAATAGCCTTAAAATTGATGAATTCTTTTTGTAAACAATTGTTAGTACTTTTTAACTCAATCTCGTTATCTTTTAAAATAAGAATTTCTTCTTCAAGCTTTTGAATGTTTTTGTTGAGATAAACGAGATCAGTTTTTAATTTCAAACAATTCTCACAATCAGAATTATCTAATTTTATGACGTTTGTAAATTCTGATTCCAAACAGTTAATTTTGCTATTCAACTCGTGATTTTTAGATTTTAAAGATTTGTTTTTACGATGGAGTTTATCAATGATTTTTGTTAAATCAGTACACATATAAACCAACTCTTCATATGAGAAGCTTTCAGTTTCATTGTCTGTTGAGTCTCCATCGTCTGATCTACTTGAATTTTCATTTGTTTCTTCTCCTGAGCATAAATCTGAATCTGAGTTGTCCATTTTGGATTTTGAGCTACTGTTGTCAACCTTTCCATACTTCGTATTGAGAAAATTCCATATTTCCTGCGCAGTCAAGCAATGAGAAATGAGGTTATATTGGACATCATCAATATATGAATACAAAGTGTGAATAGCACGAGAATTAAATCCAATATCGTTTCTATTGACCATATCATAACCATTAATAACAGTATCCCAACATTTAATATCAATAGATTTTAAATATAATTCCATTTCTAATTTCCAATTTAAAAAATCTGTACCATTGAAAATAAATGGAATACAACTGGACTGATTCTCAGAAGACTGACAACTAAGATCCATGACTCTAGGGTTAATGAAATAACCTGCTCTGATACCAAATGTTGGATCGAGATTAACCCTAGAGGGGGGGTGAATAGGGTTGATAGACTTTTTTTTTCGCAGAATATATAAAATTAATCACAACACAGAATTATAATCACAGCAGAATAAATAAATGCAGAAAGTAAATTGTGACGAGAAGGAATTTCGCTCGGTCCGAACCAGTCGCTAAACCGATCCAGGCCGTTCGAAACGCCCTATCGTTTGCGAACACGACAAAACAGAACGCATACAGAAGAACATTTCATTGTATATTACAACAATGCATCAGATTACAAGAATATACAGAGTATAAATGAATATTACACAGAAATATCAGAGATTTAAATTACATTTAAACACATAGCAGCGGAAAATAATACAATACACAACTAGAATGAGATATACGGATACAAAGCTTTCCGGATATCGTTCCAGCTGTAAACCAGGATCCTGTGAATATAAATCTGCAAAACCAAAACTACTAGCTGCCCGTGTCAAAATAGGGGCACCCAGAGTTTAGGTTAAAACAATAAACTCCAGGTCAGTCATGTGACTGGTGTGAGAACTAAAACAGTTATTAATCTTTATTTTAAATCATTAGGTAAATCAAGGGACCACGCCGTATAACACGGAACGGGTTTCCTCCCAAGAATACCAGTGCATAAAACAAACGGCGCAATGCTAAATAAAGAAAAATGAAGCTGTTATAAGACCCAGGTCCCATCACACAATGCAACGCAGTCGAGGATAGGGTTTTCCCTTATAACAGCCAAAGGATGCTTGATACATTTTAAAACAAATCATTTGATACTATTATAAGTGTATAAAACAACTTCAAATCATAAGTATCAATCATAGGCGGCATGAGCGCCCCATCCCACTATGTCGCCATACTAGGCTCTACAAATAAAACCGCAAATGTCACGTATTTGGAAATTGGATTTCCGTCTATGAACCGAGGCAAAAGATAGTCCTCAACCGATTCGTGACTCTCTAGCCCGAGCCACCGGAACAGCCGCAACTGCCCCTTGGATCGTCAGGGCCGGTCCACCGATGTGGATTATAGTGCCTGAACAATACGTTTCCCCGCCCTTTGGGGCGTAAATGAGCCAACTAAATGACTCCATCGGTTCGAGAACGACCGATCAATCCGAGGCGCCTCGCAACAGCAACAACCACATAAGTCAAACTCGTCAGGGCGTGTAAAACCACTGACGCCACTTCTAGCTAGAAAGAAACGCAAGTCCTCCCTGATGTCCCCTCCCGTTTTTGGTTCATACCGGGTGTGAAACTCGCGAAGCAAACGTTACACAAAGCTACGCCACAAAGGCCGTGCTTTGATCATCACCACAAGACTTTGCTTTTCAACAGAAGCCTCGATCAATTGCCACTTAGGCATGCCACACAGGCAATTCACTCCATGCGTTTGATATCCATCAATATATAACCCCTGAGCTCGTACGTCTCAGAGAAGGGCGTTAAGCAAGAGAATAAATTCTCCGCCGCCAAACAGATATATATTTAATAGAGATCAATCACACGGACTAAAATCCAATGTCAGACACACAGTCCATTTACAAGTCCGTTCTGGGTCTGAACGAAACCGGAGGCACCTAGTACCCCGCATATCCATCGATCTCCAAGTACGTCTGGACGATCACCAACTGTTTCCATCTTCTTGGGTGTACAGCCCAATCAAGATCATCAGTTATCACCCAAACGACGTGAAGACCTCCGGTCTTCGACCATCGTCTTCATCTTCGACTTATCGTCGTATCGATTATTCAGAATGGGATAAACCCGGACTTTCCGAATAACTCGCGTATATTTTAAATAAGTGTTACACAAACACAACATACGCCTCATTCCAATTCATCAGTCACTAACCGTAAATTAATCAAGAGAATAATTCCCCAAATATTAACCCCGAAGGCCGAAACCAACATCAGATCAATATCCAGAAAACCATTCTGCTTAGCTAACCGACAGTTAGTTTCTAAATTTCACATTCATAGGGAAAGGTTCCCATTAATTTTATCAAAGATAAATTCTTGAATTTATTCTTTAATCAACTTTTGAATATCAATTCAAACTAGTCGGGATTAGCGAACCTTACCGAAGTAATCATTTATTTTAATTTCCCCATCCCAACTTATTCATCCCATGAAGTAAAAACTGGTAATACTTCACATCCAACACCACAGTGTTATCGGTAAATTCAATTACCATTTCACGTTCAAATCTAATTAAAGATTTAACTATCGTCTGGAGCAAAACTGGTGATACTCCATTTTCGATCATTTCAATCTAATTAAAGATTCATTAAAACTCCACTTAGTTTTAATCTTCGACTGGGTTAAAGAATCAGTGTCATTTAAAAACACGGTTCACGATAAACCCAAAATCACATTCATTAATTATCGGGTTAAAGAACGAGCGTTATTTAAAACACTGTTCACGATAAACCCAAAAATCAATATCAATTCAATTCCAATTAAATATTATTTAATTGGTACACTTCATTAAATCTAAATAAAAAGATTTAATCATTTCTCAACTGGGTTCAAGAACAGTGTTAGTGAAGACACCATTCACGACAAACCCAAATCACATTCGATATTCAATACAAGGCTCTGAATAGAAAATATATCGGCTTATATTCAATATCGAATTCTACGACTAACAAATGTCGTATTGGAAATAACGATATAAATATATATCTTTCAAATCTCCATAACAACACCTGTATAATCACGAATTCCAACATCGAAATATTCCGAAGACAATTTCGATTCAAATCCACTCCAATGCAATCATTGGAAATTTTGGTTATTTTCAAAACCCTTTTCAAATTCAATTTATTTATTTCAAAATAAATAGAATTATAATTCTAGTTCAAAACTAGTTCATTTCGATAAAAATCTATTTTTATCCTTTCAAATATGGAGTTTTTCATCCCAAATCTTCACAAATCATTTCTTATGATTTTACACAAATTATTACTATTTTTAATAATTTTATCAAGGCCCGTACAGTCGATTTCCATCAATGGCCATCGAACTGCACTTACAGCGACCTTTTTCGAATTTGATTTGGACATAATTCCAAATCCAACCGTTAGATTTCAAATTTTTAACATTCATTAGGAAGCTCTTTTCGATACGAACCCAACGGTTCCGGTTTTAGGAGAATCCGACGGTCGGATCTCCCGCAATGTCCGTTTGAAATAAATGGTCGAAATTCACGAACTGCCGCGGCGCGGCGCGTTCTATTCAGGCCATTATATTATATATATAATATATATAATATATATTTCGTCGATTTCTATTTAAAACGAATTATATAAATAGTTTTAAATTCGTTTCAAAAGCAATTTCAACCTCCATTTCAATTCAAATCAAAATTGAATTCTTCTTTATAAATTCATTTTAAAATTCATTTCTATTCAATTCAAATTTCAATTCAATTTGAATTCATTTCAATTTGCTTTCAATCCATTTCGAATTCGTTTTCAATTCAATTCATTTCGAAATCGTTTTCAATTCAATATGATTATCGTTTACGTCAAAATGGCGTCAATCTAATCAACACGGCTTTATATATTTCTAATTTCAAATATTCTATTTCAAATATTTCTATTAAAATATTTCGTTCAACACATGACCAATCTCAATGGATGAGTATTGTCAACACATGAACCTTTATTTTATAATATTCTTTATTTTTCAAATTGGAATGAGGCCCAATCAATCACCATATAAAATTAATTATATGGATTTTCATACAACACATGTATATAATAGCATTGAAAATAATCAACCATCAACCAAAGTGCACTACACTGTATAAGCATCAAATATAAATATCTAACGCTTATAACAGCCTGTCAATCAATCGATCGACATATTTAATCAATCAGGACGAGTGAACTTCAAATTTCCTCCTAACACTCGTGTGGGGTTTCAAACAATCAAACACAGGTTTTATTTGTGCAGTTGGGCGATGTGTAAAATTTATCGACCCAATCAATGTCCTTCAAATAGGTGTACATAAACAAACCGTCTGGTTTGTAAATGAATATTTATTTATTCACATTCACGTTAAAAATTATATTTTTAACGATAAAACATTTTATTTCAACCTATGAATTTCTATTCAATTCATTTATTCAATAAAATGATATCTTTATTTTTCTAACTTATTTTAGAAAATTTCGGCGGCATAACGGCACGATACTAGAAACGGGACAAGGCCTAGCCTTATCCCCGGTCTAGTGAAGGCCCACGCCATTCACACATCAATCAAATCAATTCGTTATGCAAACCACCAAATTTGGAGTAAGAGTCTAACCTAGCCTTACTCCTTCGCCTTATAACGGCGCATGTCTAATCCTAACCAATTTATCGATTCGATTTTTTTCACACCACAAACCACATTCATTACCAATATCGCAATCAATCACCAAACAGCCAAACAAACAAGTCCATGGTCTGTGGACGATTGTGTCGGGTGCTACTAAGCACCGTCTGCATCCTAGTATATATATATAACTAGAAAAAGAAATTGAAAGGTGAGAAATTCTCACCGATAGCTATCCTAGCTCCACGGCACATCATTTGCAGAAGTCTTCATCGCTATCGCATCTTCGTCATCTTCGTTGCCCGTAGCCACTACATACATAAAAATCGAATTTTTACTTCGCTATTCAATATTTAAAAATCATATTTTTCTATCGAAGTTCAATATATAAAAATTCTATTTTTCTATCGAAGTTCAATATTTAAAAATTCTATTTTTCTATCGAAGTTCAATATATAAAAATTCTATTTTTCTATCGAAGTTCAATATATAAAAATTCTATTTTTCTATCGAAGTTCAATATATAAAAATTCTATTTTTCTATCGAAGTTCAATATATAAAAATTCTATTTTTCTATCGAAGTTCAATATATAAAAATTCTATTTTTCTATCGAAGTTCAATATATAAAAATTCTATTTTTAGTTCGCTATTCAATATATAAAAATCGAATTTTTAGTTCGCTATTGAATATATAAAAAACGAATTTTTAGTTCGCTGTTCACTATATAAAAATCATATTTTTATTTCGAAGTTCAAACATTTCATATGTAAAAACCATGTTTTTATTTCACGCATTTTTATTTTTCAAAGCAAAGACATTTTATTTTTCAAAGCAAATACATTATATTTTTCAAAGCAAATACATTTTATTTTTCAAAGCAAAGACATTTTATTTTTCAAAGCAAAGACATTTTATTTTTCAAAGCAAAGACATTTTATTTTTCAAAGCAAAGACATTTTATTTTTCAAAGCAAAAATCTAAACTTTTATAAATTAAAAATCCTAAAAATAAATAAACAAAGCTATATATATGTAAAAATTCTCTTTTTTAAAACACTGATATATATTTTTCCAATTTAAATACTGATTTATATTTTCTGTTCTAAATACTGATTTATAAACAATATATGTTATTTAACAAAACTGATTTTACCTTTTTTTTTCTGGAGCACGTTGGACGAAGGGCCGGCTGACGATCAGAGGGGTCGACGGTGTCGACCCTGGGGAGAGCAGCCATCGCCTTGACCGAGGCGACGATCGGTGGTCCCAGGCGGTCGGCAACGACCTGTGAACGGCAGCCCTCTGCGGCTCGACGTTGGTGGAGGGCCAGGCGGAGGGTAGTGGGAGTTTCGATTGGGGGTTGGTGGCTGGTGGTTCGCCATCGGCGACGAGGCGGAGGGAGGGGGTTCGATTAGGGATTCAGTTTTTTTTTTTTTTTTAGATCTGAAATAGTTTTCGAACGGGGGGGGGGGGGGGCAGAGTAAAAGGGGAAGGAGATATTTTTATTATTATTATTTATTTATTTATTTTATTAAATTATTCTGCAAAAAGTTGACTTTTACCTACGACCTCGAAACGAGGCCCACCGCCTGTCGTCCATAGCGTTTCACCCCCATTCCGAACACAATGGGATACGTTTCGTAGTTTGATTTGATCGTTTGAATCAGTTTCCTTTTGAATTTTCATTTAAATCACTATATTGAATTTTAAACGTACATTTCAAATTACCGGGGCCACATACTAACTAGAAAAATTCCAGAAAAATATTTTCTAGCTTCGTATTGACGATACGGTCCTAACAAAACTAGTTTCGTCGAATTCTGAGATCGTTAGAAAAATGGCCAATTTCCAGTCGATTAAAATCAACTGAAATGGTCAAAACACGTTTTCCTTTGCCACGCTCACATACTGGTTCGAAAAATTATGAAATCTGGAATCCAGCAATAACTTAACATCACGGACCCAACAAAACTGGTTTCGTCGAAATCCGAGGTCGTTTGCAAAATTGCTATTTTTAAGGGCCTTATATATATAAAAATATATATAAATTCCACAGCGACTATTTCTAATTTTAAACTGGACATATCTTATCATTTCTAAGATGAAATCTCAGTTTGTTAACTTCATTACAAAGATATAGTTATACAGATTCAAATATTTCTTGTTTCGTTCAATTCTGACTTATATTGAATTCTGTATATTCATTTGAAATTAGAAATCGAATTTTCGAACTACCGCGCCATTTTCTATTCTTTTTATAATAATATATAATTATTTATATTCTAACGACGGCGTATATAATATATGTTCGAATTATATTCAAAATAAATTTCTCGTTGATTTTATTTAAAATAATTCATTTTAAATATTCAAAATTCGCTAAAATTGCCAAAATAAAAATTTCAAACTGGCTCGCATTTTACGGGTTGTTACAATCTCCCCCACTTAAAACTTTTCGTCCCCGAAAAGGAACAAAGTCAAAAGTGGTTTGATTATTCAGCTCTACGCTCGATCTGGCTTTCATTCTCCAACTTTTTAGTTTCTGAGAATTTTCAAAATTTCAAAAATTTGGCTAACACCCTAAATTTTCGAAAAATTTCGCCATAACCTCCCCTGCAATGGGAGCATCGGGGAATTTCAAATAGCTTCCCCGGTCCTTCAGATCTCAAAAAGAAAAAGAAAAAGCCAAGCGGCTAGCCAATAGGCTCACAAAATCATCATCACCCAAACAAAACAGGAAATTATGTAGTAAACATGTACCTATTTGTCGGGCAAACAAATTTTATTCTCTGCTCTAGCCTCCTTGCTAT
The DNA here is from genome assembly GCA_030737875.1 of Allium sativum. NCBI lineage: Eukaryota > Viridiplantae > Streptophyta > Magnoliopsida > Asparagales > Amaryllidaceae > Allium > Allium sativum. Next base: position 587,250,038 of record CM060916.1, read on the forward strand.
GACCTGTTCAAAGATTTATATGCATATGCAAGCAAATGCGACTAATTTTCAATACAGCTCAATATTTGGTTCAATTAGGCTAAATGGTTCAAAAATTAGCAAACAAATAAACAAACAACACAAACATCAATCAATTAGTGAATTAGAGTTTCAAATTCATAATTTTGATACATATACAAAAATCAGGTTTTTGATGCCAAATCACAACAATAGGCCCTATCTAATTTTTGGTTCTCACACCAGTCAATAGGAAATATATAGAAATCTCACTTTCGTCACTCGAATATAAACACTGATGATGAGGCCTCATCATCTGAATCATCTCCGGGCGACTAGAGTGTGATTCTATATCTATCCAGTATATTAAAACTTCGAATAGACGCTAGCTAGGCGCATACGCAAAATCTTTATATATTGGACTGTCCTAATCAATATAAATAGATAGTCAAATACGAATGATTGATTTAGATTTTCAAAACAAAATTTGTTTTCATTTGAAAAATATACTCTTCACACTCGTTCTAGGATACTACTGATCCCATCTCTAACGAGTCATTCTAATTGGATATTACTAACCCAATATCTGATGAATTCTTTCATATGGTTCTAATGTGCCTTGTTCTCTGCTTTGTAAACCAAAGCTCTGATACCAACTGTGACGAGAAGGAATTTCGCTCGGTCCGAACCAGTCGCTAAACCGATCCAGGCCGTTCGAAACGCCCTATCGTTTGAGAACACGACAAAACAGAACGCATACAGAAGAACATTTCATTGTATATTACAACAATGCATCAGATTACAAGAATATACAGAGTATAAATGAATATTACACAGAAATATCAGAGATTTAAATTACATTTAAACACATAGCAGCGGAAAATAATACAATACACAACTAGAATGAGATATACGGATACAAAGCTTTCCGGATATCGTTCCAGCTGTAAACCAGGATCCTGTGAATATAAATCTGCAAAACCAAAACTACTAGCTGCCCGTGTCAAAATAGGGGCACCCAGAGTTTAGGTTAAAACAATAAACTCCAGGTCAGTCATGTGACTGGTGTGAGAACTAAAACAGTTATTAATCTTTATTTTAAATCATTAGGTAAATCAAGGGACCACGCCGTATAACACGGAACGGGTTTCCTCCCAAGAATACCAGTGCATAAAACAAACGGCGCAATGCTAAATAAAGAAAAATGAAGCTGTTATAAGACCCAGGTCCCATCACACAATGCAACGCAGTCGAGGATAGGGTTTTCCCTTATAACAGCCAAAGGATGCTTGATACGTTTTAAAACAAATCATTTGATACTATTATAAGTGTATAAAACAACTTCAAATCATAAGTATCAATCATAGGCGGCATGAGCGCCCCATCCCACTATGTCGCCATACTAGGCTCTACAAATAAAACCGCAAATGTCACGTATTTGGAAATTGGATTTCCGTCTATGAACCGAGGCAAAAGATAGTCCTCAACCGATTCGTGACTCTCTAGCCCGAGCCACCGGAACAGCCGCAACTGCCCCTTGGATCGTCAGGGCCGGTCCACCGATGTGGATTATAGTGCCTGAACAATACGTTTCCCCGCCCTTTGGGGCGTAAATGAGCCAACTAAATGACTCCATCGGTTCGAGAACGACCGATCAATCCGAGGCGTCTCGCAACAGCAACAACCACATAAGTCAAACTCGTCAGGGCGTGTAAAACCACTGACGCCACTTCTAGCTAGAAAGAAACGCAAGTCCTCCCTGATGTCCCCTCCCGTTTTTGGTTCATACCGGGTGTGAAACTCGCGAAGCAAACGTTACACAAAGCTACGCCACAAAGGCCGTGCTTTGATCATCACCACAAGACTTTGCTTTTCAACAGAAGCCTCGATCAATTGCCACTTAGGCATGCCACACAGGCAATTCACTCCATGCGTTTGATATCCATCAATATATAACCCCTGAGCTCGTACGTCTCAGAGAAGGGCGTTAAGCAAGAGAATAAATTCTCCGCCGCCAAACAGATATATATTTAATAGAGATCAATCACACGGACTAAAATCCAATGTCAGACACACAGTCCATTTACAAGTCCGTTCTGGGTCTGAACGAAACCGGAGGCACCTAGTACCCCGCATATCCATCGATCTCCAAGTACGTCTGGACGATCACCAACTGTTTCCATCTTCTTGGGTGTACAGCCCAATCAAGATCATCAGTTATCACCCAAACGACGTGAAGACCTCCGGTCTTCGACCATCGTCTTCATCTTCGACTTATCGTCGTATCGATTATTCAGAATGGGATAAACCCGGACTTTCCGAATAACTCGCGTATATTTTAAATAAGTGTTACACAAACACAACATACGCCTCATTCCAATTCATCAGTCACTAACCGTAAATTAATCAAGAGAATAATTCCCCAAATATTAACCCCGAAGGCCGAAACCAACATCAGATCAATATCCAGAAAACCATTCTGCTTAGCTAACCGACAGTTAGTTTCTAAATTTCACATTCATAGGGAAAGGTTCCCATTAATTTTATCAAAGATAAATTCTTGAATTTATTCTTTAATCAACTTTTGAATATCAATTCAAACTAGTCGGGATTAGCGAACCTTACCGAAGTAATCATTTATTTTAATTTCCCCATCCCAACTTATTCATCCCATGAAGTAAAAACTGGTAATACTTCACATCCAACACCACAGTGTTATCGGTAAATTCAATTACCATTTCACGTTCAAATCTAATTAAAGATTTAACTATCGTCTGGAGCAAAACTGGTGATACTCCATTTTCGATCATTTCAATCTAATTAAAGATTCATTAAAACTCCACTTAGTTTTAATCTTCGACTGGGCTAAAGAATCAGTGTCATTTAAAAACACGGTTCACGATAAACCCAAAATCACATTCATTAATTATCGGGTTAAAGAACGAGCGTTATTTAAAACACTGTTCACGATAAACCCAAAAATCAATATCAATTCAATTCCAATTAAATATTATTTAATTGGTACACTTCATTAAATCTAAATAAAAAGATTTAATCATTTCTCAACTGGGTTCAAGAACAGTGTTAGTGAAGACACCATTCACGACAAACCCAAATCACATTCGATATTCAATACAAGGCTCTGAATAGAAAATATATCGGCTTATATTCAATATCGAATTCTACGACTAACAAATGTCGTATTGGAAATAACGATATAAATATATATCTTTCAAATCTCCATAACAACACCTGTATAATCACGAATTCCAACATCGAAATATTCCGAAGACAATTTCGATTCAAATCCACTCCAATGCAATCATTGGAAATTTTGGTTATTTTCAAAACCCTTTTCAAATTCAATTTATTTATTTCAAAATAAATAGAATTATAATTCTAGTTCAAAACTAGTTCATTTCGATAAAAATCTATTTTTATCCTTTCAAATATGGAGTTTTTCATCCCAAATCTTCACAAATCATTTCTTATGATTTTACACAAATTATTACTATTTTTAATAATTTTATCAAGGCCCGTACAGTCGATTTCCATCAATGGCCATCGAACTGCACTTACAGCGACCTTTTTCGAATTTGATTTGGACATAATTCCAAATCCAACCGTTAGATTTCAAATTTTTAACATTCATTAGGAAGCTCTTTTCGATACGAACCCAACGGTTCCGGTTTTAGGAGAATCCGACGGTCGGATCTCCCGCAATGTCCGTTTGAAATAAATGGTCGAAATTCACGAACTGCCGCGGCGCGGCGCGTTCTATTCAGGCCATTATATTATATATATAATATATATAATATATATTTCGTCGATTTCTATTTAAAACGAATTATATAAATAGTTTTAAATTCGTTTCAAAAGCAATTTCAACCTCCATTTCAATTCAAATCAAAATTGAATTCTTCTTTATAAATTCATTTTAAAATTCATTTCTATTCAATTCAAATTTCAATTCAATTTGAATTCATTTCAATTTGCTTTCAATCCATTTCGAATTCGTTTTCAATTCAATTCATTTCGAAATCGTTTTCAATTCAATATGATTATCGTTTACGTCAAAATGGCGTCAATCTAATCAACACGGCTTTATATATTTCTAATTTCAAATATTCTATTTCAAATATTTCTATTAAAATATTTCGTTCAACACATGACCAATCTCAATGGATGAGTATTGTCAACACATGAACCTTTATTTTATAATATTCTTTATTTTTCAAATTGGAATGAGGCCCAATCAATCACCATATAAAATTAATTATATGGATTTTCATACAACACATGTATATAATAGCATTGAAAATAATCAACCATCAACCAAAGTGCACTACACTGTATAAGCATCAAATATAAATATCTAACGCTTATAACAGCCTGTCAATCAATCGATCGACATATTTAATCAATCAGGACGAGTGAACTTCAAATTTCATCCTAACACCCGTGTGGGGTTTCAAACAATCAAACACAGGTTTTATTTGTGCAGTTGGGCGATGTGTAAAATTTATCGACCCAATCAATGTCCTTCAAATAGGTGTACATAAACAAACCGTCTGGTTTGTAAATGAATATTTATTTATTCACATTCACGTTAAAAATTATATTTTTAACGATAAAACATTTTATTTCAACCTATGAATTTCTATTCAATTCATTTATTCAATAAAATGATATCTTTATTTTTCTAACTTATTTTAGAAAATTTCGGCGGCATAACGACACGATACTAGAAACGGGACAAGGCCTAGCCTTATCCCCGGTCTAGTGAAGGCCCACGCCATTCACACATCAATCAAATCAATTCGTTATGCAAACCACAAAATTTGGAGTAAGAGTCTAACCTAGCCTTACTCCTTCGCCTTATAACGGCGCACGTCTAATCCTAACCAATTTATCGATTCGATTTTTTTCACACCACAAACCACATTCATTACCAATATCGCAATCATTCACCAAACAGCCAAACAAACAAGTCCATGGTCTGTGGACGATTGTGTCGGGTGCTACTAAGCACCGTCTGCATCCTAGTATATATATATAACTAGAAAAAGAAATTGAAAGGTGAGAAATTCTCACCGATAGCTATCCTAGCTCCACGGCACATCATTTGCAGAAGTCTTCATCGCTATCGCATCTTCGTCATCTTCGTTGCCCGTAGCCACTACATACATAAAAATCGAATTTTTACTTCGCTATTCAATATTTAAAAATCATATTTTTCTATCGAAGTTCAATATATAAAAATTCTATTTTTCTATCGAAGTTCAATATTTAAAAATCATATTTTTCTATCGAAGTTCAATATATAAAAATTCTATTTTTCTATCGAAGTTCAATATATAAAAATTCTATTTTTCTATCGAAGTTCAATATATAAAAATTCTATTTTTCTATCGAAGTTCAATATATAAAAATTCTATTTTTCTATCGAAGTTCAATATATAAAAATTCTATTTTTCTATCGAAGTTCAATATATAAAAATTCTATTTTTCTATCGAAGTTCAATATATAAAAATTCTATTTTTCTATCGAAGTTCAATATATAAAAATTCTATTTTTCTATCGAAGTTCAATATATAAAAATTCTATTTTTAGTTCGCTATTCAATATATAAAAATCGAATTTTTAGTTCGCTATTGAATATATAAAAAACGAATTTTTAGTTCGCTGTTCACTATATAAAAATCATATTTTTATTTCGAAGTTCAAACATTTCATATGTAAAAACCATGTTTTTATTTCACGCATTTTTATTTTTCAAAGCAAAGACATTTTATTTTTCAAAGCAAATACATTATATTTTTCAAAGCAAATACATTTTATTTTTCAAAGCAAATACATTTTATTTTTCAAAGCAAAGACATTTTATTTTTCAAAGCAAAGACATTTTATTTTTCAAAGCAAAAATCTAAACTTTTATAAATTAAAAATCCTAAAAATAAATAAACAAAGCTATATATATGTAAAAATTCTCTTTTTTAAAACACTGATATATATTTTTCCAATTTAAATACTGATTTATATTTTCTGTTCTAAATACTGATTTATAAACAATATATGTTATTTAACAAAACTGATTTTACCTTTTTTTTCTGGAGCACGTTGGACGAAGGGCCGGCTGACGATCAGAGGGGTCGACGGTTTCGACCCTGGGGAGAGCAGCCATCGCCTTGACTGAGGCGACGATCGGTGGGCCCAGGCGGTCGGCAACGACCTGCGAACGGCAGCCCTCTGCGGCTCGACGTTGGTGGAGGGCCAGGCGGAGGGTAGTGGGAGTTTCGATTGGGGGTTGGTGGCTGGTGGTTCGCCATCGGCGACGAGGCGGAGGGAGGGGGTTCGATTAGGGATTCAGTTTTTTTTTTTTTTTTTTAGATCTGAAATAGTTTTCGAACGGGGGGGGGGGGGGGGGGGCAGAGTAAAAGGGGAAGGAGATATTTTTATTATTATTATTTATTTATTTTTTTTATTAAATTATTCTGCAAAAAGTTGACTTTTACCTACGACCTCGAAACGAGGCCCACCGCCTGTCGTCCATAGCGTTTCACCCCCATTCCGAACACAATGGGATACGTTTCGTAGTTTGATTTGATCGTTTGAATCAGTTTCCTTTTGAATTTTCATTTAAATCACTATATTGAATTTTAAACGTACATTTCAAATTACCGGGGCCACATACTAACTAGAAAAATTCCAGAAAAATATTTTCTAGCTTCGTATTGACGATACGGTCCTAACAAAACTAGTTTCGTCGAATTCTGAGATCGTTAGAAAAATGGCCAATTTCCAGTCGATTAAAATCAACTGAAATGGTCAAAACACGTTTTCCTTTGCCACGCTCACATACTGGTTCGAAAAATTATGAAATCTGGAATCCAGCAATAACTTAACATCACGGACCCAACAAAACTGGTTTCGTCGAAATCCGAGGTCGTTTGCAAAATTGCTATTTTTAAGGGCCTTATATATATAAAAATATATATAAATTCCACAGCGACTATTTCTAATTTTAAACTGGACATATCTTATCATTTCTAAGATGAAATCTCAGTTTGTTAACTTCATTACAAAGATATAGTTATACAGATTCAAATATTTCTTGTTTCGTTCAATTCTGACTTATATTGAATTCTGTATATTCATTTGAAATTAGAAATCGAATTTTCGAACTACCGCGCCATTTTCTATTCTTTTTATAATAATATATAATTATTTATATTCTAACGACGGCGTATATAATATATATGTTCGAATTATATTCAAAATAAATTTCTCGTTGATTTTATTTAAAATAATTCATTTTAAATATTCAAAATTCGCTAAAATTGCCAAAATAAAAATTTCAAACTGGCTCGCATTTTACGGGTTGTTACATAAATCACACACAAATTTTACCCAGCTTCGGCAAACCCTGCCTACTGCTGCATTCCCAAGATTTCTACTAAGATTATTCAGACTCACGCATACAAACACTCTCTAAACTCGCGACACCAATCGCTAACCGCTTACAAAGCTTCGTACACTCGCAACCCCTGCTACTGAACTAATCTTACGCTCGAAATCCAGACACGACCTAAACCCTAGGTGGTGATTTACTCGAATTACAAAACGTAATCCGCTAACCTAATTTTTTACAAAAAAAACTAGAAACCCCGTAAATTGTAAATACAAAAGAAAAATGCAAATACAACTAAACAAAGAACCCCTAGTTTAAAATAAACAAAGGAAACTTAGCCGTCCCATCTCCATTTCATTTTGTAAACGTTATTTCCTTCTTCTCTGATAATGGCGACGGCGGCTCTAGGGTTTAATTGTCTTCACAAATTGAGGTGCCGTCTTTGAATTGCTAGTTGAAAAATCTGTTCTTTGATGCTCTTGACGTCGGAGTGACTCTGGGCTACCTCTAATGTCGAGATCGATTGGTATGCTGTTTTCCTTTTTTTTTTTTTTTGACTTCGATGATGATGCCTATGATGAATGGGTTAATTTATAGGATTTCAATCCTATAAAAATCTGATTTTGATTGTTGAAATTTACCCAAAATCGTGCCCTGATTCTCTGTGATTTTGTTTCCTTGATTTTATTGCTTTCGGCCTTGAATTGAGATAATTCACTTGATTTGGACCTTGATTTGAATCGGTTTCTTGCCTTGATTGCGCGTGAATTTGTTGTATGATTTGCTGAGTAGATTTCGATCTTATCTGTAAATTGATTACTTGCCAAATTGTGAAATGATTTTGTCGGCAATTAAATAGTTTTGTGATTTTCCCTTTATCAAATCTGCACAGTGATTGAATACATTTCTGGAAATCAAATTCTTAACTCTTTTAAAAAAGTGTTGAGCATATCTGGAGTTTATTGTTGCCTTAAAAACACATATGCTAATTTTCTGGAACAAATGATTCTTGCAACTGTTAGAGGCCTTGCCATAAATCATTCTTTGGTTTCAGGAAAATAAAAGAAATGAATTTCTTTTCTGGAAACAATTCTTGACTGAAAATTCAATCTTGGCAAAAATTTCATTAAACACTTGCCAGATATTATTCCATGTCAAAAAAGATTCATGCATGTTTTTGAAACTTGCCAAAAAAAAATCCTTAGAAGCAGATTTTTGCCGATAATATCCATAAAAAGTATTGCCAAGGTTGTTGAATTGATACTGCTTTGAAATACAGTGAACTTTCTGAAAGAAGACTTTCTGTACTTGCCCAAAAATACACTTGCGGAAAAAATACTGATTCCTTTGGCAAATAAAGGAAATAATTGATTGCCACAAATAATTCTTTCCAGAACCATATTTTGTGATTTTAATAAATTCATTTCTGGAAAGATTTATATGTTTCAATCCCAAAAAAAATTTGTCCCTTAGAAACATCTTGCCGAAAATGAAAGCTTTCCAAGCATTGTTGCCACACTGATTTGCATAAATTATAAAATGAGTTTTTGGACGCTAATGAATGTTGCCATTTTATGGAATCAATTAAAAAAAAGTTTCCTTGTTTGATTTTCTGGAAAAGGAACTTGAATTGCAGATTTGTATTATTCCATAAATGAGTTGTTAACAAAGAACTTCCCTTAAATTTTGCCATGCTGAATTTGAACTTGTCTCATGCATATAAATCAATGTGTAACCTGAACATGTTGAGTTGAACCATATGACGCATTGTGCATGCATGTTCACTGTCTTGATGAAAACTGCTCCACTTATATTTGCTGTGTGACACAGAAATTGCATGTGCACACATGGACTGCACCATCCATGCTGAGATGTTTATGTTGAGCCACTATGTATATCTTCCATGCTGGAACCTGCTTTAAAATCTTTCCTACACACTTGCTGATTTTGCACTTGCTGATTTTGCTTGATTCCATACTTGAACTTGTCTTTCTTGTGTTAGTACTGCCTCGACCACTTCGAGTTGTTTTGTCTTTACTGTTTTGATATGCTATCACTATGGCTTGCATTTTGACTTTGCTTGATCATGGCTCGACCATTTTCTTGCTTGAGTGTTACACTGAGTCGAGTTGGTCCACGTGGCTGCTCCTCAGATGCTCACACTGTCCCATATACGTTTCTAGGATGCTGAGGCAGTGTACACGCGTACCTGTACACGTGTACATATGCATGCTCCTATGATTCGTCGTCCCTGTGAAAAACTGATAAAAACAGATGCTGCACGCAATCAAAAAAAATGATGACGAATAACCCGAATAACTGAGGCAAATAAATAATAAATAAACAAATTTTTGCAAATAAAAATTGTTTATATACAGATTACTACTCTAGAATTTTATTATGCAGGTAAACAGGAGAACAGGATGCAAGCTGGAGCTGGACCAATATAAACACAAGCTGAAGACAATAGATACTCAGTGTATATGTGAAGACTCAGAATCAGTGTGTATTTATCAGTCTGTGTAAATGTACGAGTCTGTGTAAATGAAACTGTGTATGTCACTGAGTGATTCTGAGTGTTGTAATGAGGAGTAGCTGTATATGTGAAATATCAGTGTTTTATATCATTGAGTTGTAAAATAGTTGGAGTCAGAAGTTTGTACTATCTTAGTTGTTGAAATACAATATTCATTTAATAAAACATTGTTTGAATACTCAATTCTGTGCAATAACATTCTATTAAATAAATATTTATTCCTGTATATGAAACATATAATAGTCCAATTACAAACACATTTATATAATAATATATGTTTGTTATTATCAAACAAAAATCATGTTTCTATGCGCAACAACAAGTAATTCAAGGGACCACGCCGTATAACACAGAACGGGTTTCCTCCCAAGAATACCAGTGCATAGAATAAACAGCGCAATGCTTTTTCGAAAAATGAAGCTATTATAAGACCCAGGTCCCATCACACAATGCAACGCAAGCCGGAGGATAGGGTTTTCCCTTATAATAGCCAAACATGCTTGGTACGTTTAAAACAAATCATTTGATACTATAATAAGTGTATAGTGTCAAAACAATTTCAATCATAAATATAAATCATAGGCGGCATGGGTACCATCTATCATGTCGCCATACTAGTTCTACAATTAAAACCGCAATACACGTATTGGAAATTGGATTTCCGTCATGAGTCGAGGCAAGGGGCAAGCTCCTCTCCGCTTCGAGACACTCTAGCTAATGCTCAGGACTACGCACGCTGGGCAGCCACTTGGATCGGTTGGGCCGGTCCTCACTTATGTTAGAGGATTAGTTATGCCTGAACACACGTTTCCTGGTCCTTACAGACCTATAATCGAGGCGCCTCATTCTAACAACCACAAAGGTGAAAAGTATATAAATGTCAGGGCTGGTAAGTCACTGACACCACCAAAGCTAGAAAGAAACGTCGTGTTCTCTCAACGGCCCGTATCCCTTTTTAACTCATACCGAGGTGTGAGGCTCGCGAATTCACGTTATACAGAAAGCTGCCACGTAGGCGTGCTTTGATCATCAACCACAAGACTTTGCTTTTCAACAGGAGCCTTGATCATTGCATCTTAGCGTGCCACACAGGCAATTCATGCCATGCGACTGATGTCCATCGATATACAACCTCTGAGCTCGTACGTCTCAGAGAAGGGCGTTAAGCAAAAGAATAAATTCTCCACCGCCAAACAGATGTATATTTAATAGAAATCAATCAACACAGAATAAAATCCAATGTCAGACACACAATCCATTTACAAGTCCGTTCTGGGTCTGAACGAAACCGGAGGCACTTTCCTCGCATATCCATCGATCTCCAAGTACGTCTGGACAACCACCAACTATTTCCATCCTCTTGGGTGTACAGCCCAATCAGGATCGTCAGTAATTATCCAAACGATCTGAAGACTTCCGGTCTTCGACCGCCGTCTTCATCTTTGACTTATCGTCGAATCGGTTATTCAGAATGGGTATAAACCCGGACTTTCCGAACAACCCGCGTATATTAAAACGAATGTTACACAAACACAACATACGCCTCATTCCAATTCTTAGGGAAAGGTTCCCATTAATTTTATCCAAGATAAATTCTTTAAAATTTATCCTTTAATCTTCCTTTGGATGTCGTTTCAAACCAAATTTTGGTTTTCTAAACTAGTCGAGATTAGCGAACCGTAACGAAGTAATTATTTATTTTATTTCCCAATCCCAACCTATTCATCCCATGAAGCAAAACTGGTAATACTCCATATCTAACACCACGGTGTTATCGGTAATATTAATTACCATTTCACGTTCAAATCTAATTAAAGATTTGACTATCGCTTTGGAGCAAAACTGGTAATACTCCATTCTCGCTCACTTTCTAAATTTGATAATTTAAATTATCAATTCACATTTCAATTTAATTGCAGATTCATTAAAACTCCTTTTACTGGGTTAAAGAACTAGTGTCATTAAAACACAGTTCACGACAAACCCAAATCACATTCTATTTATTATCGGGTTAAAGAACTAGTGTTATTTAAAACACCGTTCACGGTAAACCCATTTCAAATCCAATCAAATATATTAGAAATTCCGATTATTTAAAACCCCTTTTTAAATCTAATTTATTTATTTAAAAATAATTGGGTTTTAAATTTAGTTCAAAACTAGTTCATTTCGATAAAAATCTATTTTTATCTTTTTAAATATGGAGTTTCTCATCTCAATTTTTCCCAAATCAATTCTTATGATTTTACACAAATTATTGATATTTGTAATAATTTTATCAAGGCCCGTACAGTCGATTTCCATCAACGGCCATCGAACTGCACTTACAGCGACCTTTTCCAAATTTGATTTGGACGTATCTCCAAATCCAACCATTAGATTTTGAATTTCTAATATTCGTTAGAAAGCTCTTTTCGATACGAACCCATCGGTTCCGGTTTTAGGAGAATCCGATGGTCGGATCTCCCGTAATTTCCGTTTGAAATAAATGGTCGAAATTCACGAACTACCGCGGCGCGTCGCGTTCTATTCAGGCCATTATATTATATATATAATATATATTTCGTCGATTTCTATTTAAAACGAATTATATAGATAGTTTTGAATTCGTTTCAAAAACATTTTCAACTTCCATTTCAATTCAAATCAAAATTAACCTTTGCTTTATAAATTCGTTTTAAAATTCATTTCTATTCAATTCAAATTTCAATTCAATTTGAATTCATTTCTATTCAATTCAAATTCAGTTCAAATTGGTTTTCTATTCAATTCAAATCAAATTCGTTATATATTCAATTGAAATCAAATTTGTTTCCTATTTAATTCAATTCGAAATCGTTTTATATTCAATTCATCTCGAAATCGTTTTATATTCAATTCATCTCGAAATCGTTTTATATTCAATCCATTTCGAAATCGTTTTCTATTCAAATCAATTCAAATTGGTTTTCTATTCGATTCAATTCAAATTTCATTTCAAAATATGCGATTTCGAAATCACTTTTCAATATTCATTTCAAAATGAATAAAATCGATATAAATATCGTTCACGTCAAAATGGCGTCAATCTAACCAACACGGCTTTATATATTTCTATTTTCAAATATTCTATTCAACAAATGAATATTTGTTTTTGTCAACTCACGACTAATCTCAACGAATGAGTACTGTCCACGTGTGACTATTTTTGTTATTTAATATATTTTATAAAAATTAAGGTATCTATCATTTGATATTGAATCAGACTCCAACCGTAATTTAGTGAGAGAACGATTTCCTGAATATTAACCCCGAAGGCCGAAACCAACATCAGATTAATATCTAGGAGACCACTCATCTCATCTATTTTCCAGTTGATTTCTAATTCTATATATGATAAAGATGTAAATTTTATTGTTTAAAATATTTCGTTCAACACATGACTAATCTCAACGGATGAGTACTGTCAACACATGAACCTTTATATTATAATATTCTTTATTTTCTAAATTTGAATGAGGCACAATCAATCACCATATAATATTAATTATATGGATTTTCATACATCACACGTATATAATAGCATTGAAAAATAATCAACCATCAACCAAAGTGCACTACACTGTATAAGCATCAAATATAGATGTCTAACGCTTATAACAGCCTGTCAATCAATCGATCGACATATTTAATCAATCAGGATGAGTGAACTTCAAATTTCATCCCAACACCCGTGTGGGGTTTCAAACAATCAAACACAGATTTTAGTTGTGCAGTTGGGCGATGTGTAAAATTTATCGACCCAATCAATATCAGTCAAATCAGTGTATATAAACAAATCGGCCGATTTGTTTATAGATATTTATTTATTCACTTTCACGTTAAAAATTATATTTTTAACGACCAAAATATTTTATTTAAACTATGAATATTCTATTCGGTTCATTTATTCAATAAAATGATATTTTTATTTCTCTAACATATTTTAGAAAATTTCGGCGGTATAACGACACGATACTAGAAACGGGACGAGGCCTAGCCTTATCCCCGGTCTAGTGAAGGCCCACACCATTCACACATCAATCAAATTCACCAAACAACCAAATTCAAATCAAATCATCTAACTAATCTATGCAACCAAACAAACAAGTCCATGGTCTGTGGACGATTGTGTCGGGTGCTACTAAACACCGTCTGCATCCTAGTATATATATATCTAGAAAAGAAATTGAAGAGTGAGAAATTATCACCGATAGCTATCCAAACATCTTGACTCTTCTTTTGTAGAAGTCTTCGTCGTTCTCGCCTTTCGTCACTTTCGTCGCCCGTATTCACTACATATGTAAAATTGAATTTTTACTTCGCTATTCAATATATAAAAGTCGAATTTTTACTTCGCTATTCAATATATAAAAATCGAATTTTTACTTCGCTATTCAATATATAAAAATCAAATTTTTATTATGCTATTCAATATATAAAAATCGAATTTTTATTATGCTATTCAATATATAAAAATCGAATTTTTATTATGCTATTCAATATATAAAAATCAAATTTTTACTATGCTATTCAATATATAAAAATCGAATTTTTATTATACTATTCAATATATAAAAATCAAATTTTTACTATGCTATATATATATATATTTACAGTTTTTTTTCCCATGCTAATTATATATAAAACTCAGAATTTTATACTGCTAATTTATATAATAAAAAAAACTAAATAAACTAAAATAGTAAAACTCACTTATTTTCCACTGTCGGGCGTCTAACCGGAGCTAGGGGAGGCGCCGGCCGTCAGGTGGTGGTCGGAGGCAGCAGTGGCGTCGTGGGTGGCTGGATTGGGCGTCGAATTAGGGCTGAACGATTTGGGGGTATGGGGCTGCGTGCGTCGCAGGTCTTGGTAGAAGAGGGGGAGGCTTGGGGGAGGCGTGGAAATCGAGGCTTGGATGATCGGAGGCTGCCAGGCGACGCGGCGTCGGCTGTAGGCGAAGACGGGGACGTTCTGGATCGGAATCGGGATTTGGGGGTTCCATGCGAGAGAAGAAGGAGGAGCGAAGGGAGGGGAAGAGGGTGGGGGTTCGACGAGGTGGGGAAGGCATTGAACGGCGCGGTGGGCCCGGCCTAGAGGCGCGGTCGTCGGAGAAAAAGGGGGTGCGATTCTTTTCGTTCCTTTTTTTTATTTGATTTTCCTGAAGGGAGATGTCGGGGAGAGAGGATGAGGGGAAAGGTAGTATATATTATATTTTAATTAATTAATTTTCAAAAAGTTGACTTTTACATATGACCTCGAAACGAGGCCTACCGCCTGTCGTCCATAGCGTTTTACCCCCATTCCGAACACAATGGGATATGTATCGTAAGCTGATTCGATCGTTTCGATCAGTTTCCGTTAAAATCAACATATAACTCTATATACTGAATTTGAACGCGCATTTCCTTTTACCGGGGTCACATACCAACTCTAAAAATTGCAGAAAAATATTTTCTAGCTTCGTATTAACGATACGGTCCTAACAAAACTAGGTTCGTCGAATTCTGAGACCATTGGAAAAATGGCCATTTTCCAGTCGATTAAAATCAACTGAAACTGGTCAAACGCGTTTTCATTTGCCACGCTCACATATTGATTCGAAAAATTATGAAATTTGAAACCTAGCAATAATTTGACACTGCGGATCCAACAAAAGTGGTTTCGTCGAAATCCGAGGTCGTTTGCAAAATGTCCATGTTTAAGGGCCTGAATTCCATAGCGACTATTCAGAATTTTCAACTGGACATATCTTTTGATTCCCGCTATGAAATTTCGATTTCTCGGATTCGTTGGAAAGATATCATCAATTAGATCCTAATGTTTTTGGTTTCGCTAAAATCCGGATTGTTTTGCACCCGGTATGTTCAATTGAAGTTTGAAATCGAATTATCGAACTACCGCGCCATTTTCAATTCTATTTAATATTCTATATAAATATTTATATTCTAACGACGACGCGTAGAATACATACGTTCGAATTCTCTTCAAAATAAATTTTCTCGTCGATATTATTTAAAATAATCTATTTTAAATATTCAAAATTCGCTAAAATTGCCAAAATAAAAATTTTAAACTGGCCCGCATTTTCCGGGTTATTACAAAACGAATAAACATTCAAGGCATTATTAAGATCACGAAACATGATAAACGGTCAAAGCACAGTTAACTCATATAAACATCTTCTAATCCCATTCCCATTTAATTAATCTTTCATTAATTAAAACCTCTGTTATCAGTCAAACTTCTTTTAACTAATACAACTTCATTTGTCAAATAAGACTTCGCTTATTAATTAATAACTCATACTCGATTAATATTACTTTATATACTAGCGTATATATTCAACTTATACATATAAAAGATATGTGTATATTTCTATGAATCCCTTATTCCTTTATGGTCTTAATACCTAAAGTTATTAATATACTTATCCCTCCGGTATAAGTGTAATCACAATTCATTTTCAAGATTTCCTTTCTAGCTTCAATATTTGAAAACGTATTCATATACTTATCCCACCAATATAAGTATATCTATAATTCAATTCTAAGACTTCTTAAAATATAATCAAAGAGGTTAAAACCATTGTTTAATAAAGAACCTCTTCTCTTTTATAAGTTAAACATCTTATTATTCATCTTTGTCCTAAAAGATTTCTATACTTATCTTTATCTTTAAAAATCCATTATTTAAAGATCTAAGTATACCCAACTCGTTAAATAGTTTAATTCCGGTTTCTATATCTCTGGTGTTTAAAAACAAGCGTTGCTAAAACAATGTCTACAACAAACCCCAAAACAATTCCTTTTTATATAATTATCTTTAAACGTTCGTTTAAAGATTCGATTATATAAACTTCATCGATATATTTCGAGTTGGTTAAAGACGAATGTAAATAACACATTGTCACAACAAACCCAAAACCATTTCTATATTTATTTCCGTCTTTAAAATATTCCTTTAAAGATGTAAATATCAATAAACATTCGATAAGGTGAAATACTGGGAATTTCTAAACCATTGATTATAACTGATTTGTTATAATCAAAATCATATCCCCAATCTTTTAGAAAAAGCTTAATTCATTTTAAATATATATATATATATAATAAAAATAACTTAAATATAGATTTTTAAATATAAAGGGTAAAATGTATAAGTTAGAAGCAAGTTTTAACTTAACAAAGTAAAAGTATATATAATAAAATAATTTAAAATAGGTTTTAAAATAAAATAAGAAGACTGTTTTATATTTAAAACCATTTGTATCCAATTCACAATTCCCATTCCTATTCGTATAATTTCCCAATTCAGTCCAGTTATGTCAAACGCACCAGATTGTGTGAAATAGACAAACTCAATATATTATATAAAATAATATATATACTTCACGATAATTTCACAAATAACAACGTTATATAATCCATGGAGTCCACAGTCAGGTATAACACACAATCAATTCATAATACAACATATGAATATAAATACGATAACAATAATATTGAGGAATCCTGTTGGATTCCTCCAACTTGTCCCCCTGCATCACAGTTCATATATCGGCTGCATACATATGTAATACAATTCAATATTATTATACGGTACAACAATATTGCGATAAGCATGAGTTAAACTCACCATCCATTCCAATGACCATTTTACGCTATTTTTTTTTATCTAATTTCAAACAGCATTTGAAATTAAATAAAAATCCAGACTTCCCAGAATGATTCCAATCCATAGCATACGCGTAGTACCCGGCGATATGAACCCAACACAACAGATGATTCGTCAATCCGACCACGTATGAAATAGTTACGACATTTCGAAGTTAACACGTGCTTTGCAAATAATTAAATAAACTTAATTACTTTAATTTAAACATTTCCTCACCCCTCTTTCCTCAAGTGTCGTTCCCCTCCCTTCTTCCCCCAAACCAATTCGCGTATCCCCTGTGCAAATACCCAAAACCAGTGTGTACGATCCTCCAGTGACACACCTTTCCGTTCCACGAACCACAAATCCACCGACGCCATCGCGCTTCTCACCTCGAACCAGACCTGGCCAACCCCATTTCATCCCGCTCGATGTCGAGGTTCAAATTTCGATCTCCATCCTCCTACAGTAGCTCACGCTACAGGCCAATGTTGCGATTCAATGCCCACCACCGTTCGACGTCAGAGCACCACCAAATCGACCCCCTCAGCACCACAAGTCCACTCATCACCTCACTATCGCCTCCGGCTACCTGTGCCAAAATCCGACCTGTAGCTCCACCGTTCGAGTTCCACTGTCGCTCTTTACCTCCCTTCACCGTAGTCGAAATCGCAACCACCATTCTCCTCGTCTCGCTCCCCCAAACTCCCTTATCATTTCAGTTTGACCTTCAGCACCTCAACGTGAACCTGGCCCACGCCCCAGTTTGCTGCTGAAATTTTCATGCCCAGCAAAAGAGCATCGCACCACATCTTGAGCCCATTGATGTGAAGCTCTCCCTCGCTTGAGTTGAACGAATCTAATTTTGTGAAATTTCATTGAGATAATTGTTCGATTTAATTTGAGGAAGAATTAAAATGTGGCGGCCTATTTTTCTTGTTTGCAGAGGAACGAAAATTTAGGTCTTAAGGAATTTGCTGAACTATATTTATAGGCAATTCCTTTTAGATTTTTCAACTAGATATTTTCAAGATATTTTATATTAATAACCATTTATATTCCGTCGAGCGTTTTAATCACCCACGGCTTCATAACAAACCCGACTGTGACGAAATTTGATATTCTGCTATATTCCAATATTACGGACCTGATTAAATTGGTTTCGACGAATTCCGACACTGTTTGCGAAAATATTATTTTCACATGTAAATAAAATCAAATTAATATTTAACTGATTTTCAAACACCTCTATTCTCCGATAATAAATTTATATTATCGTTCACATTTAAATATGATTTTCCATGAGATTCAAAATCAATTTAATTTCAGATTTGAATTCAGTTATATTAAATAACTCGTTTATTCTAAATTCAAGTTGATCAATTTCTAATTCAACCATATTCATATATTAAATGAATTAGATATTTAGATCCTAAAAATCCGGATCACTACAATCATGACTAGCTGGCATAAGTAATACTGAATATTAATTTCAGCCAGCATTTTAAGTGTTTTTGGTCAATATCTAGTACTTTCACCCAGGGCTGTCTGAGCCCTAACTGACACTGCTTACTTTAAGATTTCATTCCATCAAAAATATTAACTAACTCACTCTATTACTGACACATATTTGTTCTACACCGTCAAGACTATAAATTTAAATTAGATTATAATCGACACTAAAAAAATTACTAAAATTTCTTTGAAAATTTACATAGTACAATGCATTTAAAAGATTTTTTAGAAAAAGGAATGCATTTAAAAGATTATATACTTTAAAAGTTTGTATATATTAAAAGAAGTTAAATATGATCTTCAATTTTATCTATTTTAATGTAATGCAAACCGAAAGAAAAACAATTTCAAATACCAAGGCAGAAGTTCACTATAAGTTGCATATTATTCAATTAACATCGTCGTAAAATATCAGTGTTGTGTAAATTTACAATAATTTTTTGTTGATATATTAATGAACTTGAAAGTGTAAATGTGCATATGCAAGTGGACACTTTTTCTAGCTTGGAACCCTGGCAGTGCTTCAATTATAGCATACTGGTAATACCAGCTCCATTTTTGTTTTGGGGTTTCAACTATAGCTGAGTATTATGCTAAACTGACCAGAGTTGGAGTTCATCATTTAATGGAAAAAATGTTGATCTTGGAACAACATTAACCAAGTTAAAACATTTAAAACATATAAAATATTTTGAACTAGTTAATGTTCTGCGTTTTTTTTTGTTGTATTTAGTATAATTACATTAACCAGTTCTAAATATTTTATACATTCAAAAAAAATGCAGCTACACCAAATGTTTAATAGTCTTCGGTAATATGATATGCGGAGCATATGCAACATAGGGCCACTAAGAGAAAGTAGTTTAACACAGCCTAAATTTAGCCTCCAATCGTCATTGAATACTTGGTGAATACCCAATTTTAAACACCCAAAACCCCACCTAAATTCCGGTATCTCCAACTACACCAATCATACCAGATCGATTAAAGCTAGATACAAAATGGCACTAATCGATTAAAGCAAAATTAAAAACACCTAAATAACCTAAACCTTATATACAAAATGGTACGAATCGATTAAATTAAGATATAAATTTGACGTACTCACCACTCACACCAGATCCAGATCCAGACCCAAAACCGCATCTACATCCTCGTGTCACCACTACCACCTACGCCGTTCCATGACCCCATACTGCTCCATTGAACGACCTCCTATTTGACATAGATCGTCAAAACTTCAGTCACCGACTGTAATTTCCACCCAATGCAACGAATAGTATCACGTATAATTAAAAAAATAGAGAAAGACCGATGGGAGAGAGACGATTTGTTCGGATCTGATTTTGAAATGAGGAGAAACCGTGTTTATTAGTTTGTTGAATTGTAAATGGAGAATGCCTAATTTGAGTATTTCGAGGAATTTGGGAAAGTAACTTGTTTGCTAAGGGTTATTACGCAAATGAAGGTGGATGGAGCCAAAATAATATGCTTTGGAGCCAAAATTTTCGGGTGGGGGCAATGGATTAGTGGGTTGGAACCAAAACGTGGAGCCAAAATTACAGTTAAACCCAACCGAAGTTTCTTTACTAGAAAACATAGATACAAAAATAAACATGGAAGTAATAGAACATTTACTATGAAAAATTAATTAATTAATATTTATTTTTCTTGTTTATTTTATAGTAGTTTACTTAATATTACTTGTTGCTTCTTTCATTATATTGCAATATCAGCTGTTAAATGTTTAGTAATACACACACACATATATATATTTCATTAATTAAATTTCAATATATATATATATCATTAATTATTATTGTAATTCTATATTATCATATAACTAACATCAATTATTAAATATCGGTTAACAAAGATTAATCATAAATAATTAGTTATTAATTATTAAGTGTTAAATAACTAGTACTATTTATCAATTACCATTTATTTTGAAATTAAAAAAACAAGAAAATTATTATTTTTTAATTTCTGAATACATCAATTATTATTTATTAATTTTAATTATTACTTATTAAATAATAATTATTAGTTATTCAACAGTAATTATTAATTACTAATATATTATTTCTTGTAGTGATAATACTAATTATTAATCATTGAAATATAACTCCTTATTTACTAATTATTATTTCTTCCTACTTTTTATATTGTAACCAAATTTTGCTTATTGTTTATTGCTTCATACTTTGGTATTTAGTACTAATTATGTTTTCCAGAAGTGAGGGAAAATAATAATAATTTTTAAAAGTGTGTTTTTAGCAACTGGCTTTACCTAATTATTGACTATTAATTATTAGTTAAATATTTAGTATTAGTTTATTTATTATTAATAATAATTTAATACTTAATTATTGACTATTAATTATTAATTAACTATATTTACTAGTACTAATTACCAAATATTAAATATTAACTACTTATTAAATAATAAATATTAATTACTTGTTAAATATCACTAATTAATTACCAATTATTACTTTCACGTTAAATATATTAATTACAAGTACTAGTTATATATTAATAAGTAGATAACATACATTAACTATTAAAAATAAATTACTACTTATTAACTATTAATTATTTAATAATAATTAATAAATATTATTGATTCCTAAGTTTATTATTAATTATTATTATTAAATATTAATATAATTAGTTATTAAGTATAGATATTATAAACATGAAGTTTCTAACAGGCATCCATTACAACTAATAAAATGAAAAGTTGTTAAAACTATGTTTATTACAACTATAGAGAGCTGACAGTTGTAAAAACATTTATTATAACTGCGCTTTTCCCACAGTTGTAAAATTAAAGTTGTAATATGGTGTTTTTGTTGTAGTGTTGGCATCATATGATTTTGGAATAGCCTATACTTCAGGAAAAGTTAACATTGTGGCAGCCTCGTTAATTCGAAGACATGCTAGTTTGAGAGTATTGTCTTCAGAATGGAAGCATCTTGAGTATTCATATGGATTTAATTTTTGATGTCATTATAAGTTAGATCCCCAAATGTTAGCAAGTTTATCGGTTAGACCGACTCTCATCGAAAGGATTGGCGAAAGCCAAAAGTGTGACTGTAAGCTCATGGAAATCATACGTAGATTAGAGATGAGGGTCGAACCCAAGGAAATTAAGGATTTTAAAGTCGATCAAGATGGTTGGCTTCGTAAAAATGGACAACTGGTTATTCCTGATTTGGATGGATTGAGAGACGAGGTTCTGAAGGAATGGCGTCACTTTAGATTGATGATTCATCCTGGTGGTAATAAGATGTATCGGGATATGAAGCGTGTTTACTACTAGGAAGGTATGAAGAGAGATGTCAGAAAGTTTATCTCGAAGTGTATGAACCGTCAGTTGGTTAAAGCCAAGTAAAAGAAGCCAAGAGATTGTTACAACTATTAGTGTGGAAATAGGAACAAGTGTCGATGGATTTTATTAATTGACTACCTAGGACAAGGGCATGAAATGATTATATCTGAATTGGCATGGATCGCTTGACCAAAAGTGCAAGGTTTATTTCTTGTTAGATCGACTAGGACGACATCGAAGTTAGATGAGCTACATATTAAGTGGAAAGTTCGAATCCATTGGATACTGAAGAGTATTGTTAGCAATCGAGATCCGTTCTTTACCAGTGGATTCTAAAAGAGTTTGTAAGAGACTTTGGGAGCCGAGCTACATTTGAGTACGACTTTTTATCCTCAGACAGATGGTCAGACTAAGAGGGTTAATCGAGTATTGCAAGACCTCCTAAGAGCTTGAATATTGGATTTTGGAGGATCATGGGAAGACAATATGCATTTAATCGAGTTTTCTTATAATAACATTTACCTATCAACTATCACTACAAGAAAACACTGAATTAGCGTCAAATATTTAGAAGCGGAAATTTCCGTCGCTAAATTGCGACGGATTTCCGTGTGATCTGCGAGAGATAGTTTTTTGTTTTTTCAACTTTTTTTTCTTTTATTTATTACCGTCGTCTTCTATCATCCCTCACTAAGCTGTCGCAAATTCCGTCAAATTACCGACAGAAAATTTCCGCCGCTATTTTCCGCTACAAATCCAGGCAAAATACCGACGAATATTTATCAAAGCTATTTTGCAGCAGAATTCCAACAGATTTGCAAGAGATGTTTATATTATTTTTCTAAGATATACTTTAGTGTTATTTTTTAATAATTATTAACATGTTCAATAATTAATAATTAATAATTAATTTGTTCAAATTAATGATTTATAAGTAATAATAAATAATAATTTACGTTCTATAATAAATAACTTATAATCATTGCTTATTTAGAACTAGAAAAATAATTTTTGCTCATAACCAATGTAATTACTAAATTCTTAATTAAGTCATATGCTTTCATCACAAATTTCAGTCAGTATGATAGTATATTTTACGCTAAATGCCAAAATTATAAATTATTATTTTACAATTATTCCCCTAAATAATGAAAATATCAGTTTATTGTAATAATTATTTAATAATTGATAATAAAATTTAATACTTATGAAATGATATCTATGTTCAATAATTATTTTTAAATAATTGTATTAATTACATTTGATAATTATAATTGATACTTATATTTTATAATTATAGTTGATAATTATATTTTATATATTGAAAATTTTTAAAATTTGAAATCATCTTGAATAAATTTGAATTAATCATAAAGTTTATAAACCAAATTATAGTTTGACACAAAATAACCAACATTTATAAACTTCAAAATATTGAAAAAGTTCATTTAATAGTTTAATTTAAATTGTATAATACTCCATATTCTAATTTTAAAATTTTCTATAAATTTTAATTAAGATAAAGTACAAAAGTTTCAAACGTTGGCTCCTAAGGTCAAATTTTGGCTGTAACCGTGAAAATTTTGGCTCTAACCCGCCGAACTTTTCACTAAGATACTTTTGGCTCCAACCCGATTTTGCCGTAGCCCTAGATTTAGTTTTTTCCCAAATCATGATAAAAAAAATGGCGATAAAGAAAAGCGATTAATGGATTTTCAGAGTTTCAACGAGCTCTTTCTCCATCCAACTGTCTCACAGCAAGCTAAAGCGATTCGATTTGAAGGAGCAAATACGAAGCCGCTTCACATCACCAGCGATTCGATTTTGGCTCCAACTCCAAGTTGGTCTTCCTCATCTGGAATCAAAAGGTTATACTTCTGGATCTGAGATTTATCCTATGATTTGATACTTTAATCCAAAAGTTAATAGTCTAAACATTTTTTAGTTCTCATAATCTGATTCTGACTTCATAAATCTTTAACTGATTCTGACTGGGGTTTGAAACTTATAACCATAAGCATAGGGAAGGATTCAATTTGTCAAATGAATAACCAAAATTTTGATGTCAGTTGATTTTTTCTCCTAGATACACACACCAAGTATAAAAGACAAATTATTTTATTTTAGATAAATGATGCCAAATTATGATATCCCATTAACATATGACAGCATTATAAACACTTTTGCATATGGGCTTAAACTGATGCAAGTATTATATATTGAATTATAGGAAAATATTATTAAGGTTGCCTTAACTTTACATCTTAAAAGACATGTAGACTGCTGCTTGAGAGTTGTTTTCTCTACTAAAAAGACAGTTATAAGAAGAGAAAAAAAATCTTGAAATTTATGCTGTAGAAGTGCTTATACATGTAAAGTCAACAAATGGAATCTTTGTTAGAACTAACGGTTACTAAGTGTGATTTATATTATTTTTTTGCTAGATACAGCTTTTTGTAGAATGACATACAATGCATTATTACCAACAAATGGAATCTTTGTTTGCACATCAATATTATTGCAAACATGTACTACTTTACTTCAATATTTTCTATAATTCATTACTATATAACATCATCAACAAGTTCTAGGGAGTTTTTCAATTATATTCAGGCATTATTTGGAGTGTTTGATGGACATGGAAGTTGTGCAGCAATTGAATTTGTATTAATGAATTTAGTAAAGTATATATTAAAAGTTGTTGATGAGTTGAGGGTAGATGACAAGTTAGAAGATGCAAGGCTATCTGAACACGGAAAAAGGATTTCTTAGTAGGGTATGTCTGAAACCAATTAAATAACAGCTGCAAGTATTTGAATATTTCAACTTATACATTTCCCTTTTAGTTACAGCATTATCAGTCTCCACCATTAACAGTTGATCAAAACTATGCTCTCAATGTATTGGAAATAAAAAGAAGCTAATATAGTTATGTATGGAAGCCAGTGAGAAAATGTAGAAAATAGAAACTTCACTATTATTTCCCCATTTCAAATTTATAGCATGTACGTCTATCTGTATACAAATTACAAACTCCACATTATCTACTACATATCAGAAATATACCTAAATTCTAAGTATAGATTTTTGAAGCCATAGATATTTGCTGATTTAAAGCCATATATATCTATAAATTGTTTGACCCTGAAAGTTTGCTACATATGATTCTACAGTTAACAACGACTTATATAAAATGAACTAAGTAGCTTAACGTTGAAACTGGTATGCAAATTAACTATAATTTCTTGCATGTCGAAAGCTGATTTACGCTTTGTCCAGATGTTAATATACCTAAATTTTTCTTTATTCATGTCTGAAACTAAATGCTATATGGACACACACACACACACACACACACGTTAATTGTCTTGGTTTAAAAAATAGTCACCATCTCTGCTAGCTTCTTTGTGTGTTGTGCTGCAGCACTCTAGTGTTGCTGTTGCAATTGATATTTGCTCGACCTCTATATTGTGTTGCACTTGACATTTGTTCCTTTATCTTGTATATGTACTGTTGCTCTTGCTTCATTTTGTACTGGTATGCCCATTGTTGAGTGCTGCACCTCTTGATAGTTGGCATATATGTAATATGATGTTTAAAATGGGTGGATCATGTATAGTCCATATCACTATATATGCTTGTATATATGCTATGCTGACCTATATGTTTCCCTATATTTTGACTTATAATAGACAATAACTATGATATAAGATTTAATGATTAAGAGAAAGTTCTTGAGTCTATCATACAAACGTAAGCATAACCTTTTATGTTATTGCTATTGTCCAACATCTATCATAAATGAATAAGCAAATTATATATATTTTTCAGGCTTCTAACAGGACAACCCATAATGGTATTTTCTGGTTGCAGGGTATGTTTTTTTAGAGAGCTTTGTTGCCGAATTGTATCACAACAGATTTCCTGATCATGATCAATTTTAATATTTTTGAACTTGGATTAAAGCATTATCTTAGTATTGGTATAGCATGGTGGTCTAAATGATACAGAGTTTAGGTCTTATAAAATGGAAAGGTTTGATAAATTTTGTATAATTTCCAAACAACAACTTACAATTTTTTTTTTCATTAATGAGAGTAAACTAGGATTGATTGTAGGTTTTTTTTTAAAAAAAAAAGAGGAGGAAAAAAAAGAACGAGTTAGTTGTTGAGCCTTTGCACCAAGCTGGGGCCATGACTATTATCAACTCCATTTTAAATTCAATCGAGTACGCCAAAGTTGAAGTATACAAGGCCAACTTGATGAGGAGACCTGAGGTACTCAGCTATACCAGTTATATTACTGCAGCTGAAATCAATTAATTTTCCAGTTATTGCAAACTGTTTCTGATTGGATGAAATAACGAATAAGCCCAGAACACTCAGCAGAGCGCTCAACTTCACTTATTGCAGACTGTTTTTGATCACGAACATTCTCGAGGTAATATTACTAGCATTATTTGCAAAATTTGCGCATGTTTTGATATTTCATTGCTTGTGTTTGTAAATAGGCAATTGCTGTATTAGAATTATGGTGAATTCTAGCTTTATACATCAGTTTAACTTTCTTATTATAGGGTAAACGCTTGCTGGAAAATAAATATTAGTTTCACCTGGCATTTTCTTTCCCTGATGTAATTATGAACATTTACAAGTTAACTTTTAACTAAAGTTCTAGCTTGATATTCCTATTTAAACTACGTCATCATAGATAAGATTTTTAATTTTTCCCTATATTTGCAAGGCTAAATGGATATAATTGTTTCCAATAATTATTTCCAGGGCATCAACAGTATATGTAATTGCAAATGGAATGGATGGAACCAAGAGTGGCTCTTTGCTAGTAGTAACTATAAGCATTTCTCTTTTAAATAATGAAAATGAAACATAAAATATAATAATGTTTTATGCTTGGAATTTTAATCGCAGATGTCTGGAGAGTTTCAGGTATTATCTGCTTTGATCCCCACACAGCAGTTTTTGTTCCTTCGATACATCAGGCAGATTGAAAACGGCTTATATGCAATTGTGGATGTTTCGGTGAATTTTCCTATGGACCCGAATCAGTTGGATCTTGTTATTTCTAGAGTTAAACGACAGTTTTTGTTCCTTCGATACATCAGGTAATTGCTTCCCACTAAATTCATGAATAAAATGTATTCATGCATTATAAAAATCTGAGTTAACAAGGGTTGAGCATATGGAGGTAAGATGCATATATTCAACTCATCAACTATTTCGTGATTTAGTAGATAGTGGAGTTGCTCTTAGAGCCCAAAGATGGTTGGCGACACTGCAAAGAGCAAGTGAGAGGTTTCAGTGTTTCATTCAAATTTTCAAAGTTGAAAGATCATTCCAGTAAATTATCTGAAAGTGACTCGAATCGCCATCTAGCCAAAAACTGTGAAGTGAACGATGACCTTCCCTAATCCAGAAAAAAGTAAGCTGATTTAAGTTTGTAACATTATTTATTTACAATGTTTTCTATGTATAGATTGATAATATCTGGTCTTACTGCTACAAATAAATACTCATGTGAATTCTGCATTTTTAAACACAGACAAGGTAATTCGAATGACCTTGTGGAAAGCTCAGTAGAGCCACAACTTTCAGACGATGGATTTTGCTGGAGAAAACATGGGCAAAATATTGTGAAAGGAAGCTCATACCCGAGGTTTAAAACGAAATAAGAGTTTGATCGGTTGAAAATTAAATGCCTTATGTTTCAAAAAAAAGGACTTATACCAACATAACATTCAACTTTGTACAGAAATTATAATTTGTGTATGTTAGGAAGCAATGACAGATGAAAATTTAATTTCAAATAACAGTGAAAAATAGTTTAGTTATGTATCTTTCCAGTGTTATTCTATTTTGACAGGTACAACGGACGATATGGCAAATTATGGATTCATCACTGAAGATGATGATATTGAGTGTGAGAGTGAGTGTAACTGAGTGTATGTAACGAGTCAATGTTTGTACAAATAAGCATTTTGTACAGTTATTGTGTAACAAAGAGAAACATAACTGTGTACTATTCAAATGTGTAATAAAATATTTATTTAAAATTAGAAATTCCGAATTAAACATATTAATTTTTGCAAATATTTTATATTACAACGATTATAGCTCTTTGCAAGTTTTTTGTAGTGATTTGTGACGAATTACCGACAGAAATTTAAGGTGAATCATAAGTTGAAATTATCCGTCGCTAATCCCTTGGTATTTAGTAAGGGTTTACCAACTCCTTATGTAAGTAATATTTTAATTTAATTTAATTATCCGTCGGTAAATAGTCGGTATATATATATATTAAATTAAATTAATAAACAAAATTTATTTTTATTGTAAAATTAGTAAAATGACGGAAAAATGTCGGAAATCTCTTGCAAAATTCCGTCGCAAAATCTGACACAAATACCGTCATGGTTTTTACCGACCATACAGTTACGTAGGAAATCCGTCGCTAAGTCTTATTTAGCGACGGATTTGAAGCAGATTTTGCCGCTGCTAATTGTGGTTTTTCTTGTAGTGTATTACAATAGCACCATATGAGGCATTGTACGATAGACCGTGTAATTCACCATCCTATTGGTTAGAGACTAGCGAGAAGTTGGTACTTGGACCTGAGATGATAAGAGAGACGACAGATAATATTCAGATCATTCGGCAATGAATAAAGGCAGCCCAAGATCATCAAAAGAGTTATATCAATAAACAAAGGAAATATTTTGAATTCTCAGTGGGAACTAGGCAGTTAAAGCGCTTAGCAGTTCTATAGCAGTGGACGTGCAAAAAGAAGCAGCAGTGATAAAGTGGGGAAATAATGGGGATATAATGGAGGCATTAAAAGGCTTAACAAATGTGAAACCAAACATTTTAAATGAATTAATTATCGTTCTTACATTATATGTATAGAAAAACTAACATTAATTAGTCTTATATAACAAAAACAAGGAATGTCATAGTTACGTACACTAGATTTGATGATTATAATAGATTTCCACATTATATTGGTATTTATGCCTTAAAATTAGCTATTTACTCTACCTTTATTAATTCTTAAAAAAAAACTAATCAGATAAAGCCCTCTATATTAATATTGCTACAACAGGTGCTAAAAAGCCTTGATTTAGCAGATGTAGCGGCAAATAATGGGGAAAAACGGATCTATTATTCATCAACGCTAAATTGAAATAGCGTAGCGGTTGGAGAGTGTTATGAGCTATAGTGGGGATTTTGCAGAGATTTAGTAGGACATTAACTACATAGGTTGGAGACATGGTGTTTGTCAAGATTTTGCCTTTAAGAAATGTGTTTCGTTTTGGAATCAAAGGAAAGTCAGCACCAAGGTTTTTTTGATGTTTTCGATTATTGAGCGTATTGAGAAGCTTGCATATAGAGTAGATTTACTTGAGAGGATGGCGAGTGTGCATAATGTGTTCTGTATATCGTTTTTAAGAAAGTTTGTGCACGACCCGAACGTTGTGGTATCAATTGATCAGCTTGAAGATATAGAGGTTGAGCATGAAGTTTCTAAGCCTTATAAGCTGTTTTGCATCGTAGGCAGTGACGCGAAGCAGCTTAGAAGGAAGATCATTAAGGTAGTCAAGGTACAATGGAGCGAATGTGATGACGATTGCACATGGGAAACGGAAGAGAGAATGAGGTCAAGCCATCTGAAACTCTTTGAGTGGTTTGTCCCATATATTGTATCTTACTTTTACCGTTGTGTATTGCATTATTAGAAATTTCACATGTTAGGATAGGATTTTCGATGCTAGATTTTTTGGTAGATTGACTACTCGTGGATGATAGGCACGATGAATATGTACCTTGCTTGCTCGTGTTTGCTTAGAATTTCGTCCCTTCGGGGGTGAAATTCCTAAAGGGGGAGAAGGTAACAATCTATATCTTACATATCGGAGGATCGTAAAATAATTATATTTAATTCCATAGCGGTCGGATCATTCTTAGATTTTAACATATTGTTCATGGAGATGTGAGACATGTCCATGATTTTTACCAAATTGACTTGTGAGCATTTTCCCTTATGTATATTTTTATATCTATAATTTTTGATACGGATCAAATCAAATGCTAAAATCGGGTCTAATTGGATCGGGATGGTGGTTTACAATTATGTGAAATGGTCACATAAAAGATTTGGTTCAGCGGTATGAGAGGAACCACCGTCTTAAGTTTTAGTTTATGTTAGGCAGACTAATTAGTTGCTAATGGGCTGATTAGTCGAGCCCGTTAGGATAATGAACTGGAGCTATAAATATAGGGGGTTTGAGAGAGAATTATGGTTTTCTCTTCATTCAAATATTAGGTTGAGCACCTATAATTCTTCGATTTAACTTAATCCCTAATTCTTCATCTATTCATTCTAATTCATTGTGGATTGCATCTAGAGGCTGGATAATCATTAGGGAAGATTAGATCATCACAATTGCATCGATTTTGGGAATTTTCCATTGTTGTCCAGATCTAATTTCATCGGTATTACACTGGATCTAGGAATTGGTGAGTGATAGATATGTCTCACATAGAAACTACAAATGTTATGGGTAAATTAGGGTCAAATTCATGATTACATGTTAAATTCACCCAAGAGCTGATCATATATGTTTAACACAGATTTAGATGTCCTAGGAAAACCTAATTTAATCACATCAACCGGAAATTCGTTAGTTTAATCAAGTTTTTGCATATGTTTAGATTCAATTCATGTTAGATCTATTGTTTTATGATATGCTTACATTATGTGCATGTTGGATGATCAAGATTTGATGAATCGTTGTTTGTTTTTATTGAATTGAATGCATTATTTGTTAGAACTTTGTGTCGTAGATCTTAAATTTGAAGAACAAAGAAAATCGAAGGTTTAAATGATCAGATTCATGAGAAACTTGACGGAGAGCTCTGGAAGATGAAGAGAAGCAACATGAAAATTTTTGTGTCAAATCTCGCTAAGTATATGGACCAGCACCGGTACCGATCAATGCTCGATTGACCGATACCGATCCTTGTCTATTGATTGGATGGCGATGATTTTTATGGCCTGATATAGCAGTGGAAAATCGAGGCTACATGCAAATTTTCGAGAGGTTTGGATGAAATCTTAGATGGGTCGAAGGTTAGTTACTCGAGTGCATGGGATGGACCGTTAGAAGTTTTAGCATGTTAGGAATTTGGCTATAAAGATGGACCGACAGAGAGCTCTAAAGACAAGGATGGTCCAGAACCAAACACTTAGCAAAATTTGCTAAGTGGGTGGACCGGTACCGATCCATGCTTGATGGATCAATACCGATCCATCTTTTGCATGGTGGAGGATTAAAATTTTGGGGTCTGGATTGTGGTGGCCTTCAGGGGTTGTTGGTGAAATTTGATGATGAATAAACTTCAGATGGTGATGGTGTAACTAAAAGATGATAGTGCTTCGATTGTGAACTCAACCAGGAGTGTTTGGGGTCCGATTGATGTGATGCTATCGTAGGATAATATATGATTTAGTATGATGATGGATTGACTCACGCATGAGTCAATTGAGGATGGTAATGGAATTTGTTCAAGAGCTTGAATTATGAAAGAAATCGCCGAGAAGGAAGGCTCGACGAATTTAAGGTGCCAAGGAATCATTGATTATCAAAGGTTCTACCGAAGTCAAAGCAGTGGTATCATGAGGACGCCCATTAGGATCAGGTAGGATCATGTACCCTAGATCGAGCTCAGGAAGGAGTGGTCTAGTTGTCTTAGATGATTAAGCAAAACATACGCAGGTAGGTTGTATGGCGTTCTGACTGGAGCCGTAGTTTCCATTATCCCTTTTGATTGATGAAAGCAAATTCGATTATCAATAGATTCATGGCTTTAGTCGGTGATAATTAGGATATTGGATGTTATGGATGCTATGGTTGATTGCTTTCTTTCTTCTTTGTTTTCTCTATGTAGGCTATCACAGTAAATCGTCGAAGAGAAGTCCCCTTTGGGGATGTTCTTTCCAATTCTGAAGTTACATATGGTAGATGATTATTTGGTGCTAATCTTTTGGTTGCAAAAACAAATCGAACGATTGAACCGTTTAAACTCATATGTCATGTCTAACTGTTGTTAGTTATTTTATCGCTCACTAAGACTGTTGTCTGACTCAATATTTTATGTTTCCTTTTTATTACCTTGGGCCGCTCTGTCAACGCTGGTGGTGAGCAGACTAAGATAACATGTAGCAGATTTTGGTGCCGATGATGCTGTGCGGTGACGAGCAGGAGGCTGACGTACTACTACCATGCTATTTAGATATTCTTTTTATTCCACTATATGCTAATGTTTTTTGATACTCTGAGAGATATAGTGAGGTTTGATGTATGGGTATTCATTTTCAACATTTATTGTATCGTCAACTCTGAAGTTTTTTTATATTTGATTTTCTGCTTAGTTATGCTTCACTACTATATCCTATTGTATATTTTCTATTATATATTATTCATGCGCTGTGAGTTATACGATAGGTTTATTTCGGGTTATTTTTCCTTGATGATCATTTCATATCGGCATGACACGTCATACAACGCACATTTTCCTTAATTTGCTGCGGGGGTTATGCGATGGTCGTCACATATGATGTACTCTAATAGTCCCTTCTACTTGTTATCTCAATTTCTTCTTTCTTTGGAGAAATACTCAAATACTTGTACTCAAAATCATTGGAGTACGCATAGAGAATATAATGATTCTATTAAAAGTGGATGTAGGCTTCATTAACAGTTGAACTACTATAAAATTTTATGTTTTCTTCTCTTTCTACTCTCTACTTCTTTCATTTTCCATTTATTTTATATTATATATGTACTTGATGTGATCTGAATGCCCAAGAAAGACTAGTTCTTTTATTCAATTTTGGTGTTAGTACCATTTTTGGCGTTACCAATGAGTAAGTTGTAAAGCAATAACCTTGATGATGAATGCTTCACCAAGATTTTTGCCCTATCAGTAGCATTTACGCTTTTTAATAATTAATTGGGATAGTTCGGTTAAAATCCTTATTAAAATTTAAAGTACACCAAACATCATTATCAAAAAAGGTATGTGAATTAAATTAATGCCTAAAATTAAGTTACCAAATGCTTTCATAAGTTTACACAATTATTCAATTAATAATTACAGGTATTTATGTAATTATATTAAAAAATTGCAGATATTTCCGCAATTATTAAATGAAAATTTACGGAATTTCCGCTATTTCACCAAAGAATTACAAAAAAATATGTAATTATTCACTGAATAATTAGATATAATTGCCTAAATATCTTCGATTATCCAATGAATAATTGTAATCATACACAATTATTCGATAATTAAATTATAAAGACCTAATTTAAGATTATTTTTTTCTCTTTTTTTGTTTTGTGAATGAAGTTTGTGTATGGAAATTGATTTTAAAGACTACTAATATTCACTACCCACCTAGTTTCTCTCATAGCTAACAATGAAATGGCCACTTGTTAAGATATTGGAAGCTACTTATTTTGCTTTGCCCTCTAACATTTTTTTAATTTCTCCGTACACCTATTGTTTTCCTGCCTTTGTACTACAAACATTTCTATACTACGGTCTAATTTGGATAGATTAGCAATTCTCTCATATACATGTACGTACATATAATTTTTTTTAGTGTATTAGCATTTTATTTTATTAGTTTGTAAAGCGGCCTTAAAAAGAAAAAATCAAATAAATTATAGTTATGTATTTGATTAAACTAAAACGTAGGTTATGAAATCATTTTCATTAACATGGTGGAACGGTGGGTTTTTTCAAGATTACATTGTTGTACTGGTATATAATTTACTTTTATTTATAATTCAATATTAAACTAAAGAATTTTGCTGTAGTATTAGAAACAATCTAGGGTATGCATATGTGCAGAAACAGAAATAACTTGCTGGTTCCCAACCGAAAGGAGGCGAAATCCAAAAAGGAGCATGTGGGGCAATCCAAGCCGTCAAAAATTGTATGGCCTTCTGAAATCCACTATATATGTTTTTATCCAGGCATTCAGTTGAGGTTTGGAGAACATAAGGTATATACAAAATTATAAGAAATTTGAATCAATTCAAACCAATATAGACCGAACAAAATTCTCTTGTGGATTTTATTGTCCTACCTACAAAAATCCAACAGTAGTAGAAAATTAGCAGTTTTGTTTGAATTGATACTCTATACACATGTTATGTAGTATATAACATATTATATAGCAATTAGCAAAGTGAGTTAGAGATTCCTTAAGATGGAAATCAAATACTTGACCTCTTGCATCATGTCTAAAGAATCTAAACCAATTTAGATAAAGTTCTTATCAGGCCTTTGTCATTGTTTTATCAATTGATTCACTAAAACATTGGAACTGGACTTTTGAGCATTGTAGCGTATTTTGAAACTAAAACAAACTAAGGCAAACCCTTTATGAAGACTAACTAAGTTGCTTTCTCTTCAAAGTCAGAAACAGAACAAGTCAAAAAGAAGTTCTGAAAACGACCATTTCTATTACACTAAATTAAACAAAGACAGTTCACAGGCATACAAGCACACATACTTCATTCACTACGCATAAGCACATCATGATTCTTAGTTGAAACAAGAGGCCAATTCCTCACGAAGAAGAGGGCAAGCTTCATGGACTTGTAAAATCCAGAAGTACTTTTAATTGCATCATCCAAAGAAGCATTGTTTTTTCTCTGATAAAATTCTTTCAAATTTTTCCCATCCTCCAGGGAAAGTGTAGCTAAAATACGAGCAAGGGCATTCTGATCGTCCATACTCATCTTCTTCAACGCAATTCTAACTACTTTCTCAAGGTATTTTTCTGGACAGGTGAGGCAGTGAATCGCTGCTCTTAGTGCAGTTAGAAACTTGTCGTTTTTGTCAGCTTTCAAATCCTATATCACCACATATTACCATGATTTATCAGAAGATACAATATATGATGCATAATACATACTGTCGAAGCAAGATACATTGTACCTTGCAGATTGGATGACCATATTGATTGTTGTAATCGCTGAAAGTAGCCAGCAGCTGTGCCTTACTCCTGGTACTGATGATCCTTACAATCTCATCATCATCGTAAGACTTCTGACTAATTTTATCATGAATTACTTCAGCCTCTGATTTTGCTAGTTTCATGTCCACTTCTTCTCCCTCATAGCGTAAAGCTGTAATAAGTGGAACTAGAAGCTGAAAAAATGTGTAATAAATTAAAGTTAGATATAAAACCCATAATCTTTCAAAGGCCATATATATAAAGCAAAAGAAACAGTTGCCCTAGAGCCAAATACAAAAGGGAACAATATTTTAAAAAACATCCAGGGTATTACGTGAACACCTTGCGGAAATCACCAGTAGTTTGAGAAGCAACATCTTCCTCAAGTGATGTTTTGTATAGAACATGATATGCTTTCCTAGCAACCGACAATTGCTCGGAAGTCCTTGTACAAAATATCTCTATTAGTACTAAATTGTTAGGGCTCCAGTTGTTCACTGCTTCATTAGCTAAGTAAGCATCCGTTTCGGCTTCACTGGTTGAAAGTAGATGTACCATTCTCTACAGAGAGAAATTTAAGTTCCTTCTCATGTCAGTAGATGACTAGATGACTAGCTAAGTAGGAATGAAAATAAAATGCAAAATCATGGACAATATATATATGTATATACATATCATTGCAGATATTGTTGTGCCAGCATATACATGTTCGGAAATGTTTTTTGATAGCATTTTCACTTTTATCATGCATATAGAAATAAAAGGAGAGAAGAAACAGCACCCCAAAAGAGGGAGAAATATCTGGATCAAGAGCTTTAGACCAGAAAAATGACCAAAAGGCCTCAACATGAGGAGGTGGACGGGGGAGTAGTTCATCCATCTCGACCTATAGTTTCACCAGTATCGATCGATGAATTGGCAGGAGGTACTTAAGGGGAAAGAAAGCGTAGTGGGCGCTTCGGTTTAAGTGTGTACTATCGATGTTGTTCAATAAATGCATGCGTTCGATATATGTGCCCAATTATGATAATATACACATACATACGTCTGTTGGGTTTTCAAGATAAACAAAGCAAATCAAATTCGCTAGCTATTCCAGTGTCTTTTATATTCATTACTAATAAAAGTTTCTATTATTTAAAAATAACTACTACTCAAAGATAGAACATTTGACTTTGAGATAATTGTTGATATATATATACACACACGAGTAGCAGCAGATATAGGAACACAAAATCTGGACCACAATACTTGTTTGTTTTTATGTATGAGGTGAAATTCAAAGCGAGATCTAATAGCTCATATTTTGTATGTCTAATTTCCTAGCAGTGTTTATATATATATATATATATATATATATATATATATATATATATATATATATATATATATATATATATGATCAAGAGCACCACAAATAGTGTAACACCCCTTTAGCCTTCTAATTTCCACCACATATTCCTCATTCTCTCTCCTTCCACTAACACTCTCTCTTTCCATTAACATATTTAAGTATGAATGAGTGGCTATAATTTGGATGCAAATCGGGTGCCATAGAGCGTGCCTCATATATATATATAAGGGTTCAACTATAACTCTTATATTGCACGTGAACTCTCCCCCGAATCTCATTCATCCACTAATTCTCCCTCTTTCGATTTGAATATTTACTAATAATGCAAATATTTCAGCGACAGTGAAGCTTTTTTAAACTTCCAATCCAACGCTTTACTTACGTCCAAAACAAGGGATGAATTGTTCTACACCCAAATTGGGTGTTCCCATGTGCCGGATCAATCTTAGCCACTGATTTGTACAAAATCTAATGATTTTGAGTAGACTGTAGGACCCGTTCGTTATAATATTAATAATATGTGTGATTGATGTGTGGTTGTGATTTGTCGGGCATACGGAAACACCCAAGTTGGATACAGAAGAATTGACCCCTCAAAACAATGACACCAAAAATAATGACATAGGGCATGTTTGTCATTTTGCTACCTTGTTTCCCACTTTCGCATGAACTAATCACGTCCAGATTTATGAATAAAGATTGCTCAGCCGCACTCAACATCACCTTCCCAAAATAACTTAGGCTTTGTTTGTTTTAATTCAGATGCGCTGTACGTACATCTGATTATATCAATATTCAGCGTTCAGAACTATTAAAGCCGTTTGATAAGAAACAGGCGTTCAGAACAACTTGGTCAATTCCGCGTTTTTTAATCAGCGAAAAATTATCGCTGATTTTTAGCACCTGAATAGCTCACGCACTGCACTGATTTGCATATTCCGATCTAAAGAGAAATCTTTATATAAACAACTCCAACGTACCATTTATTTTTTCCTCTCTCTATCTGCTAAACAAATTCTTGGTACTCGCTCTTTAGTCTTTACAGTTGGAATCAGTTCTCAAAGCTGGAATCAACCCATTCAAGGTACAAATTTGCAAATTTGTTGTGCTGTTTTTTTAATATATCACTGTAGCTGCTATACTTTGTTGTATAAAATTCTTGGTAGCTGCTGTATTTCATCTACTCATGCGTCATCTTTTTGTAAAGCGCACCGCTTAAGAATTGATATCAAATTTGTTGTAAAATGACGCACAATTCATATCATTATCTGTATATCACAATATCAAGCAACCGTTAAAACAAGATAGCGTCAGATTGGTGCAGTAAATACGAATTAACAACACATCCAGACATGTATCTGAAGCCGTAGTAATGAAAATAAATCATAGTCATACATAATAACTGCTAAACTAAGCATATAATTTGTAATCTATACTAGTGTACAAGCCAAATATGTAGAATATCCAGCAAACGTATGCTTACCATAGAAACACACATTGAATGAAACACTGCAAAAGTAATGACATGGAAACTGATGAGTGTGTTGCATGTACCATGTCTTGTGAGATGGTACTATTTAATATGATATGGAAATGCAGGCATACTACTATATAATATAATATGTTGTACCATGTCTTGCCTTGTGAGATGTTTCTACATGCTTTATCCCATGTTTTACATGTTTCATGCTGCATTGTGTTCACACAGTACGTTAGTTTAAGAAAATATAATACAGGTGACCTATTATTTAAATCATGGCTATTCCTTCTGTAGTTTCCACTTGCACTGTAGCTATTTCAAAAACTTTATTTTGGCTAGTTTAAAAATCAGTTCGAAGTTGAAATAGAGTGCTAGTTCATACAACAGATGTCTACTGCGTGTGTATATTTGTATGGGTGATTGACTTTTATATAACAAAAATACGAGTTTTAGTTATCGATCATGGCACCAAGAAGAAAAGCTACGAGCAACGAAGACACTGAGAATGGCGAAGACAGGGCTGCTTTCACAAAAGACCCTGAAATGGAAAAAGACTTTTTAGAAATGTGTTTTAGGGAAGTTCAACGGCATGGTTATAAAGGAATGTCTCTTACCAAAGATTCTTGGACAAAATTAGAAGCAGAATTCAACGAAAAATGGAATGTGAATTTTGCTCACAAAATATACAAAAATCGTTATGATTATCTGCAAAAAGATTATGAGGCATGGGTAAAAATCACTGGACTTTCTGGCCATGGCTATTGTGCTGTCACCAACTCTATACACTTACCACCCGAAAAATGGGAGAATGTTATTCAGGCAAGTTAATTATATGTTAATACGTTACAGTATCGTATATTACGATAACATAGTTAATTTGTAAATGTTTAACATTTGCAGCAAAATCCAAGAGCGGCGAAGTTCCGAAATAGTTCTCTCAAATACCCTGATCTGATGAAAGGCGTTTTTGAAAAAACGTTTGCTAAAGGATCATACGCTCGGTCGTCTTCGTCATCAGTTCCACGTCCTATTACTGAAAATGAAGATGAGGATGACCATCAAGCAACTGAAGATAATGTTGACTTGAACAATAGTATGAATGATGACTACTTTGAGGGTATAAGGGTTACTGAAGAAACATGTAATACCCCATGTGAGGAGGAGAGCAACTGCAGTCGACCTACAAAGGCAACACCTCGTCGATCAACTAAAAAACAACAAAAAGTATAAGGTGGCAAAACATTGGGTGATCAAATAGAGGGATTGTTGGGCATCTTAAAGCAGCAGATTGATGAAGAGAAGGCTAGCAAAGGACCTTCGTACGCAGATATTACTACTTCCCTAAGAGAGCTGAGAAGTTTGGGTCTAATAACGCATGACGAATATAAACAATCAAAAATATTTTTCTGTAAAAGGCCTGAACTAATGATTGCTTTCATGGATGAAGATACTGTTGATGAAAAAGTAGACTTTCTGAATTATGTTCTATATGAGTAGTGGTTTAGTGTATGTTTTCAATAATGCAATGTATGCTGAGAGAATAATTTATTGTGCTGCTCATCATAATAATTAGAAAGTTTCTGTTTGTATTTATAATTACATTTGTTACATTATGTTGGTATAACATTGATGTACTGTTATACTTATTACAGATGACATCGAAGCTTTGGTTATTTGCTGGATGGCCCTTACTCTTAATCTTACTTAAAATTAGAAACCAAAGAGTACATCGACAAAAAGTATTGACTTCATCTCTTTCTGGGAAAAGGTATATGAAGGAATTGTTGGACGGCCCCTCGATTGTCATATACGATGAATTCCGAATGGATAAACAATCCTTTAAAAACCTTTGCCAATACTTTCGACAGAAGAATTGGTTGCGCAATAGCAAACACATAGACGTTGAAGAAAAAATGACAATGTTTTTATCAACTGTAAGTCATAATAACCGGAATCGTATAATAAGATATTGATTTCAACATTATGGACAAACGGTTAGTAAATACTTTCATGAGGTGTTGAATGCGATGCTGAATTTTGCTCAAGAAATGATTGTTCCCCCAGATTTTTCCAAACCTGTAACAACCCGCATTCTACGTATCTAGGATCGTAGAATATTTATTTCTTTTTCGTATGAAGTCGTATGGTCATGTAACTCTGGGAAACAACCATTAGAGTCATTTCCCATGTTCATGATTTTTGTCGATTTTTAAATGACCATTTTGCCCCTAGCCGATATTGTTTTGG
Source organism: Allium sativum (assembly GCA_030737875.1). NCBI lineage: Eukaryota > Viridiplantae > Streptophyta > Magnoliopsida > Asparagales > Amaryllidaceae > Allium > Allium sativum. The sequence goes on from CM060916.1 coordinate 587,290,637, forward strand.
CCATAACTTTTGATTGGAAAGGAATATTGACCTGAAACCACTTCCATTAGATTCGTTTGATGGTTACCTTTCCGTAGAGTGGTCACATTAGCCAAACGGACTCACCGTTTGGGAGATATGGCTGAAACAAGTTTCAGATAGTGAAAAACAGCTTAATTGGGCTTAACCGGGTGATTAATAGCTAGGCCCAAAGTGAGATTTCGGGATTAGGGTTATGAGAGGGCTGGAAGGGTTAGGAAAATCATTTCATTTCAGTTTTCTCAGCCGCCACAAATCTTCCTTAAGCTCTAGCAATGACCTCCATCTACTAAAACACCCCCAAAACACCTTTTTGTCATCTCTAATCACATATTAGCCTAATCTACATCCAATCAAGACGGATTAGCATAAGGATTGGGCTAGAGCTGCTGGAACACATAGAGATTGGATCCAAATCAGAGATTATTTCAGATCTATAGTTTACTTTGTGGCAAAGTTGAGTGATTTGCATTGTTTTTCACTAATTACGGCTAATTACGGTAATTACCGAAGATTAGGGAAATTATAACTTAGAAAAATATAGAAAAATTTCTAAAATTCTAAAACATCGTTTTATGCCTCTGATATGAATTTGGGTTAAATTCGACCAATTTTGCTAATCCCGGAATTTAGGGGATTAAGGGGTGATTAGTGATAATTATCGAATTTATGCATGTTAAAAATCTGGAAAAATATTTATAAATTGCTAAATATTATTTTAGGCCTCTGTTAGAAAATTTGGCTGATTTGGTTAAGTTTTGTTAATCCTATCATTAGATTTGCTTAAACGTGATTAAGAGGGATTAAGGGAAAATATGGGGTTTTGGCTATATTTGATCCGTTTTAACATACAATATTATCGTTTTGCTGTTTGTGGATGTTTATACATGTTGTTATGACTGTATGGTATGCTTTATGATTGATTAGAAACGTTAGAATGGTCGAAAACGCCATCGTATGGCGTAAACAGTCGCTGGAAAAGTTGCAGAAAAACAGTGCAGGTTTTCGGATCGGATCGGGGGAATGGGCTCGGACCGAAGAGAGGACTGGGCAAGGGATCACCGAACCGAACCGAGGCTTGACACAAGGGGAAAATGTGGCAAAAAGGAAGGCCAAAATGGATGAACTGGGATCGGATCGAGCTAGAGAAGGGGGGATCAGATCGGAGCGGATGGGAATAGGAATGGGGATCGACTCGATGCGACATGGAGGACCCGAACCGACTCGATGTGACATGGAGGATCCGAACCGACCCGATGTGATATATATATATATATATATATATATATATATATATATATATACATATCATTGCAGATATTGTTGTGCCAGCATATACATGTTCGGAAATGTTTTTTGATAGCATTTTCATTTTTATCATGCATATAGAAATAAAAGGAGAGAAGAAACAACACCCCAAAAGAGGGAGAAATATCTGGATCAAGAGCTTTAGACCAGAAAAATGACCAAAAGGCCTCAACATGAGGAGGTGGACGGGGGAGTAGTTCATCCATCTCGACCTATAGTTTCACCAGTATCGATCGATGAATTGGCAGGAGGTACTTAAGGGGAAAGAAAGCGTAGTGGGCGCTTCGGTTTAAGTGTGTACTATCGATGTTGTTCAATAAATGCATGCGTTCGATATATGTGCCCAATTATGATAATATACACATACATACGTCTGTTGGGTTTTCAAGATAAACAAAGCAAATCAAATTCGCTAGCTATTCCAGTGTCTTTTATATTCATTACTAATAAATAATGACACCAAAAATAATGACCTAGGGCATGTTTGTCATTTCTGCTACCTTGTTTCCCACTTTCGCACGAACTAATCACGTTCAGACTTATGAATAAAGATTACTCAACCGCACTCAACATCACTTTCCCAAAATAACCTAATCCTCCATTTGTCCATCCTCAACATCATCAGAACAAGTCATTCATCTCCAGCCCAAAATTTCAAATTTCGAAAAAAACAAATCAATAAAAAGAAATGGCGGATAAAGGCAGAGCACCACACTGAATCCTGCTAGCCGCAGTGGTAGCAATCGTCGAGGGAGCACCAGTCCTTCACAACAGCTGAATTGTGGAATCCTAAGAATTCTAAGAAATCTAATCCTCACTCATGGTCAGTTTGTTATTCGAGTTCCTTCCTTCGATCGATTGTTTTCTGCTTGATAGAAATTCTGTTCTGATTGTAGAATTTTACTTTAAATGACTTGATTTTGATGATGTGTTATTTGTTCATGTGTTTAATAGGACCAATCGAGATTAAAAATTGGATGGGAAGGCATCTAGCTAGCTGAGAAATGGAGGTCATTGCAAATGGACCAATCAAAGCGTGTGATGTAAGTAACAATGATTATATTTAAAAGAAGATGAAGATGTGGAGCGTGGAAGTTGCATTTCCTAAACGACTTTTCTTCATTATATTTTTATACCATATTTTGTCAGATAACGCTGATCCTTATCCGTCCACTAATGCTACTCTTGATTATTATTGTTTGGTTCCGCTATTTATTTTAGTATTATTTTTTTACCTGGACGGTTTGGATTCGGCTGGAATATTAAGTACTTATATTTGCAGCAACGGGAGTAAATGGCTATAGTGTTGAAATTAATGCACTTTTATATTTATTTATTATAGCTTCATGAACCAAGTAATCAAAGGACTTTCATATTTATTTATTGTAGGTTCATGAAACAAGTAATCAAAGGTCATCTATAGAGTTCTCTAGAAAATGTCATCTATAGAGTTCTCTAGAATGTTCTGTAGAAGCTATATAAGCATGTTATGGAAAAGTACTATATGTGAGAGAGATTAAAATAAAATAAAATAAGATTCTTTCATCTTCTTTTTTTGAGCTCTGCTGTAGCAACTTACTTACATTCCTTTAAATTGGTATCAGAGCGGTTTTTCGATTCTAATCTGGGATTGAAACAAGAAGTGATTTCATGGCGTCAAATTCAGAATCATCTCTAATTCCTGTCTATGATGGTGAAGATTATGACTACTGGAAGATCAAAATAAAAACTGTTCTAAGGGCAGAAGGCTTGGGGAATATTGTGGAGAAAGAGTTTACAGAACCTGAAGATGAAACAAACTTGCCTGAACAAGAATTAAAGAAAATTGAAACGTCTCGTCGTCAAGATGCAAAAGCACTGAGCAAACTTCAGATGGGAGTCACAAAACCAATTTTCACAAGGATATCAACAGCTTCAACAGCAAAAGAGGCATGGGATATTCTAGAAGGTGAATTCCATGGAGATGAAAAGGTACGAAGCATTAATCTCCAATCCCTTAAAAAAGATTTTCAGAATTTAAGAATGAAGGATTCTGAAAATATACAAAGTTATCATGCTCGTGTAATGGAGATTGTGAATCAAATGAAAACCTATGGTGATAATATTTCTGATCAACATGTTGTGGAGAAAATTTTGATCAGTTTAATAGATAAATATGAATATATTGTTGCCGTTATTGAAGAAACAAAAGATCTTACCAAGTTGTCCGTAAAAGAATTGATGGGCTCTCTTCAAGCACATGAAAAAAGAAGACTTAAACAGGCTGAGCAATCAGAAAATGCTTTTCTATCTAAAGCAAAGGTGAAGCCACAACAATTTGCAAAGAAGGGTGGTTACAACCAGGAGCAAAAGAAGTCAGACTGGAGGAAGAAGAGAGAAAACAATTCCAGCACTTACAAAAATAATCAGAATGATAGAGGTACAAGTTCTAACCCAAATTTTTTTTGCAACATCTGCAAAAGAACCAGTCATATAACATTTAAATGTTGGTTCAAGGGTAAGCCTCAATGTAATTATTGTAGAAGGTTTGGCCATATTGAAAAAGACTGCAGATTTAAAATTGCCGAGAAGACAAATTTTACAGAAGAAAAGGAGGACAGCAAGGAAGAGCAAATATTTTATGCTTGTCATTCCAGCCTTCATTAAGACAAGAAAGCCTGGTATATAGACAGTGGATGCAGCAATCATATGTGTGAAGATAAAAATATCTTTGTGCAGATTGATACAACAATAAACCCAAAGGTGAGGATGGGTGATGGAGCTGTTGCAGAAGCAAAAGGCAAAGGAACAATTGCTATCAACACAAAATCTGGAGTCAAATATATACGAGATGTTCTTCTCGTTCCAGATTTAAAAGAAAATTTATTAAGTGTTGGACAGCATTTGGAACATGACTATTGTCTTGTATTTGAGGATAATATGTGCAGAATCTTTGAGAAAAAAAACAAGAGACAAGCCATTGCAGAAGTAAAGAAGGAGAGGAACAGGAACTTTCCACTAATATTCAACTACAATGCTCTAAAGGCTGAAGTGGAAGATCAATCATGGCTTTGGCATAAAAGATATTTCCATCTAAATTTTCAGTGATTAAAGCTTCTCAAAGAAAAGAACATGGTGGACGGCCTTCCCAAAATACAAAATGAAAAGAACCCGTGTGAAGGATGCATCATGGGAAAGCACCACAAAATGCCATATCCAAGAGGAAAATCATGGAGAGCAAAAGGACGCTTGGAACTTATACATACTGACATTTGTGGTCCAATGAAAACACTATCGTTGGGACAACAAAGGTATTTTATAATTTTTATTGATGCTTTTTCACGAATGACTTGGATTTATTTTCTAAAGGAAAAATTAGAAGAATTCATTACTTTCAAGAGATTTAAAGCCCTTGTAGAAAAACAAAGTGGCTGTGGCATTAAGTGCATACGGAGTGATAGAGGAGGTGAATATACCTCTAAAGAATTTGAAGAATATTGCAAAGATGAAGGCATTTGGAAGCAGCTCACAGCAGGGTACAGTCCACAACAGAACGGAGTTGCATAACGCAAAAATAGAACAATTGTTGAAATGGCCAGGTCAATGATGAATGAAAAAAGACTGCCAAAGGCATTCTGGGCTGAAGCTACAAACACAGCTGTGTACATCCTCAACAGGTGTCCCACAAAAGCTGTAAGAAACATGACACCTATTGAAGCATGGAGTGGGGAAAACCATCTGTAAGTAATTTAAGAATATTTGGCTGCATTGGTTATGTTCATATACCTGCTGAGAAACGTTATAAACTTGATGATAAAAGTACAAAATGTATTTTTACTGGTTATACTCTGGAGACTAAAGGTTACAGGCTTTTTAATGTTGAAACTAACAAATTGGTTGTTAGTAGAGATGTTCTATTTGATGAAAATGCAGCCTGGGATTGGAAAGAAAAACAAGTTGAACATGTCAATCTACCAAGTTCTCTGGAAACAAATGAAGAAACTGAAGAAAGAGAAGAACAAGATCAACACATAGAAACTGAAGAAAGAGAAGAACAAGATCAACACACTCACACATCTGAATCAGAGGATGAGAATGAAACTCCACCAAGAAAATTCAGAAGAATGAGTGAAATATATCAATCTTGTAATTTTGTGGTTACTGAACCAGAAAATTTTGAAGAAGCTGAGAAACATGAAGTATGGCAGCAAGCAATGGAAGAAGAAATGCACATGATTGAGAAGAACAAAACATGGGAGCTTGTAGACAAACCTGAAGGAAGAGAAATTATCGGGTTAAAATGGATCTACAAGACAAAATTAAATCAAAATGGAGAAGTTCAAAAGCATAAGGCGAGGCTAGTCGCTAAAGGCTTTACTCAAAAGCCCGGCGTTGATTTTTCAGAAACATTTTCCCCAGTAGCAAGACTTGAAACCATAAGAACCGTGATTGCTCTTGCTGCACAAAAGAAATGGAAAATTTTCCAGCTCGATGTTAAGTCAGCATTCTTAAACGGAAAGCTAGATGAAGAAATTTACGTTGAGCAACCACAAGGATTCTTGGTGGAAGGGGGAGAAAACAAAGTGTACAAACTCATAAAGGCCCATTACGGACTTAAACAATCACCTCGTACATGGTACAAGGAGATTGACACATATTTTCTGAAAAATGGATTTCAAAGAAGCAAGAATGAAGCAACTTTGTATGTGAAGAAACAAGGAAGCAAGATCCTCATTGTATGTCTCTATGTCGATGATCTCATTTTTACAGGAAATGATAAAGTGATGATAGAAAGCTTTAAAGAACACATGATGAAGTCCTATGAGATGAGTGATTTGGGGCTACTTCATTATTTCTTGGGCATTGAAGTATCACAAGGAGCAGATGAGATTTTTGTTTCACAAAAGAGAAGTTTAGTGGGTAGCTTGTTGTATCTTACAGCAACAAGGCCTGACATAATGTTTGGAGCAACTCTACTGTCAAGATTTATGCAAAACCCAAGTCAAACACATTTTGGAGCAGCAAAAAGAATCCTGAGATACTTGCAGGGAACAATTGACTATGGGATCTTGTACAAAGATGGAGAAAATCTGAATCTAATTGCTTACTCAGATAGTGATTGGGCTGGAAGCATTGATGACATGAAAAGTACATCTGGCTATGCATTTTTACTTGGAACAAACATTTGTTCCTGGCTGTCAAAGAAGCAGAAAGTTGTTGCACAATCATCAGCTGAAGCTGAATATGTGGCAGCTTCAAAAGCAACATCTCAAGCAATTTGGTTAAGGAGGATACTTGAAGATATTGGAGAAAAACAAAAGGAAGCTACAATTCTACTCTATGACAATAAATCAGCCATTTCTATAGCTAAGAATCCAGTGTGTCACGAGAGGACGAAGCACATTGCAATCAAATATCATTTTATCAGGGATGCAGTTGAAGAAGGGGAGATACAGCTACAATATTGTAAGACTCAAGAACAGCTAGCAGACATTTTTACAAAGGCTCTTCCAAAAGAAAATTTCTGCTACTTACGTGAACGCATTGGAGTTGTCAAACAAGTGCATTAAGGGGGAGTGTTGAAATTAATGCACTTTTATATTTATTTATTATAGGTTCATGAACCAAGTAATCAAAGGACTTTCATATTTATTTATTGTAGGTTCATGAACCAAGTAATCAAAGGTCATCTATAGAGTTCTCTAGAATGTTCTGTAGAAGCTATATAAGCATGTTATGGAAAAGTACTATATGTGAGAGAGATAAAAATAAAATAAAATAAAAAAGATTATTTCATCTTTTTTTTTTTTTGAGCTCTGCTGTAGCAACTCACTTACATTCCTTCATATAGATATCTATTGACTATTTATTGGTGTGTTTAATATACGTATTGACGATGGCAAACGTTTTTGACAAGGCATGCCTATGATTTGAGGTATTTAGATCTTAGTTTTCCTGAATGTTAAGTAAAAGTTTGATTTTTTTTTTTTGGATAGATCTTTACTAATAGTTATTTCGTGATTGATTCTGTTAGTTTCTCGATATTCTTATATGTTTTTTTAATTGTAATATTTTCCTTCCGTTTGTTTATTTTAGGTCATTTCAATTCCAAAATAAATAATCAAATCCCTTAACTAAAGAACTTACAAAATCGAATTTTAAATTTCATGATGCTTTAGAGGTAAAACATCTATATATTTATGTCAGCAAGATGACTTACTTTTCAACTCTGAGCTTTCGTCTTTTATAAAATTTCACCTAGAAGCATAACATATCCAAAACCTGATATCTAACTAGAAGTCTAAACCGTTGGAATTCTGGAAAGGGTAATATATATTCATTGACATTTTTTTTGTTTTTCATGCATTGTTTTTTTCCCAAGCAAACCTGACTGGAAAAATAGAGTAAGCATTTGAACGTCTTTAAGATCAATATTTTATCAGATTTTTGCATCTCTTAGAACGTAGGTTTTCCAGTTGATTATACAAAAAATAATAACTGTAACTGTAAGGAAAATAAATAGGGAAATGTTAGGTATGAGGAGGCAATGATAAAAGAAGGAAAAGACTCAACGATTAAGAATTTGTGATAAACCTTTTCATCCGCTTTATTCTTTGGTTTTCAAATTTTAAGTTTTGTTGTAGTAAAACTATTTTCCGATTTATACTTCTTGAGTACAATATAATGTAAAACTTAAAAATCGTAGATTTATTTAAGTAGATTCATAAAGTATATTTCTATGAGCAAATGCACTTTGTTTTATAACAAGGACTATTATTTTATTACTGTATGAAGATTTGAGGGAGCATTTGCAACAACTATGCTTATATTACCCACTCTATAAAAAATAATTAGTTTCTCATAATCTACTTTATGAGTTTAATGTACGAACATTTGCATTTTGCTGACAAATTTGCCGTTGAGAAAAATTATATAGTTATATGATTTTTTTTCTTCTTTTTTTCTAATTGATAGCTACAAATTAGTAATGCAATGCTCAATAAGAATAATATTATTATGATCGTCCTACATTATTTTTTTAATCTTTGAATTCATCTCGATGGTTCATAATGAGACTTTGCTAAAACGGCTGTTGCATCAAGTCACATTTTCTGCTCGATGTTGGTCATTTTTTCAGCCATGTACACATTTTCCTCTAATCAAAGTTCACAAATATGATCCAAAATGAACAAATAAATTTTATGTGCATATTATGCAAAATGTACACACATTTTCTGCTTTATTGTTTTGCACTGTCTTCTTTTGTTATAGATATTCAACATTTCAACATATCTATATTTTCAATACTAAGCAGTGCATAAAAAGACGGCCTAGGAAAATTGAATGTATTAATTTTCTCACTAAAATCCATTATTTACCAAGAGTGTGATCGTGTACTGAAATTTTCCTACTGTGACAATGATTGCATTGACATCCGTTAAGTTCAATTTTAAACACACCATATATTCTTATGTTGGTTTTCGAATTGTTTTTATCTATGTTATGAAATAGTTTTGAATATAGATGCAAATACGAAGTATTCAACAACTGACAAAGCATATTCAAATCACATATTTATATCATATATTTCATGGTCTATAGTCTTGATTGAAACTAGATTTAATAGAGCTGATATTAAGCTATCATGGTTAACGTACCAAAGCTGATATTAAGCTATCACGGTTAACAAATTACAAACCAGGAATGAATTTGTCCATCATTCAACTACGTCTACTACCACAATTATACAGAACGATGACGATTCATATTGGGATGCTTACTTCTCCTCTCCCGAAGTGGTCTGTTAACGGAATTTTAAATTCACCTCTCTTATTTCCATCACAGTTTTACTACCTTGGATGTTATTTTTATCTTTTTTCTTACTTACATAGCTTGCATAAGTTGACAGGATCGAGGCAGAGTATCTGGCCAGACGTTCAACTTAATTGACGTTTATGCACACGCCCATCGGGCGTGCATGAGTACTGGTATATATAATACCAATACTTTGGCATGGTGAAGCTTTTGTGCAGTCCCAAAAACATCCCTTTCCCTCTTTACAACTTAACAGGACAGAAAAGTAGATTTGAGGGCAAAGTGGTCTTTCATTCTACTACTTTCTGCAGTTAGTCAACACGTCTGCAAAACAATTGTTTTTTTCCTTCCATTCTTCACCGCGTTCTCCACGTTTTCCATCTTTTCCACATTTCACTTCCTCATTCTCAACCCTTACCTAACGCCATCTTCTACTTTTACAACCTTCACCAAATTCGATCTTTTAATGTTTCCTTTCTTCACTGCTTGTTGCCTTCTCCGGTTCAGATCCACAGGCTTCCTTCTAACAGTTCCAACCGAACGACCGCTGCTTAAATCGTTAATAAGGCTTTGTTTGTTAAAATTGCTTTGATTTCTGATTGCTCAATGCTGATTGCTGATTGTGAAAATGTTGTTTGATTAAGTGTTGATTATAAATATGTTTTTGGTAATAAGTTGTTAATTGACAAATTTTCCCTTCATGGTTAATTCGTATATTATTCGACATGAATGATGAAATTACGTGTCTTGAGTTATTACAAATGAAAAAAAAATCATTGATTACCTACACGAAATCAAATTCAAAGCAAGATTTCAAAAAAAAAAAAGTGCTAAATAATGATGTTTGCTGTGCATCCCAAAACTGCTAGATTTCAAAAAAGAAAACTAGTATTCTCTTATGGCATTCCAACAGGCTATTAGCCTGACCGACTTATTATGTTTGTTGTGCTATTAGCCTATTGCTACACGTTAATAATATGATGAAACAGATGCATACCAAGTAAAAAAAGTCTATTAACGGGTAACAACGTTATGTGAATTTAGGTTGACTGCCCTCTTTTCAGCCTATTACCAGTTAACAACATGATGATAAAGGTGAATACTGGAGGAGGTGTGGATCAATGCAAAAAAAACATTATTTTAAGTTCCCAATTTTTCGCACATCAAAAACCAGCTGTACAATATGATATCTAGTTGTACAACGAAATCCATTTTGTAAAAGCTATACAAATAATAGTGCTTTCACGTGAGTACAATCTACTAGCAAACAAAAAGTATACACAATTCAAGCTAAAAAGAGACCATGTTGTTACTTTCCATTGCGTTTGTAGAGAGAAAAAGCTGTGTAGAGAGAGCTATTTTTTTGTCTTTCTCCCATGTGTAAAAGAAACAAGGGTATCCGTTGTAAAAATATCACACCGAATCAGCACCTCACATAAGTTTCGTTTTTCTACTTATTGATATTTTGCTGATTTGACTCAGTTTTGCTGATTGGATACTCCAACCAAATAAGCTTAATACTGTCAAATGTATTCATCACTTTCAACCAACAGTTCAAAAAACGCTTTTTGACTGAAACAAACAATACCTAAGAATTTCAACCTTTCCTCACTACAAAAAAAAAAAAACTATTTGCGACGGCTTCAGACGGGTCGTCGGAAATTTTCGTGATAAACTGACTACCGAACTCTTTCTTCCTCATTTCTTTTGCTCATCCATTTTTTCCAGCTATGGTTTTTAAAACCCTACCACCCAAAATCCGATCTTTTTGCCTCCAAATCCCGATTTCTTCGCGTAAGAACCTCCTTGGCTTTCATTCAGATCTCTAGAGCAATCAATTTAAGGTATAATCTCTTTTTTCCATAAAAATCCAATTTTTTACCTAAATCTATATTTTCTTAAATTAGAAAATTAGGATTATCTATTGATTGCAACTGGTTTAAATATCATTTTAGTGGGGTTATAGCATCCTATTATGTGCGTATTTCATGTGATATAATGAAATTGAAAATTTTATGTGTAATATTTGGTTATTTATGCATATGTTCCCCTTAACCTGATTTTAACCATTGTATAATTGTGGTTGTTTGTGTATATGTGCACCGTTATGTACTTGTTATTCTTGTATTTGTTTCAAAAGTGGAAAATCTTATAAAAGTTGTTTGACTACATCTAACAAAACAAAAACCCTTTTTGTGATTTAAGTTGTTTATGAATCAACGATGCGGATTTAAGAGAACACATCAAAATAGGATAATATGCATGAAATCGATGCATTATATCTATGAATATTACATGTATGAATAAACCTGTGAAGTAACACACAAAGCTAACTATTTTCAGTGTTGAAACAACCATGTGGGAAGTATTTGTTAAGTACTGGAACACTGATGAGGCGAAGGTAAATGCACAAAATTATTTGTAAATATCAAAAATATTTGATTGATAATGTCATTCTTTGCAGAGTCGGCCCAGCAACCTCCATACTTGCGCACATATTGTCCGTGATGCTGATGATAATATCATCATGACATATTAACTATTTCATCTCTTGCTTAAAATAAACGAGCAATTAAATCATGTTCTACTAAATTTGATGATACGTGCTTGTCCAATTTTGTTTTCGCCAACTTCTTCATGTAGTCAACTAATGAACTCTTGACAATAATTACAGGGAGACAAATTGGACGAATTTGAACCTCTCTTCGATTACAGTGCAGTCACCCCCTTTAGGTAGTCATCGAAGGTAAACCCACTTACTTATATCTTGGTGCTTTTGTTGGAATCTCAATTCCTTTTTCTTTTTTATTAGTATTAATGCATATATATTATAGATGACGACGATGACACAGTTCTTTTAACTATTTTGGATGAGCCTACGGAAAAGAGATGCTTAAATTCTGATTTTAAGGTATGTTTCTCTATTTTTTTTGTGTTAAATATATTTCTAAGATATGTTAATTCTGATTTTAAGGTATGCTTAAATTCTGGTTTTGGATACGCGTATGCGAAAGCGACGCGAAATAGGCGGTGTGAATTTAGAAATCAAGTGGTAAACGATTTTTTCTTAATATAATTTTTAGTTTAGAAATAAAATCATGTACCCTTACACAGTTGCTACGAATATGAGTTAGGATTCAAACTGTCCACTTCATCATAATTTGTATAAAGTATGAGTTAGGATTTGAAAATGAAGCAGATTTTTTTGGGGTAGTGTATTGTATTTATTATTGGTATATATATTGGTGGATTACGTGGTGTGCACAAATTTATGTATTATGTAGTTAATGGTTTAAGTTTATGGTGAAATTTTTGTGTTTTTGTTACTTGGTTGAGAGCTGATATGTTGGGTTATCTACTGATTGATTAGATAGTGGTTTTAGTGAAGAAGTATAGTTGGAAGGCTAAATAGCGGCCGAAATTTCAAAAAAAAAATGCAGGTTTTCCGACGGCTTCCAACGGCCGTCGGAAGCCGTTACGAACCGCCAAAAACCGTCGAAAACAAAAACTACGGACTGTGTCGAAAACCATCGGAAAATCAGATTTTCGACGTCTCTAAAAGCGAGAGCTATTTCCGACGGCTTCCGACGGCCGCCGACAGTTTTAACTGCCGGACATAGCCTTTTTTCTTGTGGTCCCTCCGATCTGCAGCTGTACTGCATGTTTTTATACATCTCCCCACGATTCGGTCCACCTCATAACTTTCTTCCTCTCACCATTCCTCCTGTACTGCATATTTTGGAAAATCCATTTCTTTTTCAATTATCCAAGCCCTTAGAAACAAAATTAGATTCAAGTGAAAGATGTTAGGGCCATCCATCAACAACTGCGCGTCACTCTGCGAAGGAAGGTATCAAGTTGGTAATTTTAACTTTTATGAAAAATTACGATCCTTTTATTTTCCAGTACGAACACACTAATTTTTTTTTTGTTTTTTTGTTTTTGTTTTGATCTTAGTCAAATTATAGAGGGAAAGTACTGATTAAAGAGGAAGTTGAATAAAAAATTGTGGCTTTGCGGATACAAATGGAAGAAGGTAAGTTTTAAGCTTAATTTTATTTTATAAACCTTTTTAAGCGTCAATCGCATGAAGGTTACCTATTGATGAAAAATTGCACGATTATCACACAATTTGTATACTTAATCATATATTTATATGTTGTTGCTAAGAGGTATGTGCAGCTTTGCATTTTTGTATTGGAGGAAAGTCCTCTGTTGGATAATGATTTTATTGCAGAAGGAGATCATTGCAGGGATATTGAGTCACTAGATATTCTTCTCTCTTTCAATGGTATAATCACTATTTGAATTTAGTAGTAATTTTTAGTCTCAATAATGTCCAGCTATATTTAATGGTTACATAGAAAGAATATAAGAATTAAGGTTTCTTCTATTAGGCAGGTGAAGCTTTCTTCATTCCTTATATAGATGTTATATTATCAATTAGTTTTGTTTTCATGATAAACTGGGATGATGCTAAAATGCAGCTTTTGCATCAATGATTTGTTAAACATTGACTACTTTTAAGCTAGATTGGTTAGCAAAGTGCATTCTTGAATGCATGTTTGGATCATTGCATTGGTCGGTTAAAATTTTTGAGCTGCTAAATTTCTGTTTATATTTTATAGGTAGGCCTGAAAATGATTGGCTGTTATAGAGATAAAAGGAGCGTGAGGCAAGGCATGTGCATGACTTGAAACAAGAGACTGAGTATCATGCAAATGTGCAGCTATTTCGGTAAATAACTATTTTTTGTTCGTTAGTAAGAATAATTTATAGATATAAGTTTTTCTAAATACATTTAGCGTTTAAATGGTAGTGGATTTATGTGATAATCTGGAGATTTTCATATCCATTGAAGCAAGATAAGGTTGCCATAAAGGTTCCTATCAACTATGATTGCATGCTAGCAAAATTATTACCTAAAGAAATATGAGTAATTATAAACATTATGGGTACTGTATGCAAATTTTGAGATCATCAATAGTTAAGTAAATTATGTTGTTTTTTCTATCTGTATATAGCTTCGTTGAATGTTGCATGGTTCACAACATATTATATTAATAAAGGATGTATGAAAGAAGTAAAATTGACAAATAACCGAAGTAGTTTGTTTTAACATTTTAGTTCATATGCACGCTCACTTTATCCTTTTTGTCACAAAAACTTAGTAGAAGAGACATTTAGGATTTTTGAACGATATTTTAATGAAAGGGGATTGATGGCCGGAATGACAGCCACTTCATCAGTGCTTCTTACGAAGGGAATCAATGGCCTTGATAAGGTTGTTTTAAAAGGAACCCGATCCAGTTCGGTTGAGGTTTATCTCTATGGTTGTCAAGTCACATCCTGGAAAAATAACCGTGGTGAGGAGTTACTCTTTCTCAGCAACCAGGCTATATTCAAGCCACTAAAAGCTATTCGTGGGGGCATTCCAATATGCTTTCCTCAATTTGGGTCTTATTGAAATTTTGAACAACATGGTTTTGCAAGGAACCACATTTGGAGCATTGACAATGATCCACCACCTTTTCTTACACGCAGCTTATGTAAATTGTATGTCGGTTTATTCCTCAAATCGTCTGAAGAAGATTCTAAAATCTAGCCTCACAGTTATGAGTTTTGTATCAAAGTCACTCTTGGTCCTGGTGGAGATCTGATGCTCACATCAAGGATTAAAAATATAAATGCAGAGGGGAAGCCATTCTCATTTACCTTTGCATATCATACATACTTTTATGTTTCTGATATCAGTGAAGTGCGGGTTGAAGGATTGGAGACACTTGATTACCTTGACAACTTAAAGGCAAAGGAACATTTCACAGAATAAGGAGATGCCAGTACTTTTGAATCCGAGTTTTATAGAATATATCTCAGTGCACCACCCAAGATTGCAATAGTTGATCATGAGAAGAAGCGTAATTTGTAATGCGGAAGGATGGGCTGCCTGACGCACACTACAAGAAAAGGTCAATTTAGTGACGGCAATATACCCTCACCAGCCCTCACCAACCGTCACCAAATGCCGTCACAATTTATCTGGACGCTAAGTAAATAGCGTCCAGATTAGCGACGGCTTTGGACACCCAAATTGGTGAGGGCTGGCGACGGCAACATGCCACGTGGACGGAAAATGTGGACTTTCAACTTTCGTGACAAACTGTCACCAGCCCTCACCAACTAGCCGTCGCAAGCCCTCACCAACCCTCACTAGTGTTGATAAATAAGCCCTCACCAGCCCTCACAAGCCGACACAAATCTGGGTGAAAACTTGTGGCAGGCCGTCGCCAGCCGTCACCATGCTGAACCAATAAGCCCTCACCAGCCCTCACTATCCTGTGTATATTTTCTTGATTTCCAGCAGCTATAAGACCTTCAAACCACGCCAACTCAAATCCAATCCACTCACAACTCATATACAATCACTTTCACACTCTATCACCTCATATATACTCCAATTCATCACATAAACCAACATATATGATATTAAACGTCACATAAACCAACATATAGCTAGTAAACGATAAATAAACACAATAAACCGTCCAAAAACTAACATCACGTCCACATAACGTCCACATAACATAAACAAACTAGCAACGTCTCCAAAAAACAACATCACGTCAACAACTAGTTTATATGCAAAACCAAGTCCAAAATAAAAAAAGAGGACAAATACCTACTCATCCTCCTCCTCCTCCTCCTCGTCGTCGTCCTCCTCCTCCCCGGTACCAATCTCACTCGGCGGCATATGCCCATGCTCCTGGAGATATGCAGCAATCCTCTCGTCTAGCATGGTCGCAAGCCTGTTCTTCTGGAAGTCCTGTATCTCTGCCACCTGCTGTCGAAGCATGGCAATCTCCTCCTCGTCCTGACGCCTCGTATAAGAGGCCTGAGTCCCCGTTGGCTGTAATTATTATATTATAAACATGACTTGATAAATGTATTATAAATTCGTTATGTTTAAATATGTCAAACACTTTAAACTTTTAATAGAACTTGAATATGTTTAAATTCTGTAATAAAATGTTTTACCTCCATGTTTCCAAAACTGTAGCGCCTATTCCTATTAGGCGGGCCGATGATGGAGTCCCAAATGCGATTGCACTCCTCTACATCCGGCTCCTGGCCTAACTCCTCTGCTCGAGCAGTTACCCTCGCACTGTATTTGTCCTGCGATAGCGGACAATTATGAAATACATTAAATATTCAATTTCTAAATAAAAATGTGAAATACAAATTATTACAAATGCTAACCATCACTCCACGGGACTTATTGTCCGTCCATGTATATGTGGTGTTACCATCCTCGTCGGTCCGCTCGACGGCATGAGTCTGTGTAAACACCTCAGCAAGTGTAGGCTCCCGATGGAGAGACGAACTCTGAAATGATACAATATATATTTGGAATTTATCAATACGAGTAAAAAAAATTAGAACTATCTACAAATGTGATTTATCATTCGTACCAATTCGCGACGGTGCTGCGAGAATGACTTAGACCCACCCCGATGCAAAGCAGGATTCTTGAGTCTGTTTGCCCGGTTTCGCTCTGAAAGCTCCTGTATATTTAATTATACGATTAATTGATTGATATACAAAATACAAATTAAAAATAAGTTTAATTAATTTACCTTCGCTTTTTCCGTAGACCACAGTCGCTGGAAACCTTCGTACGCCTCCTGGCTCATCCATGGAGGCCTCTTTCCATATTTTTTGGCCTTATACATATTGCCTGAATAATTTTTCCTCATCTTCTGGTTCCATGCATTGAGGAAAACACTCATATCTTCGTCCCTAACCCGTACAGCAACCTATAAATTAACAAACAAATTGTATTACATATTTTATATAATTTTGTAAATGAGAAATCCATTTATACTTACGAGAACCTCCGCGAGAACGGCATTCCTAATATGCGTAGGAATATCGTCCCAGTGGGGCCACGCCTCTGTCCACCTGGCGGTATATGCATCTCTAGACACACGTAAAACAAGCTCTGAAGGAATAATATCAAACCCCCTGCAGAAAGTACGATATTAGCATTTAATAAGTTTTAAATACTAAACATTTAAGAAATTAAAAACTTACCCTGCGGACTTGGGTACGAGCTCTACGACCGGACGTAAATCCGGTGCTGTACCGCTCGCACCTGCCTCCGAACTGTGGGTAGGTCGACGTCTAGGAGGCATATCTGTCACAAACAAATTATTTCGTATAATAATAACTCATATATCATTATGCACATCCATTATCAAATAAACTTGTACAACATATATCATCAAATGCAACTACAAGACCCATTTGCATAAAAAAAAAAGAACCAGATAATAGATAACCGTAGCACATCATATAAGTTCACAACATAGCACATCATATAAAACATATCATTGTACATTATACGTAAACAACTAATGATACAAATAATATTATTCTTCTTCATCTTCTGATTCAGGCTCGGTCTCATACTCTATATCGTTGTCCTCTGTACTCTCAAATGCTTCTATTAATTCATTTGATTCATCGTTCAAAGACCCTAAATTAACATCATTAGCAATTATTATTTCATCGTTTTGATTTGCATCCGTTTGATACGCTGCATCGTCTGGAATAGCAATTCCTTCAAATGTAAATCTTGCCTTTGTTTTAATTACAGCAGACCAATCTGCTTTATCTCTTTTTAAGGACGGATACGGAGCAAAGTAAACTTGTAATGCTTGCTTGGCCAATACAAAAGGATCATACTTACAGTAATGTGATGTGTGCTTTATTTCTATAAGCTTATAATCTTTATGCACGTTGATTCCAGTACCAGGAACATTGCTGAACCAGTTGCACTTGAACAGAGCAACTTTTTTAATGGGTTGTACATAATATGTCAACTCTAAAATCTGCGTCAAGACGCCATAAAAGTCTTTTATATGCTCTTCTGGATCATCACTACCTTTGACAAATACACCACTATTATATGTTAATCTGTCAGTACCATGGTCTTTGGTGTTGAATTTAAATCCATTGACGAAGAATATTGGATAAGTCTTAACATTTCTTTTTGGTCCAAGCGCAAGATGTTGCAAACCCTCGTCATTGACGCGGTTTTTTGGATCATAAACGTAATTTGAGAACCATTTAGCAAAATCTTTACTGAGATCGCCATTTGGATTTTCTGATTCGTAAATACTGCAAATATAAACGATTTTATTACTAGCTAACAATTGATTTACACATAACTGTAATAAAGGTAAAAATTTAATACCTAACAAATGGTGCAACTTCAGCACAATTTAGAAGCACATATGTGTGTGCTACATGATGATCTCTATCATCTAACCATATTTCTACACATTTTCCAGAAGATCGTCCATGTTGTCTAAAAACTGATAACATTGTCGGACAAAAATTGGGTTCCACAGTTTCATCATTACGAGGACCACTTACAAATGATAGGTTCACATGATCGCTGAAGTAATGAGAAAAAAAGAACGAAGCTTCTTCTTCAAGATAAGATTTGCAAATCGAACTTTCAACTCGTGCTTTTTGTCGTACTTTTTTCTTCAGATGATTCAAATACCTAATATAAAATTAAATCAATTTATATGCACTAATGTCACTTTGAATTGTAAGCATAAATTTTACCTTTCAAAAGGATACATCCATCCATATTGCACTGGACCGCGAAGAATTGCTTCGGATGGAAGATGAATAGGTAAATGCTCCATTACATTAAAAAAAAACTGGAGGGAAGATTTTCTCCAATTTGCAAATCAATATCGGAATTTCTACTTCAAGTTTACGGAGACGATCAATTTTTAACGTTGCCGAACAAAGTTGTTTATAGAATAAGCTTAACTCTGTTATAACACCCCACACTTTTACAGGCAACAATTCTTTGAACACCACTGGTAATAAATATTCCATCATAATATGACAATCATGAATTTTCATCCCACTCAATTTATTGTTTTTATAGTCAACACATCTACGAAGATTAGAAGAAATCCCATCCGGACATTTCAGTCCCTCAACCCATTTCAGTACAAGTTTTATTTGTTTGTTGTCTAGTTCATAGCACGCTTTTGGTTTTTTATTATCATTGGGCTTCATATGAAGTTCTGGACGTTTACAATGTTCTTCTATGTCACGTCTCGAATGTATATCGTCCTTTGTTTTTCCTTTGACATTCAAAACAGTATTAAACACGTTATCAAATACATTTTTTTCATTGTGCATAACGTCGATATTATGTCGAAGTTTGAGATCTTTCCAATAAGGTAGCTCCCAGAATATGCTTTGTTTACACCAGTTATGAATGTCAGATTTACCCGGAATTTCTGCTTGTTCTCCAGTTTCATGGATCTTGGGATAATCCTTTACAAGATCGTACATTTCTTCACTTGTCCAAATTTTGGGTGCTTGCAAAGTCATTCCGCTGTTAGCTCTAAAGTTTTTTTTATCTCTTCTAAAAGTATGATTGGGATGCAAAAAACAACGGTGACAATCAAACCACGAATGCTTCCTTCCATACCGTAAGAAAAATGCTTGTGTTTCTTCCATGCATAACGGACAAGATAGACGACCAGCCGTACTCCAACCTGAAAGCATCCCATACGCAGGAAAATCACTAATCGTCCATAATAAAGAAGCGAACAGACGAAAATTCTTTTTCTTTGAAATGTCGTATGTTTCAACTCCTTCATCCCACAGTTTTTTCAACTCTTCTATTAATGGTTGTAGATAAACATCGATGCCTTGCTTTGGATCATTAGGACCAGGAACGACAACAGTGAGAAACATATATGGAGTTTTCATACACATCCACGGAGGTAAATTATAAGAAGTAACGATAATAGGCCAAGATGAATATTTACTACCAAACTGAGAAAATGGTGAAAATCCATCTGTACATAAGCCAAGTCTGACGTTACGGCTCTCTGCGGCAAATGTAGGATACGTCCTATCAAAATGTTTCCATGCTTCTCCATCCGACGGATGTGTCAAAGTTCCATCTTCTTGTGTTCGCACACTATGCCATCGCATATGACATGCAGTGACTGAGGATGCATATAACCGTTGTAGTCTAGGGATGATTGGTAAATAATGCATTCTCGTATACGGAACTTCCTTATCTTTCTTTTTTCTAGGTTTATACCTTTCCCCGCCACATTTTTTACAGTTTCTAAGATTAATATCATCTTTCCAATACAACATGCAACCTTTAACACAAGTATCTATTTTTTGGTACGACAAACCGAAAGCCGACATTAGTGTTTTCACTTTGTAATGACTGTCGCACATCAGATTATTGGGTGGCATATGTCTTTTTGCGGCTTGTACAACCGCTGTAAATGCAGCTTCTGTAAGGTTAAATTTTGATTTCATGGTGATGTACTCAGCGGTTACCGATAATTCAGTTCCACTTTCACAACCATTCCACAATGGCCGCTTAGCTGCAGCCAATAAATCATATATTTTTTTGGCTTCCGTGTTCGGTTCCTCTTCAATATCGACGTCATCGTCGTCAACCTGACCGGTAGGGAACATTGACCGTGTTGCATCTTCCACCATATCTTCTATTGGATTCGTCATAACTAATTCGACCTCCGACGCTACAGGATTTACTGTAGGCGCAACAAGTTCTCCATGACGATCCCATAAATAATAATTTGGCACAAAACCTGATTTATACAGATGTACTTTAACGACGTCTGGTTTATGAAACCTCACCAGTTTACACTTACTACACGGACAACGAAGCTCCTCGTAATTTCGATTATTGGATACTGCAAATCTAACAAATTCATTTGCACCATTATAGAAATGTTCTTTCACTGAGCCTTTCATTCCAATTCTGACTTCATACATCCAACTACGGTCAATGTAATAATCAAACATTTTTCCTGATTCAAAAATATATGTCAGTGATTTCGATAACACATGGCTATTTGAATTTAACAAATTCATTTACTTAAAAATAGTTTGTTTTCGTCGAACGATTTCTAAACCTTTTTCACTTCAGAAAATTTTCAAACAATCCATTCATAACTCAATCTACATGTTAAAAATCATATTTTTAACGATCGTTAAAAATCATATTTTTCATACATCGTTAAAAATCACCTACATGTTAAAAATAATATTTTTGTCAAACTAAGATTTATTCCAAGGTGTGATTATTTTCCATGACTCACATACATGTTAATAATAATATTTTTATCCAACTTGCATTTTACTTCTTAACATGTCAATATTTTTATTTGCAAATATTGAGTTTGGGAACATGAGTATTTATTTGCTTTCATGATAATCTTATTCACTTCATGATAACCTTTCATTTTCATAACACAATGAATTTTCCACAAACAAATCAATACTCAATAGAGTTGCCAAACTCACATTTCTCAATATTTCATATTCATTCACATTCACTCAATCAAATAAATAATGAATAGAGTTACCAAACCCATATTCAAACAATCCATTCAATACTCAACCAATCAAGCCAATTTCATTCACATACGCACAAAATCAACCACCACACCAATAAACAACTAAATACACAATTTAGGGTTTCAATTCATGAAATTACTTAACATATACATCTAATTAAATCATCATTAATTAATTAATTCATGAAATTAGCTAGGTTAGAAATCATACCTTAAATGGAGGAAGTAATTGAGAGGGATGGAGTGGGCTTGAGAGGGGTGGAGTGGGCTGGCGTGGGCTGACGACGACGGTGGCGTGGCTGATCGGCTGGCGGTGGCGTGGCTGATCGGTGACGTGGCTGGCGAGGGCACTTGGCTGATCGTTTTTTTTTTTTTTTTTTCGTTCGGTGAAAAACGATGGAAGAAAGAGGAATGGGGTAAATTGCTGTAGCTTCCCGGTATTAACTTCGTTTGGCGAGGGTTGGCGAGGGCTGGCGAGGGCCGCTTTTTTTAGCCCTCGCCAGCCGTCGCCACTCTCGGTCGCCAAACGCCCTTAATCTAGTAGTGGCAGTGGTATGGAATAATCCTTGGGATAAGAAGTCAAAAGCCATGTCAGATCTTGGAGACAAGTACAAACATATGCTGTGTATGGAGGCAGCTGCTATAGAGAACCCTATCACCTTGAGTCTCGGTGAGGAATGGACAGGAACTTTGGATGTTTTTGTTGTTCCTTCCAGTTACTGCAGCGGCCAGTTCGATCCTCAGAAAGTTCTTTTGTAGTTGGTACAAATGTCGGTAGCCATTGGTGCATGCACAAGCACATGAATTGCAGCTGCTGGGTTAGGATGGTGATTATTGACAATGGATGCACATCTCTCTTCTTTACTTCTTTCACAGAATCACATCCAATTACATTTGTATTTCAGTCTAAAAAAAAGTTTTAGAATTCTCTGTCTAATAATAGTAGTATGCTTTTTCTATATAAATGGTTTATGGTTAAATTGCTTCAAGACTATTTTTTTTCAATCACGAGAGAAGCATGCACCTTTGAAGTCAAAAAAAAAAAAAAAAAAAGTGTCATAACTTTTTTTCTAATTTTGTAATTGTGTGACATTTCGACGCAATGTTGTTTTGTACAATCTAAAAGTAGTAAATGAGGTATAAAGTATTACGTTGGTTTATTAAAACATCAGTAATTGGTTTTTTTTTTTTCCTTCCAAATATTTATTTTTGATTCAGGCATAGCAAAAAGTGATACATTTTAAAGTCTACTTTGGAAAAGGAGACCATGTTTATTATTTTATACATAAAGACAAAGTATGGACCTAAGTTTTTATAATGGTTTTACTGCTTATATGTTTACTGATGGAGCTACTAAATTTAGCAAAAGCTATGTGGGCGGTTAATTTAATATTGATACATTGTTTCTATTTATTAATAGGTGCCATACTTGGATCTTTTGCATTGCAAAATTGTCATGAAGGATAATGACAAGTGACACGTATGTATTGAAATGGTTACTAAAGTTAAGGAGATGAAAACCTGTACGTTTGCTTACAAAATGTACTTATTTGTTTTCCTTTTTTGCACAATATTTGATGAACTGGGTCGATCTAAGTATCCGTTGTGTAATACTTCATTTAATATGAAATTTCTATACATTGCATATTTTATCATGATGATAGTACTTATATGATATAACAGGCATACAATCAACCTCTATCATAATGATAATAATATCATAACAGACACAAAAATAAAGCATTTGCACAAAACCATACTTTGCTTCAATCGTCTACGCATACGTCCAACAGACGTGTCTATATACCTTGGACGGGGGGAGGGGGGGGGGGGGTATGTGTATAATATGCACTTGAGAAGAGTGGTGGAGATAAAGACAAACACAAAACAAAAAATTGCAACTGCCCAATACCAAGAATGCAAAATATTAAATAAAAAAATAAAGTAACAAATACTAATACAGAAAATGAAGAGACAGAAGTAATCAAAAATTAAGAATACAAAAAAAAAGGGATTTACTAAAGATATACAACTTATAAATCCAAAAGAAATAAGTAAATTATTATTAACAACCGATGATATGAACCATATTATTTCTAAACTTGAAAAACTAAAAATAATAGGAGAAAATTCGTTAAAATATTGAAATAAAGATCCTATACAATGCAAATTAAATATAACCAATCCACACTAAACTATAGAAATAGGATCCCCTAAATATGACACATGGACCATGGAAGAATTTATACTGCACATAAAATTATTAATAAATCTAAATATCATAAGAAAAACTGATTCTAGACATAGAACAAAAGCGTTTATTATACAAAAAGAATCTGAAAGTAAACGTGGCCAATCTAGAATGGTAATGAATTACACTAGATTAAATGGCAATACCCATGAAGATGGATATTGCATACCAAACAAAGAAGTCATAATAAATAAAATACAAGGAGGTTCTCAAAGTTTGATTTAAAATCAGGATTTTGGCAAGTTAAAATGCATCCTGACTCCATACCTTGGACTACATTTACATGTAGTGAAGGACATTACGAATGGTTAGTCATGTCATTTGGATTAAAAAATGCACCACAAATATTTCAACGAAAAATGGATAATTTTTTCCAAAGTTGTAATAAATATACTTGTGTATATGTAGATGATATACTTGTTTTTTTCCAAAACAAAGCAAGAACACATTGCACATCCATATACCGTGTTAAAACTAATAGAAGCACATGGTTTAATAGTATCAAAAAGGAAGTTAGAATTATTGAAAAATAATATAGAATTCCTTGGAGTCAAAATTGGAAAAGGAACTATAGAATTACAACCCCATATAACAAGAAAATATTAGAATTTCCTGATAAATTTGAAAGTCTAAAGCAATTGCAAGCTTTTTTGGGACCAATAAACTATGCTAGACCACATATAAAAGATCTTTCAAAATATACTAGTCTTTTATATAATAAAGCTATTCTAAAAGGAAATAGAGATTTTAACATATAAGATATCAAACAAATCCAAGAAATAAAAAAGTTAGCCCAAGAACTAAAACCTCTAAGCTTACCATTACATACTGATTACTTAACAATCTAAACAGATGGATCTTCTCTAAGATTGGGAGGAATTTTATTAAGTAAACATAACAAATATGATAATAAGTCTACTGAAAAAAATATGTAGATATACCTCAGGAATATATAAAGAAAAAGGATACATGACATCTCTAGATTATGAAATTTGGGCAATAATATATATTTTAGAATCCTTCAAATTTTTTGTATCACAAAAGGAAATCACAGTAAGAACAGATTGTGAATCTATTGTCAAATACACAGAAAACAAAAAGGAAAGAGGAACTGTTAATAATAGATGGCTAAAATTTAAATATGCTATATCAAATTGTGGGACTAATATGGGAACACATCAAAGGAAAGGATAATGTCTTACCAGACCAGTTGTCAAGATTATTAAGATAATTATCTAATACTAATGGTTGATTTTGCAGATAATGGAAGGATTAGATCCTACTACGCATCAGATAACATACAAAACAAATCATTTTGTCACAAAGGTAAAGATTACATAACAACACCAAATAGTCATTGACAATATATGAAATATGAAGACTCCCAAAGTGTCAAACAAACAAAATCTAAGTGTAATATACACCTTAGTAGATATATTCAGAAAAACAAAGACAAGGTTTCAGTACTATGCACTATTTACAAGTCCTGATGCTGGTATATATACCACATGGGAACAAATGATTACAAAAATAAAATTCTTGGAAAAAAAATCCCAGATATAGGCACCACTTACAAAGGATATAATACATTTGAAGAAGCTATTAGTGAGCTTCAACAAAGGTTCAGAAAAGACTATGTTGTTTCTAAAGAAATACAAAGTATCTCACAAACATCCTTAGGCAAACATATTAAAGATGAGCTTCCTGAATCCTCTTCAGCCATAAGCCTTAGACCACAAAATCTCTCATTTGCCAATATAATAAAAACCACAAAACCCAACAAATTCACAAGCCTTGGAAATCCCAAACAAGTTAATAATAACCAAAATAGCCCAATTCCAAACCACAAGCCCATAATCCTACCTAATTTTCTAGAAAAACCGATTAAGGAACTATATTTCCCACAACATCCAACAAAACTCTCCCCTGGTATTTTCAACAAAACCTGCAAATTCTTTTCTATCATTTCAGGAATGAAGATAGAAGGATTACAAATTGAATGAGAAATCTTAAGGAATACCAATGTTCCTTGCACAAAACAATATGAAGGATGCCTCAACACATTCACAAATCGCCCTTGTACAATAATCTGTGCAATACCACAAATTAAACTTAACCTTTTAAATTACAAATACCTAATCCATGAAGGCATCACATATGACCCAAATACTCTCAAAAACCATGGCCTAATAAAAAGAATTTATTTTGATGAATGGGCCCAAGATGACTTACCAGAACCCATTGGAAGTATAAAAGAACACCTGATAAATATTTTATCCACAGATACATACATGGATTTCATATTAGTCCCCCCCTCATTTTGGAAAAACAGTATTTGAACTTACAAAACACATGGTTCAAATAAAAGCAAAATTCGTAGATTCTTAATTTGAAAATTAGAATGGAGATTTTGTTCCAAACAAAACAGAGAGCGTCAAAATAAATGAACAAATATATGAATGATACAGAGCAACCAGGATTGCAGATAGTGAAGAATGGAATAACATGATTTGGGACATAAAAGTTTTGATGTTTATCATGCAAAATCTTCCATGATAAAAAGTTACAAAAAAAGGAAGAACTACAAAAAACAATGCCGACAATAAAAACAACAGAGATGAGGTGAATTCCACTACAATGACTACAGATGAATAAAAGAACTAGGACAAAAATAATGAAGATTAGACAAAAGTAAAGCCTATCCTACTTGATGAGAATCTCATAATTAAAGGAGAAATGAGGATTTGACAGAACATAAGGCTATCCTACTTAGTGGAAATCACATAAACAAAGACGACGTAAAGAACGGACAAAAGGGAGCTTATTCCACCTAGGGGGAAATTTATAAATAAAAAAGATGTGACAATTTAATAGAAGGGAGCTTTATTCCACTTAGTGAAAATTTTATAAAGATGTGACAAATTATCTCCATTTGTAGATAGCAAAGGACAGCTGTATGTCCATGTATTGGAAATGTTCAACCTATATAATGAGCATATGTGCATTGTAAAAATCATCGAATGTTGAGTATTGTGTAACCAATATAAGAAATATAAGGTTGTTGTTTTTATTGTTTACCTTCTTCATACTTGCTCTTCTTCAAAAATCATAAGTAGCTAAATATTACGTCAGAGCCAAGGAAAGAAAGGATACAAAAACTACTTAAGCTATATATGTTCTCTTACTTTTTTATTTTTCCTGAAAGTATTATACTTCATCTATGTTTTGATAACCATATTTATTTAATTAACACTAGTTGCTACATGCTTAATAAGTAAATCCAACAGACGTAAATCTGCTAAGTCGAAAAAGAAGTACCATGTATGTAAGGGAAAAAGTAGACTATTAGGATGACAATGTGGGGAATAACGATTTAAGAAGTGTAGTTTTGGTAAATTTATTACGAATAAGGTTATTCTAAATAAATTTTAAGAATAATAATAAAGGATTATTATAATTCTAAGCAAAATTGTATCTTAGTATTTCCAAAAGCTTTGACTACTTTCTCAAACAGATTAATCAACCTTACATAAAATCATAAAGAAAGAAATTTCTATGGAAAAGCTACAACGATATTTAGAAAATAAATTCATGACAAACATCATAAAAAAATTAGATAATGTTAAGAATATTACAAAAAACCAAAAATATGAAATTATAAACATTTTTAAACAAAAACATACAACATAATTAATTAGTATCTATGACTATGAAACAAATTTAGTAGAAATATACAATAACTTCAATATATGGAGAGAACTTGTTAATATTGAATTAACACCTATATTTGTTAGAGAATTCCACAGAGAATGGAATAATTACCTAAAAACAAAAAATGAGACAGATTATGAGATAACACAAACTAATAATTGGGCAAATTAATATGAGCAATACTCTAAAAATTGAAAATATGAAATCTTTACAAAATCACCTAGAAACAAAGTTTATAAAAAATTCTTTTTGTTCTAAAACATACAGAATTAAACACCAACCAACAGTACAATATAGCAAAAAAATTCAAAGAAAATTACATAATAAATATTATAGATTTTAACAGATAATCCAAAAATAAATATTAACAAAATAATTAAAAATCTTAATCAAACTTTCTATCTAATGAAGAATAGTACAAAAACACAAGTAACATATAGAATGATAGATTTAGCATGTAACGAATATTACAAAATATTAAAAAAGGAACTACAAGAAGAAAATGATAACTACAAATATTATATTTACAACTCATTTGAAATATACGTCGATGAAAAAAACATCCATAATGAGTATTATTAACAGGGAAAACTACAAGATGTTAAATACAAAATTAGACTTTGAAAAATATATGAGGACAGATTCCTAATTCCTAATTTAACAATCTACTTACTGCACCCTTGAGTTACTATACGTACAAGTTGCTGTTGGAGTTTTGTGCGCAGCGGAAGATTGGCAAAACGCTAATAAAAATATGATCTTTGTCACCCAGTCACTTGAAAATGAATTTGACTGAAAAATAAACAACACAAAATAATATCGGAAATATGAGCACACTATATTCCACCCAACCACCTCTTTATTGATTTACCAATAAAAAGTTGTTTACAGTCAATCTCAACTATCGTTATAAACAATTACAACTTGAACTAATAACCTTATTGAGAAATATGTAGAGAATATCTAATAGCTAAACAATTTGAGGAGAAAGATAATGAAGAATGTAACAACCCGTAATTTTAAGTGTATTTTTATTTGTTTATTTAATTTAAATTTTGATTCTTTTAATTTTATTTTATTCGTTTTAAAACTCAGTTTGTTTGTATTTGTATAACTATTTTGATTTTGAAATAAAAACTAAATTTATTTTGGTTTTTATATAACGAATGAATTGATTTGATATGAATATATTTTAATAATATTTTTAATTTCGATCTTATTTAGTATATAAATTGAATCGAGTTTATTTAGTTGAATTGGAATTTATTTCGGAAAATTAAAACATGAAATTGATTAATAAT
Organism: Allium sativum; assembly: GCA_030737875.1. Classification (NCBI taxonomy): domain Eukaryota; kingdom Viridiplantae; phylum Streptophyta; class Magnoliopsida; order Asparagales; family Amaryllidaceae; genus Allium; species Allium sativum. Next base: position 587,319,466 of record CM060916.1, read on the forward strand.
GAAACGTTTATCTTTAATATTTTGTTATTTTCTTTGGAAGTGATTAAAATAATTTTATATTGAAAATGTCTAATTTTAGTCACTTCGTTTGGATTAGTTTTGACGATTATTTGTGGTAGCGGCAATTGATATATCTCAAATAAAAATGAAAATGTAAAATAAAAATAAAAATCTGAAAAAATTATATTTGAGATGCGTCTAACCAAAAATAGCATAGAAATTAATTTCGTCGAAAAATTTGAATGTTTGTCATTCGCGCGTTTTCAGTGCAAAGCTGCACCTAACAGTTTAAATTTTAGCAACCGTAAAATATCTCAGAAACCTGTTCAGACAAACATGAAAAATATTCTATTCACTGTCACAAATACGACGGCGAAATTCGTTTCGCGTAATTCGGATGTTTTGACCTCTGTTTAATTGTTTTCCTATCCAAATTTTACGTTTAAAGAGGGTCCGTAACACGTTTTTGAACGGAGCATCATGACATTGCAATTTATATACCGTTGTGTCCATCTCATCGAGCTGATTTCCATAATATATTCATTTGTCATTTTCGATGCTCGTTTGTGTTGAAATCGCTAAAAGGCTAGCGCGGTTCATTTTTGAAACAAAGCCATTTGAGTTCGACGTGTCCCTATTTTGGATTCAGCATATTTTTCGAGCCATTTTGGGTCTGCAAACTCAGTCTGTGACATTCACATGACGCTCGAAAGGACAAGAAAGTTCGAATAGATACATGTGTTTCATTTATTTCAAACTATTCTCATGCATGAGTTTCTCACAACATGCCATACTCTTTTCTATCTTGTCATAATGCATTGTATACATTTGAACTTTCCAATCTTTTTGCATGTTTGCATGCATGCTAATTTTTGCCAACTTTCTATTCCAAAAAAACATGGTTGGCGTTACTACTTTTGTTCCTTTTCCCTTCCAACCTGGCACATGCGTACATAAAAATAAAAAAAATCTAAACATGATGCATGCAGCATGAGTCACCACTTCGTTTGATATCCAAGCTTCTATTAAAAAAAATCCAAACAAACATTAGAATAATTCTAGGAATTTTCAAATTTAAATAGCCCTTGAATTGGTGCACGGAAACTTGGTAAACGTGCGTTTTTTTAGCATTCGAAATTAATGCGTGCACTACCCCTTTTACTTTCTTTCACTAACCATGAATCATCTGCCATTCTATTTAAATATTCTGACCCATTTTATCTCAATCCCAATACTCTTCTTCTTCTCCTAATCGAGAAAAAAAAAACTCCACCTCCTCTACCCTATTATACTTCACTGACTTGGTTCCACCTCCGATATATGCTAACGCCATTCGCTTGCTTGCCCAGCAGCCGTCACCGTACCCGAAACCCTCCTGTCACCGCACGATAGAGCCCGCACCCCTACTGCGCCGACCGTCGCTCTGCCTAGTGGCCACTCCATCGTCTTCTGCTACGCCACCGGTGAACCGCAAGCCCTTGGGCCGTCGCTATGACAAATAGTAAGTGTACTTACGATTAAACCTATTTCTAGTTTGTTACTTCGAATGTTCACAATTATGGTGGATTTAGCTGTTTCACTACTACGTTTTGATTTTGGGGTTCATGCATGTTGCCTTGCTCTTCTGATGGTTGTGGTTGTTGTGAGTCATATGGTTGCCACGTCTTGCAATTTATGTATATATTATAAAAAAACTTGGAAACTCGAACGAAAATTTTAAACCTGTACCCTAATACAATCATCTGGGACATATTTTAGAATGCATATATGTTAAATCTCTTCTGTCATACAAGTTGCAAAGAGTAATGCTTTATGGAAATAGGTACTTTACTTACCCATACATTACCTTACCATTTTATCCCACTATTGAGTTATCGTTTAATTCATGATATCATGCACGTTGAAATACCTTACTACACTTGCATGCGTTTAAGATTTGCTTCATGTGATTAAATCTTGTTTTTCCTAGTTTGGTAAGCCATAGAAAATTTGGGGTAAGTATATGTGTTACAATTTATCTTTGCTATTGAGTTAATATCCATTGGACGCTTCGAAATTTACCAAATATTATCCTAGTACTGTTTCACTGTGTGTATATATATATATATATATATATATATATATATATATATATATATATATATATATCTCACTTATACACTAAAATTGAGGATTTCCCATACACATGATATACATATATAATGGGCTGAAATTCCCTGTCTTTCTGCCAGTTTTATGATTCTACATATGCATGAAATTTTCATTACCTTGCACACAACCAGATCCGGTGTGGTTTACCATTTGAATTTGTCTCTGTATGTAGTCATGTTACTTAACCCAGTGCTTCCTGCCTTCATTTTACCTACGCATGTAGGTACTGTAATTTCCGTGCAACAAACCTATGTAGTCCCTTCATACTTTGTATCATCGAAGACTGCCACCTTAGTCATGATGATTTATTTAGACCATGTGTGCCTGTTATTAACTTTTGGCGTAAATCATTGCTTACTTGATATTGATTACCGCATAAGATTACGACAATTTTACATATGCTATTTCGTTGATATCGGCTTATGGCTCATACATGTAGCTGCGCTCGTATGCTCCTTTATTGCTATGTATACTTCAGCAGTTCACTGTTTGTACACTTGAATTATTAAAAATATTTTTTGGGATTAACGATTATGCTTATGTGTTTATTGCAAAGTGACTAACTTGAAATAAGTTTGATCCTGACTCGGGTGTTTTGTGTATTTTGCATTGGACACTCGGGTCTGGTCCTAAGTGTTCCAGGTTTAAGGTTTCAGCTCACAAATCTGGAAAGGAACGTGAAGACGCAAGATGCTTATGCACACGCACTTGACAAAGCAGTAAATTTTATTTTTGGAACTTATGTATACATAATTTTATTTTCTTCCACTGTATAAGGAAAATTTGTACAACTCTGATATTATTTATTTAAATTTATTCCGCTGCATATATTTGTGTACTGTGATTCAGTATTATTTTCTATTTAAACCCGCTAAGCTAAAATAACGATTCGCGTTTTGAGTATCTTGAGTCGGTTTAATTACGGATTCGAGATGGTCAAAAAGAAAATCGTTACAGTTGGTATCAGAGCTTTGGTTTATACAATGCTTAGCTTATCGGGTTTAAAAACTCATTAGAGATAGGGTAGCAATACCCTAGAATGAGTGGAGTTATCACCAGAATTACTCTAAAGAAAGCGTATATTGAAAAATAAAGTATTTTGAAAATATAAATTATTTTGAAACGTAAACTATTTTGAAATTTAAATCCTTTTGAAATCTTCGCTATTTGATTACGTTCTCTTCAGTAGCTTTCTTTGTTAAGATCTCGTTAGATTTGAACCTTGATTCCATTTGAAATCTATCTTTGGGTTATCACGTCTTGTTTAGATTATAAGTGTAAAGTCAGCTGGGAATTAATAAAATTAGTTATTCATTTATTGAATTTGAATCAAATCTTTGAGAAATACTTGTAGTAAGAACAGATGATTGTTGAAATTTAGGAAATGTTAACTGCTATATTTGTGATGAAGGATGAATAAATTGAAGAATGTTAAAGCATTGAAGGGTAATAAGAAATGTGCATTTCAATTAAAGATAAATTGTGGAATAAATTGATTTAGTTATAACTAAGGAGATCGTTTGACTAAAATCTAAGAAATTGATTCCCAAAAAATTTGATATTGATTCTAAGGTTTAAAAAAACCTAGTGGTATATTCTAGTATTTTCGAAATAAAAATTTTGGAGTGATTTTACGAAATGTTTTCAAAAAGGAAAATATATGAATGGAGAACCCACTTTTGTTGCTAGAAAATAATTTTAATGATAATTTCACTTCATTGGAATTTATTCTCGAGTATCAAAGTAGGGGAGCCACTTTGGTAGCTATGCTATTTGTTTATCCAACGAAGTTTGATTTGTGAAGCATGATTTGATATACACATATATGTATATTTTGAATGGTTGAGAGAAAATCCGAAATTGATTCTCGAGTTTAGTCGAATGATATTCCTATATATTAGGATAGTGTAATTGTACATTTTGAGTTGTTTTGATAAGAAATGATTGAACTTGTGATTTCAAATTATTGAGTTGAAAATATATTTTTTAAACTATTTGAATGACCCAACTATTTGTGAACAAGATTTGGAATGATATTGAATATCCATATTTATTATAAAATCAAAACTGAATTAGTATTGAAACGAAATTTCGAGAATCTTTAATATTGAATATTTGATATGAAGTTTTCGAACCTTATATATATGGAAGATTTATATAAGAAATGGCGATTAATTCGAAAGCTATTGATTTGGAAGTTAATTGATTTAAATGAAATCTTATATAGTGAATTTATATAAGAATGATATATTTGAAACATGATGTTGAAACGGAAATCTTATGTAAATTGATATTTATATAAGTGCGATATGCATGAAACGTGAAATGAAGTACTATATATAGTATATATGTTTTTGAAATAAAGAATTGGAAGTACCTTCGATCGAAATCACAATTCCAGAGAAAGGGATTTTCTTGGCGCTCGTCGAGAGTGTCCATCGAAAATCGGAAATCGTAGCTACGTTGGTGCCCCATCGATTGGAGTATCCATCGATATTGGAATCTCACTCGATGAGGTAATGTTGATTATTATTATTATTACTTATCTGTTCTAGCGTAATTCGGGGGTGAGATGCCTACAGTTACAAGCGATTTCACCGGGATAGTGACGTAATCGCAGCATAACTGCATCTAGACGCCATAGCTTAATTCGGGGGCGTGATGCCTACAGTTACAAGCAATTTCACTGGGATAGCGACGTAACCGCTGTGTAACTGTGATCTATGGCAACAACCATGGCGTAATTCGAGGGGTGTGATACCTACGGTTACAAGCGATTCTACTGGGATAGTAGCGCAACCGTCGAGTAACCGCGATCCATAGGGGAAAGTATTTTCCATATCTATCTTAAATGTTTTAAGTATTTTCACTAGGAGTTGAAACAAGGATATTAGTACTTAGAGATTTTGGTCGTACGCCTGGCCAGCGTATGCCTAACGTTTGTAAGAACGACAGTAAAGTTGTTAAACTTCGAGTTATCAAGTATTTTCAAACGTTGAATAACAAACCAATAACCTGCAATTAAATTTATATAACCTCAACATAATAAACTAAGAAAGAGATTTTAAATGTTTTTAAAACAAATATATCTGGATATAAAATTCTGTTTAATATTTTAGAAAAAAATTCTTCTGAAATTTCCTTTCCATTCGAATCCATCTTCCTTCGTAGATCCTTTTTGATAGGTTCTTTCGTTCGTTCAGCTTTCAACTCGAATTCTATAACTTATCCTTGTCTGTAACAAGGTAAGAAGTAGAACGAGAGTATAAATCATCTAGCAATCCATTTTTATTAAATATTGGCTTGAAATTATTATTTTGAAGATATTCTAATATAGGATTTCCTAGATGCAATACTGAAATTATATATATATATATATATATATATTGTTTTGTAATACCATGTTTATACTTTATGATTTTATATTTTATAAACTATATATTTTGAAAAGGATTTAAAAATGTAAATTTTGTAAGAAATTGATTTTATCTTGATTGAATAATTTTGTTATGTATTTGATTTAAATAATAATATTGTTTGTATATTTATTGTGTTGAATTTTAATAAATAAATGAGTGGGGGAGAGATATATTTTTTCCCTACTCGAAATTTTAATGATTTGAAATATATTATTTGCAATATACCATTTTGAATTTGGTATAAATTCTGTTTAAATATAGAAAGATGTTTTGAGTATTTGCCTGACGTTAAATTGGCCTATCGAATACCTAGTGATTTGGGTATATGTCTGATCAACATATATATTAAATCATATATGTATTTGATAGAAATAGGGTCACACTCTAGTCGCTTGAAAATGATTCTGGTGATGATTGCGCAGTATCATCGATATCTATTTTTGAGTTTCAAAAGTGGGATAGATATATATCACCAATCAAGACGTCGAGTGAATACTTAAAATTATTTTGAAATGTTAGTAAATATTTTAACATTGATTTAAATATATATAATTTTCAAAGTACATATGGATATGAAAATAAATTTGAACTATTATTTTAAATATATTAATTATTTAATTACTATTTTCCTTCCTTGTTCCTTTTCAGGGAAGAAAAGGTTTAAGTGGGGGAGAACGTAACAACCTGGAATTTTAAGTGTATTTTTATTTGTTTATTTAATTTAAATTTTGATTTATTTTATTTTATTCGTTTAAAACTCGGTTTGTTTTTATTTTTATAACTATTTTGATTTTGAATTAAAAACTGAATTTATTTTGGTTTTTATATAACGAATGAATTAATTTAATATGAATATATTTTAATAATATTTTCAATTTCAATCTTATTTAATATACAAATTAAATCGAGTTTATCTAGTTGAATTTGAATTTTTTTCGAAAAATTAAAACATGAAATTGATTTATAATGAAACGTTTATCTTTAATATTTTGTTATTTTCTTTTGGAAATGATTAAAATATTTTTATATTGAAAACGTCAAATTTTAGTCACTTCGTTTGGATCAGTTTTGATGATTATTTGCGGTAGCGGCAATCGATATATCTCAAATAAAAATAAAAATGTAAAATAAAAATAAAAATAAAAATCTGAAAAAAATTATATTTGAGATGCGTCTAACCAGACATAGCGTAGAAATTAATTTCGTTGAAAAATTTGAATGTTTGCCATTCGCGCATTTTCAGTGCAAAGCTGCACCTAACAGTTTAAATTTTAGCAACCGAAAAATATCTCCGAAACTAGTTTAGACAAATATGAAAGATATTATATTCGTTGTCACGAATACGACGGCGAAATTCGTTTCGCGAAAATCGGACGTCTTGACCTTGTTTAATTGTTTTCCTATCCGAATTTTACGTTTAAAGAGGGTCCGTAAAGCATTTTTGAATGGAGCATCGTGACACTGCAATTTAAATACCATTGTATCCGTCTCATCGAGCTGATTTCAACAATATATTCATTTGTCATTTTCGATGCTCGGTTTATGTTGAAATCGCTAAAAGGCTAGCGCAGTTCATTTTTGAAACAAAGCCATTTGAGTTCGACGTGTCCCTATTTGAATTCAGCATATTTTTCGAGCCATTTTGGGTCTGCAAACTCAGTCTGTGACATTCGCATGACGCTCAAAAGGACAAGAAAATACGAATAGATACATATGTTTCATTTATTTCAAACTATACTCACGCATGCGTTTCTCACAACATGCCATACTCTTTTCTATCTTGTCATAATGCGTTGTATACATTTGAACTTTCCAGTCTTTTTGCATGTTTGCAAGCATGTTAATTTTTGCCAACTTTCTATTCCAAATAAACAAGGTTGGCGTTACTACTTCTGTTATTTTTCCCTTCCAACCTGGAACATGCGTATATCAATAAAAAGAAAAATCCAAACATGATGCATGCAGCGTGAGTCATCACTTCATTTGATATCCAAGCTTCTATAAAAAATAAAATCCAAACAAACATTAGAATAATGTTAGGAATTTTCAAATTTAAATAGCCCTTGAATTGGTGCACGGAAACTTGGTAAACGTGCGTTTTTTAGCATTCAAAATTTGAAATTAATGCGTGCACTGCCCCTTTTACTTCCCTTCACTAACCATGAATCATCTACCATTCTATTTAAACATTCTGGCCCATTTTATCTGAATCCCAATACTCTTCTTCTTCTGCTAATCGAAAAAAAAACTCCACCTCCTCTACCCTGTTATACTTTACCGACTTGTTTCCACCTCCGATATATGCTAACGCCATTCGCTTGCTTGCCCAGCAGCCGTCACCATACCCGAAACCCTCATGTCACCGCATGATAGAGCCCGCACCCCCGCTGCACCGACCGTTGCTCTGCCTAATGTCCACTCCATCGTCTTCTGCCATGCCACCCGTGAACCACATGCCCTTGGACCGTCGCTATGACAAATAATAAGTGTACTTATGATTAAATCTATTTCTTGTTTGTTACTTCGAGTGTTCACAATTATGGTGGATTTGGCTGTTTCGCTACTACGTTTTGATTTTGGGGTTCATGCATGTTGCCTTGCTCTTGTGATGGTTGTGGCTGCTGTGAGTCCGTATGGTTGCCATGTCTTGCAATTTATGTATATATTATATAAAAAAAACTTGGAAACTCGAACGAAAAATTTAAACTTGTACCCTTATACCATCATCTGGGACACATTTTAGAACGCATATATGTTAAATCTCTTCTGTCATACAAGTTGCAAAGTGTAATGCTTTATGGAATAGGCACTTTACTTACCCATACATTACCTTGCCATTTTATTCTACTGTTGAGTTATCATTTAATTCATGATATCATGATGTTGAAATACCTTACTACACTTGCATGCATTTAAGATTTGCCGCATGTGATTAAATCTTGTTTTTTCCTACTTTGGTAAGCCATAGAAAATTTGGGGTAAGTATGTGTGTAACAATTTATCTTTGCTGTTGAGTTAATATCCATTGGGTGCTTCGAAATTTACCCAATATTAGCCTGGTACTATTTCACTGTGTAGATATATATATCTATCACTTATACACTAAAATTGAGGATTTCCCATACACATGATATACGTATATAATGGGCTGAATTCCCTGTCTTTCTGCTAGTTTTATGCATTCTACATTTGCATGAAATTTTCATTACCTTGCATACCACCAGATCCGGTGTGGTTTACCATTTGAATTTGTCTCTGTATGTAGTCATGTTACTTAACCCAGTGCTTCCTGCCTTCTTTTTACCTACGCATGTAGGTACTGTAGTTTCCGTGCAACAAACCTATGTAGTCCCTTCATACTTTGTATCATCGAAGCCTGCCACCTTAGTCATGATAATTTATTTACACCATGCGTGCCTGTTATTAACTTTTTGCGTAAATCATTGCTTACTTGATATTGATTACCACATAAGATTTTTACAATTTTACATATGCTATTTCGTTGATATCGGCTTATGGCTCATACATGTAGCTGCACTCGTATGCTCCTTTGTTGCTATGTATACTTCGGCAGTTCACTGTTTATACACTTGAATTATTAAAAATATTTTTGGGATTAATGATTATACTTATGTGTTTATTACGAAGTGGCTGGCTTGAAATAAGTTTAATCCTGACTCGAGTGTTTTGTGTATTTTCCGTTGGAAACTCGGGTCAGGTCCTAAGTGTTCTAGGTTTAAGGTTTCAGCTCGCAAATCTAGAAAGGAACGTGAAGACATAAGACGCTTATGCGCATGCACTTGACAAAGCTGTAAATTTTATTATTGGAACTTATGTATACATAATTTTATTTTCTTCCACTGTATAAGGAAAATTTGTACGACTCTGATATTATTTATTTAAATTTATTCCACTGCATATATTTGTGCATTGTGATTCTGTGTTATTGTCTATCTAAACCCACTAAGATAAAATAACGATTCGCGTTTTGAGTGCCTTGAGTCGGTTTAATTACGGATTCGAGACAGTCAAAAGGCAAATCGTTACAAAGAACAATGACAAATTTTTCCACCATATAATGAAGATATCAACTAGGCCTTTTATAGAGTGAATTGCTTCATACCCAAGTTTTCTTGGCTCCCAAGTAAACTTGCCACCTAAGTAAACTTGCCACCCAAATTATCTTCATATATATCAAATATCTATTTGGATAAGCGCCAAATAATCCTTGCCTTCACTTTCAAATATCCCACAAAAGTAGCAACAATCTCTCCACCAAAAATGGATCTACATAGAAAATTTATTGCCCACAATTGTGATTTGCATATCACAATTCTCAACAGTTGCCAGTAAGGTAGTCAAAAATGAACACATTCAGTCCTTCTTAAATTTACAGGAAATATGAACATATACGAATTGGCCTTTTTCTTAATTTCCACAATTAGAATGATAATTTTTAACTTGGCAGGATATGTCTTTGGATTATATGTTAATATGATAAAGACCTCTTCATCTTGTATGATCAAGTGAAGAATACATAAAAAAAGTTACTCCCTTTAAAACAGTCAAATACGTTACCTCTATTATTCCCTATATTTCATATACCCCCTATAAATGGTATGTAATACAAAATATTAAAAAGGAACTACAAGAAGAAAATGATAATTACAAATGTTATATTCACAACTCATTTGAAATATATGACGATGAAATAAACATCTATAATGAGTATTATTAACAGGGAAAACTACAAGATGTTAAATATAAAATTAGATGACTCTGGAAAAAAAATATGAGGACAGGTTCCTAATTCCTAATTTAACAATCTACTTACTGCACCCTTGAGTTATTATACTTACAAGTTGCCAAAAAGGTAGCCAAAAATGAATGCATTCAATTCTTCTTAAATTTGTTTAGAGGAAATATGAACATATACGAATTGGCCTTTTTCTTAATTTCCACAATTAGAATGATAATTTTTAACTTGGCAGGATATGTCTTTGGATTATATGTTAATATGATAAAAGGCCTCTTCATCTTGTATAATCAAGTGAGGAATACATAAAAAAGGTTATTCCCTTTAAACAGTCAAATACGTTACCTCTATTATTCCCTATATTTCATATACCTCCCTATAAATGGTATCAGACCTAAAAGGTTACTTGGCCCAATCAGTATGAATTACAAAAAGTTCCACTACCTGAATTTAAAAGTAAGTAAGGTTATTACTCTAGACCAACAAAAACAAATATGTTATATAAATGATACTATGTATGCACATAAAGTACACTCAGAATCAGAACATATGAACACAATTACATATTTAATTATAGAATTAAGTGAAACTTAAATCTTTATAATGAAAAACACTATAACATGATGCAATTAGTCCTTGAGGGAATAATTGAGAAAAATAAATTATTAAAACAAATATCAAATAACCAAGATTATTTGAAAACAAACTTATATAAAATAGACAGCTTAGAAATAATTCTTGACAAATTAGCAGAAAAATTTAAAGTCATAAAACTAAAAGAATTCCCTAATAAAAATGATATTACAAAACTTAAAAACTTAATAGAAGAAAATAAGCCTAAAGATATTGAAATACATTCTAAAGAATTAATAATGGAATTAAAAGAACAATCTGATAAAGACAAAACTCAATTGGATTTACAGATACAACAAGTTGAAAAAAATGTTAGAAGAGATAAAAAACTTAATATTAAGTTAATGAGTTGCAAATACAAATATTGTCAAGAAGCAACTAAATACGTAGAAACAAACTACAGACTAAGTGACCTGAATATAAACGAAGGATACAATAAAGACGATGTTCCAGGAAAAAGCGATAAGATACAAATATTACAAAATAATATAATAACTAGTGCGAACCCGTGCTACACACACGGATTTTGCCTAATGATGATTTAGAAATAAATGACAGAATATTAAATTTTGTAATGTGAAAACCACATGGCTTATAAATTGTTTAAAACATGAAGTGTAAATTGTTTTAAGACTTGAAGTGTTGACATTGTCAATATGATAAAAGCAAACAATGGAGCTCATCTCTGAATTCATTACATAATCTTGAATTGATAGGGCACGACCATGTAGAAGTAAACTGGCCTATATTTTTTGTGTGCAAACAAAGGAATGTAATGTCAGATATTGAAAATATTCGATGATTCTTGGACACCGCGAATGTACTGAGACTAGTGTAATCTCCAATTTCAAATAAACTGTACTTGCTTGTCCTTAACTTTTTTCCCCATCAAAATTAAAAAGTAAATTTCAGAAACAAATTCATTTGTGTGTCTAACCCATAATTATTATCAAAGCTGCTGAAGATTTCTAAGTTATATTGATACCTGAATAATTAAGCTTAGTGTTACACATGCTGTAAGAGTTTATGGTTAGTAAAGTTACGAATACAGCAAGAGCGTGGTGAATTTGAATAAGGCGTACCCATACAAAGGTTAAAATAGTATTTTCCCAAGATGCAAAATATGTTAAACAAATGATCATGATCAATTATTTTTCATGATAAAAATTAACTAATTAAAGCCTTAGTATCAATTCCTTGTACGTTTGACAACAGAGCCAGCCAATGTCCGCTTCCTAGTCATTTTATCCAACTTATGTCTTCCTTCATTATCCGTTAATGGAAACAAAATACACGATTAATTAACTTAATCTCGGTAACTACTTAATGTAAAATATATCTCCTTCATATATCAAATATAAGATGGAAATTGATGCTAACCGTGTACATATGAGACACTTCTTGTAATAAGTATACCCTTAAGTTACAGTAATTTATAGTTTTGTATAACAAATCTTACCAATATAAGCGTCTAACATCTCAATATTACAACCTAAAAATGAACTTATCCTACTATAACATGGTAGAATAATAACTCTTACGACTGAACTATATTTATGTATTTGTGGCAATACAGAAATTGTGATTCAACGCATCCTGCTGCCAAATTAATAGTAACCATCCACCTGACCTCTACCATGGCCAAATCAGCTCTTCCAGAATCATCCATTTGATTGCGTTGACCACGGATTCATAATCAAAGATTGATATCGTTTATGCTAAATGGTCAAAAATAGTTACTTGCACTTTCAAATATAAGACTGATGCTTTTGGAGAGGCAATAAATATAATTTTACCAATGATGCTGGTAACATTGATCATTTTAGTTGTTACACCTATGTGATTATCATGCAGTGATGGCTATACCTTAATCTTCTTCTCATCTTTGACTGCGATATCATGTTAATAGTACCTTTATTAAGAACATAGTTCACCAAAATCACATTTAATGTTCTAGATCTTCTAAAGCAATTGACAAAACAACCCTGAAATAGAAAATTCAACGTTGGAATTAATGCTTTGCTAAAGTCAATGCAACAAATTTATTCACACAAATAAAAGATTCAAATGTACAACATACAGGTGCAATATATCCACACTGCTAAAACAGCAAAGCCTGCAATGTTAGTCAATAAATCTTAATATGATAACTAAGTGAATTTTTTTTTTAAAAAAAAAGGCTCAGTATTCCAACAATAGCCAGTTAGAGTTGTATATGTGTATGCATATGTACACACACATACACACATGCATACTTATACACACACACACATATACATTCACACACTATAGAAGAAAACGGATATGTCATTGAACATATTCCATGAACATTTAATAAACATCCTACAGGTATGTGGGATTGAAAAATATAACATAATTTCCTAATGATGGAAGAGTAAACGATGTTATTAAGTAATTTTTGGATTTTGGGATTTACTATATTGAATTCCATCTATGGAAAATAAAATATTTAGTAATATGTAATAATATCTCACTATTTAATAACATTGCAATGAAGTTTTGAAAAACTGACAACGCATTGATTTAATAATCTAGTAAAAGAATATCATTAACCATCTTTAGTGTTTCAAAATTTCTCTCGTAAGAATTTCTAGCATTTATTATGGTCAAAAAGTTGCTAGTGCCAAAATTTTGAATTATCTTCTTAGAATCATATTAAATTTTGTTAAATAAATTTTGAAACAGGTCAGTACCAAAGTTGTGTACAGTCCATAATTTTCAAATATAAGGTGTGCATTTTTTAGTAATAGATTAGAAGAATATTATAATTAATATGACTAACAAAACAATTTTATTCAGTATAAAGACTGGTATTCCCAAATTTGTTACATGAATAATCATTAATCTACAAACATTTTTAAATTTTGAAACTAATTTCTTACTAAAATGCAAAACTTTTACTCTTCTAACTTTTAAAAAATAAAGTAATAATATGCAAGTGTGTATGTCATGTTCACATTGATTACTTTTTTGAAATTAATTGCATTATACCATTAGCATTAATATGACTGTGAATTTTTTGTTTCTTTTATTTTTGGAAGAGTTGTTCACTACAACAAAACAGTCCTTTTACAACGGGCAAAAACCGTTGTTATATGCTTTTCACAACGGGCAAAAGCCCGTCCTAATATGCGTCGTCGTAATAGGTCCTCACTAAATTACAACGGTCTGTGATTGTTGTAAAAAACTGTTGTAATAACATACTTCTATCACGTGCAATGACTCTATGACAATGGCTACAAACCCGTTGTAATAGCTAATAAATTACAAGCGACTTCTGCCCGTTGTAATACATTATATTACAACAGGCATAGCCCGTTGTAAAAAGTCTGTTTTTTTTTTTTAAATAATCTGATCGTAGTAATATAAAGATGTTGCATAAATTAAAATATTGAACTCAAAATTTCTTATTTTAATATAATATTTTATTACACTCTTGAACAATACATAGTTTTATTTCTTTCTATTAAACAATTACTATACAAAATATGAAAATACTCATTTGTAGAAATATTTACATACACTTAGTTACACTCACTCACGCCCTCTCATGCTCAATGTCTTCGTCTTCGTCTTCGGTGATTGATCCAAAATGTGCATTAAAAGAACTGGATGAAGAAGAACAAACAAGTTAAAAAATGTGCATTGAGCAGGGCAACATACATTAAAAACTTGGAATAAAGTTTGTATAAGTGAATGTTCTGAGGAATAAAAACATGAGATACCTGATACCTTAATTAAACTTCTCCAAATTCACCTTAGTTAAATACATAAATAACTAATAAACAAGATGCTTCACTCTATTTTAAATCTTTGAATTCTTGCTCTTGATTTTGTCCAGTTGCACCTATCAGAATAAAATAAAAGCAATGAGTTGGTGTGTAGGCAGCCTTTGCCGAGTATTTGTGGAAATTATAGTGCAGATGCCAAAGTGGCTAATGCAGAGAGTTGGAAAGTTTGAGAGACGATAGGTTTATGTATTTATGGGGATGAATTTGTAATGATTATCAGTATTTGAACTCACACATGTTAGCCTAGAAATATCGAATTAAAAAAGGAACCAGGGTGGTTATGAAGTCTTAATTTGCAATTCTGAATAACGATAAGCATACTACAATAACATTGAAATAGAATATGCTTATTTGAAAGTTTAAAAAGATGAGAAGCATGGTATAAATTTGGAGTGTTAAGCCAAGTAAGTTTCTTTTGGCACAAAGGTCACTAGCTCCCCATGTCAGGATTGGGCAGAAATTTGGAGTGTTTAGACTCTTAGCGGAAAATAATGATAATGGTAATAATCGTCCCAAGCATTGAGAAAACCATAGCAATACACTAACAAGTTAAAACTATATAATTATAGGAATTGTATTCATCAACTAATTAAGTTTATCATTTTGCTAAGGTCTATATCATTGCTATTTATATATAATAAATAGGTCACATATCACTTTCACAGTGTTTTTGTAGTTTCCAAAAGTGCTTTTTTTATTCTTCTTCGTGGATCCACAGGATTATAAATTTTAGAAAACCCTAATCAAATTAAAAATTACCATTGCCTCATAAATAAAAAATTACCATCATAGCTCTATTGCCAATGTACCAACCATCCCCACCATTTATCATCTTTGCTCAAATTGCCGAGACGCACAAATTTCTGGGTGCGCATACCAGAATAATTCAGACTCACTAGAGAAACACAAAAATAAATTAATTACAGACGGCAAATCACATTTTAAAATCTACAAATTTCAGAGTGCTGCATTGTCACAAAAGGCCTTTGTATAAACTAGTACAATTTGATACTGTGATCTACAGTGAGCTATAGATAAGCTGGCTAAACCTAATTTGTATAAGTTACATTGTCACCATCTACATAGTATTGGCCGACCAATACCAGAGAGTGACCGATCAGTAGGGCACACGAGATTGACCGATTGGTGCCAATGTTTAACCATTCGGTGCAATCAATACCATCCCCTGCATTACCGAGTTCCATAGCTTCTTTTATTCCATAACTCAGTGCAATTCTAACCAGCTCTGATACATCGAACGAGCACAATTTCAAGCATCATTCAATATGGACGAGGGTGTTATTACGACACAAGTAGAACTGTGCTCAATTCCAAAGATAAAAGTAGCACACGTAAGCAATATCAAACAAGAGAATTACAAGTTCAAAATGGAGTTTCACATGGATCAAACACAATGGCATTCAAATTAATTTCATACGGTTATACGACAACAACATAAAAATTAAAGGGTTTCTAGCTTAAACAATTTGTCAAACACCTTGTGAGCATAAAGTCAAAACTGAAGTTTTAAGAGGAACAATGCATTTCAAACTCCTCAAAGACAACCACAACGTCAAAACCCACTTCAATCGAATACAAATCATTCCAATATTGAAGTTTAACAGTCTAAAGCCCCAAACATTCCAAATACTTGCCCCAACTTCAAAACCGAACTAATTCAAAACCTGAAATACCGTATACCATGCAAGCTTCGAGAATAATTCATACCTGCGATTGCTCGAGTTGGAATGATGAAGCACGACCTGAGATCAGAAGTTTACGCAAAGCACGAATTCAGTGGTTTTGACTAACTTGAAAGATCTGAAGAGAAGAAATTCCTGCGAACCATTAAATGTCTAAATTAATTTAATAATTTAATGGATCGATACCACCTGACAGATCAAAGTTGAGGAGATTGGAGCAATTACGTCTTCCATATAAGTTTGCCTTTTTGGTCCGATGAGATTGAAACAAGAACGGCTTTTCGGTTAGGGTTTTGGAAAGATTAATTTTATCAGAAGAATGTGGAAGCGGTGGAGAACTTAATTTTATGTCATTGATTTAGTTAATTTTATGTCGGTGGAGAATTTAATTTTATGTCGGTGGAGAACTTAAGCATTTTGATAGGCTATGCTCTGCATTTATGGCGGAAATTGAAATTTTCACCGCTTGAAAGCGGAAAAAAAACTGGTCCGTGTTTCTCAGTATTTACGGATTACAAATATTTATAACAAAACGTTAGTTATCATTAGTTAACTATTATTATTTAGTTATTATTTATTTATATTATTATTTATTTAATTACTATTTATTTAATTATTATTTATATTATTATTTATTTACGTATAAACACGTTGTAACTAGACTTGTTACAGAAATAATAAAAATAATAACCAAAATTGTAGTTAAATAAGACCTCAACATAGAAAATGGTAGATATTAATATAGCTAAAGTTAGTGGAAATTCTAAAGAAAACAATAAAATGAAAAATCTTAAATAGAATATTTTCAAAGGATATACTATTTGGAAAAAAGTCAGTGGAAATAATTTTTTCTTAGGAACAAGTTCAAAAGTTCTATAGAAATTTAAAACAAACAGGCTACTCCTAAAATTTAGAAGGACTCAAATGACAGAGGAAAAATTATTAAATAATAATAAATCTTTGAAAGTTGTGAAAAATTGAGTTCTATCAAAAATTTCAATAGTATTTATGTAACGACCCAGAAAATCTGAACCAATTTAAAATTTTTAAATTGGCTAAAATAATAGATTTTAAATATATAAAATAAATATTTTAAATAATAGCAATGAAAAGGGAGTTTGAATCGACGTTTGAGAATGAATATAATTAATTCTAATTTTAAACAAGGCCTGAAATGGCGCTGCAGTTTCAAAAAATTGAATTCAAACTTTGTCGGACTGTACCGGGTGCAAAACAAAACGGATTTGAGCGAAACCAAAAACATTTAAATCTGTTAGTGAATACCTTTCTAATGAATCTGAAAAATCGAATTTTCATAGCGGAAAGCAAAAGTTATGGCCAAATGAATTTTCAGAAAGGTCGCTATGGAATTTATATAACCCGTGAAATTGACCATTTTGCATACGACCTCGGAATTCGACGAAACTACTTTTGTTGGATCCGAGATGTGAAGTTGTTGCTAGGTTTCAAATTTCATAATTTTTGAAGCTAGTATGTGAGCGTGGCAAAGGAAAACGTGTTTTGGTCAATTACAGTTAAATTGGATCGACCAGAAATGGGCCTTTTTGCAAATGGTCTTAGAAACTAGTTTTGTTGGGACCGTATCGTCAAAACATAGCTAGATTTATTTTTCTGGAATTTTTTGAATCAGTTTGTGGCTCTGGCAAATTGAAATGTACGTTCAAATTGAATATTGAATGTTATATATTTTAAATTGAAGAAAAACGGACTGAAACAGTCGAATAGGCCTACGAAACATATCTCATTGTGTTCGGAATGGGGGCAAAACGCTAGAGACGACAGTCGTTGGGTTTAGATTGGTGGTCGTGTCAGAAAACCCCTTTAAAACCCACCAGCCAATCATAATTTTTTAAATAAAAAAAAAGAAAAACCTAATTTTCTCTCTCCCCGATCGAAGGCGGAAGAGGCTCCAAACCTTCCAGGACCGATCACCGCCGCCACAGGCGTTTTCGCCACCCCCTCCAGTTGAACTTTTTGAAGGTCTCGATCCCCTCTCCACATCCATACCTGATTCGACCCCTGTAGCTGCGCAATCATCGAGATCCAACGCCTCAAAGTCCGCGACTTCCAACCGCCGCTGCACCCTCCTTCCAGCGTCGAACTGGACCCCACCACCAGTGCCGAGAAGCTCTCTCCTCCCCCTTTGACACTGCGTAAATTTTGAGAAGATCCAAAGGTTAGATTTTCAGATATGTGTAAATCAAATCTGAAGAAAAACAGCGCCACGGCCGCGTTATGGCCCGAAGCGTCGATTTGAATAAATTGGCTATTTTAAAATAAATAAAAATAGCGATAAATCATTGTAAAATATTATAAACGATATGGATGGTGGATTTAGAAATTAACTGAAGGTTGGCTATGTCGAATGGTTTCCTGGGTGTTGATGTGATGTTGGTTTCGGCCTTCGGGGTTAATATTTGGGAAATCGTTCTCTTACCGATTGACGGTTAGTGACTAATGAATTGAAATGATGCGTGTGTATGTTAGTGTTGCACTTGTTTATTATATAGGCGAGTTGTTCAGAAAGACCGGGTTTATCCCATTCTGAATAACTGAATCGACGATAAGAAATCGAAGATGAAGACGGTGGTCGAAGACCGGAGATCTTCACCTCGTTTGGATGGTAACCGAGGTCCTGATTGGGAGGCATCCCGAAATATGGATAATGAGTGGTGATCGTCCAGACGTACATGGTGATCGATGGGTTTGCGAGGTATATAGTGCCTCCGGTTTCGTTCAGACCCAGAACGGACTTGTAAATGGACTGTGTGTATGACATTGGATTTTATTCTATGTTGATTGATCTCTGTTAAATATACATCTGTTTGGCGGCGGAGAATTTATTCTTTTGCTTAACGCCCTTCTCTGAAATGCACGAGCTCAGAGGTTGTATATCGATGGACATCAGTCGCATGGCATGAATTGCTAGTGTGGCATGCCTAAGTGGCAAATGATCAGGGCTTCTGTTGAAAAGCAAAGTCTTGTGGTGATGATCAAAGCCCCGCCTTGTGGCGTAGCTTTGTGTATAACGTAAAATCGTGAGCCTCACACCCCGGTATGAACCAGAAACAGGAGAGGACCTCAGGGAGGACATGCGTTTCTTTCTAGCTAGAAGTGGCGTCAGTGATTTTACACGCCCTGACGAGTTTGACTTATGCGGTTGTTACTGCTGCGAGGCGCCTCGGTTTGATCGGACGATCCGGGTCCGATGGAGTCATTTGTTGGCTCATTTACGCCCCAAAGGGCGGAGAAACGTATTGTTCAGGCACTATAATCCACTCCGTGTGGACCGACCCTGTCGCTCCAAGGGGCAGTTGCGGCTGTTCCGGAGACATGGGCTAGATTGTCTCGAAGTCGGTAAGGACTATCTTTTGCCTTGGTTCATGACGGAAATCCAATTTCCAAATACGTGACTGTGCGGTTTTGATTGTATATATATATATGGCGACATGATATATGGTACCCATGTCGCCTATGATTGATAGTTATGATTCAAATTGTTTTTGAAACATATAAACACTAGTAATAATATCAAATGCTTTTGTTTTATTCGTATCAATCATATTTTGGCCATTATAAGGTAAAACTCTATCCTCCGGTTTGCGGTGCATTGTGTGATGGGAGCCGAGTCTTATAATGGCTTCATTTTATAAAAAGCATTGCGATGTTTTAAAAGAAAGATTTGTTTTTAAAGCACTGGCAATCCAATGGAGTAAACCCGTTCCACGAAAGTGGCGTGGTCCTGTGATTAGCCATATTTTGAATGTGTTGAGTAGATTTCTCATACCAGTCCCATGACTGACTCGTAGTTTGTTTCACTTTCAAACTCGGTGCCCCTTTTTCTACACGGGCAGCCTTGTATTCAGGTTTAGCTGGTTCTTTCTGGATAGCTGGAGCTGAAGATGGATTCTATCATTTATCTCTTTTTATGCTGTTCAGCTCCTATTGTACATTATGTTTGTTTTCCGCTGTTGACATTTATGTATATCTAAACTGTATTTGTACTAAGTATGATCCTGTATACTGTGTAACTCTGATGATTATGTTTATCCAGTGTATTCTATTGTACATTATCTGGTATATTTATTTAATTCTGTTCTGCTATTATCTGTTTCTGTGTTATATTCCAAAGATAACCCTTGTCTCCGTCTGAACAGGAAATGGGGTCGTCACAATTTAGTATTAATTATTATTTATTTAATACGAATAAGTGTATATTATGAAAAAAAATAACTTAAATATTACTTGTTAATTATTAAAAATATTAATCATAATTCATTATGTTATAAATAATTAGTTCAAATTATTAATCATAATTATGGATTATTAATTATGAATTATAATTAATTAATAATTAATTATTTAATATTAAGTATATATTGTTATTTATTCATTTTTCTTAATTATTTAATCATAGTTATTAATTGGTATAAATTATTATTAAATGTAGTTACTTCATATTTATTAATTATAATTTAATGTTAATTATTAACTATTAATAATTAATATGTATATATTATTAATTATTAATATTAATTATTAAATTTAATAGAAATTATTAATATGTCTTGTTAATTATAAATTATTGTATATTAAATTTAATTACTCGATATTACTTATTGATAACTAGAAAGTAAAATTAAATCTGTTGGAATAATAACAGTTAGTAGTTAATGATAAGTAATATAATATTATAATTAGTAATTAGTAACATAAGATTAATATTATATTATTAAAGATTAATTATGAAATATTAATAAATAATAAGTATTAGTTTTAAGATAACGTTGTGATTACCAATTATTTGTTGTCACATATTACAATGGGCATTTTTAGCCACTTGTAAAATTGGCACCTATTACAAGGGGCGTTTTTAGCCCGTTGTAAAATTGGCATCTGTTACAACGGGAATTAAATGACCGTTGTAATACCATTATATTACAATGGGCAGTCATTGCCCGTTGTAAAAAGGGCATTATATGGGTATTTATTACAACGGTTCTTAAGGGACCGTTGTGGTATCCTTCTATTACAACGGGCAATTAATGCCCATTGTAAAACGAGCGTTGTAATAGGGTACTTTTGTTGTAGTGGTTAAACTTATTGCTACATGGATACCGCAAAATCTTCTATTGGTTGGTAAATACGATTGAACGAACTATCTTTTATCTAATGTTATTTCTATTTTTATTTTGTTGTATTCGCGTGTTTATGAATAATTAATAAATGTAGAGATAAAACCTAAATAAAAGAGTTTATCATTTCCGGTTATAAATAAATAATGATAAAAGAATTTATCATTTTCCTGTGTAACTTAAACAGATAAATGAATATATCTTTTTTTTGTAAATTATCCTTAAAACTAATTATTCAGAATTGTTGTCCTTAACAATTATTACCTTGAAATAAAAGTACTTCAACCTAATTTCCACTATGAAAACAATGAGTCAACTCACTTTCAAAGAATTTTCATACATTTTGCAATTTTTAATTAGTCCAACTTTTTTGTGTTACTTCTTGCTAACCATTTCCCATTTAAATATTTACCACTTTAGATTTCCATATTTAGTAAAATTACATGATATAAATACAAATATTGCGGTAACAATAGTGTAATGAGTGGTAAATATTTACATTTGGGAAAAACTTAAACTAATTAATATTTAATGTCAACCTGTAGGTTATAATGAGTGGCTGTTGTATGGGAGATGGTGACAATTCAAATAAATAAAAAGTTTTGTGTGCCTGGTTGACGTTGCAGACACAATGCCAAGTCATGTGAAACTGGTTCCGACTTGCTTGACGGACATAGGAAAAGACATCGTTACAAAGTTTAATTTGCATTGGGATATAAATGGACAAAGTGTAATTAAGAAGGCACATGAGGTAGGGGACTATAAAGGTTAGTTTAATAAGCAAAAATGAAAATGATGTGGAAATAAAATATTTACCAATATAGTTATAATCAGGTAAAAGTACACTGTTAAAGGTAGCAATTTTACCATGTCTTCAAAATGAGGAGAAGGCCCAAATGCACACTTCACTGCAGTATATTTGAAGTCTGCACATACAAAAATCATGATAGGCAGAAGCATCACAAATAAATATTCAGGAAAAGGTTCAGTTTGCATAATAATCTAAGGCGTATGGTACAAATTCAAATAAACAGGTGTGAGCAATAATTGGGAGCAATAACATGGGGGTAATTCTTCTAACTGTAAACAGATTATTTGCTTCACTTTGAGTATTGTCCAACTATTCAAGTGTTTAGTCATAAGGACTTGTCCTATGTGAGTTTCATACATTTGATGAGGAAGAAAATAAATGTAACACGACCATAATCAAACCATGTTAGAGACTGCAGTGCAATCGAAAAACGTTGCAACGAATTTGCGAAATTCATTTGTTACACAATCACGTGTTACGATGCGGTAAAAAAAAGCAGTGTTAATTTATAAGTAAAAGCAAAGGGTATTGTTGTTCCGCTGTTGCCGGAAGGACAACATCGAACGATCTATTTCGGCAGATATTGAGATGGCAAGAAAACGTTAAAACTAAATAAATGTATATTGCATTGTCAACATATATGAATGTTCCACCTAGAAAGCATATAGTACAGTATGCTTAGTTTAGCTCCGAGGAATCCATCAGAATGAAAATATCCGCTCAAACAATAAGGAGTTAGAATCATTCAATTTTGTTTGTCGAGATTAACAAAAAAATCTCAAAAGAACAAAGAAATGTAATGGTAACATAAAAGGAAAAAAAACATAGGAAAAATATAAAAATAAGATCATAATCTCCAAGAAAATACTTAGTCAAATAATTATAAATTTAGTTCAATTAAACAACTTTTCAATTTTTACGTAAACCTTTTGACATTGCACAATATAAATTAAATTTGATACAATTACCATAGCAGCATCGAAACATCATATTTTCCCAAATTATTTTTAAATAAATAAGCGAATCGTAAAACCACGAACAACCCCAAACATCGTGTATTTGTTATGCCTACATATCCCATGTTTTTAAGTGTTTAGCAATGTTGGCAGTATGCATAAATTATACAAAATTGCATGTTTCATGAATTATTCACCTACTTGGTGATAATTTCCAAAACATGCATACTATATATTAGATAGACATACAAAGCAAGCATTATTTTATGATTATGTGTAAAAAAATAGGAATAACCAAACTGTAAAAGAGACTAACAGTCTCGAAATCCCATGTTTATGAAATTGCAGGAAGGAGATTAAGATATAAAAAAGAACCTGCAAGTATGTAATTAACGCAAAACTGGACCACGTAAAGTAAATATTATATCATAGGCACAAATAAGAAACATTAGAGAGGGTTAACCTAGAGAGGGTTGTCTGTCGTTTGCTGCTATAGGAAAACCATATAGATGAAGCATAACACAAAATTGTTAAAAGTTGAAATAGCGGAAAACATTGGTTGTATGCCAAGAAAAGAAAACCATTTGGATTTTGAATATGCATTTTGAATGCATAATCTTCACCATTAGAGAACTGTAGTTTAAACTAACTATGAATATTTATACAGTTGGCTTTAATCAGGGAAGCCTTTTCAAAAAAAAAAAGATTTCTTTTGGGAAAATGGGATTTCTTTTGGAAAAATAAAAATATAGGTTTCCATCATTTTATTTGTACATGCGTAATGAATGGCAGCTGTATAATCAATCATATGTTTCTATTTGGACAAAACTATAAAAACTGTATGAACGCATAATATAGTTACCTTCTTTTGGAAAAAAATGTTATATATTTACCTTCTTTATAAATGCATAATACGTTTCCATTTTGACCAACTAACAGAGTAGAAAAAAAAATGAAAAACTAATGCAACAAAATTATTTTTTTCGAACCTATAACTATATTAGAATACATTTATTTTTGGAATATTGTATAGCTCAAAGCTGAATTTTTGTAAACACATCCACTAAACAATGCTGCCATTTTCAACTTTTGACATATTTTGACTATAAATTGTATTGCTTAACCGTTTCAAATTTTAGAATCTGAATGCCATGTATAAACTACGTTATTTAATGCATGCATAGAAATAACACATGGTTATTTCAGGCAAGTAACAATAGTAATAAACCATACCCAACATGTTCATTTTTCCTTACCTTGAACATATATTCTTCAAACAAAGATAGGTCACACTTATTATTTCTGTGTTCATTGCAGTAAAGGAAAAACATTATAATATGTCACCATAACTGACAATTCCGTTAGAAACAAAGCAATATCTTGTATAAAATACAAAATTCATAGAAAACAGTTTCAAACTTATGGGATGAATGATGATTTTCTTCCCAGAAACAAAATGAGAAAATCGTTCCAACACAATTGAACAGACACAAATAGTAATAACTTCTGTGTGATTCTTGATAGATATCGCAATGAAAAACGGATATCATAATTAATTACTGACTTCACATTGAAGGAAGAAACTATTTCAACAGTGGTTATGGTGATCGTAGCCTTGTAGGCAGTCTACCTTCGTATAACAAAAAAGAATCAAATGCACATATAATGACGCTACCACACTGGCAAGAATTTGGCAATCCACTGATCAACTAACAGAGTAGAAAAAAATGAAAATTTATGTACAACAACTTATATTAAAAATCACATCTACCATCTATAACGCATGAGTAGAAGCTCTCGATAAGGTAATGAATTATGCAGGAGAAAATATTATCAATCAACAATATTACAATGTAAAATTGGCCTTCTATAATATATTTTTAACACCTAAATAAGATACCACGCCCAACCGAAAAATAATAATATGCAAAAAAAGTATATAAAAACATCAAAATCAAATATTGCGGTAACAGTAGCATTAGGCACATGATATAGATACAAATAATAGAAAAGAGATAATAATTTCATACGCATTAGGCATACACGTTAATATTTTAGGACATCATAATCATATGAATCATATTTCAATGTAAATGATCGCAACCGGGTATCTTAAAAAAATTGCAGTGCAAAGAAAATATGATTCGAACAAACAAAAATGATAGAATAAAGATCATCTTCATAACTTAAATTGGAAATCTGAGATTGATGTAGAAAATTCAGGTTTGGATTGTGTTTTTCTTTTCGTAGTAATCAAAATGTGATGCCCTGACAGTTACACTATTAAGAATCGATGCCTATCTTTCAACATAAGTGTAAACTTTTTAGTAAACATAAGACACTGGAATTTTAATTCAAATGACACAGTATATAATATAATTAACATTTCTTTGTGTCAATGATGTGGCAAGTTTGACAATAACAGAAATAGGGTAGATGGATTCGGGACCAACTTGCATTAACTATTCACTATACTTCCATAAGTCATATGCTACACCATGAGCAAACTACTTGCAAATAGTTTGATTAGATAATGTGTTATCGTAATAAGACTTTCACCAAAGAAAATAGGAATTGCCTGCATCAGCAAAATCCAAAAAGCTTTTCAATTGACCTTTGCATGAAAAAAACACGAACACACACTCCCTCAAAATTGACACCTAAATTCATACTCAAATTATGAACTATTAAATAACCACGATCACACTGCCTAAACCATTATAGGAAGGGACACAAGGTTGGAATTCAGGGGGTCAAAGTCATAATTCTAGCTAATTGTTAAATTTAGTTCAAGTAGGATTTTAAGTAGCAATTTGAAGTAAAAATACCATTTGCCTTTTCCTACATACATTTGCGTGTGTGCACGCATGTTTGTTTGTGTTTGTGTGCATATGAATTATTTCATAATGATGCAACCAAATAAATGCGAATAGAAATATTATGTAAAATACCATATGAACCTTAATTCATAAATTCGTGCAAATTTTGGAACACAGTAACAGTTAATATAGACAACATGGCTATCACCAAAGAAATTATTGCAATTATATAACCATTCTCCGTAAGCTGCAAATAACAACATAACGAAACTGGAAAGCAAAAGTATGCAAAAAATTGATGAATTGCAACATGATTACAAAACAGTAGTCGATGTAGCTTGAATGAACTAGTTGATAAAATTAATTGGTTATTTTTATGAAATTCTAACTTCCTTTAGCTTAATAAAGAAACAATTAGAGAAAAAATGAAATAATTCTTAATTCCGATTTGAGTAAAACCATTAATACCATGTAAACCAATCACTGTATGCTTACTTTGACCGAGTAACCCCTATATGTTTGCTCTGCATTCAAAATGCTACTGGTGAAATCCACCGCAGAGCAAATATATACAAAATCGAGGAAAAAAAGTAGTAAGCAAGTCAAAAAATATATAAATAACATCAGGTAAATCGGGGCAAGAAGTAGTTGTACCTGTCGCAGGTGGAGGAGGAGGGCAGCCAAGGCAAAGGGAGAACGTAATCAGCGGCGCGGTCTAGGAAGCAGGCGTCAGTTGAAGGTAGAGAACGGTTTTGGCCAGCAGCTAGGGCGCAGGCAATAAGAAGGTGAAGGGAGCGATTTTAGGGTAAAAGAGGGTTGTGGCAAAAAAGAGAAGAGAAGGGCGCAGGCAAGGAGAAGGAGAGGGAGCGATTTTCGGTTTCAATAGGGAATAGGAGGGGGAGCGAATGGATTTCTGGGTATAAGAGGGTTTTGGGTAAAGTGAGAAGAGAAGGGGAGCGGTTGATTTTGCATACGGTAGCTGGGAACGTGTAAACTAAAGAAGACGAAGGATTGTTGGGGTGCGCGGTATTCCACTCATGACGAAATTGTGGCCGATGGATTGTATGCATTGGACAGATGGCAGCATCCTGTTTTTTTGAACAAAAGTGGAATCGAAAAGACTTTAAGGAAAGATTGTGCTATCATACAATATAATAGATAGCTATGCTAAGTCAAATTCAAAAAGAAATAGACAATATTCAATCACAAATGTTTGACATAGACAGAAACAGTAAAGGGCAAGAATATGAAATAAATAAACTTACAAAAAACCTACATAAAATGAATTTAGGACCAGATGATCCTACAACACATATTACAAGTAGAAAAACTAAAATCAATTTTATTATGTATAAAAAACTAGACCAAATATGAACAATAGAAGATTATATTTTACAGGTCCATCTAGAACTATAACAGATAGAACACCAGAATCAAATAGTTTATCATCCACAGGTTGGATTGATAACATGTTAAGAAGAACTAATAATATACAATCTCAATTAGAAAAAATAATTGACTTGGACAGAGACATAGAAATATTTTCCAATAATCAACTAAATTTACTAAATCCTAGAGAAATATAAAGAACAGGACTATTTACAGCAGTAACAAGATTGTATAGACACCATAGGGAAGAAATACTTTCTATTCCAGATGGAACACGACAGATAATAAGTTTAATGTCACAGGAATCCATAAAACAAGTAAAAATCCAGAAATATAAATTAATCCACTTAGGACTAATAGTCATAGGCATAAGAGGAATAGTTAGACAAAAAATAGGAACAAAACTATTATTAATATTAATTGATGATAGACACCAAGATATGGACAAAGCCATATTTGGAATGATGAAAGTTGATATGAATAATAATATAGGCATTATTTATATAGCCCCAAATTTTACTATGACATTAAGTGATTTTTACAAACATATAAAAATAATAATACAATCTAAAGGATTTGAAAATTTCATCAGAAAAAATATCTTATTAGATATAACATTTTTGGGAAAATGTATGTCTAAATATACACTATAAATAAAATTGGATAAAGTTATAGAAACCTTAAATTCCACAGGAATAAGTTTCACAAAACCAATGGAAATAGATTCTTCAATTCTTGCTGGTCATGAATAGAAAATAGAAAATCCCAATAGCACAACATTAAAACCAAATGATGTAGTAACATATAATAATCTAGATAAATCCATGTCCATAAGATCTAGGGACTTTGGACCATCGAATCAACAAGAAATTGAAATTGATGAAGAAATAGAAGTATTAAATAAAAGAATAAATGGATAAAATAATATACCCAAAAGAATTAGGGATGGTTCTTGAACCGTCTGAAATATATGAATTAGAACAAACTTTAAGATCAACAAATCAAATAAATGAAAATACATTTGTTTACATAGATGATGAGAATAATATAAGAACAAGAGAAATACATAACCTTGATGATTTTTTTGAAGATTCAAGAAAAACAAACAAAGAAACCTTAGAACATGGTATTCTTGAAGATATAATATCAGAATTCACTGAACATATGGAACTATCTGACGATGAACAAAGTTCTAGTTCAGGAATAACATATCCAAATAGAAATCAAAATCAACCAATGCCTTATGATGTAGGACAACCTCTTAGACAACAAGTTGATCCATATACAAATGAAAATAAAAAAAATAAGAACATCCGGAAAAAGAATAACTAATGAAACATCTTTTTTCAAAAATAATTCAGTTATTCTAAATGTAACAGAATGTCATCCACAACTATTAGTCACTTATCTAGATCAACGGACTGCTGCTATAGCAAGAGACTATACAACAAGACATACAAATAATAATTTTGGTGAAGAAATGACCAGAACAGCAGAAACTACTTAGGAGACATAGCTAAAGCTATATGGGAAACATAGAAGAAAAACTTTCCAGAAGAAATAAACACACTAGTAGCACAAGGAAGCAACATATATAATTTTGCCTACTCAATACATAGGTAATAACAGGAAGGGATGTAAATACAGGAACAATAATTAAACATCAAGAAGCCATGATCTTGAACAAATCCAAATGCTAGATTGGAATTACATAATAAAATTATTAAAAGACTTTTTACATTATGCAACTATTTCAGGAAATTATTACAGTATCAAAATAGGAAATAGTCTGTTTTCCAAACTACAAGCTGATTTAGGAAAAGAAATACATAGATCTTGGACAGAATGTTACCAAGACATACCAGAAAATCTCCCTACAATTGTATAATAACACAGGAATAAGAATAACACATATAGTCTCAGAACTAAAAAAGAAATGCACATATATACAAATCCAAAGAGAATTAAAACAGAAAAACTACAGATTTTAAGGACAAATATATACTCCACAACAATATGGAACAAGAAATTATAAAATGGCTAATAAACCAAAATTTAAGAAAAGATATGCTAAAGAATATTATCTAAGAAAATCAAATGCTAAAAAACCCTATCTTAACAAAGAAAACATGTTAGAAAATACAACCTAAGTAAAACATATGCAAGTACCATTACACGTTTTGCTTGTAATGAGAAATGACGTTTATCCTCTTCATGTCCCAAAAAACATAGTCTTTTTATATGAGAATTAAACCTTGTTGATTCAGTTAAAGAAGACTTACTCGAAATTGCTTTTGATGTCACAGAATCATCAACAATATATTCAATAATATCTCTAGAAGGTTTAGAAGAAGAAGAACAAACAAGTTCATCAAGTTATACATTAATAAATGAATTAACAAATTTCGAAGAAAGCAATCCAAATGAATATATGTATAATATGGTTAATAATGATTTATATATCCATAATTTCAAATTTAAAATGGGAATAAATAAAATAAAATGTGAATTTTGTCCTTGGTATCCTTCCTTTGATAAAAGATATAAATGTATAGAATGCACCATGGAAATATGCCAAATTTGTGCAAAAAATAAATTTAACATAGAACCACTAAGAGAAAATAAGATGATATATAAAGATAGGAATAAAATAAACGAAGAAAGGATAAAAATTCTAGAAGTGAGCATAAATAGTTTTGAACTAGAAATTGAAGAAATAAAAATACAAATAATTGATAAAGGAAAAAAGAATGTAATAACTAAATTCAATTCTACACTCATACTCTGCCGAATTCAATTCTATTTTCATAAAACTTCTTCTCTTCTCACTCTCTACTCATTACTCTCTGAATCGAGGTGCTATTGAAGAGTTATAGGGCTATTGTAATCATTTGGTAAGTGTTTGGGTAATCGGTGTGACCCTTGTAGCCGTGAAATCAAGGAAGTTGGAATCGGTGTAACCCTTGTAGCCATGAAATCAAGGAGAGAATACTTGATCAAGTGTGTGGAATCGATGTTACCCTTGTAGCTATGAAATCAGGGGGAGGATTGTAATTACATGTTGATATAGTAATAAAACTTTGCACAATCCAGGGTTGCATGGGACAAGATATAGGAGCAATTCCGAACCAGTATAAAATCTGGTGTGTTCTTTCCTTTTCTGCATTTTATTTTTGTTTATCTTTGTGTTTATGCTTGGTTTTGTGTCTGTGATTGGTTCTGTGGTGTTTGATTCATATAGTAGATCGTATAAGCTTTAGATTTTGTTTAAATTCTCAAAAACACTATTCACCCCTCTCTAGTGTTAATTTTGCCTTAACGATCCATTCCACAATCCCTAACAATTGGTATCGGAGCCTGGTCTTTCAAGAAGTTCATAATCTGGTTTTTGAAAATTTTTAAATGGAAAATTTTGAAATAATTGTTAACACTACTTTAAATTTATGTATTGCATCATATTAGATGAGTCTGCATTCAATTTTATTGAAAAAACAAGTTACTATGATTTGATTCTTGAAATTTAAAATTTGAAAATTTTAAATTTGAAAATTTTGATATATGGATATGTTATAAAACCATCATGATATTGTTGTTTAAAATTGTAGATTAGTTATTTTGAAAAGTCATTTGATTATTTGAAAAGTTATTTAATTATTTGGAAAGTTATTTGATTATTTGAAAAGTTGTGTTGTTTTACAGGTAAAGATGTGTTGTATGGCTATCGGATATTCAAACTTTGAAAAGATGGGTGAAGTGGCTGTTTGTAGTTCAAATTCCGAAATAGTGGCTGCTGAAAATTCAAATTCCGAAATAGTGTGTTACATGGCTGCTGAGAATTCAAAATTTTTATGAACACATGGTAGAAATCAAAAAGAGGAGAAAGAGTAATGAAGACTGGTGAAAAGACATCAAGAAGAAGTGGATATATATATATATATATATATATAATGTAAATCAGCAAAGAAATGGGTACCAGTGTAACATCCCGGAATTTTAGCGATTTACTAATTAATTAATTTAATAATTTTAATATACTGGTTTGATAATTTAAATGATTTGAATTTAAATATCTTGAATATTTAAATAATATAATTAATGCGATAATAATATATTTCTTTCTGAAATAGTCGGAAATAGCTGAATTGGTAATATTGGGTAAATTGGATAATACAAGGTATTCGTTCTAGTTTATATTCGAATTATAATAATGAATATATTATTTGAAACGACAATTGAACGTATTAATTTTAATATAATTATTAACGAGCTCGTAACGTCATGGGAGTTCATAATACTGAGTTTTGAACTTCAATGGAATATACTGTAACACCCCGTAATTTTAACAACACAAAAGATGATAAAATTAAAGAATACTTAATTAAATATTCATAACTAAGTAAAACAGGCTACGCCATTGCATTTGTCTCAGAATTCTGCTTGGGATAGACCCTGAGTTTGCGTAAAATGGACACCGTAAAATGGACAAGATATTTGAGACGTATACTTAATTTAATTTATAGAATTTTTCTATAATTTTTATTTTGAAAAATAAGCAACTTTTAATTTGAAGTATTTTGCACCCTATATCAGCATTTTGGGATTTCACAGAATAAGTTAACTTGTCTATTTTATTATATTTCTAGGACCGTAGCACGTTTCTCAACACAATGGTATTTTTACTTTTGTCGTTGGCAGCTCGTATACGTATAGAGTAGTGTATAATGGGGGTATTCATGTTTTATCTTTTTAACTTAATATATACACACTACTGTTTCTTTCCATTTTCTTCCATCATACAGGCCTACACCTTTTCACGCAATCCTACCCTATCAAAACCGTATTAGCATGAATTGTCACCTCTTTTAGCTGTTCCTCTATGCATACTTCAGCAAAAAAAAATTCCACACAATGGTACACCGAAGCACATGCCTACCCTACGTTTGAACAGCTAGTTATTTTCCTTAACCTCTAAGTTTCCTCAGGTATAAATACACCATCCAGTAACCCGTATTCTTCTGGTTCCATAACTCATCATGGCCGAATTTATTTATCTAGCATACCCATAGCGATTTCCCTAACCTCGTGAAGACTTCCTGCAGTGCGAAGCAAACTTCGATTCATTGTTATCCTTACAGCCAAACTAGGTTCGAGGTCGTTAATTCGTCAGTAGGAGATGGCCAAAAACAGGAAGTGGTGTTGACGTAAAGAGGAGTGGATAGGCAGATTTTTATGAGATACGGCCAGAATAAAATTCGAAGCTGAAATGGTGGTGCATGCAAAATGGGGTTTGCATTGGCGACGAGAGGCTCTGTTCTAAATATGTGTGGGAGACGTGAAAATAAAGTGGGGGAACTGAGTGTGTTATGTGTGTGAGAGGATCAGTTCGAGTTCCATGAATGGCAGTAAAGTGGCGCAGTGGTTTCATGAAGAAATAAGAAGACAGAAGGGATGCAAGAGTGTCAAGGGAGCAATTAATGCAGTGGAAAATGCGTGAGCATAGAAGTGGGTGATGTACATGTTTTTGTACATGTGTGAAATGGAGGTTTGACTTGAGAACACAGGGGAGAAAAGAAGAACGGAAGGAAATAAAGAAGTGGAGCTTGCAGGTTGGTTCAAAAGGAGGAGGAAGAAATAGAAGGAGGGTTTGGACATGCGTGAAATGGTGGGCTGAGATGGGTAAAGGCCCAGTATAAAAAAAGAAGTAATGCGTTTTGGGTATTAAATGCATAAGGGACTGATGCGTTTTTAAATTGATTAGGCTTGGGTTCCAGTATGGTTGGGATTTGGACACTGTGCACGGTGGATGGAAGGATAACGGGAGTTGCGGTGTGACTGCATATGTACCGTATATACATCGGTAAGTAGGAGGCATAACATGATGTGGAAATGGTGGAGTTTGCATTCGAAATCCTGGAGCGATCATTTGGAAGAAAAGGGAGTACGGTTATGTACGGGACTTTACTAGGGTGTTGCGCTGAAGAAATCGGTAAGGCCGATAATTTGATTAATATAAGATTTATTTAACTAAGTAAATGTATTTATTTATAAAATTAATATCTAATACATACGTGGTCAGAATTACGAGCGGTCAGTCATGTTGGAATCGTACGAACAGAGGCTACACAATGGAACAAGTCTAAAGCGATTTGGAGGTCGTTATAGTTTCAGACGAAATTAAACGCTTGATCGGATCTACCGACGTTGATCATTATTTAACGATTCACGACCAAAGTCAGTAAAGTCACTAACTCTGTCAAGTTATATAATTTTATAAATGTTATTTAATAATTGAATGCTATGTGTGATGGTTGTTTGGATGAATGACTAATAATTTGGTTAGAATAATATATATAGTTATATATACAAACCAATGGTTAAATAGTGATTCTATTTAGTTTAATATCTCATATTGATAAGAAATTAGTGTTATTTATGTGATTAACATCTGTGGATGCAGGGAAACAGGTTGGAGGAATCCAGCTGGATTCCTCAACAATTTTATTATTGATTTTCATATATTGCATTATATGATGTGACGAATAATCTGTGGTTGATTATTGTGTGTTTGGGATGTTTGAACAACATTTGACCAGAAATAATTGGTATTTAAATAACATAAATTATATTCGAATATATGGGGAAAGAATTTGGAGGTTAGAAAAGGAAAAATCTATTTTTCTATAGAAATTGAACTTCGAATGGACTAGAATATAATAACTTGTTTTAATTATATTAAAACAAGTAGTTAGATGTTAGTGGATTTAATTATTATTAAATAATTTGAAAATATAAGAAGAAATATTAGAAAGAGAAATGGGAATCATTTTCTAAAGAAAACGATGAAATTTGTTTTGATGTTCCAAACGTGGAATTGTAATTATAATTCGACTTTGTCGGATGTTATTAAAATAATTTTTTTCTTGAAATAATATAATTCAGAATTTGATAAGAGAATGGTTGAAAACCAATAATTTATAATCAAAAATGTAATCAAGATTTAGTTATAAACCTAATTTATAATTAACAAAGTGTTGACCTGAAAATGGAGTTTATGAAGTGGAATACGAATATGGATTTATAAAAGAACTAGATATATGGGATTTTTAAACCAAGATTTGATTTAATGAACTGAGTCCAGATTTCGACGGTAGAATAATATTCACGTTATAAAGTGAATAATGAATTTATAGCAAATGATTTGCAAGATTTAAATTGTTGTAAAAGGAAATGATTTAAGTAAATAAGAAGTTAGGAATAGAGCAAAAGAAATCAGGAACTGGATGGAGAATAGTTAAGTTGAACGACTTTCTAGGTATCGATCTGATGTTGGTTTCGGCCTTCGGGGTTGATACTTGGGGAGTCGTTCTCGTGCAAGTTTACGTATAGGGACTGAGGTATGTGGAGACATAATGATCTATGAATAAGATATGGAAATGTTTTCCAATGTTCATAACATATATTGTCGAAATACAAGAAATAAAGAGTTGTGAATATATGGAAATGTTGTTCCAAAAATCGTAAGAGTATAAACGGGTTAAGAAATATATGGAAAATAGGAAAAATTAATGATTAATTAATTTAAAAGAGCTCAGTGTTGATTGATTATTAATCGGTAAGATTTCCATTTGGAAATACAACCGTTGTTTTATGTATGTTTTCCTTTGATAGCTAAATAATCGACTATCAAAGATTTGGCTATTTTTCCATTGTCATTACGGAGAGACTTGGATTAGATTTATTATCTGAAAATCACTCCGTAGGGAATTAGCGTTGCGAAACAAATATTAAAGACGGAGTTTATGCATGGGTTGTTTTGGTAAATCCAAGGTAGAAATTGCCTAAGATGGATTTACAGAATAGTGCCTTCAGTTTGTCCAGTCCCAGGACAACTTGTATGGACGAATATTTGACATGGCATATCTAATAAATCGCGTTAGTTGATCTCTTCAAACGTAATTACATTGGTGGTGAGAAATTCGTTTCTCTTAGCTTTATGCCCGTGATATTTTCGGAGAAATCAATTTGTGATTTGGGGAGTATGACGATGTGGCATTCAAAGTAAATAAAGATGTGATCTGTTAAAAGATACGTTATGACCTCAAGTCTTATCAACCAAGAAATGAAAGAAATCAGGCAGGCAGCATGGCTAAGTGGGTCGCACCCAATTAGGGTATATTTTCACCATCTAGAGAATATTCATATTTGTTACTTCTTTAAATTCTATATCTCTAGGGAACGGTTATCCTGGTATACCAACCGTAAGGTAACAATATATTCGGAACATTCAAGCGAAATGTATGGTCAGTCATATGTGGCCGAGTTGCAAGATGTTCTTGTTGAACTCCAGTGATCGCTTCTAGAGTACACTGATCGGAAAGTGATTCCATACCTTGTCATAGTTGGAAATCCATTACCTAATAAGAGCCCGTGGTTTTTAATTGTATATTATATATATAGAGCGTGAGATGAAAGCGTTCTATTAGATTATTATTTACTTTATTTAGAAAAGTATTGTTTTAGAAAAGTATTTTTAGAGAAAAAAGGTTTTGGGTTATCGTAAGGTAAAAGTCAGCCGTGTTTATGTGTGGTTCGGTCTTACGATTATCATCCCCTTGAAAAGGATATTTAAAGTTAAACGGAAATGATTCGAGTTTGCTCCCACTAGTCACATGACTGATCCAAAGTTTATTTTGTTTTATTTTCCTTAAACTTCTATGCGCAGTCAAGTAGTCAGGATTTTTCAGCTATACTTGGAGAAGCTCGGAGCAGGAGGCTTCAGAGTTAGATATATGGAGAGAGGGTTTATATTCTGCTGTGATATACATGTGATGTACCCTGATAATGTGTGTAAGTATAAATACAAATTTTGTATTTCAAAGTTATGCTATATAATATATTTTATTCGTTCCACTGTGAGATTCATGTTTACTCTAATTCTATTCTGTTATGTTCTTCTTGTTCTATTCTTATTTTCTTTCTTTATATTTCTAACCCTCTAACTTTTTTCTATTAATGATCTGGTATTCTGATTCTTCAAATAGTCGACTTTGTGTTTTGTGTCGGTATTCGGGGTTGAAATCCTTGGGTTATTACAGTGGTATCTGAGTTGAAGGTAAAGTGATTACCATGGCTCTCTGCCCTAACTTAATAGAGACGGGGTTAGTAATACCCTAGATTGAGCCTGAGTGTGTATACATACAGGCGCGTATTTGTTACTTGATATAAAATGGTTTTATAATATGGAGATCTATTAGTTGAGTGGATTATGAATTCTGATCGATAGTGGGGCACCACAACGTCGATAGGAGTTTCTAAACGCTAGAATACGATAGACCGACACAGTATGTTTTGAAGGGGGGTAAATAAAATAATTTTACCCAAATTATATTTTGATATAAAGTATATATATTAGGATTATTATTATATTACGGGTGTGTTGATTAGAGTCGAATAAGATGATAATTGAAATAGTTATAAATAACCAATCATAATTCGTAAAGGAGAGGTATATAAATTCAGATGAACTAAATCTAGATTTAAACCAGAATTGAGATTTAAAACTCTACAAAATTGGAAAGGTGTTTGCAAACGGTTTTGGATTAAATATAAGAAAATTTTAAGATCTTGGGGAAATTTCAAAATGTTTTCCAAGTAGCGTGAAGTAATTTTGAGGTGATTTCAAAATGAAAGTGTTTGAAAATAAATTTTGAAAGTGATATTTCAGATA
This sequence comes from Allium sativum, assembly GCA_030737875.1. Lineage (NCBI taxonomy): Eukaryota > Viridiplantae > Streptophyta > Magnoliopsida > Asparagales > Amaryllidaceae > Allium > Allium sativum. The sequence goes on from CM060916.1 coordinate 587,356,798, forward strand.
CTGGAAAATAACACCGATGATGGGACGTGACATCATCGTTATTCATTTTCGAGTTTCTAGGTGATTGATTACTGCCAAAGATTTTGTTTGAATATTTTTGAGGAAACAAGTTGTCAGAAATTCAAATGTTCTGAATTGCTATTGTTATATGTAAATATATTTGATTTCAAACTGATCAAAATAAAACCTAGAAATTTGAATGCTGAAATTTAAATTTAACTTATGAAGCTAAATAGATTGAAATGGAAAAACTGAATAAATAAATTAGAATTAAACTTAAAGTTAAATAAATTGGATTGGATTGGAGATTGATTGGAATGACATAGGTTTATGCTGAATTGATAGCAAATAGAAGTGATAGAGCTGGATGCCTGACAAAAAGGTACAAGTTTATATTTTATTTTGATATGAGATTTATGAGCCTGTTTGGCAAGCTGCTTGGCAGCTTGACTTTCTTTTGGATTGGAGAAGGCCTAGAGAGGTGAGTTGTAGTTGTACCGATTGAGCTGTGCAAAGGAGACGTTGGCGAAATTTTTCGGGAATTTAAAGTGTTAGAAACTTTTCAGACATTTTGGAAAATTTCGTCAATGTAAATAAATTAATATTTTAAATGAATTAATTGGTTTAGTTGAAACTAAAATTAAAGAGATAAAACAAATTATTTTTAACTTGGTTAATAAGAGTTTGTTGCGATTTTTCTACCTTGGTAATTTCGAGGACGAAATTCTTTTAAGGGAGAAGGAATGTAATGTCCCGGAATTTTAGCGAATTAATAATTAATTTAATATAGTGGTTTGATAATTTTTGAATTTAAATATTTTGATTATTTAAATAATATAGTTAATGGGATAATAATATATTTATTTCTGAAATAGTCGAAAATAGCTGAGTTGACAATATTGGGTAAATTGGATAATACAAGGTATTCAAACTAGTTTATATTCAAAATTATAATAATGAATATATTATTTTAAACGACAGTTGAACGTATTAATTTTAATGTAATTGTAAACGAGCTCGTAATATCATGGGAGTTCGTAATATTGAGTTTTGAATTTCAATGGAATATACTGCAACAACCCGTAATTTTAACAACATTAAAGATGATAAAATTAAATAATACTTAATTAAATATTCATAATTAAGTAAAATAAGCTGCGCCATTGCGTTTGTCTCGGAATTTTGCTTAATATAAACTTCGAGTTTGCGTAAAAACAGACATCGTATTAAGAAGATATTAAGGTTTGAAGTTTGTATACATATAAGTCAGTTATATATATATATAATAAGTTCAGAATTCAAAATTAGTTCAAATTCGAAGGTGGGAGATCTGGGAGGGAATTGGACCCATTGGGGGTCGACCCACCCTAGGGGTGTCGACCCATGGGTCGACACCATAAGGGGGTGTCGTCACCTATGTCAACACCATGGTCGACACCCCCGAGCTGAACGTTGAATCAATTTCTGAAATGATTCGTTGGCTTTAGGTTATTAATAAGACCCCATTTCTCTTGTTTTTCCACACCGAAAACAATGGAGAACTAGATGTTGCCTCTTCCCATATTAAATCAAGTCTTTTCTTCTTCAGCAATCAAGTCATTCAAGTTTAAAGATTTGTGATTCAACATCTGCAACTATTCTCCTGTCTCTTAGATCTATTCTCTATGAGTCTACGTTATTTTTAGATAGAAATAATCAAAATGTAATCTTGACATGCCTATGAATTAGTTCTAAGCCTATGACTATTGGAATCATATCAGATATGCTATTATATGTATATCTGATTCACCGATTAGATCTCATCATACCTGTTTATGATCACGACACTATCCATAACCAGTCCTGTTATTACATGTTCATCATATCTGTTCTTATATGACTATTTCCGTTCACCATATCTATTCTTATATGCCTATTTCCGCTATCATATGCCTATTTCTATTACTTTTGGTTTTATGCCTATTCTTTTCTTCTCTCTCTCATTCCCTTTTATTTTTGTAGCCAGGCTACCTTCGAGCCTAGGACGATATCGCTGAAATATGCATACGAACGAAACTGGGTTAAATTGGGAGTGATTGGAAATGGTAATTTAGGGGCATAACTTGAACTTTGTATCATAATCGAAATCTGGAGGCATAACCTATATTGTGAAATTAGACTAAAATTTGGGGCATGATTTATATGGTAAATTATGGCTTGTGGTTTGGGATATATAAATCTGTAGGCTTAATTTAAGATTAAGCGAAATATGTTAATGGAACTATAAAGAATCTGTGAAGCCTGTTTAATCCGTTAAAATTGGGGAATAAGTTGTATTGGGAAATTTGGAGCATAACTTGAATTGAAAATACGAATATGGATTTGGGGGTATAAATCAAATTGTGATTTAGATCTTAATTTGGGGCATATGGTACGAGATGAATATGACTTGGAAAAAGGGGTATGAGAACCTATAATGAAATAGGGATAATTATTACCAACTGAAATGCCTAGAATTACAGTAATTAGAAACTATAACCGCTCTTAGACACGAGGTTAGATTACGCTTGTGGTAGAAGTCTACCCGGACCCGCCCGGCATATCCAGCGACCAAAAGTGGTGAATCTAATGTGAGGTGTCTCAGTGCATAAACACGTGATGGTGCTAAGGCACGAGGTTAAGTCTGACTTGTGGAAGAAGTCTGCCCATACCCAACCGGCATATCCAACATCCACAAGTGGTAGACTTAATGTGGGAGGTCTAGCGCATTATAACCATAAATTAATATATGGTAATGAATTTGCAATACTTAACCTGTTTAAATCCATAAGATTGTATGAGCCTGTTAAATCTGTGGGGTTAAGTAAGCGTGTTAAATCTATGGGGCTAAGTAAGCCTGTTAAATCTATGGGGTTAAGTAAGCTTGTTAAATCTGTGGGGATAAGTAAGCCTATTACATCTGATGGGGTTATATAGATCTGTTAACATGTAAAGTTTAACCCGTAAGTCTGTAGGGGGTTATGCAAATCTGTTAGACATAACCTGTCGAAATCCTAGTTAATTGGGGACACAAGATCTGTAAGAGTTGGTTTGTGCCATCTATTGCGTGGGATCCTATTAGTCAGTAACCTATTCTGGTATTAAAGTGGGACCCCGCACTAGGTAGGGGTAGGGGCAAGCTTGTTGAGCTGATTATAAGAGGTTCATATGGGAAGAGGTGTGTACTGGCACGTTCCAGCGGACTCATGTGCGTGCTTGGGTACGACCTGCATTTGGGAAAACAAGCCACTGTAGCACCAGTAAATAGGTCTGTGTCGTTCTATTGGTGGCCACTTTTGGAAGTAATACACCCTACTGTGGGGCCGACAATGAGTATTTATGAGGTAGGGAGTCGATCGATTAGGGGGGAGCAGTAATTAGGATACATCTACTCATGTCTGTTTCTGTGGGGGTACCTGTATTCTGTTTGGGTTAACACCCGTTATTTCTTTTTAGGTACCGGTCAATTCTGTTTGGGGTAGAACCCATTACTAGAGTACAACTAAAACTACCATTATATTTTATTGGGATCATCCTATTTCTGTTAAAGAAATTAGGGAGTATGTAATCATGTTACATATCTGTTATTCTAGTATTGGTGCAGAGGAAGGTACTTAAGAAGCGCAACATATTCACGAAACTTAATGCATTTTCTTAATGAGTGACATTAACGGACGTGGGGTATCACTCTTGGTATCAGAGATGAAGGTTACCGGATCGGATAAAAGGTTTTGAAAATTGTTTTCAAAAAGGTTTTAAAAGAAAGCATTTTCAAAAGAAAAGTATGTTTTGAAAAACATATTCCCTAAAGCCATACGTAATATCTTTTGATTCTCTGTTTGAATCGCTTCTTCCTTTTCTTTTCAGCATGTCTGGGGAACCTAATATTCCTGGGGGCGTACAGATACTTGGTTGGTTTCGTAGGTATCTGGGGGCTACGACACCTACCGGAGGCCAAGCAGATGCCCCTCCCCAGCTGCAACCATTGTTCCGCCTCCTACGCGTGCAGATAACTTCTGTAAGATCTGCAAGGATTTCTGTGCTATGGGCGGAAATCCATTCTGAGGAACTGAGACTTTCGTAGAAGCAAGGAATTGGCTTGAAAAGATGGAGGATTTGTTTGGAATTTTCAAAGTTGACGATCGCTGGAAGATTCAATTAGCTATCTGGCGGCTGAAAGATGAGGCTTCGTTCCGATGCGAGGTGACGCAAGAAGGACGTCTAGTTGAGACATGGGATGATTTCCGACAAAGGTTTGAAATAAAGTTTCTTTCTCAAGCCGAGCAAAGTATGCAAATGGAAAGGTTTTGGGTGCTTAAGCAAGGAGGCATGTCTGTTAGAGAGTATGTTAATAAGTTTAATCAATTGGCGAGGTTTGGAGCTAGTAAATACCCCACATAAGAAAGCTTTGAGGTTTGCCAGAGGGTTGAATGAACCGCTCCATGGGTTGGCTATGTATGTCTCATATTCCAATGGGAGCAACTTTTCAGAAACTCATTGGTATGGCATTGATGCATGAAGAAGACAAAAGTGAAAAGAAAGAGGCTAAGGTTGAGGAAACACAAAACAAGAAAGTGTGGCCCAAGAAAGAACAACAACAACAAGTGGGCGAAAAGAATGACAAAGCTCAAGGCAAAAAGAAATGTCATGGTTGCGGGAACGTAGGTCATTTGGTCAAAGACTGCAGAAAAAGGAAGAATACTTGCTTCAACTATGGTGAAGTTGGACACTATACTTAGGAGTGCCCGAAGAAGCAAGGGTAGGGCAAAAGGGCTGGATCTTCTGGAGGGTCAGTGCATGCTCTCGTGGCTGCTGTACCAGACAAAGCTAGGAAAGTTTCTATTGAAGGTTTGATTTCTCTTTCCGATCATCCTGTTAGAACTCTTGTTGATTCTGGAGCTTCGTATTCTTTTATATTTGATTATGTGGTTGAGTCTCTCCACCTTAGTACTAGTATTGTTTTTGATCCCGTTATTATCTCAAACCCCCTATAGGGGCACGACTCATCTGTCTATGATTTGTTGGGGTTTGAGAATATCTGTTTTAGGGGGTCGAGTTTGAGCACGACGCATATGTACTTGGTTTTATAGGATACTGTCTGGTTCTAGGGATGGATTGGCTAGCCATGTATGGCGCCATTCTGGATTGTTAGAGGAGGGTCATTAGACTTCTGACTTGTTGTGGGGGGGGGACTCTCGAAATTTGTAGTGATCCAAGGGGGTATGTCATGCTTAGTTTCCTAGAACCACTTGATGCTTCTGTCAATGATTTGCGATATGTACTTGTAGTTTGTAAGTATCCAAATGTTTTCGAGGAGGTTAGGGACTTAACTCTGAGGTGCGAGATTGATTTCCAGATATACTTGGTAGATAATGCGAAGCCAATCGCATTACCTGTGCGCCACATGACTCCTATGGAAAGGAGGGAGCTCAGCAAGCAAGTAGGGGAGCTACTAGAAATGGTGTTGGTTGGGCAAAGCATATCAGAATGGGGTACTCCGTTCGTCCTTGCAACTAAGGCTTACAGCTTGCTTCGCTTATGTGTGGATATTCATTGTTCTTTTCCACATTTCTTATTTATGGAAGTGTCTGCACGATACAACAAACGTAGCTGAGCCGAGCATGCTTGAGGAATAAGAGGTAGAACGGGAGGCGACAATTAGACGAGTTCCTACCCATATATTTGGATCATAGGTTACGAAACTGCGCAACAGAGAGGTTAAGCTAATAAAAGTGTAATGGGGAGAAGGTAACGAGGATGCGACTTGGGAGATTGAGGACAAGAATCGCTCTTCATACCCTTCCCTTTACGGGACTATGTTCTTAACTTCTTTTTCCAATCTTTTATTAGTAGTTTCTTCTGTCATTCGTGTGTATCCTATCGATCGGCTCTTCGACCTTTAGGTAAAAATTCCATCGTTGCAAACATGTGCTTAAGACATGTTATGTTTGATGGATGCAAGTGAATGCAAGTGATTGCTAGTGGTTGCTCATGGATGCATATACACACATTAGGCACTAGATAGGCTCAATTACTCTCATACTACATATGGATGTGTGTGCATATTTTTCTTCATTTAATGGATGAAAGTGGGTGTATCATCATATGGATGTTGCATTTGGACAGATGATCGTGCACACATATAGAACTTACAAGTTGTAATAGGATTATTTGTATACATGTTGGATTCATGGCACTAATATAAATTGCATTAAGGAGGTCGACTGAACCAGCCTGATCTTCGCATTAGTATTGGGACATATACACACACCTTTGCATATGTTCATATAAGTATTAGAAATATCTTAAGGACAATGGATGCCTGTGATTGGTGAATGAGTAGATGGATGATGGATGGTCAGATATACATTCTTCTTAACTAAGAAATTTCGAGGACGAAATCCTTTAAGTAGGGGAGAATGTAACACCTTGTAATTTTAACAACACTAAAGATGGTAAAATTAAAGACTACTTAATTAAATATTCATAATTAAGTAAAACAAGTTGCGCCATTGCGTTCATCTCGTAATTCTGCTTAAGGTAGACTTTGAGTTTGCATAAAACAGACATTGTACGAAGAAGATATTAAGGTTTGAAGTTTGTAACATATAAGTCAGTTATATATATATATATATATATATATATATTGAGTTCAGAATTGAAAATCAGTTCAAATTTGAAGGCGGGAGATATGGGAGGGAATCAAACCCGTTGGGGTTCGACACACCCTAGGGGTGTCGACCCATATGTCGACACCGTAAAGGGGGCGTCGACACCCATGTTGAAACCCCCGAGATCTGGGGAGGATGCGTACTTCTGAACGTAGAATCAATTTCTAACCTGATTCATTGGCTTTAGGCTATAAATAAGACCCCATTTCTCTTGTTTTTCCACACCAAAAACAATGGAGAACTAGATGTTGCCTCTGCCCAGATTAAATCGAGTCTTTTCTTCTTTAGCAATCAAGTCATTCAAGTTTAAAAAACTATGATTCAAAATCTGCAACTATTCTTCTGTCTCTTAGATCTAATCTCTGTGAGTCTATGTTATTTTTAGAAAGAAATAATTAAAATGTAATCTTTGTTGAGTCAAGATTTTCATAGAGTTTTGATTTCTCACAAAGAGATATGCCGTGATCGACAAAAAGAAGATATTCATTGGTATTATACATTAGAGGTTGATTACTTGGTATGTTAGTAGTGTTATTTATGTTAAAATCTATCCTCAAATAATCTCACACCTCCAATCTTTGAATATATATATATATATATATATAAGAATATATGAGTGCACATTAACTGTGCAATCTGGGCTAAACCAGTCGACCTGTTGAAACCAAGCGGTCGACTGTTTCTGCCCAGAATGCACAATCAACGTGCACAAGGATACATAATGTGTATATATATATTCAAATTCCTGTCTACTAGTCCTTTTTGACTTGTCGACCGTTTTCTTCCCGAAAGCAACCTTTCGTATAGACACTTCCATTTCTTCAATGGTTGCTTCTCTTTCTCTTCACCAATAATCATGGCCATTTTTTGTTACCCTTTACAAATGGTTACAACTGTTTATTCCTTATATAAACATCATAAGATCATCATTTCAAATCACAAATTCTATCAATCTAATCTCTATTCTCTTCATTTCAATCTTGAACTCTCAAGCGTTCAAATTGCTTATATTCTATCATACATCGTTTGAATCGTAGAATCTATTTAACATTCTTTTAATTCAATACGATATCCACTTCCAAATCTTCATATACACAAATATATTATTTGATGATAAGATTATAGGAAGTTTGTACTACAAATGACAAAATCGTGTTATCAAGAACACATACTGTCAACAACAAAGTATATTCATCTTAGTTGAAGTCCTCGATGTTGTAAGAGGCACGTGTTGAAGTCCTCAGTGTTGTAAGAGGCGTGAAATCTCGTTCGTCTGCTTGGGTGTTGTATACCTGTTCCTCTAGTGAAATGAGGTGGTTTTTAGTGAAAATCCAGATAGAAGTCTGGGATTGGACGTAGGACGGTGCTCCGAAGCAGTATAAAAATCCCTGGTGTGATTTTTCTAGTTTACTGCATCTATTGTTTTATATATATCTGTGATTAGCTATTATTCCATACTTGTGTGTTTTTGCACCATATTACACGATCCGTATGTACTATATTAGCACATACACGCATTTTCAATTGGTATCATAGCAATGTCTTCATATAACAGTTACACAGTTATTTGATATATTCTACTAATATGGCAAATAACGCAAGCACCAGCACTACCACTTACACAGAAGGTCAATCGACACAAAGACCTCCATTCTTCAATGGTCTCAACTATAGTTATTGGGCAACATGTATCTCATTTTTATGCAATCAAATAGCTATGATGCCTGGAATGCTACCCAAAAAGAAATAGTGAATCCTATAACTGATTATTCAGAATGGACACCGGTTGAGAAAATGGCAGCAGCCGTAAATGCAAAAGCAATAAACATGTTGTTTTGTGCATTAGACCAAAATGAATATAACCGTGTTACTATTTGCACCACTGCATATCAAATTTGGCAAACGCTGAAAACCACTCATGAAGGTACTAACAAGGTTAAACAAGCAAAAATAGCCATGCTGAAAAGTCAGTTTCAAAATTTCAAAATGAAGCCGAATGAGACAATCAATGATATTTTTGAACAGTCCTACATTCTCTGACTAGTGAATGGGAAGGAAAAATATTAGCAATTGAAGAAGCTAATGAACTTTCCGTCGTGAAGCCAGATGAATTGATAGGAAATCTAATGTCCTATGAAGCTAATTTGCAGGCTAGAAAGGAACAGAAAAGAAGAAAAGAAAAATGTAGCATTTCATGCTAAAAAAAGAAGAAGATGAATTTGATACTGAAGATGAAGACCTAGCATTCATTGCAAAAGGTTTCAAAAAATTCTTGAAACAACGAAAAGCTAGTCGTTATAATAAAAAGAAAACTGGATCAAATAAACCATCTTCATCCACTATAGAATGTTTCAACTGCCACAAAAAGAGGCACATGCACAAGGATTGTCCGAAGCAAAAGAAGTCATAAAATGACAAATTCAGATACAAGAAGGACAATCAAAGAAACAAGCATTCTCGGTTACATAGGATGATTCAGACTCATCTTCATTAGAAAGTGAAAGTGATACAGAAAATGAACAAGCAAACGTTTGATTCATGGCAGCAGAAGATGAAGTACTTGATATTAGTGCCGAATTGATGGTTAAATATAAAGACATAAAACGATAATTAAAAGAAGCCAAAGCTGATTTGAGTAGAGAAAAGTTTGAACGAGATATGTTAAAGAGAAGAAAATATTAGAAGAAGAACTTAAAAAATTTCAAGAATCATCATCTAATATTGACTCTCAATTATCTCTTTTGAGTTAAGAAATTGAATCTCAAGAAAAGAAAATTGATGCTCTTACTACTGAAAATCATGAGTTTAAGGCAAAAGCTAAAATTCTGGACCTAGAAAAGGCTAGTTTACAAACTAAGTTAGATGTTATTACTCAAAATGTTTCTAACTTCAACAAAGGTCGAGAAAATTTGACAAAGATCATTGAAAGTTCACAACCTGCTTCACATAAACAAGGTTTGGGATATAAGAAACAAGAAACCACGAAACATCTCAAGAAGAAGAGAGATGAAGCTAAGAAAAATCCTAGTTTATTATATTCCAAGCCAGAACCAGTTGTGAAGTTTCAGAAGAAAGATATCAAGACTATCAAGATATGGGTTCCTAAAACAAATAACAATTTGATTAGGAACAAATATATTCGACATTTCATGAATACTTTGCATCTTAATTCTAATTATATATATAAAGGGGATACCGGACCCGTATGAGTTTGGACTCCTAAGACCTAACTCTTAGGACCCCATAAAAAGTGGGTACCATGGACTTAATTTTATTTTTTGTAGATACCACTTAGGAAAAGAGGAAAGTGGATCTTGGATGGTGGTTGCTCAAAACAAATGACTGGAGACAAGAGCTTATTGACAAATATTACATACTCAGATGGTGGCTTTGTCACTTTTGGAGGTAATTCAAAAGGCTGTATCATCAGCAAAGGCGATGTAGGCAATTGCGGTACATCTAACTTACCTCTTATTACCAATGTCATGCTAGTTAGAAATTTGAAACACAATTTACTTAGTATTAGTCAGTTATGCGACAAGGGTTTTACAATTTCCTTTTCAGATAATAAGTGTAGTATCTTAGATAAAGACCATAATTTAGTTTTTGAAGGTTATAGAGACAGAAATATATATTTTTTGAATATGAATATTAATCATAATTCAGATATGTGTCTTGTGGCTAATGATAATGATTCATGGCATAAACGCTTCTGTCATATAAGCTTCAGAACTATCGACAAGCTAGCCCAAAACGATCTAGTTAGAGAACTACCCAAAATGAGCTTTAAAGTCGACAACATACGTGATGCATGTCAATTAGGAAAATTGACCAAATCATCTTTCAAATCCAAGAAAATCATATCAACATTACAACCACTTGAGTTACTACATATGGATTTATTTGGACCAACTAAGGTTCAGTCAATAAATCACAGTCGATATGTGTTTGTAATTGTTGATGATTACTCTCGTTACACCTGGACAATTTTCTTGAAAAACAAAAGTGACACTTTTGAACATTTCAAATCTTTCGTCAAGAGAATTCAGAAATCGAAAGGGCTTAAAGTTAAAAATATAAGAAGTGATCATGGCGGAGAGTTCAAAAATAATGAATTTGAACATTTTTTACAAAGTAAGGCATATATCATAATTTTTCATTTCCTAGAACTCCACAACAAAACGGAGCAGTAGAACGGAAAAATCGAACCTTACAAGAATGTGCAAGAACATTATTAAATGGAACCACTTTACCAATACATTTCTAGGCAGAAGCTATTGCAACTGCTTGTTATGCTTTGAATCGTGTATCCATTCGACCTCTCATAAAGAATACTTCTTACGAATTTTTTAACAAAAGAAATCCTAATATCTCATACTTCAAAGTATTTGGAACTAAGTGCTTTATCTTAAATATGAAAGACCATCTTGGTAAATTCGATCCAAAGGCCGATGAAGGTATATTTGCCAATTATTCAGAACGAAGAAAGACCTATCGTATATTTAATAAACGAACCAAAACTATTGAAGAATCACTTCATGTCTCTTTTGATGAATTCTATCATTATCCTCAAATTATATCAGATGATGACGAAACTATAGTCAATGATAATCCAATCATCACAAATTTTTATTCTAACTCTGAAATAGTTGTTGAAAATATTCCTCAACCATGTGAGTTACGATCTCCACCAAGGAGACAATCTCCACCAAGGAGACAATCTCCACCAAGGATACAATCTCCACCAAGAATATTAAGAGATCATCCTACTCGAAATATAATAGGGGAAGTAACATCAAAAGTCAAAACAAGGAGTCAACTCCATCAAATAGGTCATGTCGCATTTCTTTCAAATATCGAACCTAAGAATCCAAAAGAGGCTGCTAGTGATGATTACTGGATCATTGCCATGCAGGAAGAACTAAATTAGTTCGAGCGCAATGATGTTTGGGAACTTGTTCCAAGACCAACTGATCTATCAATTATTGGTACTAAGTAGGCCTTTAAAAATAAGGCTGATGAACAAGGTAATATTACCAGAAATAAAGCAAGGTTAGTAGCACAAGGGTATAATCAGGAAGAAGCTAACGATTATGAAGAAACATTTGCACCAGTTGCTCGACTAGAAGCTATTAGGATCCTATTATTTTTTGCTTGTCACCATAATTTCAAACTTTATTAGATGGATGTCAAGAGTGCTTTTCTAAATGGATTTATCAAAGAGAATGTATATGTCGAACAACCTCCTTTGTTAGTACATGAAAAATATTCTGACTATGTGTACAAACTTAAGAAGGCTCTATATGGTTTAAAATAAGCACCTCGTGCTTAGTATGAACGACTACATAGCTATCTTATTAACTCAGGATTTCAAATAGGCAGGGTCGATCAAACTTTGTTTATCAAACATTCTCGAAAAGATATTCTAGTTGTCTAGATATATGTAGATGACATCATCTTTGGTTCAACAAACGATAAACTCTGCAAAGAGTTTGCAAATATTATGACCAAAGAATTTGAAATGTCTCATATGGGAGAACTATCGTATTTTCTAGGACTTCAAATCAAACAACTTCCGAACAGTATTTTTACTAATCAAGAAAAATACTGTGGAAATCTTATCAAACGCTTCAGATTAGAAAATACACCTGGTAAACCTACTCCTATGAATGTAACTACACATCTTGAAAAAGATGAAAATAGTAAGAGCGTTGACCAGAAGCTATATCGAAGCATGATTGGTTTTCTTCTTTATCTCACAGCTAGTCGTCCAGATATAATGATGAGTTTTTGTCTATGTGCACGCTTTCAAGCAGATCCAAAGGAATCACACCTACGAGCAGTGAAACGTATAATTCGTTATCTTAATAATACCAAAGATTTCGGTCTTTTCTACCCAAAAGAGTGCCCTTTCGAATTAGTATCATATAACGAGTGTAACGACCCGTATTCTGCGCATCATAGGACCGTAGAATATTTATTTCTTTCACATACGAGGTCGTATGGTCATGTAACTTTGGGAGACGACTAATGGGGTCATTTCCCATGTTCAAGATTTTTCCCGATTTTTAAATGACCATTTTACCCCTAGTTGGCACTGTTTTGTCCATGACTTTTGACTGGAAAGGAATTTTGACCTGAAGCCACTTCCATTGGCTCCGGATGATGGTTTACAATTCCGTAGAGTGGTCACATTAGCCAAATGGACTCACCGTTTGGGAGATATGGATGAAACAAGTTTCAGATGGTGAAAACAGCTTAATTGGACTTAACCGGGTGATTAGCAGCTAGGCCCAGAGGGGAATTTCGGGTTTAGAGGCATAGGAGGGCTGATTAGGGTTAGGAAATCACTTTCATTTCAGATTTGAGCCGCCACAAACCTTCTTGAGACCTTAGTAATGGCTTCCATCCTCTAAAACCACTCCAAAACACATTTTTAGTAAAGATTAAGCCTAAACTACATCAAAACAAGGCCAAATAGCAACAGAGCAAGGTTGGAGCTGCTGCTATATATAGGAATTCGACCCAAACAGAGAGTATTTCAGATTGGTGCTTTATTTTGTGGCAAAGGTGAGTGATTTGCATAGTTTTTGCACTAATTACGGTAGTTAAGGGTAATTAGTAAAGATTAGCGAATTTATACACTAATAAATTCCGGAAAAATGCTTAGAAATTTTTAAATAATATTTTATGCCTCTGTTAGAAATTTGGTTCGATTTGATTAAGTTTCGTTAACCTTATGATTAGTTTTATTTAATCATGTTTAAGGAAAAAATCGAATTTTGGGTATATTTGATCCATTTTGACATGTAAATTCATTGTTTTGGTGTTTGTGTTTAGTTTGCTATATGGCTATGACTGTTTGGGATGATTTGTGATTGATTAGTATAGTTAGATTTGTCGAAAACGTCGTCGAATGGCATAAACAAGTTGCTGGAAAAAGTTGCAGAAAGTTGTGCAGGGTTTCGGATCGGATCGGATGTGGGCTCGGATCGGATATGTGAACTGGGCAAGAAACCCGACCCGAACTGGAGTCTGGCACAAAAGAGACTTGGCAAAAAGGAAGGCCATGTTGGTTAAGTTGGGGATCGGATCGACTTAAGGACGAAGGCTCGGATCGGAACTTGACGCTGGGGAGAACTGGCAAGAAGAAAGGTCACACTAAATGGGATCAGATCAGATGAAGAAAGAGGGATCATATCGGAACACGTGAAGAACGAGGGAGCAGATCGGAGCGGAAGCACGAGCTAGAAGGGAGATGGCACCCGACCCGACCTGGAGGAGGGCACCCGACCCGAACCGACGCGATGGAGTGGACCCGAACCGAACCGCTATCAAAGGAAGACCATGCATCAACGCAACGCAGTGGACCCGATCCGAACCGATGGCTTGAAAGGAACCCGACCCGACCCAGTATTGACCAATAACCCGAGATGCAAAGGTAGTCCAATATGGGAAGTTAGAGCTCAGGATCCAGTTGGGAACCGATGAGTCCACTTCATGATTGGGCTTTGCTGCGGGACGTGTGCCAAGGGGCTATCGATGTTTATGACTTTGGATCACTATGTATGGGAAGTATGTGAACGGATTCAGGGCCAAAGTGGCCTAGGTACGACTAAAGGGCTATAGACCAATGAAGTGGGGTCATTTGTAAAGATTTGGTCATGACTCCATATGGTAAGCTTAGTAGTAGCAGTAGTTGTACAAGTCGAACTCCGTCACTACTTTGATGGGTCTAGTGATTGACAGTGGTGGACATCGTATGCTTTACGCACCGAGTGAGAGATGTGAGGATTGTTGCTATGGATGATTTGTTTGCTATCATTATGACATGCACACCCCACCCACGTATTCTTTACACTATTTATTATGGCACCTTAGAGTACTGTACGGTATGTGGTACTAACTCTTTGGTTGCAGGTCCAGGTTCAGGTATGGTTTAGTATATCTGTTATTGTTTTGTTTAGATGCTTATCGCTCATACCAGGCTTTATGTTTGACCCAGAGTTTTATGTCTCCTCTTATTACTCTGGGTGCTCACACGAGCAAACTAGAGACAGGTTAGCTGGTGATGCACAGGTAGATGATCCGGAGACGAGCAGGAGGCTTCCACGTAATATATATAGTATTCTCCCTGTGTTGTTGAAGATCACTGCTTGGGCATTAGTGGTGCATCTTCTACTTTAGCTTTCTTTTGTTTAGAGACAATAAATTTGAAAAGTTGTAATAAGCTGTATTTGGATTTCCGCTGCTCTGATGTTGATGTTGGTTTTAGTTATCAGTTTATACACTGTCTCACCTGTTTTATGTCAAGTATGTTATTATTATTATATTTTACTCCATGCGCTGTGAGACGTTCTACAGGTTTCTTGTTAGTTAATTCTCTTCTTTCCTTTCTTCTGACGACCGTCACGTGCTAGTTGGGCATGTGTACAGCGCACTTTCGAAGGAAATGCAGGCTGGTGCGGGGCGGGCCGTCACATTTGGTATCAGAGCTCTAGGTTGCGTAGTTAACCTAGGGAAAGGTACTAGAGAGAGATAGTATACATATACGAGAGAGCGTATTTGTGATTATTTTGGTTTTTAAAAGCTATATATATACTATTAGTAGTATAAGAATGAAGTCGTACTGCACTAGCACCACTGTGGGGTCGTTAATCGTTTCCTTTTCAGATTGACGATGAGCCGATATACTAGAGGTGCTGGTAGGGGAGATAATAATGGAAATGCTGCTGACATGAGGACGATGTTTACTGACCTCATGAGAGGGATGCTTAGGAGTGTGCAGAGGGCAGCTCCCAATGGTGGAAATGGTGGTAGTCCAATAGTGCAGGCGCCGAGAGTCGACTTTGCCAAGCTGAATAAGGATTATACTAGCCTTGGTGGGAAGCCGTTCTACGGAACGGAGTCGGCTACGGATGTTCAGGATTGGTTGGATAGTTGTGAACGTATCTTCGAGGATTTGGGTATCGAGGATGCGATGAAGAGAAAGTTAGCGTACCGTCAGCTGCAAGGGCGGGCAATGAATTGGTGGAACGCTATAAAGGCAACTACTCCCGAAGATCAGATTACTTGGGAGCAGTTTAAGGCTCGCTTTAGTGAGAAGTTCATTCCAGCTGCTCAGAAGTCAGTGTTGTTTAAGAAATTCTTGGAGCTCAAGCAGAATGGCAGAGCTGTCTCGGAGTATATTGCTGAATTCGACACTTTGTCAAAATATGGGTTATCTCTTATTGATACTGCCGAGAAGAAGAATGAGAAATTCATAACTGGTTTGGATCAGTACCTGGGGGAAAGGCTTATTAACCACATCGATGAGACGTTTGAATCGATTGTGGGGAAAGCATTGAGATCAAAAAGTCTCTACCCTAAGCTGGAGACTGAGGTTGCATCTGCAGAAGAGCCAAAGCCACAAGTAAGTTGTGGAGGCAAGGGTGGTTCCCAGAATAAGAGAAAGCAGAGTCAGACTAAGGATGGCCAGAAGAAAAAGAATAAGCAAGATGTTGAGTGCTTCAGTTGTGGTAAAAAGGGCCATTATGCTAGTAATTGTCGGGCCAAGCCAGCGGACAGGAAGTGCTTCAACTGTGGCCAAATGGGACATCACAAGGACAAGTGTCCGCAACCCCCTAAAGAAAAGCAAATGGTGAAAGCCTATGCTCTTAATGCTATTCCTTCTTCGTCGAATGCCCCAACTGCGGCGGAGAAGGGAAAGAATGTCGTCATTCAAGGTATGCTTTCTGTTTATGATGTTCCTGGTAGAGTTTTGTTTGATACCGTAGCTTCCAGTTCTTTCATATCTAGTGACCTGGTAGATAGGTTGGGATTGGAGCCCGAGATTGTCGATAGACCTTTCGTAGTGACGAACCCGATTGGTGGTTCGACTAACCTTAGCATGATTTGTCGTAATGTGGTCTTATCGAGTCATGGATGCATGTTTGTTTGTGATTGCTTTGTTTTGGGCTTTACTGGGTTTGGCATTATTTTGCGAGTAGATTGGCTCCGAAGATACGGGATGGTGGTAGACTGTGAGGGCTTTTTGGTGACAGCTATAACGGATGATGGGCGGAGGATAGTGTTTGGTGGTCTACCCAGTGAGGGGGTATTGGCTAGTTTTCTAAACTCCCTCGACATTCCGCATAGTGAGTTGTCAGGTTTGCCCGTGGTTGGCCAGTATCCGGATGTTTTCGAAGAAGTGACCGAGCTTCCACCACACCGAGAGATTGAGTTCCGTATTGATTTGGTAAAAGATGCCAGACCTATAGTGATGCCACTTCGTCGTATGGCACCAAGGGAGCAGCGAGAGCTCGAGGTGCAAGTCAGCGATCTTTTGAAGAAGGGATTTATCAGAAGGAGTGTTTCTGAATGGGGAGCACCAGTTGTGTTTGCTACCAAGGCGGATGGTTCCCTTCGTTTGTGTGTAGACTACCGTGAGTTGAATAAAGTGACGAGGAAGAACAAGTATCCTCTACCACGGATAGATGATTTGTTCGATCAGTTGAGTGGCGCGAGAGTATTTTCTCAGTTGGATCTCACGACAGGTTTTCATCAGCTTAGAGTGGAGGCTGAGAGTATAGTTAAAACGGCATTTCGGACGCCGTCTGGATTTTATGAGTGGTTGGTCATGCCATTAGGGCTGACCAATGCCCCAGCATATTTTGTGGATCTTATGAATAGGGTATTCAGAGATCATTTG
Source organism: Allium sativum (assembly GCA_030737875.1). NCBI lineage: Eukaryota > Viridiplantae > Streptophyta > Magnoliopsida > Asparagales > Amaryllidaceae > Allium > Allium sativum. Next base: position 587,374,177 of record CM060916.1, read on the forward strand.
AATAAGTTTGTCCTTGTGTTCGTTGATGATATTTTGGTCTACTCGAGGACAGAGGAAGAACACAAGGAACATTTAAGAATAGTGATGGAGGTGTTGAGAAAACACCAATTGAAAGCAAAGTTTTCTAAGTGTCACTTCTGGAGGAGGGAAGTGAGGTTCTTGGGCCATGTTGTATCAGAGAATGGTATTGCCGTGGACCCGGCGAAGGTGACTATAGTACAGGATTGGCCTACGCCCAAGAATGCAACAGATGTAAGAAGTTTCTTGGGCTTAGCTGGATATTATCGTAAGTTTATCCAAGGTTTCTCCAAGATAGCAGCATCATTGACCCAGTTGACCAAGAAGAATCAAGCTTTTGTCTGGGATGAAAGGTGCGAGAATGCATACAAGAGTCTAAAGGACAAGTCGACAAGCGCACCAGTGTTAGTCATTCCTAAGGGGAATGAAGAGATGACGGTATACACGGATGCCTATGGTACCTGATTGGGTGCTGTATTGATGCAAGGTGGTAGAGTTGTAGCTTATGCAAGTCGGCAATTGAAACCGCACAAGAAAAGATACCCTACCCATGATTTGGAATTGGCAGCGATCGTGTTCGCGTTGAAGATGTGGAGACACTATCTCTTGGGAGAAAGATTTGAGCTGTTTACAGATCATAAGTCATTGAAGTATCTCTTCTCCCAGAAGGATCTAAATCTCCGGCAACAAAGGTGGTTAGAATTCTTGGCTTCCTATGATTTTGACAACGCATATACACCGGGAAAGGGCAATGCGGTGGCTGATGCATTGAGTAGGAGACATGCCGGCTTAGGGGCTATATTTCTAGAATGGAAGCAACTGGAGTACATCGCTGGGTATGATTTCAGACCAAAGTGCAAATTGGATCCAGAAATGTTAGCAAGTTTGACGATCAGACCCACTTTGATTAAGCGGATCGGCTCTAGTCAGAGGGACGATCCTAACCTATTGGAAATCATCTCCAAGTTAGAGATGGGTATCGATGAGGAGATAAACAAGTATGGGCTTGATCGAGATGGATGGTGTTGGCTAGCTTTTTGACCAAGCCACCAGGTTCATTCATAAGAAGAAAGTATGAAACCACATTCTCTAAGTACATGAAGGAACGGATCGCACCATTGACTCGCCCCTCATTGGATCGCCCCTTGTCGGATCGTGCCTCAACGGATCGCCCCCATTTCATTAGCGAGACGACGCTTCTATGCGATTCGATCCGTACATGTATTATTGCCCAGCATAGACCGATCCGATCCCCTAATGCATGGCGGAGCCTCTGACTCGTTCAAACACGAGCTAGTCTTCCGCGATCCGAGACGCACGGATCTAGCGACACGTGTCTCTAACCGTCATTTTGACTGATTCTCCCCATTTGCTCGATCCGATTTTCAAGGGGATCGCAACACCTGTCCACAACGGCTAATTTGACTATTTCTTCAACGGCAGCGATGCGATCCGATGTCCTCGGGATTCGTGCCACGTGTTACTACGATCCGCCTGACAAAATCAGCTATAAATAGCCCGGAGTTTGGCATTTTGAAGGATCTTTTTGGCAATATTGAGAACTGATTCCACCATTATTGTCATATTACCATTTCTTATCAGTTTTATTGCTAGATCACTGAGAGAAATCACAATTGCAAAAGTTAGCTAGAGAGAAATAATTAATTGTACTAGCATTCGAAGTATAATCAGTAACATATAAAGTGGACGTAGGCTCATTAACGCTGAACCACTATAAATTCTGTGTGTTATTTTCTTTTTCTCGATTCTTCTATTAAAATTATACAAGATTCAGAACAATTTGGGTGTTAGGTCCAAATTTTGATCTAACATTTTTGGTGCTTTCACTGAGAAAACAGTCCTAAAGTTTCACTATTCAGTCCTTTGAAAATTCCAGCGATTCAGATATCATGGCTGGAAAGAGATCTAAGGAAGTACGAGCTTCACGAACCAACGATACCGCAAATGAAGCAATCGAAGAAAGTGTGCACGAGCAAGGCAATGAGGAAACTCTAGGTCGCGGAGCGCAGGGGGCGAACCGATCCGATGAAGACGCCACGCTCCGAGTTGACGAGAACGAGGCGATCCGGACTGTTGAAGGAGTTGTTACTCGATCCCGAGATAACGTCACGAACCCTCCGCGTACCGTGACCACGAACCAAGGGGGCGTAGCGAGCCACCATCCTCGAACCACAGTGATCCGAATTGATGATCGGACTACAACTCGACCTGGAAAGGAGCCTATGGCTCGCTCCTACCGTCCTGGCTCCTCCGCTCGACCTGGCTCAAGCTCTTTGCGCATAACAGAAAGTGATGATGATCAATATGACCCTGCGGCTCCCGTTACTGAGGGGAATCTCTCTCGCTTTTCCGAAATGTGGGAGAGACTGTTTGATGAGTTGGCTGCCCAAAGGCAGGAAAGCTCCGTCCTGCGACAAAATTTGACTGCTATGGATAGAAGGCTTGATGAACTCGCAAGGCAAAGGACGCCACCAGCTCGTCCGCTCACTCCAGGATATTCTTCTTCGTCAGAGGAATCGCCGAGGGCTCCGCGGCGACCATATGAGAGAGCCGAAAACATAGAGCAGCTTCGGTTCGGAACCCTGCCATCACGGGAAGAAGAAGCGCTGGAGGCGGGGCCCTCAAACCGTAATGTGAATGATCACGCCGCAACTCCCAGAGCTCGAGATGTGGACAATTCTGTACAGAACAGACTACCTCTGTCCCGTCGTCGCACACATGCTCATGGTAATAGGGGGCAACGAAGCCCTATCCGAGCCCCGGATTTTGTGACTGCTCCCGGAAGAGAGACTAGAGAACCCCGCCGAGCCAGAAGCACTGACCCTGAACCTCTGCTGACCAGTGCAAATGTTGCAGCCATGATCCATCAAATTCTGGCAGATAGCCGTGGACAACGGAATGAAGATTGGGGAACTGACCGCAGTCACACCCCTTTCACTGATGAAATTTTGGATGTGACTTTCCCGAGGCGTTTCAACATGCCACAGATGAACCGATACGCAGGAAGGTCTGATCCCGTTCAGCATCTGATGAAATATTCTTGGTCAATGACCGCTGCCGCAGCTTCTGACGCTGTCAAATGCAAAGCCTTTCCCATATTCTTGGAGGATGTAGCACTGTTATGGTTCACTCGCTTACCAGCAAGATCGATTTCTAGCTTCAGGGAGTTAAGTGAAAAATTCGTAGAACAATTCCGCATCTATGCACAAAAGACAAAGAGTGTGATTGACTTGTTCCTTGTCAAGCAGCGACCAGGCGAGAGTTTGAGGGTGTACCTAGACCGTTTCAACCTGGCCGCTACTGAAGTTAAAGATCCCCATGAGCCAACCGTTGTCGCAGCTCTGATTGACGGAGTAGATAAAGACACTGAATTTGGGAGATACCTGGCAGGCAAGCCACCCCATACTAGAGAATTATTCTACGAGAAGGCTAACGTACACTTACGCCGGGAAGAAGTATATGCTAACCGAAAGGCAAAAACGGCCGATAAGGAGGAAATCCAGAGCAATGTCGCCATTAAGCAGACAGGAGACAGCTCGGGGAAGGTCGAAGTTAACGTCGGAAATCGGAATCAGGGTGGTCGTCAATCGGGGAACAATGATAATAATAGTAATGGCAACAACCGGAAGAGGAACCGAGGGAACGACTCCCAGAGAAGGACTCGTCCCAGGGCCTTTGAGAGTTATACGCCACTAAATGATACTCTAGAAAATATCTTCATGGATTCTTACAACGTCCTCCAGAATAAGAGGCCACCTCCCAGAGAGTCGACAGAAAAAGAACGTGAAACGGGGAAGTTTTGTCTCTTTCATCAGATTCATGGCCATTCGACAAATGAATGCCGTCACCTAAGAGATGTAGTCGAGAGGCTTCTTCGAGAAGGAAAGTTAGATGAATACAGAGTAACGCCCAGAGATAGGGGGCAAGCAGTACAGGCCCCAAATCAGAACCAGAATCAACTTGCTGCCAGGCCAACTGCCCAGCAAAAGGGAAAGAATATCGTTATCAATACCGTAATCGGAGGACTTTATCTCGTCGGGCATAGTTCCAAGGCATTGGATCAATATGTCAATGCAGCCAAGCAGCACCTCGAGGTAGGGGAGTGTAGCAACCCCGAGGATAATATCCCGGTGAAGCAACAAAAGATGATGACCGACGATATCGTTTTCCGAGAACGAGAAAGCATTGGAGTCCATGCTCCGACTGAAGATCCATTTGTAATTACAGTACCTATTGGACCAGCCACTGTTCATAAGGTTTTAGTGGACAACGGGAGTTCCGTCAATATTCTTTTCAAAAGGACATTTGACCAGATGAACCTCGAAATAAAAGACTTGAAGCCCTGTCAAGGATGGATCCGTGGATTTAACGGAGCATCCACCGCTCCAATGGGTTATGTAGAGTTACCGGTTACGCTTGGGGAAGGAGAACGCCAGAGAGTGAGAATCCTTCCCTTCGTGGTTTTGGACATTGAATCGCCCTACAATGCCTTCTTGGGCCGACCGGCCATCGCAAAGTTTAGAGCCTGTATAGCCCCCTGGTGCTTGTTATTGAAATTCCCCACAGAAGCTGGCATTGGTATCGTCAGAGGAGATCAGGTTGCTGCGCGAGCATGTTATGTTGCCGAGCTAAAGTTACTTCGCAATGGAGGGGACATTGAAACCAAAGGCGCTTCTCCCCCTACAGGGGCGGAGAACTTATAGCAAATAAAGAGGATAGCCGTTGGAGAGTCGCCCAGAGAGTTGCCCGAGGATATAGATCCCAGAGAGGATCAAGAACCTGGGGGCAGAATGGCGACTCCCAACGAGACAACTGTGGATGTACCGATCGATGACAGTGACCCGGAGAAGGTCCTTAAGATTGGATCCCTGTTAAATCCGAATCTCGCTAAAGAATTGACGGATTTCTTAAAAAACAACTTGGATGTATTTGCTTGGACCCACGCAGACATGTGCAGAATATCCCCTTCAATCATGAGCCATTCATTAAGCATTAACCCTAAACATCCTCCGGTAAAGCAAAAAAGGCGTATGTTGGGCCCAGAGAGGTCTGCTGCCTTGAAAGAAGAGGTTGGAAAGCTAAAGAGTAATCGATTTATCAGAGACTCGACCTACCCAGACTGGATTTCAAATCCAGTCCTGGTAAAGAAGGCCAACGGGAAGTGGCGAACGTGTATCGACTTCTCGGATTTGAACAAAGCCTGCCCAAAAGATAGTTTCCCGTTGCCCCGGATCCACCAGCTGGTGGACTCGACGGCGGGTCATGAACTTCTCTCATTTATGGATGCTTATTCAGGATATAACCAGATTCCGATGCATGTTCCGGATCAAGAACACACTAGTTTTATCACGGATTTGGGATTATATTGCTATGTAGTGATGCCCTTTGGCTTGAAGAATGCAGGCGCTACATATCAACGTTTGGTCAACAGAATGTTTTATAACCAGATCGGGAAAAGGATGGAAGTATACGTCGACGATATGTTGGTTAAGTCCAAGCAATTCTCCCATCACACTACGGACTTGGCGGAGATGTTCGGCATTCTTCGAAAGTACGGAATGAAACTCAACCCAACCAAATGTTCATTCGGTGTTGCCTCCGGAAAATTCTTGGGGTTCATCGTCAGTTCCCGTGGGATTGAGATTAATCCAGACCAGATCGCGGCAATCAGAGACATTCAGGAACCTAGGCAAATTAAGGATGTGCAAAGCCTTGCAGGGAAAGTAGCCGCACTAAGCAGATTTATCTCCAGGGCTACGGATAAGTGCATCCCATTCTTCGAATTAATAAAGCGGGGAAAACGGCATTTCAAATGGACGCCCGACTGCATAGAAGCGTTTCAGAACTTACTAAGGCACCTGGAGAAACCGCCGGTATTATCTAAGCCAATGGATCACGAGGACTTATTCGTGTATCTGGCAGTGTCATCCCATGCGATCAGCTCAGCGTTGGTAAGAGAAGAAGATAAGGTCCAAAGACCTGTGTATTACGTGAGCAAAAAAATGACGGTTGCAGAGCGTAATTATCCAAGGATAGAAAAGTTGGCGTATAGTTTACTGATCACCTCTAGAAAGCTTCGACATTATTTTCAGGCGCATCCCATTACTGTATACACCGATCACCCACTCAAGCAAGTTTTACAGAGACCAGAGGCATCTGGAAGATTACTAAAATGGAACATTGAGTTAAGTCAATTTGATCTGAACTTTCAGCCCAGATGGTCAATTCGGGGGCAAGTGATAGCCGACTTCATAGTGGAGTTTACCGTCCCGGAGGAAGATATAGCCAATGAAGAAGTCGATCCTTCAATATTACTTTTTGATCCCAATGCCTGGAGATTGTATACTGATGGCGCTAGGAATGACGAAAGATCCGGCACTGGAATAGTGCTTGAAACTCCAGAGAAACGATTGATATCCTATGCCATCCGGATGGAGTTTCACGCCACTAACAATGACTCCGAATATGAAGCCTTGATAGCCGGATTAAGGATCGCAAAGGAATTAGAGGTCACAAAGCTGAACATCTTCTGCGACTCCAAGTTAGTTGTGAACCAAGTTACTGGAAAATTCCAAGCTAAAAGTCCAAGATTGATTTTATACTTAAACAGAGTGAAAGAATTGCTGAACGATTTTGATCACTACAGCATATCTCATATTCCGCGGTCAGAAAATCAGCAGGCGGATAAGTTGGCAAAGATGGCTAGTTCCGACGATCCTGAAGGGATCGGGCTAGCCCCCGTTGAAGTACTTCGGTCCCCTAGCATAGATCAAATGGAAATCGACCTAATACTAGAGACGGAACCAGAAAGGGAGTCCTGGATGACCACTCTGAAGAATTTCCTGATGAATGGAGCGCTTCCAACCAAGAAAAGCGAGAGGCGTAAATTAATTCGTAAAGCCGCCCGATACGTTCTGCAAGGCGGAGTTCTTTACAGACAAGGATTTTCGATGCCCCTCCTCCGGTGTATAGCTCACGACGACATCAAGCGTGTGCTGCAGGAGGTACACGAAGGCGAATGCGGCGATCACACTGGAGGGCAAACTTTGGCAAAAAAGGTGTTGCGGCATGGTTATTTCTGGCCTACCATAAACAAGGATGCGGCAAGATACGCACGACGGTGTGATGCGTGCTAGAGATTTTCAAAAATACCTAGAGCACCTCCTAATCAGTTAAAAACAATGATGAGCCCATGGCCTTTCGCTATGTGGGGAATTGATATCATTGGAAGTCTCCCCATAGCAAGGGGCAGAGCAAAGTTCGCTATTGTGGCCGTGGATTATTTCACTAAGTGGGTCGAGGCTGAACCACTAACTACAATCACAACCAAACGAGTGATCAACTTTATCGTTAGAAACATCATCTGCCGATTTGGGATTCCAAAGATTGTGATAACGGATAACGGAACTTAGTTCGATGGCGCTGAATTCAGAAATTTCTGCCAAAAATACCACATTGAGAATCGATACACCTCTGTGGCGCACCCGCAATCGAACGGACAAGTCGAAGCTGCGAATAAAGTGATTAAGTCCATTCTGAAAAGAAGACTGAAGCGGGCCAAAGCCATGTGGGCTGATGAATTGCCCTTGGCACTATGGGCCTACAGGACAACATATAAATCGGCAACGGGACATACCCCCTTCTCCCTTGCTTTTGGAACGGAAGCGGTCATCCCGGTTGAGATAAAGGTACCTTCTCACCGGGTGACTTATTATGATCCGATGACCAAAAATGAATTGCTCCTTGAATCCCTGGATATGATCGAAGAAAAGAGGGATGAAGCAGACCTACGTGCCTTGAGATGCAAACAACAGGTCGCTCGATATTACAACAAAAAGGTTCGAGCCCGAACCTGGGAACCCGAAGACTTGGTTCTGAAACGTATCTTTCCACCCCCAACTCATATAGGAGCGAAGTGGGAAGGACCGTACTCCATTCTGAGCAAGCTTGATAATGGAACCTTCAAGCTGGCAACCGTAGATGGAAAGGAAATCCCCAGAGCGTGGAATGCCCAACATTTACGGCCATACTTAACATGAAAGTTTCAAATCTATTCTTTTGCTTTGTTGAAAACCATGTACAAGGCATGACTTGCCTAGAATAGTCTGATTCCTTAAAGCAAAAAATTATAAAGTGGACGTAGGTCATGATTCGACTGAACCACTATAAAAATCTTGTGTGTCAATTACCTTTACTGCACCTTTATTTATCCGCTTGTTTATTTCTTATGGAAATCGCTATGAATAATCCAACAATCCCAGAAGCATATAATCATAAATGCGATCCATTAGAATGGAATGTAATCGCAAGTCAAAATTTTGAGGATACAATAAAGTATATTATATCGTTGATAGAACTCTAACTCTCCAGAGAGAGAGAGAGAGTATAAAAAGCGTCTCCGGTTGAGCGCTGAGAAAGAGCTCCTTCCCCGCTGAAGGATCGGGGAGCGAACGAATCGCTGAGCTCGAACTCTAACTCTCCAGAGAGAGAGAGAGTATAAAAAGCATCTCCGGTTGAGCGCCGAGGAAGAGCTCCTTCCCCGCTGAAGGATCGGGGAGCGAACGAATCGCTGAGCTCGAACTCTAACTCTCCAGAGAGAGAGAGAGAGTATAAAAAGCATCTCCGATTGAGCGCTGAGAAAAGAGCTCTTTCCCCGCTGAAGGATCGGGGAGCGAATGAATCGCTGAGCTCGAACTCTAACTCTCCAGAGAGAGAGAGAGAGAGAGTATAAAAAGCATCTCAGAGTAAGCGCTGAGAAAGAACTCCTTCCTTGCTGAAGGAACAAGGACCAATTGAACTATTGAATTTGAACTCTAACCCCGGCAACCGCCAGGAGAGTATAAAGGAGTCTATGGATAAGCGCTGAGAAAGGTGCCAGAAATTTGGTACCATCTGAACAGTTATCTTGTGAAATTCTCTAAGTACCCCATATTCAGAAATAGGGGGCAACCCGCAAATAATGCTAATCAATCTTTAATAAGCCCTAGTTAAGCGCTACATGAACGATTGATTTGGGGGTCATATGCGTATACCCATGAACTTTAATGCAGCAATGCAACGCGAAAATTTTTCTTTCTGTTCTTTGACTAGTTTGTAATTATAATTAGATGGTCTATGACTAAACATGGAAAGTTTATTTGAATACAGGTACACAATGATGCAAAAAGAGATAAACTTTCATTTATATACTGCGAACTAACAAAGTGTAAAACAACCTAGAAAGGAAAGTGTGGACCAGTCTCATAATTACATTTCTTGACCAGTGGAAAACCTAAAGACAAAATATCAACAAACAACAATATCCTATTTACGCTTTGGCCTCTTCTCCTGCTTCTGTTTCTCCAGCTTCGCCCTGTCGGCTTCGGATTGATCCCCTTTCTTCCTCTTCCTTTTGTTTATGAGAGGAACATCCGACTCTTCAGAAGATTTCTCTTCCACCTCCTTTCTCTTCCTTCTATCAGAAAGGGAAGCCGGGAAGTCATCAGGATTTGCAAAATGAAGCTGTCTGCTGATGGATTTGGGCTGGATTTTCAAAATCATCCCGGTTTTGGGATCAAATTCTGCAAGAGGGACTATGTCCAAAGACTCATCTGCCACCTTCTTCGAAGCGATCTCTTTTTCCTGCCTAGCCTTTCTGCTGGCCAAGGTTTCGTCGTCGTCGTCGTAGGCCTTTTTGGCGCCAATAATATCTTCCTCATCCTCTACATGGCGCCCATCCATGTCTTTCAAGGCCTCAATGGTCTCAGCGTCCTTGAGAACATCAGTACTAGGTGCCGGGATGCTTTTCTCTGATGTTGTGTCCTCAGCCTGCTTTGATATATCAACACTGGCACTTGGCGAGACAGCCTCCTTCCCCGCCTCTTTTTCTTTTTCAACACCCGTGTCGGCGGGCTCACCACCTGTATTATGAGGAACACACGTTACTAATTCAATTGGTTGTTCTACCAGACGATGACAATTCACAATTGCTTTGACGAATTGTGGAGAAAAAAGGGAGATACCTTCTGCAGATCCTCCTTCTTGGGTAGCTGTAGGAGCCCCAACAACTACAGGAGTTAGGCCCAAAGGGATTAGTGGATCATCAGGATGGTACTCCTCAACTCCGGAGGTTTTGGGCTCCACGGCTGAACTCGAACCTTCATCAGCTTTGCCTTTACCCTTAGCCAGGCCCCTCTCCTTTTCCATCTCCGCTTGAATCAGGCGACGACCCTCTGCCAGGTCCTCGGGCTCGTTATACCTCAAGATGCTCTTCATCAACTCATCTTCATCAATTTCATCGACTCCCAATCTCTGCTTCTCACCCTCAACAATCGCATCCCATAAATTGGCTAAAGTAACGTGGTAATCCGGGATCCACGAAATGTTGCGGGTTTTGAGGACTTGGCCAAGGAAGTCAAAAATCATCTCTTCAAACCCCTCGATATCCTTCTCTCTCTCGAGGAGCTTGTTGTTTGAAGCGGTAGCCAGTTCAATGGCACTTTCAACATTCTGTTCGGCGAGAGCTGCCCGTCTCTCCGCATCTGCGACCTGGTCATTCAAAGTCAGCTTTTCCGCTTTGGCCAAGGCTAAGCTTTCTTTCAAATTTGCTTTTTCTGCCTCCCAAGCAGCTCTCTTAGCTTCAAATGGCCTTGTGCTGTTTTCAACTCAATGTTGGCCATTTTGAGATCTTCAACCTCCTTCTTTAAGGCCATTTTCTCTTGGCTATTGGAGTCAAGTTCCGAATGAAAGCGTTTCTTAGCATTCTCCAATTCGGTTTTATAATTTTCGACATCTCTTCGCGCTAAAGTAAGCTGGGATTGAGCATCTTTCAGGTCCTTCTCCATCTTTGTCCTGGCCCTTTCGTTGTTTTCAAGTTTCGCCTTAGATCCATGTGCTTCTATTTCAAGCGATCGAATGACTTCTGAGAGGTTAACTGCATGTTTCTTCATCATCTCATATTGCCTGGCAACGTGGCGGATGTGCCCGACGACTTCATTATCCCAGTTTTTAGGGACCGGTTCCAAGGCTGGAACAAACGTCATCCTGTCGAAGAATATGTCTGGGAATTGTTCCCTCAGCTTTTCCAGCCTACCTTGAATCTCGGGACCATGGATGTAGTCCCGTGACCCGGGGGCAGCCAACTCTGGCTGGCTGGAAGGGACGACTTCACTCCTCTCCTTTTCAGACTCTTTGATTGGATCTTTGCTTTTATCTTTAGATTCGTGATGCCTTTTTGACGACCTGCTGTGGGAAGGTGCACTCTTTGGAGGAGTTAACTCTTTAGGAAGTTTCTTTCCCCCTGCAGGAACTACCGGATAACCGGAAGGCTTGGCAGAGGTCGATTTTGGTGGAGACTGGGGTTGCGAAGAAGTCGGCTTGTGAGAAGGGCCGCGAGAGCGCTCAGTGCCTGGATGAAGACTGGGTGTGCCCTCACGAAGAGAACGATAAGGATAAGATCGCCTGCGGGACATCTTTCCTGCAAAAAAAAGAAGAGAAAAGAGCATATTAAAACTTTGAATACTGACGATATAAGAGTGCGGGGTCAGATAGTGTGTGTAATTTGTGTATCCCATATAATTCCCCCTAACAGACCCGGGCCTGAAGATAGGCTCATCTGACTAGTTTCTTGTTCTCTAGTTGGAGCGACGACCTCCTCAAAAGCAGGGAAGAATGGCCCCCTTCAAAGTCTCTCTCTGTATATACATCGTCGGGCAGAGGAATTTTGCTCAGCTCATTGAATAGCTGTTCGTCTGTCAAGTCATCGGGAGCAGTGGATTCGATTGGAGTAGAAACTGGGATTTCCTTGGACTTGTCACTACGGGCCTCGTCCCCTTTGTATATATTCAGGTCCTCATCGTCTTGGATGACTATCGGGGAAGGACTCTTGCGGAACTTAGTTGTTTCTATTGCTTGTGATGTTCCCTCTCCCTCCGTTGGGGGCATGTACTTATAGGGTTTGCCGCCAGCGCCAAGTCCAAATCTTATATCCAGATAATGATGCTTATGAAGATTCTCGTCAGTAATGCATTTTTTGATCCTTAGAAAGTCAGACCTGCTTTGAAGAAGAATAGACAATCGATTGTTGTATAACGGACCCTCCGTTTTCGGGAAGACGTGATCTGTTTAAGACAAAGAAAAAGGAGGAAGAATGTTAACGCCTCGACTTCTTGAACAAGATATTCAGTTAAAAGCTTGAAGTTTACTTGATTTAAGCCATCTTCTTGAGCATCCGGCCTGTTACTTTATATAGAACCAATCAGACTTAGGATCCCCTATATTGCTATATCCATCATACAGAACCTTCCTATTCTCCACCGATTCAAAGAAAGAGAAGTTTGGGGTTGCCGAGGAACGATGCTTGAAAAGAAAGAAGAATGTCAAATCTCTGAATGTGAGTTCGGTGTGTAGGATCTCCGCATATGCAATATATAAGGTGTATAGAGACGCGTAGGCATTGGGATGAAGCTGCATCGGAGCGATACCCAGTCGTTTTAAAGTCTCGATGACGATTGAAGGAAACGGAGGAATAGATCCTACCAAGCACATGGTTCGACTGATTGCCATATACCCTTTCGGAGCTAAGTGGGGTCTGTTTTCGCTACCGGGTGTCATGACATCATCCCAAGGGATCCCGTGTCTCAGGCAGATTCTTTTAAGCTTTATATCATCGAGTTTAGATGCTAAAAAATCAGAAAATTTATCTATTCCGAGCGCGCCAGGAATCTCGTCGGGAGCTCGCCTGTCTATCTCAGATTCTTTACTAGATGAAGTACTTTCAGACGGATTTGATTCCGTTGCCTCGTATTCAGAGCCAGAATCTTCACCACCTGGGTTAATTGGAGGGACCTCAGGGTTGTATTGCTCAGGAACCTCGGACTCCGTTTCTGTAGCGGATCTTGAAGAAGATTGATTATCCGACATTACTGCTAGGCGAGAAAACATGAAAAATGAGATTAAAGCTACCCGTCCCTCGTGTGTGCAAGTGCCGGTGTGTGTGCTTGTGCATGCATTAAAGGTAAATCATGAAAATTAGCAAGGTCATCAAAATATTAATCGTCATAGGCAGTCAAATTATGTGGTCATTTAGTCCAGAAAGTCCGACATCAAGGCCCTAGCCTAACTGTTCAGAATTTTATGGTGACAAGGCATCATCTAAGGTTCAAAGTTTGTTTGGATTGTGAACTACGAATTGGACCGCGATATGTATGACAGTTCGCCCTCCTTCGGATCGCAGGGTAGAGGGATCGCCCTCCTTCGGATCGCAGGGTAGAGGGATCGCCCTCCTTCGAATCGCAGGGCAGAGGGATCGCCCCCTCGCGGATCGTGAAATTGAGTGATCGGGGTCTTTGTCGAATTGTTGCAGCCCCCCACGATACACGCCTCTGCCGTCACCACGACCCTCTGTCTCACCACTCACCTTCATCTTCTTCCTCTCCTCTCCTTGCCCACGATCCGAACCGGCCTTCTTTCTTCTCCTTCCTCCTCCGTTTTCCGCCTCTCCTTCTCGTTTCCGAACTCCAACCTCTGAACCTATCAGCCATGGCGCCTCGCTGGTTCCCCCAAGAATCACAATATCCCATCGTTTCCTCCCTCAAACCAGTCTAAAAATTTATAAAAACGAGAGCGATATCGAATAAGGGTGCTTTCGGTAGAATTACCTTTCTAAAAGTTGGGAAAACAATCGGATTTTTGGAGGTTTGAAAAACTAGGGTTTTTCCTCAGTGATGCAGGCGATAAGACACGAAGGAAAGAAGAAGGAAGAAAGTGAAGAGGAGGATCGACTTATATAGGCAAAAGGGCGACCGTTTGTCTCCCCTTTTTTGTCTTATTCGATCCGCGAAAATAGACGGGCCGCGAACCAAAAGCCCACCACGTCTCGGAGAGAAGCCCATTTCGTTCCATTCCGTGAAGAAGCCCAAATGCTCACCAAAGAACGAGACGAATGGCTTGCTAACGGACCGCGACTCGACTACGCGATACGAATCGATAAATGACCGACAGATCCAGTGATGAAGACTCTGAAAAGTCCCAGAAAAGGAATCGTTCACTGATTTGCGACTCGTTGTGAAAAGACGATTCTATAAGCTTCGAAGTATGTTCCATCATCGATAAAACATACTTCAAGGGGGCAAAATGTTGGCTAGCTTTTTGACCAAGCCACCCAGGTTCATTCATAAGAAGAAAGTATGAAACCACATTCTCTAAGTACATGAAGGAACGGATCGCACCATTGACTCGCCCCTCATTGGATCGCCCCTTGTCGGATCGCGCCTCAACGGATCGCCCCCATTTCATTAGCGAGACGACGCTTCTATGCGATTCGATCCGTACATGTATTATTGCCCAGCATAGACCGATCCGATCCCCTGATGCATGGCGGAGCCTCTGACTCGTTCAAACACGAGCTAGTCTTCCGCAATCCGAGACGCACGGATCCAGCGACACGTGTCTCTAACCGTCATTTTGACTGATTCTCCCCATTTGCTCGATCCCATTTTCAAGGGGATCGCGACACCTGTCCACAACGGCTAATTTGACTATTTCTTCAACGGCAGCGATGCGATCTGATGTCCTCGGGATTCGTGCCACGTGTTACTACGATCCGCCTGACAAAATCAGCTATAAATAGCCCGGAGTTTGGCATTTTGAAGGATCTTTTTGGCAATATTGAGAACTGATTCCGCCATTATTGTCATATTACCATTTCTTATCAGTTTTATTGCTAGATCACTGAGAGAAATCACAATTGCAAAAGTGAGCTAGAGAGAAATAATTGATTGTACTAGCATTCGAAGTATAATCAGTAACATATAAAGTGGACGTAGGCTCATTAACGCCGAACCACTATAAATTCTGTGTGTTATTTTCTTTTTCTCGATTCTTCAGTTAAAATTATACAAGATTCAGAACAATTTGGGTGTTAGGTCCAAATTTTGATCTAACCGATGGCTTAGAAAGAATGGAAAGCTTGTTGTACCCAATGTCAATGGATTAAGAGATGAAGTGCTTAGAGAATGTCATCACTCAAAACTGACTATACACCCCGGTGGTAATAAGATGTATCAAGACATGAAGCAGACCTACTACTGGGAAGGGATGAAAAGAGACATTGGGAGGTTTATATCCAAATGCATGAATTGCCAACTAGTTAAAGCCGAGTAAAAGAAGCCTAGTGGGTTGTTACAGCCCTTAGAAATTCCCGAATGGAAATGGGAGCAAGTCTCGATGGATTTCATCGATGGTTTACCAGGGACTAGATCGGGACATGATAACATTTGGGTGATTGTGGACCGATTGACTAAAAGTGCAAGATTTATACCAGTCAAATCGACTAGAACGGTAGCCAAGTTGGCAGAATTGTATATGAAGTGGGTAGTGAGATTTCATGGAGTACCTAAAAGCATTGTGAGTGACCGAGACCCGTTGTTCACTAGTGGGTTTTGGAAGAGCTTACAAGAGGCTCTAGGGTCAGAGTTACATCTCAGTACCGCATATCATCCTCAGACCGACGGTCAGACGGAGAGGGTGAATCGTATTTTGGAAGATCTCTTGAGAGCATGTATATTGGATTTTGGTGGATCATGGGATGACCATTTGCATCTAGTAGAGTTTGCATATAATAATAGCTACCAATCCAGTATCGGTATGACTCCGTTTGAAGCTTTGTACGGAAGACCGTGCAACTCACCATCATGTTGGATAAAGACTGGCAAGAAGTTTATGCTTGGACCAGATGTGGTGAGGGAAACTTCAGGCAAAATCAAGATCATTCACCAACGAATGAAGGCTGCCCAAGATAGGCAGAAGAGTTATGCTGATAAGAGGAGAAGAGACCTAAAATTCTCCATTGGTGACTTGGTGTTTGTCAAGATTTCTCCGTTGAAGAGCATGATACGATTTGGCAGGAGAGGCAAGTTGGCACCAAGATTTGTTGGCCCATTTCCTGTTCTTGAACTAGTCGGGAATTTGGCATATAGAATTGACTTCCCAGAGAGAATGGCGGGAGTTCACAATGTATTTCATGTTTCCCAACTAAGGAAGTTCGTTCACGACTCAGATATGACTATTTCACCTGATCAGTTGGAGGACTTCGAAGTAGAAGCCGAGGCGGTTGGGAACCGCAAGCCGGCCCGTATTGTCGAGCACGACATGAAGCAACTTCGAAGGAAGGCGGTGAAGCTAGTCAAGGTCCAGTGGGGCGAGGACGAGAATGATTGTACTTGGGAGACAGAGGAGAACATTAAGAAGACATACCCAGAACTCTTTGCCTGGTAAGATTTAGACTTCGATTTAGTTTTCCGCATGCTAGGATAGACTTGTTTGCTTGCTTTGCATGTTTGATTGTTGTATGTGGCTGTTAGGCATGCGGGATCTTTTGTATGTTTTAGGTTAAGGAATTTCGGGGACGAAATTTCTTAAGGGGGGGAGAGTGAAACGACCCGTATTCTATGCATCATAGGACCGTAGAATATTTATTTCTTTAACATACGAGGTCGTATGGTCATGTAACTTTGGGAGACGACTATTGGGGTCATTTCCCATGTTCAAGATTTTTCCCGATTTTTAAATGACCATTTTACCCCTAGTTGGCACTGTTTTGGCCATGACTTTTGACTGAAAATGAATTTTGACCTGAAACCACTTCCATTGGCTCCGGATGATGGTTTACAATTCCGTAGAGTGGTCACATTAGCCAAATGGACTCACCGTTTGGGAGATATGGCTGAAACAAGTTTCAGATGGTGAAAAACAGCTTAATTGGGCTTAACCGGGTGATTAGCAGCTAGGCCCAGAGGGGAATTTCGGGTTTAGAGGCATAAGAGGACTGATTAGGGTTAGGAAATCACTTTCATTTCAGTTTTGAGCCGCCACAAACCTTCTTGAGACCTTAGTAATGGCTTCCATCCTCTAAAACCACTCCAAAACACATTTATAGTAAAGATTAAGCCTAAACTACATCAAAACAAGGTCAAATAGCAACAGAGCAAGGTTGGAGCTGCTGCTATACATAGGAATTCGACCCAAACAGAGAGTATTTCAGATTGGTGCTTTATTTTGTGGCAAAGGTGAGTGATTTGCATAGTTTTTGCACTAATTACGGTAGTTAAGGGTAATTAGTAAAGATTAGCGAATTTATAAACTAATAAATTCTGGAAAAATGCTTAGAAATTCTTAAATAATATTTTATGCCTCTGTTAGAAATTTGGTTCGATTTGATTAAGTTTCCTTAACCCTATGATTAGTTTTATTTAATCATGTTTAAGGGAAAAATGGGATTTTGGGTATATTTGATCCATTTTGACATGTAAATTCATTGTTTTGGTGTTTGTGTTTAGTTTGCTATATTGTTATGACTGTTTGGGATGATTTGTGATTGATTAGTATAGTTAGATTTGTCGAAAACATCGTCGAATAGCGTAAACAAGTTGCTGAAAAAAGTTGCAGAAAGTTGTGCAGGGTTTCAGATCGGATCGGATGTGGGCTCGGATCGGATATGTGAACTGGGCAAGAAACCCGACCTGAACTGGAGTCTGGCACAAAAGAGACTTGGCAAAAAGGAAGGCCATGTTGGTTAAGATGGGGATCGGATCGACTTAAGGACGAAGGCTCGGATCAGAACTTGACGCTGGGGAGAACTGGCAAGAAGAAAGGTCACACTAACTGGGATCGGATCGGATGAAGAAAGAGGGATCGGATCGGAGCAGGTGAAGATCGAGGGAGCGGATCGGAGCGGAAGCACGAGCTAGAAGGGAGATGGCACCCGACCCGACCCGGAGGAGGACACCCGACCCGAACCGACGCGATGGAGTGGACCCGAACCGAACCGCTATCAAAGGAAGACCATGCATCAACGCAACGCAGTGGACCCCACCCGAACTGATGGCATGAAAGGAACCCGGCCCGACCCAGTATTGACCAATAACCCGAGATGCAAAGGTAGTCCAATATGGGAAGTTAGAGCTCAGGATCCAGTTGGGAACCGATGAGTTCACTTCATGATTGGGCTTTGTTGCGGGACGTGCGCCAAGGGGCTATCGATGTTTATGACTTTAGATCACTATGTATGGGAAGTATGTGAACGGATTCAGGGCCAAAGTGGCCTAGGTACGACTAAAGAGCTATAGACCAATGAAGTGGGGTCATTTGTAAAGATTTGGTCATGACTCCATATGGTAAGCTTGGTAGTAGCAGTAGTTGTACAAGTCGAACTCCGTCACTACTTCGATGGGTCTAGTGATTGACAGTGGTGGACATCGTATGCTTTACGCACTGAGTTAGAGATGTGAGGATTGTTGCTATGGATGATTTGTTTGCTATCATTATGACATGCACACCCCACCCACGTATTCTTTACACTATTTATTATGGCACCTTAGAGTACTGTACGGTATGTGGTACTAACTCTTTGGTTGCAGGTCCAGGTTCAGGTATGGTTTAGTATACCTGTTATTGTTTTGTTTAGATGCTTATCGCTCATACCAGGCTTTATGTCTGACCTAGAGTTTTATGTCTCCTCCTATTACTCTGGGTGCTCACACGAGCAGACTAGAGACAGGTTAGCTGGTGATGCACAGGTAGATGACCCGGAGACGAGCAGGAGGCTTCCACGTAATATATATATAGTATTCTCCCTGTGTTGTTGATCACTGCTTGGGCATTAGTGGTGCATCTTCTACTTTAGCTTTCTTTTGTTTAGAGACAGTAAATTTGAAAAGTTGTAATAAGCTGTATTTGGATTTCCGCTGCTCTGATGTTGATGTTGGTTTTAGTTATCAGCTTATACACTGTCTCACCTGTTTTATGTCAAGTATGTTATTATTATTATATTTTACTCCATGCGCTGTGAGACATTCTACAGGTTTCTTGTTAGTTAATTCTCTTCTTTCCTTTCTTCTGACGACCGTCCCGTGCTAGTTGGGCATGTGTACAACGCACTTTCGAAGGAAATGCAGGCTGGTGCGGAGCGGGCCGTCACAACGATGCTGATTTCAGAGGCTCTCGAACGGATAGAAAAAGTACAAGGGGTACATGCCATTTTATTGGAAAATGACTTGTCTCTTGGTTTAGTAAGAAACAGAATTATGTTTCACTATCAACATGTGAAGCTGAATATATATCAACAGCTCTCGCTTGTACTCAAGTAATATACATGCAACAAACACTTCAAGATTTTGATATTCATTTATCAAATTCTATTATATACTGTGATAACATATTGATATCCGTCATCATTTCCTTAGAGACAATATCGAAAAAGGAAATATATGTCTCGAATATGTCCAAACTGATAATCAACTAGCGAACATTTTTACTAAGCCTGTACTAGAGTCTAACTCTATAAAATTACATAGAGAGCTTGGTCTTATCTCTAGAAAAGAACTTGATAAGTAATGTTATCACTAATGTTATATTTTGTTAGCTCTTTTCACCTCCGGTTTATGTTTACTCAAAACATTAGCTATTTTCGGCTATAGTTATATTAGGAAAATTGAATATGAGCTTTTAAATCTTCTACGGCCAATAATTCCCGGAAATTCCTAGCCTCAAGTTTATATATAGAGAAAAACCTATATAAACTTGCTATTCTCTCCATCTTAATCTCCCAAACTGATCATGGCACATATATATGATGAGTTGCTTAAAAATCCCATATTTCTGTCATAAGTTCTGAGCCAGAAGAATATTACTCTCCCAAAACTCCAAAACACAAATCAAAGCATCATAAATGCAATGATACTCCTAGCAATACGCCAACTTCGAAACGGGCTAAGAAAGCATTGTTTTGTTCACCCCGCACCAGAGAGAAGATCGACGAGATTCATCATTATCAAAAACATCAGATCGATCTTCAAAGACAACTACATTATGAGCAACAACTGACCTCAGAACGACTATCTCTTTTAGAAAGAATGGAAACATTCTTGTGGTTCAAACAAACATGGCATATACGAGCCAATGCCACATGTACCTTCATCCTCTAGGAGCCCAAATTCATGGGAAAGAAACTATACTCGGAACGAAGGAGCAAAAGAAAAGTGGTTGCCATGGAAACCACACATTAATGATGTCAAAGAAGAGTCTACCGATCACAATTCCTTTACCTCTCATTATTTTTTTTATTAATATTGTGATTGTATTCTCATATTTTTTCATGTACTAATATATATATATATATCACGTTTTGAATAAATTCAATATTATATGGACCATTAAAACTCAAAAATTTGAGCAAGAAACAAGAAAAAACAGCTCAATGGTACACCAGTCGACTGGCCAAATTCCACCAGTCGACCGTTTTATCATCTGGTTGAAAATGGTCGACCGGTGAATTCAAGGCGATCGACCGGTTTCAGGCAGTTTTTTAAGGTCTATATACGTTTAGTTTTTTTTTACTCCATCTCCTCACTTATTTTAGCTCCAAACGTTTTCTACTCCAAAACCTCCTTAACCCTAGAATTCAATTCTTCTTCCAATCTCACCCAAATGGCTCCTCCACAAAAGAAATTAAAGCAAGCTTCATCCTCCGAATCACAATCAATCGATCTCTCTATCAAGAAGTGGCTTGTAGATCCAATTGCAGTAAAAAGGTGGAATGAGATGAAAGATTTTAAAATCCGACCGGGTTCGTACATTAAGTTTGCTAATTTATCTAGTTATCATGTTCTTGGCTTAGTAAAGAGTGTTGATATTGAAAACCTAATTGACTTTGATCGAAATAATGTGGCAATTAACCATGTTATGATCATTTATTCTATGCTAACCTAAATTTAGAGAAATACAAAACCAAAAATCCCTCTCAATGCCTTTGGTCCGTAGTATGTGGCAAACAAGTCTTTATCTCATGTAAAAGAATGGCAAATATCCTTGGTTCTTCCTTTTCAGAGAAAAATTCTTGAGTAATTTTTGTAATATCCATGTACGTGATCATGTTAGTCATCAATTCATTGAAGATGATAACAATAGTATAAAATTTATAGGCTTACGACCTACTGCGAGAGTTATTCATCACACCCTTATGCACTCCCTTTTTCCAAGAATAGGAAATTTTGATGTTGTCTATAAAGAAAATTTCAAAGCATTATATGCAATCTACGGGGATATTCGTATCAACTGGATTGGTATGATTTTTGATGAGATATTGCAAGTTAATGAGAGTTCTACGCCGCATTTATTTTATAATGAATATATCATGCGTCTATTACTTGATTGTGGCATCAATCCTCATGAGTCGACTGTTTCAAAGCCCAAATGCATTAACAAAGCATTGATTACAAAGATGAAGCCTCCCACTCCATACTTCAATATTATGCCTTTTGAACAATAGAAAGAACAAGGACATCAAGGAGTTTTATCACGATCGTCCCGCCCAGAACCTGAGGAAGTTAAATTTCTACTATCGTCTTCCTCTACAAAGGAATCGCTTGAAACTATTGCTTACAATCAATTCCTCCTCGAAGCACGATTTAAGCTATGGATACAAAGATGGATAAGTGCTTTAACAAACTTAAGTCCTTCGTCGGATCATTATGGGAAGCAATACCATGTGGAGCATCAACCTCATCTATGCAAGCTCAAGACCCCGGAAAACGTCCAGCTCCTCCTACTTTTACTTGGACATCTTCGGCGGAAGGTACAAGCTCGGGAACTAGTCATGGGCGTGGACGTGGGAAAACTCAGCTTGTTGAAGAAGAAGAAGAAGAAGAAGAAGATGAGACGAAGTTGGATTGAGTCTTCTTATTTTATCTCTTTATCTCTTTATCTCTTTCTACATACTTATGACTTTATTCTACTTTAAGACATGGTCCGGCATTTGTATCTAAATAGTGCCATAGTTTATTTCGTACTTGACTAATGTGTATGGTCGTATTTTGTGACTCTTGATAACTCTTGATCTATGGTAGTAGTTTATGTTGCTTATAATCCTGCTCATATCATTTACGTTCTTATGTATTCATCCACTCCTTTTTGTCGATGACAAAGGGGGAGAAAATTGTGCTAACAGTGTATACGCAGGAAAATATAGATTTATAGTTACAAGCACAATCTCAGGGGGAGATCATATACAGGGGGAGATTCAGAATTATGTTGTCGTCAATCAAAAAGGGGGAGAATGTTGAGTCAAGATTTTTTGAGTTTTGATTTCTGACAAAGAGATACGGCGTGATCGAAAAAAAGAAGATATTCACTAGTATTATACATTAGAGGTTGATTATTTGGTATGTTAGTAGTGTTATTTATATTAAAATTTATCCTCAAATAATCTCACACCTCCAATCTTTGAATATATATATATATATATATAAGAATATATGAGTGCACATTAACTGTGTAGTCTGGGCTAAACCAGTCGACCGGTTGAAACCAGGCGGTTGACTGTTTCTGCCTAGAATGCACAATCAACGTGCACAAGGATACATAATTTATATATATATATTCAAATTTCTGTCTACTGGTCTTTTTTGACCAATCGACCGTTTTCTTCTAGAAAGCAACCTTTCGTATAGACACTTCCATTTCTTCAATGGTTGCTTCTCTTTCTCTTCACCAATAATCATGGCCGTTATTTGTAACCCTTCACAAATGGTTATAAATGTTTATTCCTTATAAACACCATAAGATCATCATTTCAAATCAAAGATTCTATCAATCTAATCTCTATTCTCCTAATTCCAATCTTGAACTCTCAAGCGCCCAAATTGCTTATATTCTATCATATATCGTTTGAATCCTAGAATATATTTTATATTCTTTTGATTTAATACGATATCCACTTCCAAATCTTCATATTCACAAATATATTATTTGAGGATAAGAATATAGGAAGTTTGTACCACAAGTGACAAAATCGTGTTATCAAGAACACAGACTGTCAACAACAAAGTATATTCATCTTAGTTGAAGTCCTCAGTGTTGTAAGAGGCACATGTTGAAGTCCTCAGTGTTGTTAGAGGCGTGAAATCCCGTTCGTCTGCTCGGGTGTTGTATACCTGTTCCTCCAGGTGAAATGAGGTTGTTGTTAGTGAAAATCCAGATAGAAGTCTGGGATTGGACGTAGGACGGTGCTCCGAACCAGTATAAAAATCCCTGGTGTGATTTTTCTAGTTTACTACGTCTACTGTTATGTATATATATATATATATATATATATATATATGTGATTAGCTATTATTTCATACTTGTGTGTTTTTGCACCATGTTACACGATCCGTGTGTACTATATTAGCATGTACACGCATTTTCAATCTTGACATGCCTATGAATTAGATCTAAGCTTGTGACTATTGGAATCATATCAGATCTGCTATTATTTGTATATCTAATTCACTTATTAGATCTCATCATACCTGTCTATTATCATGACACTATCCATAATCAGTCATGTTATTACATGTTCATCAGATTTGTTCTTATATGCCTACTTCTGTTCATCGGCTCAATTCTTATATGCCTATTTCTGCTATCATATGCCCATTTCTGTTACTTTTGGTTTTATGCCTATTTTGTTCTTCTCTCTCTTATTCCCTTTTATTTTTGTATCCAGACTACCTTCGAGCCTAGGCCGATATCGCTGAAATATGCATATGAACGAAATTGGGTTAAATTAGGAATGATTGGAAATGGTAATTTAAGGGCATAACCTGTACTTTGAATCACGATTGAAATCTGGGGGTATAAACTATACTGTGAAATCGGACTAAAAATTGGGGAATGATTTATATGGTAAATTATGGCTTTTGGTTTGGGATATATAAATCTGTACGCTTAATTTAAGATTAAGCGGAACATGTTAATGGAACTGTAAAGAATCTGTGAAGCCTATTTAATCCATTAAAATTGTGGCATAACTAGTATTGGGAAATATGGGGCATAACTTGAATTGAATACATGAATATGGATTTGGGGCATAAATCAAATTGTGATTTAGATCTTAATTTAGGGCATACGGTACATGATGAATATGACTTGGAAAAAGGGGAATGAGAACCTATAATGAAAAAGGGGTAATTGTTACAAAATGAAATGCCTAGGATTACAGAAATTAGAAACTACAACCGCGCTTAGACACGAGGTTAGATTACGTCTGTGGTAGAAGTCTGTCCGGACTCGCCCGGCATATCCAGCGACCACAAGTGGTGAATCTAATGTGAGGTTCTAAGTGCATAAACACGTGACGGTGCTAAAACATGAGGTTAAGTCTAACTTGTGGAAGAAGCCTGCTCAGACCCAAACGACATATCCAACATCCACAAGTGGTAGACTTAATGTGGGAGGTCTAGCGCATTATAACCATAAATTAATATATGGTAATGAATTTGTAATACTTAACCTATTTAAATTCATAAGGACTGTATGAGCTTGTTAAATCTGTGGGATTAATTAAGCCTGTTAAATTTGTAGGGTTAAGTAAGCCTATTACATCTGATGGGGTTACATAGATTCGTTAACTCGTAAAGCTTAACCCGTAAGTCTGTAGGGGGTTATGCGAATCTGTTAATTCTGTTAGACATAACCTGTCAAAATCCTAGTTAATTGGGGACACAAGATCTATAAGGGTTGGCTTGTGTCATTTGTTTTTTGGGACCCATATTAGTCAGTAACTGATTCTAGTATTAAAGGGGGACCCCGCACTAGGTAGGGGTCGGGGCATGCTTGTTGAGCTGATTGTAAGAGGCTTATCTGGGAAAGAGTGTGTATTGACGCATTCCAATGGACTCATGTGCGTGCATGGGTACGACGTGCATCTTGGAAAACTAGCCGCTGTAGCACCAGTAAATAGGTTTGTATCTTTCTGTAGGTTTCCACTTTAGGAAGTAATACACCCTACCGTGTGGCCGACACTGGGTATTTTCGAGGTAGGGAGTCGATCGATTGGGGGGGTAGTAATTACGGTACATCTAGACCTGTCTGTTTCTATGGGGTACCTGTATTTCTATTTGGATTAACACCCGTTATTTCTGTTTAGGTACCGGTCAATTCTGTTTGGGGGTAAAACCCTTACTCGAGTACAACTAAAACTACCCTTATATTTTTGTTGGGATCATCCTGTTTCTGCTAAAGCAATTAGGGATACGTAATCATGTTACATATCTATTATACTAGTATTGGTGCAGAGAAAGGTAGTTAAGAAGCGCAATATATTCAGTTTTGTTATCTTGTTTATCCGGTTATACCTGTCTTAGGATGCTATTATCTCTCTCATCTAGTTTATATGTCTGTCATAATGCTTTTACTTATTTATATGCTAAAAGTAACTGGACTCACCTGACTTTATGTCTGACCCATTTTGTTTCCTCTTCTTTCTCTTCCATTTCCCCCTAGGTTCTCAGGGTGGGAATACTCAAGCTTGATCTGGATTCTGCTTGGAGCTGCTTAGATGTATTGCTCGATTTCTTGTCTTTCTACCATGGCTATGTTTTTGGGGAATTATGCACTTTTCATATTTATTGTATTCTGTTGATTTTAGTACAAGACAGAAGTTTTAAAGATGTACTGGGTTTTATGCATTTCAGACTTGCGATGTAATAATGTTTATTTCGAAGAGCAAGGTAGTGGCAACTTGACAGAGTCCCATGCCTTATATTAATACTAAGGCAAATACAAGGTCTAAAGATATAACGGCACCACAAAAGAAAACATAAAGTGCTCACGCAGGAGCCAAAAAAATACATCATAACGTCACAACATCATCAACACAGAAAGTAAATTCCCATATAGGAGCTACAAAATGTGATCACAACAAAAGACTACACTATATATCAGTGCCATGCAACTCCAGAGCAGTAGGAGCCAATCAAATGCTTCCAGATCCCCTGCCATCTGTAATAAAATCAGAGAAATTCCAATCATCAATACCAACCCAGTTATAGAAATACTGTAAAACTAAGAAAACAATAGCAGTCGACGATTTAGCAATGTTTTTAAAGCATCTACTGTTCCTCTCGTTCCAAAGTACCCAATAGTATGAAAAATTAAGTAGTGCAAAATTACTCGAAGTGGCATGACTCCAAAACTGTACTTGATCTGAAATCAAGTCCTTCCATGCAAGATTGATATTCACATTCACCAAGCATTTAACTCACACGTAAAATGCCAAATCACAGTCACAAAGCAAATGCATGCAGTCCTCCACTTCAGCTCCATAGAGAACGCAAACCTCGTCAACATTAATGTTCTTTCTTCTAAGAAGACTCTTAGTGTTTAATTTTCCATGCATTAAGGTCCACATAAGCGTGCGCACCTTCAAAGGAACTTCAACATAACTCCACATATATTGAAACCCAAGCACTTTCCTACCAGAAAAATTAATCAACTCGTAGCAATGTTTGACTGAAAAACTAGTCTTGTTCCTCCAAAAGCATTCATCATCAACATCAACAAGGTGAACATTCTCCAAAAGCTTGAAAAGATCTAGCAACTGAATAAGTGCTCTACCTTCAATAATTCTATTGAAAGTCAGTTTCCACTTAAATCCAACAGCAGAATGATCAAACATATCATAAACACTTACAAACTTATCACATGAAATCTCAAATAGGCTGCCAAATTCAGAAGCCAAAGCAATTGGAAGAAGCCACTTATCCAACCAAAAATAGCACCATCTACCATTATTCAACTTTATACTGTACTGCACCTTAAAAATATGATATGTGTCCAAAACACCTTTCCAAAATGAAGATGGATGATTAACACTACTATATAATGAAAAAACACCATTGTAATAAGTATTGGTCACCCACTCACACAATAATGTGTCTTTTTGAGCTGAGATTTTCCATAACCATCTACAAAGCAGTGCTTTGTTCATATCAAACAGATTAAGAACACCTAAACCACCCTGTTCTTTAGATTTACAGACTTGACTCCAAGAAAACAGACAAACTGCTGCACTAGCTTCACTTTTACCAACCCAAAGAAAAATTCTTCTAACTGCATCAATCTTTTTGATCACCCATTCAGGAAATTTATAAAATGACAACCAATATAGTGGTATTGCAGAAAAAACTGAATTAACAAGAATAAGCCTACCAGCTTTGGATAATGAATTTCCTTTCCATCTTCATAATCTAGTATCTACCTTGTGAATAAGGGAAAACTAATCATCTTTATGTAACCTGCTTAGTCTAATACACAAACCAAGATAATTCAATGGGAATTCTCCAACCTTGCAGTTCAACATATCAGCAATCTCATTCTCCACTCCAGCTGCAATTCCAATCACCAAAATAGAGCTCTTATGAAAATTGATTCATAAACCAGAGAGATTCTCAAAGGCATAGAGAATGAATATGAGAGCAGCAATATATTTGCAATCTGGTCTATTGAAGATAATAGTGTCATCTACGTAATGTAATGAAGTGATACCACCCATAACATATTCATCTCCAAAGCTTTTTAAAATACCATTCGCACAACTAACACGCAAAATTAGAGTAAACACATCAGCTGCCAAATCAAATAACAAAGGCGATTAAGGGTCACCTTGCCTTAAGCCTCTTTTCGAGCTTATTGTTTTACCTGTAACACCATTTATAAAAATATTTGCCTTTCAAGCCAAAATGATCTTCCTTATCCACCCAATCTATGCTCGACCAAATTATCGTGCTTCAAGCATATCTAACATAAACTCCCAATCCACAATGTCGAAAGATTTTGCAAAATCAAGCTTCAAGATAGCACAAGGAACAGAGTTGCTAGTACAGAATGAAACAACCTCTTGCACCGTAGCTGCTCCTTCAAGAATATATCTACCTTTGATGAATGTTGTTTGAGATCTGTCAATCAATCTAGCCATAACCAATTTTAATCTATTAGCAAGTACTTTAGTGATCAATTTATAAGTACAATTTAATAGACTAATTGGTCTAAAATCATATTGAGACAGACATCCTTCCTTTTTAGGAATAAGCACAACATTTGCATAGCTAATCATTTCAAGTCTTAGTGTTCCTCTTTCCAAATCATTAAACAGTTTAATAATATCAGCTTTGATCCAGCTCCAATATTTCTTGAAGAAGAAATTAGGAAAGCCATCAGGACCTGGAGCCTTATCATTAGGCATTTCATTTAAATCAGCAAAAATATCCTCCTCTGAAAAGCTAGCATCCAAGCCAGAGAGATCAAGCTTGTCTGGATACAGAACACTCCAATCAACAACTGCCTTGTTACCACCACATGCACCAAAGATTTTACCATTGTAATAAGTGAATACTTTGATAAATTTCTCCTAATTGCTCACTTCCTCACCATTAAGCTCAATACTACAAATCATGTTTGATCTCCTTCTACCATTTGCTACTTTATGAAAGTAACCAGTATTCTTATCCCCCTCCTTAACCAATTGATCTCTTCATCTCTGTTTCCAATAAATTTCTTCCTGATCAATCACCTTTAGCAATTCAGCTTCTTTGTTCTTCAAAAGAGCTTTCTCACAATCAGACAAAACTCTTTGTTCAGCTAGAATATTAAGATTAAGAATATAATCTTCCAAACTTTCTTTTTTCAATTGAACAGAACCAAACACTTCTCTATTCCATCTCTTCAAAAACTTCCTTAGTAGTTTCAACTTCCTACTAATTGAGCTCGCAACATCATTTGGGCTTGAAAATTCAAACCATTTGATCCTCACCATGTCATCAAAACCTTGTTCTAAGAACCACATCTTCTCAAAACAAAAAATGTATTTCCTGATAGCTTCATCCCCAGAATCAAAGGCAATTGGACAATGATCGGAGATTATTGATGCAAGTCCCTTTTACAAAGATAAGAGATGTAAATCCTCGAATTCTGGATTAAAAAAATAATCTATCAAGCTTCACCAAAGTAGGATCTTCTCCCCCACTGCTCCAAGTAAATTTTCTATTACACAAAGGAAGATCAATGAGATTACAGTTGTGCACAAAGTCACCAAACTCATCCATGTCTTCACCATAGTTCTCTATTCTTTTATTTCTCTCAGAATGAAATCTCGTAACATTGAAGTTACCCCCAATAAGCTAAGGACCTTGAATTTATTTTTTACAAGACAGGCATTCGTTCCATAACACCCTGCTTTCATCTCTCGTTTTGGGTCCATATACATTTGTGAAAAAGTATGTTACCCCCAAACTTCTGTGACAAAGAGATACATGAAGACAGTGAATACCCTTGCTCTCGTGCCTCAACTCCCATTTACTATTATTCCAACCAATCATTAAACCGCCTGAACTGCAAATAGAATTCAGAAAACACCATCCATCCAAAATGGAACCTCCTAGTGACATGAAACAAAAAATTATCACCACAAGCAATTTTAGTTTCTTGTATGAAAACAATATCAGGGTTTAAAGTAAGAAAAAAATTCTTAACCCTAAGGAATTTTTTGGGTTTGCCTAAACCACGCACATTCCATGAAACTATTATCATTTAATCGATTCTACTCTCTCTAATTCCTTCTTCTTAAAATCAGCAAAATTAGCATCAAATTTACTCAAAGAGAAACCCGATTTAACAACTAATTCATACAATTGATCATTAGACAGGCTATTCAAAGCAGAAGGAACAAAAACACTACCTTCACAGGGGTGCTCCACATTCTGATTGCGCCTGGCACTTCTCCTAAGCAATGTAAATCCAGCATCCTGTTTGCCTTTCCTTGAAACAGACCGAGTGCTATCCAAATCATATGCACCTGAAGCAGAGCCAACCCCACCAATTGCATGCAAATCATCAGAAGCTATAACCTCCTCAGCTACACTCACAGCTACATGCACATTCTCAGCTACATGCACCTGCACATTGTCGGCACCATGTACCTCCTCAACACTAACTCTTGCTTCATCAGCTGCATGCATCTCTTCAAGATGAACATTCACATCTTCATTAGCTACAGAGGTCGACGGTCCCCCATCCTCCATTTGAGTAAACACTTCCTGCCTCTAATCATCCTTCTTGATCCTCCATATCTTAAAAACACGATTAGAGTCCTTCCTAAAGATTAGGTTCTTGAAATCAGGAAACTTCAATTTTGCATTAGGATCTCCAAAGAATCTGCTAACTCCCACTTCATGATAAGAATTTCTGGAAAAAAGCCTCAACACCGAAGGCAGAAAAATTAAAGTAGGCACCTCCACCTCAACTCTAAGAAAAGTCAAGTCCATCGCACTCCAAATGTTGTTCTGAATCCTCTTAACCTCACCTACCTTCATCAGAATCAACTGACCATCCAACGACTATGAAAAACAAGAGATAAATTCTTGAGCGTGATCCAAATTGTCATCGAGTTTCTGGGTTTAATAGAGTTAAATCGCAAAGACCATGGACGAATGCAAAGTGATCCTCGATCATTCACCAAGAAATTCTCCCTATCCAAGAAGTTTCTAGAAAATTTAACCACAAAATCATTAGTGAAACGCTTAACGTTCCAAATCCATCCACGCAGATAGTGAAAATTTTGCTTCAGAAACTGCTCCATAGGATTGATCGAGAACTCTCCCTTCACAATAGAGACCGTCGCCCAAGAATTAAGTCTATCAAGATCGTTATCACCAGAAAATTGAGAAATATGAATTTCATTTCCAACCACTATCTTTTTCTTCAGAGGAGATTTCTTATGCAAATTGTTAGGACACCAAACCCCTTATGGCCAACTTTCTTGCAATTAAAACAAACGATCGGATTTCTACACTCTTTGATCCAATGGCCATGATCTCCACATCGAAAGCAGCGCTTTTGCGATTTGACATTCTGCTAAAAGTTTGAATACGAATCGACTGAGTTTAGAAATGATTTGCACTTCATCTCGAAAACAGGGTCTGTTTTCTTTAATATAATATCGTTAAACAAGGGCACGTGTGAAGAATTATGTGGAGATTGATTAGGAGGATTATTTGGAGATTGATTAGGAGGATTATTTGGAGATTGATTAGGAGAATCAGGATTAGCGAAGCCATCGATACAAAATCAAGAATGCCATTCAAGAAGGACGCCATTACTGTAGCTCCTGACTTTTATTTTGATATAACAATGTTTTGAACTACGATGTTTTCTATTTAATAAAATTTTAAATTCCACTGCTATTTTGTATCACTCTTGTAATGTTTCTATTTCTGTTTACCTATAATGCTTCATGAAACTTAATGCATTCTCTTAATGAGTCACATTAACGAACGTGGGGTGTCACGTATACAAGATTCATTATAAATCGGATTTCTTCCAAACAAGAAACGTTGGAATCAACTAAATCATATTTTTCTAATGGAAGTGAAAAAAAAGGAGATTTCGTTTTATAGATTGTGAGTTATGTCCAAATTAAATTTTCAAATAGTCGTTATAAAATTTGTTTATGAGCCATAACGATTTATTAAATATAATAAAACATTGGTTTCGATTTTGGACAAGATATTTGAGATGTATACTTAATTTAATGTATAGAATTTTTCTGTAATTTTTATTTTGAAAAATAAGTAACTTTATTTCAAGTATTTTACACCCTACATCAGCATTTTGGGATTTCATAGAATAAGTTAACTTGTTATCTTATTATATTTCTGGGATCGTAGCATGTTGCTCTACACAATGCTATTTTTACTTTTATCGTCGGTAGCTCGTATACGTATAGAGTTGTGTATAACGGGGTATTCATGTTTTTTTCTTTTTAACTTAGTATATATACACTACTGTTTCTTTCAATTTTCTTCCATCGTATCGGCCGACACCGTTTCATGAAGTACTACCCTATCAAAACCATATTAGCGTGAATTGTCACCTCTTTGAGTTGTTCCTCTATGCATACTTCAGCAAGAAGTTTTCCACGCAATGGTACACCGAAGCACATGCCTACTCTACGTTTGAATAGCTAATTATTTTCCTTAACCTCTAAGTTTCCTCAGGTATAAATACACCAACCAGTAACCCATATTCTTCTGGTTTCATAACTCGTCATCGCCGAATTTATTTATCTGGCATACCTATAGCGATTTCTCTAACCTCGTGAAGACTTCCTGCAGTGCGAAGCAAACTTTGGTTCATTGTTATCCTTATGGCCAAGCTGGGTTCGAGGTCGTAATTCGTGAGGAGGAGCTGGCCAAAAGCAGTGAGTGGTGTTGACGCAAAGAGGAGGGGATGGGTGGATATTTATGAGATACGATCAGGATAGAATCCGAAGATGGAATGGGGGTAAATGCGAAATAGGGTTTGTATTAATGACGAGAGGCTCTGTTCTGAAGATGTGTTGGAGACGTGAAAATGGAGTGGAGGAACCGAGTGTGTTATATCTGTGAGTGGATCAGTTCGAGTTCCATGAATAGCGGTAAAGTTGCGTACTGTTTTCACGGAGAAATAAGAAGACATAAGGGATGTGAGAGTGTCAAGGGAATAGTTGGTGCGGTGCAAAATGCGTAAGCATAGAAGTGGATGTTGTGCATGTTTTTGTACATGTGTGGAGTGGATGTATGACTTGATAACGCAAGGGAGAAAAGAAGAATGGAAGGAAATAAAGAAGGGGAGCTTGCAGGTTGGTTCAAAAGGAGGAGGAAGAAATAGGAGGAGGGTTTGGACATACGTGAGTTGATGGGCTGGGATGGGTAAAGGCCCAATATAAAAAAAGAAAAAAATTAATGTATTTTGGTTATTGAATGCATACGGGACATAATTAATATAAGATTTATTAAGTTAATTAATATAATTTAAGAAAAAAAGAAAAGAAGTAATTTAAGTAATATAAGATTTATTTAACTAAGTAAATGTATTTATTTATAAAATTATTATCTAATACATATGTGGTCAGAAATACAAGCGGTCAGTCATGTTGGAATCATACAAACACTGACTACACAATGGAATAAGTCTGAAGTGATTTGGAGGTCATTATAGTTTTAGACGAAATTAAACGCTTGATCGGATCTGTAAGAACCCGTAACTTCCCCGTGAAGGAAAGCACGAATACTTTGAGAACAACACACAAATGAAACGCAGACGGAAGAACATTTCATTGTTATTACAACAATTCCATCAGATACAAGAATATACAGAGTATAAATGAATAAATTACATTCGACAAATATCAGAGATTACAATAAGTTACATAGCAGCGGAAAAATATACAAAACACAACTGAAAGTGATACACGGATACAGAGCTTTCCGAGCATCGTTCCAGCTGTAAATCAGGACCCTACGAATATAAATCTGCAAAACCAAAACTACTAGCTGCCCGTGTGGAAAATAGGGGCACCCAGAGTTTAGGTTAAAACAATAAACTCCAGGTCAGTCATGTGACTGGTGTGAGAACTAAAACAGTTATTTAAAACTTTACTTTAAGGATAGTAATTCAAGGGACCACGCCGTATAACACGGAACGGGTTTCCTCCCAAGAATACTAGTGCATAGAATAAACAGCGCAATGCTTTTTAGAAAAATGAAGCTATTATAAGACCCAGGTCCCATCACACAATGCAACGCAAGCCGGAGGATAGGGTTTTCCCTTATAATAGCCAAACATGCTTGGTACGTTTAAAACAAATCACTTGATACTATAATAGGTGTATAGTGTCAAAAACAATTTCAATCATAAATATCAATCATAGGCGGCATGGGTACCATCTATCATGTCGCCATACTAGTTCTACAATTAAAACCGCAATACACGTATTGGAAATTGGATTCCGTCATGAGCCGAGGCAAGGGGCAAGCTCCTCTCCGCGTTCGAGACACTCTAGCAATGCCTCAGGACCCCACTCTGATCCTTTGGAACCTCCAAGGCCGGTCCTCTCTTACTTTTGAGGATTAGTTATTCCTGAACACACGTTTCCCGGTCCTTACAGACCTATATCCGAGGCGCCTCATATCCAACAACCACACAGGTGAAAAGTATATAAATGTCAGGGCTGGTAGGTCACTGACACCACCCTAGCTAGAAAGAAACGTCGTGCACTCCTTGGGTCCGTATCCCGTTTTTGACTCATACCGAGGTGTGAGGCTCGCGAATTCACGTTATACACAAAGCTATGCCACACAGGCCGTGCTTTGATCATCAACCACAAGACTTTGCTTTTCAACAGAAGCCCTGATCAATTGCCACTTACACATGCCACACTGGCAATTCACTCCATGCGACTGATGTCCATCGATATACAACCTCTGAGCTCGTACGTCTCAGAGAAGGGCGTTAAGCAAGAGAATAAATTCTCCACCGCCAAACAGATGTATATTTAATAGAGATCAATCAACACAGAATAAAATCCAATGTCAGACACACAATCCATTTACAAGTTCGTTCTGGGTCTGAACGAAACCGGAGGCACTTTCCTCGCATATCCATCCATCTCCAAGTACGTCTGGAAGATCACCAACTGATTCCCTCATCCTGGGTGTACAGCCCAATCAAGATCATCAGTAATCACCCAAACGATGTGAAGACTTCCGGTCTTCAACCACCATCTTCATCTTCGACATCTCGTCGAATCGGTTATTCAGAATGGGTATAAACCCGGCCTTTCTGAATAACCCACGTATATAGTAAACAAATGTTACACAAACACAACAAACGCCTCATTCCAATTCAGAATATTCTTTTATTCACAAAATCACATTCTTAGGGAAATGTTCCCATAAATTTTATCCAAGATAAATTCTTCTAAATTTATTCTTTAATCCTCCTTTGGATATCATTTCAAACTAGTCGGGATTAACGAACCACACCGAAGTAATTATTTATTTTATTTCCCAATCCCAACCTATATATCCCATGGAGAAAACTGGTAATACTCCACATCTAACACCACGGTGTTATCGGTAAAATTAATTACCATTTCACGTTCAAATCTAATTAAAGATTTAACTATCGCTTTGGAGCAAAACTGGTGGTACTCCACTCTCGATCACTTTTCAAATTTGATGATTAAAATTATCAATTTCCATTTTTAATCTAATCTAAGATTCATTAAAACTCCACTTAGTTTTAATCTTTTCAAAAATCAATATTATGTCTTTAACTGGGTTAAAGAACCAATGTCTTCTAAAACACGATTCACAACAAACCCAAATCACATTTGATATTAAATACAAGGCTCTGAATAGAAAATATATCGGCTTATATTCAATATCACATTCTGAAACTAACATATATCGTATTGGAAATAACGATATAAAATATATCTTTCAAATTCCCATAACAATATCTGTATAGTCACGAAATCCAACATCGAAATATCCCGAAGATAATTTCGATTCAACTCCAGTCCAATCCACGTATTGGGAATATCGATTATTTTTAAGATCACTTCCAAATTCAATTTATTTATTTAAAAATAATTTGATTTTAATTCTAGTTCAAAACTAGTTCTTTTCGATAAAAATCTATTTTTATCTTTTCAAATGTGGAATTTTCCAGCCCAATTCTTTCCAATTCACATATTATAATTTTACACAAATTATAGATATTTTTAATAATTTTATCAAGGCCCGTACAGTCGATTTCCATCAATGGCCATCGAACTGCACTTACAGCGACCTTTTCTGAAATTGATTTGGACATAATTCCAAATCCAACCGTTAGATTTCAAATTTCTAATATTCAATGGAAAGCTCTTTTCGATACGAACCCAACGGTTCCGGTTTTAGGAGAATCCGACGGTCGGATCTCCCGCAATGTCCGTTTGAAATAAATGGTCGAAATTCACGAACTGCCGCGGCGCGGCGCGTTCTATTCAGGCCATTATGTATATAATATATATATATATTATATATATTTCGTCGATTTCCTTTTAAAACGAATTTTATAAATCGTTTTAACTCCGTTTCATAACCATTTCAACACTATTTCCATTCAAAGCCAAAATCGAATTTCTTCTTTATAAATTCGTTTTAAAATTCATTTCTATTCAATTCAAATTTTAATTCAATTTGAATTCATTTCAATTCACTTTCAATTCAATTTGAATTCGTTTTCAATTCATTTCGAAATCGTTTTCAATTCAATTCATTTCGAAATCGTTTTCAATTCAATTCATTTCGAAATCGTTTTCAATTCAATTCATTCCGAAATCGTTTTCAATTCAATTCATTTCGAAATCGTTTTCAATTCAATTCATTTCGAAATCGTTTTCAATTCAATTCATTTCGAAATCGTTTTCAATTCAATTCAAATTAGTTATCCTTTTATATTCAATTCAAATTCGTTTTCTTTTCAATTCGAATTTGCTATAATATTCATTTCATTTTGAATAAAATTGATATAATATTCGTTCACGTCAAAATGGCGCAAAACTAATCAACACGGCTTTATGTTTTTCAGTCACTTCTTTATTCTATTCAACAAATGAATATTTTTCCCATTCAACACATGAATCTATATATCTTTCAACACACGACTACTCTCAACACATGAGTGCTGTCAACACATCACTATTTTTGTTATGTAAAATATTTTATAAAACTATGGTATCTATCGTTTGATTTCCAATTAGACTCCTACTGGGAAGTAGTTCTAATTTTAAATGTGATAAAGATGTAATTTATTTTATTTAAAATATTTTACTCAACACATGAATAGTTTCAACACATGATCATCGTCAACACATGACTATTTTTATATTCAACACATGAATTTTCTTTTATAATATTCATTGTTTTCCCGATTGGAATGAGGCCCAATCAATCACCATATAACGTTAATTATATGGATTCTATACAACACATGTATATAATAGCATTGAAAAATAATCAATCATCAACCAAAGTGCACTACACTGTATAAGCATCAAATATAGATATCTGACGCTTATAACAGTCTGTCAATCGACCGATCGACATATTTAATCAATCAGGATGAGTGAACATCAAATTTCATCCCAACACCCGTGTGGGGTTTCAAACAATCAAACACAGATTTTATTTGTGCTGTTGGGCGATGTGTAAAATTTATCGACCCAATCAATATCAGTTAAATCAGTGTATATAAACAAATCGGCTGATTTGTTTATAAATATTTTATTTATTCACTTTCACGTTAAAAACTATATTTTTAACGATAAAATATTTTATTTCAACACATGGATTTCTATTCAGTTCATTTACACAATAAAAATGATATTTTTATTTTTCTAACATATTTTAGAAAATTTCGGCGGCATAACGGCACGATACTAGAAACGGGACAAGGTCTAGCCTTATCCCCGGTCTAGTGAAGGCCCACGCCATTCACACATCAATCAAATCAATTTCAATTCACCAAACAATTCAATTTAAACCAAATAGACTAACCAACTACACAACCAAACCATTTAACAAACAAGCCATCCATGGTCTGTGGATGACGGGTGTCGGGTGCTACTAAGCTCCGTCTGCATCCTAGTATATATATATAACTAGAAAAAGAATTTGAAGAGTGAGAAGTTCTCACCGAGAGCTATCCAAACTCCACGACTCTTCATTTATAGAAATCTTCTTCATCCTCGCCTTTTTCATCTTCGTTTGCCCGTAGTCACTATATATATAAAAATCACACATTTTTATATTTAGATGTCTTTAAAATAAAAATCACATTTTTATTTATTCACTTTCAATTTAAAAATCGTATTTTTATAATCTCTTCATATATTTAAAAATCGAATTTTTACTTTGCTATTCAATATATAAAAATCGAATTTTTACTTTGCTATTCAATATATAAAAATCAAATTTTTACTTTGCTATTCAATATATAAAAATCGAATTTTTACTTTGACGCTATATGGATAAAAATGCTATTTTTACACCGCTACTATATAGATAAAAATTCTATTTTTACATCGTTATTCTATATATAAAGATCTCGCCTTTTCAACTATAAAGATTTCATCTTTATATATATAAAAAAAACAGCACTTTATTTCGACGTATAGAAAATAAAAATCAGATTTTTATTTTGCTACATACACAAAGATGATATTTTTATATTCTCTATCCTATAAAGATTATATTTTTAATACTTTAAAAATATAAAAATCATATTTTTAATATTTCTATATAGTAAAAATCATATTTTTAATACTTTAAAAATATAAAGATCATACCTTTTACCAAATAAAAATCCAATCTTTTCACCTTTCAAAATACGATCTTTTTTCCATTTTAAAATTCAAACCTTTTCTATTTTAAATTCTTTTTAAAATCAGTTTTAAATTACTTTTTAAAATCAGTTTTAAATTACTTTTTAAAATCAGTTTTAAATTACTTTTTAAAATCAGTTTTAAATTACTTTTTAAAATCAGTTTTAAATCCCAAAAAAAAAAAATCGATTTTAATATATATATAAAAAAAACAGTTATATGTAAACAAAAATAATAAATAAGAAGGGGACTTACAGCGGATGGAGGTTCGTGGGTGGCTGATGGGGTTGGTCTCGCCGTGGAGGAGAAGGGGGAAGAGGGTCTGGGCGGCGCAGCGCGTTCGGTTTCTTCAAAGAAGGAGGGAGAGAGAACGGAGGGCGAGAGGGGGGATAACCTGGGATGCGGCGCCGTCGTTTGAGGTGGAGGGGGTCTCGCCGTCGGCGGTGGGGGATCGATCGGAGGAGCGACGAGCTCCTCCGCCCCCTTTTCTCTCGTTCTTTTTTTTTTAATTTGTTTCGATTTCTGAAATAAAACGAGGGGGGGGGGGTTATATTTTTTTTTATTATTATTTTAATTAATTTATATTTCAAAAAGTTGACTTTTACATACGACCCCGAAACGAGGCCCACCGCCTGTCGTCCATAGCGTTTTACCCCTATTCCGAACACAATGGGATATGTACCGCAAGCTGATTCGACTGTTTGAATCAGTTTCCGTTTAATTTGCATTTAAATCACTATATTGAATTTTAAACGTACATTTCAAATTGCCGGGGTCACATACTAGCTCGAAAAATTCCAGAAAAATATTTTCTAGCTTCGTATTGACGATACGGTCCTAAGAAAACTAGTTTCGTCGAATTCTGAGACCGTTGGAAAAATGGCCAATTTCCAGTCGATTAAAATCAACTGAAATGGTCAAAACACGTTTTCCCTTGCCACACTCACATATTGATTCGAAAAATTATGAAATTTGGAATCTAGCAATAACTTGACACTACGGATCCAACAAAACTGGTTTCGTCGAAATTCGAGGTCGTTTGCAAAATGTCCATTTTTAAGGGCCTGAATTCCATAGCGACTATTCAGAATTTTCAACTGGACATATCTTTTGATTCCCGCTATGAAATCTTGATTTGTCGGATTCGTTGGAAAGATATCATCAATTAGATCCTATTATTTTTGGTTTCACTAAAATCCGGATTGGTTTGCACCCGGTACATTCAATTGAAGTTTGAAATCGAATTATCGAACTACCGCGCCATTTTCAATTCTATTATAATTATATATATAATTATTTATATTCTAACGACGACGTATATAATATATACGTCGAATTATATTCAAAATAGATTTCTCGTCGATATTATTTAAAATAATCTATTTTAAATAATCAAAATTCGCTAAAATTGCCAAAATAAAAATTTCAAACTGGCTCGCATTTTACGGGTTGTTACAATCTCCCCCACTTAAAACTTTTCGTCCCCGAAAAGGAACAAAGTCGAAAGTGGTTTGATTAATCAACTCTACGCTCGATCTGGCTTCCATTCTCCAACTTTTCAGTTTCTGAGACTTTTCAAATTTTCAAAAATTTGGCTAACACCCTAAATTTTCGAAAAATTTCGCCATAACCTCCCCTGCAATGGGAGCATCGGGGAATTTCAAATAGCTTCCCCGGTCCTTCAGATCTCAAAAAGAAAAAGAAAAAGCCAAGCGGCTAGCCAATAGGCTCACAAAATCATCATCACCCAAACAAAACAGGAAATTATGTAGTAAACATGTACCTATTTGTCGGGCAAACAAATTTTATTCTTCGGCTCTAGCCTCCTTGCTATGACCTGTTCAATGTAAGTATATGTATATGCAAGCAAATGCGACCAATTTTCAAGACAATTCAATATTTGGTTCAATTAGGCAAAAGGGTTCAAAATTAGCAAACAAATAGGCAAACAACACAAACATCAATCAATTAGTGGATTAACGTTTCAAATTCATAAAATTTGATACATATACAGAAAATCATGTTTTTGATGCCAATTCACAACAATGTGTTCTAGCTATATAAGTTTTGGTTCTCACACCAGTCTAATGGAAATATATAGAAATCACACCTTCGAAACTCGAATATGAATACTAATGATGATGCACCATCATCAGAATCATCCCCGGATGTCTAGAATGTGATTCTATATCTACCCAGTATATTAAAACTTCGAATATACGTTCATGACGCGTATACGCGAAATCTATATATACTCGATTGTCCATATTCTAAATAAATAAATATTCAAATACGTGTAAGACGATTTAAATTTTTAAAACAAAATTGTTTTCATTTGAAATATATACTCTTCACACTCGTTCTAGGATACTACTGATCCTATCTCTAACGAGTCATTCTAATTGGATATTACTAATCC
The DNA here is from genome assembly GCA_030737875.1 of Allium sativum. Classification (NCBI taxonomy): domain Eukaryota; kingdom Viridiplantae; phylum Streptophyta; class Magnoliopsida; order Asparagales; family Amaryllidaceae; genus Allium; species Allium sativum. The sequence goes on from CM060916.1 coordinate 587,414,679, forward strand.
AATATCTGATGAATTCTTTCGTATGGTTCTAATGTGTCTTGTTCTCGAGCTCTGTAAACCAAAGCTCTGATACCACTGTAAGAACCCGTAACTTCCCCGTGAAGGAAAGCACGAATACTTTGAGAACAACACACAAATGAAACACAGACGGAAGAACATTTCATTGTTATTACAACAATTCCATCAGATACAAGAATATACAGAGTATAAATGAATAAATTACATTCGACAAATATCAGAGATTACAATAAGTTACATAGCAGCGGAAAAATATACAAAACACAACTGAAAGTGATACACGGATACAGAGCTTTCCGAGCATCGTTCCAGCTGTAAATCAGGACCCTACGAATATAAATCTGCAAAACCAAAACTACTAGCTGCCCGTGTGGAAAATAGGGGCACCCAGAGTTTAGGTTAAAACAATAAACTCCAGGTCAGTCATGTGACTGGTGTGAGAACTAAAACAGTTATTTAAAACTTTACTTTAAGGATAGTAATTCAAGGGACCACGCCGTATAACACGGAACGGGTTTCCTCCCAAGAATACTAGTGCATAGAATAAACAGCGCAATGCTTTTTAGAAAAATGAAGCTATTATAAGACCCAGGTCCCATCACACAATGCAACGCAAGCCGGAGGATAGGGTTTTCCCTTATAATAGCCAAACATGCTTGGTACGTTTAAAACAAATCACTTGATACTATAATAGGTGTATAGTGTCAAAAACAATTTCAATCATAAATATCAATCATAGGCGGCATGGGTACCATCTATCATGTCGCCATACTAGTTCTACAATTAAAACCGCAATACACGTATTGGAAATTGGATTCCGTCATGAGCCGAGGCAAGGGGCAAGCTCCTCTCCGCGTTCGAGACACTCTAGCAATGCCTCAGGACCCCACTCTGATCCTTTGGAACCTCCAAGGCCGGTCCTCTCTTACTTTTGAGGATTAGTTATTCCTGAACACACGTTTCCCGGTCCTTACAGACCTATATCCGAGGCGCCTCATATCCAACAACCACACAGGTGAAAAGTATATAAATGTCAGGGCTGGTAGGTCACTGACACCACCCTAGCTAGAAAGAAACGTCGTGCACTCCTTGGGTCCGTATCCCGTTTTTGACTCATACCGAGGTGTGAGGCTCGCGAATTCACGTTATACACAAAGCTATGCCACACAGGCCGTGCTTTGATCATCAACCACAAGACTTTGCTTTTCAACAGAAGCCCTGATCAATTGCCACTTACGCATGCCACACTGGCAATTCACTCCATGCGACTGATGTCCATCGATATACAACCTCTGAGCTCGTACGTCTCAGAGAAGGGCGTTAAGCAAGAGAATAAATTCTCCGCCGCCAAACAGATGTATATTTAATAGAGATCAATCAACACAGAATAAAATCCAATGTCAGACACACAATCCATTTACAAGTTCGTTCTGGGTCTGAACGAAACCGGAGGCACTTTCCTCGCATATCCATCCATCTCCAAGTACGTCTGGAAGATCACCAACTGATTCCCTCATCCTGGGTGTACAACCCAATCAAGATCATCAGTAATCACCCAAACGATGTGAAGACTTCCGGTCTTCAACCACCGTCTTCATCTTCGACATCTCGTCGAATCGGTTATTCAGAATGGGTATAAACCCGGCCTTTCTGAATAACCCACGTATATAGTAAACAAATGTTACACAAACACAACAAACGCCTCATTCCAATTCAGAATATTCTTTTATTCACAAAATCACATTCTTAGGGAAATGTTCCCATAAATTTTATCCAAGATAAATTCTTCTAAATTTATTCTTTAATCCTCCTTTGGATATCATTTCAAACTAGTCGGGATTAACGAACCACACCGAAGTAATTATTTATTTTATTTCCCAATCCCAACCTATATATCCCATGGAGAAAACTGGTAATACTCCACATCTAACACCACGGTGTTATCGGTAAAATTAATTACCATTTCACGTTCAAATCTAATTAAAGATTTAACTATCGCTTTGGAGCAAAACTGGTGGTACTCCACTCTCGATCACTTTTCAAATTTGATGATTAAAATTATCAATTTCCATTTTTAATCTAATCTAAGATTCATTAAAACTCCACTTAGTTTTAATCTTTTCAAAAATCAATATTATGTCTTTAACTGGGTTAAAGAACCAATGTCTTCTAAAACACGATTCACAACAAACCCAAATCACATTTGATATTAAATACAAGGCTCTGAATAGAAAATATATCGGCTTATATTCAATATCACATTCTGAAACTAACATATATCGTATTGGAAATAACGATATAAAATATATCTTTCAAATTCCCATAACAATATCTGTATAGTCACGAAATCCAACATCGAAATATCCCGAAGATAATTTCGATTCAACTCCAGTCCAATCCACGTATTGGGAATATCGATTATTTTTAAGATCACTTCCAAATTCAATTTATTTATTTAAAAATAAATTGATTTTAATTCTAGTTCAAAACTAGTTCTTTTCGATAAAAATCTATTTTTATCTTTTCAAATGTGGAATTTTCCAGCCCAATTCTTTCCAATTCACATATTATAATTTTACACAAATTATAGATATTTTTAATAATTTTATCAAGGCCCGTACAGTCGATTTCCATCAATGGCCATCGAACTGCACTTACAGCGACCTTTTCTGAAATTGATTTGGACATAATTCCAAATCCAACCGTTAGATTTCAAATTTCTAATATTCAATGGAAAGCTCTTTTCGATACGAACCCAACGGTTCCGGTTTTAGGAGAATCCGACGGTCGGATCTCCCGCAATGTCCGTTTGAAATAAATGGTCGAAATTCACGAACTGCCGCGGCGCGGCGCGTTCTATTCAGGCCATTATATATATAATATATATATATTATATATATTTCGTCGATTTCCTTTTAAAACGAATTTTATAAATCGTTTTAACTCCGTTTCAAAACCATTTCAACACTATTTCCATTCAAAGCCAAAATCGAATTTCTTCTTTATAAATTCGTTTTAAAATTCATTTCTATTCAATTCAAATTTTAATTCAATTTGATTCACTTTCAATTCAATTTGAATTCGTTTTCAATTCATTTCGAAATCGTTTTCAATTCAATTCATTTCGAAATCGTTTTCAATTCAATTCATTTCGAAATCGTTTTCAATTCAATTCATTCCGAAATCGTTTTCAATTCAATTCATTTCGAAATCGTTTTCAATTCAATTCATTTCGAAATCGTTTTCAATTCAATTCATTTCGAAATCGTTTTCAATTCAATTCAAATTAGTTATCCTTTTATATTCAATTCAAATTCGTTTTCTTTTCAATTCGAATTTGCTATAATATTCATTTCATTTTGAATAAAATTGATATAATATTCGTTCACGTCAAAATGGCGCAAAACTAATCAACACGGCTTTATGTTTTTCAGTCACTTCTTTATTCTATTCAACAAATGAATATTTTTCCCATTCAACACATGAATCTATATATCTTTCAACACACGACTACTCTCAACACATGAGTGCTGTCAACACATCACTATTTTTGTTATGTAAAATATTTTATAAAACTATGGTATCTATCGTTTGATTTCCAATTAGACTCCTACTGGGAAGTAGTTCTAATTTTAAATGTGATAAAGATGTAATTTATTTTATTTAAAATATTTTACTCAACACATGAATAGTTTCAACACATGATCATCGTCAACACATGACTATTTTTATATTCAACACATGAATTTTCTTTTATAATATTCATTGTTTTCCCGATTGGAATGAGGCCCAATCAATCACCATATAACGTTAATTATATGGATTCTATACAACACATGTATATAATAGCATTGAAAAATAATCAATCATCAACCAAAGTGCACTACACTGTATAAGCATCAAATATAGATATCTGACGCTTATAACAGTCTGTCAATCGACCGATCGACATATTTAATCAATCAGGATGAGTGAACATCAAATTTCATCCCAACACCCGTGTGGGGTTTCAAACAATCAAACACAGATTTTATTTGTGCTGTTGGGCGATGTGTAAAATTTATCGACCCAATCAATATCAGTCAAATCAGTGTATATAAACAAATCGGCTGATTTGTTTATAAATATTTTATTTATTCACTTTCACGTTAAAAACTATATTTTTAACGATAAAATATTTTATTTCAACACATGGATTTCTATTCAGTTCATTTACACAATAAAAATGATATTTTTATTTTTCTAACATATTTTAGAAAATTTCGGCGGCATAACGACACGATACTAGAAACGGGACAAGGTCTAGCCTTATCCCCGGTCTAGTGAAGGCCCAAGCCATTCACACATCAATCAAATCAATTTCAATTCACCAAACAATTCAATTTAAACCAAATAGACTAACCAACTACACAACCAAACCATTTAACAAACAAGCCATCCATGGTCTGTGGATGACGGGTGTCGGGTGCTACTAAGCTCCGTCTGCATCCTAGTATATATATATAACTAGAAAAAGAATTTGAAGAGTGAGAAGTTCTCACCGAGAGCTATCCAAACTCCACGACTCTTCATTTATAGAAATCTTCTTCATCCTCGCCTTTTTCATCTTCGTTTGCCCGTAGTCACTATATATATAAAAATCACACATTTTTATATTTAGATGTCTTTAAAATAAAAATCACATTTTTATTTATTCACTTTCAATTTAAAAATCGTATTTTTATAATCTCTTCATATATTTAAAAATCGAATTTTTACTTTGCTATTCAATATATAAAAATCGAATTTTTACTTTGCTATTCAATATATAAAAATCGAATTTTTACTTTGCTATTCAATATATAAAAATCGAATTTTTACTTTGACGCTATATGGATAAAAATGCTATTTTTACACCGCTACTATATAGATAAAAATTCTATTTTTACATCGTTATTCTATATATAAAGATCTCGCCTTTTCAACTATAAAGATTTCATCTTTATATATATAAAAAAAAACATCACTTTATTTCGACGTATAGAAAATAAAAATCAGATTTTTATTTTGCTACATACACAAAGATGATATTTTTATATTCTCTATCCTATAAAGATTATATTTTTAATACTTTAAAAATATAAAAATCATATTTTTAATATTTCTATATAGTAAAAATCATATTTTTAATACTTTAAAAATATAAAGATCATACCTTTTACCAAATAAAAATCCTATCTTTTCACCTTTCAAAATACGATCTTTTTTCCATTTTAAAATTCAAACCTTTTCTATTTTAAATTCTTTTTAAAATCAGTTTTAAATTACTTTTTAAAATCAGTTTTAAATTACTTTTTAAAATCAGTTTTAAATTACTTTTTAAAATCAGTTTTAAATTACTTTTTAAAATCAGTTTTAAATCCCAAAAAAAAAAATCGATTTTAATATATATATATAAAAAACAGTTATATGTAAACAAAAATAATAAATAAGAAGGGGACTTACAGCGGATGGAGGTTCGTGGGTGGCTGATGGGGTTGGTCTCGCCGTGGAGGAGAAGGGGGAAGAGGGTCTGGGCGGCGCAGCGCGTTCGGTTTCTTCAAAGAAGGAGGGAGAGAGAACGGAGGGCGAGAGGGGGGATAACCTGGGATGCGGCGCCGTCGTTTGAGGTGGAGGGGGTCTCGCCGTCGGCGGTGGGGGATCGATCGGAGGAGCGACGAGCTCCTCCGCCCCCTTTTCTCTCGTTCTTTTTTTTATTTTTTTTTATTTGTTTCGATTTCTGAAATAAAACGAGGGGGGGGGGTTATATATTTTTTTATTTTTTATTTTAATTAATTTATATTTCAAAAAGTTGACTTTTACATACGACCCCGAAACGAGGCCCACCGCCTGTCGTCCATAGCGTTTTACCCCTATTCCGAACACAATGGGATATGTACCGCAAGCTGATTCGACTGTTTGAATCAGTTTCCGTTTAATTTGCATTTAAATCACTATATTGAATTTTAAACGTACATTTCAAATTGCCGGGGTCACATACTAGCTCAAAAAATTCCAGAATAATATTTTCTAGCTTCGTATTGACGATACGGTCCTAACAAAACTAGTTTCGTCGAATTCTGAGACCGTTGGAAAAATGGCCAATTTCCAGTCGATTAAAATCAACTGAAATGGTCAAAACACGTTTTCCCTTACCACGCTCACATATTGATTCGAAAAATTATGAAATTTGGAATCTAGCAATAACTTGACACTGCGGATCCAACAAAACTGGTTTCGTCGAAATCCGAGGTCGTTTGCAAAATGTCCATTTTTAAGGGCCTGAATTCCATAGCGACTATTCAGAATTTTCAACTGGACATATCTTTTGATTCCCGCTATGAAATCTTGATTTGTCGGATTCGTTGGAAAGATATCATCAATTAGATCCTATTATTTTTGGTTTCACTAAAATCCGGATTGGTTTGCACCCGGTACATTCAATTGAAGTTTGAAATCGAATTATCGAACTACCGCGCCATTTTCAATTCTATTATAATTATATATATAATTATTTATATTCTAACGACGACGTATATAATATATACGTCGAATTATATTCAAAATAGATTTCTCGTCGATATTATTTAAAATAATCTATTTTAAATAATCAAAATTCGCTAAAATTGCCGAAATAAAAATTTCAAACTGGCTCGCATTTTACGGGTTGTTACAGGATCTATCGATGTTGATCGTTATTTAACGATTCACGACCAAAGTCAGTAAACTCACTAACTCTGTCAAGTTATATAACTTTATAAACATTATTTAATATTAATAAAAATAATTTAATGTTGTGTGTGATGGTTGTTTGGATGAATTACTAATAATTTGGTTAGAATATTATATATAGTTATATGTACAAATCGATGTATAAATAGTGATTATATTTAGTTTAATATCTCATATTGATAAGAAATAAGTGTTATTTATGTGATTAACAATTGTGGATGCAAGGAAATAGGTTGGAGGAATCCAACTGGATTCCTCAACAATTTTATTATTGATTTTCATATATTGCATTATATGATGTGACGAATAGTCTGTGATTGATTATTGTGTGTTTGGGATGTTTGAACAACATTTGACCTGAAATAATTGGTACTTAAATAACGTAAATTATATTCGAATATATCGGAAAAGAATTTGGATTTTAAAAAAGGAAAAATCTACTTTTTAATAGAAATTGAACTTTGAATGGACTATAATATAATAACTTGTTTTAATTATATTAAAACCAGTAGTTAGATGTTAGAAATAAATGGGATTTAATTATTATTAAATCATTTGAAAATGTAAGAAGAAATATTAGAAAGAGAAATGGGAATCGTTTTCAAAAGAAAATGATGAAATTTGTTTTGATGTTCGAAATGTGGATTTGTAATTGTAATTCGACTTTGTCGAATGTTATTAAAATAATTTATTTTCTTGAAATTATATAATTCGGAATTTGATAAGAGAATGGTTTAAAAACCGATAATTTATAATCAAAGATGTAATGGAGATTTAGTTATAAACCAAATTTGTAATTAACAAAGTGTTGACCTGAAATTGGAGTTTACGAAGTGGAATACAAATATGGATTTATAAAAGAACTAGATAAATGGGATTTTTAAACTGTAGTGATAATATTTATTTAAATCAAGATTTGATTTAGTAAACTGAGTCCAAATTTCTATGGTAGAATAAGATTCACGTTATAAAGTGAATAATGATTTTATGGCAAACGATTTGCAAGATTTAAATGGTTGCAAAAAGAAATGATTTGAGTAAATAAGAAGTTAGGAACATTGTTAAAGAAATTAGGAACTGGATGGAGTCTAGTTAAGTTGATAGACTTTCTGGGTATCGATCTGATGTTGGTTTCAGTCTTCAGGATTGATACTTAGGGAGTTGTTCTCGTACTAATTTATGGTTAGGGACTGAGGTATGTGGAAACATAGTGATGCATGAATAAGATATGTAAATGTTTTCCAATGTTAATAATATATATTCGAAATACAGGAAACAAAGAGTTGTGAATATATGGAATGTTGTCCCAAAAATCGTAAGAGTATAAACGGGGTTTAAGAAATATATGGGAAACATGAAATTTGGAAATGAAAAAATTAATGATTAATTAATTTAAAAGAGCTCAGTGTTGATTGATGATTGATCGGTAAGATTTACATTTGGAAATACGACTGTTGTTTGTATGTATGTTTTCCTTTGATAGTTAAATAAACGACTATCAAAGATTTGGCCATTTTTCCGTTGTCAATACAGAGAGACCGGGATTATATTTATTATTTGAAAACCACTCCGTGCGGGCATTAGTGTTGAGAAACAAAATATAAAGACGGAGTTTATGCAAGGGCTGTTCTGGCAAATCCTAGGCAGAAATTGCCTAAGATGGATTTATAGAATAGTGCCTTCAGTTTGTCCAGTCCTAACGTGTATGGACGAATGTCTAACAAGGTATATCTAATAAATCGCGTAAGTTGATCTCTTCAAACGTAATTAAGTTGGTGGTGGAGAAAATCGTTTCTCTTAGCTTTATACACGTGATATATTTGGAGAAATCAATTTGTGATTTGGGGGGTATGACGATGTGGCATTCAAAATAAATGAAGGTGTGATATGTTAAAAGATATGTTATGACCTCAAGCCTCTTCAACCGAGAAATGACATAAATCGGGCAGGCAACATGGCTAAGTGGGTTGCACCCAATTAGGGTATATTTTCACCATCTAGGGAATATTCATATTTGTTACTTCTTTAAATTCTGTATCTCCCGGGAACAGTTAATTTGGTATACCAACCGTAAGATGATAATATATTCGGAACATTTAAGCGAAATGAATGGTCGGTCATGTGTGACTGAGTTGCAAGATGTTCCTTTTGAACTCCGGTGTATCGCTTCTAGAGTACACTGATTGGAAGGTGATTCCATACCTTGTCATATTTGGAAATCCATTACCTAATAAGAACCTGTGGTTTTTGATTATATATTATATTTGTAGAGCGTGAGATGAAAGCATTCTGCTAGATTGTTATTTACTTGATTTAGATATTATTATAACATTAGAAAAGTATTGTTTTGAAAAAGAAGGCTTTGGGTTATTGTAAGGTAAAAACCATTTGTGTTTATGTGTGGATCAGTTTTATGATTATCATTCCTTTGAAAAGGATTTTTAAAGTTAAACTGAAATGATTGGAGTTTACTCACACCAGTCACATGACTGACCCAGAGGTTATTTTGTTTTGTTTTCCCTAAACTCTTGGGTGCCCAAATTTGTACGGGCAGTCAAGTAGTCATGGTTTTTCAAATATACTTGGAGAAGCTCGAAGTAGGAGGCTTCGGAGTTAAATATTTGGGGAGAGTTTATATTCTGTTGTGATATACATGTGATGTACCCTAATAATGTGTGTAAGTATAAATACAAATTTTGTATTTCAAAGTTATGTTGTATAGTATATTTTATTCGTTCCGCCGTGGGATTCGTTTTTACTCTGATTTTGTTCTGTTATGTCCTTTTTGTTCTATTCTAATTTTCTTTCTTTATATTTCTCACCCTCTAAATCTTTCTATTAATGATCTGGTATTTCCGATTCTTCAAATAGTCGACATCGTGTTTTGTGTCGATATTCGGGGTCGAAAATCCTTGGGTCATTACAACCAGATCAATTTATAACCTTGGATTTTCATCTACATCTTATCTTCATACTGTACTTCTCTTCATTTTCTTCATAATGCCACTGTTTTCATGAGAATCTGTCAAGAATTGACCAAGTAATGATCAAATGAAGTTTTGGTGAATAAAAGAGAGAAGGAAACCAAAACTATCGACAATTATCTTCAAATTGCATCCACAAGTTAGACTATTTTGTCCCAAATCTTTTTGTAGATTGTAGTTCTCGTTCTCGCAGTCATTTTGATGGGTAGATCACTAAATTGTGACCAAAAATGAGTGAGATATGACTATTTAAAGTTGGCTATGCAAAACTGAAAACTGTTATGGGATTTCATGCATTTCTCTTACTATTTCGACTTGCTTCACCCCAATACCATCCAAATTAATCCCCAAATTGTTACTAGATCGTAGTCCTTGAATTTATCTTCAATTTTCCGCTGATTTCATCCAATTCCGTTAAAAAACTAAGTAGTTATGTCTCTTGAAAGTGAAAAATGAGAGGAGGAAGAAGAAGAGAAGAGATTGTGAGGAGACATGACTTTTAGGCCTTTATATAGTACTGAACTGTCCATTCATTCAAAATTCAAAATTTTGGCGCTAAGATGGTTGAACTACTAAATCTTCGATATCTTTCTCTAACGGTGTTCAAATTCAGCAATTGAATATACTATCCTGATCAAAAAACAAGACCGTCGCAATAGAGTAGATCTCACTATCAAATTCTAAAAGATGTGAACGTGTTGTTCATAACAATAGAAGGACAACAAAATGGAAGATTGCAAAAAAGAGTTACGCCTTACAATATTTTCATAATTATCACTACATTTAGTAATATACATCTAAGCACATAGTTAGGTATAGAAATTTATCCCTTTTTTAATTTTAGATATTTTGGTTCATATGTCGATACATAAAATTTAATTAAATCTTTTATATTCTAAATTCAAAATTCATAACACTTTGATTTGGTTTTGAAAAATTAAAAGGACATCTTTTCAAATATGAAAAATGTTAGTTCAAACACTAATTATCAATTTTCTTTATCTATCTTTGTTTCATATATTTTGTTTCAAAAATATATTTTGAAATTATAGTATATAAATAGTTTAATATGCTTGAAATAATATAAATATTTTAAAAAACATTTTATATTTGTATAAAATATAAATTTATATATATCTTTTGTGTGTAGTTGAAACATATATAGTTTAATATATATTTTTACACATAATTTTATCATAAATACTATTTGTAACTTAATACTAATTTTGATTTCTTATTAAAACTTGTATATTTAATTTAATATTTTGGTATAAAGAAATATATATACATATCTATGGTTTTATGTAGAAGTTATAGCTTTATAGGTTATTTTATGTTAATAAAAAAAATTATATATAACTATAAAATTATTTTAAAAATGTTTAACATATAAATGGTTTTTTTAGCAAATTAACAGGTTTTGATTTCGTTTTATATTCACCATAGGCATCCCTCAAAAATGGCGTCTTTTTTCCGCCCCTCTTTTCAGCCAGACCTAACTTGTCCTCTCTCCTCTCACCATCTCAAATCAACCTCCACCTAGCGCCTCCCCTTTAATTGAGTCCTCCGCCTGTTGTTCCTTTTCCTCCAGAACCACCTCCGGTCACAACCCCACCTTTCAATCCACCTCCCGCTAACCCTAATTTGGCTCCAGATCCTCAATCGAAGAAATGGTCATCACTTTTTGAATCGAAGCCAAGAAATGCAGGAACTTACTCGCCACCACCTATGAAACTCGTTTTCAAGGGAAAGGCTTTGGTACCCACTGATGATATTCTTGAAGCTGCAGAGGAGCAATGGAGTGGCTACCTGGTTGGACACTTCTTAGATCGGCCTCCTTCATACTCCGATGTCACTTATCACTTGAAAAAGATCTGGAACCCTACTAGAGGTATTAAGATTCGATCTACAGGCAGGGTTTTCCTTTTCTATGTAGATCGAGCTGAGGACAGGCAAAAAGTATTACAAGCAGACCCTATTTTGATTCAGAACAAGCTATTTATTGTTAGGCCATGGTTATTTAGTTTAGGTGATTCAACCAAATCGATTACTTCGGTACCTGTCTGGATCAGACTCCATAACCTCTCTCTTGTTGGTTTGTCAAGAAAAGGCATAGATCGGTTAGCAATGCGTGTAGGGAAGTTTCTATGCATGGACCTATCAACAGAGAAATTAGAGCTCCTTGAATACGCAAAGTTCATGGTAGAGGTAACTCCTCACGATGAGTTACCCACTGAATTTCCTGTTCTTCTTCCTGACGGAAATGAACAGATTGTGTATACATGTGGAGGCCGGAGGTTTTGCGTAAAGTGCAATTGTTTTGGCCATATGATAGTTAAGTGTGAAAATTTAGTTGATAAACCGGCGTCTGAAACTAATAGGAGGGTCAATGGCAAAGTACTAGTTGATATTGACAGAGGACATGCACAGTCTAAAGGAAAAACTATTTCTGGTGTTGGTGTTAATTCTACTGCTAACACTACATAGAGGATGGTTGAGGGTAAAAGAAAAAACAGAAATGTTTCTCAGCATAATCCGATTGTCCAGAAGGGAAATAAAGTTTTATGTGAAGGTAATACTAGCACCAACATGTTTTCGATTCTTTCTGATGTGCAGGAAGGAATGAAAGACGACACTGTGGAGGATTGTGAGGAAGGTGAATTATGAGAGGATAGCGAGTTAGAGGTTAGTGAGTTAGAGGTTAGCGAGTTGCTATCTCGTGCTTTCCTAAAGTTTGTGTGTCCCAATGACAAAGCAATTTCTTTGATCAATGCTTGTTCAAGTAAGCCTGATATGCGGAACGCTGAAATGAGTATAGCTGGTGCTGATTCTAACATGGTTCAGGTCAGTCTAAGTAAGCTAACAGGAAACAGTAATGAAGAAAACACCTTGAATAGCAGTGTTCAAATAACTTTAGGAGATATTAAAGACAATGAAAACAATAGAAACGAGGAAAGTTGTGTGGATGGACAACTTAACAAGCAGAATCAGCTATTGAACTGGAAGAGAAGCAAGCCAATCCAAAACAAGCTGTTTATAGACAATGTAAGAAAGGGGTGAGGGAGACAATTGCTAGCCTTAGAGAAGAAATAATAAGTGGAAAGCTTGATCACCTAGTTTGCAATGAGAAGAAGAAGTTAATGGAAATCATGACAAATAATTACAACACCATGGAGACGTTCACAGTTGAAGGAGAAAAACTGGGTAATATTCAACTTGAATTAAGTAACACCAAAGTTTCCACTTCTGCTCTTAGACCTGGATTCTTAAACTCAAGTAAAAGTGGCATTGTTAGTCACTGTGAAAGCAGTAAAGAGAATAGTAAAATGAAAGCTAAGTGAACTGGCATCCCGTCTACACCAGTAGCTAGTTGCAAAGACGAAGAGAAAGTTCTTAAAAAGGCAAACTCGTATGGTCACATTCCTCCTCCTCCAGGATATAAAGCTCCACCAGAAGTTATTATTAATACTCCTATTATTGAATCCGCTTTTGGTCGTAAGCAAAGCAGTGTGCCGCTGTTAGAATTTTGGATTGTTTGGAGTGCTGGAATTCGGTTCTCTTTGATGTTTGAACTGTAAGAGTGCTCCAAAAAAGATCCTTTCAAATGCCTCTTGATGGGGTATTTATAGGTGGAAATTCACCTAGAATCCGATTCGGATCGGAGCTACGTGGCTCTTATCCCATTATTCTCGGGCTCAGATGGATTTCAGTGTTGACAGCGCACCAGGTTAGTGGCCAACATGGGTAGAAAGTGGATGTAACTACCCCGATTATCCAGGAGATCGTGGGGGGAAGCAACATGGTATACTGGGTTCGGTTCGGAGGGGCGAGTAGAAGGGGTTCGGATCGGGGCATCCGATCCGGTCCGACCTGTGCTGAACTTGAGCTCTTGTCCATTCTGCTCTGTTCCATTCTGGTTTAATAGGGGCCCTCCGATCCGATCCGATGCTTTTTAGGAAGAAGTGTTCTTCGACGCTTGACATCTCGACTTTGTGTAGCCTAGTTCACAAAGTAGGCTAACATTTTGCCCCCTCAAAGGATGCTTCTATTGGAGACGGAGCATGCTTTGATGTCATTTACACAGTGCCTTTCTGAAATTGAATTGTTGAAAAGTCGTTTCTATTCGCTTGTGAAGGTGCGTTGCTTTATGAAGTTGTGTCTTTTATCGCTTATATATATGTTGTAGAATACACGATCTATTTTCTTCATTTCAAAACAATCTTAAGGGCTCTTCTCGGTGTCCAGTTATTCTTCCAGATATGCCTTTCCTTTTATTTTTCTTCTTTAAGTCTGATTCAATTTAAACGCAGAGGAAATATATAAAATTCCACCTGGTTCGGATTCCGATCCGAATGGCTTTCTCTCTTCTTTCGCTTAGCACTGGGTTAACAGCCCAAAAAGCGTTATTGGGCTCACATTCTGGTCCGAGCGGGGTTACGAATAGCCACCATGTATCTATATAAACCCAGCCTTCATCTTCCTCTCACTTTCTTTTTCTTTCATCGTTTTATAAATTTTGCTCCGAAACCCTAGGTCTCAAAAAAGGGAAACTCTTACAATTCTCGCGCTAATCTCCAAATTAAACACCTTGGTAGGTCTAAATCTTCGATTAACTTCATAACAATTTGTTTCAATTGAAACTTACGGTCAATTCGACCGGTTTGGGTATGGTTTCAACGTCACAGCCTTCTCCTCCTTCACTATCGTCGTTGGTGGCTCAGCCGCCACTTCGAGTCGTTGGAAGATGGAGTCTTGGCTTGTTCGATCCTAATTGGGGTTTTGGAGACGGGATTAGGTTTAAAATTAGACAAAAGGAAGAAGATTGCAGGGGGTCGGTTTTGGTGATGGAGTGTGAAAAATGGAGGAGAAGAAAAGGAAGAGAGATTAACAAGACTGGATCGGGTCGGAACAAAAGTTAAAGAGGGGAGGCGAAGTTTTTTCTACCGGGTCGGCTCGGAGCAAAAAGCAAAAATGGTAATAGAGCTCATTTGACCGGATCGGGTCGGAGTGGGAAATAAAGAAGAAAGGGCACTGGTATTCAAGCTCATCCGATCCGCTCCGAATACATACTCCCGAACCGGTCCGGTTGGACGTATACCTGTGACCTTAAGATCCGATCCCAAATACATACTCCCGAACCGGTCCGGTTGGAAATAAGGAAGAAAGCGCATCCGATCCGATCCCAACATGCATATCCGAACCGAACCGAACCGAAGTAGCCCAACTTAAAGCACAATAATTTGTCCAATTTGCTAAATCAACATTTAACATAACTTCCAACTTCATGAATAGTTAGGATAGTGCCTTATGAACATAAACGAAGATCAATAGCTATTCTAAACATCATTGCGTCACCAAAACTTTACATAACGCTCCTGAGTGTTTACTTTTCCAAGCGTTTGCTTTCATGTTTTGCACACACCATACACAATTTAGTCCACACGTATGCGCAGGGGGACACGGGCTAATTTACTCTAACTTCTGTTATTACTTCTTCGATAGTTTAGTGATCATGGCCAAAAACATTCTTCTAGGCTGGCAGAAAAGAAAGAGGTCCCAGAGATATCCGACAAAGTTACTCTTGATGACATTTTCTGACAGTGAAGTTTCTTTGGGTGACGAAGAGGAAGGAGGGGTCGGAGATACCCGAGCTCCTGACGAATTTGAATCTGCCGTCATATTGGAATCACCTCAAGATTCTGTTGAATCGACAATTGACTATGATAGGCTCCTTCGAATATGTTTTAAGTATGGGATACATAAAAAAGATACCCTGGTGCCGTCTAAAACCGACCGTCCTCATAATCCTCCGGAGGGATTTATGGCAATCACTCGATTGATGTGCATGGTCGGAGCTCGTCGACTTTTTAAGACCGATGCGGATTGCCCCCATGCAGCTGCATCCCAACTCTTATGCTTACCTGCATACCTTATATGTAGCATACCGTGAGATCCTAGGCATAGAGCTCACCTTTGACGACGTTCATTTCTTCTATAACTTCAAGCACCGGACTCGAGAAACTCCTTTCTCTTACTTTGAGTCTGTCCCAAAAAGAAAGATAATTTCAGCGCCCTTCAGTAGCAAGGCCGATGACTCCAAGATGGAATGGTTTTATATAAGGCAACTGCTAGGGTGGGCTAGGAGATGGGCGAAATCGAGTATGTCAACAATTTTCTAAACCTCGACTCTAAATGTCCATGCCACCATACTAATTCGTTTTCTTTTTGTTTGCAATTGACAATCCAAAACAGATATCGGGCCAAGTGTTCTTTGATCGTATGAATCGGCTCCTTAATGGTGATCAATTTTTTTTAACTATAGATGAAGTCCTCAAGGACGAATATCTCCATCACCACAGGCTGCTATCCATTACCCGTAGTATAGGTCACGGGCCAGGTCCATATGTTATATCCCTCTGGTGAATGTAATTCCAGAAATGGGTGAGAGCTCGAAAGGTCCCACCGTGCCACTACAAACTTCACCCTCTCCAAGTTCGACTCAAGACGATGAGTTGGCTAATTTACCCGAAAAGCACCGAGAGGGATACATCACTCCTGGGGATGTTGTTTCTCCTGAGAAATCACCATCTCCTAAAGAACAGCCAACAAGCGCTTCCCAAAGAGATGCTCCTACTGTTGATGATCCCACATTTCAGGGCCTGGGAGATCTTCCACTTCCTGACACTATTTACACTTTAGAGGATTTTGGCACAAATCCTTTAGTTTTTACATCTTCGGAGGAGGCCACTCCTATTAAGGCCAAAGAGCCCTCTCGTGCTAGCTCAGCTCCAAACTCTGGTTTGTCGGAGGGTGGACACCACATAGGATGCACTTAACACAATTGCACCCTACTTCACCGCACTTACGTCTCGTGAGAATACTGATTCTGAATTCCGCTTACATTACTGTGCAGGTACAATGTCTTGTGCTTACTATGACATCAAGAAGCTACGTCGCAGCATGTCCAAACCCCCTCACGATGCTGAGTACGATCATCGCGAAGATCGCGGTAGGGAAGATAGAAGGCCCTATGATTCTTATCGTTCGCGGTCCTCGCGCTCTCGCTCTCCCGTCCGGTCAGATCCAGAGCGATATAAGGGTTACCAAGGTCGCCGAAAAGAGGACAGGCCGCAATCAAAAGACTCAACCTCTTATCAAGAAAAGCGCAGTAGGGAGAGGAGCCCGCCAAGAGATACCGAATCACGAAGCAAGCGTAAGGTTCCCGCTAAACGGCCTAGAAGGGTTGAAGAGGCCATTGAGGCCTCCACGCACAGGGATGCCGAGCTGACATTCCCTGCACCTCCACCGCTGGATGCTGAAACTGCAGTTAAGCGGGCGTATATGAAGGAGCAATTTCCTGATCATTACTTCGAAAACTTGACTTTTTTACCTGCTCTTGAGCCTATTTCTTCGAGGTGGGCAGATGAGGCCAAAGCAAAAACAGACGCGGTCGAGAAACAATATTCAGAGATGTTCAAGTATTCGCGTAACCTCTCCAGAATCATCCGAGCTTTAATCACGAATACTGACTCGATGCAAAAGACCGCAGAAGGCGATGCAAGGGCCTTAAAAAATTTAGGAAAAGACCTCGAGGATACACAGGCTCAACTTGCTGTTGCTCAATGGGACGCTGCCAACTTCAAGCAACAATTTGAAGATTTACAAAAACGCTATCATGACTTGCTCGAGTCCCATTCTCAAGAGCGCTTAGAGCTGAAAAAGCAAGCGGAGGATGTCAGGTCAGATGCTGCCAAAATGCAACTCGCTTATACCGACTTTGAGCGAGAAAAGGCCGAGTTGGCGAAGAAGAACACCGAATTGGAAAAGAAAAATGCTGACTTGGCTTCCAAGTTGATGGAGGCCGAAAACAGGGCTGCCCTGGCGGAGGGTAATGTCGAAAGCGTCTTCAAATCGGCCGAAGAATCTCACAAACTGCTAGCGGAGGCCCAGGATGAGGTGCAAGGTTTTGCTAAATTATTGATTGAATTTTTCGCACACATAATCCGCTATCGGAACATCTCTTGGATCGACGATTACCCGACTACCTTGGTTCATGTATGGAGCCAAATTGTCGAATAGGAGAAAAAAGAACTCAAGGTAGATTCCATCGACGAAGACAAACTTATGGAAAAGTACTTGAGAGATGACGAACCGACGAGTCTAGCCGAGCGGCGTCGCCTAATTGCTGCCGCCATGAATGAGGAAAAGCGGAAGGCTAAACGAAAGGACGCCTTGGAGGTTGGCTCTTCTTCCATTTACACTAAAACTCCTGAAGTAGAGGAATACGACCCCGAAAATCCGGCAATCCCTCAGACATCTCTTTTATCTCCTATTCCTGAATCGGCTTCAGAGACGGCAGCTACTCCGGCTGAGAAATCATCGGAAGGTATTTCTACCTTTTCACCCCAATTCATCAAATCTGTTTCAACTTTCCATCGCATAGTTGGACAATCAATGAAGAGCCCTTTATTTTCTCCCGAGTTGATAACCGCTACTTCTCATTCCGCAGGTGCTAAACCAGCCGAGAAGGCAGACGTGCCCCAAGGAACCACTGCTGAAACAAAGTCAGCGGAGAGGGATGAAGGAGACAAGGGTAAAGCTGACTCTCCTCATGACGGCGAGATGATAGACGCCTTAAAAGATGATGGTGATGATGAGGGACGTGAGGAGGATCCTGAGGTGGCTATAGTTGGGGAATCAAAAAGTGCCGATGACGTTACTTTAGCTGCACTGAAAGCCGAACAAGATAAATGCATGCAGCTTAAAGTTGAAGACCTAGACCCCGAAAGCCTTAAGCCCCTCGCAGTAGTGGATGCTGGATCAAGGTTAGTTGTTAAGCTTTCGACTAGATCTATTACAGAAGAACTTGCTAAAAAGTCTTCTCTTGATTCCAGCGTTCCGCCTTCCGGGAAAAAGTTGACTGATTCCAGCACTTCAGCCTCAGGGAAGAAAAAGTCAAAGCGCATCTTGATTGATGCTGAAAAAGAGGCGAGGGATGCGGAGAAGGCTGCTAAGAAGTCCAAGTCCACTTCGAAGTCTAAATGATGGAGTGTCTTGCTTTATTTTAGCATTTGATTGGCCCATAATTGTTGCTGCGAGTGCGGCCCTCGCACCTTCTTTTTGCCTGTTTTCCTATACAAATTCATTCATTTGTAAATAAAAATAATTCATTTCCTGCAATGTCTGTTAGTTGTCAGTTCTGTACTTATGTAAAAATGCAAATGCATGTCCTACTATAGTTGTGTAATGGAGTCATAGTGGGGGGAAATATGTGTGTACATATATGCCCCGGTCAGTCTTGAAAAACTATTCAAGTTTTAGTCAAAAAGTCTGAATGTCCCCGATTCTCCGACGGGCTCACATTCCTTGTGTCATTGGTGCCTGTCCTTTTTTTGGCATTTTTTATACTCTCCCATCTTATATTCGGGTTAGAGTTCTTGCTTAGGCGGTCTCTTGTCTGGATGCACCTTCACGCCTCAAAGGACGTCGTCTTCCTGTCCTTTATACTCTCTCTCAATTCTTGAGAGTTAGAGTTAAGAATGTCGTCTTCCCATTCTTTCATGTCTTATTGCACAAACATTCGTTGTGTTTGTTCCTGCATATAAGCTGTTTTCAACTTTTCAGGTTTTAAATTAACATCTTATATTCCATAATCATAATGGAATAGTAGTAGAAGGTATAAATAATGCAGGAAAGTAAATGGCACACGATATTTTTATAATGGTTCGGCTAAGTCGTAGCCTACATCCACTTTATAGTTCTTTGTTCATATCAATAGACTTTTCTAAGGCAAGTCGTGCCTTTTTACAGAGTTCATAAGGTAAACAACAAAAAGTACAACATCCCTAATTCAAATATCGCATCAAGTGTTGGGCATTCCAAGCCCTAGGTACTTCTTCGCCATCTACGGTCGTTATCTTGAAGGCTCCTGTTTCAAGTTTCCGTTGGATAAAAAAGGGTCCTTCCCACTTTGGACCGAGGTGAGGAAGGGATGGAAAAACTCGCTTTAGCACCAAATCTCCTGGTTCAGAGGTCCTAAAACGAACATTTTTGTCATAATAGCGTGCCATCTGACATCGATGTCTTGACGCATGCAAGTCTGCCTCGTCCCTTTTCTCTTCGATTTCATCAAGAGACTCGAGGAGGAGTGCCCGATTCGTCATCGGTTCATAATATGTCGCCCTGTGAGAGGGAACTTCAAGCTCTACCGGAATTACCGCTTCTGAACCAAATGAGAGAGAGAAAGGAGTATGACCGGTAGCTATCTTAAACGTTGTCCGATATGCCCACAAAGCTAAGGGAAATTCATCCACCCATTTTTCCTTTGCACGTTCTAATCGCTTCTTGAGGATGGACTTTATGACTTTGTTTATTGCTTCTACTTGCCCGTTTGACTATGGATGGGCGACTGTAGTGTACCGTTTGTCGATCTTATATTTCTGGCAGAAATTTCTGAATTTGGCACCGTCGAACTGGGTTCCGTTATCAGTTATAATGGTCCTTGGAATCCCACGAAACTTATCACCTTTCTCCCTGTGATTTTGGTTAAGGGCTCAGCTTCCACCCACTTCGTAAAATAGTCCACAGCGACTATTGCATATTTCGCTCCTCCTTTGGCAATCGGTAGAACACCGATGATGTCAATTCCCCACATGGCAAACGACCAAGGACTCACCATCGATTTAAGCTGGGTCGGTGGTGCTCTGGGGATCTTGGCGAATCTCTGGCATTTGTCGCAGCGTCGTGAATAGTCAGCTGCATCTTTATTAATTGTGGGCCAGAAGTATCCATATCGTAATACCATCTTTGCTTAGGTCTGACCTCCCGTATGATCTCTACACTCACCTTCGTGTACTTCTATTAGTATACGCTTGATGCCGTCGTGTGCTATACATCGTAACAGGGGCATATAAAATCCTTGTCTATAGAGAGTATCATCTTGAAGGATGTATCTGGTGGCCTTGTGAACTATGGCCCGCCTCTCACTCTTCTTTGACGGGAGTATCCCATTTCTAAGGAAATTCTTAATTGGGGTCATCCACGACTCCTTTTCCGGTTCTGCTTCAAAAGCTAATTCAATTTCCATCGACTCAAAGCTTGGCGATCCCAACATTTCAATTGGAATCATTTCGATTTCCTTCGGATTGTCGGAACTAGCTAGCTTTGCTAGCCTGTCTGCCTTCTGGTTTTCAGCTCTTGGGATATGCATTATGTTATACCGTTCCAAGTTGCTCAACATCTCCTCCACTTTCCCGAGATGGGCGATAAGTCGAGGTCCCCGAGCCACAAACTCCTTCCGCACTTGGCAGACGACTATTTTGGAGTCGCAAAATATATCCAATGCCTTTATTCCGAGTTCCTTAGGAAGTTTCAGCCTGGCAATCAGGGCTTCATATTCAGAGTCGTTATTAGTCGCTGAAAATTCTAATCGCAGAGCATGATATAACGATCGTCCCTCAGGAGTAACTAAGACGACTCCAGCTCCGGACCTTCGGTCGTTCTTGGCTCCGTCTATGTACAACTTCCATGGATCTAATTTTAATTCCTCCTCTGACTTGACCACCTTGTCATTGATCATTTCCTCCTCTGGAATTGTGAACTCTACTATAAAGTCAGCCAGAGCTTGCCCCCTGATCGATCTCCGCGGCTGAAAATTTAAATCAAACTGACTTAATTCAATATTCCATTTGATCAATCGTCCCGATGCTTCGGGTCTTTGCAACACCTGCCTTAGAGGCTGATCAGTGTATATGGTTATTGGGTGAGCTTGAAAATAGTGGCGAAGTTTTCGGAAGGCGATCAGGAAGTTGTAAGCAAGCTTCTCAATCCTTGGGTAGTTGCGTTCTGCAGCTGCCAATTTCTTACTTACATAATATACCGGCCTTTGCACTTTGTCTTCTTCTCGGACCAAGGCGGTGCTAACAGCTTGAGCCGACACTGCTAGGTAAACAAACAGCTCTTCATGATCCACTGGCTTCGACAAAATCGGTGGTTTCTCTAGTAATTCCAATAAATTTCGAAAGGCCTCAACACAGTCCGCAGTCCATTCGAATTTTTTCTTTCCCCTTTTTATCAAGTCAAAAAATGGGACGCATTTGTCTGTTGCTTTGGAGATAAATCTACTCAACGCAGCTACTTTCCCTACAAGACGTTGGACATCTTTGATTCTCCTTGGTTCTTCAATGTTTCTTATCGCTGCTATTTGACTGGGATTGATTTCAATCCCTCGAGAGCTCACGATGAAACCTAGAAACTTTCCAGATGCCACTCCAAATGAGCATTTCAAAGGATTTAACTTCATCCGATACTTTCGTAGGATACCAAACATCTCTGCCAAGTCTTGTGTATGGCTGGAGGACTGTTTCGATTTGACAAGCATATCATCCACATAAACTTCAGTAGTCTTCCCTATTTGGTTATAAAACATCTTGCTCACCAAGCGTTGGTAGGTAGCTCCAGCGTTTTTCAATCCGAACGGCATGACCACATAGCAATACAACCCCAAATTTGTAATGAAGCTCGTGTGCTCTTGATCGGGCACATGCATGGGAATCTGGTTGTACTCGGAATATGCGTCCATGAAAGAAAGAAGTTCATGTCCCCTTGTCGAATCTACAAGCTGGTCAATTTTGGGGAGTGGGAATCTATCTTTCGGGAAAGCTTTGTTCAAGTCTGAAAAATCAATGCATGTCCGCCACTTTCCATTTGACTTCTTTACCAAAGCAGGATTCGATATCCAATCGAGATATGTCGAATCTCCAATAAATCCGTTCTCTTTCAACTTCTTCACTTCCTCTTTCAGAGCTATCGACCTCTCTGGGCCCAACACACGTCTCTTTTGCTTTACAGGCGGGTGTTTTGGGTTTATACTCAGTGAATGACTCATGATGGATGGCGATTTCCCACACATGTCGGCGTGGGTCCAGGCAAACACATTCAGGTTTGCCTTCAGGAAGTCAGTCAGTTCTTTAGCTCGGTGTGGATCCAACTGGGATCCAATCTTCAAAACTTTTGCTGGATCAGCTTCGTCAATGGGTATGTCCACTGTCGCTTCGTTAGGAGTTGCATTTCTAGCCTCTGGTTCCTCATCTTCTCTGTGATCCAAATCTTCAGGCATTCCCTTGGGCAACTCCTTCGGGGCTGATCCCTCTAATTACTATGCCGAACCCTCCTTTGGAGGAGGTGAGGTACCTTTAATCTCGATGTTGAGTCCCTTCATCAGCATCTTTAACTCGGCAATATAGCAAGCCCGTCCGGAGACTTGATCTCCTCTCATTACTCTTGTTCCGGCTTCAGTTGGGAACTTTAGCAATTAACACCATGGGGCGATACAAGCCCTGAACTCTGCAAGAGCATGCCTTCCTAAAAATGCGTTGTAGGGCAAATCTACGTCTAGCACTATGAACTGAAGCATTCGTACTCTTCGACGATCCCCTTGCCCCAATGTTACGGGCAATTCTATATACCCCATTGGAGCTGTCGATGCCCCGTTGAAGCCTCGGATCCAACCTTCACAAGGCTTCAAATCTCCAGACTCAAGTTTCATCTGATCAAATGACTTCTTAAACAAAATGCTGACAGAGCTTCCATTGTCCACTAGTACCTTATGAACCAGTGTCGGTTCAACGGTAGTGGTTATGACCAACGGATCTTCGGTAGGTGACTGGATTTCGGTATCGCCTCTGCTACGGAACACCACATCATCGAACATTGTCTTCTGCTGTTTCACAGGGGTGATATCTTCCAAATCGTCGCACTCATCCACATCTACGTGCTTAACTACATTAACGTATTGGTCCATTGCTCAGAAACTGTGGATAGCTGGGTGGAGTCCACCTACTATGGTGTTAATAACAATTCCTTTGCCTTTCTGTTGCGCTGTAGGCTTGGGAGCAGACTGATTCTGGTTTGGGGTCTATTCTCCTTGCCCCCTGTCTCTTGGGGCAGCCTTATACTCATCCAATTTTCCTTCGCGCAACAGCTTCTCAACTACATCTCTTAAGTGTCGACATTCATTCGTTGAATGCCCATGAGTTCCATGAAATAAACAAAATTTTCCAGTTGCGATTTCTTTCTCTGTTGAATCTCGTGACGGCGGTCTTTTGTATTGCAAAACATTGTATGTGTCTAAATAAATATTCTCTAAAGTGTCATTCAACGGTGAATAATTCTCAAAGGTCTGGAACCGGGGTCTTTTGTCAGAATTACTTCCTCGGTTCCTATTTCTCCTGTTACCATTCGCATTGCTGTTGCTGTTGCCCCGTTTCCATTATTATTGTTTCCATTCTTGTTTCCCACATTCACTTCGACTTTCCCAGAATTTTCTCCAGACTGCTTTATGGCAACATTACTCCGAACAGTTTCTTTTGAAGCCGCTCCGGACTTCCTCTTTCTGTTTTCCCTTGCTTCCTCTCGTCTTAACTGAATATTGGCCTTCTCATTAAACAACTCTCTTGTGGGAGGTGGCTTCCAAGAAAGATAATCTCCAAACTCGGAATCAGGATCAACTCCTTCCGTTAAAGCCATAAAATGGTAGGCTCATGCGGGTCACTGACTTCTGTTACAGCTAAGTTGAAACGGTCAAGGTATGACTTCAGATACTCACCCGGCGCTTGCTTAATTCTCAATAATTCAATAAAATTCTTAGACTTTCGGGCCTGAAGTCGGAAGCGATTCATAAAACGTTCACTCATTTCCTTGATATTCGATATCGATCGAGGAGGAAGTCGGGTAAACCATAGTAATGCCACGTCTTCTAAGTAAATCGGGAAAGCCTTACACTTCACTGCGTCAGGGGCAGCGACAGCATTCATAAGCCATGCGTATCGCATCAAATGTTGTCCCGGGTCGGTTCTCCCGTTATACCTGTCCATCTGCGGCAAGTTAAAACGTCGGGGGAATTGAAAGTCAAGGATGTCACCAGTAAAGGGAGTATGGCTTTGCTCAATGCCATAATCTTCATTGGTGTAGTTTCGACTCTCAGACATGATCTAGCATACAATAGCCCATACGTCAGCATTGGTCAAGGGCCGTTAAAGCTCCCTGGCTCTGATGTTCGGGTTTCCTCTGGGCTCCTGATCAGGGGACGCCCTCCTTCTTCTAGCTGCTTCTGCTCTGCTTTGCTCCCTACGTTCCCGGTCGATCTCGGGAGGAAGGGGCTGAAGCATTTGTCCCTGAGTGGGATTGGTAAGGTTAGGGTCTCTAGGCAACACATGGGATCCACGCATTGGTAATAACATAGGCTCTCTCAAGCTCAGGTCATTGGGTCCTAGTACCCGAGCAGCGTCCTCGCGAGATCCCAAAAATCCGAAAGTCATTTGCTCCAAATTCTGCGGTCGTTCGAGTGGCCTTCTTTCACGGGGCCGTTCTTCCTCAGAAGAAGAAGACTGATCCATTGCAGTGTAATGAACCGGGGATGGAGTTCTTT
This sequence comes from Allium sativum, assembly GCA_030737875.1. Taxonomy (NCBI): domain Eukaryota; kingdom Viridiplantae; phylum Streptophyta; class Magnoliopsida; order Asparagales; family Amaryllidaceae; genus Allium; species Allium sativum. The sequence continues at coordinate 587,439,858 of CM060916.1, forward strand.
GTCTGCGGAGTTCGCCAATTTCCCTACTCATGATTCTCAAATTCTCTTGCATCATAAGATTAGTGCGCTCGTGGATTTTTATAGCCTCCCTAGTGCTCTCAAGCATGTCAAGAAGGCGCGAAAAATCTCCTTGGGTGACAGGCGCAGATGGATTGATCTGGCCGTTGGTCCTGGTGGCTGGAGTCGGAGCATTTGGAGGGGCTCGAGTAGAGGTTCCAGCATCACCTAGTATCGGATAGGAGCTGAGCAACCTGATCGGATCGGAGCTAAGAAAACTGTTCGGATCGGTTCGGGTTAGGGGAGTGCACTTCTTCAATGTCTCCTACTCGGTTCGGATCGGAGCTCTCTCCTTGAGGTCGGTTCGGATTTCCTGAACCTGTCCGATCCGCTCCCGAACTCTGCCCACGAGACCTTGTCACGACCGGGTTTTGCTGATCTTCACCAACTTCGTTCCCTCGACTGGTTTGAACTTCCTTGCCTTTTCCTTTGGCTATAGTTCTTCAACAATCAACAAGTATTCAAAAGCGTCAAAAATTGGGGTTTAACTTCTTTGAAATCAACGGCCCAAAAAGTAGAACGATAATCAAAGAAAAACAGAGAATTCAAATGTTCTCAGTGAAAGCACCAAAATGTTAGACCAAAAAGTGGTTCTAACACCCAACTTAACTAAAATCAAAATAAAATAAGATCGAAAATGAAAAGGAGACACGGGATTTATAGTGGTTCGGCGTTGAAAAGCCTACATCCACTTTATAATCACTTTGCTTGATGATGTAGATGAAAATACAATGAGATATTCACTCAACTTCACTCGCTTTTCATATACATTCACTTAACTATCTCAACAAATACTTTGAATGATGATTTTGGATTGTTTGGAGTGTTGGAATTCGGTTCTCTTTGATGTTTGAACTGTAAGAGTGCTCCAAAAATGATCCTTTCAAATGCCTCTTGATGGGGTATTTATAGGTGGTAATACACCCAGAATCCGGTTCGGATCGGAGCTACGTGGCTCTTATCCCATCATTCTCAGGCTCAGATGGATTTCAGTGTTGACAACGCACCAGGTTAGTGGCCAACGTGGGTTGAAAGTGGATGTAACTGCCCCGATTATCCAGGAGATCGTTGGGTGAAGCAACATGGTATACTGGGTTCGGTTCGGAGGGGCGAGTAGAAGGGGTTCGGATCGGGGCATCCGATCTGGTCCGACCTGTGTTGAACTTGAGCTCTTGTCCATTTTGCTCTGTTCCGTTCTGGTCTGATAGTGGCCCTCTGATCCGATCCGATGCTTTTTAGGAAGAAGTGTTCTTCGACGCTTGACATCTCGACTTTGTGTAGCCTAATTCACAAAGTGGGCTAATAGCCGCTAACGAGAAATAAGAAAATCGAGCTTCTGAAGGGTCTTGACGATGACAAAGATTGAGGACCGTTATCAGCAGTTCTCTTTTGTAACTCATGTCATATTGTCAAGTCATACGTATTGTGCTAGTTATGTAATGTTGTTTAAGTCATATTCTAAGTTATCTGTTCGTTGCTTCCTTGTACGGAAGCAACAATAGCTGATATGTATTATACATATCACCTGTATTATCCTGTACTTTTTATTTTGTAATAAATAAAAGAGTGTTACGGAACACTATAAAAACCGGTCAGCCTTACAAAAAAAAGGTTTTGATTTCTAAATTTTAAATTTAAATGTATCAAAATATTGATGTATATCTCATAATAAATTAAAATTTTAAGTCCTTTCTAAAATTAATTTTTATCTATATTTATGAATATATGTCTATATCAAAATAGTTTACTTTATATAATACAATTTTTATATTCTCTTTAAAAATATCTTCAAATTTTTATTACAAGTAGTACCCTACTATGATTATTTAACTCCTTAGAATTATTCTGAATATCTTACTACTTATCATGAATATTTCTATCAAATTCTTATCTTTATTACTCTTTCAGTCACCTTCATTAGTATAATTAATCTAGAAATTTACATTATTTTTGTTTGACTCAAATAATGTATAATATATGCATAATAGTTAGATATTACTTTAAATATCTTTTACGAAAATACATATCATCATCAAATCATTATTATCATAATATCATTACACATCTTATCATATCATTTATTACAATGCATGTACCCACATTACAAGTTGCATATCATTCAATAAATCATCTCATATTGCTTTACATATAGCTCATAATACTTTATAACCAATATATTGCACACACTACATTACATATTGATTTTTAACTCCACACATAGAAAAGTATATGATATGGGGAATTATTGTTTTAGAAATATATAGTATTATTAAACACATAACATATTTACTTTGACTTGATTGATTTGTTTGATTTGGTTGACGTGGTTGGTTGGTTGAATTAATTGACTTGTCTGATTTGTTTGACATAAATAACTTGATTGAATTGTTTGACATGGTTGAATCTCATTGGTAGAGTGTTAGAAATATACTTATGCATTTATGGTTGATAGGAGTGTTATAGGTTTTTAGGATAAATAAAAGTTACAAGAAAATGGTTGGCTTTATTTTTAAATTTATTTGAATGGATGTTTTGTGACAACAAAACTTAAATTGGTTGATTGTTTGGATTAAATCACTTAACTTATGTCATAATTTTAAGGATGTCTTATCAGAATTATTTCTTAGTCTAGATTAAATTTATAATTTTAAGGGAATTATAGTTTACGCTAGGATTAAGGGGGAGTTTTTTAGATTCTAGGATTAGTTGAAGGTTCAAAAAGTGTTATTTTGGTTGATTGTTTAGATTGATTGTTTGAATTTCTTGTTTGAATTGCTTGGTTGAATTGCTTGTCTGATTTGCTTGTTTGGATTGATTTGCCTGTTTGAATTAGTTGGATTGCTTAGATTATTATCCTTCTATTGGACTAGTATAGTCATAATTTTAGTGCGGTTTATAATCTTTTAGGCTTAGAATCATAGAGTTAGAGGGAGACATAAGGATATCATAAAATTAGGGATAGTTATATATATTAATACTTTAGTATAAAATATTATAATAAAATATGTATAGACAGATATAATATTTAGGGGGAGTATTTTATGATTATAGATTTAGGACTCAGGGGAGTACTTTACTTTGTAGGAATTATTTAGATAATTATAGGATTTAGGTGGAGTAGTTTTAAGTTTCTTTTTGATAATGCAAAAGGAGGAGAAATTATAAAACATAGAATTAGTTTCTAGGATTCATATAGACAGGGGGTTGTATTAGAAGGATCATCATCAACAGGTATAAACAGATGTGAATATATATTTTATAAACTAAGGTTGTCATCATAAAAAAGGGGGAGACTATTAGAAAATGGTGTTTAGATGACAACAACCTGATTTCAATATTAATTGATTATAAAATATATACTAACACTTTTATCTAGAATATATATTTATATATACATATGTTGGATTTATATATAGGAATTATTACTAAAGGCTATACAGTTTAAGGATGTTAGAGATTCAGAATTCAGAGATGATTCAACACTTATGAGTAATCGAGATTTCAAGAGTTCAAGATATATATAGTAATAGATTCTAGTTTACGTAAAACTCTAAATAGCACTCCAGGTTCAAATTCAAATTCTGCTTTTCAATTTATGATTTCAAATTCTATCTTCAATCGCTATCTTCCCTATTTTATTTTTTTACTTTCGATTTCAAACCCAAATTTTATATATTATACTTTTATATACCTTATATTTATATAATTTTAAACTCTATAATTTTATAAATATGTTCATATCTTATATTTATGTTTTCATATGTTTTTATACTTTACAATACTCATTTACAACACTATGTTTTAATTTAAGAATTTCCAGAATTATATATATATATATATATATATATATATATCATAACACATGAAAATTGCTCAAAATTCAAATCTTACACATGCTTATGTCGACATACATATATGTTTATGTTAACATATAACTATCACTTTTTTGATTTTCAAAGGAAGTGTCTTATCACTATTTGTGACGCTCTAGAAACATTGCAACCTTTCAAAACTTATAAATAGGGGCTAATTTCTAAATTTTTTCATCATTCTTCTTCTCCATCTTCATCTCCTTTCTCTATACCATTATATTTTCTTATTTTTATGATTTCTACGCTTATACTCTGCCGAATTCAATTCTATTTTCATAAAACTTCTTCTCTTCTCACTCTTTACTCATTACTTTCTGAATCGAAGTGCTATTGAAGAGTTATAGGGAAATTGTAATCATTTGGGAAGTGTTTGGGTAATCGGTGTGACCCTTGTAGCCATTAAATCAAGGAGGTTGGAGTTGGTGTGACCCTTGTAGTCATGAAATCAAGGAGAGAATACTTGATCAAGAGTGTGGAATCGGTGTTACCCTTGTAGCGTGAAATCAAGGAGAGGATTGTAATTGGATATTGATAGAGTAATAAAATCTGTGCAATCCAGCTATTAACTGGCTTTTTGGTCCGGTTCTCAAAAGTACATGAGACACGCTCGACGCAACGCATCGCATGAAGCTAAGCCGAGAGGGACGCTTGGGAGTGAAGGAGACAGCGTTGAAAAGGAACCATGCTGCCAAGGGCCTCGCAATTCCCCTAACACATTTCTGAACCAAGACTCTAAATCCCTTGGAGTCGCGAGCTCGAACCTTGAGATCCCAAACATCCATGCCTATGGCCTTCGCGCCTCTCATAACGTGAACTCCGTAACCTTTGGGGCGCTAATTTAGCACCCTTAAGGGCTAAGAATTTCGCGCCCATCAGGGTGCGAAATTCACACCCAGTAGGGTGCAAAATTCATACCCAAGGGTGCGAATTTCGCACCCCAGGAGGTACGAAATTCGCACAGGTGCGAAATTCGTACCCTTCGAGGTAAGAAATTCGAACCCTTCAGGGTACGAATTTCGTACCCCCAAAGGGTACGAGTTTCGCGCCTGGTAGGTTGCGAAATTCTATCCTACGGGGTATGAATTTCGCATCCCACGAGGTGCGAAATTTGCACCCCAAGGCTGGGTGTGAAATATGCATAGGCGCGGATGTTAGGTGCGAAATTCTGGGTGTGGTCCCCTATTTTCACCTACTCCTACCTAATCCTACCTAACCCCTCTCGTATAAGTACCCCATAGCATCACACTTCAAAGGGGTTGGATTTTGTGAACTTGAGACCTCTTGAGAGCTCCTTTAATTACATCTCCACTTTGAGGAAGAAGAAGGGAAAAAGTGTCTTTTTCCTAACATATTAAATATATGATAATTATGACATCATATAACTTAGAGATGAATGTAATGAGATATCATGAGTGTGCTACTACCTTGTAATCCTCAAGTGATAAATAATATTCCAACACCTCTTCAAAGTGGACGTAGGCCTCTCTCGAGGCCAAACCACTATAAATTCCTCGTGTTATTTACCGCTTTCTTATACTTAGTTACACGGCCGAAATTATAATTCCTAGTAATAGGAATCTTCGGTGTTTCCAACATTTTTTGCCGTCAGAATTTGGTGCTTTCACTGAGAAAACTCAGATTTGCGCCTCTGTCGCACATTGTCATCTTGACTTCGACGAGCTTTAGGTTCCTTTGCTAAAACCTGCCGCCGAGTCTGCTCACAATGGCAAAGCGACCAAAGAACGCAATGATCGGCTCTTCAGCCATAGCTGAAGCCGGAACATCCCAACATCCTCAGTCGGTGAATATCCTGGCCACTAATAAAAACGTCCCCCCTTCTGTGGAGCCGAAGCGCCCACAACACAAGCTCAAATCCGCGCACATAGTGAGAAATATGAGAACACAACAGTTAGGGTCAATCAAGCATTAAGGACTAACATCGACCTCATGCGACAACTTCAAGAAAGTCAGCGCATTGTCGCTCGACATCTGCTAACTCGGAACAATGCTCAACCTCGACCAACCGTCTCGGAAACTTCCTCTTTCGAGCCGAGGGGCTCGCATCAAAGAAGGAGTTTTAATCTTATCAATAACGTCGCCATTCGCACCAATGCCCTCGACAATGGTAACGACAATGGCCACACCCATGGCAATGGGAGCGGCAACGGGGACCGAACTACAGTCACATATAGCGAGGGGGCACAATACCGAGATCGCTCTCGCTTGATCATCAATGACAGACCAGTTACGACCAACCAACTGCTTCCTCGACCAAACCAACGGTTGTCCATCGAGATGATGGACCTACTATTCCAGCGGTCTGCACTCTTCTAGAATAGGATCCGCATCAACCCGCTCCGCACAAGGATCCGATTATAGATGTCGAGGACATGGAAGAAGATGACCCAGACATCCATTATAGAAGACACCCTCATAACAGAACTCCGAAACCTCGCCAAAATTCATGGGTCCCGATAGCGGATCCCCATCCAACTTACCTTCTCGATATGGTCCGAAGGATCATGAGGGAAATGCGAGGGAATGAGCATGGCTCATGGGAGGGCCACCTTAGGCGTAATCCTTCACAAGAAGAAGTAAACGTAGCCAAGTGGCCATGATGCTTCAGCATGCCATAGATGCCACTCCATGATGGCTCCGCCGATCCTTGTGCTTCCCTGAACCAGTATGAGTGGCAAATGGATTCAAGACGGGGCACTAATCTAGTCAAATGCAAGTGCATCCCAGTCTTCCTATCCGGGACCGCTTTACTTTGGTTCTCTAGCCTCCCACTTGATTCCATCATCAACTTCTTCCAACTTGCAATAAAACTAGTCAAGCAATTCATGGTGCATATCCCGACTCCAAAGAATTCCCTTACTTTGTCCAACCTATACCAAGGACCCGCCGAGTCGCTCATAAGCTACCTCTCCCGGTTCAACATCGCTGTCGCCGAGGTCGAGGATCCAGACCCTCGCACCATACTCTTTTAGTTAGCAAAATGTGTCCTTCCCACTTTCGAATTTGGGGCATGGATCGATCGAAAGCAGCTAAAAAGCCTCGACGCTTTCTACGAAATGGCGGGGCAGTACTTATGCCAAGAGGAAGCGAGATGGAATTGGCTCTCCGAAACCAGTCGCCCCAACGACTCTCAAGCAGACGCTGCAAATAATAACCTCAGAGGAAGACAAATAGGAGAGCTCTCTAATCAGAACAAAGGGACGGGTCCCTACAGGCAAAGACCGAATAATGGTAGGTAAGGCAGCCGAAACAATGGTCAGGCCTCGACCGAACCAAGGAAACCCGACCCTTACCGAGCCTTCGAGACGTACACCCCACTAAATGAGGACTTAGAAACAATTTACTTAAAGACACGCAACACATTGCCATACAAGAAGCCACGCACCAGGGAATCAACCGACCTCGAGAGAAACACTGGAAGGTATACAACTACGTGTATGGACATAATACCAATGAGTGTTGCCAGCTCAAGGATATAATTGAGAAGCTTATCCATGAGAAATGACTTGAGCAATATGTCCAACAACCCTTTCCTCCCGAAGCAAGTTCAAAGCCTTTGACGTCAGCACCTCAGGAGCCTGCCAAGATGCCCCCGGGTCCATCTAACCCGAGGCGAGGAATCGTGATTAACACTATATAAGGCGCACCTTATCCCACACATGATAGTTTTCAGAAAATGGAAGAGTATGTGAGTTCGATAAAGCATGCTACTCATAAGGCTTCATCCGCTCCCGATGGATCTGTCCCAGCCAAGCTTTAGAAGATCATGCGGGATGACATTTTCTTCCGTGAAAGAGATTCCGTGGGAATTGAAATCCCGACCACTGGTTATCACGGCTTAGATCGGTGCCACTTATGTCCAAAAGGTATTAATTGACTCGGAAAGTATAAAACCCCATGCCCGTTAATGTCACTCACTAAGGGAATGCAATAAATTTCGTGAAACGTTATAGGTAAATAGACACAGAATAATTACAAGACAAATATAAATAAGATAGCAGCCGAAATTTTTTAATTTTTATTTCAAACATAAATCATAATGCCATGGTCCATAATATCATAAGTCAAAAAAACCATTATAATAAAACAACATCTATCTTGCATCGTCAGAGTACATAAGAATATGAAAAGCATAATTCCCCAATTTAAAGAGTTAAGCCATGGTAGAGACAAGAACTTGAGCCATATTTATAAGTAGCTCCTAGGAAGATGATATCTGAGTCCTGACTATGCCTGAAGTGTTTCCTCCCTGCGAACCTTGGGGGGGGGGGAGGAAACGAAAGAAAGAAGGAGAAACAAAAGGGTCAAGCATAAAGTCTGGCGAGTCTATTTACTTTTAGTTAGTAAATAAATAAAAGTAACATGATAGGCATATAAAGTGGATAAGAGAGATCACTGCATAAATGGCAGGTGTGACAAGGTAAGCAAGATAAGGTGTATGTGCCTCACTAATGATTGCTCTGCACTATTACTAGTTTAACTAAAATGAGATGATCTCTTCCACTATAAGTTGGTAGACTTGGGGCATACGTCCGAGTGTACCCTAACCAGTACCCTAATCGATTGGCTCCCTACCCTGTAGATATCCTGTGCTGGCACTACAGTAGGAGGTCTCACTCCCTAAAGTGGCAACCATTAATGTAACAACCCGAAAAATTAGAACCAATTTAAAAATATTATTTTAACAATTTTAGTGGATGTTAAATATTTAAAATAATTTACTTTAAATAATAACGATGAAAATTTTATTTAAATCGAAGTTTGAACGAATATATTTATTTTAATTTTAAAAGGAGTTAGAAATAGCGCGGTAGTTTGAAAATTTGAATTTGAACTTTGACTGAATGTACAGGATTCAAAATAAATTGGATTTGGGTGAAACCAAAAATATTAGAATCTGTTTAAATATATCTTTCCAACGAATCTAGAAAATTGAAATTTCATAACAGGAATCAAAAGTTATGGCCAGCTTAATATTCAAAATTGTCGCTATGGAATTTATATATTTTTTAATATTAAAAATAGCTATTTCACAAATTATGTAATAACCCGAAAATCTGGGTCAGTTTAAAATTTTTATTTTGGCCATTTTAGCGAATTTTGATCATTTAAAATAGATTATTTTAAATAATATCGACGAGAAATTTATTTTGAATATAATTCGAATGTATATATTTATACGCGTCGTTGTAGAATATAAATAATTATATATAATTATGAAAGGAATTGAAAATGGCGCGGTAGTTCGATAATTCGATTTCAAACTTCAATTGAATGTAGCGGGTGCAAAACAATCCGGATTTTAGTGAAACCAAAAATAATAGGATCTAATTGATTATATCTTTCCAACGAATCTGAATAATCGAGATTTCATAGCGGGAATCAAAAGATATGCCAGTTGAAAATTCTGAATAGTCGCTATGGAATTCAGGCCCTTAAAAATGGGAATTTTGCAAACGACCTCAGATTTCGATGAAACCACTTTTGTTGGGTCCGTGATGTCGAGTTATTGCTAGGTTTCAAATTTCATAATTTTTCGAATCAATATGTGAGCGTGGCAAAGGAAAACGTGTTTTGACCATTTCAGTTGATTTTAATCGACTGGAAATTGGCCATTTTTCCAACGGTCTCAGAATTCGACGAAACTAGTTTTGTTAGGACCGTATCGTCAATACGAAGCTAGAAAATATTTTTCTGGAATTTTTCTAGTTAGTATGTGACCCCAGTGAATTGAAATGCGCGTTTAAAGTCAATATATAGAGTTATATGTTGATTTTGACGAGAACTGATTCAAACAGTCGAATCAGCCTACGATACATATCCCATTGTGTTCGGAATGGGGGTAATACGCTAGGGACGACAGGCGGTGGGCCTCGTTTTGAGGTCATATGTAAAAGTCAACTTTTTCATAATTAAAATAATTAAAAATTTGAAATCCTCTCTCCTCTCCCCTTTAATCTCTCTGGCCCCTCCCCCTTTCTGATTTTAAACCGATTTATAAAAAAAATTTGAAAGAGGAGGGCGACGCGGGGAGAGCCGCCGCCGCATCGCCCCCCCAGATGAGCCGCCGCCGCCCCAGGTGGGGCGCCACCTCTGCCGCCGCCTCCCTCTCTTCTTCTTCCTCCCTCTCTCGCCTCCATCTCCTCCTTCTTTTGCATACAACCGCCGCCCCCTGCGCGCAACACCCAGCCACCACCTCCGCCTCCCCTTCATCTGCCGCCACCTTCTTCTTCTCCTCCCTCCTTTGACGCACTCTCCCCTCTTCTGCATAGACCCGCACCCCCCCTAAGACCCGAACCCGCACCCCCCTTGGCCCAAACCCTCGACGCCGACCACCACTCCAACCGCGCGGTCCCCCTCCTCTGCAAAACGCTGTAAGCCCCCTTCTATTTTATTTTATGATTTAAAATAGAAAAGACGTGTTTTTTAAAATATAAAAGGCGTGATTTTTAAAATATAAAAGAAGTGAGCTTCAAAATAGAAAAGATTAGATTTTTGAAATTGAAAAGACGGAATCTTTATATGAAGAATAGCGGGATAAAAATAAAATTTTTATCTATATAACATCGTAGTAAAAATCGAATTTTATCTATTTAATAGCATAGTAAAAATTCGATTTTTAAATATATGAGGTGATTATAGAAATATGATTTTTAAATTGAGAGTGAACAAATAAAAATGTGACTTTTATTTTAAAGACATCAAAATATAAAAATGTGTGATTTTTATATATGTAGTGGCTACGGGCAAACGAAGATGATAAAAAGGCGAGAATGAAGAAGATTTCTATAAATGAAGTGTCGTGAAGTTGGATAGCTATTGGTGAGAACTTCTCACTCAAAATCTCTTTCTCTAGTTATATATATATATACTAGGATGCAGACGGTGTTTAGTAGCACCCGACACAATCGTCCACAGACCATGGACTTGTTTGATTGGTTGTGTAGTTGCTTAGATTATTTGGTTTGAATTGACTTGTTTGGTGAAATGGAATGGATTTGATTGATGTGTGAATGGCGTGGGCCTTCACTAGACCGGGGATAAGGCTAGGCCTCGTCCCGTTTCTAGTATCGTGCCGTTAGGCCGCCGAAATTTTCTAAAATAAAAATTGTTAGTTAAAAATAGTAAAGTGTTGAAATAAATATTTTTGACGTTAAAAATATAAATTTTAACGTGAATGTGAATAAATAAATATTCATTTACAAATCAGACGATTTGTTTATATACACTGATTTGACTGAAATTGATTGGGATGATAAATTTTACACATCACCCAACTGCACAAATAATATTCAGTGTTTATTGATTTGAAACCCCACACGGGTGTTGGGATGATGTTTGGCGTACACTAATCCCAATTATTTAATTAATGTCGGTCGATTGATTGACAGACTGTTATATGCGTAAGATATCTATATTTGATGCTTATACAGTGTAGTGCACTTTGGTTGATGGTTGATTGTTTATTATTGCTATTATATACATGTGTTGTATGGAATCCATATAATTAACATTATATGGTGATTGATTGGGCCTCATTCCAATCGGGAAAATAAGGAATATTATAAAAGAAAATTCATGTGTTGAATATAAAAATAGTCATGTGTTGACGATGTTCATGTGTTGAGTGAAATAATTTATACAATGAAATTTACATCTTTATCATATTTAAAATTAGAACTACTTTACGGTTGAAGTCTAATTGAAAATCAAACGATAGATACCATAGTTTTATAAAATATTTTACATAACAAAAATAGTGATGTGTTGACAGTACTCATGTGTTGAGATTAGTCAGGTGTTGGAAGAAATATAGATTCATGTGTTGAATGGAATAAATATTCATTTGTTGAATAGAATAACGGATTTATTGAAATATATAAACCTGTGTTGATTAGAGTTGCGCTATTTTGACGTGAACGATATTTATATCGATTATATTCGTTTTATAATGAATATAGAAAAGAAGTGATTTCCAAATATAACGTTTTGAAAATATTATCATTTATATAGTAATGATATAAAATATTCAGTTTTGATTAGAAATTGAAATAGTGTTGAAATGGTTTTGAAACGAAGTTAAAACGATTTATCAAATACGTTTTAAAAGGATATTGACGAAATATATAATATATATATATATATATTATATATATAATGGCCTGAATAGAACGCGCCGCTCCGCGGCAGTTCGTGAATTTCGACCATTGACTTCGAATAGACGTTGCGGGAGATCCGACCGTCGGATTCTCCTAAAACCGGAACCGTTGGGTTCGTATCGAAAAGAGCTTTCCAATGAATATTAGAAATTTAAAATCTAACAGTTGGATTGGGAAATATGTCCAAATCAAATTTGAAAAAGGTCGCTATAAGTGCAGTTCGATGGCCGTTGATGGAAATCGACTGTACGGCCCTTGATAAAAATTTTAAAATATCAATAATTTGTGTAAAACCATAATATATGGATTGGAAAGAACTGAGATGAAAAACTCAATATTTGAAAAGACAAAAGGAGATTTTTATCGAAATGAACTAGTTTTGAACTCGAATTAAAATCAATTTATTTTTGAAATAAATAAATTGAATTTGAAAGTGATTTTAAAAATAACCAATATTCCCAATATGTGAATTGGACTGGAGTTGAATCGAAATTATCTTCGGAATATTTCGATGTTGGATTTCGTGACTATACAGATATTGTTATGGGAATTTGAAAGATATATTTTATATCGTTATTTCCAATACGATATTTGTTGGTTTCAGAATTTGGTATTGAATATAAGCCGATATATTTTCTATTTAGAGCCTTGTATTTAATATCAAATGTGATTTGGGTTTATCGTGAATCTTGTTTTAGATGACATTGGTTCTTTAACCCAGTTAAAGACAGGATATTGATTTTTGAAAAGATTAAAGCTAAGTGGAGTTTTAATGAATCTTTAATTAGATTGAAAAGTGAATTGATAATTTAAATTATCAAATCTGAAAGGTGATCGAGAATGGAGTACCACCAGTTTTGCTCCAAAGCGATAGTAAATCTTTAATTAGATTTGAACGTGAAATGGTAATTAATTTTACCGATAACACAGTGGTGTTAGACGTGGAGTATTACCAGTTTTCTCCATGGGATATATAGGTTGGGATTGGGAAATAAAATAAATAATTACTTCGGTGTGGTTCGTTAATCCCGACTAGTTTGAAATGATATCCAAAGGAAGATTAAAGAATAAATTTAGAAAAATTTATCTTGGATAAAATTTATGGGAACCTTTCCCTAAAAATGTGATTTTGTGAATGAAAGAATATTCTGAATTGGAATGAGGCGTTTGTTGTGTTTGTGTAACATTTGTTTATTATATACGTGGGTTATTCAGAAAGGCCGGGTTATACCCATTCTGAATAACCGATTCGACGAGATGTCGAAGATGAAGACGGTGGTTGAAGACCGGAAGTCTTCACATCGTTTGGGTGATTACTGATGATCTTGATTGGGCTGTACACCCAAGATGAGGGAAACAGTTGGTGATCGTCCAGACGTACTTGGAGATGGATGGATATGCGAGGAAAGTGCCTCCGGTTTCGTTCAGACCCAGAACGAACTTGTAAATGGATTGTGTGTCTGACATTGGATTTTATTCTGTGTTGATTGATCTCTATTAAATATACATCTGTTTGGCGGCGGAGAATTTATTCTCTTGCTTAACGCCCTTCTCTGAGACGTACGAGCTCAGAGGTTGTATATCGATGGACATCAATCGCATGGAGTGAATTGCCAGTGTGGCACGCGTAAGTGGCAATTGATCAAGGCTTCTGTTGAAAAGCAAAGTCTTGTGGTTGATGATCAAAGCACGGCCTGTGTGGCGTAGCTTTGTGTATAACGTGAATTCGCGAGCCCCACACCTCGGTATGACTCAAAAACGGGATACGGACCCAAGGAGTGCACGACGTTTCTTTCTAGCTAGGGTGGTGTCAGTGACCTACCAGCCCTGACATTTATATACTTTTCACCTGTGTGGTTGTTGGATACGAGGCGCCTCGGATATAGGTCTGTAAGGACCGGGAAACGTGTGTTCAGGAATTGCCAATCCTCAAAAGTAAGAGAGGACCGGCCTTGGAGGGTCCAGGGATTGCTGTGTGCGGTCCCGAGGCATTTGCTAGAGTGTCTCGAATCGGAGAGGAGCTTGCCCCTTGCCTCGGCTCATGACGGAATCCAATTTCCAATACGTGTGTTTCAGTTTTATTTGTAGAGCCTAGTATGGCGACATAGTAGATGGTAGCTATGCCGCCTATGATTGATACTTATGATTGAAACTGTATTGACACTATACACCTATAATAGTATCAAATAATGTGTTTTAAATGTATCAAGCATGCTTTGGTTGTTATAAGGTAAAACCTTATCCTCCGGCTTGCGTTGCATTGTGTGATGGGACCTGGGTCTTATAACAGCTTCATTTTTCTTTATTTAGCATTGCGCTATTTGTTTTATGCACTGGTATTCTTGGGAGGAAACCCGTTCCGTGTTATACGGCGTGGTCCCTTGATTTACCTAACTTTAAAACCAATATTAATAACTGTTTTAGTTCTCACACCAGTCACATGACTGACCTGGAGTTTATTGTTTTAACCTAAACTCTGGGTGCCCCTATTTTCCGCACGGGCAGCTAGTAGTTTTGGTTTTGCAGATTATATTCACAGGGTCCTGATTAACAGTTGGAATGATGCTCGGAAAGCTCTGTATCCGTGTATCACTTTCAGTTGTATTTTGTATAATTTTCCGCTGCTATGTAATTTATTGTAATCTCTGGTATTTGTCAAATGTAATTTATTCATTTATACTCTGTATATTCTTGTATCTGATGGAATTGTTGTAATATACATTGAAATGTTCTTCCGTCTGCGTTCTATTTTGTCCTGTTCTCAACGCTATCCGTGCTTTCCTTCACGGGGAAGTTCAGGTCGTGTCAGTTTGGTATCAGAGCTTTGGTTTACAGAGCTCGAGAACAAGACATATTAGAACCATACGAAGAATTCATCAGATATTGGACTAGTAATATCCAATTAGGATGACTCGTTAGAGATAGGATCAGTAGTATCCTAGAACGAGTGTGAAGAGTATATTTTTCAAAGGAAAACAATTTTGTTTTGAAAATTTAAACCATTTATATACGTATTTGATTATTTATTTATTTTGAATTTGGACAATCGAGTATATATAGATTTCGCGTATACGCGTCATGAACGTATAGTCGAAGTTTTAATATACTTGATAGATATAGAATCACATTCTAGACACCCGGGGATAATTCTGATGATGTGGACACATCATCAGTATTTATGTTCGTGTTTCGAAGGTGTGACTTCTATATATTTCCATTAGACTGGTGTGAGAACCAAAATATAGCTAGAATACATTGTTGTGAATTGGTATCAAAAACATGATTTTTTGTATATATGTATCAAAATTATGAATTTGAAACTCTAATCCACTAATTGATTGATGTTTGTGTTGTTTGTTTATTTGTTTGATAATTTTGAACCATTTAGTCTAATTGAACCAAATATTGAATTGTATTGAAAATTGGTTGCTTTTGCTTGTATATACATATACTTACATTGAACAGGTCATAGCAAGGAGGCTAGAGCCGAAGAATAAAATTTGTTTGCCTGACAAATAGGTACATGTTTACTACATAATTTACCGTTTCGTTTGGGTGATGATGATTTTATGAGCCTATTGGCTAGCCGCTTGGCTTTTTCTTTTTCTTTTTGAGAACAGAAGGCCTATATGGCAATTTCGGGATTTTCCCGTGGCTCCCGGTGCAGGGGAGGTTATGGCGAAATTTTTTGAAAATTTAGGGTGTTAGCCAAATTTTTGAAATTTTTGAAAATTCTCAGAAACTGAAAAGTTGGAGAATGGACATATCGAACGTAGTGTTGATTGATCAAACCACTTTCGACTTTGTTCCTTTTCGAGGACGAAAAGTTTTAAGTGAGGGAGGTTGTAATAACCCGAAAATCTGGGCTAGTTTAAAATTTTTATTTTGGCCATTTTAGCGAATTTTGATCATTTAAAATAGATTATTTTAAATAATATCGACGAGAAATTTATTTTGAATATAATTCGAACGTATATATTTATACGCGTCGTCGTAGAATATAAATAATTATATATAATTATAAAAGGAATTGAAAATGGCGCGGTAGTTCGATAATTCGATTTCAAACTTCAAATGAATGTAGCGGGTGCAAAACAATCCGGATTTTAGTGAAACCAAAAATAATAGGATCTAATTGATTATATCTTTCCAACGAATCTGAATAATCGAGATTTCATAGCGGGAATCAAAAGATATGTCCAGTTGAAAATTCTGAATAGTCGCTAGGGAATTCAGGCCCTTAAAAATGGGAATTTTGCAAACGACCTCAGATTTCGACGAAACCACTTTTGTTGGGTCCGTGATGTCGAGTTATTGCTAGGTTTCAAATTTCATAATTTTTCGAATCAATATGTGAGCGTGGCAAAGGAAAACGTGTTTTGACCATTTCAGTTGATTTTAATCGACTGGAAATTGGCCATTTTTCCAACGGTCTCAGAATTCGACGAAACTAGTTTTGTTAGGACCGCATCGTCAATACGAAGCTAGAAAATATTTTTCTGGAATTTTTCTAGTTAGTATGTGACCCTAGTGAATTGAAATGCGCGTTTAAAGTCAATATATAGAGTTATATGTTGATTTTGATGAAAACTGATTCAAACAGTCGAATCAGCCTACAATACATATCCCATTGTGTTCGGAATGGGGGTAATACGCTAGGGACGACAGGCGGTGGGCCTCGTTTTGAGGTCATATGTAAAAGTCAACTTTTTCATAATTAAAATAATTAAAAATTTGAAATCCTCTCTCCTCTCCCCTTTAATCTCTCTGGCCCCTCCCCCTTTCTGATTTTAAACCGATTTATATAAAAAAAAATGGAAAGAGGAGGGCGACGGGGGGAGAGCCGCCGCCGCATCGACCCCCCAGATGAGCCGCCGCCGCCCCAGGTGGGGCGCCACCTCTGCCGCCGCCTCCCTCTCTTCTTCTTCCTCCCTCTCTCGCCTCCATCTCCTCCTTCTTCTGCATACAACCGCCGCCCCCTGCGCGCAACCCCCAGCCACCACCTCCGCCTCCCCTTCATCTGCCTCCACCTTCTTCTTCTCCTCCCTCCTTCGACGCACTCTCCCCTCTTCTGCATAGACCCGCACCCCCCCTAAGACCCAAACCCGCACCCCCCTTGGCCCAAACCCTCGACGCCGACCACCACTCCAACCGCGCGGTCCCCCTCCTCTGCAAAACACTGTAAGCCCCCTTCTATTTTATTTTTAATATGTAATTAATTAGTGATTTTTATATAGTTATTTAAGGAATAAAAATTCGATTTTTATTTTATGATTTAAAATAGAAAAGACGTGTTTTTTAAAATATAAAAGGCGTGATTTTTAAAATATAAAAGAAGTGAGCTTTAAAATAGAAAAGATTAGATTTTTGAAATTGAAAAGACGGAATCTTTATATGAAGAATAGCGGGATAAAAATAAAATTTTTATCTATATAACATCGAAGTAAAAATAGAATTTTTATTTATTTAATAGCATAGTAAAAATTCGATTTTTAAATATATGAGGTGATTATAGAAATATGATTTTTAAATTGAGAGTGAACAAATAAAAATGTGACTTTTATTTTAAAGACATCAAAATTAAAAAATGTGTGATTTTTATATATGTAGTGGCTACGGGCAAACGAAGATGATAAAAAGGCGAGAATGAAGAAGATTTCTATAAATGAAGTGTCGTGAAGTTGGATAGCTATTGGTGAGAACTTCTCACTCAAAATCTCTTTCTCTAGTTATATATATATACTAGGATGCAGACGGTGTTTAGTAGCACCCGACACAATCGTCCACAGACCATGGACTTGTTTGATTGGTTGTGTAGTTGGTTAGATTATTTGGTTTGAATTGACTTGTTTGGTGAAATGGAATGGATTTGATTGATGTGTGAATGGCGTGGGCCTTCAATAGACCGGGGATAAGGCTAGGCCTCGTCCCGTTTCTAGTATCGTGCCGTTATGCCGCCGAAATTTTCTAAAATAAAAAGTGTTAGTTAAAAATAGTAAAATGTTGAAATAAATATTTTTGACGTTAAAAATATAAATTTTAACGTGAATGTGAATAAACAAATATTCATTTACAAATCAGACGATTTGTTTATACACTGATTTGACTGAAATTGATTGGGATGATAAATTTTACACATCACCCAACTACACAAATAATATTCAGTGTTTGTTGATTTGAAACCCCACACGGGTGTTGGGATGATGTTTGGCGTACACTAATCCCAATTATTTAATTAATGTCGATCGATTGATTAACAGACTGTTATAAGCGTAAGATATCTATATTTGATGCTTATACAGTGTAGTGCACTTTGGTTGATGGTTGATTGTTTATTATTGCTATTATATACATGTGTTGTATGGAATCCATATAATTAACATTATATGGTGATTGATTGGGCCTCATTCCAATCGGGAAAATAAGGAATATTATAAAAGAAAATTCATGTGTTGAATATAAAAATAGTCATGTGTTGACGATGTTCATGTGTTGAGTGAAATAATTTATACAATGAAATTTACATCTTTATCATATTTAAAATTAGAACTACTTTACGGTTGAAGTCTAATTGAAAATCAAACGATAGATACAATAGTTTTATAAAATATTTTACATAACAAAAATAGTGATGTGTTGACAGTACTCATGTGTTGAGATTAGTCAGGCGTTGGAAGAAATATAGATTCATGTGTTGAATGGAATAAATATTCATTTGTTGAATAGAATAACGGATTTATTGAAATATATAAACCCGTGTTGATTAGAGTTGCGATATTTTGACGTGAACGATATTTATATCGATTATATTCGTTTTATAATGAATATAGAAAAGAAGTGATTTCAAAATATAACGTTTTGAAAATATTATCATTTATATAGTAATGATATAAAATATTCAGTTTTGATTAGAAATTGAAATAGTGTTGAAATGGTTTTGAAACGAAGTTAAAACGATTTATAAAATATGTTTTAAAAGGAAATTGACGAAATATATATAATATATATATATTATATATATATAATGGCCTGAATAGAACGCGCCGCTCCGTGGCAGTTCGTGAATTTCGACCATTGACTTCGAATAGACGTTGCGGGAGATCCGACCGTCGGATTCTCCTAAAACCGGAACCGTTGGGTTCGTATCGAAAAGAGCTTTCCAATGAATATTAGAAATTTAAAATCTAACGGTTCGATTGGGAAATATGTCCAAATCAAATTTGAAAAAGGTCGCTATAAGTGCAGTTCGATGGCCGTTGATGGAAATCGACTGTACGGCCCTTGATAAAAAATTTAAAATATCAATAATTTGTGTAAAACCATAATATATGGATTGGAAAGAACTGAGATGAAAAACTCAATATTTGAAAAGACAAAAGGAGATTTTTATCGAAATGAACTAGTTTTGAACTCGAATTAAAATCAATTTATTTTTGAAATAAATAAATTGAATTTGAAAGTGATTTTAAAAATAACCAATATTCCCAATATGTGAATTGGACTGGAGTTGAATCGAAATTATCTTCGGAATATTTCGATGTTGGATTTCGTGACTATACAGATATTGTTATGGGAATTTGAAAGATATATTTTATATCGTTATTTCCAATACGATATTTGTTGGTTTCAGAATTTGGTATTGAATATAAGCCGATATATTTTCTATTCAGAGCCTTGTATTTAATATCAAATGTGATTTGGGTTTATCGTGAATCGTGTTTTAGATGACATTGGTTCTTTAACCCAGTTAAAGACAGGATATTGATTTTTGAAAAGATTAAAGCTAAGTGGAGTTTTAATGAATCTTTAATTAGATTGAAAAGTGAATTGATAATTTAAATTATCAAATCTGAAAGGTGATCGAGAATGGAGTACCACCAGTTTTGCTCCAAAGCGATAGTAAATCTTTAATTAGATTTGAATGTGAAATGGTAATTAATTTTACCGATAACACAGTGGTGTTAGACGTGGAGTATTACCAGTTTTCTCCATGGGATATATAGGTTGGGATTGGGAAATAAAATAAATAATTACTTCGGTGTGGTTCGTTAATCCCGACTAGTTTGAAATGATATCCAAAGGAAGATTAAAGAATAAATTTAGAAAAATTTATCTTGGATAAAATTTATGGGAACCTTTCCCTAAAAATGTGATTTTGTGAATGAAAGAATATTCTGAATTGGAATGAGGCGTTTGTTGTGTTTGTGTAACATTTGTTTATTATATACGTGGGTTATTCAGAAAGGCCGGGTTATACCCCTTCTGAATAACCGATTCGACGAGATGTCGAAGATGAAGACGGTGGTTGAAGACCGGAAGTCTTCACATCGTTTGGGTGATTACTGATGATCTTGATTGGGCTGTACACCCAAGATGAGGGAAACAGTTGGTGATCGTCCAGACATACTTGGAGATGGATGGATATGCGAGGAAAGTGCCTCCGGTTTCGTTCAGACCCAGAACGAACTTGTAAATGGATTGTGTGTCTGACATTGGATTTTATTCTGTGTTGATTGATCTCTATTAAATATACATCTGTTTGGCGGCGGAGAATTTATTCTCTTGCTTGACGCCCTTCTATGAGACGTACGAGCTCAGAGGTTGTATATCGATGGACATCAATCGCATGGAGTGAATTGCCAGTGTGGCACGCGTAAGTGGCAATTGATCAAGGCTTCTGTTGAAAAGCAAAGTCTTGTGGTTGATGATCAAAGCACGGCCTGTGTGGCGTAGCTTTGTGTATAACGTGAATTCGCGAGCCTCACACCTCGGTATGAGTCAAAAACGGGATACGGACCCAAGGAGTGCACGACGTTTCTTTCTAGCTACGGTGGTGTCAGTGACCTACCAGCCCTGACATTTATATACTTTTCACCTGTGTGGTTGTTGGATACGAGGCTCCTCGGATATAGGTCTGTAAGGACCGGGAAACATGTGTTCAGGAATTGCCAATCCTCAAAAGTAAGAGAGGACCGGCCTTGGAGGATCCAGGGATTGCTGTGTGCGGTCCCGAGGCATTTGCTAGAGTGTCTCGAATCGGAGAGGAGCTTGCCCCTTGCCTCGGCTCATGACGGAATCCAATTTCCAATACGTGTGTTTCGGTTTTATTTGTAGAGCCTAGTATGGCGACATAGTAGATGGTAGCTATGACGCCTATGATTGATACTTATGGTTGAAACTGTTTTGACACTATACACCTATAATAGTATCAAATAATGTGTTTTAAACGTATCAAGCATGCTTTGGCTGTTATAAGGTAAAAACCCTATCCTCCGGCTTGCGTTGCATTGTGTGATGGGACCTGCGTCTTATAACAGCTTCATTTTTCTTTATTAAGCATTGCGCTGTTTGTTTTATGCACTGGTATTCTTGGGAGGAAACCCGTTCCGTGTTATACGGCGTGGTCCCTTGATTTACCTAACTTTAAAACCAATATTAATAACTATTTTAGTTCTCACACCAGTCACATGACTGACCTGGAGTTTATTGTTTTAACCTAAACTCTGGGTGCCCCTATTTTCCGCACGGGCAGCTAGTAGTTTTGGTTTTGCAGATTTATATTCACAGGGTCCTGATTAACAGCTGGAACGATGCTCGGAAAGCTCTGTATCCGTGTATCACTTTCAGTTGTATTTTGTATATTTTTCCGCTGCTATGTAATTTATTGTAATCTCTGGTATTTGTCGAATGTAATTTATTCATTTATACTCTGTATATTCTTGTATCTGATGGAATTGTTGTAATATACATTGAAATGTTCTTCCGTCTGCGTTCTATTTTGTCCTGTTCTCAACGCTATCCGTGCTTTCCTTCACCGGAAAGTTCGGGTCGTGTCAAATTATCTCCGTCTTCGACGAAACCACTTTTGTTGGATCCAGAATGTTAATTTATTGCTAGATTCCAATTTTCATAATTTTTGGAATTAATATGTGAGCATGGCAAAAGAAAACGTGTTTTGTCCATTTCAATCAAATTGGATCGACCAGAAAATGACAATTTTTCAAACGGTCTCCAAATTTGACGAAATTAATTTTGTTAGGACCGTATCATCAAAACATAGCTAGGTTAATTTTTCAGGAATTTTTAAAGTCAGTTGTGGCCCCGGTAAATTAAAATGTATGACCAAATTAAATAATTAAATAGTTTATATTTTAATTCAAAGAAAAGTGGGTTGAAACGATCGAATGGGCTGACGGGACATATCCCATTGTGTTCGGAATAGAAATATTTGGCTAGGGGTGACACTCGTTGAATTTTATTTTGAGTACGTGGCATTAAAACCTAATTTTTGAATTAAATTGAAATAAAAATAAAATAATTATTTTATTATAAAAACACTAGAGATATGAAACCCTAGCTCAGGAAAAGGAGCCGCTGCCTTCTCTGTAATGAATGGCGGATATGCTCCGATTTTCATTCCCCTTTTTCTCAAAATCTAATCCTGTAATTTAGAAACACCTAAAACAAAATCAAAGAGAATTTCAAGAGCTTTCATCTCATACGGTGATGATCAAATGTAAATCGATGGATGGCCGGAATTTGAGGCTTAAAGGAGCAGTTTTCGTGCAGGTTTCCTGGGAAAGAGAGGAGCTTGAGTTAAGTGAGGCACATGGTCGTGAAAGAGGGAGCAAGGGGCTTTCGCGTGGTGTCTTCAGATTGGCGGTGTGTGCTCCGGTGTGCGTGCGGCGTCGGAGTTGTGAAGTCGAGCATGGGTTTCGGCATTCCAGAAAGAAGATTATGGGGAAGGGATTAAAACGAGCGGTTTATTTTAGTTAATGATGGTAGTTAATGCTAATCAAAGTCACTAGTGAAATTATATTGTTTAAATTAAATTGTATAAGTTTTAAAATATCGTAACGTATTCGAATGTGAATAGAATTCAACAAATCGAATTGCGTTGGAATCCTGAGGATGAACTCTACATCATGGAACTCACCAGAACAAGAACCGAAGCTATTAGATTGAACGCTGTTTAATTTTATTAAAAATAAGAAATAAAACCAATCAAGGCGAGATCTCTGATTTAAATTAAATTTAATTGTTAATTTCGATGTGAAATTTATATGTAATTTTCATTTGTGTGATGTATGAGATTTGATTTGGTTGTTTGTGGTGGAGATGAACTAATTGGATTAAATTGTGTAGATCTAGAATTTGCTTACAATAAAAATCATATTTTTATTGTATTTATGAAAATAAAATATTCATTTTTGTTATATAGAAAAGTAGTGAAACAAAATATTCATTTTTGTTATGTAGAAAAGTAGTGAAACAAAATATTCATTTTTATTATATAGAAAAGTAGTGAAACAAAATATTCAATTTTGTTATATAGAAAAGTAGTGAAACAAAATATTCATTTTTGTTATGTAGAAAAGTAGTGAAACAAAATATTCATTTTTTTATATAGAAAAGTAGTGAGACAAAATATTCATTTTTGTTATATAGAAAAGTAGTGAAACAAAATATTCATTTTTGTTATATAGAAAATTAGTGAAACAAAATATTCATTTTTGTTATATAGAAACGTAGTGAAACCAAATATTCATTTTTGTTAAATAGAAAAGTGTTAAAAAAATTATATTTTTGTCAAATAGATTTGTGTTAAAACAAAAATATCAATTTTGTTGAATAATATCATTGTTAAGAAAATAAAAATATCATTTTAGTTGTTTTGTTGAAATAGATTTGTTAACAAAATAAATTATCTTTTTATATTGTCATGTAAATAAATTATCTTTTTATTTTGTCACCAGAGTTATAAACATATTCTTATGACAAAGTTGTCTTTTATTTTGTCATTAGAAATGTAGACAATGTATGACAAATAAATGTTCTTCTTATTTTGTCATTAGAAATGCAGACAATGTTATGACAAATAAACGTTCTTTTTATTTGACACTAAAAACGTAGACAAGGTTATGAAAATAAAAACCATCTTTTTATTTGTCATATAAGAACACTGAATTATTGAAAATAAAATTCTCTTTTTATTTGTCATATATGAGCATAGGAATTGTGGAAAATAGTTTAACAATAAAAATTTACATTTTTTTATTGTATATTAGAAATGATTAAAAACATGCATTGTTTTACATAGAAAAATGTTCACTTGAATATATATGTTTTGTTGGTTAAAACATTATCATTCATATGTTAGCTACATAGTAAAATGTCCATTTGATTATTTATGTTTTGTTAATTAAAACATTATCATTTATATGTCAGTGAAATAGGAAAAAATATTCATGTATGGAACGTATGTTGATTCACTTAAAATAGTGTCACTTAACATTGTTAGCATTACAAAAATGCCATTTAGTTAGGACATTTTTGGTGAAATAAAAATACATTATTTTGGAAAAATGTCATGTGAATTAAAATAGTCATATTAAAATTGTCATTTTAGTTAAAAATGTCGTGTTAGAATAAAATTTTCATTTTAGTTAAAAATGTCATTTATTAGATATTGTCATTTATGTTAGAAATAAAAATGTCTTTTATGTTAGAGATAAAAATGTCATTTATGTTAGAGAATTAAAACATTATTGTTAGAGAATATATATGTCATTTATGTTAGAATATAAAAATGTCATTTATTTAGAATAATGTTTGTGAAATAAAAAATGTTACCTTTATCATGTTAGACAATAATAAAAATAATTGCTTGTTAAAGTATATGTTCTATTGAAATTAAATTATAAATATTTATTTATAATTTAATAGTGAAAATTGGTTAAATAGAAAATAATTCAAACTGAAGTATAATTGGTTAAATCTATTAACCAATGATTTATTTATATAAATTGTTGTTGCCTGAAAACCACAAACGGGTATTGGGATGACATTTGACATACACTAGTCCCAATATTTAACTAATTGTCAATCAATGGATTATCAGTCTGTTATGAGCGTTATTTATTTATTTTAATGCTCACATAGTTATAAACTTTATTTTGGATGTGAATAGATTGTTTGACGATTGTTTATCATTATCATTGAATATGCAATGTATGAAATCCATATAACTAAAATTATATGGTAATTGATTGAGTCGCATTCCGATTTAGAATATCTTTTATACAAAGAATATTTTAAAATAAAGAATTTTTCGAAATAAAGATTATTTTAAAATCATATTCAATGAAGAATAAAATTATGATTTTATAGTGAATATCGAACGCCATTTTTACCCGAACGGGTTTATTGATCGATTTTATTCATTTTATAGTGAATATCGAAAAGAAGTGATTTCAGGATATAATATTTTGAAAATATTGATATTATAATATGATAAAGATATAGAATATTCAATTTTGATTTAAAAATTGAAAATGAAATTAAAAATCATTTTAAAATGAATTTATAAATATTTTATACAATACGTTTTAAAAGGAAATTGATGATATATATAATGGCCTGTACAGAACGCGCCGCGTAGAGACCCTTTGCGAATTTCGACCATTAACTTCAAATTGATGTAACGGGAGATCTGATCGACCGTCGGATTCTCCTAAAACTGAAACCGTTGGGTTCATATCGAAAAGAGCTTTCCAATGAATATAAGAGATTTGAAATATAACTGTTGAATTTGGAATTATATCCAAACCAATTTTAGAAAAGGTAGCTGTATGTGCAGTTCGGTGGCCGTTATTGAAAACCGACTGTACAGGCCTTAATAAAATTATTAAAAATATGAAAAAATTATGTAAATCATAATAAATGGTTTGGAAAGATTTTGGGTGAAAAATTTCATATTTGAAAAGATAAAAATATATTTTTATCAAAATGAACTAGTTATTACTAGAATAAATCTTTTAATTAAGATTAAATGAAGTTTTCCAGTTAATTAATGTTAAATTGGAATTAAACAAAATAAATTGGATTTTGGGTTTGTCATGAATGGCGTCTTCAATAACACTGTTCTTAAACCCAGTCGAGAAAAGAATAAATCTTTTAATTAAGATTATTAAAGTTTCCAATTATATTCAGTAAATGTAATAAAATGTGAATTGGGTTTATCGTGAACTGTGTTTTTAACGATATTTGTTCTTTAACCCGATCTACAGTGAAGATATAGTTCAAAATTTATAAATCTTTTATTAAGATTTAAATGGAAATTTCCCAAAGTATAGTTTTCCAATTTAATATATTTAACGATTTAATAATAATCGAGGTGAGCTTCTGTAAAAGAAGACCGTTATTATATATGGAATTTGAAAGGCTTTGTCGTTATTCCATTTATATTATTAGTCTGATACGGAAATTTATATCGATTATATATTGATTTGATTTCTGTGAAAATTCCATATTTAATGGAAGATGATTTTTGGTTTATCGTGAACTGTGTTTCAAATGACATTGGTTCTTTAACCCAGTCACATACAAGATTTATTCCTTTAAATTGAATAATCATAAAGTTATGATTTTTGATATTAAAACCAAATTGGAGTTTTAATGAATCTTTAAAAGAAGATTAAAGGATAAATTTAAAAGAATTTATCTTTGATAAAATTAATGGGAATCTTTCCCTAATAATGTGAACATTTTATTAAAAGAATATTCTGAACTGGAATGAGGCGTATGGTGTATTTCTATAGCACTTAATTATTAATTAAAATACGCGAATTATTCATAATGACCGGGTTCCACCCATTCTGAATAATTACTAGGACGATTAAAAGTCGAAGATGAAGAGAGTGGTTAAAGATTAGAAGTCTTCACATCGTTTGGATGATTACTGATGTCTTGATTGGGAAGCATCCCAAGACAAGGTAATAAGTGGTGATCGCCCAGACATACTTGGAGATCGATGGATATGCGAGAACCTCTCTCCTGTATTGGACACATGGGACGAGGAATAAGGTGTCTCCGGTTTCTTTCAGACCCAGAACGGACTTGTAAATGGATGGTATGTCTGACGTTGTATTCCTTTATGGTGTATTCGTTGATCTCTGCTAAATATATATGTTTGTTTGGTGGCGGAGAATTTATTCTCTTGCTTAACACCCTTCTTTGAGACGTACGAGCTTAGAGGTGATATATAGGCAGAAATTAATGGTGTGGTACGGATTGACAATGTGGCATGCTAAGATGCAAATGATCAAGGCTTTTGTTGAAAAGAAGAGCCTTGTGGTTGATGATCAAAGCAAAACTTTATTTAGCATAGCTTTGTGTAGCGATACTTCGCGAGCCTCACACCTCGGTATAAACCAGAAACGGGAGAAGGATCCAGGGAGAACATGCGTTTCTTTCTAGCTAGGAGTGGTGTTTGGGTTTTACAAGCCCAGATATTTTAACTTATGTGGATGATGGATTGCGAGGCACCTCGGTATTTGAGTCCCTAGTGGCTTTATTTTACGCCCCACAGGGCGGGAGACGTATTGTTCAGGAATTTATATATAATCCACCAACGTAAGTTGGGGACCGTCCCTGTGGCTCCTAAGGGCTTGACTGAGTACTTGCCCTGAGGCACGGGCTAGAGTGTCTCGAATTCGATACGGATGATCCCTTGCCTTGGTTCATGATGGAAATCAAACTTCCAATACGACACCATACGGTTTTGATTGTATAACTAGTATGGCGACATAGTATATGGTAGCTATGCCGTCTATGATTGATACATTATGATTGAAATGTTTTTGAAACATATATACACTAATAATAATATCAAATCCGTTTTATCGTATCAAACATTTTTGACCATCATAAGGTAAAACTCTATCCTCCGGTTTGCGTTGCATCGTGTGATGGGACTTGAGTTTTATAGTGGTTTCATTTTTCTAAAAAGCATTGCACTGTTTAACGACTTACTTCATTTCTTGCACTGGCAATCCAATGGAGTAAACCCATTCCGCGTTAGCGGCGTGGTCCTGTGATTAGCCTTATTATTATTAGATAAGTTAGGAAAGATTTCTCATACCAGTCCCATGACTGACTCATAGTTTGTTTCACTTTTCAAAGTCGGGTGCCCTCTTTTCCACACGGGCAGTCAGGTAGCTTATTTTGTAGATATATTAGGTAGGATTCTGGATCGAAGCTTAAAGCCGTGGCCATAGCAATGATAGTCTTTCGTTGCATTGTGTTAAGTTTAGTGTAAATTAATCTTCCGGTTTATTATTATTTATTCGATGTACTCTGATATTCTAACTCTGATGTAACATTACTATGATGTTTATAAAAGTCTTCTTTTATTTGTTCTAATATGTTGTATGACCAAAGTTAGTATATCCGGCGATTTCCCGTGATGGAATTTTCGGGTCATTACATGTGGTATCAGAGCTTTGCTTAACTCAAATCTTTGGGGTACAACTCGTTAGAATTGAACAAAAGACCCATCAGAGGTAGGATTAGAAATATCCTATAAAAGAATACTCATTAGAGATAGGATCAATAGCATCCTAGAATGAGAAAACTCATTAGAGATGGGGTTATAAATGCCTTAGAATGAGTTGAGATTAACAAGTTTATAATTAACGTATTTGTGATTATATATATATAATACGATCTTGGACAATATGATTTTTGAATATATAAAAGTTATACATATTTAAAAAGCTAATCAACTAATTGATTGATGATTGTGTTGTGTAATTATTAGTTTAACTAATAAAATTATTGAATCCAATAAAAGAATGAAAGCTGAGTCGGTTAATTAAACAACTTTCAGCTCTATTCCTTTCCAAGAACGAAAAGATTTTAAGTGGGGGAGATTGTAACAACCCGGAAAATCAGAACTAATTTAAAATTTTTATTTCAACAATTTTAATGGATTTTAAATATTTAAAGTAATTTATTTTAAATAATAACGACGAAAATTTTATTAAATCGAAGTTTGAACGAATATATTTATTTTAATTATAAAAGGAGCTAGAAATAGCGCGGCAGTTTGAAAATTTGAATTTGAACTTTGACTGAATGTACAAGATTCAAAATTAATCAGATTTTGGTAAGATGTGCACAACCATACCTACTGGTGTCACGGTCGTCTTATCCCCTTCTGTCGGGACCATGCACGCACATAGCCTGGTCGGTTTACGCCACCCACACCATCCGTCTCGTTTGGATCTCTTATAACCAATCAGTAAGCATGTCCCTTCTCTGCCTGGTACGAAGTTCTTTACTTGATACCAACTCCAGGTTACTGACTGAAATGGGTCCCACACAATATGATACAAGCTCTCCCCTTTATCTTGTATCCCCACTAGGTTTTCCCTGACTATGTATACCCTTAGGTGTCTTTAATTACATAAGCCTATGTCAGTTATGATTACCCTAAAAGGGTGTCTTTAATTACATAACTTTATTACATTTTCTACTGGTTATGTAACCACGAGGTGTCTTTAATTACATAACCTTACCGGGTTAAGTTCGCGAGCCTATATGTAAATATTACCCACCCCCTCTAATTTACATGACCTACCCACTGCCGATCCAATTTTACTTAACCCTAACTTAACTTCATAATCATACAATCCTTATGGATTAAACTAGTTTAAGTAGTCCAGTACAGTACCATGTCCAATTATGGTTATAATGGGCTAGACCTCCCACATTAGGCCTACAACATGTGGATGTTGGATATGCCGGTCGGGTCCGGGCAGTCTTATTCCACTGTTGGGCCTAACCTCGTGTCTTAGCCCGATTCGTATTTGCGCACTTAGACCTCTCACATTAGGTTCAGCATTAGTGGCTGCCGGATATGCCGGTCGTTTCTAGGCAAACTTCCGCCACTAATGCAACCTAACCTCGTGCCATAAGTGCAATTACAATTCCTAATTATGATTACTAAATATTCCATTTTTATCCAAATCTACCTATGTCATTATAGGTGATTATTTCTGTGCTTCTCCATTTGAAATAAATGTCCAATTTGTATAAATAGTACATAAATTATGCCAATTATAAATCCCTTTTCCCCGTTTCCTAACTATCGTTTTTACATGTATTTTGGCGGCATCTAGGCTATAAAGCAGCCTAGCCATAACAATGAAAAGGGAATA
The DNA here is from genome assembly GCA_030737875.1 of Allium sativum. Lineage (NCBI taxonomy): Eukaryota > Viridiplantae > Streptophyta > Magnoliopsida > Asparagales > Amaryllidaceae > Allium > Allium sativum. The sequence goes on from CM060916.1 coordinate 587,469,966, forward strand.
TGACAAAGGTGATAGTTTCAACATATCTTGGCATAAACTAGCATGACAACAAGGTTAATGGATATGTAATTAACATCAACACAAGGTGGACATAAACTGATAACCTGTGGCAATTACTACGATGTCAAAGCAAGCATAATGAGATTTAAATCGACCCTTTAGGTTTCCAACTATTTAGATATAGCATAATTAGGGTGACATAGTAATATGTTAAGATTTAAAGGTGGATTCACATGTCAAGTCTACAACATATCTAAATTGATCACAATATGACAAGCGAAAAGGGGATTTACATAAAGAACTAGATCTAGCCAATGTTTCAACTGTCCAATTTAATAGATGTACATTCACCACAATATAGTTACAAGTCAAGATCCACCTAGACAACATAATAGAATAACTACAATTATATTAGATCTATGGAAATATATCTATCATGACATAGTATAGGATTTAATACTAGCACAGAATCATACTTTACAACATATCCAATTTACAGTCTTTCACAATTCACTTTTATTTATCTAAACCTAAAAACAACTAGAAACTCACAACGTTAGGTTTAGAGAATTGAGAAAGAAAGGATCTTGAATTTCTGAATTTGATTTGCAAAGTATGTAGTTGTAGAAAACAATCCTGTCTCGGTTCATATCCCGGCAGCATATGGCTCCCATAATTTCCAATGAAGAAATAGGAGATTTGAGCACATATTTATAGCTGCAGAACCCTCTGAAACCTACTGCCACCTCAGCCCTAGGGGTGTCGACACCCCTGTGGGTGGGTCGACCCATAGGTCGACACCCCTCTAGGGGGTTCGACCCCCTAGAGCGGGAATTTTGCCGCTCAGACGAATTTTTCAAATTTGAATCGTTCTGATAAAATTCTGACTCATCTCTGACTCATGTATATATATATATATATATAAAAAAAATTTCTACACGTATAGAAACTTAAAACCCTCATAACTTCCTCATACGATGTCCCTTTTACGCAAATCAAATGTCTATCTTGACCAGAATTTCGAGACGGACGCAATGGTGCAATCCATTTCTTCTAATTCAGAATATTAAATCAATTATTATTTAATTTATCCTCTTTAATGTCGTTAAAAATTCGAGGTGTTACAGGAAGCTCGGTCAACATCATTTTCAAAGCCTCTTACAACCAGATGAAGTTGGAAACAATGGACTTAAAGCCATGGCGCGCCACGATCCATGGCTTCAATGGGGCTTCTAGTTACCCAGTGGGACTGATCGATTTTCCTATGAAGCTAGGCGAGGGGGATCGGAGTCGGGCCTGAATCCTCACCTTTGTGGTTATAGACATCGACTCCCCTTACAACGCTTTCCTTAGACGCCCTTTCCTCACTGAGTTTTGGGTCTGCATGTCACCATGGTCTCTCCTAATGAAATTCCCAACAGAAACGGGATTAGAACAATTAGAGGCGACCAAGCAAACGCTAGAGAATGTTATGTAATAGAATGGAAGAATGCGCACAATAAGGACAAGGGCAAATCCATGCCTACACCTTCTTGCGGCAAGACTATTTCATCATAATAATCAGCGACGTCTGCGCCTTGGCTCAAGTGCCACTGCTATCTTTCCGATGACCTCGACTCACGGAAGGACGAAGAACCTGAATACGAGAGGGCTACTCCGGTCGAACCTACAATGGATATTCCACTTAATCCCGACGATCCATCAAGGGTGCTAAAGATAGGATCACAACTCCATCCCGTAATCAAAGAAGATCTTGTAAATTTCTTGAACGCAAATTTGGACGTGTTCACATGGACTCACTCCGATATGAAGGCATCAACCCCGCGGTCGCTTGCCATTGTTTAAGTATCGATCCCACAATGCTTCCTATCAAGCAGAAGCGCCGCTTCCTGGGACCTGAAAGGTCTAAAGCACTCGAGGAAGAGGTAGACCATCTACTCAACAACAACTTTATTCGCAAAGCCAACTACCTGGAATGGGTCTCCAATCCAGTCCTGGTCGAAAAAGCCAACGATAAATGGCGAGCATGCATTGACTTCTCAGATTTAAGCAAGGCATTTCCCAAGGACAACTTTCTGCTCCCGAAGATCAATTGACCAGTCGATTCAACCGTAACATAACGGCTATTATCTTTCATGGATGGCTATTCAGGCTACAATCAGATTCCGATGAACCTTCGCGACTAGGATCATACCTCTTTCATAACTGACCTTGGACTCTATTGCTATTGCTTCATGCCCTTCGGTCTTAAGAATGCTAGCGCCACTTATTAGTGAATGGTCAATTGCCTCTTCAAGAACCAAATTGGGAAATCTATGGAGGTGTACGTGTATGATATGTTGGTAAAATCCAAAATGTCAAGCAATCACGTCCACGACCTCTCTGAAATGTTCATTGTCCTTTGCTAGTACGACATGAAACTCATCCCTCTGAAATGTTCATTCGGCACACTTCAGGAAAATTCTTGGGTTTCATCGTCAAGTTCCAGGGCACCGAAGCCGATCCGAAAAAATCCATGCCATTCGGGACATCCAAATCACCTAGAACATCAAAAATGTCCAAAGTTTAAATGGAAAGGTCACCGCTTTGAGTCAGTTCACCTATAAGGCCAACGAAAAGTGCATCCCTTTCTTCGATTTACTTCAAAAGGGATGCTCTTGTCGGTGGCCTTAATCGTAAGAATGCATTTTCGCATTCGAGGACCTTCTGAATCACTTAGAGTGACCACCTATCTTATCTAAGCCTGTGGATCACAGGGACTTATATGTTTATTTGGCTGTTTCCGTGCAGTCAATCAGCTCGGCAATGGTATGCATCGAGAACCGCATCCAACAACCCGTCTACTACATCAACAAACGATTGACAGGGGCAGAGATGAATTATCTAAAGCTAGAAAAGCTCAGCTTCTGCTTATTGATTTCCTCCTGGAAGCTTCGACCATACTTCCAGTCTCACCCCATAAAGGTTTATACCGACCCAGCCCTTGCGACCAGTCCAACAATGACCCGAGGCATTTGGGCAGTTATTAAAATGGAGTATGAAACTGAGCCAGTTTGAGATAACATTCATCCCTAGCCGAGCCATCCTCGGAAAAGCTCTCGTCGATTTCATAGTAGAATTCATAGCTCCCGAGGAGACTCCTACAGAGAACACCGAAGCTTAAGACACTCAATGGAAATTGTTCGTGGACGGGTCCTCCAACAGCAAATGCTCTGGAGCCAAAGTCGTGCTCATCACCCTTTAAGAACGCCCAATATATTACGCATTAAAGTTTAGTTTCCCTGCTACCAACAATGACGCAAAGTATAAGACCTTAATAGCCGGAATTAGAATCACGATCGAGCTCAAACTAAAGACCATCCAAATCTTCTTCGATTAACAACTCATTGTTCATCAAGTGAAAGGAGAATATCAAGCTAAGGGGGAACGAATCCCCCTATATTTAACCCAGGTTCAGGGATTGCTCACCTACCTCGACCATTTTGTCATCACGCACATTCCTCGAGAGCAAAATGAAAAGGCAGATTCACTAGCCAAGCTGACAAGCTCCGAGGATCCGCAACTCTTGGGATTCTCCCCGGTCGAAGTGATCAACTCCCTAAGTATCAAGTAAATACAGACTGAGACGACCATGATCGTCAAATCTGAACTTGAATCCTGGATGATGCTGATCAATAATTTCCTACAACACAGGACCCTCTCAGGATGCTATAAGGAAAGATGAGCGCTTACCCATCAAACAACTCGCTACCTTCTTATGGATGGGGTGCTCAACCGCAGAGGTTTCTTTGTCCCATTGCTCAAATGTATAGCCCATTACGATGCCATCCGAGTGCTCACTAATGTACATGAGGTTGAGTGCGGTGACCATACTAGAGGACATACCCTGACAAGAAAATACTTAGACATGGTTATTATTGGCCTACGCTCGACAAAGATGCCACAGACAACGCTCGCAAGTGTAACAAGTGATAGCGCTTCTCAAAGATCCTAAGAGCCCTGCCTACAGAGTTAACGCAAATGATTAACCCATGGCCATTCGCCATGTGGAGAATCGACAGCATTGGAACTCTTCCAATGTCTAGAGGCGGGGCACAGTATGCTGTCGTCGTAGTTGATTATTTTTCCAAATGGGCGGAGACCGAAGCTCTCGCCACAATCACCACTAAGAAGATGGTCAATTTTGTTGTATGCAACATCATCACTCGATATACAGTCCCTCAAGCTATCATTTCCGACAACGACACTCAGTTCGAGAGTGCCGAATTCAAAGCCTTCTGTTAGCGGAATGGCATGGAACAAAGATTCTCAGCGGTGACTCGTCCCCAAGCTAACGGGCAAGTCGAAGCGGTTAACAAGGTCATCAAGTCCATCATCAAGAAACGTCTGGAAAAGGCTGGTGGCAGTGGGCGGGAGAATTTCCTCTAGCCCTATAGGCCTACCAAACCACCCACAAGACAACAATCGGACACACCCCCTTCGCCCTTGCCTACGGATCCGAAGCTATTATCCCCATTGAGCTTAAACTTCAATCTCATCGAGTTACTTATTTCGACCCGAAGGCAAACCAAGACTTACTTTTGGGGTCACTCGACTTGCTAGAAGAAAAGGGGAATGAAGCTGACCTTAGAGCCGCCGCCCAACGGCAATGAGTAGCCCGATACTTCAATTCCAGGGTCCGTCATAAAGACCTCAACGTCAGCGACCTCATCTTAAACGGGTCTTTCCTCCCCCGACAGGCATCACCCCACGTTGGGAAGGTCCGTACTCCATACAACGGATGCTCAGCAATGGATCTTTCAAACTTGCAACTGTGGACGGACCTGAACTCCCAAGGGCATGGAACAGTGAACATCTCTACGGCTACTTTACATAACTTAGTACACAGTCGTTTATGCTTTCCAACGATGTTTTGTTTTCTAGCAATTCAAGGCATTATAAAGGCTATTACTACCAAAGTTATTATTGGAAATGATGTTCAACTTCCTATCTTTCTTTTGTGTTTTCTCCGTGCATGACACGTTTGATTAATCCTGACAACCAGCTTATGTACAAACAATCGATTGCCGTATCAGCCCCAGAGTACAGGAGCTGGAACCTCCATCCGAATTCGAGCCAGCCTCGAGGCCAAACCACACTGGCTACGACCGGCACCCCGAGCACGGGAGTCGGCAACGCTACTCGAATCGTCGGCCGCGGCGCAATCAAGTATAAATATCCACTAACTTGATCCTCATCCCCATGCCCAGATCGAGGATAAATCGTTCCGCGCTCAAGTCTCAAGCAACTTGGGGCCACCCAACAGCCAACCAAGACTAATGCAAAATTTTCCCTGGCTACGGGTGCTGGTCGAATCTTGGCGCTGCACCGAGACCGACCTTAAATTGTTTCTTCCCCAAAGCTGTCAAGGCTAAGGTGTTGCCCATGGCCACGATCGGACCCTACAGGCTAATGATCCGGGCTTCTATTCTCGGGCGAATAAATGACGTCTGCTACTCGCCACAACCCGACGAACGACGGGAGAGCAACCCACCGGACGGACCGCAAATTGTGACATCCCATGCCTTGGCTATACATGGGATAACCCCGGGCAGCAGGCGCTCAGCCTGGTTTTGCAAACTACAGGTTTCCTGAGCTGAGGGAAACTTACTGAAACCAATGCTCTATCTCACCCCTCTGGAATGATCGACCCAGAGAGCGGTCCTTGATCACTTTTGTGTTAAGTGTAATGATAAGTATGCTTATGCAAGTACAGGACATTGGAAAACATAAAAAGAACATTCGAACACTCAATATAAACCGCGGTCTTTACTAATTCATATTCCATTTTCACACACATACATTAAACGAACTACATGTCCAACATCTTTCTTTCTAATGACAGGTGTACATGAAAACCACACCATGTTTTGAAAAAACAAAAGTGAGGGCCAACTATCGGTCTACACTACCAAAATAACAGTAACTTCTACTTAAGTTGCTAGTACAAATCGTGTCTTTTATTCTTGTGTTTGCGCTCTTTCTTTGCAGATTCGGCACTCGATGGTTCATCCCTAGGCCTCTTCTTTCCTAATCCGCTCCTACTTCCTCAGCCGTTCTATGGAGTAGTCGACTCGTGAGGAACCAAAAGGCGTCTCTCATCGGCACCATCGTCGCTCGAAATCTTAGTGATATCAGTCAAAATGGTATGCAAATTAGGCCTAAGGAAATCCCTAGTGGCAAGGGCTACATAACACCACTCTTCCCCAGGTCCTTTGTAGCTTCCAGCTCCGCTTTCTCCCTTGCCTTGTTGGCAGCCTGACGATCAGCTAGCTTCTGGGATTTATGCACCACAACATCGCCGACCTTGGATTTCTCAAAGGTTTTGATGACCCTTAGTTGGGCTTTGTCACCCTCCTTCTTCTGGCCTTGTCAGCAGCTCTCTTCTTCTCCGCCTCCTCGTCGGTCCTTCTCTTCTCCACCAACTTAGTGGCACTCCTCTCAATATCCTGTCTGGTCTTCATTAGGACCTCTTGTCTGGTAGCCTCATCCTACCTACACTTTTCCTCCATCTCTTCACACTTAGCCACCATTTTGGCTTTTTGAGCCTCCACCATAGCTGCCATCGAAGGCACATCGGCTTCCTCAGGAACTCTGGTATGAGTACTTTGTCCGTCAACTACCTCTCCTTCATTAGTAAGACCCTGAAAAAGACTGGGTGTTATCCTTATATCTGAGTAGGTGTCCAACTGATCGTCGCCATCTCCAAATTGCATTCCTGCGAAACCTAGCCCAGATTCGGTCACTTGCGGAATCATGGGGGCAAAGCCCGGTGTCATGATAGATTCAAGAGGAGCTGCATAGTAAAAACACAATCTTTTTGTCCGCAAATTCGGTAATCACATCATTCTCGAGGATACATTGCTAAGGGAATTTACCTCTGATCAGGGATTGTGTAGAAAGGATGGGAAGGGTGCTCACCGCGGCAGGTAATGTGAATCTGGTGTCTCCTAAAGCCAGATAATCAGGGTTTTACTCAGTAGAGGCCTGAGCCAGGGCTGTGGGATCACTCACTATGGCAGGTTCAGGGGCCAGTGGCCGGTAAGAGCTTCCCTCTCCAAATGTCCCCGCCATGACTACGCTCTCATTCATAGAAGACTTCCCTTTTTCAACGGAAAGTCTTGCCAACCTCTCTCTCTCTCAGCATCCTCTAGCAACAGTCTCCTCCCCTGCTCGAGCTTCTCATGCTCCTCGTCGGTCAGGAGGTCAGTCATAAGTGGTCGTTCATTCAAAGTGCTTACATCTACTTGGCGCAAATAGGCCTCATACGGGACCAACCTCTCCTAGGTTCGAGCTAGTTCATGGGAGTAATCTTCAACCCATGAAAGTCCTCGAAATCTCAAGACCTTGACATACATATTATGGATACTTTCCTCAAAGAATGATTCCACATGGAATTCTGTATCCGCCAGCAGTTCCCTCAGGTGTTCGACCTTCAGCCCGTCGACCGTGCTCAACACATCCCTATTACTGGCCTCGACATTCTCCTTCGCTTTCCTTATAGCCTCAAGCTGCTTCCTCTTCTCAACAACCTCGGCATTTTCGGTACGTAACCTTTCATTCTCCGCTCTCAAGGCATTGCTATCATCCTGAAGTTGGGTGACTCTCGCATTATCCTTCTCCTGGTTTCCACATGCTTGCACCAAATCAGCCTTGACCCTTTTGAGAGCAGTGTTCTCAGTAGTCAAATTAGCTATGGTGTCTTTAAAGTGGAGTAGTCATGCTTGGCCTCCTTCTTCAGAATATCATATGTGTGCTTCATCTTTGCTGCAGCAAAATGGTTAAGAGCGAAAATTTGTAAGCGTAAAGTCTAACAGTCAAATGACCACCACACAATGGATAGACCCACTTATCTCTGTTTCTAAGTTGCTGGCTATGGTCTTCTCGTAGTCAATAGTCTGTTTCCAATTAATAAGCTCCAAATTTTTCTTCTTGATCAGCTATGAAAGGTGGAAAGAATACTTGGTAAGTTTGTCGGCTTGATGATACGCGGACATTACATGCATCCATACCTCCTAAGACTCCCTAGCAAGAGCTAGACGAAGATCAATAAGAAACATCAACTCATCCAAATAACGCCAAGGGAAATGTTGTTTCAAGAACGCTCTCTGCTCCTTTATGGAAAGCTCTTGTATTTGGGACTCCTTCAGGTCTTGCATCCCTGTTGTAATCTCCCTATCTGATCTCGATTGGCCAAGCGACGACTCCCTCCCCTTGGTAGACTGAACGGGAGCCAGAGGTGCAGTATGCGGGGAAGCTATCGAAGACAAGTGCTAGGAGCTACCTAATTCAAGTCGAGAGTATCCCTCAGACGCGCGAATTGGAGGAGGAGGAGTCGGAGATCGCTGAGACCGATCCCTACCTCGATGTTCACTACCCTGTTCTGAAGGGGGTAGGGTATCATACAAATTGACCCCTCTTCTAGATCTCTCAAAGGAAGTGCTCCTAGGGCGTTAGTGGTCTCTATGTCCATAACCTCGTCCTCCACGCCCTCTATCCATATCACCTACCAAAGGAACAAGCGAAAGTTGGCCGAATTATACACTCAGGCAAACCGCTATGTTATACAATGTTTATGAGTGCTTGCCCTAAGTGTTCTCTCAACAGAACAGATTGTGGTCCGCTCGAAAGAGTTAACCCCTCTGTAGTAAGAGTTAGCTCTTCCATGCTCTCCGTACTAGGCCATGGAGTCAAATCCAGATCAAGTTTATTTATTAAGGCCATTGAACTGGCCATCATCCTCGAGTGAGGCGACAGTCCCCGAATGGGTCGCTGGAGACCGCGGTTTGCCCGACACTCCTTACCCCTCTCCTACCGGAGGCGAGACGGGGGCACTCGACAACCCCTTTCCTCTAGCGACCTCCTTCGACCGCGAGCCTCGTCTCCGTGTGCATATCCTTGGGATCTGCCAATCTTTTGAGGTTTTACCCCTGCGGTGGGCGTTTTCCTCTTCCGGCTAAGGGCGGTTGGCCCTTTCGCCACTCTCTCCTTCATCATACTACTTGCGACCACTGGACTAATTATAGCTCGATCATCAGGGAGCAACCCCGCTCGGCGAAAGCGCTCCTGGATTGTTACGTTCTCAGTTCTACGAAATTCCTCAGGGATAGCTCGTAGGGCATCAAAGACGTTGCCGATACTCATCGTTGGTGGGCGCCTCAGGATTCCTTGCCAAAATAAAAATAGGGTCAGGAGAAAACGAGAAACACAAAACCGCAAGAAATGAAGTTCCAGAGTAATCACTCCCTTTTATCCATCTTCTCGCAAATCCAGACGGGCAATGCATAAGGAACCAGTCGTACTTAAACACTGATGGCTTGGGCCACTTCCTGACGAAAAAATTGGTGGCAGATGATGCTTCCAGGAACCATTGGGAGGGTAAGGTGCAAAACCTTCTCCTTAGATTGAAAAAATACTGAATATCCTCTCTGGTGGGTCCCAAATGTAAGTACTCGCGATAGAGAACATAGGTTCCTAAGAGAGAAGCATAAGTGTTGGGGTGCAGTTGCGACAGTGTGAGGCAGAAATAACATACTGAATAAAATCATTGGCTGGGGGCACACACCCGGAAAACAAGCTTGTCTGTTCCAAGAAGTAAGACCCTGGGCGGCGCATGAGCCCTGCCTCCCTCTCCTGGCGCATGGGCATCACCCACCAGTATGTTGAACCACTGCGCCATCTTCCTAACTGTTGTAGCATCCATGCGGGACGGTACCGAGTCTATTGGATTCTCTAAAATAAATAGAACCCCCCAAGGTTCGAATAAATTGAACCCTCCGGGGTTCGAATAAATCGAACCCCTTGGGGTAAAAAGATCAAACCCCAACAGGGTTCGAAATTTCGAACTATGTCAGGGTTCAGAAACTCTAACCCTGATGGGGTTCGAAATTTCGAACCACGCCATGATCCGAAGTCTCGAGCCCAGTAAGGCTCGAGAACTCGAACCCCATCAGGGTTCGAACGCTCGAACCTTGCTGGGGTTTGAATGCTCGAAACCCGCTGGGGTTCAAACGCTCGAACCTCGTTGGGGTTCGAATCCTCGAACCCTCGTGGAGTTCGAACGCTCAAGCCTCCAGGGTTCAAAAGATTGAACCTCGCCAGGGTTTGAAAGCTCGAGCCCCAGCGAGGGTCGAGAACTCGAGCCCATCAGGGTTTAGAGCCTCTCTCATGGCGTCCTCCTCCTCGCGCCGTCCACTCCCCCGTGCTCGCCTCCAAGAACCTCCTAGACCCACTTATTTCGTGTTCAAATTTGAAGTAAATGGATTCGAAGCTTTTTAATGGCAGTCAAGCTCGAAACTCTAAAGGAGAAAGTGAAATGAAAAGGGGCGGCTATTTATAAAGAAAAGGGAAAATGTCCCTTCGCATTCCCAAACAGGTTCGAAATTTCGATCCACCTGGGTTCAAAATTTTGCACCCCAGGGTTCGAGTCTTCGAACTTCCTGAGTTCGAAATTTCGCACCTCTGGGTGTGGAATTTCGTACCCCTAGGTTCGAAGTACCAAGAAAAAATTCGCACCTCTGTGTACCAAATATCGTGCCACACGCTCTTGTACACGTATTCCCTACGTATGCCTATCGACCACCACAAACGCATGCAGGCAATGCACCGCAAATACTTAGCGATGCGAGCATGGCGTCGCACCAATAGTAACTCTCCAGCAATTCCACAAACGAACAAGCCCGACAACTAACGTCTGCTTTCTCTTAACTTACAGGACAAGTCAACAAGTCGAATACTATCTCAACTAATACAAAGCACATCATGTCAAGACAAGACGTACTTTGGAGGGGCAAATGTTGACCGGCTTTTTGGTCTGGTTCCCAAAAGTACCCGAGAGACACGCTCGACCCAATGCAGCGCATGGAGCTAAGGCCGAAAAGGACGCTTGGGAGTGAACGAGACAGGGTTGAAAAGGAACCACGCCACCTAGGGCCTCGCAACACCACTAACACATTTCCGAAAAGGCTCTGAATCCTTAACAGTCACGAGCCCAAACCTCAAGATCCCAAAAACCCATGCCCATGGCCTTCGTGCCTCTCATAACGTGAACTTCGTACCCCTCGGGGCTTGAATTTCGTGCCCCTAAAGGGTGCGAAATTTGCACCCAGTAGAGTACGAAATACGCGCCCATCAGGGTGCGAAATTCCCACCAAGCAGGGTGCAAAATTTATACCATGGGGTGCGAAATTCGCATCCCAGGAGGTATGAAATTCGTACCCTTCGAGGTATGAAATTCGAATCCCTTGGGTATGAAATTCGTACCCCCGAAGGGTACGAGTTTTGCGCCCGGCAGGGTCCAAAATTTGTATCCTAGGGGTACGAATTTTGCACCCTCATGGGGTATTCGCACCCGACAAGGTGTGAAATTCGCACCCCAAGGCTGGATGCGAAATATGCATGGGCGCGGGTGTCAAGTGCGAAATTCTGGGTATGGTCCCCTATTTTTACCTACTCCTACCTTATCCTACCTAACCCCTCTTTTATAAATACCCCATGGCAACACACTTCAAAGGGGATGGATTTTGTGAACTTGAGAGCTCATTTAATGGCATCTCCCCTTTGAGTAAGAAGAAGGGAAAAAGTGTCTTTTTCCTAATATATTATATATATGATAATTATGACATCATATAACTTAGAGATGAATGTAATGAGATATCATGAGTGTGGTACTACCTTGTGATCCTCAAGTGATAAATAATATCCCAACACCTCTTCAAAGTGTAGTAGGCCTCTCTCGAGGCCGAACTACTATAAATTCCTCGTGTTATTTACTGCTTTCTTATACTTAGTTACACGATCGAAACTATAGTTCCAAGTAATAGGAATATTTGGTGTTTACGACATTTTTTGCCGTCAACACCAGCGTTGCATGGAATTAGATGCGGGAGCAATTCCGAACCAGTATAAAATCCAGTGTGTTCTTTCCTTTTCTACATTTTATCTTTTTTATCTTTGTGTTTGTGTTTGATTATGTGTCTGTGATTGGTTTTGTGGTGTTTGATTCATATAGTAGATCATATATGTTTTAGATTTTGTTTAAATTCTCAAAAACACTATTCACCCTAAATCTAGTGTTAGTTTTTCCTTAACGATCCATTCCGCAATCCCTAACACTGATGCTGGTATATATAGCACATGGGAACAAATGATTACAAAAATAAAATTCTTGGAACAAGATCCCAGATAAGGGCAACCACTATAAAAAGGATACAATACATTTGAAGAAGCTACAAGTGAGCTTCAAAAAAGGTTCGGAAAAGACTAAGTTGTTACTGAAGATATACAAAGTATTTCACAAATATCCTTAGAGCAAGCATATAAAAGATGAGCTTCCTGAATCCTCTTCATCCATAAGCCTTAGACCACAAAATCTCTCATTTTCCAATATAATAAAAGCTGCAGAACCCAGCAAATTCGCAAGCCTTGGAAAACCCAAACAAGTTCATAATAACCAAAATAGCCAAATCCAAACCACAAGCCCAAAATCATGTTCAATTTTCCAAAACAACTAACTAGGGAACTATACTTCCTACAACATCCAACAGAACTCTCCCCTGGTATTGAAACGACCCACAAATCCGTGCTATCTGAGTTGACTAAATACAACACACGTCCAACCCAAATAACACAGAAATACGAACCATTAATAGAAAGAAGATAGAGGATGAGAAATAGAAAGAAAGAAATATTAGAGTAGAAGAAAAACGAAGATCACAAACTCACAGCGGAACGAATAAAATATTTTATAGAACATAACTTTTTGAAATACAGATCAGTAACTTTATATACATACCATCATCAGAGTACAACAGTCATTTCTGGAACAGTTATAAACATCTGTTTCCAGATACAAACAATGTCCACAGCGGAATATATGATAGCCTATAGCTAACCGGTGAAGCCTCCTGCTTCCAGCTCCTTCAAATCAATCTGTGAAATCCCGACTACTTGACTGCCCGTACAAATTTGGGCACCCAAGAGTTTAGGGAAAAACAAAACAGAATAAACTCTGGGTCAGTCATGGGACTGGTGTGAGTAAACTCCAACCACTTGTTTAACTTTAAAAATCCTTTCAAAGGAAAAGGTAATAGTAAGACCAGTCCACACATAAACACGGACGGTTTTTACCTTACTATAACCCAAAACACTTGATACAAAAATCCAGTGATATTATAATAATGTCTACGTCAAGTAAATAACCAAATAGCAGAACGCTTGCATCTCACGCTCCACATATATAGTATAAAATCAAAAACCGCATGGCGCTTATTGGAGATTGGATTTCCAACATGAAAAGGTATGGGACCACCTTCCGATGATGTATCTCTAGAGGCAAATACACCTGGGTTCAACAAGAACGTCTTGCAACCCGGCCCACACATGACCGACCACTCATTTCGCTTGAGTGTATCGAATGTATACCACCAACGGTTGGACTCAAACCACCGTTTCCCGAATGGGCAGAATCGATAGATTTAGAAACAAAAGGTATTTCTCTAGATAGGTGATTATACATCCTAATGGGTGCGACCCACATAGCCATGCTGCCTGCCCGATTTTTGTCCTTTCCCGGTTGTTGAGGCCTGAGGCTACGCATACTTACCATTCATCGATAACACAATCACTTTGAATGCCACATTGTCAGATCCGTTAATCACTAGTTGAGTTTGCACAAATATTCTGGATATTATGCTAAGGGATAAATCCGTTGCAACCATATATATTCATACAGACCAACCCATTTGATCATTGGAAATACTCTGTCAGACATTCGTCCATTTACGTTCGTTCTGGGACTGAACGAAACCGAAGGCACTATTTCTATAAACAGAAAAAGCCCTTGCACTTCACTCCGTCTTCAATATATTCAGCATACTTGGTTCGCAACGCTTATGCCGATACGGAGTGGTTCTTCGGATAATAATCCAACCGGTCTCTCCATATTGACAACGATGGTCAAAACTTCGATAGTCTGTGATTTAACTATCGAATAAAAACAAGTGTTCATCCAACATATCAAACAAATCACTGGGCTCTTTAATTAATATTCATTAATTAAACCACTTCTCTATTTTCTCTATCAATATTTGTTAACCAAATATTTTCAATAATCATCTCGGCCTCTTATGCCATTTGGAAAACGTTTCCAAATATTAACTTCTTTTATTTTCTGTATATTAGAAAAATCTCTATTTGCAATTGGAAACAATTTCAATCACTTATCTCTATCCCTTTTTGTTTACAACATTCGATTTTTATATTCACTTTACTATCGAATTCGATACGTCGATACAATGATTTCACATTATCAAAATATCCTAAAAATATTCTAACTCCTTAAATTTCCGGAAAATTTCGCCATAACCTCCCCTGTATCGGGAGCATCGGGAAATTTCAAATAGCTTTCCCGGTCCTTCAAATCTCAAAAAGAAAAAGAAGAAGCCAAGCGGCTAGCCGATACGGCGCATAAAACCCATATATGAATTTAGACATGTACCTTTTTGTCGAGCACATAAATTTAAATCTTCATATACTCCATCCCATATCTGTTTAACACCTGTTCACCTGTTTCCAATTCAATCCAACTCAATCCATTCGTTTGAATTCAATTTTGAATCGTTTGAATTCAGTTTCGCTCAATTATTCTTTAATTAGCCTTTTTGCCTATTTCACTTCTTTGTGGAACATAACATGTTCGAACAAAATATTTAACTCGTTCATAACCAAATCGAATTTCAATTTCAATTCTAGTTTCCTTTTCTATTTCGAATATAAATTTTCAAATCGAATTCACTTATTCAACCCCCAATATCCCTTCGAAAACTCATTAACTAATTTCAATTCAATTTAGTTAATTCTATTCAATAAATCAAAATCTGGTTTCTGTTTCAAAAATCATATTCATTTACACAACTTGAATTCGCATATATTTTACAACTCAACTCTGAAATTTTCTAAATAGAAATTCGGATTTTCCCGCTTGAAATCCTTTTATAACATTAAATAAACCATTATGGTTTTAAAACGATTCTGGCGCTGCTTTTCTGAAAATTTGATTTTGACATAACTCAAAATCTATACGACGAAATTCATATTTTTCTCTTTCATTAGAAAACTATTATCAAATCGGTCCTGACGTTTCTTGTTTCAAAGAATTCCGACTTCAATCGAGTTCTATATATTCAATTGAAGTTCGAGTCGCCAATTTACGAACTGCAGCGCTGCGGCGAGTTCGTTTTAATTATATTTATATATATAAACTTTTAAAACTTCGTAAAATGAATTCAATTTCATTTAACTCTATTTGAATTCCTTGATTAAATTTCCAATCTCACTTTTATTTGAATTCTATATTCAAATTCCAATTCCCTTCCTATTTGACATTCAAATTCAAATACTTGAATTTCTATATTGAACTCCCTATATTCAAATTCTATGTTCGAATTCATTTGAATTCTTTTATTCAAACTCTATATTTAAATTCCATTTGAACTTGCTATATTCCAATTTCTATATTTGAATTCTATTGGAATTTTAAATATTCAAATTCCTTTTTAAATTCTAGATACAAAATTCCATAGTTTAAAATTCCATTTGAATTTCATATTCAAATCCCATAGATCAAATCCTATTTGAATTCGGTTTGAATCTCTTATATTCAAATTTCATTTTCATTTGAATTCTAATATTCAAATTCATTTCCAGCCCCATTTGAATTCCATATTCAAACTTATTTTTAACACCATTTGAATTTCTTCACTCAAATCCATTTGAATTCCCTTGAATTTAAATTCCATTTCAAAACCATTTGGATTTCCTATTTGGAAATCCTATTTGAAATTCCATTTCCAATTCTACTTTGAAAATCCTATTTTCAAAGTTTATTTCAAATTCTATTTTGAAATCTCATATTCAAATTTCTACTTGAATTTCTGTATTCAATTCCATGTTCAAATTCAATACTTGGATTTCTATTTCAAATCTCTATTCAAATTTCATATTTGAATTCCATTTCAAATCTCTATTCAAATTTCATATTTGAATTCCATTTCAAATCTCTATTCAAATTTCATATTTGAATTCCATTTCAAATCTCTATTCAAATTTCATATTTGAATTCTTCCTTGAAATACTATATTTCAAATTCTATTCAAATTCTTCTTTGGAATTCTATATTCCAAATTCTATTTTGAAATTCTTCTTTGAAATTCTATTTTTTTGAAATTCTACATTCAAATCTCTATTTGAATTTCTTTATTCGAATTCCTTCGAATTCAAATTTTATTTTAATTCCTTGAATTCAAACTCTATTTTTCATTCTAATTTCGTCTATTCAAATTCTATTTGAACTTCTATTTGAATTTCTAATATTCAATCTCCTCTTAAAATTCAAATATTTAAACTCCTTTTCTAATTCTACTATTCAAATGTTATACTCAAATTTCATTTGAGTTATATATTTAAAAATTTCATTTCACATCCTATTTTGAAATTTCATTTCAAATCCCAATTTCACGCTTGTATTTCTATTTCTGAATTATCAAATGATAATTCTTTTCACTTCATTTATAACTTCGTTATAAAAGAACTATTTATAAACTTCGCTTAAAAAGAAACTACTTGTTTTATTTTTCAAAACAAGTTTATATTTTATTTCCACTTAAAATTCAAATTCTATTTAAAAATAGAATTTTTTCCTTTTTAAATCTCCAATATCCTTCCACGATATTTTTAAATATCATTACTTAAGCCCAGTGATATTTAAACACACAAAGCAACGAATTATTTATTTTTCTAACACATCATATATAAAAATATATATGCAAACAAATAAACAAACAGATAATATATTTTTGAGGAATCCAGTTGGATTCCTCCAACCTGTTTTCCTGCATCCACAGATGTTAGCACATAAATAATACCCATTCTGCTTCGTGGCAGAATATCGCGGTATAGAAGGTCATCCACTAATCATAGCGTGGGGCGTATAGGGTAATCATCCGCTATGAAACTGCGGGCATCCGCTAATGAGACTGCGGGAATCCAACCAACCAATCAACCCAATATATATATATATATATATATAGCCTAAATAACTAATATATATAAAGCAAGCAGAAAGCATTCACACAAGCAACAGACAATTATTTTTAACGAAATAAAAATAATTAGAAATAAAAGGTGAGTGAGATTTACTCACCAAAATTTCCCATTTCTGAATATCCTGGTTTAATTCTGTATCGTCGGCTACGAACCCACTCAATTGAGATTTATCGTGTACCTATGATTATTTATTTAAATTTAACAATTAAACCATTATCTAATTAAATTAACTACTGACAAATAAATTAATTAATCTTACTTGATATACCAGTAAAATCCTAACCGATATATATATTAATTAAATTCTAAGTGATACTAATTAAATCCCAACAAATATGTAAATTTAAATCCTAACAATATGTTAATTTAAATCCTAACCATATGTTAATTTAAATCCTAACCATTAAAACATTAAGTAACAAATTTTAAATTAAATTACCTTAATATTTTTCATGTTTGCGCCTACAGGAAATCAGCGTCCCCTTCTTCTTACTGAAACCCAACTCCAGTGAATCACGATGCCACCCAACCCCTACAATTTCTTCACATCAGCTTCCACCGATGAGACCAGTAAACTGTCGCGCTCCCTGAACCCTCATCGCAGTCATCTCCACCAAGCTATCCTCCCAAACCTCACCACGAAGATACTGTCGCACCTCCTTTATCACCAAACCAACATCAGAACCCCGACATTACTGACCACGCCTCCGAACTCGAGCTCGCTCGATAGAAGAGAACCCGAACTTCCAAGTCATCGCGTGCTTCCTTGTTGAACTCGCGAGCGCTCTCCTACATCATCGAGCTCCAGGATCTCACGATCTGCTTGCGGTAAGGGTTTTCGATTTCCTTTTTCTTTGTTTGCCGTTCGATTTGGATTCTGGAAATTTAGGAGGAGACTGAGGCTTAAATTTTGATTTTTAGTTTAAGGTAAAAGGGGAATTCAATTTGAGTTGAAATGAAGCCGGTTCTTGCAAATGAAAGGAAGGGGAAGGTTGCGGTTTTATAGAAGGAGGAGGGAGACAGGAGGTACACAGGCCATTGAAATCGTGTCCCCTTGATAACGAGAGCGGGAGGCAGTTTTGTGGCTCGAGGGAACTAGGTTTCCAGAGGAAGTAAATTAGGTCGGCTGAAAGATTTGATTTGATTTTAATTAAAAACTAAAATATCTCACAGTCCCTTATTTCTAAAAATCCTGAACCGTTATTTAGTCGCAACGACCGACGTTTCCAAGCTTATACAATAATTTGAACTTAACAGAATCGATTTGCATTGGGAATTCAATTGTTATTATTACGATAATTAAATATATCGATATTAAATCATATATCGATAATTAAATTGACAAATCCAATATAAAATTCATTTATATTATGAATTCAATATTTAAAACCATATTAAATATTTAGGATAAACTGTTCAAAAATCTGGGTCGTTACATTCTTCCCCCCTTAAAATAATTTCGTCCTCGAAATTGCTAAGGTAGGAAAAAGGGTACAAATCCATTTCTTTTCAAAATTCACTTTATGTTGAAACTCACTTCTCATATTTCTATGACTTTAATTTCAACCAAAACTTTTGGTCTTCACACATTTGATTCGAATGATCTACGATCAATCCATTTATATCCAATCTATATTCCAATAAACCTATTCAAATTGATTCTAATCAATTCATTCACTTCGACCCATTTAACTTGTTTAAGTTAAATTTAGATTCCAGAATTCAAATCCCTGGGTTTTCTTTTCAAATTCTTTTGAAATACATAAATGTATACTTATATTTATTTTCATCTCAAATTCAAAACATTTGAATTTTAATCTACTTGTTTTCCTTCAAAACAAATTTCCATCAAAAACTTTCTAAGGTAGCAATTTCATCACTTAGGAACTCGGAAATGAACACTGATGATGTTGCAATCATCATCGGAATTATTTCCCAGTCACTGAAGTGAGTTCAGTGCTTTATTATTTCAAAATCCATTTAAACTGATTTTCTTTCAACTCCTTCTAAAACAAAGCTATATTACTTTAATCTACTTTGAAAAATATTTTTCAACTTCCCAGGATTTTAAATTCTTAATTCTGGTTTGAATTTTATTCTAATTCATCTCATTTGTATATTTAATCCCTATACAAATTCTATTTGGTTATAAATAACCATTCTAATTTTATAATCTCGTTTGATTATGAAATCACCATCCAACACATCCATATAATAATAATTCTAGAAAATTATTCTTTCTATATCAAAATAGAAATTTTGGGCAAAATTATTTCATTTACCCTCTTGAAAACAATATCATGTTCAATTTTCTGTTCAAGTATTTAGAAATCCTTATCGACTTCGTGGCGTCCCACGATTCGACCAGAATTCATAAACCACTCAACAGACTAGCCAACACAATATAAAACAACTTTTATATCAAATTACAAATACGCTCTCTCGTATATATACTCAACTCATTCTAGGGTACTACTGACCCTATCTCTAATGAGCGCATGCCACACAAGCCTAGGTATTCGCTCAACCTAAGCTCTGATACCACCTGTAATGACCCCGGGATTCGAGTAGGCTTTTCAACCATCCTCTCCTCCCTCGGCACTGGGCTAACCTCCCAGCGTGGCTTACAGAGATACCTCAGAACTGCTTTTACGGCCAGCCTCTCGACTCGACCAACCCACATTGTCGGGAGATGTAGGGGTAAGAGTCTCCCGTTCGCCACCTAACGCGAAGCGAGAACCCCCTATCATCCGTACCAATTAAGCAACCAGCTCTGATACCACCTGAAACGACCCGCAAATCCGTGCTATCTGAGTTGACTAAATACAACACACGTCCAACCCAAATAACACAGAAATACGAACCATTAATAGAAAGAAGATAGAGGATGAGAAATAGAAAGAAAGAAATATTAGAGTAGAAGAAAAACGAAGATCACAAACTCACAGCGGAACGAATAAAATATTTTATAGAACATAACTTTTTGAAATACAGATCAGTAACTTTATATACATACCATCATCAGAGTACAACAGTCATTTCTGGAACAGTTATAAACATCTGTTTCCAGATACAAACAATGTCCACAGCGGAATATATGATAGCCTATAGCTAACCGGTGAAGCCTCCTGCTTCCAGCTCCTTCAAATCAATCTGTGAAATCCCGACTACTTGACTGCCCGTACAAATTTGGGCACCCAAGAGTTTAGGGAAAAACAAAATAGAATAAACTCTGGGTCAGTCATGGGACTGGTGTGAGTAAACTCCAACCACTTGTTTAACTTTAAAAATCCTTTCAAAGGAAAAGGTAATAGTAAGACCAGTCCACACATAAACACGGACGGTTTTTACCTTACTATAACCCAAAACACTTGATACAAAAATCCAGTGATATTATAATAATGTCTACGTCAAGTAAATAACCAAATAGCAGAACGCTTGCATCTCACGCTCCACATATATAGTATAAAATCAAAAACTGCATGGCGCTTATTGGAGATTGGATTTCCAACATGACAAGGTATGGGACCACCTTCCGATGATGTATCTCTAGAGGCAAATACACCTGGGTTCAACAAGAACGTCTTGCAACCCGGCCCACACATGACCGACCACTCATTTCGCTTGAGTGTATCGAATGTATACCACCAACGGTTGGACTCAAACCACCGTTTCCCGAATGGGCAGAATCGATAGATTTAGAAACAAAAGGTATTTCTCTAGATAGGTGATTATACATCCTAATGGGTGCGACCCACATAGCCATGCTGCCTGCCCGATTTTTGTCCTTTCCCGGTTGTTGAGGCCTGAGGCTACGCATACTTACCATTCATCGATAACACAATCACTTTGAATGCCACATTGTCAGATCCGTTAATCACTAGTTGAGTTTGCACAAATATTCTGGATATTATGCTAAGGGATAAATCCGTTGCAACCATATATATTCATACAGACCAACCCATTTGATCATTGGAAATACTCTGTCAGACATTCGTCCATTTACGTTCGTTCTGGGACTGAACGAAACCGAAGGCACTATTTCTATAAACAGAAAAAGCCCTTGCACTTCACTCCGTCTTCAATATATTCAGCATACTTGGTTCGCAACGCTTATGCCGATACGGAGTGGTTCTTCGGATAATAATCCAACCGGTCTCTCCATATTGACAACGATGGTCAAAACTTCGATAGTCTGTGATTTAACTATCGAATAAAAACAAGTGTTCATCCAACATATCAAACAAATCACTGGGCTCTTTAATTAATATTCATTAATTAAACCACTTCTCTATTTTCTCTATCAATATTTGTTAACCAAATATTTTCAATAATCATCTCGGCCTCTTATGCCATTTGGAAAACGTTTCCAAATATTAACTTCTTTTATTTTCTGTATATTAGAAAAATCTCTATTTGCAATTGGAAACAATTTCAATCACTTATCTCTATCCCTTTTTGTTTACAACATTCGATTTTTATATTCACTTTACTATCGAATTCGATACGTCGATACAATGATTTCACATTATCAAAATATCCTAAAAATATTCTAACTCCTTAAATTTCCGGAAAATTTCGCCATAACCTCCCCTGTATCGGGAGCATCGGGAAATTTCAAATAGCTTTCCCGGTCCTTCAAATCTCAAAAAGAAAAAGAAGAAGCCAAGCGGCTAGCCGATACGGCGCATAAAACCCATATATGAATTTAGACATGTACCTTTTTGTCGAGCACATAAATTTAAATCTTCATATACTCCATCCCATATCTGTTTAACACCTGTTCACCTGTTTCCAATTCAATCCAACTCAATCCATTCGTTTGAATTCAATTTTGAATCGTTTGAATTCAGTTTCGCTCAATTATTCTTTAATTAGCCTTTTTGCCTATTTCACTTCTTTGTGGAACATAACATGTTCGAACAAAATATTTAACTCGTTCATAACCAAATCGAATTTCAATTTCAATTCTAGTTTCCTTTTCTATTTCGAATATAAATTTTCAAATCGAATTCACTTATTCAACCCCCAATATCCCTTCGAAAACTCATTAACTAATTTCAATTCAATTTAGTTAATTCTATTCAATAAATCAAAATCTGGTTTCTGTTTCAAAAATCATATTCATTTACACAACTTGAATTCGCATATATTTTACAACTCAACTCTGAAATTTTCTAAATAGAAATTCGGATTTTCCCGCTTGAAATCCTTTTATAACATTAAATAAACCATTATGGTTTTAAAACGATTCTGGCGCTGCTTTTCTGAAAATTTGATTTTGACATAACTCAAAATCTATACGACGAAATTCATATTTTTCTCTTTCATTAGAAAACTATTATCAAATCGGTCCTGACGTTTCTTGTTTCAAAGAATTCCGACTTCAATCGAGTTCTATATATTCAATTGAAGTTCGAGTCGCCAATTTACGAACTGTAGCGCTGCGGCGAGTTCGTTTTAATTATATTTATATATATAAACTTTTAAAACTTCGTAAAATGAATTCAATTTCATTTAACTCTATTTGAATTCCTTGATTAAATTTCCAATCTCACTTTTATTTGAATTCTATATTCAAATTCCAATTCCCTTCCTATTTGACATTCAAATTCAAATACTTGAATTTCTATATTGAACTCCCTATATTCAAATTCTATGTTCGAATTCATTTGAATTCTTTTATTCAAACTCTATATTTAAATTCCATTTGAACTTGCTATATTCCAATTTCTATATTTGAATTCTATTGGAATTTTAAATATTCAAATTCCTTTTTAAATTCTAGATACAAAATTCCATAGTTTAAAATTCCATTTGAATTTCATATTCAAATCCCATAGATCAAATCCTATTTGAATTCGGTTTGAATCTCTTATATTCAAATTTCATTTTCATTTGAATTCTAATATTCAAATTCATTTCCAGCCCCATTTGAATTCCATATTCAAACTTATTTTTAACACCATTTGAATTTCTTCACTCAAATCCATTTGAATTCCCTTGAATTTAAATTCCATTTCAAAACCATTTGGATTTCCTATTTGGAAATCCTATTTGAAATTCCATTTCCAATTCTACTTTGAAAATCCTATTTTCAAAGTTTATTTCAAATTCTATTTTGAAATCTCATATTCAAATTTCTACTTGAATTTCTGTATTCAATTCCATGTTCAAATTCAATACTTGGATTTCTATTTCAAATCTCTATTCAAATTTCATATTTGAATTCCATTTCAAATCTCTATTCAAATTTCATATTTGAATTCCATTTCAAATCTCTGTTCAAATTTCATATTTGAATTCTTCCTTGAAATACTATATTTCAAATTCTATTCAAATTCTTCTTTGGAATTCTATATTCCAAATTCTATTTTGAAATTCTTCTTTGAAATTCTATTTTTTTGAAATTCTACATTCAAATCTCTATTTGAATTTCTTTATTCGAATTCCTTCGAATTCAAATTTTATTTTAATTCCTTGAATTCAAACTCTATTTTTCATTCTAATTTCGTCTATTCAAATTCTATTTGAACTTCTATTTGAATTTCTAATATTCAATCTCCTCTTAAAATTCAAATATTTAAACTCCTTTTCTAATTCTACTATTCAAATGTTATACTCAAATTTCATTTGAGTTATATATTTAAAAATTTCATTTCACATCCTATTTTGAAATTTCATTTCAAATCCCAATTTCACGCTTGTATTTCTATTTCTGAATTATCAAATGATAATTCTTTTCACTTCATTTATAACTTCGTTATAAAAGAACTATTTATAAACTTCGCTTAAAAAGAAACTACTTGTTTTATTTTTCAAAACAAGTTTATATTTTATTTCCACTTAAAATTCAAATTCTATTTAAAAATAGAATTTTTTTCCTTTTTAAATCTCCAATATCCTTCCACGATATTTTTAAATATCATTACTTAAGCCCAATGATATTTAAACACACAAAGCAACGAATTATTTATTTTTCTAACACATCATATATAAAAATATATATGCAAACAAATAAACAAACAGATAATATATTTTTGAGGAATCCAGTTGGATTCCTCCAACCTGTTTTCCTGCATCCACAGATGTTAGCACATAAATAATACCCATTCTGCTTCGTGGCAGAATATCGCGGTATAGAAGGTCATCCACTAATCATAGCGTGGGGCGTATAGGGTAATCATCCGCTATGAAACTGCGGGCATCCGCTAATGAGACTGCGGGAATCCAACCAACCAATCAACCCAATAT
The DNA here is from genome assembly GCA_030737875.1 of Allium sativum. Taxonomy (NCBI): domain Eukaryota; kingdom Viridiplantae; phylum Streptophyta; class Magnoliopsida; order Asparagales; family Amaryllidaceae; genus Allium; species Allium sativum. The sequence continues at coordinate 587,494,362 of CM060916.1, forward strand.
ATATATATATAGCCTAAATAACTAATATATATAAAGCAAGCAGAAAGCATTCACACAAGCAACAGACAATTATTTTTAACGAAATAAAAATAATTAGAAATAAAAGGTGAGTGAGATTTACTCACCAAAATTTCCCATTTCTGAATATCCTGGTTTAATTCTGTATCGTCGGCTACGAACCCACTCAATTGAGATTTATCGTGTACCTATGATTATTTATTTAAATTTAACAATTAAACCATTATCTAATTAAATTAACTACTGACAAATAAATTAATTAATCTTACTTGATATACCAGTAAAATCCTAACCGATATATATATTAATTAAATTCTAAGTGATACTAATTAAATCCCAACAAATATGTAAATTTAAATCCTAACAATATGTTAATTTAAATCCTAACCATATGTTAATTTAAATCCTAACCATTAAAACATTAAGTAACAAATTTTAAATTAAATTACCTTAATATTTTTCATGTTTGCGCCTACAGGAAATCAGCGTCCCCTTCTTCTTACTGAAACCCAACTCCAGTGAATCACGATGCCACCCAACCCCTACAATTTCTTCACATCAGCTTCCACCGATGAGACCAGTAAACTGTCGCGCTCCCTGAACCCTCATCGCAGTCATCTACACCAAGCTATCCTCCCAAACCTCACCACGAAGATACTGTCGCACCTCCTTTATCACCAAACCAACATCAGAACCCCGACATTACTGACCACGCCTCCGAACTCGAGCTCGCTCGATAGAAGAGAAACCGAACTTCCAAGTCATCGCGTGCTTCCTTGTTGAACTCGCGAGCGCTCTCCTACATCATCGAGCTCCAGGATCTCACGATCTGCTTGCGGTAAGGGTTTTCGATTTCCTTTTTCTTTGTTTGCCGTTCGATTTGGATTCTGGAAATTTAGGAGGAGACTGAGGCTTAAATTTTGATTTTTAGTTTAAGGTAAAAGGGGAATTCAATTTGAGTTGAAATGAAGCCGGTTCTTGCAAATGAAAGGAAGGGGAAGGTTGCGGTTTTATAGAAGGAGGAGGGAGACAGGAGGTACACAGGCCATTGAAATCGTGTCCCCTTGATAACGAGAGCGGGAGGCAGTTTTGTGGCTCGAGGGAACTAGGTTTCCAGAGGAAGTAAATTAGGTCGGCTGAAAGATTTGATTTGATTTTAATTAAAAACTAAAATATCTCACAGTCCCTTATTTCTAAAAATCCTGAACCGTTATTTAGTCGCAACGACCGACGTTTCCAAGCTTATACAATAATTTGAACTTAACAGAATCGATTTGCATTGGGAATTCAATTGTTATTATTACGATAATTAAATATATCGATATTAAATCATATATCGATAATTAAATTGACAAATCCAATATAAAATTCATTTATATTATGAATTCAATATTTAAAACCATATTAAATATTTAGGATAAACTGTTCAAAAATCTGGGTCGTTACAGGTATCTTCAACAAAACTTGCAAATTCTTTTCTGGCATTTCATGAATGAAAGATAAAAGGGTTACAAATTGACTGGGAAATCTTAAAAAATACCAATATTCCTTGCACAAAACAACATGAAGGATGCGTCAACATATTCACAAATTTCCCTTGTACAATAATTTGTGTCGTACTACAACTTACATTCATATGCAGAAACTCCAGTAACCAAGTTATATATTATAGGTTCATTGGAAGAACATGATTTGGGACATAGAAGTTTTGATGTTTATCATCCAGAGCTTTCCATGATAAAATGTTACAAAAAAGGAAGAACTAGAAAAAACAATGTCAACAATAAAAACAACAGAGATGAGGTGGATTCCACTATAATGTCTATAGATAATAAAAGAACAACGACAAAAATAATGAAGATTTGATAAAAGCAAAGCCTATCCTACTTAATGGGAATCTCATAATTAAAGGAGAAATGAAGATTTGGCAGAAGAGAAGACTATCCTACTTAGTGGAAATTTTGTAATGATGTGACAAATTACCTCCATTTGTAGACAGCAAAGGGCAGTTGTATATCCATGTATTGCAAATGCTTAGCCTATATAATGAACATATGTGCATTGTAAAAATCATTAAATGTTGAGTATTGTGTAACCAATATAAGACATATAAGCCTGCTATTTTTAATGTCTACCTTCTTCATACTTGCTTCTTCTTCAAAAATCAGTAGTTGCTAAATACTAAGTCATAGCTAAGGAAAGAAAGGAAGCTATGTAAGTTCTCTTACTTTTTTGTTTTTCTTGAAAATGTTATACTTGATCTATGTTTTGATAACTATATTTATTTAATTAATACCAATTGCTACATGCTTAATAAGTAAATCCAATAGACATAAATTCGCTAAGTCGAAAAAGAAGTACCATGTAAGGGAAAAAAGTAGACTATTAGGATGACAAGGTGAGGAATAACGATTTAAGAATTATAGTTCTGGTAAAATTATTATGAAAAGTAGTATTTTAATTTTAAGCAAAATTGTATCTTAATATTTCCAAAAGCTTTGACAACGTTCTCAAACAAAATAATCAACCTTACATAAAATTATAAAGAAAGAAATTTTTATGGAAAAGCTACAACAATATTTAGAAAATAATTCGTGACAAACATCATAAAAATATTAGATAATGATAAGAATTTTACAAAAAACCAAAAATATGAAATTATAAACATTTTTAAACAAAAATATACAACAAAGTTAATTAGTATCTATGATTGTGAAACAAATTTAACAGAAATACACAATAACCTCAATATATGGAGAGAACCTGGTAATATTGAATTAACACCAAGATTTGTTAGAAAATTACATAGAGAAAAGAATAACTACCTAAAAACAAAAAATGGGATAGATTATGAGTTAACACAAACTAATAATTGGGAAAATTAAAATGAGCAATACTCTAAAAATTGAAAATACAGAATCTTTACAAAATTACATAGAAACAAAGTTTAAAAAAAAAACTTTTTGTTCTAAAACATATAGAATTAAGCACCAACCATCAGTATAATATAGGAAAAAAATTCAAAGAAAATTACATAAAAAATATTATAGATTTAACAGATGATCCAAAAATAAATATTAACAAGATAATTAAAAATCTTAATCATATATATATATATATATATTATTAATAAAACAAACCTTTTAGGATGGTGAAGCCTTTATGCATTTGCAGCAACATCCCTTTCCCTCTTCATAAGTTGGCATCACAGAAAATTAGGTTCAAGGGAAAAAAAGTCTTTCCTTCTACCACTTTATGTTGTTATTCAACCTATATTTTCAACATCTTTTCAAAGTTAGGTTGGTCTATTCTCCACGTTTCTCATATTTTCCACATCGTTTCTTTCTCATTCTAAACTGTTACCTAAATAAGTCTTTTACCTTTCCTCGACCTTCACCAAATTCTATCTTTTAATGATTTCTTCCTTCATCACTTGCTGCCTTCTTCGGTTCATATCCATAGGCTTCCTTGTACCTCCTCTAGTCGAATGACTGATGCTTAAATCTCCACTCATAATTCCTTCTATTTTGGATATTCAGTCATCTTGATCGGAGGCCTAGTCTGTGACGCTGAAAGCTTTTATGGTGAGATTTTTACTGGCACATAATTTTACTCCATAGTCTTATGTTCCTCCTAAATATCTCGAATTATGCTTAACGGCTTTCCTATGTTCACTCAAAGGGTTTTGCATGAACTGGCACACTTTTTTCACATTGTAACATATTCTGGTCTAGTAATAGTAACATACTATATAATGCACCAACTATTCTTCTGTATTGCTTTGCATTTTCGATGGCTTCACCTTTGAGTTTGGATAATTGTAAATTACTAATCATAGGTGTTGGTTGTGGCTTAGCTTTGCTCATATCAACACGACCTAGTATCCCATTGATGAGTTTGACTTGTGTTGTACTTCAATTCCCGGAAAATAGTTTACTTCACCTATGTCTTTAACTGAAAATGCACCATTCAAGTATTTGATAATTTTGTCAATTTCAGCTTCATTGTTTCCAGTTATCAGAATGTCATCGACATACACTAGCACGTGTATGATAGATTTTTTTTTTGAATCTGGTATATAAAGAGCGATCTGATCTACTAACTGTAAAACCCAACCTTATGAAAGTCTCCCTTAATTTATTGTACCATACTCGTGAGGCCTATTTCAATTCATGCATCGCTTTTTGTAGCTTGCATATGAGTTTCTTATCATCGTCTATATGAAAACCGTCTAGTTGTGTCATATACACTTCCTCTTGTACCTCACCATTGAGGAAGACATTATATACATCAAGTTGCCTTATCTTCCATTGTTTACTTAAAGTAATAGCGACGATAATCCCGATGTGGTATTTTGACAACTGAGGAAAATGTTTCTTTAAAATCAAAACCATATTGTTGAGAGTAACCCTTTGCAACCAATCTTGCTTTGTGTTTTTGTATGCTACCATCTAGATACGTTTTCAGCTTGAATGTCCATTTACACCCAAATGTTCTTGTGTTTGGGTGGTTGAACTAAACTCCATGTGTTATTTATTACCAAAGCCATGTATTCTTCATTCATAGCTTGCTGCCACTTTTCACTTCTTTTGGCTTCAACATAACATATGGGCTCTTTATTATTTAATGATACATTGAAGATTTTTGCCTTAAAGATCCAACTTTTTTCCCTAGTCATCATATGATGTCTATTCAAATTTCTTGCTTGTGCGATGTTTTCATCTAGGCAGGTGGTTGTTTGGGGGAAGAGGTTGTACACATATTAGCAGTTACAGAAAAATCGCATATTACAACCATGCTTATTAATGAACTTAAACCTTCTAAGTTAAACCTGATAATTAATAAGCTAAGATGTCCCTTGTTTAGCTATTATATCGGGTTTTGGGGAACCTTAAATCTTAGTTACTTAGGGGCACAAGCTTAAGGGGTTTAGCTTGTGTCAATCTTGATGTGTGGAACTCATATCAGTCAATATCCATATTGGTATCTTGTTAGGGGGTCTCCCACTAGGTAGGGGCCAGGGCACACTTTATTGATCAGGATAGTAAGAGGTTCAAAAGAGGAAGGTGGGTATGGGAGCGTTCCGACCGGAGTCAGAGCGTGCATGGATCCGATTAGGGAAAATAAGACGTTGTACTACTATTAAATAAGTTTGTGTCCAATAAGTTGTTGGGTTAGGGACTAATACACCCTACTGCCGGGGATAACACAGGGTATTTACGTAGTAGGGAGCGAAACGCTTGGGTAGTAATTAGGGTAACACCTAATCCTTATATACTAGCATTGATGCAGAGAAAAACTTGTTCTAGGGATATAAATGAGAAGCTTTACTCAATCCTTGTTTTATCTTGTTTACCTTGTAATTATATTCTACTGTACTTTCTCATCCAGTCTTATTTATCTGTCTTGATAACTCTATTTCATGCATATACTGAAAATCACTGGAACTTGCCAGGTTTTATGTCTGAATTGTTTTGTTTCCCCTTCTTTATCTTCATTCCCCCCTCAAGTTCCCAGGGTGGTAGTATCCGTAGTGATTAGGATTTTCTTTCAGCTTGGATCAAGACTTCTTCCAATTTGATTTACCACTTTGATTATCTTTCTACTTTGCTATGGCTTGTCAAAAGGGATACAGTTTTTTATTTTTTTAATTATAATGTTTGGCATTATAAGATAGATGGTTTTATTTGAAGTATTTGGTATTTGATGATGTAACTGGTTTGGAACAGTATTTTTCTTTTAATAATAAAAGTTAATTTTCCGCTGCATATTTACATCTTCTTGTGAGTTTTAGTTACTGTTTACCTATTTTGCTTTACGAAACTTATTGCATTTTCTTATGAGTGACATTAACAAATGTCGGGGGTCACGTTTGGTATTAGAGCTGAAGGTTACAAGATCAGAGAAATGTTTGAAAAATTATTTTTAAATGCAAAGTATTTTCAGATAAAAACCTATTTTTGAGAAACATATCCCCGCAAGCCATATTCAATATTCTTTTGATTTCTCTTTGAATATTTGTTTCTTCTTTTTTTAGCATGTCCGGGGCACCTAATGTTCCTGAGGACATTCCACTACTGACACGATTCCATAGGTATTTAGAGCTACGACACCTGCCGGAATTTAAGGAGATGCCCCACCCCCAGCTGCAGCCGAAGTAGCTCCACCTCCACATGTAGTCAACTTTTCTAAACTTTGTACGGACTTTTGCGCACTTGGTGGCAAGCCATTCCGTGGTACTAAGAGTTTTGTTGAGGCTCGCAATTGACTTAGAGAAATGGAGAGTGTTTTTGAACTTTTTGAGCTCGATGATAGGAGGAAGATACAGTTGTCTGCTTGGCAACTGAAGGAAGAAGCTTCATACTGGTGGGAGGTGACATAGGCGAGACAACCAGCAGCTACTTGGGATGATTTCAAATGAAGATTTGAGATGAAGTTCTTGTCTCATGCAGAAGAATGAATTCATATGGAGAGATTTTTGGCTTTAAAATATGGAAGTATGTCTGTTAAGGAATATATTAAGAAGCTTAATCAGCTAGCAAGATTCGATTTGGACATGGTGAATACTCCCCATAAGAAGGCTCTTAGGTTTGCGAGAGGGTTGAATCAACCTCTCTAAGGACTAGCACTGTCACATATACCGATGAGGGCGACTTTCGAGAGGCTTCTTGACATGGCTTTGATGCACGAGGATAGTAAGGATGAGAAGAAAGAAGTCAAGACCAAGGAAACACAACCCAAGGATGAGAAAAAGAAATGGTAGCCCAAGAAGAAAACACAAAAGAAATGAGGAAAGCATGATAAGGCTCAGATCAGGACAAAGATTAAGTGCCATGGTTGCAGAGCTTTGGGTCATTTTATGAAAGACCGAAGAAAGACAAAGAAAGCTTGTTTCAATTATCGTAAAGTTGGATATTTTACTAAGCAATGCACTAGCAAGCAAGGACAAGGGGCAGGATCTTCTGGAGGACAAGTGAATGCTCTTGAGGCTAGTGGACCTGATCGAGGTAGGAAGTCACAGTCAAAGGTTTGATTTCCTTTTTTACTATCCTATTAGGACTCTCTTTGATTATGGTGCTTCTCATTCATTTATATCCAATTCCATGGTAGATAATCTACATCTAGATACTAGTATTTTTTCTGATCCCATTGTAGTCTCAAATCCGACCATTTACCCATGATATGTCGGGTTTGAGAATTTCTATCTTGGGTGTCAAGTTTGAATGTGACGCGTATGTTCATGGCTTTATGGGTTATGGCTTAATTCTAGGAATGGATTGGCTAGCCATGTATGGTGCCAAAATGTGAGAGGAGAGTTGTTAGGCTTCTAACGTACCAAGGGAGAACTCTCAAAATTTCATGTGACCCACGGGGGTCAGTTATGCTCAGTTTCCTAGATTCGTTTGATGCTTCTGTTGATGATTTGCAATCAGTACCCATAGTCATAGATTATCCGGACGTGTTTGACGAGGTCAGGGGATTACCTCCAAGGCGTGAGATAGACTTTCAGATTTACTTGGTAGAGAATGCGAAGCTAGTCGCTTTACTAGTGCGCCACATGGCTCTTAGGAAGACGAGGGAGATCAACAAGCAAGTATGGGAGCTATTCGAGAAAGGATTCATTAGACGGAGCATATCAGAGGGGGAGCTCCAGTCGTATTTTCGACTAAGGAACACGACTCACGTAGTCTATGCGTGGATTATAGAGAGCTGAGTAAGCTAACCAAGAAGAATAGGCACCCACTTCTGAGGATTAACGACTTGTTTGATCAGCTAGTAGGAGCATCAGTTTTCTCGCAAATGGATTTGGCCATGGGATTTCATTAGTTGAGGGCGGTAGAGGGAAGTGTTGATGAGACTGCTTTTAGAACTCTAGACGGTTTCTTTGAGTGTGGTTATGCCTTTTGGGCTGACCAATGCACCTGCATATTTTTTGGATTTGATGAGTAGGATGTTTAGAGAGTTTCTGAACAAGTTTGTGGTGGTCTTCGTGGATGATATTTTGATCTTCTCAAGGAATGAGGAAGAACATGTCTTGCACTTGGGATAGGTTCTACGCACTCTCAGATCGCATCATCTTAAAACAAAATTTTCTAAGTGTCACTTTTAGAGAAAGGAAGTAAGGTTCCTAGGGCATGTTATCTCCAAAGATGGGATAGTGGTGAACCCCGCTAAAGTCGTCACATTTCAAAATTGGAAGGCTCCAAAGAATGCGATGGAGTGAGGAGTTTCCAATGGTTGATAGGTTATTATAGGAAGTTCATTAAGGACTTTGCATGGATACCAGCCCCGCTTATCCGACTGACGAAGAAGAACTTGGGTTTTTTTTGGAGTGTTGATTGCAAAGATACTTTTCAGAGATTAAAGAGGGCCTTGACATCAGCCCCAGTTCTGATTCACCCCAATGGAAGCAAGGTGTTTATGGTCTACACAGATGCTTGTGGCACGGGACTTGGTGCCATGTTGATTTATAAAGGTAGGGTAGTATGCTACGGTAGTAGACAGTTGAGAGTTCACAAGAAGAACTACCCTACCCATGACCTAGAGTTGGCTACTATAGTGTTTGAGTTGAAGTCTTGGTGACATTAACTAGCTATTAGGAGAGAGATTTGAGCTATACACGGATCATAAATCGCTCAAATATTTGTTCTCACAAAAAGATCTCAATTCAAGGCAACAACGATGGATGGAGTTCCTAGTTTCCTATGATTTTGAGATAGCTTATACCCTAGGCAAGGGTAATGTAGCGGCGGACACGTTGAGTAGGCAGAGGATGACCTTGAGTCCTCTATTCATAGAGAGACGGAGCTTGTAGTTTATATCGACCTTCGACTTTAGGCCGTCTATGGATCTTACGCCTGGTTTGTTAGCATATTGACAATACAACCTACTCTTATGGAGCGGATTGGATTCACAAAGCTAGAGGACCCACAGATAGCAGACATCATGGACAGGCTTAGTAGAGGAGAGACCTCTAGTTACCAAAGTAGATATTCCATGGATAATAAAGGGTGGCTACGACGAGATGGAAGACCCTGTATTCCCCGAGAAAGGGATTTGTTAAGGATAGTCATTAAGGAGGCTCATCATTCTCGGATGACTATCCATCCGGGCGGCGACAAGATGTATCGAGATATGAAGAGTTTTTTTTTCTTTTAGCCTGTTATGAAGGAGGACATGGCGGAATTTATGTCCCGATGTTTAACTTGTCAGCGAGTAAAGGCTGAACAAAGGAAACCTGGTGGATTACTTCAACTCTTTGATGTCCCACAATCAAAGTGGGAGAGCGTCTCTATGGACTTCATTGATGGATTGCCCAGATCGATGAAGGGCAACACCGGCATTTGGGTGATAGTAATAGACTTACGAAGATCGCTAAATTTGTTCCTGTCAAGAGCAAGAGGACAACTTGGCTAGCATCAGTATACCTTCGAGCGATAGTTCGACTTCATGGGGTACCTTCCAGTATAGTAAGTAACCGTGATCCCGTCTTCACTCGTGAATTTTGACAGAGCTTACAGGAGGCACTAGGTACACAGTTACGTTTGAGCATAGCGTACTACCCTCAGATCGATGGACAGACCGAGGGGCGAATACGGTTCTTGAGGATCTTCTGAGACTGTGTATCCTAGATTTCGGAGGGACTTGGGAGGTGCATCTCCCATTGGTTGAGTTTTCCTACAAACAAAGTTATCAGTCAAGCACAGGCATGTCACCCTTCGAGGAACTTTACGGACGACCTTGTAGATCGCCGACTTGTTGGTGGGAGTCTACGGACAGACTTCTATTTGGACCTGAGATGATTCGAGAGACTTCTAAGAAGATTGATCTTATTCGACGACGGATGAATGCAGCTCAGAATAGGCAGAAGTTATATGCCGATAAGAGGAGGACTGGTTTGGAATTCGAAATAGGAGATATGGTCTTCATCAAAGTATTGTCTCTAAAGAATATTGATCGGTTTGGCTTGGTAGGGAAGTCGGCGCCGAGGTTTGTAGGGTCATTCCCCATAGCGGAGAGGATACGTCAGATGGCATATAGGGTTAGACTACCGAAGAGGCTGGCGAGTGTACACGATGCGTTCCATGATTCCCATTTGAAGAAATGTCTACATGATACACCGTAGGTAGTATAGCCAAGCACACTCGAAGATGTAAAGGTTGAGAAGGAAGCGTCTGTCAGAAAAGTTCCTACTCATATTCTTGGATCAAATGTTAAGAAACTACGCAACAAAGAAATTAGATTAGTGAAGATACAATGCGGATGTGACGATCGCCCATAACCCCCGCACTAAACAAGAGGAATAATGCGCTGAAGGGTGTGTCAGGAAGCTATGGACGATCATCAAAGTAGGTAAACAACATTGAAACCTGTTGTAGGACTCACAGCGCAAGGATAAAATATAATAGAACATATACAATAGGTAATAGTAACGAGGCATCATATAGCAAACTTTCGAAAACTTTCTCAACATCATGAAAGGTTATCCAACTGATACCAAAGTTTGTACATAAATCCTCACTACAACACCCATAGAGTTCTCAAACAGTGGAAACAGAAATACTAGATAGTAATTAAACTAGTACGCCATCCTCCTGCTTGCCTCTGCGCAACAGCATCGACATCACTAATCACCTGTAACCTTCTACTTAGTCTGCCCATCCACAACCGTATGAACAACCCAAGGTAATAAGAGGAGACATAAAACCTTGATTCAGACAACAGTCTTAGTGAGCCATAAAACAGCTAACAAACCTCAACAATAAAGTATGTGATAAGGGATAGATAAACATACCAATCTACCCACAACACCAGAGAAGAGCTCAATCTTATCTTCCCCACATCAGACAATGATAGACTTTACAATTAACAATTCAACCATTCATCCATGCAAACCAGAACACCCATTCACTCATGGTAAAGCACTCATAACATCCAGATTATATATATATATATCATGTAAACCATCCTAATCGAATTCAACATCCCTCAAGCACAAGCCTCAGGGGCTTAAACCAATATCAGACAAGCACCCAAGGAACATCTCTTTCGACGTTGGACAATCTACCTGAGACGGTACAAACAGAACAACTATTCATCCATGATTGACTCTGGCTATCACCGCCAGTCCTACTTTGAAACCATCGTTAATCGTATGACGACTAACCTTGCCGTATGTCAAGGGCTAATGGTAAACCTACTTCTAGCATAAACTCCACACGTCTTTCAACGATACGTATGTATGTCCAACCTTGACAACTAGGCCTTTCAATGATACCCAAGGTACTCGACCTACAACCAGTCTTTTAGGTGCCCTCATTGTACCTTTGCTTTGAGCCTGCTAGAACATACGACAACGATAATCTCTCGTCCTTCGCATCTCTAGTCGTCCAACCCGACGACTTTTCATAGCTCAAGCAACCTTCTCGAGTAATCCATTATCCACCAACTCACAACCTTTGAGTAGTCACCTCATTCGTTGTTCTACACTGATCAGCGAACACCTTTTAACACTTCGAACCTTCCTCCTTGAATTCACTTCGAAGTTACACCACCATTTTTTTTAGAAATTTCGCCATGTGCGACCGACCCTTTACGCTGTTCGATCGACCAGAGCGACCGACCCTTCACACTGCTCAAACCAACCTGTGCGACCAACCTGCCACTTTACCACTTCCAGGCTTCACGACTAACCGGGGGGGGGGGGGACTGACTGACCCGACCCAAAAGTGGGACCAACCCCAGACTCGCTTGACCAACCCCTTTACTCAACCATAGGCTCGCTCGACCGACCCCGGTCTTCGCACGTACGACCGATCAGGTCTGACTTCTTTTCCAAGACAATCACACCAAGGTGCGACCGACCCACCTCGTGCTATCCAAAACCTGCACTTCATAATTTCTACTCCGATTTCCACCAAAACTTCGCCAAACGATAGATTCGACGAAATCTACTCATCCAATACATCCAATACAATCATAAGCATGTTATGAAACCATTTAGCATAATGAAAAAGATGATTATCATCAAATTATCCAATACATCCAATGCAAGTGTATGCTAGTGGTTTCCCGTGGATGCATATACACACACTAGGCACTAGATCGGCTCAAGCACTTACATATTGCATATGGATGTCGTAACATGCCGCCTTTCGACCGCTTCAAGTCAGTAAGTAAATCAATTCAAACCATTCGAAATGAAAGAATTCTTATGCTATGGGGTTTAATAAATCAAAGCATTGAATCACAGACACATAAAAGAAGAATATCTCGCAGTGGAATAAAAAAATAATACAACAATAATTTATGAATCTACTAAATAAATTTCAAAATTTATACATAATATCAGAGTTACAAAATTAAATACAGCGGAAGTCTAAATACAAGAATTTCTAATACAAAGGAGGAATAATCAAAATCAACAGATAGAGTTGATGTCTTCAACCGTCTCTAGCTTTAAAAGGTAAATATCAACACTGCAGTACTCAATCTCACCCGAGCAATAATGCAAAAACAAAACAACTCGAATCAGGACTAACATTCTCATGGAAGTAAATTAACTCAAATGAAATATCATTGAAATGCATCAGTAACATAAAGGATGTTTGGGATCACCATCCTCGAAGGATCCGTCAAACTACTATATAATACAATACGCTATTATAATAGTGTCTATGGTTAAATATGCTATTGAAAATAGCGTAAGTGGGATTACCATTATTACCCTTACATCGTTTATAATACTATAGTCTATACAGTTACCATAAAGTCCACTATAAACCAGTGGCTATCAGAGGGCACCCCATAGGTATGGTACAAATCAAAGTCGTATGGGGCTCGATCAGGATAATATGATAAGGCACACGAGGAATGCCCAAAGTAGGAATATACTAGTTGCATACCCAAAATGGTGGTAACGCATAGTTGCGACTACCGCCCACCTTGAACAACACTCCCAAATCGTGGATGCACATCAGATCAAATCAATTAAACCGAGGGACTATAGTAATAAAGGAAGAATTGTTGCCAATGGAGGTAGCTAACCCCACTTGATCCGGTATAGCCCTGTTTTAGTCATTTTAATTATGACCCAAAGGTCAAGGATATCCATCATCGTTCTCTTTCTTCAAATCCAGTAATTGCCTCCAAATCATCTTACTTCATAATGGATCTCCACCGCGTACACAGTTGTTAAAGTGGTTTTCGGTATTGGTAGAGAGTATGACAATAGCCGATCCCGGTCTCTTTAACAACCAAACGTTTACAGTTTTCACACCATAATCATTTTATAATCACTTTAAAAATCATTTATACAGAATCTCAAGTTCAACTTTGGAATCAAAATTAAATATCTACTTCAATTATAATTAATTTTGAAAACAACATACTTAAATCACTTAAATCAAATTGATTTACAAAATAAATATCGTTAAGATCTCAAAACATAGTATGAACCAATAATATAATATTTAACTTCGTTTTTACTTAATTCACAAAAATATTTGCATAACGACTTTCAATCCAAATCCAAAATCGACTTATATTCGAATCATAACATAACGATCTCAAATGCCATTTAAATCAGAACTAAAATATTTTAACTTCGAGGATATTTAGTTCGATTTGTTTTCGTCAAAAACTCAAGTTCAAATGATCCAATTTTACCTTAATAGGAATTTGTTTCAATTGATTCATAAAATCAACATTTTGGTTTGAGTTCAATATACACAATTCAAGTCAAAAACTTATACTTCAATTCAACAATTCATAACATATTTTATAATTTCAAGTTGTATAGTTCTAAAACATTATTTGTAAATTAAAATCATATGATTAAAACCCTCCTTATAAATTCAATTTAATAAACTTCTTAGTTCAAACAAACGATTTTAAAAAATCAATTCCATGCATAAAAATTTATATATTCCAATTCACATCCAATCACCTTAAAATCTAACTCATTTCATATCGATTATAAATTGAAATTTTGAGAAATCAATTTTCGCAATTTACGTTCATTTCTTATGAAATTTCAATATTTAAACCAATTGAAATTCGAAATCAGTTGATTTGTAATCGAATTCATTCCATATACATTATAGGTTCAAATTCATTCTTTAAATTTGGAAATTCAAATTCAAAAAAATAATTTCATAATTCAAATTCATCTATTGTAAGTTTATATCTATTCAAATTCATATTGTCAATATGATTTCATTCGTTAGGTCAAGTATCATTATATAAATTTTGATATTTAATTTCGAACTCAAATTGTGAAATTATAAACTTATCCACCTTTTAGTTTATAATAAGGTTTATAAAATATATAAAATTAACTTTTAAAACAGATATAAATATAAGTTTATAAATTTATTAAATTTGATAGAAAATAGCTTTAAAACATATATAAGTTTAAAATAAATTAAAATGGGTTTAAAAGAATTGTTTATGATAAAATATTAAATTTAAAGTTTGAAAACACATATACAGTTTAAAATAAATAAAATTATAAGTAAAATCTTAAATAAGCATTTAAATCTATTTTTACTCATAAAATCATATTAAAACATATAATTTAAAATTTACAAAATTTAAGTTTAAAATCTTTAATATATAAATATATAAAAAATTTAAGTTATTATTCTAAAATCAAATTTCCAAATCACTATACTTCGAAAACATGACCAACGCTGTCTGTATATGATTTTCTACCCTATGGTTAAGTGATACGGATATTTATCATTTCAACACGCAATTTATAATTCTATGGATATATATAATTTCAACCCGCAATCCCAATTTCAGTAATCTTTCAGGTCTATCATTTCAAAACATAATGATTTTTTCCTAATCTAATGTTCGTTCAGGCATGTATCATTTCAACCCATGGTGACTTTTCCTAATTATGGCAATCAACTGCTTAGATAAACATTATAAATTATCACATAGCATCAATATCATCACATCATAAGTCATATATCATCAATGCACCTACGTATCATATATATATATATCATCGTGTCATATATGAAATGTGTATACATATTAAATAAAACAATTTCTACTAGCAATCCTATACATTTCACAATAGTTTATTTGTGCTGAATTTAACATCCATGAAACAATGTAGGTCGAGTATGAGATAAACTCACCTTTCGTAGCGCAAAAAAGGAGACAATAGACGAATTAACATAGAATGAACTGACAATATCTAGGCATGACTTAGAATGGATTCAATCTCGGTAACCACTCAGTAATTTATTATTTTAATAAAGGAGGTTAGGGAATTTCTTAATGGATCGGTTCGGCTATTGGGTTTTGGAACGGCACAGCTATTTGGTTTTGGAACAGTTTCGAACTCAACACCAAACTCAATTCAAGATGAACATAAATATTTTTTCAAAAGTAATATTTATATATATACACACATAGAAAATTTTATAACGTATATATATATATTAAAATTTTGCACAATCCAAAACCAGTCGAATAACAGGATATAATATACATAAGCTCACAACACAGAAATACACAAAACATATACACTAATATTTATATATATAAAACATACACTACCATACTATATACTATACATATACATATATACATTTTTCAAAAAATAATGTATATATTATAATTTATATGCATAAACACCGAAACACATACACGTAAAATTATATATTGTGTACATTTAAAAAAAACACACATACAATTATCAACACATAACGCACATAAAATATATACATATATATATAATATATACACACAAAATCATTAATATATATATATATTATAAGTTGTATAAACACACCTAAAATTATTATATAAATATATATGGATAACTCACACAAATACACAACGGAAACAAGACACAACTAAAATATATGCACACATAATACTCACTCACGCTCACACACACAAGACTTAAACCTTCCCATAAAAATGTTTATGTATATAAATAGACATATATAATACCATTCGCAAACACACACAATAAAACTCACGCAAACAGGAATGGATAGGCCCGGAGTGGTGTTTTGGCTTGGTAGGTCGATAGGGAAGAAATGGGAAATGGCGATGGCTTTCTTATTTTATTCGATGGTGGGAAAAAACTAAAGGAAAATTTGTTTTTTCTCGTGAGTGGAAATAAATAGGAGAAGGGGAAGAGAAATAGGTAATAGATGTATATATTTCTTCTTTTTATTTTGAGAAGTAGCATATGCAAACAAAGAGGAGGCTACTGCTATTCGTTTGTGTAGAGAAACGATGGAGAAATAAAATGGGATGGAGCCATGAAATGGAAGAAAATGGACAGTCTGTTTATTTTATACGGTAGTGGAAAGAAAAATGGGCGAAATAAATTTCTAAAGTAATAAAGAATGGAGCATATAATATTCACGTAGGGAAGGAACTAATGAGCATATGCATTTAATTTCCTTGGGACCATGCATTTTGGGAAGAGATCAAAGTCTGAACGTAAATTAAGGAAATTATCATTTCCCCCCCTTTTATATAGGAAAAAGGATGGAACAAACTTATGTGGGAATAAATGGATAAATATGGATTCTAAAATATATGGAAACGTAATGCATGGGAAGAAAGGTGCCTAGTGGCATTTAATACTTGATAACCCTTGGCAATTTCAGGGAACAAATGGATTTTAAAAAGATATTATATATATATACGTATATATATATATATATATATATCGCAAAATTTGAGGAACAAAAGGAAATGAATAAAAGGAGATGAACGGTTTAAATTTTGAAAATAATGAATGTGTAAGGAAAGAAATAATACTAAGGAATGAATGTTCAACTTTAAAAGGTAAACATTTATTGCAAATAAAAGAAAAGAATAAAAAAAAAATTAAACTCAAAGGAACGAATGGTTTTGGTAACAAAGATGAGCGGATGTTTTAGGTAACGAGATAAATAAAATTAAAATTAAACCGGAAACAAAAGTGAACGAACAATTGTGGGTATATATATATGTATATGTATATATATATACACCGAATAAATCAAATAATAGATGATATCAAATGAGATTTGACTTTGATAAGGGAACAATGAATGGATAAATTTCCACTATTGCTTTCTATTATTAAACTCTATCCATATCAAAACTAAATTCATTTATTTTATAAAATAGAAAATAAATTTAGTTTTAGATAAAAAATAAATATTATTTCAAAAAAAAAATCCAAACAAATAAATTAAATAAAACCAAAATTTAAATTAAATCATTACATAAAATACTCTAAAAATTGAGATTGTTACAAATGTGTGCACATTTTAATTTTCAATGGAGGAAAATGGTTGAATCATCATATAGGCGTTGCATTTTTGTGAATGATGATGCACGCATATAGAACTTATATGTTATATTAGGACTCTTTTGCATACGTATTGGATACATGACACAGACATATATTGCATTAAGGAGGTCAATTGAATCAGTCTACCGCCTGATTTTCGCATTAGTGTAAGAACATAAGCACACAACACTTCATACAAGCATTAATAATTCTTAAGGACAATGGATACCAGTGGATGATGGATGAGTAGATTGTTGTAGGTGGTTGTACCATTCTTCTTAAGTTGGAGATTTCGGGGTTGAAATCCTTTAAGTAAGGGAAAATGTAACACTCCATAATCTAGTACACCATAACCGTACAGTAAAGAAAATAAAATGAATATTATATAATTAAATACTCAGAATTTAGTATAATCGACTTTACCATTGCGTTCGTCTCAAAATTCTGGTTCAGATACACCCCTAGTTTGCGTAAAATGGATAACATATGAAGAAGTTATGAGCTTTTAAAGTTTGAATGGAATTTTGAAATAAATTATAAATATATATAACGACGCAGGAACTAATGGTCATGGCACTACCCATCCCGTATTGAGTCACCCATGCTTAAGGAGGGTCGGCACGGTAGGTGGAGGTCACCGTTCTGCATGCAGATCCAAATCTAGACTATGTATTTGGACTATTTTTATATATTAGGTTCGTTGGATGAGTTGTATGGCCAGATTTGAAACCTTAAAATCTAACGGTTAAGAATTAGCTCAGTTAACCTATAAATAGGGTGGCTATCTCCCATTTCTCTACACACAACTATTCTTTATTTCTCTCTTCCTCCATGGATATTTCTTAATTAATTAATAAAATGGGGAGGCACTACTAAAATTAGATCAACAGAGATAATTCAAGGTTTACAATCAACAAACAACCTTTTTCAAGAACTATTTCTGAACCTAATTCCTAGCACTGTGAGTTCAAGTTATTTTCAAATATGATATCTAGAATAGTATAATGACAGTAAATAAATTTGGATTTAGAACATACAGTACTTATAAGTTATTTTCTATATTGTTCTTTTACTGTTATTCATCTATACAGTTTTTACAGTAATCTATGTTCTTTTACTATTAGTTGATTAATCAGTTTAATGTTCATATATATCTATCTTCCTTATCTATATTCTGCCTTTTAATTTGTTCATAGTCTTGTTTATATGCCTATTTTATACAGTTTGATTTGATTCTGTTCTTCTCCTTCTTTTTTCCCTTTTTATTTATGTTGTGCCTAGGCCACCAAGAGCCTAGGCCATTTCCGATTTAAGATTGTGTATAATTGAATTTAGGATAATTTGAAATGATAGTGAAAAAGGATAATTTGGGTGCGTATTATAAATTGAGGACTTTTGACTGTAATTTGGGAATATAATCAAAAGGAAGAATATACAAATATGTATACATGTCAGATTATACTTAATACATAGATTAAGTAAGTAACATGCTATGAAAAGATAAGTACCAGATGTAAGTTAAGTAAACTGAATTACTATAATGTATATGTACATATGGGCAGGTGCTTGTTTTGGGAAAGGGGTTGTACACATAATAGAAATTACAAAAACAAAAATGCCATATTGCAACCATGCTTATTAATGAACTTAAACCTGCTAAGTTAAACCTGATAATTAATAAGTTAAGAGTCCCTCGTTTTGCTGTTATATTGGGTTTTGGGGACTCTAAAATTCTAGTTACTTGGGGACACAAGCTTAGGGGGCTATCTTGCTGTGTGGAACCCATATCGGTCAGTATCCCTGTTGGTATCTTGTTAGAGGGCCTCACATTAGGTAGGGGCCAGGGCACACATCACTGATCTAGATAGTGAGAGGTTCAAAAGAGGAAGGTGGGTAAGAGAGTGTTCCGGTGGAGTCATGAGCGTGCGTGGACCCGATTGGAGAAACTAAGACGTTGTATCACCAGTAAATAGGTCTGCGTCCTGTAACTTATTGGGTTAGGGACTTATAGACCCTACTACTAGGGTTGACACAGGGTATTTACGTAGTAGGGAGCCAATCGCATAGGTAGTAATTAGGGTAACACCTAATCCTGGCATATTAGTATTCGTGCAGAGAAAAACTTGTTCTAGGGATATAAATGAGAAGCTTTACTCGATTCTTGTTTTATCTTGTTTACCTAGTACTTATATTCTACTGTACTTTCTCATCCAGTCTTATTTATCTTTCTTGATACCTCTATTTCATGCATATACTGAAAATCACTGGAACTCGCCATGCTTTATGTTAGGCCTATCTTATTTCCCCTTCTTTCTCTTCCTTCCCCCCTCAGGTTCTCAGGGTGGTAGTACTCTGCATTGATTGTGATTTTCTTTCAGCTTAGATCAGGACTTATTCTGATTTGGTGTACCACTTTGATTATTTTTCTACATTGCTATGGCTTTTCAAAAGGGATATGGTTTTGCATTTTTGTATTATGATGTTTGGATTTATAAGACATATGGTTTTATTTGAAGTATTTGGTATTTGATGATGTAACTGGTTTGGAACAGTGTTTTTCCTTTAATAATAAAAGTTAATTTTCCGCTCCATATTTACATCTATCTTGTGAATTTAGTTTACTGTTTACCTATTACACTTCACAAAACATAATGCATTCTCTTATGTGTGACATTAACGGACGTCGGGTGTCACATATTATGTTGCTATTGTTGCTCACTTTACTGGTAGTCTTTATTCCTTTCTCTGCAAATGGAAATACAAACTTATTAAACACAACCCATCTGGAATGTAGACCCTTCCTTATTCATCTAAACACCTGTACCCTTTCCATTTGTTTGGATAACCAAGAAAAGTGCATGATGTAGATCTTAAATTTAATTTATGCTTGTTGTATGGTCTGACGCAAGGTAAACACAAACAACCAAAAGTTCTTAGTTTTTCATAATTAGGTTTTACCCCCAAACAACATCTCATGGGGACTTTTATTTTGAGAACCTTGGTGGGTAACTTATTTGTCAAATGCACTGATGTTGCAAATGGCTCTGCCTAGAATTTAAGTGGCAGGGATGCTTGTGACATCAGTGTCAACCCTATTTCAAATATATGCCTGTGTTTTTTTCTACAAAATCATTTTGTTTAGAAGTGCGTGGGCAGGTTACTCTATGTTTTATTCCTTTCTCATTGAACAAATTATTTAGTGGTTTGAATCACCACCTCCATTAGTCTGCATTTCCTTAACACTATAGTTTGTTTGCTTTTCAATGAAAGTGACAAACTATTTTGTTACATGGCAAGCATCTGATTTGAGCTTGAGAAAGAATATCCAAGTGTACCTAGTGTATGCATCTACAAAGGAGAGGTAATACATATATCCCTGATCAGATTTGAATGGAGATGGTCCCCACAAATCAGCTGCAATTAACTCAAGAGGAGCATGATATATAGCCACATAATCAAAGAATGGTAACTTGTGATCTTTACCTAATTGGCAGTGTGTGCAAACATAAAGATCAGGTATGTCAGTAGAACATATTTTATTATCAGTTAAGATTTGTTTTACAATTTTCATACTAGGATGTCCTAGTTTCTTGTGCCAAGTTTCTAGAACATTTTTCTTATTAACATACTAGATTCAATGTTATAGCAACTATATCCACTGTTGTTCCCACTTATTTTCTTGACGAGGTCGAATCTATACATTCCATTATCCATTTTACCCTGTAATAGTGTATTTTTGTTAAGTAGCTCCTTAACTACACAAAATTTTGGGTGAAATTCAAAGTATACATTATTATCATTGGTAAATTGCGAGACACTCAATAGATTTTTCTTTATATTAGGAACCCTGAAAAGATTATTTAAGTAAAGTCGTCCCTTGGCATTAATATAACCATTACCAATGTCTGATATACTTGTAGTTTCACCATTTCCCATACGTATAACTTGCATACCTGAGTAATTTTTGTTGCTGAGATTTAGATTTTGTAAGTTGTTGATCGTGAATCAGAATACCAATAGTCAACATTTAGACCTTCTATCTTGTCAGAGTCATTATCTATCTGAGATTTGGTGCTTTCAGTACCACTTCTTTGCTGGTTAAGTTGTGCTATATTAACATTAGGACCTCTTTCATTGCTTTGCCCTTCCTGACTGACATTATATTCAGAGTTGAACTTAAAATAACATCGATTTTCCATGCATCCAGTCTTCTCACATATTTGACATTTAACCCTGTTATTATTATTCCACCTACCACCTCTTCCTCTGCCTCTTGGTGTTTGATTCCCTCTCTAATATGTATTGATTCCCTCTCTGATATGTATGTTCGGGTTTGTTTTGATTGGAATTGCTTCTCTGTTGATTCTTGGCTTTAATAGTAGTAGTGAAATTCACTTAAAATTCGGGTTAATTTGACCTTTTATGTTCTACTCTTCCCTCATGCGTAAGAAGCGTTGACTGGACATATTGTAGATCTGGAATGGATCTTTGTGAGGCAATGAAAGTAACAACTGATTCGTAATCATCATTTAACCGATTGGTTATGTATAATACATGTTCTCTCTCTGAAACTTTGTGACCAGTGGTGCCCAGTCTATCACATAATGTCTTAACCTTTGTGAGATATTCACTCATTGACATCCCTTCTTTCTTGAAGTTTTGAAGTTGATTATGATAGTGCATGATTCTTGAAGCGCACAGTAAAAGATCTGCTCAAAGCAGTCCAAATTTCTAAGAAGTATTGTTTCCAATAATCTATGATAATAAATTTGCACTAATTGAAGAGATCAACCCTAATGCAAGAAGGTTGCCTTGCTTTTGATACATTATATAATCTTCATTGCTAACTATGTTGCCATCTTTATCGGTTGTCAGGATAGGTGGGGTAACAATAGTGCCATTAATATACTCTTGAATGCTATAGATTTTTAAAGCATTTTGTATTTATTATTTCCATAACATATGGTTATCCTCATCAAGAGGAATGCTAATGACGTGGCTTTTGGGTTTGATAAGGGTAACTGTTGATGATGAGGCTCTGTTAGTATTAACTCTCGACATTGCAAAACAGACAGCTTCATTATTTCCAGCCATATTGACCCAAGAAATGATGAAGAAAGAATAAAAAAGAAAGAAATATCGAGATTACAGAGTAAAAGGGAGAACAAACTGACTAGGATGGTAGTAATCAATCTGCAACCAGTCAGATTCTTGATCAAATGATGGCAAAAGATCTGATGATCAAAGAAATGCAAACAGATATGTAGCCAGAGGATTGATGAAGATGATGTAATCGGAGATCATCTTGGCAAGGCAATCTTTTGTAGAACAGATGCATAAACCAATTGATGGAAACACACAGATGGGATGGTGAAAACAAACTCCTCTATGATGACAACAAAAACTAGGATGGCAGAAGCAAAGCTTCTACAACCAGATGACTCTGAGAGGTAGTCTTCTGCTCAAATTCTATGTGTGGTGATTCAAAGGTTTGGGAGGAAAATTGATTTGTAATGCCATAAGGAAATGGAGCACTGATATTATAAGACAAATCTTGTATACTTTATTATAGAGTGACTGAATAGAATACAAAATATGTACATATCTAGGTATTTATATAGGATGTAATAAAAAAGTAGCCATTGTAAACAACAGCCAAAAATTCTTGTAATTGGGCTTGGATCCCAAAAACTAATGTACAGGGTACATGTTATGTAATATAATTAACGGACATGTGCCAAATGGATTATTATCTTATTACTGGCCACCGATGGTTAAATCCTTCATCGAATTTCATTCTTCCCTCCGATCTGTTACTCTACTTTAGATCTGGCTACCGATGGTTAGATATTCTATACATTTTCAGCCTTTCCTCAGATCTATTACTTTATTGCAGATCTGGAAGTGGACTACTCGACATCAGCGGTAATTTATTTAGCTTCTTCTGATCTTCCTGATAAATCTTACTATTAATTCACTGTAACTATTCTAGGTTACGCTTGACCGGCGGAATAAAGATTTGGTTCTTTAGATCTAACATTTAGACATGTCTTTTCAGGTTTGGTAATTTAACATCTTGTTGTTCGTTTTGTTGTTTTCTGTTTACTTCATCCACATGTAAAATGTTGATGAATGCGAATGATATACTTTCTGACTTAATTCTTGCATGTACAAGCTTGTTGTTTCTGCATCGAAGAGGAGCCAGTTGGGTCGACCAGATATACAATTTTTTTACTAGGTAGTCCTCAGTTTTCCAGGTAATTTATAGTTTCATTACTCTGTTTTTTATGCAAAATTGTATCTGATTTTGTTTCTGTACGATTATATGTCTAGGAAGACTAGATTTTGTCAGTGTAATAAAGCAAACAGAGAAATCTTAATAAATCGATAATTGTATGATATTATTTTATGCATGATTTTATCTTATTTTTTTAATTCTTATATGTCAGTTGTAATTACTAGATTTCTTCTGTCTACTAAAGAAATGAGAGAAAACATCGTAACTAAATACCAGTTTGAGAATTTGATCATGGATGTCTGCTCAAAACGAAGGAAACATATAAAAGGTATAGAATTTTCTTCATCTGCGTGCCATTTTAAATTATTGATTATAGAATTTGCTCTTTAGTTACACAATTTAGTGCATTCTTTTATGATGGTGTTAGAGATTCAATTGAAGAATTCAAATTTAGCTTGATTAATGTTGATAACAACTTGCTACAATTTTTATGCTACTTTTTGTAACTTTTGATTTTATTCTAGATTACATGGCTGCAGATTTTAATTTAAATTTCTATTTTGATAAATTTGTTCAGCATTTTTACTTTGTAGCAAAAATATTTGCAATCCTTTATAGCAAAAGAAAAATTGATGTTTGTACTTATTAAAATCATGTTCATACCCACTTGTTGTTACTCATATGGCTGAGATTCTTATACTGATCTTCCTCTTTTAGTGTCTATGGAAAAACTCAAACTCAAATCGCAAGCTTAAATTATTGATATGACCTTTTGTTGAAAAAAGTACGATCTTCAGTGCATATAAATAATTTTTGTATTCCCTCACTTTTTGAATAGATTTAGATTCAACTCATATTTAACTTCTATAGAAAATTTAAATTCCCATCTTCGGAAGTTCAGATTGAAAATGGATCACCACGAAATTCAAAATCAAAGCTTCATCAACTTTGGTTAAACCTTTTGTCTTCAGTGTGCCTTCAAGCCTTCTTCGTTCTCCAATTTAAACACTGATTGCTTCCACTGTTTATGATTTGGGAAACCAATCTCCAATGAAGAAGCTTTGTTGGTAACAACCTTCATTTGTTGATTTCAATTCCTAATCTAACCTTTTTAAAATCTACATGAATTACAGAATTCTAAGTTGATGGTATGTGCAAATAATATAGAATTACAATTGATTCAGATAAACACTTGAGATTGACAATTAAGGCCATCAAATTTTATGGGAATCACCATATCTTCATTTAGTTCATCATGGATTAGTGATATTTATGTTCTTGATCACCTTCATGGTTAAAGGCCCAACATGTATGACCATATGTTTTTGGTTTCGCAGTCCATACGTTTAATAAAAGTGTTAATGATGGTTGGGCATTCATTAGAATTAAGAAAACAAATGGGGGACTACGTAGTATTAACAAATGAACTGGAACTATTATAACTGAATTATATCTATTTGTGACTTATATTAATTTGCACTCAGTGTCACTTTATTTATACAATATCTAATTCAAAATTTCTATTTACCAAGTCTGCCTCTCAATGTAAGACTGAAACCATTCTCTAAACGTGAAAAATCAATATGCTAGTAATTTATTATTGCTATGTATTTTAATTTGGATCAATAATTGATTAGTATAAGGTTTAATTTCGTTTGATTACTTATTTTTGTTGCTGTAATTTTGAGATTAAATATGTTGAGTTCTGAAATTAATAATATAAAAGGAAGTTAAGTACTGAGGTTTATTATGCAAGATATATGATTGTGACTGGATCTTCTTAGTCTTCACTTGTAAATGTATTGAAGTATTAACTATTGTTAGAGTTTATTGATATATAAATATATTGTTCGCAACTTAGTTAACGTTGATGGTAAATAATTCAAACCCGTTATACATTTCAGGTTCATGTATATTATTGGTTGAAGAGATTTTATTGAGGGAATTATTCTAGAGGAAGGAGGATATGTAAGTGTGATATCCATCTTTCGTGTAAGTAGTCAACCGATTTTCTATGTTATTTGTGCTTCTAGCGTGTTTTATTTGGTGATATTAAGGGCATTTCCAATTTGACCATTGTGTAGTTTCAGTTGGTTAATGAATATTAAATTTTAAGGAATGTGAAATGGATCATTAAGGCAAAACTAACACTAGAGGGAAGGTGAATAGTGTTTTACAGAAATTTAAGAAAATCTAAAATTTATATGATCTACTATTTGAATCACACGCTATAGAAATAATCACAGACACAGAATCGAACATAAACACAAAAATAAACAGAAATAAATTGTTAGAAAAAGAAAGAACACATCAGATTTTATACTGGTTCAGATTACTCCTATGTCCAGTCCCATGCAACGCTGGATTCATAGAGTTTTATTACTATATCAATATCCAAGTACAATCTCCTTGATTTCACGACCACAAGGTTACCACCGACTGCAAACTCCCTTGATCAAGTATATTTCCCTTTATTTCCCGGCTACAAGGTTACCACTGATTTCTTTCCTTGATTTCAAGGCTAAAGGAACACACATTTTCCCAAACACTTCCAAATCAATTACAACAGCCCTATAACTCTTCAATAGAACTTTGATTCAGAGAGTAATGAGTAGAGAGTGAGTAGAGAAGAAGTTTTATATAAATAGAATTGAAATCGGCAGAATATAAGTGTAGAAATCATAAAATATGAAATATTAATGGTGTAAAGAAAGGGGATGAAGATGGAGAAGAAGAATGATGAAAAAAATTTGAAATCTGCCCCTATTTATAAGATTTGAAAGGTTACAATGCTTTTGGAACGTTAAAAATAGTGAAAAGACACTCCCTTTCAAAATGAAGAATGTGACAGTTATATGTTGACATGGCCAATAATGTATGTCGACATATCACGTCATAAATTTGAATTTTAAGCATTTTTAAGGTGTTTTAATATATATATATATATATAATTTTAGAAATTCTTGTATCAAAACATAGTGTTATAAATAAGTATTATAAAGTAGAAAATCATATGAAACCATAAATATTAACTATATAAACGTATTTATAAAATTATAAGGTTTAGAACTATATAAATATAAATTATATAACTATATA
The DNA here is from genome assembly GCA_030737875.1 of Allium sativum. NCBI lineage: Eukaryota > Viridiplantae > Streptophyta > Magnoliopsida > Asparagales > Amaryllidaceae > Allium > Allium sativum. The sequence goes on from CM060916.1 coordinate 587,521,040, forward strand.
AATATATATATATATATAACATATAGACTTAAAATCTTGAGTTTAAAATCAAAGGATAGAAAATTAATTAGAATTAGAATACGATTTGAAAATGGAATTTAAACTTGAAAATCATAATAGAATTTGAATTTGAATTTTAACCAGGAGTGTTATTTAGAGTCTTACATTAAGTAGACTCTATTACTATATTTTTCTTGAACTCTTGAACTGTTAAAATCTTGAAATCTTGATTACTCATGAGTCTTGAGTCTTCTCTGAATTCTGAATCTCTAAAAGCTCATAAACTGTATAGTCTTCAGTATTAATTCATGTATACAAATCCTACATATATATATATGTGTGTGTGCATATTTATATTCCAGATAAAGGTGTCAGTATATATTTTATAATCAATTGAAATATGGAAATAAGGTTATTATCATCAAAACTCCATTCTCCAACAATCTCCCCCTTTTTGATGATGACAACCTTAGTTTGTAAAATATCATACCTTTTCATACCTGTTGATGATGATCCTTCTAATACTCCCCCTGTATATATAAATCCTATATTTTATAATTTCTCCCCCTTTGGCATTATCAAAAAGAAATCTAAAGATACTCCCCCTAAATTCTATATTTATCTATACTATACTGTACTAAGATATACATGTGTATAACTTGTGAATATTACACTTAATATATATGAATCCCCCTAAATTCTTGCATATATACCAAACTAATAAAATACTTATGATAGACAAAACAAGCATTATATTAGACATAGTTTTTACAAGCGATATTACACGGATAACTACAAACGCAATACATCGAATGAAGCGAAGAAACGAAAATAAATAAAAAGAAAAACCTAAATTCTAATTATTTTTGACGATGGGAGACTTATGGGTTAGGCAATTTGGGTAATGGAGACAAAAATCCTCATTTCGTTCAATCATATTTCCATTTTGATCGAACAAAACTTCACCCACGCAAACTACTTGATCATCTTCATCCGTGAACTCTTGTTGTACTTCCTCTTGTTCCTCTTCTTCCATCATATCTTCCTTCTCTTCTTATGGTTCCTCTTCTTCTTTCATGACTTCATTATCATCTTAAATGATGATTGGGTTGGCTTGGTTGTCCATTATGAATTTATTAAGACTCCTTTACATCTTTCCTTGTCGATTTTGCTCTTGACCCATCCAAATTAGGAGCACTTGTATTTCAGCAAGCATTGAAGAGTATATTCAATTTTCTCTTCCAGTTTGATGACATGCGATAGGGTATAACATTGAAAAGGACCTTCGGATGATCCAGCGGATGATTCGGGATCGATTTGGGTGTTAAAATTAGTGAAGGCCATTAATTATTTTAGTTTAGAATTTTTACAGAAGTGAAATGAGAGAATGAAGAAGAAAATTCGAAGTGGAGAGTATAAATGGTTATTGTAACTAACTTTTGGTGGGAATTAATTTTTGAAATCTTGTAGTTGTATGTCGACATATGCAAGTATGTGTGTCGGCATACTTATAGTTTTTATTTTATTTTTCTTATTTTTAATGTTATTCTTATATATATTAATATATTTAATTATTATATTTCACTTAGTGAACAAATACCTAATTCTCTTCTAAATTTAGTAAATGTTGCTTCGTTTAATGGTTTTGTTAATACATCTGGTATTTGTTTATCTGCTTCTATAAATTCGAGTGAAATTTTCTATTTACTTATGCTATCTCTTAGAAAATGATGTCGTACATCGATATTTTTAGTTCCTGAACGATGAGTTGCATTTTTAGATATATTTATAACACTCGTATTATTACAGTATATTGGTGATTTACTTATATTTAATCCAAAATTATTTAGGGTTTGTTGCATATATATATATATATATATATATATATATATATATATAAAACAAGCTAAAATAGTAGTGATATATTCTGCTATAGTTGTTGACAAAGATACAATATTTTTCTTTTTACTAAACCACGAGACTTGTAACAACCCGAATTCCAAAAGACCGACTTTTTTTTTTCAAAATTCCAATCTATCGAAACTCAAGATGTTGTGCTCTGGTATCCTGCAGAAAAGACAGAGACATAAAACATGTCAGAGCTCAGAAAATATCTCATAGCGGAATCGGTAAAATATAATATACTCAATGTATAGCCTTACCGTATAATACGGTCTAGCCAGTATCCAAAGCTATCATGCCTCTGCCACAAATCTAACCTGCGAGTATGTTGTGAGGAGGGGGGTTAAACACAAGTTCTGGTGACCGGATTTAAATTGTATACTTTGGATAATCCTACGTATACCGTTCAATCATATTTTCTTATTTATTAGTTTACTTGGGTAAACAACACTCAAGGCTTACACACACGTCGTACCCATTTACTTCCCAGTGGATTGACCTAATACAGTATATATGTAGCTACCCCTCAATATTAAGGTACACTCCGTGGTACCCCACTTGCACGGTCTCCGTCATGATACCACTGAAATGATCGCAGTCCCTCATCCTATACCTGAGTGATGTAAGGATCTCAACATAACAATGTTACGTTCCACATATATCTATTATTGCTATGCTACGAAAGCATGCAGTCTGCCACCGTCGATTGAATCAGATTTCATATCGGAGTAATGCCCTCAAGTCTACGATACACCACCCAGAGCCGACATGCATGTATCTAGACTGTCCCACATACTTATCGTCAATTGTAGCTCGATGCCTTAACCGCACTTCCTCTAATGTGCACGATTTCTGTGGCAAGGCGATACAAGAAACATGGAACTTGGTCGGGAGCTTTTCCATATCGGTATAGGCACGTCTTTAAGAGCCTTTATATATAGATATCCCTAGGGTCTACTTTCACGGTGGATATGGCCCCACCTCGGCCTCTCCCTGGACTAGTAAATACTACTAGAGCTAAACGACTGCCCCTAAAAAAACAATCTAGACATCCATTTGGCGTTTTCCCTCAACCACCATACCCCGATAGTGAAGGGTGAATGGTCTATTGGTTTTAGCTCTAGTCTTTCCGCATCCCACTAGCTGCCGATGACGGGTATCCGACAATCTACTATCCTTGTTGGTCGTGACACTTCGCCTCCCCGTTCAAGCGACCGCTGAATCACCCTGGTGTCACCACGTCACAACATTCTGACTGCATAACTACTTTTGCAGTCAAGGCCCACCCACTTAGTAGTTACGCACATACCCAACCTCTGCGAGCATAGCCTAAACATCTTCCACTGCACAGAGGACTACTATGAGCACCTTATGTATCTCAGGAAGCCGCGTGCTCCCCCTTCCAGTCCTTTGGAGCCTACAGAATAATCAGATGAATGTGTGCTCTCCTCTGCCTTTTAACACCACGATGATCTATCCCGTTGGGTTATTCACCCACAAATGTGCGGACTGGTCCAAGCGCCTCACTTTAATATGTTGTTAGACCCTATGTCTAAACGTTCTTTTACGTGCTTGCCTTACCTTATCAGGTTTTCATTTAACTTGGTTATTCCCATTCACATTGAATTCTTAATAAAGTTACCAAGTTCCTCTTGCTTATTAATTTCAGCTATATAACTTAACCCGTTAAGTTTATTAATAAGCCCACAACATGTTATCTCTAGTTTGTGGTCTAAGGTCTGTAATCCACAATCCCCTTTATATTCTTGTTTGATTTCAAGGTTACAATAATATGTTCTACTTAATATGTTATTAAGTATAACTCAATTCACATGTTTTCTAATTAACATGTCACTTATCATTTATGATTAAATATAACTTATTGGGTTTTATAAGTTTTCCTCAACCTTTCTCATTAATTATAATCCCATTTTACACCGCTACTACAACTTATCGTTGTTTACTTATTAACTTAATTCTCTTAACTAAGGTCTATTAATAAGTTTCTCTACCCATTTATTATAACCTTATGTTATAATTTGCTCTTGTCCCTAGGACAAGTCCAAACATGTTATTCTTATCAGCGAGTTTCAGACTTCCATGTTTACAAATTCCTTAATTTATGATTAAGTACAACTTCTTTTATTCCATATATTTTTCCCCTTTTCTCAACTGGTTTCTAGCTTCCCCATTTACTGATTACTTAATTTACAATTAAATGTCCTTTATTTCATTTCACAAGTTATCCCATTTCCCTACTAGTTTATTATAACCTAAGTTATAATTTTCACTTGTCCCTAGGACAAGTCTACCTATTATACAACATTTTCATTAATGTTGTTTATTTGCAATAGGTTATTATCATTCCCCGTTTAAACCATTTACTGTTGTAATGCATTATTCTTCATTCACTGTAATATATGTTCCTTATTTTATTAAGGAAAACACTTCGTGCACCTTATCAGTTTGATTTATAGAAGGAATCGTTGATTTATTTTCATAATGTATTCCCATCTAAATTCGTGGTGGAAAGTAATTTCTTTCCTCTTTCTTACTTTATTCTCTGTGGCTTACTTGCAATCACGTTCTCAGAAATAGGTCATTTAGGGTAATACATCACTTTTCCTTCACATCACACTAACTTAGTCCATTACATCCCTTCCTTTCTTATTTTCTGAGTTAGATATTTAATTACCATCATTTCCATTTATTCATATCTTGTTATATATATATACACACTAGACCTCTCACATTAAGCCTACATTTTTGGACGTTGGATTTGCCGGGCGTGTCCGGGCAAATTCTACCATAAGTTGACTCAACCTCATGTCTTAGCACTATTACATGTTTTAATTATGCACTTAGACCCCTCACAATAGATTTACCACTTGTGAATGCTGGATATGCCGGGTGGTTCCGGGCAGACTTGTATCACAAGTGCAATCTAACCTCGTGTCTAAGACCGTTACAATGTCAAATTACTGTGAATCTACGCATGTTCCATCTTTAGCAATTATTCCTATTTCATGATAATTTTAGGCATATTATCCTTTTTACTGTAATCTAGTTTACAGTAATCTAATTTCCATGTCGTCCAATTATACCTATAATTTTGTCACATGTCCTTTTTAACATATGTTTAATTCTATTTTGACATGTAAACATTCAATTGGGTAATTATTCAAATCCAACAAGTTAAACATGTCGTTTACTCATTAACATGCTATAAGTGAATCATATAATTATAACAACTGTAGTCATTGCCCATATTCTAACAAGTTATTCGACATGTAATCATTCCAACACTTTAACTGATTCAACCTATGAATTATTCATATTAACATCTCAACTTATTATAACAATAATTTATAATTGATCTGGCAATTTCACAATTAATAAAAAAGGGAATGCTAAATGATAGCATATTATTATCTAAAGGCTATAGCTTAAACCCACTCACCTCGTATGCTTTCCCAATTCTGGATCTGATACAATTTTAGCATCCATGTTTTTTCCCCTTAATCAGATTCACAACCTAACGGCCATGGATTTATTATTTTCGTTAAAAGAGAAAGGAAAAGAAAGGAATTTGAATAAATCGGATCTAGAAAGTTACCTTACTACAATACGAGATCTGAACACCTATTTACAAGCATATTTTCTTTTCCTCCAGATTTGGATTCAGAATTCTTCCTAACTAATAATCTATATTTTCTGAAGAAATCTTTAAGGGAGGAGAAACAGCAGAGCTTCAGCGTAGCCTCAGAAATATGAGGCTTAGGATTTGCTCTAGAGTCATATTTATAGGTGTATTAGAGAAGCCAGGACCCTTAGATTTAAATCTAAAACATCAAAATTGACCATGTCAGAAAAGAATGTTCCAGATCCACATGGGGTCGACCCCGGGGTCGACTCCCCTTGGGGTGGGTCAACCCATGGGTCGACCTCCCTGTTGGTGGGTCGACCCCTAAGTCGACCCACAACGGTCTACTTTCCGTCTTACTTTTCCTGCTCATGATATTTTGATTTTCTTGATAAATTTATTTATTATATATACATATAACCTCCTTATATGTATACAAACGTCTAATGCTCATAACTTCTTCGTATGGTGTCTGTTTTATGCAAGCCAGGTGCCTATCTCGACCAGAATTTCAAAATGGATGCAATGGCGCAGTCCTTTTTCACTTAGTTATGAAAATTTAATTAAGTTATTCTTATTTTATCATTTTGAGTTAAAAAATGCGGGGTGTTACATTTTCCACCCTTAGGAAATTTCGTCCCAGAAATTTGATAAGGGTAAAATCAATTAACCCCTCGCATAATATACATCCATCATGTGTGCATCCAATTTTTTCAAACGTTGTGCACTTGTGCAAAGTGAAGTACAACATAATAATACATGTATGCCTAAGCGGTACCTCCTTTATGTATGCAAATTTTTCAAAAATCCTTTTAAAACATGATGCTCACATCTTAAATATACTGCCAGTTCTACGTGAATGCAATATTTTGAAAATCAAAATATATTTTCATCTAAATTTTCCTACTCTCTTACTGAGTAAGAGCGTAGTTCATCCAATTGTTGCATCCATATCCTACCAACCACTTTATTTTTTTCGAATTTCAGAAAAATCCAATTTTCTAAATTCGACTTCTTATGTTAGTGGAAAACAGAAAATTTCACATCTTCCGATTTTCTTTTATATACCTTTTTCCAACCATACTTGAATTTTATGAAACTATATATAAAGACTCTCCTATTTTCCTATTCAAGCACCGCCCACATAAGAAAATTTTCTTTTGTTATTGATTTTCTTTTTCTTCTTATCTTAGAAACCTTTTTCTTTAACCATCTTTTCTTATAACTTATCTTGTTTGTTGCTTTACTGAATTTGCTGTTTCCTTTTTAGTTGTACCTTTTCTCTTTTCTTAGCTTATTTAATTATATGATTAAGTTTAAATTTAAATAAGCCTTCTAACCTTTCAACTAAAACAGAAGAACAAACACCCTACACAACTACTACTAAGGGACAAGAATCTCGGGACTATGTCCCACTCAGACAGAAAAGTCCAAACTATAGGATCCACGACAGGTTGAGGTGTTACCCTAACTACCCATCAAGAACAAAATAATAGAATAATCCCAACAGAAATGTAGAAATGGGTTTTACCCCTAACATGGAAATTAGCAACAGGGTCTAATCACTTACTTGCCCTTTCTATCTAGTAGTCACTACTAATTCTAGCTGTGTACCAACAATTGTTTTAAGCAACATCCTTGGCTTTTCAATGCTTATGCATTTTACTGGAACTTAATATTATTCCAAGTAATTATCGTTATTTACTTCATTGCCTCACAACTCTTCCCATCCTTCGTAGACATTAATCCTTACCTACTCCATAGTTTTAAAACACGGTTTGGCCCTTTCCATTTAAAATTTTCTTCCAAAAACTCAAAAGTGTTGAAACTTTATTTTCGTCATGAAAACTTACTTCTGCCAAACCATAAAACATGTCATAATAAAATGTAAATCATTTTTTTTTCAAATCAGGAAAACGGGTGTAGATAAGGACAACAATTTCTCAATCAGGTTCATGACTTTAGTTATAAGGTTGGTTCAGTCTCTTACTACAAGGTGCAAACATCTATTGTACTCTTAATTTCTATAACTTATTTTGTCCACCCAAAGTAATTTATCAAAAAGGATTATCATAAGAATAGAGACTTCAAAACTTCCTTTACTAAAGATTCTTGTACGAGACATAATAAGAAAACTAGCGAGCTGTACATGCTCTATAATATGCACCTTTTTACTGAGAGAATTTTACCTTAGATAAATTTTTCGAAAGAAGTCGCTATTTACAAAATATACCCCATTTTACTTCAAAACCCAATATGTATACTTTACATATTTAAAACTATAACTTTTAAGATTAAAACTTGAAAACACTACAAACCATTTTCCCAAAACTTTTATAATTTCAAGTTCTTAAAAGTTAACAATGTGGTTAGACTCAAAGCGGGTTTCCAATTTTCTAGGTTTTCCTAGATACTCCCCAAGGTCAATTCTCTCAACTAGATATATTCCCAATCCATTTTCTCTCTTCAACCTTTTCCAATGTATAAGGTTTTACCACCAAACCCACTAATCCAAAATACTAATCATATGGGATTCTCCTCTCTCTATTTCAAAATATATTGTACACTTCTCACCCAAATTTCCTAAGGTCTCAAATTTCCATATTCATTCCTTTAGTGTACAAAATAGTCATCCCAATTCTTACCGTATTATACTCTTTCTACTTAGTGGGTTCCTCTATGGATCTAGGTATATATATATAATATTTATATTTTTAAAAATACAAATACGTTCACTCACTATTTATATAGGAATCCTAAACCTAATTTCTGATACCAGATGTAAAAACCCGAATTCCGAAAGACCGATTTTTTTCAAAATTCCAATATATCAAAACTCAAGTTGTTGTGTCCTGGTATCCTGCAGAAAAGACAGAGACATAAAACATGTCAGAGCTCAGAAAATATCTCACAGCGGAATGCATAAAATATAATATACTCAAAGTATAGCCCTACCGTACTAATAATATCGTCTAATCAGTATCCAAAGCTATCATGCCTCTGCCACAAATCGAACTTGCGAGTATGTTATTAGGAAGGGGGTCAGAATACAAGTTCTGGTGACTGGATTCAAATTGTATACTTTGGATAATCCTACATATACCATTCAATCATATTTTCTTATTTATTAGGTTACTTGGGTAAACAACACTCAAGGCTTACACACACGTCATACACATTTACTTCCTAGTGGATTAACCTAATACAGTATATATGTAACTACCCCTTAATACTAAGGTACACCCCGTGGTACCCCACTCGAACGGCCTCCGCCATAATACCACTGAAATAATCACAATCCCTCATCCTATGCCGGAGTGATGTAAGGATCTCAACATAACAATGTTACGTTCCACATATATCTATCATTACTACACTACGTAAGCGTACGGACTGCCACCGTTGACAGAATCAGATTTCATATCGGAGTAATGCCCTCAAGTCTACGATACACCACCCAGAACCGATATGCATGTATCTAGATTGTCCCACATACGTATTGTCAATTGTAGCTCAATGCCTTAGTCGCACGTCCTCTAATGTGCACCAAGTTCCGTGGCAGGGCGATACAAGAAACACGAAAGTTGGTCGGGAGCTTTTCCTTATCCATACAGGCCCGTCTTTAAGAGCCTTTATATACAGATATCCCTAGGATTTTTTTCACGGTGGCTATGGCCCCACCTCGGCCCCTCCCTCAACTAGTAAAGACTACAAGAGCTAAACGGATGCCACTAAAAAAACAATCTAAACATCCACTTGGCGTTTTCCCTCAACCACCATACCGGATAGTAAAGGGTGAATGGTCGAATGGTTTTCGCTTTAGTCTTTCCACATCCAACTGGCTTCCGATGACGGGTATCCGATGATCTACTATCCTTGTTGGCCATGAACCTTCGCCTCCCGTTGAGGCGACTGCCGAATCACCCTGGTGTCACCGCGTCATAGCATTCTGATTGCATAGCTACTTTTGCAGTCAAGGCCCACCTACCTAGTAGTTATGTGCAGACCCAACCTCTGCAAGCACAACCTAAACATCTACCTCCATATAGGGGACTACTAGGAGCACCTTATGTATCTTAGGAAGCCGCGTGATTCCCCTTCCAGTCCATCAGAGCCAACAGAATAATCAAATGAATGCGCGCTCTCATCGTGCCTTTTAACACCACGATGATCTACCCCGTTAGGTTATTCACCCTCAAACTGCGGACTGGTCCAAGCGCCTCACTTTAATATGTTGTTAGACCCTATGTCCAAACATTCTTTTACGCGCTTGCCTTACCTCATCAGGTTTTCATTTAACCTGGTTATTCTCATTCACATTGAATTCTTAATAAAGTTACCAAGTTCCTCTTGCTTATTAATTTCAGATATATAACTTAACCCGTTTAAGTTTATTAATAAGCCCACAACATATTATTCCCTAGATTGTGGTCCAAGGTCTGTAATCCACAATCCCCTTTATATTCTTGTTTGATTTCAAGGTTATAATAACATGTTCTACTTAATATGTTATTAGGTATATCTCAATTCACATATTTTCTAATTAACATGTCACTTACCATTTATAATTAAATATAACTTATTCCATTTTATAAGTTTTCCTCATCCTTTTTCATTTAATCATAATCCCATTTTACATCGTTACTAAAATTTATCGTTGTTTACTTATTAACTTAGTTCTCTTAACTAAGGCCCATTAATAAGTTTCTCTACCCATTTATTATAACCTTATGTTATAATTTCCTCTTGTCCCTAGGACAAGTCCAAACATGTTATTCTTATCAGCAGGTTTCAGACTTCTAGGTTTACGGATTACTAAATTTATAATTAAGTACAACTTCTTAAACTTCATATATTTTCCCCCTTTTCTCAACTGGTTTCCTGCTTTCCCATTTAATAATTACTTAATTTACAATTAAGTGTTCCTTATCTCATTTCACTAGTTATCCCATTTCCCTACTAGTTTATTATAACCTAAGTTATAATCTTCACTTGTCCCTAGGAGAAGTCTAACTATTATACAACATTTTCATTAATTTTATTTATTTATAATAGGTTGTTATCATTCCTCGTTTAAACTAATTACTGTTGTAATGCATTATTCTTCATTCACTGTAGTATATGTTCCTTATTTTATTAAGGAAAACACTTTATGCATCTTATCAGTTTGATTTATAGAAGGAATCAGTGATTTATTTTCATAATGTATTCCCATCTAAATTCGTGGTGGCAAGTAATTTCTTTCCTCTTTCTTACTTTATTTGTCATGGCTTACTTGCAATCATGTTCTCAGAAATAGGTCATTTAGGGAAATACATCACTTTTCCTTCGCATCACACTAAATCAGTCTGTTACATCCCTTCCTTTCTTATTTTCTGAGTTAGACATTTAATTACCATCATTGCCATTAATTCATATCTTGTTATATACATACATATATGTATGTATGTATATATATGTACTAGACCTCTCACATTAAGCCTATGCTTGTGGACGTTGGATTTGCTGGGTGGGTCCGGGCAGACTTCTACCAGAAGTTGAATTAACATCGTGTCTTAGCACCATTACATGTTTTAATTATGCACTTAGACCCCTCACATTAGATTTACCACTTGTGAATGCTGGATATGTCGGGTGGTTCCGGGCAGTCTTCTATCACAAGTGCAATCTAATATCATGTCTAAGAGTGTATAGTGTCAAATTAGTGTGAATCTAGGCATGTTCATTCTTTAACAATTATTCCTATTTCATGAAAATTTTAGGCATATTTTCCTTTTTACTGTAATCTAATTTACATGTTGTCCAATTATGCCTATAATTTCAGCTCATGTCCTTTTTAACATATGTTTAATTCTATTTTGACGTGTAAAAATTCAATTAGGTAATTATTCAAATCCAACAAGTTAAACATGTCGTTTACTTAGTAATATGCCACAAGTGAATCATATAATTATAACAACAACAGTCATTGCCCATATTCTAACAAGTTTATTCAACATGTAATCATTCGAACCTTTAACCGATTCAACGTATGATTCATGTTAACGTCTCAACTTGTTATAACAATAATTTTGATCTGGAAATTTCACAATTAATAAAAAGGGGAAAGCTAAAGGATAACATATTATTATTTAAAGGCTATAGCTTAAACCCACTCATCTTGTATGCTTTCCTAATTCTGGATCTGATCTAGTTTTAGCGTCCATGGTTTTTCCCCTTAATCAGATTCACAACCTAACGACCATGGATTTATTATTTTCATTAGAAGAGAAAGGAAAAGAAAGAGGAAGGAATTTGAATAGATTGGACCTAGAAAGTTAACTTACTACAATACGAGATCTAAACACCTATTTACAAGCATATGTTCCTTTCCTCTAGATTTGGATTCAAAATTTTCTCTAACTAATATTTTTTATTTTCTGAAGAAATCTTTAAGGGAGGAGAAATAGTAGAGCTTCAGCATAGCCTAAAAAATATGGGATTTAGGGTTAGCTTTAGGGTCTTATTTCTAGGTGTATCATAGAAGCCAGAACCCTTAGAATTAAATCTAAAACATCAAAACCGGCCACGTCAGAAAAGAATGTTCCAGATCCGCGTGGGGTCGACCTCCTTATGGTGAGTCGACCCGTAGGTCGACCCCCAACGGTCTGCTTTCCCTCCTACTTTCCCGCTTGTGAAATTTTGATTTTATGGATAAATTTATTTATTATATATACATATAACCTCCTTATATTTTTACAAATTTCTAACGCTTATAACTTGTTTATACGTTGTCTGTTTTACGCAAACCATGGGTCTATTTCAACAAAAATTTCGAGAGGGATGCAATGGCACAGTCTGTTTCACTTAATTCTGAATATTTAATTAAGTTATTCTTATTTTATCATTTTAAGTTAAAAATGCGGGGTGTTACAAGACTAGTGGATGTCCTAAGAAAAGACATATTCCAGTAGTACTTTTACGATTGTATTTACATCCTGCATAATTAGCGTCACAATAAGAAACTAAGTCAAATGAATTATCCTTAGGATAAAATAATCCAAAGTCTGGTGTATCTTTTACATACCTTAGAATACATTTTACGGCTTTTAAATGGGTTTCCTTAGGTTGCGATTGATATCTTGCACAGAGACATGCACTGTACATTATATTTGGTCTACAAGCAGTTATATATAATAGCGATCCTATCATTCCTCTATATAATTTTTGATCAACATTTTTAGATGTATTGTCTTTACTTAATGCTATATTAGTTGCCATCGGTGTTGGTCTCCCATTAGTTGTTATTATTATATTTGTTAATTATATCTCTTCTGTATTTTCTTGATTAATAAATATTCCATTCTTTAATTGACGAATTTGTAAGCTTATAAAGAATGTTAGTTCTGCCATATGACTCATCTCAAATTCTTGAGTCATAATATATGAAAATTCTTTATTCATCTTATCATTTGTTGATCCAAAAATTATATCACCAAAATATATTTTTACTAATTGTATATCTGTATTATTCTTTTTAATAAACAAAGTATTATCTAATTTTCCTATTTCAAAGTTGGATTGTAATAATAATTCTTAATCTACAATACCAAACCCTAGCAACCTGTTTTAATCCATATAACGCTTTCTTTAACTTATATACGTGATTTGGTAACTTTTTATCTTAGGTGTTTGCTCTACATATACGTCTTCTTTAACAAATCCGTTGAGAAAAGCACTTTTAACATCAGTTTGATATAATTTGAAATTATTATGGTTTGCAAAGGCTAGTAAAATCCTAGTTGCTTCTAATCTTGCTTTGGGGGCAAAAGTTTCATCGTAATCTATTCCTTGTTCTTGAGTATAATTTGTGCTACTAGTCGTGCCTTATTTCTTACGAGCTCACCGTGTTCATTCATTTTATTTTTACAAACCCATTTAGTTCCTATTATAGTCTTATCCTTTAGTCCAGGAACAAGTTCCTATACATCATTCCTAGTAAACTAGTTCGGTTCTTCTTGCATGGCAAGGATCCATGAATCATTAGAAGATGCTTCCTTTGGATTCTTAAGTTTAATAGTTGAAATAAATGTGGAGGTACTCATATTATTTAATTGATTGCGAGTTCTAATGACGGATTCAATATCTCCTAAGATATTTTCTACTGGATTGTCACTAAGTAGATTAATTCGCTAATTTGGTTGACTGTCCTCATAATTTGTTTCACTGATTTTATTTTCACATTCATCTTCATTGTTTTGTGTTATACTTTTATACTTTTCGCAGAATGATACGTTTAAGGTTTCTTCTATAGTATTGATTCTAGAATTAAAAACTCTATATGCCTTACTTCTCTTTGAATATCCAATAAATATTCCTTTATCGGATTTCGAGTCAATTTATCTAAATTTTCTTTAGTATTAAGTATAAAACATTTACTTTCAAATATTTTAAAATATGATACTTTTGGTTTCTTATTATACAAAAGTTCATATGGAGTTTTATGAGTTAAGGGCCTAATTGAAATTCTATTTAAAATATAACAAGTTGTTGCAATTGCCTTGGCCCAAAAATTTCTTAGTAAATTACTATCAGATAATATAGTTCTCGCACACTCTTGTATTGTCATATTTTTACGTTCAACTATTCCATTTTGTTGAGGGGTTCTAGGAATAGAAAAATTATCGGTTATTAACTTTTTATTACAAAAAATTTCAAAATTTTCGTTTCCGAATTCTCCGCCATGGTCACTACATATTGTTTTTATTTTTAGAAGTTTTGAATTCTTTTAGATTTTTTTTAAATTGATCAAAAGAATCACTTTTATTTTTAAGAAACAAAGTCCAAGTTAATCTAGAGAAATTGTCGACTATTACATAAACATATCTATTTTGATTTATCGATTGGGTTTGAGATGGACCAAATAAATCCATGTGAATTAATTCTAATGGTTTCGAGGTGGTAATTTCTTCTTTTGGCTTGAATGAACTTCTTTTTAGTTTACCAAATTGACAAGCATCGCATAAATTATTAACTTTAAATTTCATTTTAGGTAATCCTCTAATTGAATCTAATTTAGAAATCCAAGAGATGTGTTTTAAATTTATATGACCAAATCTCTTATGTTAGATCTAGGGGTCACTTGTATTGGCCATAAGATATAGATTATCGTTGGAGATTTTCATACTCAATATATAGATATTTTTATTTCTATCTCCTTCGAATATTACTTTTAAATTCCTGTCTTCAATAAGACATTTATCTTTTTCAAAGTTTATTTTATAACCCTTATCGCAAAGTTGACTTATACTCAGTAGATTGTGTTTAGATTCCTAACTAGTAAAATGTCAAAACCAGTAGGAGTTTCAGAATTACCGACATTGTCGATCCCAATAATGTATCCCTTAGAGTTATTTCTGGAGTTCACCATTCCACCATCTTCATATACCATATTAGTTAGTAATTCAGGATTTCCCGTCATATGTCTCGAATAGAGACTATCCAGTATACATTTGTCCGGAATTTGAATTTTCAACAGCAATGTAACATACTAGTTTGGAATTTGAATTTTCAACAGCCACCATTTCCAAATTTGAACTGCTAGCAGCCATTTTACCCATCTTTTCAACTTATGAATGTTCAAAAGCCATATAACACATCTTTTCCTGTATTGGACAATATTTCAGTAGATCACTTGACTTTTCAACACGATTATATGCAGACTCCTTCAACATTGGTACAATGCATGAACTGATACTAGTGTTAATAATTATTTCAAAATTCGTCATTTTAAAAAAATTCAAAAATCAGATTATGAACTTTTTGAATGACCTTGCTCTGATACCAATTGTTAGGGAAAGCGGAATGGATCGTTAAGGCAAAACTAACACTAGAGGGGGGTGGATAGTGTTTTCAAGAAATTTAGGAAAATCTTAAAGTTATATGATCTACTATATTAATCACACACCACAAAAACAATCACAGACGCAGAATCAAATACAAACACAAAAATAAATAGAAATAAAATGCAGAAAAGGAAAGAACACACCAGATTTTATAGTGCTTCGGATTACTCCTACATCCAGTCCTGCGCAACACTGGATTTCATAGAGTTTTATTACTATATCAATATCCAAGTACAATCTCCTTAATTTCACAGCCACAAGGTTACCACAGACTCCAAACTCCCTTGTTCACGTATATTTCCCTTGATTTCCCCGGCTACAACGTTACCACCGATTCCTTTCCTTGATTTCAAGGCTACAAGGAACACACCTTTTTCCATACAATTACAGCAGCCGTATAACTCTTCAATAGCGCTTCGATTAAGAGAGTAATGAGTAGAGAGTAAGAAGAGAAGAAGTTTTATATAAATAGAATTGAAATCGGCAGAGTATAAGTGTAGAAATCATAAAAAATATGAAGTATTAATGGTGTAAAGAAAGGGGATAAAGATGGAGAAGGAAAATGATGAAAATATTCGAAATTAGCCCCTATTTATAAGATTTGAATGGTTGCAACGCTTCTGGAATGTTACAAACAGTGAAAAGACACTTCCTTTCAAAATAAAAAATGTGATAGTTATATGTCGACATGCACAATAATGTATGTCGACATTCACTTCATAAATTTGAACTTTGAGCATTTTTAAAGTCTTTTAATATATATATATATATATATAATTCTGGAAATTCTTGAATTAAAACATAGTGTTATAAGTAAGTATTATAAAGTAGAAAATCATATGAAACCATAAATATAAACTATATAAACATATTTATAAGATTATAAGGTTTAGAACTATATAAATATAAATTATATGACTATATAAATATATATAAAAATTATATATATTTAAAATCTTGAGTTTAAAATCAAAAGATAGAAAATTAATTAGAACTAGAATAGAATTTGAAAATGGAATTTGAAATTTGAAAATCAGAATAGAATTTGAATTTGCACCTGGAATGCTATTTAGAGTCTTACATAAACTAGACTTTATTACTATATTTATCTTGAACTCTTGAAATCTTGATTACTCATGAGTCTTGAATCTTCTCTGAATTCTGAATCTCTAAAATTTGTTAAACTGTATAGTCTTCAGTATTAATTCCTATATACAAATCCTTCGTATGTATATATATATTATAGATAAAGGTGTTAGTATATATTTTATAATCAATTGAAATAAGGAAATAAGGTTGTTGTCATCAAAACTCCATTCTCCAACATTAAATGTCTCATTTTGCATGTATTGCATAACAAACACATGATATTAACAATTTGCACCAAGTGGATATTGTTACTGGGTTTACTACAATCAAGCAAATTTTTGGTACATTCTTATACTCTTATGCAATGTTGTTAAAGGTAGCAGACATTGTCGGACAAGCATAAAAATGATAGAGTTTTGGATTAGCTTATTTGTCATGGTTTTTGTTTTTTGATTCGGTTATAACAAATTCAAAGCAACATTGTAAATTATTTCAGTGTTTTTATTGAATTATAGCGTTGCTTGATTTATCAGAATATCGGTTTAAGTTATGTGATATAAATGCATGTACTTTAAAGAACTTTGTTCGATAAACTAAGATGTATGATTTTTGAGGAAATTATTGTGTGTTACGATATAATAATAGTTTAATCTTTTCTTTATTGGATCTTCTTATGCATGTATATCTACCTTTAGTATTTAAATTACGTGCATGATTGTATCCTCTAGATGACTACCAGTAACAGTGGTTGATCAGCCCTGTAACAATCCAATAAAAGTGATAATGAAATGTGTCAAATATTATAATGAAAAAACTAGCCAAAAACTTAAGTACAAATTATATATTACATTAGTTATTTCCTAAGATATCTTATTCTCATGCATATTTGATAATCAGTTGATTTTGCTTATATGCAGATCTTTAGTTTTGCACCTGCTTCTGCACAAAACCAACCTTTGTTTCAAACATCTACGCACAGGTCCAACGGACATGCCTAAGTACTGGTATATAAATAGGAATACTCCCATTTAAGCTTTTGAAATGTCTAAATTATCATTTTAAAATTTCAATGTACAACAAAGATATTTTTGATATTTTTATCAACAATGTTCTTCTCCCCCATCTTCCACAATAGTATAGATCGTTCCTATCTAAAACTACATGCAACTGCTACTAGTTTACTCTTCTTCAAACCTAAAAACTTAAAAATATCTGAAATCAATCTCCTCCTTCAAACCCACAACCTTAAAAATGTCTGAAATCAATCTCCTCCTTCAAACCTAATTAGATCCTTCAGAGCGTGACCATTCCTTTTCTTCTACCACCACAACAAGTTTATTCTTCCAACATTAACGATGAAGAGACAAAAAGACTCAAAACCTACAACCTTAAAAATGTATGAAATTGAGAAGAAACAAAAAGTAGAACGATTTGGTTTCTAGATTCAGATATGTATTTTTTTATGAGGAGAAACGTAACTTAAAGTATGAAGCTGAGAGGTAACATGTCTGCATCTTACTATTGTTAATCTAAAAATTATTTGTTGCTCATTTGGATATCAGCCGTTCGGTCTTTTGTGATATGTTCCAAGATATGCTTGATTCTTTACAAATGAACAAGAGTGATTATGATTTATTAGTTCAAATAACTAGCATAATCACCAGTGGCACAATGGGGTATTCTCTGAATTAATGTCATATTTTATCTTCCTTTATTTTACATTTGCAAATCTGGTGCGCTTCTTTTTTTTCCTTCGTAACATCACAATAATTTCAACATGCTTTACTAATTTTGGTATTGCTTGAGTTTAAATCGAAAGGAAATATATATAACTCTCTTGTATTTTATTGTGATGAGAAGGAATTTCGCTCGGTCCGAACCAGTCGCTAAACCGACCCAGACCGTTCGAAACGCCCTATCGTCTTGAGAACACGACAAAATAGAACGCAGACAAAAGAACATTTCATTGTATATTACAACAATGCATCAGATTACAAGAATATACAGAGTAAAAATGAATATTACACAGAAATATCAGAGATTTAAATTACATTTAAATACATAGCAGCGGAAAATAATACAATACACAACTAGAAGAGATATACGGATACAAAGCTTTCCGGATATCGTTCCAGCTGTAAACCAGGATCCTGTGAATATAAATCTGCAAAACCCAAAACTACTAGCTGCCCGTGTCAAAATAAGGGCACCCAGAGTTTAGGTTAAAACAATAAACTCCAGGTCAGTCATGTGACTGGTGTGAGAACTAAAACAGTTAATCTTTATTTTCAAAGTTAGGTAAATCAAGGGACCACGCCGTATAACACGGAACGGGTTTCCTCCCAAGAATACCAGTGCATAAAACAAACAGCGCAATGCTAAATAAAGAAAAATGAAGCTGTTATAAGACCCAGGTCCCATCACACAATGCAACGCAGCCGAGGATAGGGTTCTCCCTTATAACAGCCAAAGCATGCTGATACGTTTAAAACAAATCATTTGATACTATTATAAGTGCATAGTGTATAAAACAACTTCAAATCATAAGTATCAATCATAGACGGCATAAGTGCCCCATCCCACTATGTCACCATACTAGGTACTACAAATAAAACCGCAAATGTCACGTATTTGGAAATTGGATTTCCGTCTATGAACCAAGGCAAAAGATAGTCCTCAACCGATTCGAGACGCTCTAGCCCGCTCCTCAGGAACAGCCGCAACTGCCCCTTGGATCGTCAGGGCCGGTCCACCGATGTGGATTATTATGCCTGAACACTACGTTTCTCCACCCTATGGGGTGTAAGTCTGGTCCGTCCGCCGACCAGAATGCGTCGGCCGAAACCGATATAACCGAGGCGCCTCGCAACAGCAACAACCACATAAGTCAAACTCGTCAGGGCGTGTAAAACCACTGACGCCACTTCTAGCTAGAAAGAAACGCAAGTCCTCCCTGAGGTCCGTCTCCCGTTTCTGGTTCATACCGGGTGTGAAACACGCGAGGTAAACGTTACACAAAGCTACGCCACAAAGGCCGTGCTTTGATCATCAACCACAAGACTTTGCTTTTCAACAGAAGCCTCGATCAATTGCCACTTAGGCATGCCACACAGGCAATTCACTCCATGTGTTTGATATCCATCAATATATAACCCCTGAGCTCGTACGTCTCAGAGAAGGGCGTTAAGCAAGAGAATAAATTCTCCGCCGCCAAACAGATATATATTTAATAGAGATCAATCACACAGACTAAAATCCAATGTCAGACACACAGTCCATTTACAAGTCCGTTCTGGGGCTGAACGAAACCGGAGGCACCTAGTACCCCGCATATCCATCGATCTCCAAGTACGTCTGGACGATCACTAACTGTTTCCATCTTCTTGGGTGTACAGCCCAATCAAGATCATCAGTTATCACCCAAACGACGTGAAGACCTCCGGTCTTCGACCATCGTCTTCATCTTCGACTTATCGTCGTATCAGTTATTCAGAATGGGATAAACCCGGTCTTTCCGAACAACTCGCGTATATTTTAAATAAGTGTTACACAAACACGACATACGCCTCATTCCAATTCATCAGTCACTAACCGTAAATTAATCAAGAGAATAATTCCCCAAATATTAACCCCGAAGGCCGAAACCAACATCAGATCAATATCCAGAAAACCATTCTGCTTGGCTAACCGACAGTTAGTTTCTAAATTTCACATACATAGGGAAAGGTTCCCATTAATTTTATCCAAGATAAATTCCTTGAATTTATTCTTTATTCTATTTTTGAATCTCAATTCAAACTAGTCGGGATTAGCGAACCTTACCGAAGTAATTATTTATTTTAAGTTCCCCCTCCCAACCTATTCATCCCATGAAGTAAAACTGGTAATACTTCATATCTAACACCACAGTGTTATCGGTAAATTCAATTACCATTTCACGTTCAAATCTAATTAAAGATTTAACTATCGCCTGGAGCAAAACTGGTGATACTCCATTTTCGATCAATTCAATCTAATTAAAGATTCATTAAAACTCCACTTAGTTTTAATCTTCGACTGGGTTAAAGAATCAGTGTCATTTAAAACACGGTTCACGATGAACCCAAAATCACATTCATTAATTATCGGGTTAAAGAACGAGTGTTATTTAAAACACTGTTCACGATAAACCCAAAAATCAATATCGATTCAATTCCAATTAAATATCATTTAAATGGGTACACTTCATTAAATCTAAATAAAAAGATTTAATCTTTTCTCAACTGGGCTCAAGAACAGTGTTAGTGAAGACACCATTCACGACAAACCCAAATCACATTCGATATTCAATACAAGGCTCTAAATAGAAAATATATCAGCTTATATTCAATATCAAATTCTACGACTAACAAATGTCGTATTGGAAATAACGATATAAATATATATCTTTCAAATTTCCATAACAACACCTGCATAATCACGAATTCCAACATCGAAATACTCCGAAGACAATTTTGATTCAATTCCACTCCAATGCAATCATTGGATATTCTGGTTATTTTCAAAACCCTTTTTAAATTCAATTTATTTATTTAAAAATAAATAGAATTATATTTCTAGTTCAAAACTAGCTATTTCGATAAAAATCTATTTTTATCTTTTCAAGTATGGAGTTTTTCATCCCAATTCTTCACAAATCATTTCTTATGATTTTACACAAATTATTACTATTTTTAATAATTTTATCAAGGCCCGTACAGTCGATTTCCATCAACGGCCATCGAACTGCACTTACAGCGACCTTTTTCGAACTTGATTTGGACATAATTCCAAATCCAACCGTTAGATTTCAAATTTCTAATATTCGTTAGAAAGCTCTTTTCGATACGAACCCAACGGTTCCGGTTTTAGGAGAATCCGACGGTCGGATCTCCCGCAATGTCCGTTTGAAATTAATGGTCGAAATTCACGAACTGCCGCGGCGCGGCGCGTTCTATTCAGGCCATTATATTATATATATAATATATATAATATATACTTCGTCGATTTCTATTTAAAACGAATTATATAAATAGTTTTAAATTCGTTTCAAAAGCAATTTCAACTTCCTTTTCAATTCAAATCAAAATTGAATTCTTCTTTATAGATTCGTTTTAAAATTCATTTCTATTCAATTCAATTTGAATTCGTTTTCAATTCAATTCATTTTGAATTCGTTTTCAATTCAATTCATTTCGAAATCGTTTTCAATTCAATTCACTTCGGAATCACTTTCAATTCAATTCACTTTGAATTCGTTTTCAATTCAATTCATTTCGAAATCACTTTCAATTCAATTCACTTTGAATTCGTTTTCAATTCAATTCATTTCGAAATCGCTTTCAATTCAATTCACTTTGAATTCGTTTTCAATTCAATTCATTTCGAAATCGTTTTCAATTCAATTCACTTCGAAATCACTTTCAATTCAATTCACTTTGAATTCGTTTTCAATTCAATTCATTTCGAAATCACTTTCAATTCAATTCACTTTGAATTCGTTTTCAATTCAATTCATTTCGAAATCGTTTTCAATTCAATTCATTTCGAAATCGTTTTCAATTCGATTCATTTTGAAATATTCGATTTCAAAATTACTTTTTAATATTCATTTTAAAATGAATAAAATCGATATAAATATCGTTCACGTCAAAATGGCGTCAATCTAATCAACACGGCTTCATATATTGACATTTTCAAATATTCCATTTCGAATATTTCTATTTCAAATATTTCTATTTTAAAACTGGAATGAGGCCCAATCAATTACCATATAAAGTTAATTATATGGATTTTCATACAACACATGTATAATAGCCTTGAAAAATAATCAACCATCAACCAAAGTGCACTACACTGTATAAGCATCAAATATAGATATCTAACGCTTATAACAGCCTGTCAATCAATCGATCGACATATTTAATCAATCAGGATGAGTGAACTTCAAATTTCATCCCAACACCCGTGTGGGGTTTCAAACAATCAAACACAGATTTTATTTGTGCAGTTGGGCGATGTGTAAAATTTATCGTCCCAATCAATATCAGTCAAATCAGTGTACATAAACAAACCGTCTGGTTTGTAAATGAATATTTTATTTTATTCACATTCACGTTAAAAACTATATTTTTAACGATAAAATATTTTATTCCAACACATGAATTTTCTTTTCAGTTCATTTATTCAATAAATGTCATTTTTATTTTTCTAACATATTTTAGAAAATTTCGGCGGCATAACGGCACGATACTAGAAACGGGACAAGGCCTAGCCTTATCCCCGGTCTAGTGAAGGCCCACGCCATTCACACATCAATCAAATCACCAAACAACCAAATTCAAATCAAATCATATAACTAAGCTATGCAACCAAACAAACAAGTCCATGGTCTGTGGACGATTGTGTCGGGTGCTACTAAGCACCGTCTGCATCCTAGTATATATATATAACTAGAAAATAAATTGAAAGGTGAGAAATTCTCACATATAGCTATCCTAGCTCCACGGCACTTCTTATGCAGGAAATCTTCGCCAACTCGCCTTTTGTCGCTTTCGTTGTCCGCTTTCACTACATATGTAAAAATCGAATTTTTACTATGCTATTCAATATATAAAAATCTGATTTTTACTTCGACTTTCAATATATAAAAATATGATTTTTACTTTCGACTTTCGATATATAAAAATATGATTTTTACTTTTTAAAGTTCAAATCCTTTTTCGAAAAATCAGTTTTAACCTTTCTTTAAAAACAGTTTTAACCTTTCAAAAAAAATAGTTTTAATCTTTCTAAAAAAAATAGTTTTAATCTTTCTAAAAAAATAGTTTTAATCTTTCTAAAAAAAATAGTTTTAATCTTTCTAAAGAAAATCAGTTTTAAAATCTTTTAAAATAATCAGTTTTTATCTTTTCTAAAAATCAGTTTTTAACTTTTCTAAAAAATCAGTTTTTAAGTCTTTTAAAATCAGTTTTTAAAACTTGTAAAATCAGTTTTTCAGAACTTAAAAATAAAAATAAAAATAAAAATAAAATGCTTACCTTGTTCTGCGAAGAAGAGGGGGGGGAAAGAAGGCGTCGGCGGCAGGCGTGCTCGGTGGTTCAGGGAGGTGTCGCGAGGGTGGTGTGGTGTTGCTTCGGGGTGTCGAGGGTTGCGTCGTCTTCGCTGGAAGGAGGAGGTCGGGCGGTGGGGGCTTCGAAGTCTTCGTCGGCGGCTCGTGGGTAAGGCGGCGCGATTAGGTTAGGGTTTTCTCTTTTTTTTTTTTTTTTTCGCTTTCTGGTAAATGATCGGGGGGGGGCAATGAAGAAGAAAAGGAGGGAAGGTATGTTTTTTTTTATTATTATTTTATTATTTAATTATTTAATTTTGCAAAAGGGTTGACTTTTACATATGACCTCGAAACGAGGCCCACCGCCTGTCGTCCATAGCGTTTTACCCCCATTCCGAACACAATGGGATATGTATCGTAAGCTGATTTGATCGTTACAATCAGTTTCCGTTGAATTTACCTTTAAATCCTTATATTGAATTTTAAACGTACATTTCAAATTACCGGGGTCACATACTAACTAGAAAAATTCCAGAAAAATATTTTCTAGTTTCGTATTGACGATACGGTCCTAACAAAACTAGTTTCGTCGAATTCTGAGACTGTTTGAAAAATGGCCAATTTCCAGTCGATTAAATTCAACAGAAACTGGTCAAACGCATTTTCCTTTGCCACGCTCACATATTGATTCGAAAAATTATGAAATTTGAAACCTAGCAATAACTTCACATCCCGGACCCAACAAAACTGGTTTCGTCGAAATCCGAGGTCGTTTGCAAAATGTCCATTTTTAAGGGCCTGAATTCCAAAGTGACTATTCAGAATTTTCAACTAGACTTATCTTTTGATCCCCGCTATGAAAATTTGATTATTCGGATTCGTTAGAAAGATATTATCAATTAGATCCTAATGTTTTTGGTTTCACTAAAATCCGGATTGTTTTGCACCCGGTACATTCAATTGAAGTTTGAAATCGAATTATCGAACTACCGCGCTATTTTCAATTCTATTTATAATTATATATAAATATTTATATTCTAACGACGACGCATATAATATATACGTTCGAATTCTATTCAAAATAAATTTCTCGTCGATATTATTTAAAATAATTCATTTTAAATATTCAAAATTCGCTAAAATTGCCGAAATAAAAATTTTAAACTGGCTCAGAATTTGCGGGTTATTACAATCTCCCCCACTTAAAACTTTTCGTCCCCGAAAAGGAACAAAGTCGAAAGTGGTTTGATTAATCAACTCTACGCTCGATCTGGCTTCCATTCTCCAAATCTTTAGTTTCTGAGAATTTTCAAAATTTCAAAAATTTGGCTAACACCCTAAATTTTCGAAAAATTTCGCCATAACCTCCCCTGCACCGGGAGCATCGGGGAATTTCAAATAGCTTCCCCGGTCCTTCAGATCTCAAAAAGAAAAAGAAAAAGCCAAGCGGCTTGCCAATAGGCTCATAAAATCATCATCACCCAAACAAAACAGGAAATTATGTAGTAAACATGTACCTATTTGTCGGGCAAACAAATTTTATTCTTCGGCTCTAGCCTCCTTGCTATGACCTGTTCAATGATATATATGTATATGCAAGCAAATGCGACCAATTTTCAATACAATTCAATATTTGGTTCCATTAGGCTAAATGGCTAAAAATTAGCAAACAAATAAACAAACAACACAAACATCAATCAATTAGTGAATTAGAGTTTCAAATTCATAATTTTGATACATATACAAAAATCATGTTTTTGATGCCAATTCACAACAATAAGCCCTATCTAATTTTGGTTCTCACACCAGTCAATAGGAAATATATAAATATCACACCTTCGACACACGAACTCTAATTCTGATGATGTAGCTACAATCATCAGAATCATCTTCGGGCGACTAGAGTGTGAATCTATTTCTATCCAGTATATTAAAACTTCAAATACACGCGGATCAGACGTATACGCAAAATCTATATATACTGGATTGTCCACATCCATATAAATAAATAATCAAATACGAATAATTGATTTAAATTTTCAAAACAAAATTTGTTTTCATTTTTAAAAATATACTCTCTACACTCGTCCTAGGATACTACTGATCCTATCTCTAACGAGTCATTCTCATTGGATATTACTAATCCAATATCTGATGAATTCTTTCGCATGGTTCCACTGTGCCTTGTTCTCTGAGCTTTGTAAACCAAAGCTCTGATACCAAAATGTGACGAGAAGGAATTTCGCTCGGTCCGAACCAGTCGCTAAACCGACCCAGACCGTTCGAAACGCCCTATCGTCTTGAGAACACGACAAAATAGAACGCAGACAAAAGAACATTTCATTGTATATTACAACAATGCATCAGATTACAAGAATATACAGAGTAAAAATGAATATTACACAGAAATATCAGAGATTTAAATTACATTTAAATACACAGCAGCGGAAAATAATACAATACACAACTAGAAGAGATATACGGATACAAAGCTTTCCGGATATCGTTCCAGCTGTAAACCAGGATCCTGTGAATATAAATCTGCAAAACCCAAAACTACTAGCTGCCCGTGTCAAAATAAGGGCACCCAGAGTTTAGGTTAAAACAATAAACTCCAGGTCAGTCATGTGACTGGTGTGAGAACTAAAACAGTTAATCTTTATTTTCAAAGTTAGGTAAATCAAGGGACCACGCCGTATAACACGGAACGGGTTTCCTCCCAAGAATACCAGTGCATAAAACAAACAGCGCAATGCTAAATAAAGAAAAATGAAGCTGTTATAAGACCCAGGTCCCATCACACAATGCAACGCAGCCGAGGATAGGGTTCTCCCTTATAACAGCCAAAGCATGCTTGATACGTTTAAAACAAATCATTTGATACTATTATAAGTGCATAGTGTATAAAACAACTTCAAATCATAAGTATCAATCATAGACGGCATAAGTGCCCCATCCCACTATGTCACCATGCTAGGTTCTACAAATAAAACCGCAAATGTCACGTATTTGGAAATTGGATTTCCGTCTATGAACCGAGGCAAAAGATAGTCCTCAACCGATTCGAGACGCTCTAGCCCGCCCCTCAGGAACAGCCGCAACTGCCCCTTGGATCGTCAGGGCCGGTCCACCGATGTGGATTATTATGCCTGAACACTACGTTTCTCCACCCTATGGGGTGTAAGTCTGGTCCGTCCGCCGACCAGAATGCGTCGGCCGAAACCGATATAACCGAGGCGCCTCGCAACAGCAACAACCACATAAGTCAAACTCGTCAGGGCGTGTAAAACCACTGACGCCACTTCTAGCTAGAAAGAAACGCAAGTCCTCCCTGAGGTCCGTCTCCCGTTTCTGGTTCATACCGGGTGTGAAACACGCGAGGTAAACGTTACACAAAGCTACGCCACAAAGGCCGTGCTTTGATCATCAACCACAAGACTTTGCTTTTCAACAGAAGCCTCGATCAATTGCCACTTAGGCATGCCACACAGGCAATTCACTCCATGTGTTTGATATCCATCAATATATAACCCCTGAGCTCGTACGTCTCAGAGAAGAGCGTTAAGCAAGAGAATAAATTCTCCGCCTCCAAACAGATATATATTTAATAGAGATCAATCACACAGACTAAAATCCAATGTCAGACACACAGTCCATTTACAAGTCCGTTCTGGGGCTGAACGAAACCGGAGGCACCTAGTACCCCGCATATCCATCGATCTCCAAGTACGTCTGGACGATCACTAACTGTTTCCATCTTCTTGGGTGTACAGCCCAATCAAGATCATCAGTTATCACCCAAACGACGTGAAGACCTCCGGTCTTCGACCATCGTCTTCATCTTCGACTTATCGTCGTATCAGTTATTCAGAATGGGATAAACCCGGTCTTTCCGAACAACTCGCGTATATTTTAAATAAGTGTTACACAAACACGACATACGTCTCATTCCAATTCATCAGTCACTAACCGTAAATTAATCAAGAGAATAATTCCCCAAATATTAACCCCGAAGGCCGAAACCAACATCAGATCAATATCCAGAAAACCATTCTGCTTGGCTAACCGACAGTTAGTTTCTAAATTTCACATACATAGGGAAAGGTTCCCATTAATTTTATCCAAGATAAATTCCTTGAATTTATTCTTTATTCTATTTTTGAATCTCAATTCAAACTAGTCGGGATTAGCGAACCTTACCGAAGTAATTATTTATTTTAAGTTCCCCCTCCCAACCTATTCATCCCATGAAGTAAAACTGGTAATACTTCATATCTAACACCACAGTGTTATCGGTAAATTCAATTACCATTTCACGTTCAAATCTAATTAAAGATTTAACTATCGCCTGGAGAAAAACTGGTGATACTCCATTTTCGATCAATTCAATCTAATTAAAGATTCATTAAAACTCCACTTAGTTTTAATCTTCGACTGGGTTAAAGAATCAGTGTCATTTAAAACACGGTTCACGATGAACCCAAAATCACATTCATTAATTATCGGGTTAAAGAACGAGTGTTATTTAAAACACTGTTCACGATAAACCCAAAAATCAATATCGATTCAATTCCAATTAAATATCATTTAAATGGGTACACTTCATTAAATCTAAATAAAAAGATTTAATCTTTTCTCAACTGGGCTCAAGAACAGTGTTAGTGAAGACACCATTCACGACAAACCCAAATCACATTCGATATTCAATACAAGGCTCTGAATAGAAAATATATCAGCTTATATTCAATATCAAATTCTACGACTAACAAATGTCGTATTGGAAATAACGATATAAATATATATCTTTCAAATTTCCATAACAACACCTGCATAATCACGAATTCCAACATCGAAATACTCCGAAGACAATTTCGATTCAATTCCACTCCAATGCAATCATTGGATATTCTGGTTATTTTCAAAACCCTTTTTAAATTCAATTTATTTATTTAAAAATAAATAGAATTATATTTCTAGTTCAAAACTAGCCATTTCGATAAAAATCTATTTTTATCTTTTCAAGTATGGAGTTTTTCATCCCAATTCTTCACAAATCATTTCTTATGATTTTACACAAATTATTACTATTTTTAATAATTTTATCAAGGCCCGTACAGTCGATTTCCATCAACGGCCATCGAACTGCACTTACAGCGACCTTTTTCGAATTTGATTTGGACATAATTCCAAATCCAACCGTTAGATTTCAAATTTCTAATATTCGTTAGAAAGCTCTTTTCGATACGAACCCAACGGTTCCGGTTTTAGGAGAATCCGACGGTCGGATCTCCCGCAATGTCCGTTTGAAATTAATGGTCGAAATTCACGAACTGCCGCGGCGCGGCGCGTTCTATTCAGGCCATTATATTATATATATAATATATACTTCGTCGATTTCTATTTAAAACAAATTATATAAATAGTTTTAAATTCGTTTCAAAAGCAATTTCAACTTCCTTTTCAATTCAAATCAAAATTGAATTCTTCTTTATAGATT
This sequence comes from Allium sativum, assembly GCA_030737875.1. Lineage (NCBI taxonomy): Eukaryota > Viridiplantae > Streptophyta > Magnoliopsida > Asparagales > Amaryllidaceae > Allium > Allium sativum. The sequence goes on from CM060916.1 coordinate 587,550,121, forward strand.
CGTTTTAAAATTCATTTCTATTCAATTCAATTTGAATTCGTTTTCAATTCAATTCATTTTGAATTCGTTTTCAATTCAATTCATTTCGAAATCGTTTTCAATTCAATTCACTTCGGAATCACTTTCAATTCAATTCACTTTGAATTCGTTTTCAATTCAATTCATTTCGAAATCACTTTCAATTCAATTCACTTTGAATTCGTTTTCAATTCAATTCATTTCGAAATCGCTTTCAATTCAATTCACTTTGAATTCGTTTTCAATTCAATTCATTTCGAAATCGTTTTCAATTCAATTCACTTCGAAATCACTTTCAATTCAATTCACTTTGAATTCGTTTTCAATTCAATTCATTTCGAAATCACTTTCAATTCAATTCACTTTGAATTCGTTTTCAATTCAATTCATTTCGAAATCGTTTTCAATTCAATTCATTTCGAAATCGTTTTCAATTCAATTCATTTTGAAATATTCGATTTCAAAATTACTTTTTAATATTCATTTTAAAATGAATAAAATCGATATAAATATCGTTCACGTCAAAATGGCGTCAATCTAATCAACACGGCTTCATATATTGACATTTTCAAATATTCCATTTCGAATATTTCTATTTCAAATATTTCTATTTTAAAACTGGAATGAGGCCCAATCAATTACCATATAAAGTTAATTATATGGATTTTCATACAACACATGTATAATAGCCTTGAAAAATAATCAACCATCAACCAAAGTGCACTACACTGTATAAGCATCAAATATAGATATTTAACGCTTATAACAGCCTGTCAATCAATCGATCGACATATTTAATCAATCAGGATGAGTGAACTTCAAATTTCATCCCAACACCCGTGTGGGGTTTCAAACAATCAAACACAGATTTTATTTGTGCAGTTGGGCGATGTGTAAAATTTATCGTCCCAATCAATATCAGTCAAATCAGTGTACATAAACAAACCGTCTGGTTTGTAAATGAATATTTTATTTTATTCACATTCACGTTAAAAACTATATTTTTAATGATAAAATATTTTATTCCAACACATGAATTTTCTTTTCAGTTCATTTATTCAATAAATGTCATTTTTATTTTTCTAACATATTTTAGAAAATTTCGGCGGCATAACGGCACGATACTAGAAACGGGACAAGGCCTAGCCTTATCCCCGGTCTAGTGAAGGCCCACGCCATTCACACATCAATCAAATCACCAAACAACCAAATTCAAATCAAATCATATAACTAAGCTATGCAACCAAACAAACAAGTCCATGGTCTGTGGACGATTGTGTCGGGTGCTACTAAGCACCGTCTGCATCCTAGTATATATATATATATATAACTAGAAAATAAATTGAAAGGTGAGAAATTCTCACATATAGCTATCCTAGCTCCACGGCACTTCTTATGCAGGAAATCTTCGCCAACTCGCCTTTTGTCGCTTTCGTTGTCCGCTTTCACTACATATGTAAAAATCGAATTTTTACTATGCTATTCAATATATAAAAATCTGATTTTTACTTCGACTTTCAATATATAAAAATATGATTTTTACTTTCGACTTTCGATATATAAAAATATGATTTTTACTTTTTAATGTTCAAATCCTTTTTCGAAAAATCAGTTTTAACCTTTCTTTAAAAACAGTTTTAACCTTTCAAAAAAAATAGTTTTAATCTTTCTAAAAAAAATAGTTTTAATCTTTCTAAAAAAATAGTTTTAATCTTTCTAAAAAAAATAGTTTTAATCTTTCTAAAGAAAATCAGTTTTAAAATCTTTTAAAATAATCAGTTTTTATCTTTTCTAAAAATCAGTTTTTAACTTTTCTAAAAAATCAGTTTTTAAGTCTTTTAAAATCAGTTTTTAAAACTTGTAAAATCAGTTTTTCAGAACTTAAAAATAAAAATAAAAATAAAATGCTTACCTTGTTCTGCGAAGAAGAGGGGGGGGGGGGAAGAAGGCGTCGGCGGCAGGCGTGCTCGGTGGTTCAGGGAGGTGTCGCGAGGGTGGTGTGGTGTTGCTTCGGGGTGTCGAGGGTTGCGTCGTCTTCGCTGGAAGGAGGAGGTCGGGCGGTGGGGGCTTCGAAGTCTTCGTCGGCGGCTCGTGGGTAAGGCGGCGCGATTAGGTTAGGGTTTTCTCTTTTTTTTTTTTTTTCGCTTTCTGGTAAATGATCGGGGGGGGGGGGGCCAATGAAGAAGAAAAGGAGGGAAGGTATGTTTTTTTTTATTATTATTTTATTATTTAATTATTTAATTTTGCAAAAGGGTTGACTTTTACATATGACCTCGAAACGAGGCCCACCGCCTGTCGTCCATAGCGTTTTACCCCCATTCCGAACACAATGGGATATGTATCGTAAGCTGATTTGATCGTTACAATCAGTTTCCGTTGAATTTACCTTTAAATCCTTATATTGAATTTTAAACGTACATTTCAAATTACCGGGGTCACATACTAACTAGAAAAATTCCAGAAAAATATTTTCTAGTTTCGTATTGACGATACGGTCCTAACAAAACTAGTTTCGTCGAATTCTGAGACTGTTTGAAAAATGGCCAATTTCCAGTCGATTAAATTCAACAGAAACTGGTCAAACGCGTTTTCCTTTGCCACGCTCACATATTGATTCGAAAAATTATGAAATTTGAAACCTAGCAATAACTTCACATCCCGGACCCAACAAAACTGGTTTCGTCGAAATCCGAGGTCGTTTGCAAAATGTCCATTTTTAAGGGCCTGAATTCCATAGCGACTATTCAGAATTTTCAACTGGACTTATCTTTTGATCCCCGCTATGAAAATTTGATTATTCGGATTCGTTAGAAAGATATTATCAATTAGATCCTAATGTTTTTGGTTTCACTAAAATCCGGATTGTTTTGCACCCGGTACATTCAATTGAAGTTTGAAATCGAATTATCGAACTACCGCGCTATTTTCAATTCTATTTATAATTATATATAAATATTTATATTCTAACGACGACGCATATAATATATACGTTCGAATTCTATTCAAAATAAATTTCTCGTCGATATTATTTAAAATAATTCATTTTAAATATTCAAAATTCGCTAAAATTGCCGAAATAAAAATTTTAAACTGGCTCAGAATTTGCGGGTTATTACATTTATCTAAGCTCATACTACACTATACTACTAAGATAAAAGTATGCATGCAGGTTGCAATATTGGTGGAGTTAAATTTTACCTTTTGTATATAATTTCTAACGAAGTTGGATGACATTATGAGATCACATTGAAATGGAAAGAGCTGATGAGATGCATGTTTGGTTATGTGTTGTGCTGCTTTTATCGAATGAGGTAAGTTTTCTCATACTGGTATTTATTGTACATGCAGACACATGCAAGGAATAAACAAAATGCATGACATGTATGCTTGGTTCCTTTTATCAAATAAGGAAAAATTTACACTGTTATTTATACCTAAACCCATTGCGGATTTTACTTTTACTTCAACATATTGTAACCAGTTAATATCCATGTCATAGTTGAACCATTTATGCTTGATTTGCTATTAGATAATTAGTATTCATTAAGTTAATAAGAAGTTCCCATCCAAAATTTAAATTCAGCATTACATTAATACAATGGGGGTTAAGCTGACTGAAGAACTTTCCTGCCTACTTAGTGTCACCTGAAAGTAATTGAACTATCTTCAGATTGTGTTAGCCTTTTGTTTTTTACTAACACCTCATAACATTCTGGCAGTTAATGTAACACCCCGCCTCCGCCAGGGTGGCTCTTGCAAGCACTCTGACTTCGGAGGGGCGTTTGAATCAGGTAAACATGCATAATGATATATCAAGGCAGAACAAGAACATATGTAGATATGTAAATAGAGTAAATAAGATAAGTAAAACAGCGGAAGATTTCAAACCATTTCAAAACAAGTCTGGTACAACATAATGTCAACTTTCCAAATACACAAGTCTAGATAAAAACAAAATCACTGAAAAACTGAAATACATAAGTACTATCCCCAAAATAAGTGATAACCATAGCTAGCTTCATGTCAAGACCGTACATGAGCTAAAATCCCACAAGCAAGCGATCAGAAATCCAAGCTAAGCTCCAACGTTCCCACCCTGAGAACCTGGGGGGGGGGGGAACGGAAGAAAAGAGGCGAAAGAAAAACAGGTCAGTCAAAAAGACTGAGTAAGCCCTACTACAATCAATGTAAACTGATAAAGTTAACTAGCATGAGAAGCAGGTATGGTCATAAGGATAACAACATACTAGCATGATGATTAACTAACAAGGTAGATAAAGGTGTCATCGCATAATCAGGTTTAAGGTTTTGCACCACAGGTGTACTAGCAAACTAACATGACTGGAATAAACTATTATTGATCCCTTGGCCCAAGCTTTGGCCCAATAACATGAAGTGACCCTAATACGAGGTCCAACCAAATGGTCTAATCGATCGGCTCCCTTAGCCTAACTCGTCACGTGTTGGTGTCAATGCGGCCCAAACATAATTGTAGTCAGACTGTGCCGGGTCTCCCATCGGGTGTATCAAGCCCTAGGGTGTCAACCCCTGGACACCATAAACATAAGTGCACAGTCTCGATCTACTGGTACCCGTGCATGTTTTCTCCGGCTCCGGACTACGTGCACGACCATAGTCCGTCCGGAACTACACCGGCGTACCACTCTGCCGTCGTTTTTGGTCACTTACCTCAAGTCCAGTAATCGTGCCCCCACCCTAGCCTAGTCCCTAGGGTCTTAATGATACAAACTTGGGATTACTGCTGGAGTGGTCCCCCATTGCTAGGATTTTCTAGTGGGTTAAGTACGGTTTAACCCTCTTGCTAATCATGGATTAACTTGGTTAAGTGTAACGATGGGTTCACGACTTAACCCTGATTAATCTACCAAGCCCAAATTGGTTAAGTATTAAGTGGACCATGACTTAACCCTAATCATGAGGCATTAATTAATTAATGTGCCTTAACCTCTCACATTAGACTCTGTTGCGGTTACTAGTTAAGCTGGGCGGGTCCGGGTAGCTTTACACCACAACTTGGTCTAACCTCGGGTTCAAGGTACAACATGACCAACTTCTCACATTGGGTCTTATTGTTTGTAGCAACTAGTTAAGCCGGTCGGGTCCGGGTAGTTTTACGCTACAAACTCAACCCAACCTCGAGTTGGTCACACTTATATTCTCTAAGTGTCATGTCCATTATGTTTCCAAAACATATTACAAGTTTTCAAGCAATTGGGTAGACCTAACTTAATAGGTAAATTCCCAATGGGTAGACCTAACTTAATAGGTAAATTCCCAATCTTATGTTTTTATGTCTTTTAAATTTACCCAACCCCAAACGCAATCCCATCGCTTACATATCGCAATAGCGCATAAAGGATAGAAAGAGGGAACTTGGCATAATCATGACATAAAGGTGTTGAAGCCACAAGTTTAACATGGTGGCATATGAAATGTACATATGTTCATATACTTGCATATTACATTTTTAGGCCTCAAAAGCATGCATAAAACCAAACTTAGCATATTGGTGATACATGGTGATAAATGACATGTAGAAATGGCCATAAGTTCGCATTTATCCTCACATGCAAGTTATCATAAGGGATATAATAACTTACATGTTGCCAAAATGCAACCTTTAGCATAAAGCTTGAAGCTTTAAGCTCATAAACCCAAGATAAGCTTGCATAACATGATAACATGAGCAAAATGATCAACCCAAACTTGCATAACATAACTTGCATATCATATGGCAAACTTGCATATCATAACATAGCAAACTTGCATAACATAACGTGATAAACTTGCATATCATAACATGGCAAACTTGCATAACATAACATGATAAACTTGCATATCATAACATGGCAAACTTGCATAACATAACATGATAAACTTGCATATCATAACATGGCATACTTGCATAGCATAATGATCAAACACAACTTGCATCATTCATTAACTTTAGAGTTTAAGTATGAAAGTAGAAAAGGGCTTACAATGCTTATGAAGACACAAAAATATGACAAAGCCCTTATGCATTCAATTAAACCCAAAATGCAAGCTCTCAGTAGAAAAACCCTTGAGCAAAAATGATCAAAACCCTTGCTTTATGATGCAAATATAGAAACTTGACTTGAATGCAAGCTAATGACACTCATACAAGCTTGAAAACACTTGTATGCATGGAAAATCTATCATAAAAATTTATTTAGGAATTTTATGAAGAGAGTGGAGGCCATGAGAGGAATGATTTTGCCATAGTTTAGTTGTATGAATGAATAATGATGATTTAGGGTTAGGTTAGGGCCTTATTTATAGAGATTAGGATTAGTTTTAACCTTAGGATTAAACCCTAGTTCCAATCTCAGCCCTCAAAACCGAATCTGGCCCCCAAACTCAACACAACTCCAAAATGGTGCACCAGGCAAAACTGCCCGGCTGGACCAAGTCGACAGCCAAGTCGACAGGGCTGTCGACTTGGGTCCAACCAAGTCGACTCCCAAGTCGACAGGGCTGTCGACTTGGGTACTCTGGCGGGAATTTTCCCGCCTGCGCCCAACTGCCCCAAATTTCCAAATTCAAACTTGAATTTGAAATCTGTTTTTACTTTGAAATTTTCTGAAAACTTCGTTGGGCCTTAATCGGGTCATACGGACTCCGATTTTCGAAAACTCGGACTCTATTTCGCGTATTTTTCCGAGACGAACGCAATGGCACAGCCCGTTTCCCTTGATTCAGATTTATAAATTAAATTCTGCCTCTATTTATGTTATAACAGGTTATTGAAAATACGGGTTGTTACATTCTCCCCTCCTTAAAGGATTTCGTCCCCGAAATCTTCAAGTAGGGAAGAACGTATCCTACCATCCAATCATCCATATACTCAAAACATCATCCACGAGCAATCATTGTCCTTACAAGATTCTAAATGTTGTATGAACATATGCAAAGGTGTGTGTATATGTACTTATCTAATGCAAATATCATCAATGCAAATTATGTTAGTGAAATGAATCCATATGTATGCAATTCCTAACATAATGTATAACATCTATATGTGTGCACATAACATACATCCATATGCAACATCCATGTGATAACACAAAAATTTTCATCCATGAATAAGCATAAATACTCATGCATATGCAATATGAGGAGTGTGTGAGCCGATCTAGTGCCTAACGTGTATAATGCATCCACGAGTAACCACTTGCAAACACTTGCAACCACTTGCAACCATCAAGCATAACATGTTTCAAACACATGTTTCATCCAAAGGGTTTCTACCTAAGGTTCTCATGACAAGATTAACACGATAAACTAGATAAACATGGATAGCAAAGAGAAAGATATGCTAACAAAGAAAAGAGATTGAGAGTGTACCCTCAAAAAGGAATGGATAAAGTCCACGCATCTTCTCCTCGGTTTCCCAAGTTGCGTCTTCTTCGGCTTCACCCCATTGAACCTTCACCAACTTGACCTCTCGACTCCTTAGCTTCTTGGTCTCCGTCCCCAAGATACGAATCGGAGCTCTCCTCAAGGTAGCCTCTTTCTCCACTTCCACATCTTTCAGAGCACTTGGCTCAACAACCTCTGCTGATTCATGTAAACACTTCCGGAGATGCGAGACATGAAAAACATCGTGTACTCCGGCAAGCTTCTCGGGCAACTCCACTCTATAAGCCATCCGCCTGATCCTCTCTATAATAGGGAATGGTCCAACAAACCTCGGTGCTAACTTCCCAACGGCTCCAAATCGGACCACATTCCGCAAAGGAGAAACCTTCACGAAAACCATATCCCCAACATCAAACTCCAAATCAGTTCTTCGCTTATCAGCATAGGATTTCTGTCGGTCTTGGGCCGCTTTCATCCGTCTCCGGATCAACTCGACCTTCTCGGATGTATCTCTGATCATATCAGCCCCAAGTATAAGCTCATCTGTAGTCTCCCACCAACATGTAGGCGACTTGCACGGCCTCCCATATAAAGCTTCAAATGGTGCCATCCCTATGCTTGCCTGATAACTGTTATTATATGCAAACTCAACAAGAGGGAGACGGTCTTCCCAAGTACCACCAAAATCCAGAATACAAAGCCTCAACAGATCCTCGAGTACCCTATTCACCCTTTCGGTTTGACCGTCCGTCTGTGGGTGATAAGCCGTACTTAGATTCAACCTTGTGCCCATAGCTTCTTGCAAGGTATTCCAGAACTGACTTGTAAAGATTGGGTCACGGTCACTGACTATACTAGAAGGGACTCCATGTAGTCTCACAATCTTACGAAGATATACAGACGCTAGCCAAGATGCAGTCCTCTTGCTCTTCACCGGAATGAAATGAGCACTCTTCGTAAGTCTATCCACAATAACCCAAATGCTCGTATTCCCTTTCCTTGACCTTGGTAGCCCATCGATAAAGTCCATGGAAATACTCTCCCACTTCCATAGTGGAACGTCTAGAGGATGCAGTAGCCCACCGGGCTTCTTCGACTCGGCCTTAACTTGCTGGCAAGTGATACATCTAGAGACAAACTCTGCCACATCCTTCTTCATCCCAGGCCAAAAGAAAATGCGCTTCACATCCTTATACATCTTATCTCCGCCCGGATGTATAGTCAACTTAGAGCGATGCGCTTCCTCAAGAACTTTTCTTACTAAATCTTCTACCATTGGAACACATAACCTTCCGTCTCTCCTCAGCCAACCCTTGTCATCAATAGAATATCGAGCGAGATGACTAGACGCCTCTCCTCGAATCAGTTTATCCATAATCTCAACTATCTGAGGGTCTTCTCTCTGCGAAGCCCCAACTTGATTAAGAAGGGTAGGTATGAGTTCCAGAGATGCTAAAGAACCGGTCATCGACTCAATCGCCAAAGAGAAATCAAAGGTTGCCACATACTCTAAATTCTTCATCTCAACGAATAGAGGACTCAGAGTCAACCTTTTTCTACTCAATGCATCATCTACCACATTCCCCTTGCCAGGGGTATAAGCTATCTCAAAATCGTAAGACGCCAAGAATTCCATCCATCTTTGTTGCCTCAGATTCAGATCCTTCTGAGAGAAGAGATACTTCAATGACTTGTGATCGGTATAAAGCTCAAATCTTTCTCCCAGAAGATAATGGCGCCAAGCCTTGAGTGCATATACTATTGCTGCCAACTCTAAGTCATGAGTGGGATAATTCTTCTCATGCACTTTGAGTTGTCTACCGCCAAAGCATATCACCCTTCCTTCTTGCATCAGAACAGGTCCTAACCCCGTGCCACATGCATCGGTGTATACTGTAAATAACTTCCCTCCATCGGGCAAAGATAGAACAGGTGTTGATGTGAGAGCTCTCTTGAGCTTCTGAAAAGCAAGCTAGCATTCTATGCTCCAAGCAAAAACTAAATTCTTCTTCGTCAATTTAGTGAGAGGAGCAGAAATCTTCGCGAAGTCCTTGATGAACTTCCGGTAAAAGCCTGCAGGACCTAGAAAACTTCTCACTTCGGTTGCATTCCTTGGAGTCTTCCAATCCTGAACTGCAACTACCTTAGCGGGATCCACCGCTAAGCCTTGCTTAGATACTATATGCCCAAGGAATCTAACTTCCCTTCTCCAAAAGTGACACTTGGAGAACTTGGCCTTCAACTGATGCACTCTAAGCGTATCCATCACCTCCACGAGATGCCTTGCGTGCTCTTCCTCATCCTTAGAGAAGATCAGAATATCATCTACGAAAACCACGACAAACTTGTTCAAGAACTCCCTGAACACCCTACTCATCAAGTCCACGAAATATGCGGGTGCATTAGTCAAGCCGAACGGCATGACAAGCCATTCGAAGAATCCATCTGGAGTTCTGAACGCAGTCTTGTCTATACTATCTTCAGCTACTCTGAGCTGATGGAATCCAGTAGCAAGATCAAGCTGAGAGAAAACAGAAGCACCGACAAGCTGGTCAAAGAGATCATCAATCCTCGGTAACGGGTGTCTGTTCTTCTTAGTTAGCTTATTCAACTCTCGATAGTCAACACAAAGTCGGAGAGAACCATCTGCCTTGGTAGCAAATACCACAGGCTCTCCCCATTCAGATATACTTTGTCTAATGAAGTTCTTCTCAAGCAACTCCTTCACTTGCTTACTTAGCTCCCGCCTTTCACGCGGAGCCATGTGCCGAACGGGCAAAGAAAGCGGCTTTGCATTATCCACCAGATAAATGCGGAAATCAATCTCTCGTTTAGGGGGCAACCCCCTAACTTCATCGAAAACATCCGGATACTCTCGAACCACTCTCACAGACTGAAGAGTTTCCATTGACGAGTCGAGTGATTCAAGATAGCACAACATGACGGGACCTCTCGGATTACAAGAAATTTCTAGGGTGTTTCCGAGGCGAGTCACAAGCCTCACAACCCTATGCTCACAATCAAGGATGGCTCCATATTTAGACAACCAATCCATGCCCAATATCAATCCGTATCCCCTAAAACCAAGAACATAAGCACTACACAAGAACTCTACACTCAGTATAGAGATCCTCAAATCCCCACATATCATAGACAGATGGGCGGAACCCCCAATAGGATTTGAGACACAGACGGGATCCTCTACCAAGCTAGTACTAAGGTGCAAACTATCAACAAGATCAGATGAGATAAAGCTATGCAATGCACCAGAATCAAACAAGGTACGAACTGGAAAATCAGAAATATATACAAGGCTCTCAACAGAAATACTACCTCGATCGGGAACTGGAGCGGCATTGAGAGCATGAACTTGCCTTCCTGAAGGTCCAGCACGCTGAGTCTGCCCCTGGCCTTGCCCTTGCTTCTTCGGGCAATCCTTACTGAAATGTCCAGTCTCACCGCAGAAAAAGCATTCACCATTCTTCCTTTTCCTCTTCTTACAATCCTTAATAAGATGCCCAACTGAACCGCAATAATGGCACTTCCCCTTGTTGTTCTTTCCCTTGTTGTTGTTCCCCTTGTTACCTTGACTCTTGTTCTTGTTCTTGTTCTGATTGCCTTGACTGCTCTGACCACTTGGATTACCCTGATTTCCTTTCCACTGGGAATCAGTCTTCTTGGCTTGAGTATCATTCATCTTGATCTCTTTCTTGACATCTCCCTGAAGTAACGCCATATCAACCAAGCTCTCAAACGTGGCCCCATGGGGAATATGTGACATAGCCAATCCCTGCAACGGCTCATTCAGTCCTCTAGCAAAACGAAGAGCCTTCTTCTGAGGAGTATTCACCATATCCAAGCCAAAACGAGCTAACTGATTGAACTTGTTCACATATTCTTTGACAGACATATCTCCTTGTTTCAAAGTTATGAACCTTTCCATTTGCAGATTCTCCTCAGCAGAAGATAGAAACTTAAGCACGAACCTTGCCCTGAAATCGGCCCAAGTCTCAACAGGCCTAGTACCATTGGTGACTTCCCACCAATAAGTGGCTTCATCCTTCATAAGCCAAACCGCCAACAAGATCTTCCTCTGATCGTCTAACCCAAAGATAGCAAATAAATCCTCGGTCTCTTTCAACCAATTTCTGGCCTCTACAAAAGTCTCAGTGCCTTGAAAGTTCTTGCCACCCATTGCTTTGAAATCTTTGCAAGTCTTTGCGAAGTCAGCTTGAGGATGCTGAGGGGGAGGAGGAAGAGGAACCTCAGCGACAGGAGGAGGAGGAACATTAACTACTGGAGGAGGAGGAACATTAACTACCGGAGGAGGAGGAGGAACATCTGCGGGGCCGGCTTCGGTCGCCCTAGCCTCCAAAAGTCTCCTATACCAAACAGGTACGTGTACTCCCTCCGGAATAGAAAAGTTATCGGCCATACTGAAAACGAAGAAAAAAGACAGATTCAGAATGGAGAAAAACAAAGGAATTTTTGCTAATGGCTTTTTTTTGGGGAATAGCCTTTAAAATAAACTAGACTTTTCTTTGGAAAATACTTTATACTTGGTTTTGAAAATAGTTTTCCAAAAGTTTTAAAAAACCTTTTGGTTCCTTCTCGTAAACCATATGCTCTGATACCAAATGTAACACCCCGCCTCCGCCAGGGTGGCTCTTGCAAGCACTCTGACTTCGGAGGGGCGTTTGAATCAGGTAAACATGCATAATGATATATCAAGGCAGAACAAGAACATATGTAGATATGTAAACAGAGTAAATAAGATAAGTAAAACAGCGGAAGATTTCAAACCATTTCAAAACAAGTCTGGTACAACATAATGTTAACTTTCCAAATACACAAGTCTAGATAAAAACAAAATCACTGAAAAACTGAAATACATAAGTACTATCCCCAAAATAAGTGATAACCATAGCTAGCTTCATGTCAAGACCGTACATGAGCTAAAATCCCACAAGCAAGCGATCAGAAATCCAAGCTAAGCTCCAACGTTCCCACCCTGAGAACCGGGGGGGGGGGAAACGAAAGAAAAGAGGCGAAAGAAAAACAGGTCAGTCAAAAAGACTGAGCAAGCCCTACTACAATCAATGTAAACTGATAAAGTTAATTGGCATGAGAAGCAGGTATGATCATAAGGATAACAACATACTAGCATGATGATTAACTAACAAGGTAGATAAAGGTGTCATCGCATAATCAGGTTTAAGGTTTTGCACCACAGGTGTACTAGCAAACTAACATGACTGGAATAAACTATTATTGATCCCTTGGCCCAAGCTTTGGCCCAATAACATGAAGTGACCCTAATACGAGGTCCAACCAAACGGTCTAATCGATCGGCTCCCTAAGCCTAACTCGTCACGTGTTGGTGTCAATGCGGCCCAAACATAATTGTAGTCAGACTGTGCCGGGTCTCCCGTCAGGTGTATCAAGCCCTAGGGTGTCAACCCCTGGACACCATAAACATAAGTGCACAGTCTCGATCTACTGGTACCCGTGCATGTTTTCTCCGGCTCCGGACTACGTGCACGACCATAGTCCGTCCGGAACTACACCGGCGTACCACTCTGCCGTCGTTTTTGGTCACTTACCTCAAGTCCAGTAATCGTGCCCCCACCCTAGCCTAGTCCCTAGGGTCTTAATGATACAAACTTGGGATTACTGCTGGAGTGGACCCCCATTGCTAGGATTTTCTAGTGGGTTAAGTACGGTTTAACCCTCTTGCTAATCATGGATTAACTTGGTTAAGTGTAACGATGGGTTCACGACTTAACCCTGATTAATCTACCAAGCCCAAATTGGTTAAGTATTAAGTGGACCATGACTTAACCCTAATCATGAGGCATTAATTAATTAATGTGCCTTAACCTCTCACATTAGACTCTGTTGCGGTTACTAGTTAAGCCGGGCGGGTCCGGGTAGCTTTACACCACAACTTGGTGTAACCTCGGGTTCAAGGTACAACATGGCCAACTTCTCACATTGGGTCTTATTGTTTGTAGCAACTAGTTAAGCCGGTCGGGTCCGGGTAGTTTTACGCTACAAACTCAACCCAACCTCGAGTTGGTCACACTTATATTCTCTAAGTGTCATGTCCATTATGTTTCCAAAACATATTACAAGTTTTCAAGCAATTGGGTAGACCTAACTTAATAGGTAAATTCCCAATGGGTAGACCTAACTTAATAGGTAAATTCCCAATCTTATGTTTTTATGTCTTTTAAGTTTACCCAACCCCAAACGCAATCCCATCGCTTACATATCGCAATAGCGCATAAAGGATAGAAAGAGGAAACTTGGCATAATCATGACATAAAGGTGTTGAAGCCACAAGTTTAACATGGTGGCATATGAAATGTACATATGTTCATATACTTGCATATTACATTTTTAGGCCTCAAAAGCATGCATAAAACCAAACTTAGCATATTGGTGATACATGGTGATAAATGACATGTAGAAATGGCCATAAGTTCGCTTTTAGCCTCACATGCAAGTTATCATAAGAGATATGATAACTTACATGTTGCCAAAATGCAACCTTTAGCATAAAGCTTGAAGCTTTAAGCTCATAAACCCAAGATAAGCTTGCATAACATGATAACATGAGCAAAATGATCAACCCAAACTTGCATAACATAACTTGCATATCATATGACAAACTTGCATATCATAACATAGCAAACTTGCATAACATAACGTGATAAACTTGCATATCATAACATGGCAAACTTGCATAACATAACATGATAAACTTGCATATCATAACATGGCAAACTTGCATAACATAACATGATAAACTTGCATATCATAACATGGCATACTTGCATAGCATAATGATCAAACACAACTTGCATCATTCATTAACTTTAGAGTTTAAGTATGAAAGTAGAAAAGGGCTTACAATGCTTATGAAGACACAAAAATATGACAAAGCCCTTATGCAATCAATTAAACCCAAAATGCAAGCTCTCAATAGAAAAACCCTTGAGCAAAAATGATCAAAACCCTTGCTTTATGATGCAAATATAGAAACTTGACTTGAATGCAAGCTAATGACACTCATACAAGCTTGAAAACACTTGTATGCATGGAAAATCTCTCATAAAAATTTATTTAGGAATTTTATGAAGAGAGTGGAGGCCATGAGAGGAATGATTTTGCCATAGTTTAGTTGTATGAATGAATAATGATGATTTAGGGTTAGGTTAGGGCCTTATTTATAGAGATTAGGATTAGTTTCAACCTTAGGATTAAACCCTAGTTCCAATCTCAGCCCTCAAAACCGAATCTGGCCCCCAAACTCAACACAACTCCAAAATGGTGCACCAGGCAAAACTGCCCGGCTGGACCAAGTCGACAGCCAAGTCGACAGGGCTGTCGACTTGGGTCCAACCAAGTCGACTCCCAAGTCGACAGGGCTGTCGACTTGGGTACTCTGGCGGGAATTTTCCCGCCTGCGCCCAACTGCCCCAAATTTCCAAATTCAAACTTGAATTTGAAATCTGTTTTTACTTTGAAATTTTCTGAAAACTTCGTTGGGCCTTAATCGGGTCATACGGACTCCGATTTTCGAAAACTCGGACTCTATTTCGCGTATTTTTCCGAGACGAACGCAAAGGCACAGCCCGTTTCCCTTGATTCAGATTTATAAATTAAATTCTGCCTCGATTTATGTTATAACAGGTTATTGAAAATACGGGTTGTTACAGTTAACAGGCATTTCAAGTAAGCATTCTGATGTGGTTGCTAGCACTGATACACCAACAGATACATGCACAATGCCCAAAAGGAAGACTCATGTTCCAAAAAGGTACCTGGAATAAGATAATCATTTAGATAACGCATCCAGAGAATCCGGTTACGAGGACGTTCAACTTTTTTCTTTCTTTAAAGGAATTCTGTTATGAAATGTATGCATGGTTGTTATAATATATGCCAGCTATAAAGGTTATGTGAGATCGGCTATATATGCATAGGATGAAATGAAATATGGTATGGAAAAAATTATCTGAATTTCTTACTTATTCTTCTTCTTCATATTTTCTTCTTTTCCCTTCAAAATTTCTCCTCCTAACTGCTCTCGGCTGTAGCTTACTGCATCAATTGGTGCTTCCATTACATGTTCTCTCTTCCTCCCCTCAAACAACCATCTTCCCTAACATAATGACCAGGGTCGATGACGCATTTCAGCAGCTCGCTGATTACCAAAACACTATTAATACCATCCAAACCAATCAAAACACCTTCCAAGCCACACAAAATCCCCACAGTGCCATGCTTGAAACCTTTATGGCCGATAACAATGACATCAAAGCTACCCTGGCCGATATTAAATGTAAGTTGGATACCTAAACACCCATTTCACAAACCAACCAATCCTACTCCAAATATCAAGCTTCTCTTATCACCCGCCAACCACCATTATTGGCCACTCCGACACCCACTCGTACCCCCAAAATGCTCACTCACAACCTTCAATGGCACCAACCCACATGATTGGATAATTCTAGCGGACCGGTTCTTCGCTTATTACTCCACGCCCGAAGATCAAAGAGCAGATCTAGCAAGCTTCCACATGCAAGGCTAGACTCTATCACGGTTTCAATGGATGCACCACAATAATCAAATCTCCACATGCACAGTGTCGACAAAGGCGATCATAAACGTTTTGGGCCTCCCACCTTCCTCAATCCACAAGCAACCTTGTTCAAACTCAAACAAATTGCAACGTCCCGCATTTTTGTCGGTTTGTATTTGAATATTTAAATCAGTTTAAATATTGAATTCGTGGATTTATATATTAATTAAAACAAAGTTGAACGTATAAAAATATATATTAAATATAATCGAGGCCGTAATATCGCGGCAGTTCATAATTTAACGTTCTGAACTTCAACTGAGTGTACAGGGTTCGTTTTAAATCGGATTTCTATGAAACAAGAAATGCTGGAATCTGTTTAACAAAATTTTTCTATCGGAAGTGGAAAATGGAGATTTCGTCGTATAGACTGCAAGATATGTCCAAATCAAATATTCAGAAAAGTTGCTACGAAATCATATATCGACCGTAATAGTTATTTGAATATAACTTGATATCGGGTGCAAATCGGGACAAGGTTCTTTTGAGGCGCAGCGATAATTTAATTTTTAGAATTTTACTGTAATTTTTAATTAATTAAATATGCAACTTTTTATTTGGAGTATGGTGCACCCTATATCGATATTTCGGGATTTCAAAATATAAGTCAAAGTACCGGTATTATTACATTTTTGGGATTGTGGCACCTCGTTGGACACGACCGAACTCCTATTTCTGTCTGCAGCAGCTCGGACATGAAAGTGAATATATAATTGTAACGAGAAACAATACGGACCAAAAATAAGGCACTGTTCCTTTATACAAATAAATATCTTTACATTCCTTAGCAACTAAGATAATATATCCGCACATGGATGTCGAATATGTTGTTTACTCCTTCTTTAGCGGTTAAGGGTTGATATATATAATATATATTTGTTATAAAATAGACCCTATACTCTAATGCTTGCATCTTAAGCAAACTGACCATTTCCCTACCCTACAACAAACCCATAACCCTATTGTTGCAAAGAACACGCATACCCTACCTACACAAAGACCATAACCCTATTGCTTAATCACTAAGCGATCAAAACATTATAAATACCACTGAATCGCATTTCTTCTTCCACACAATTTCCCGAAGCTTTAAAATAAAACTCAGACCGCATGAAAAAGGAAAAACGAGATCTGAATGGCACGTGCGCATGTGAGGTGCTGTCTTCTTGAGGGCGTAACAAGGTAGAGCTCTGGACGTTGGGTTCTATAGCTTGGAAGTGGGAATGTGTTTATTGAAGCATGAAGAAAAGACAAATGAGCAGAGGGGGCTGATGCATGGGACGTTGCAACAATGGGAGGGTGTTGCATGCAAGAACGAGAGGTGTGTATGAAGTTCAGTGTGCATGTGATCATGGTGTTGGGTTGTATCAAGGAGTTTTGGTCTGGGAAATTAACGGGTGGCACGATGGAGTCTTGTTTGGGTGTGTGACAGGCGCAAGTTAAAGAAATATCACGGTGGAGTTTTTGTGAAGTATTGGAAGTGATGTACAAACATGAACACATCGAGAGTTTCAAGAAGGAGCTATACTGTGTAATCATATAGGAGGAGGTTTAAAGCCTCTAAAATTCGGAAATGACCATTGTTTATCATCTGGAGCCTGTCCTGTGTATAGGAGGATCATGCAGAAGTACGAGGTGGCAAAGTTGTGTCTACGGGTTGTGTAAATGAAGGAACCGTGTGTATAAGAATTAGAGATCGCGTTTTCGTATGTACTAGAAGAAGAAGAAACACTATGCGGGTTTTCAGGGTTGAGAGATGGACCGGGTTTAAGAAGGGTAGGCCAAAAAGGAATTGAAGAGAAAATATAAAAGGAGAAAAGAAAAGTAGATATACACGCATAGTTTGAGGAACATGTTCATGGAAGGGTGCAGAGGGGTACGTTCTGAGAATCGCATGGAATAAGAGGTATTGGATTCGTAGTGGCAGAAACGAAGTCGGACAAAAGCAAGTGCGTCAGATCTGTATCGGCAAGCACAAAACGATGAATGTAGACTGATCAGACCTATCGACCGACGCAAATCGTTATTTAACGGTTAACGCGCGAAGGTGAGTAAATTCACTCACTCTGATCTATTTTAAAATATTTGAATTATATTTCAATGTTGGTTGCATGTTGTGTGATGGTCGTTTAGGTAGATTACAATTAAATTGGTTGAAATAAAATAAACCGTTATATATCTAAAACTGACGATTGAACACTGATATTTCATACTGATATGAAATTAATGATATTTATTGTGGCTAACATCTGTGGATACAGGAAACCAGTTAGAGGAATCAAACCGGATTCCTCAATATTTGTATGTACTATTTGTTGTATAGTATTTATATATACGACCTGAACTTAAATAACATTATTAGGAATTATAATCTGATAGGCTAGTTAGTATTTAGTTTTAAACCAACAAATTATAATAGGATATGTAATCAGTATTTAGTTATAAACTTGATATTGATTTAATAAGAACCTGACTTAGAAACAGAGTTTATCAAATGAAATGTGAATATGGCAGCGTATTGCAGTAGTTATAAAAGAGAATATAGCAGCGTATTGCAATAGCTATAAAAGAGAATACAACAGCGTATTGCAGTAGTTATAAAAGAGAATATAGCAGCGTATTGCATTAGTTATAAAGGATAGCAGCATTAGTTAAAATATAACGGTTTTAAAGTAAGTCGATAAGTTATAATGTTTTAAAAAGATATACTGAGCATGATAAGGAAGGTGATATAGTTTTAAAGAAATTAGAACCCGTTGTACGTTGGTTGAGTTAAGTAATTTTCGAGGCGTCAATCTGATGTTGGTTTCGGCCTGTTGATACTTAGAAATTTATTCACTTACCGATTTATAACGAGGAACTAATAGAGTAGAAATGAAGGGAAGTAAGGAAGAGTTTATCGAAATATGGGAAACTAGAAAGTTAGTATTAAATAAAAGGGCCAGTGTTTGTGAATGGATGTTTGTTTTTATTTCGATAGTTAAATAACTGACCATCGAAGTGTTTTGACCATCGTGTCAATACGGAGAGACCGGTTGGATTTATTATCCGAAAACCACTCCGTATAGGCATAAGCGCTGCGAATTATATTTAAGTCAAATTGAAGACGGAGTTAAACGCAAGGGTCGTCCAATTCCAGAAAAGATGCTATCTGTTTGTCCAGTCCCAGGACAACTTGTATGGACGAGTGTCTGACAGAGCATTTCCAATGGTCATGCCGTTGATTTTACGAATATACCAAGTTGGTGGGGAGAAGATAACTTCTCTTTATTCTACACCCAGTGTGCATTTGTGTAATCAATGTGTGATTACGGATTTGACGATGTGACATTCAAAGTGAATGGTGATCAGATGTTCTAAAGATAGACGTAGCCTCTAGCCTCACAACCGAGAATGACAGAAGTTGGGCTAGGCAGCATGGCTAGTTGGGTCATCCCCAAGCAGGGTGTATTGTCACCGATCTAGAGAAAATTCATATTTATACTTCTTTTCGATTCTGTATCTTCGGATTGACGGTTGGATGGCCTACCACCGTGGTGGCAATATATTCGCGACACTCAAGCTAAATGAGTGAGCAGTCATGTGTGGCCGGGTTGCAAGACGTTCTTGTTGAACCCTGAGTGTATCCCCTCTAGAGTACACTATTCAGAAGGTGCTCCCATACCTTGTATGTTGAAATCCAATCTCCAATAAGTGCCCTGCGGTTTATGATTTTATACTATATATATGTGGAACGTGAGATGCAAGCGTTCTGCTACTTGTATAATTATTTGTTTAGACATTATCATAATATCACTAGTTTTGATATCAAAGAAATTTTGGGTTATAGTAAGGTTTTTCAAAGTTAAACAGTATGGTTGGAATTTACTCACACCAGTCCCATGACTGACCAGAGTTTATTTTGTTTGTTTTCCCTAAACTCTTGGGTGCCCAAATTTGTACGGGCAGTCAAGTGTTTCAGGCTTTTACAGATACATCTGGAGGAGCTCTAAGCAGGAAGCTTCACCACTAGTTATGTAGAACTTAATTTCGCTTTGATGTATATGAGTTATACTCTGATAATGGTATGTATATCCAGATTTGTATTTCAAGATTATGTTATATAATACAATTTTATTATTCCGCTGTAAGTTCCGTGTTTACTCTGATTCTGTTCAGTGATGCTCTTCTTCTTCTATTCTATTAGTTCTATCTTTTCTATCCCATCCTCTAAATTCTTCACTAATGGCACGGTTTTCAAGGCATTGAAAATTGCTCTGTTACAGTTGGTATCAGAGCATAAGGTTAAGTGATTACCTTGGCTCTGTGGCGTAACTCAACAGAGATGGGGTTAGTAATGCCCTAGGTTGAGTATGAGTGTATATATATGAGCGCATATGTGTAAATTAATATAAAAACTATTTTATATTGTGTTGACTGGTCAGTCGAGTGGTTTATAAATTCTGGTCGAAACAGTAATGCAAACTGCGTCGATAGGTGTTTCTAAACTCTTGAACAGAGTAATTCGACACAGTATGTTTCGAAAAGCGGTAAATAAAAATATTTTACCCGAAAAATAAATTTTGATATAAAAGAAAAATATATCTTGATATTATCATAGTATTGATCCTTGTTATGATCAAATAAGATATATAATTGAGTTGGTTATATAAATAACCGATCGAAATATTATATTAGTATAATATGAAAAATCAGATGAACTGAATCTGAAGTTAAAACCAGAATTGAAATAAAACTATAAAAATTTGGAAAAGAGTTGGAAATAATATTTGGATTAAATATATGGAAATTTTAAGATCCTGGGTGAATTTAGAAATGTTTTCTAAACGTTGTATATTTTGTAGGGATTTCAAAATGAAAATGTTTGAAATTGTTTTCCAAGTGCTGTGAAAGATATTTTGAAGTCAAATTCAAAATGAAAGTGTTGTAAAAATGAATTTTGAAAGTGATATAGTATTGAACTCACTTCGACCACTTGAAAATAATTCTGATGATGTTGGCCACTTCATCAGTGTCATTTTCGAGTTTCAGAGTGATGGATTACTACCGAAAGATTTTATTTTTGAATTATTGTAAGGAAACAAATTGTTCATAAATTCAAATGTTTTGAATTGCCATCATTATATGTAATTATTTATGATTTCAAACTGATTTGAAATAAATACCAGGAATTAGAATTCTGAAATAAAAATTTAACTTATGGAGTTAAAATGGTAAAAGTGGAACTTAAACTAAGATAAATAAAATTGGATTGAATTTGGAATGATCCAGAATGGAGATTGTAAAAGAGAAATATTGGAAGTTCGAGTTATTAAAATGAATTGATTCTTGGAGAATAAGAATCAAATTTTGAATTGGGAGATGAAGATAACTGATTTGAGAAATAAATCAGTAAATGAACTTGGAGTTGGAATGGAAATTTAACTTAGTAAAAGCGAATGATTGGATTGAAAAATAAATTGATTGGAGATTAGTTGGAAATGTTTGGATATATGCTGGTTTGATAGCAGATGGCAGAGATAGAGTTGAATGCCCAACAGAGAAGGTACATGTTTATATACGAGTATGAGATTTTTTATGAGTCAGTTTGGGCAAGCCGTTTGGCTGTTTGATTTTCTTTTGGATTGGAGAAGGCTCGGAGTGGCAAGTTGTTGTAGTACCGAGTGAGCCGTGCAGAGGAGATGCTGGCAAGATTCTCTAAAAATTTAAGCTGCTAGGAAATTTTCAGAAATTTTGAAAATATTCGAAATAAGAAGGAATTAATATTTTAAATTGGAATTAATCAGTTCAGTTGAAGCTGAAATTATGAAGTAAACCAAAAAAGATTTTTAACCTGTTTATAACAGAGATTGTAGCATTTTTCCTATCTTAGCAATTTCGAGGACGAAATTATTTTAAGGGGAAAGGACTGTAACGTCCCGCATTTTTGTCGGTTTGTATTTGAATATTTAAATCAGTTTAAATATTGAATTCGTGGATTCATATATTAATTAAAACAAAGTTGAACGTATAAAAATATATATTAAATATAATCGAGCCCGTAATATCGCGGCAGTTCGTAATTTAACGTTCTGAACTTCAACTGAGTGTACAGGGTTCGTTTTAAATTGGATTTCTATGAAACAAGAAATGCTGGAATCTGTTTAACTATATTTTTCTATCAGAAGTAGAAAATGGAGATTTCGTCGTATAGACTGCAAGATATGTCCAAATCAAATATTCAAAAAAGTCGTTATGAAATCATATATCGATCGTAACAGTTATTTGAATATAACTTGATATCGGGTGCAAATCGGGACAAGGTTCTTTTGAGGCGCAGCGATAATTTAATTTTTAGAATTTTACTGTAATTTTTAATTAATTAAATATGCAACTTTTTATTTGGAGTATGGTGCACCCTGTATCGATATTTCGGGATTTCAAAATATAAGTCAAACTACCGGTATTATTACATTTTTGGGATCGTGTCACCTTGCTGGACACGACCGAACTCCTATTTCTGTCTGCAGCAGCTCGGACATGAAAGTGAATATATAATTGTAACGAGAAACAATACGGACCAAAAATAAAGCACTGTTCCTTTATACAAATAAATATCTTTACATTCCTTAGCAACTAAGATAATATATCCGCACATGGATGTCGAATATGCTGTTTACTCCTTCTTTAGCGGTTAAGGGTTGATATATATAATATATATTTGTTATAAAATAGGCCCTATACTCTAATGCTTACATCTTAAGCAAACTGACCATTTCCCTACCCTACAGCAAACCCATAACCCTATTGTTGCGAAGAACACGCATACCCTACCTACACAAAGACCATAACCCTATTGCTTAATCACTAAGCGATCAAAACATTAAAAATACCACTGAATCGCATTTCATCTTCCACACAATTTCCCGAAGCTTTAAAATAAAACTCAGACCGCATGAAAAAGGAAAAACGAGATCTGAATGGCACGTGTGCATGTGAGGTGCTGTCTTCTTGAGGGCGTAACAAGGTAGAGCTCTGGACGTTGGGTTCTATAGCTTGGAAGTAGGAATGTGTTTATTGGAGCATGAAGAGAAGACAAATGAGCAGAGGGGGCTGATGCATGGGACGTTGCGACAATGGGAAGGTGCTGCATGTAAGAACGAGAGGTGTGTATGAGGTTCAGTGTGCATGTGATCATGGTGTTGGGTTGTATCAACGGGTTTTGGTCTGGGAAATTAAAGGGTGGCACGATGGGGTCTTGTTTGGGTGTGTGACAGGCGCAAGTTAAAGAAATATCACGGTGGAGTTTTTGTGAAGTATTGGAAGTGATGTACAAACATGAACACATCGAGAGTTTCAAGAAGGAGTTGTACTGTGTAATCATATAGGAGGAGGTTTAAAGCCTCTAAAGTTTGGAAATGACCATTGTTTATCATCTGGAGCCTGTGCTGTGTATAGGAGGATCATGCAGAAGTATGAGGTGGCAAAGTTGTGTCTACGGGTTGTGTAAATGAAGGAACTGTGAGTGTAAGAATTGGAGATCGCATTTTCGTATGTACTAGAAGAAGAAGAAACACTATGCGGGTTTTCAGGGTTGAGAGATGGACCGGGTTTAAGAAGGGTAGGCCCAAAAAGGAATTAAAGAGAAAATATAAAAGGAGAAAAGAAAAGTAGATATGCACGCATAGTTTGAGGAACGTGTTCATGGAAGGGTGCAGAGGGGTACGTTCTGAGAATCGCATGGAATAAGAGGTATTGGATTCGCAGTGGCAGAAACGAAGTCGGACGAAAGCAAGTGCGTCAGATCTATATCAGCAAGCACAAAACGATGAAGGTAGACTGATCAGACCTATCGACCGACGCAAATCGTTATTTAACGGTTAACGCACAAAGGTGAGTAAATTCACTCACTCTGATCTATTTTAAAATATTTTAATTATATTTCAATATTGGTTGTATGCTGTGTGATGGTCGTTTAGGTAGATTACAATTAAATTGGTTGAAATAATATAAACCGTTATATATCTAAAACTAACGATTGAACACTGATATTTCATACTGATATGAAATTAATAATATTTATTGTGGCTGACATCTGTGGATACAGGAAACCGGTTAGAGGAATCAAACCGGATTCCTCAATATTTGTATGTACTGTTTGTTGTATAGTATTTATATATACGACCTGAACCTAAATAACATTATTAGGAATTATAAATTGATAGGCTAGTTAGTATTTAGTTTTAAACCAACAAATTATAATAGGATATGTAATCAGTATTTAGTTATAAACTCGATATTGATTTAATAAGAACCTGACTTAGAAACAGAGTTTATCAAATGAAATGTGAATATGGCAGCGTATTGCAGTAGTTATAAAAGAGAATATAGCAGCGTATTGCAATAGCTATAAAAGAGAATACAACAACGTATTGCAGTAGTTATAAAAGAGAATATAGCAGCGTATTGCATTAGTTATAAAGGAAAGGATAGCAGCATTAGTTAAAATATAACGGTTTTAAAGTAAGTCGATAAGTTATAATGTTTTAAAAAGATATACTGAGCATGATAAGGAAGGTGATATAGTTTTAAAGAAATTAGAACTCGTTGTACGTTGGTTGAGTTGAGTAACTTTCGAGGCGTCAATATGATGTTGGTTTCGGCCTTCGGGGTTGATACTTAGAAATTTATTCACTTACCGATTTATAACGAGGAACTAATAGAGTAGAAATGAGGGAAATAAGGAAGAGTTTATCGAAATATGGGAAACTAGAAAGTTAGTATTAAATAAAAGGGCCAGTGTTTGTGAATGGATATTTGTTTTTACTTCGATAGTTAAATAACTGATCATCGAAGTTTTGACCATCGTGTCAATACGGAGAGACCGGTTGGATTTATTATCCGAAAACCACTTCGTATAGGCATAAGCGCTGCGAATTATATTTAAGTAAAATTGAAGACGGAGTTCAACGCAAGGGTCGTCCAGCTCCAGAAAAGATGCTATCTGTTTGTCCAATCCCAGGACAACTTGTATGGACGAGTGTCTGACAGAGTATTTCCAACGGTCATGCCATTGATTTTACGAATATACCAAGTTGGTGGGGAGAAGATAACTTCTCTTTATTCTACACCCAGTGTGCATTTGTGTAATCAACGTGTGATTACGGATTTGACGATGTGACATTCAAAGTGAATGGTGATCAGATGTTCTAAAGATAGACGTAGCTTCTAGCCTCACAACCGAGAATGACAGAAGTTTGGCTAGGCAGCATGGCTAGTTGGGTCATCCCGAAGCAGGGTGTATTGTCACCGATCTAGAGAAAATTTATATTTATACTTCTTTTCGATTCTGTATCTTCGGATTGACGGTTGGATGGCCTACCACCGTGGTGGCAATATATTCGCGACACTCAAGCTAAATGAGTGAGCGGTCATGTGTGGCCAGGTTGCAAGACGTTCTTGTTGAACCCTGAGTGTATCCCCTCTAGAGTACACTATTCAGAAGGTGCTCCCATACCTTGTATGTTGAAATCCAATCTCCAATAAGTGCCCTGCGGTTTATGATTTTATACTATATATATGTGGAACGTGAGATGCAAGCGTTCTGCTACTTGTATAATTATTTGTTTAGACATTATCATAATATCACTAGTTTTGATATCAAAGAAATTTTGGGTTATAGTAAGGTTTTTCAAAGTTAAACAGTATGGTTGGAATTTACTCACACCAGTCCCATGACTGACCAGAGTTTATTTTGTTTGTTTTCCCTAAACTCTTGGGTGCCCAAATTTGTACGGGCAGTCAAGTGTTTCAGGCTTTTACAGATACATCTGGAGGAGCTCTAAGCAGGAAGCTTCACCACTAGTTATGTAGAACTTATTTCCGCTGTGATGTATATGAGTTATACTCTGATAATGGTATGTATATCCAGATTTGTATTTCAAGATTATGTTATATAATACAATTTTATTATTCCGCTGTGAGTTTCGTGTTTACTCTGATTCTGTTCAGTGATGCTCTTCTTCTTCTTCTATTCTATTAGTTCTATCTTTTCTATCCCATCCTCTAAATTCTTCACTAATGGCACGGTTTTCAAGGAATCGAAAATCGCTCCGTTACACAAATCACCACCGTCGAAAACTACTAAGCCACTTTCGAAAACTAACGCAATCGTATTACTACACTATCCAATGAATTTGTACTCCAATGCTTCATCTCTAGCCTTAAACTTAACATCCAAAATGAGCTTCGCGTCCTCAAACCTATAAATATCTCTGAAGCCATCAATGGAGCTAAGTTGATTGAACGAAAGCTAAACAACTTGAATAAATTTCCATTCACAAAACACAACTCTTATTTTCCAAAAACCACCTCCAATACTTCACAAACCACTCAATCATTTCCACAAACACCTAATCAGCAAACAACCAGACCCTCTATTCCTATTAAAAAGCTAACAATCGAAGAAATGGCCATTCGCAAGCAACATGGATTGGGCTTTAATTGTGATGAAAAATACCAATTCGGCCATCGATGCAAACCAACCTACATCCTCGTGATCCTTCCTGACATTAACCCCGACGATCCTCCACAACTCTATGAACCAACACCCACCACTGACACTACAACCAACCCATATTCAATCCCTAACACTCCTTAAGAAATTTCCTACCATGCCCTCACTGGCTCGTCCCACCCATGAGCACTTCGATTGTCGGCTATTGTAAATGGAAATTCTGTTTCGATTTTAGTCGATACAGGATCTACTCATAACTATGTCCACCCAAAAACTGAAAAATATTCGAGTTTGAAGACAACTGTTGGCAGTTCCTTTATTGTGACAGTGGGAAGTGATGAAAAATTGAGAAGCGATGGTTACTTCTCTCAAGTTCAAGTGAACATTCAAGGGAACAATTTTCTCATTGACTTCCACTTATTGGAAATTGTCGGTTCAGATGCTGTGTGCGGAATCCAATGGTTGGAGCAGCTTGGACCAGTCACAATGGATCACAAAGATCTCACAATGGGCTTTACTTTCAACAATAAAGCCATCTGTTTAACTGGGTTTGGGCCGACCAGCATGCCTTCCCTCATTTCTTTGCAACAACTTAAATGTGTGGATACAAACTCCTCTATATCCAATTTCTTATACCTTCACATACGACCACTTTAAACCACAAATAATACATAAGCTCAGCTTATCCCGATCCGTAATTCAACAAATGTTAGCCTCATTTGATTATTTATTCCAAAAGTCCAATAACTTGCCACCTAACCGCCAACTTAGTCACCATATCAACCTTCTTCCTAACTCTAAACCGATCGACACCATACCATACCAATATCCATATTTCCAAAAAAATGAAATTGAATGCCAAATCCCAGAAATGCTTAATCAAAACTTATTCAACCATCTACTAGTCTGTTCTCATCCCTGATCCTTTTAGTAAAAAAAAGACAGTTCATGGAGATTTTGTGTCGACTATAAAGCACTTAACACAATCACCGTCAAAGATCATTTTCCAATACCAACGATGGATGAGTTATTGGATAAACTCTACAGTGAAAAAAAATTCTCCGAACTTGGTCTTCGAAATGGCTACTTCCAAATTCGAGATTACCCTCCCGACATCCCAAAAATAATGTTTCGTACACATGAAGGCCATTATGAATTTCTAGTAATGCCTTTTGAGCTAACAAACGCCCCATCCACATTTCAAGGCACTACGAACACCATCTTTTGTCCTCATTTACGGAAGTTTTTACTAGTTTTGATCCAATGATATATCCATCTACAGTCCTACATGGAGTGCACATTTGAATCACCTCCAAACGACGTTGCAAATTCTTAATACCTACAAGTTCTTTGCTAATTAATCCAAATGCAGATTCATCTTAACTGCACCGTCGTATCTGAGCCATATCATTTCGAACAAAGGAGTTAGTGTAGACCCTTCTAAAGTCTTTGAAATGATAAATTGGCCCCCTCTAAAATCAATTACAGCCGTTAGAGGCTATTTAGGCCTCATAGGCTATTACCGGGGCTTTTTAAAGACTATGCCCACATCGTAAGCCCACTAACTGATTTATTGAAGAAAGACCAATTTTCATGGAACCCATCAGCCCAAACAACCTTTGATTCCCTCAAAACCGCAGTTACCCAAACCCCAATTTAATCACTCCCTTATTCCAATCAACCCTTCACCATCACCGCCGATGCATCGGCTACAGCCATAGGAGAAGTTCTTGCTCAAGATGAGCATCCCATTTCCTTCTTCAGTCTTAAACACCCTCCACTTTTTAAAAAATCCTCTGCTTATTCTCGGGAAATGTTCATGATCACTTCAGCCATAAATAAATGGCATCACTATTTGCTAGGTCGACCTTTTCAGATTTTCACAAATCATTAGAGCCTGCGTCAACTTGTCTCACAATCAATTCAAACTCCATAGCAGCAGAAGTGGCTGACAAAGCTATTAGGCTTTGATTTTACCATTCACTACAAACATGGGAAACTCAACGTCATCGCTGACGGCCTCTCCAGGTTTACCAGCGAAGCTTTGATGAACGCAGTCTCCAGTCCAACATTTCCAACCTTAGCAGATATCCACATAGCTTTAGCCAATGATCCTGAAGCACAATCAATTGTCACACAGCTACATTCAAGTACTTGCCGGAACCTTAAATTTCAATTGAGGAATGAATTATTGTTTTGGGGAAACAAGCTTTATATTCCAGCAAATGATGAAATTTGCATCGAGATAATAACAGATTGCATTCGTCCAAAATCGGTGGGCATTCTGGTGTCAAAGCAATAGTTTCTAGAGTCGTAAGCAATTACTGTTGGCCCAAATTAGCTATAACGGTCCATAAAATTTGTAAGAAACTGCACCACATGCCTATAATCTAAAGCTGAAAGCACCCCATATAAACGAATTCTCTGTCCTTTACCAATACCAGACCAAGTTTGGAACGACAAAGCAATGGACTTAATCATGCATCTACCACCATGTAGAGGCAAAACGACGATTTGGGTAATTGTGGATAGACTATCAAAATACGCCCTCTTCTGCACATTACCATCTTCAGTATCGGCTTCACAATTGGCTTCCCACTTTCTTCAAGAATCTATCCGCCTACATGGACTTCCTCGTTCAATCGTCTCTGACCGTGATCCACTTTTCACCAGCTAAGTCTGGAAAGAATTATTTCACCTCTATGGTACTCAGCTTAAGATGAGCAGCGCATACTATCACCAAACGGATGACTAGTCCGAAGTGCTTAGTCGATGCTTAGAAACTTACTTAAGGTCTGTTGTGGGAGATGTGCCAAACAAATGGGTGCAGTGCCCGCCATGGGGTGAGCGGCGGTATAATACCACTAAGCATACAACTTTGGATATGTCCCCTTTTTAGGTTGCTTAGTCAATGCTTAGGAACTTACTTAAGGTCCGTTGTGGGAGATGTGCTAAACAAATGGGTGCAGTGCCTGCCATGGGCTGAGTGGTGTATAATACCACTAAGCATACAGCTTTGGGTATGTCCCCTTTTCAGGTTGTTTATGACCGAACCCCACCAATAATCTCAAATTACCTCTCCATTACTAACCAGTTGCCAGATTTAACCATCTCGGCTACTAAACATGATCAGCTACTCTAACTAATCAAGAACAACTTACGAAAAGCTCAAACAAGAATGAAGAATCATGCAGATCAAAAGAGGACTGACAAGGAATTCAATGTTGGCTCATGGGTATTCGTTAAACTACATCCTTATCGCCAAACATCGGTTCGAAATAACCACAACAAGCTTTCAAAAAAATATTATGGTCGATTTCAAATCAGCTAGCGTATTAGTGCAGTAGTATATACACTCCTACTACCTCCAGAGTCGCACATTCACCCAGTGCTTCATGTATCATTACTCAAATTATGCCCACAACCACCCAACGCAGTGCAACATAGCCGTCTACCAGAAACACACACATACAACCTTGAGGACAAGGTTTATCTTGAAGGGTTAGGTAGTGATGCGGTTGCTAGCAGAGAATTCGACAACGAGGTCGTGCAACTTTTTGCTTTTATTTTTCTTTCTTTAATGGAATTCTATTATGAAATGTTTGCATGGTCGTTATAGAATATGCTAGTTGTAATGGTTGTGTGAGCTCGGCTAACTGAGCTATTCAGACAGAAGTTGTGGCATGTTTTGAGATATGGCTTGAAGTACTTGAATTTCACTTTCGATCTAGACATTTTTAGAAGCTAATGCTGCACATGCAAATGCTAATGCAGCTTGCAGTTTTTGGTTACATTGTGTTTTTGTGTTTTCTCCTTTTAACAGTAATATGTCGGGTATTCTCGATTTTTTTTATTTTTTTATTTGTTGTTCTTGCTTTATAACATGTAATCGTCTTCGGTGTATTAATAAAGCGGTAGGGGTCCACTCAACCCTGTCGGCTCTACCCCAAAAAAGGAAATTTACATAAGCTTCTAATTAAATTTTATTTCATCTTAAGCACAAGATTCAAATTAAATTACAATCAAATTTAATATTTGGAATTGTCGTATAATTTATATTTCATTTTAATAATTCGACGAGATTATAATTTAAAATTTGTTAAATGTTTCATGAAATTACAATCAAATTGGTCTAAGCACAATTCCATTTAAGTTTTCATTTGTGTTGTCAATTTAGTCACGTTAAAACAATATTTTTATTTAACAGGAAGAAGGAGCTCTTAAGAAGCCTTCATGACAATAGATAAGCAATTTGAGTATGCTGTGTAGTCTTACTAGGGCTCGAGTCACTCTCTTATGACAACTAAAATGTAATTGTGCAAGTCTGTAATGAGTTTTGTGTGTGGTGACCTAAATCTAGGCTTTTACTATGTCATTTGCGGTGGATGGTCAACCTTAAAAACCGAATACAGTGGACGACCAACCTTAAAAACCTAGTTGTAGTTAGGTAGTCTGTCTAACTCCTGTAATATTGTTCTTATTATTTGCTTTAATAAGAAGTGTTTGCAGCTACTTTAAAAACCGGACGGCTTTGCCAAAAAAATGCGTACGTTCTCAGTCTAATTTAATATATCGATAAGATAAATATCTGAATTTCGCTAAATGGAAAATATTGTCTTACATAGAAAACAATATCTTATTTTAAGAAGGAAAATGCCTAAGTTAGACAAATTGATTTTCAAAATGATTTATTCAAATTTAACTAGATTCGCAAATAGAACAACTTCTGTATTTTATTATGAATTTTTTTCCTATGCTATATTTAGTTATACACATCTCGTATTTTGTATTTTGATTTTAATTCCAATCTTAAGTTATAGTTTCAATTATGATATATCAGTTGTCGCTACCATAAATCGGTTGTATAAATCAATTTAAACTGAGAGAGCAAAAGTTGATCTTTTCTCTATAAAATTTACAAGATCAATCTTATACAAAAAAAAATCATTTTAAAAAATCAATATTTCAATGTTTATATTATTAATCGATTTCAGGTTAATTTCATAGCAACTAAGTTCTGCAATAAATAATTATTCAACTTTTTTTAAATTTATATTCAGGAATCAGTTTCATTCATTATTATATTTCAAAAAAAAACTTAAGTTCTTAAGTAAAAGTTTAGTTAAATTTAAAATCATTAAAAATTCATATTGTTACTACACACACACGCATATATATATATATATATAATGGAAATACATAGCAATCACAATGAATAAAATTTTCTTCGTCTCCTTCTCTAATAGCTTCTTACGTTTATATTTTCGATAATACATTATGCTAAACAAAAATGTATATTCTAGATCTAGATTTTTGGGAAATCAAATCTTTTATTATTTTATAGACCTAACTATTATATGTCTCAAATTTAGTAAGTGTTTTTTGTAGGTCTCATTTTTGTATGCTCCAGAGTCCATTCATTTTGGTAAGTGGGTTTTGAATTTAAAATCTTGTTGTTGATTTAGATAAATTTATAGAATATTATTGGGTGTTGGCTTATGATATAGATCTAATTAACCTAATAATGTTTAGTAAATGAATTTTTCGTTTCGATTTTTTTATTTGACTTTTATGTGAATGAAGACTTTGGAAAATGATATATATATATTTGAAAGAAATACATTACTGCTTGTTAGAGAGACAAAAATAATGATAAGATGTATCCAGAAGATCGTATTAAGTCTAGATCCAATTTTCATATTTATTTAGCATAGCAGAATTGAATGGAAACACCAATAAAAGCTTATGTGTTAAGCTTAGCATTTAGCACTTGTATATTAAAAAAAGGATCAAGTACATGTAGTTTCTATAAGGCTAAAAGATTGAGTTTCCATAAATTATTAAATTTTAAGTTCCCTTAAAATGAAAAACTAGAAGTTCTAACTAAAAATAGAGGTCTGGTAGAATTAATTATCAAAATGAAACATGCATACCTAGGATTTGGATGTGTAAAGTATACATTTTCATCTATGAAATCTATTATTTACTATTTCTATGTATTATATCCTTACGTGATGTTTAAAAAGATTATCCTTTTCTTAGCCTAACAGTACCATTTATTCAATGGTTACTGATTTTTTTTACTCCTTTGAATCACTAATTATTACCATTATTTCATTTGTTATTTATGTTAGAAGAACACTTGAAGTTATGCAAAGAATTTTTTTACCAAGTTGTACAAAATCCAAGAACTAAATCTTGAATTGTGGAAAGTTTGGTTGATAAAGTTTACAAACTTAAAATCGTATCAATATTTTTCTCAATCATCCAAAATATATAAGCTTCTTTAGAAAAAGGTTTGCAAAAGAATTGGAACCTGAAGTTCATTATAAGTTAATGAACTCGATGATTTTCATGACTTGAAATCTTTTTTTTGAAAGTTTGTGACATGATAAGACTATACTTCTACAGGAACTTAAAAGAGATAAACACATCATAATATTTGATAATGATATTGGATTCGAGAGAAAATCACCAAATTAGTTACGTCTTACTTACAACTTTTCATTTACATTTTATATTGACTAAATATCCAAAAGATATAGTATTATATGACTTCTCAAAGATACACCCAATTGAAAATTAAATTGTTACTTTTGCCTTAGCAAGGGAAGTTTGTTATTATCAAAATGTGAAATCAAATGATATTTCAATTCATACCTCTTAATTCCTTTTAGTTTATATGTTCAGCTAGATTAATTTATATCTTTACATCGATTACTTTGAATTATGGAAAGCTATATATGATTAATTTATATGTTTGTGCTATGTAAATACTGGTTTGATTTTAAAGTGTACAGCTCGAATTTAATTATTCTCCTTATTGCTTTATACAAATACTAGTCTGTGACTCATGCTACGCACACGGGCAATTTCGAATGTTAGAAGTGCGAATCTATCATGAATGATGTAATGTTTAAGAGCATATCATTCTCTCTTTCTTGTGTTGAATATTTCCTCTATTTATTACTTCAAGGTAACTACCCATAATGATGTTACCTCCTATGTAATGGGCAATGATTAAATGACATGGAATAATGAATAATATTGTACATGTCTATTTGCTTATGTGTAACCGTCATGTATACTAACGTGCATCATACATAATTTTTATTTTCAATTTTCTACTGTTTGTTGTTTGTTTATCTTAAGAAAGACTTAACAGTAGAAAATTACAATGGTGAAATATTATAATCACAGTGAAGCAAGAAATACAATAAAATAATTAGTTGTATGTATCAAATTGGCTGATATAAGTGGAAAATATAAGTGAGAAAAACAAAAAAAGCTGAATACCATAATTTTTATGAAATTATAACACATGTTATAATGTAAATACTACTTAAGAATTGTACCCATCTATACATAATTCTCATACAAATTCTGATATAATCAACCGTGAAAGTGGATAGTTATAGGCTTATAGCTAGAAACACAAAAATTTCTTATGTAGCTACTATAAACTCCCCTGTTATTGCCATAACTTCAACACAGTATAACCTTAAATATATTTAAATGTGCCTTATAACTGAATAATTGTCTTCTTACGTGTGTACAATTACACAGGTATACTTTTGGCTTTTATTTTTTAAAATTTGCAAGTGCCAAGAACTCCAGCTGCATCAGCAGTACCCCAGTCTTCCCCTTCCCTTGCCATAACCAACCACATCACTACAAAAGGCAGCTTAAATTGCGATGGGGTGGGGCAACGGTTTGCGACGGCTAAAAAAGCGGTCGTCGCTAGCCGTTGCTCGATTTTCAAGAAATACAACAACCGAGCCATCCTCATTCTATTTTTTACCCAAAAACATTCCTAAACCCCACCCGTCGCCATTTCTTGCTGCTCCGATTCCAAGCCTCCAAATTCGCTTCCAAGGTATTGATTTCATTCTACTATGTCTTCTAACTCTAGTTTATGCTTAATTAGGGTTAATTAAAGGCTTTGGTTGCTAATTTATATGAGTTTGCAAGATTGAATGTTTATGGATATGAAATTGGTTGTCTTGAGAGATGTTTATGATAACGGTTGTGTTGTAAGTTGATTTGGGGATAAGTGTAATTGATTAGGAGGGTAAAATTGATGAATATTACATATGTAATTGATTTAGGAGGTTGAAAACAATGATTATCACGTGTTTAATTAGACGTACGATGATTGTATTGTATGTAGAATGTGTGGTATGATGATTTGAGAATGAATGGAATTAATGTAATTGTTTAATGGTAGTAAATTGATTATTATTCAAATGGTGCAACGATGTCCCTAGTCTACATGCATGCACTGTTATGTCCTCATCGGATGCAAGAATGGTCGGTCCAAAAGAATGCACTTGCAATTGGAAAAAAAATTATTTTGTTACTATAATATTTAGTAATCAAATGTTGATTAAAAATGTTTATTCACAATGGTTCGTAATTTAGGTTTAGATCGGTAAGAATCTTGTTAAATGTAATGAAAATCATATAACTCAACTCTTTGAATTTTTTATGAAATGAAATAATTAACTTGAAAGCTTAGTTTATCTTTCAAAAATTTAAGCTAACTAAAATTAATTTTATAATTTATACATTAAACTAAAATGAATCAAAACTTACTAAAACTAATTGTCGTGTTAGTTTACAAATTGAAATTATGAAAAATTATTATGTAGACGCTATATAATCAAGGCGCGCACATAGGCGCAAAAAAGCGTAAGGTGCAAGTAAGGGGCTTTTTTGAAGTTTAAGGCTCACCTTTTACTGAAACGCAAAAAAAGCGCAAAAAGGTCCAAAGCGCAAAAGGCACTGTAACAACCCGCAAATTCTGGACCAATTTAAAAATTTTATTTTAGAAAATTTTAATGAATTTTGAGGTTATAATATAATTTATTATTAATAATAATGGCTAGAATTCATTCTAATCGAAGTTAAAACGAATAAATTTAATTTAAATATAAATGGAATTAGAAATAACGCAATAGTTTGAAAAGTCAAACTTGAACTTTGACTGACCGTACAGGATGCAAAATTTAACGGATTTTAGTGAAACCAAAAATATTAGAATCTATTTAAAAATATCTTTCTAATGAATCTGAAAAATTGAAATTTCATAGCGGAAATCAAAAGTTATGGCCAATTCAATTTTTAGAAAGGTCGCTGTAGAATTTATATAATATATATGGCCCGGAAGGCTACTTTTCACATATGAAGGAATTTCGACTCGAAACTACTTCCATTGAGTTCGGAATGACGTTTCTGCATTGGAAAACAGTAAACACTTATATATTTTGAGTTTCAAAAATTATTTGTTTAAAAATGTATTTTTAATATTAAATATATTGGCCTTGAAAATAGTCATTTTTCAAACGACCTCCGTTTTCGACGAAACTACTTTTGTTGGAACCGGAGTGTCAAATTATTGCTAGATTTCAATTTTCAGAATTTTTCGAATTAATATGTGAGCGTGGCGGAGGAAAATGTGTTTTGACTATTTTCAGTTAAATTTGAACGCCTTAAAAATAGTCACTTTTTGAACAGTCTTAGAATTCGACGAAAATAATTTTGTTGGATTCGTATCGTCATAAGAAAGCTAAAAATATTTTCTTTAGAATTTTCTGAGGTCGTATGTGGCCCCGACATATTTAAATGTACGGTAGAAATTAAATTATTTATTTAATATTGTATTTTTAAATTAAAACCGAAAAAAAACGTATAGACATCAGAATTGGAGCCCGGGACATAGCCCATCGCGTTCAGAAGGCCTCAAAACGTTAAGATCGACAGTAAGCAGGCCCAAATCGAAGAAAGTCCGAAAATCCACCTTTTTAGCACAAATTTCGAAATTAAATATTAAAATAATATTAAAAAAATCGGCTGAAACCCTAAGTCTCAATGGCAGCTGCCGTTTCAGATGTAGGGCTGAAATCATCCGATTTTCAAATGCTTAGATCTCTCAATCCGTTCAACGAAAATCGACGTATGATATACCAAATCGAAGAGAATTCAGAGAGCTACAAATCTATACGGTCAAGATCCGAAATAAAGCTACGGATTTCTCGAATTTCGCACCCAAAGCTGCCGACTTTGGGAGGCTGCTCGCGGCGGAGGGGCCCACCGTGATGGCCAGACTCGGGGGCGACAGGGGCTCTGGTGGAGGGCTTCAACATGGCGGTGTTTGATCGGTGAACGGCGGGCCGAGGCGTGGTGCGTGCAGAAGGATGGACGGTGAAGGTATGGGTTCGGCGGTTTCACTGTGAACGGGAAAGAAGAAGGTCTAAATATTTTATTATTTTAATTTATTTAATATTTAATTTTTCCAATGTTTAAAAATCGATAACTTCTTCATACGAGGTTCGTTTGACGAACTGTCAGTTGCGTTGGACTCGTCTTTCCGAGATCTTCGCGATGGCGCAGACTAGAGACGATTCCGAGACAGTCAAATTTTCAGTAAAAATCAATGTGAGATTATTTATTTAAAATTAATAATAAATTAAATTATTTAAATTGCGATGTAATATATCTATGATTACGTTTCAGTTCTGTTTGGTATTGGTAATGGATGATTCTGTGTTTTATTGAATAGTATAGATCCATGTGATTGTCACTTATTCTATGTTATAACCTTGTTTAGATTTGAATTGATTTACTTGTCAATTCAAAATAAAAGAATATGGTTGTCACCATTTATATGTCATCACTTTGTTTAGATTTGAGTTGATCAAATTTTCAATTACAAAAGAATAAAAAGATTTTATTTTGTTTGCATCCCTCGATGTGAACAAAATTACAGAAGAATAAAAAGATTATATTTTGTTTGCATTCCTCGATGCGAACAAAATGTTTAAAATAAAAGAGAATTATACTTTGTTTGCATCCCTTAACGCAAGCAAAGTGTTAGAATAAAGATTGTTAGAAAAAAAAATTATATTTTTATTTGTGTTCTTAAAACACAAATAAAACTTGAAAGTAAAACTTACTTTTTTTTATTTATATTTTATAATGTAAATATCACTTGAAAACAAAACTTACTCTTTTTTTTTTACATTTTATAAAGTAAACATGACCTGAAACTAAAATTTACCTTTTTATTTACATTTCAAATGTAAATATAACTTGAGAATAAAATTTACCTTTTTATTTATATTTTATAATGTAAAAATAAACTTGCTTTCTTTGTTTTGCATTTACAATGCAAACAAACCTTTCAAAACAAAATTGTTTATTATATTTTTATTTACTTTCCATGTGTAAATGAAAAGAGACAAAATTGTTTTATATATTTTTGATGTACACTACATGTGTAAATAAAAGGACAAAATTTGTACACACATTTTTATTTACATTCTATTTGTAAATAAAAGAAACTGAAATAGAGGTTATTATTTTTATTGTAAATCATTACAATAAAAGAATGGGCATTAAAGATTTTATTTTTTAAAAGCTATATCTTCATGTAATATTTAAAATAAAAAGATTTGCTTTTATTGTCAAAAGAGTTACAATAAAAAGATGTGATTCAATAGATAACGTTTTTATTGACAAATTGTTACAATGAAAAGATTTAATATTTTTATTGATAATTTGTTCAAATAAAAGATAGGACATTTAAAATTTCATTTTTCATGAAATACCATTTTATAAAAAGATTATTATTACATTTTTATTTTGTCACATTAGAGAAATAGAAATGTAGGATTACATTTTGTTGTAATTTTCTTTTATTAAAGAGATTAGATATTAAAACTTGCATTTATAATGTAAAATTGTTTACAACAAAAGTGGTAGGAAATTAGTATTACATTTTAATTGTAAGGTTATTTTATTTAATAAGTTATTTCAATAAAAAGTTTAGAATTTGGAAATTATGTTTTTATTTCCAAAGTGATTAAAATATTAAGAATAGATTTTAAAACCACATTTCTATTGTCATTCTACATTCAGTAAAGAGCTGTATTTTTATTGGCATTTCTTGATGCAAATAAAACAAGGATTTAATAGTGATATCTTTATTTACATTTTTAATGTAAATAAATACATGGAGTAAAAAGGGTATAATTTATTTGCATTCTAGATGACAATAAAAGAATAGATTAACGGGTTGCATTTTTATTTACGATTCCAATGTAAATAAAAGATTCCATTTTATTCTTAAATTATTTATAAAGATTAGAATTGAAATAAAGGATTTCACCTTTATTTTCAACTAGTTAAAATGAAATAGTGTTAAAATTAAAGAGGTAGATTTTTATTGTCATTTTATATACAATAAAATGGTGAAAATAAAAAGGTAGTATTTTTATTGACATTCTATATGCAATGAAAATAGTAGATTTAAAGGTAATATTTTTATTGACATGTTAATATGAAATAAAATAGAAGAGCTTAGAATATGAATCACTGCTTTTTATTTTGTTAAGCTAGAATTGTTGACAAAATAAAATTATGACTTTATAATCACTTTGTTGAAATAGAATTGTCAACAAAATGCCTATATCGCTTATATACATTTTTGGTTGAAACTAAACTTTTATGCAAATAGAATAATCATTTTTATTTGCATAATGAGCAATGAAATTTATATGCAATGATACTAACCATTTTAAATTGCGTATTATACAATTGAATTTATAGGCAAATACATAAAAATCACTTTTTACTTGCAGTCTATATTAGAATTTATATCCTAAAATAAGGATGATATTATCGGTCAAATACATACATTAGGAATGTAGAGGGAAATTATTTGAGTAAAATACATTTTTTATTCGACATTAGGAATAAATGACATGTTTGATTATTATCATCAACTTGTTAGCAAAACTGAAATTGGTTAAATCCATTAACTACTTATTTGTTTATTTTTATGAACTGCTGTTGGTTGAAAACCCCACACGGGTGTTGGGATGAAAATTCACATACACTAATCCCAATATTTAGTTGTATGTTGATCGTTAGATCGACAGGTTGTGATGAGCGTTATTATTTAATTTTAACGCTTACACAGTGGAAATTACACTTTGGATGTAATGGATGACTTGATGATTATACTGTTATTGTCATATATATGATATGTGTGAAATCCATGTAACCCAAATTAGATGGTAAATGTTTGAGTCGCATTTCGATTCAGTTGTTCTTTTAAATAAGAATATTTTTACATTAGAAATCCTTTTCATATAAAGTATATTTTTTTTCAAAATATAGATTGTTAATTGAGTATAAAACAAGGAATATTTGTAAAAGATAAAGATTTGTAAAATAAAGAATACTTCTCATTTAGAATCTTTTATATAAAGAATATTTTTATGATTATTTTAAATTATGTTTTTAAAGGGTTACTAGCGTTTGCAATCATATTTTGTGATATGAAATAAATTGAGATGTGACGTGGATTTATCGTGGACGATGTTTTTAAACGACATTTGTCCTTTAATCCAATTTACGTTGAAATTATTATTTGGAACTTATGAACCTATTTTATAGATTTAAAAAGGCATTTTCTAAAAATCAAGTTTTTCCCATTAATATATTAAAAAGGAATTAAGTGGAAATTCGATTGGTAATAATCGAAATGGGCTTCTGTAAAAGAAGATCGATATTATATATGGAATTTAAGAGGCTTTGCCGTTATTCCATTTATATTATTAGTCTGATACAGAAATCTATATCGATTATGTATTGATTGGATTTCTGTGGAATTCCATATTTTAGAAATTGATTTATAGATTTTATTTTAAATATTTATCTTTGATAAAATTAATGAGAATCTTCTAAAACGAATATCTTATCAAAAGAATATTCTGAGTTGGGATGTGACGAAATGTGTGATTTTCCAATATTTTTTTTTAATCCCAAAATACGCGAGTTGTTCAGAAAGACTGGGTTTAACCCATTCTGAATAATCATCATGACGATTAAGAGTCGAAGATGAAGACGGTGATTGAAGACCGAAGGTTTTCACATCGTTGGGATGATGATGACTGGTATCTTGAATTGGGATTGGCCTTCCAAGGCAAGGTATTTGGTAATGATCGTCCAAACGCATTTGGAGATCGACGGGCACGTTGCTTCGCTCAGACCCAGAGTGGACTTGTAAATGGATTGCGTGTCTGACATTGTATTCCTTTCTACTGTATTTGTTGAACACTACTGATTATATATTTCTATTTGGTAGTGAAGAATTTATTCTTTACTTATCACCCTTCTCTAAGTCGTATGAGCTTAGAGGTTATATATATTAGTAGATGATCAATAATATGGTAGGGTCTGACAATGTGGTACGCCAAGATGCAATTTGATCAAGGCTTATGTTGAAAAGCAGGGCCTTGTGGAATGATCAAAGCATAGCCTATTACGGCATAGCTTTGTGTATATCGTGACTTCGCGAGCCTCACACCCCGGTATGAGTCAAAAACGGTTTATGGACCGTAGGGAGTGCACACGTTTCTTTCTAGCTAGAGTGGTGTCAGTGACCTACCAGCCCTGACATTTTACTTATGTGGATGATGGATTTTGAGGCACCTCGGATTTTTATAGGCCGATAGTGGTCATATTATAGGTTCAAAGGAACCGGGAAGCGTGTGTTCAGGCATAACCAATCCACTGCCGATAGGCGGGGACCGGCCCTACCGTTCCAAGGGTTCACTGCGGGGGATCCTGAGGCATTTGCTAGAGTGTCTCGAATCGGAGAGGAGCTTGCCCCTAGCCTCGACTCATGATGGAAATCCAATTTCCAATACGACCTTTCGGTTTTGATTGTAGAACTGGTATGGCAACTGTAACGGCTGGAAATTTCCGACTCCTCGGGAGTCGGAAATTCCGAGACGTTAGTGAAAGAAAGTAGAGGGTGAGGAAGAAAAGATAGAACTAATAGAATAGAAGAAGAAGAAGAAGAACTTACATCATCAGAGTAAACACGAATCTCACAGCGGAACGAATAAAATATAACATAACTTTGAAATACAAATCAATACTCGTATATACATACCATTTCAAAGTACAACACTTAACAACACAGCGGAATAATAATAGCTATAATCCTGAAGCCTCCTGCTCCAAGCTCTCCAAGTGTATCTGTAAAATCCCGACTACTTGACTGCCCGTACAAATTTAGGCACCCAAGAGTTTAGGGAAAACAAAACAAAACAAACTCTGGGTCAGTCATGGGACTGGTGTGAATAAAACTCCAACACTTGGTTAAATAAAGGATATCTTTCTGATATTATAATAATGTCTAAATACAAATAGATATCAATCTAGAAGAACGCTTTCATCTCACGTTCCACATACATAGTATACAAATAAACCGTGAGCACTTATTGGAGATTGGATTCCAACAGACAAGGTATGGGAGCACCTCCCGATCAGTGTACTCTAGAGGAGATACACTAGGGTTCAACAAGAACGTCTTGCAACCCGGCCACACATGACCGTCCACTCATTTAGCTTGAGTGTGACGAATATATTATCACCGATGGTTGGGATCAGCAACCATCCTTCCCGATAAGGGACAACATTGAAATAGATTATAAAGAAGTACAATTGAATATTCTCTAGATGGTGATAATACACCCTGCTTGGGTATGGCCCAACTAGCCATGTTGCCTAGCCCAACTTCTGTTATTTCCCGGTTGTGAGGTTTGAGGTCACGTTTATCACTTTGACAGATTATTTCTTCAATTACTTTGAATGCCACATCGTCATACCCGCCCAATCAATATTGATTTCTCAAGGCATCACGGGTATAAAAGCTAAGAGAAACGAATTTCTCCGCCACCCAACGTAATATGTTTGAAGAGATCAACATATATGATTCGTTAAGAATACTTTGTCAGACACTCGTCCATATACGTTGTTCTGGGACTGAACAAACCGAAGGCACTATTCAGTGAATCCATCCTACCTAGGCTTTTCACAATAGCCCTTGCACTTCACTCCATCTTCAATTATCTTCAGCGTACTTGATTCGCAATGCTTATGCTAATACTGAGTGGTTCTTCGGATAATGATCCAACCGGTCTCTCCATATTTACACCATAAATGTGGTCAAAACTTTGATAGTCTGTGATTCAACTATCAAATGAAAACATGTCGGTGTGCAAACAACGATCTTATTTCCAAATGGAAATTCGATCGATCAATCATCATATACATATCTATATGTTCATATTCCTTATTTCATATATTTAGAAAATATATGTTATTAATCATTGGAAAACAATTCCATAGCTTATTTTCACATTACTATTATTTCGCAACTATCAGTCCCTAACTGTAACTAGTATGAGAACAATTCTCTAAGTATCAATCCGGAAGGTCGAAACCAACATCATATCGTCACTTAGAAAACCGTTCAACTTACCCTCTCCAGTCAGTTTCTGAATTTGCTTAACTCTATTTCTTAAATTCTTATCATGAAAACATTTCATTTTCTATGTTTAGAAAACATATCTGACTATATTTGGAAAACGTTCCCAAAACTCATTTACGGATTTCAAATGAACGTTGTATAAAACATCGTTACGCTTAATCCATTAATCGCTTATTACTTAACTATATTTCAAATCAACCTTTTCTGTCGAACCACAACTATTCCTTTGTCAATTCTGAAGTCAATCAAGTTGGGGTATAATTACCTCTCAGACCTTAATTGAACAACGTCCTTTACTGTGAAATAGATGAAGCTCGTCACTCACTTTTTCCAATCATCTGTTTACGCAAATTCTCGGATTCAGGTTACGAATCTACTTCTTATATGAAAACGTTTGATTATAACTATAACGTTATAATTCCTACTTCTGCAATATCTAACCTAAATTATAACTTTATCTCCTAACTCGAATAATTTAACAGACACCTAATTTCTAAATCAATAACTAAATCTTGATTTAAACCCTGGGAAGTAAATAGTATTTTCCTGAATTCGCTATAATTGAATTCGACGTATTACTCTCTTTCGAGTAATCTCTATTCGATTAACTACCTTGTTAATAACTTATATTCGATAAACTCTATTTCGATTAACTCCTATCGAATAA
Organism: Allium sativum; assembly: GCA_030737875.1. Taxonomy (NCBI): domain Eukaryota; kingdom Viridiplantae; phylum Streptophyta; class Magnoliopsida; order Asparagales; family Amaryllidaceae; genus Allium; species Allium sativum. Next base: position 587,593,706 of record CM060916.1, read on the forward strand.
CCAACATCCGATTTAACTTAAATGGATTTACTCTTATCGAATAACTTATTCGATTAACTCGACTTGATTTTCTTAACTCGATTATCTCAACTCGATTTCTTAACTCGATTACTTAACTTAACCCAAATCGATTAACCCAACTCTAATCGATTAACTTAATTTGATTTACTCCTTCGAATGGCTCATTCGAATAACTTAATTGATTAACACCTTCGAATAACTAATTCGAATAACTTACCTTCGAATAGCTAATATTCGATTTACTCTAACTCGATTAACTTAATTCTAATCGATTTACTCCATTTCGATTCAACTTAATTCAAATCGATTAACTTAACTCAAATTGATTAACTCCTTTCGAATAACTAAATTCGATTAACTCAAATGGAATAACTAATATTCAATTAACTCTTACGTGTTTAACTCTATTCGAATAACTAATTCGAATTACTTAATTGATAAATTATATTCACTTCTATCCTATTGAATAAACTATATTCGATATCTCCTCCAACACTATTCGAATGGACTATATTCGATTAACTTCTCTAACTCTATTCGAATAAATTATATTCGATTAACTCTTTTAACTTTACTCGAATAACTATATTCGATTAACACTTTCTTTCGAATAACTATATTCGATTAACTCTTCGACTAACTCCTTTGGATTAACTAACTTCGAATAACTCCTTTGGATTACTAACTTCGAATAACTCCTTTGGATCAACTAACTTCGAATAACTCCTTTGGATTAACTAACTTCGAATAAATAATATTTGGTAACTCTTCTCAAATGAATAACATTTGATTTCCCCACTCGAATAAACTATATTCGATTACTCTCCCCTCGAATACACTATATTCGATAACTCTACTTCGAATAAGTGATATTCGGCAACTCTACTCGATTAACTCCACTTGGATAACTCTAACTGGTCAACTCTAACTGGTCAACTTTAACTGGTCAACTTTAACTGGTCAACTTTAACTGGTCAACTTTAACTGGTCAACTCTAACTGTTTATCTTTAACCGGTAAACTTTAACTGGTTAACTCAAATGGTTTAACCTAACTGGTTAACTCAAATGGTTTAACCTAACTTGATTTACTTGTCTCGATTAACTAAACTAATCCACTTAGTTTAACTTAGTTAATTCACTTTGATTGACTCTAACCGATTTACTTAGTTTAACTCAGCTAATTCACTTTGATTAACCCAACTAATTTACTTCGATTAACCAATTAGTTTAACTTGACTAATTCACTTAGTTTGACGCAACTAATTCACTTTGATTAACCACTTAGTTAACTTAACTAATTCACTTCGATTAACCACGTAGTTTAACTTAACTAATTCACATCGATTAACCACTTAGTTTAACTTAACAAATTCACTTCGATTAACTCGACCAATTCACTTGGTTAACTCGACCAATTCACTTGGTTAACTCCTATTTATTTAACAAATAAATATCTCCTTTAGTTTAATTCTATTTATTTAATCTCTAAATAAATATCCTTTATATTTCTTTTAACGAATATAATTCCTTTATATTTTGATTAACAAATATATCCCCTTATATTCGATTAACATATATATTCCCTTGTATTTGATTTACAAATATAATTCTTTTATATTTGTTTTTACCAACTATATTCCTTTATATTCAGAATCCTTTTTCTTATATATATATATATATATAAATAAAATCCCTTGATTTTATATAAATAAACTATTTTCAAAATATACTTTGAAAACCCCTCTCCTACATTTTGGTATTTCTCATGGTATCTAACACACCATATAACAACGATAAATATCGTCCCACCACACATAATCACACAGATTATATACATCACACTATATATCACAATATAAAAATCATAGTAAAATAACTGTTGAGGAATCCTGTTGGATTCCTCCAACCTGTTTCCCTGCACCACAGATGTTAGACAATATAGGTAACATCACTTTCAGTTCCATATGATATATTCTGTTAAACAGAATTAATATAGAAATTTAACTAACTGACTAGCAGTTCAATCAACCAATCAACACGCAGTCAAACAGACAATTTTAACAGTTCTAACAATGCAACATGAAATTATAAACTGTTCAGAGTTAGTGAGATTTACTCACATTTGCGCGTTAACCGTTAAATAACGGTTTGCGTTCGATGTTTGAGACGGACAATTTATTTCACCATAAATTGTAACGAACTCTAATTCACTTCCAGTTGGTTCCATGGCGTAGCCACCGTCCATACGATCCCATCGGATCTTGTTACGCTCAATTCTAATCACGTTCTTACTCTGCTCATCATCTTCTTCCTGGACGTGTTCAAACCCAAAGCTTGCCATAACCGTGAATTTTACACCGTCCATTCTTCCTCAACATTCAACGAAAAGCAACAACCCATCGTCCTCCCTTATCTCTTCGAAAACTACATCCTCTTCACCCTATTTTGTTTCGCTCAAACACCATTACACTGTCGCGACCTGCTGAAACAGTTCAACCCATCCCGCAACCCTTCTCCCTCCTTATGGCATCAATTTCTTCATGGTTTTTCTGAAATCGACTACACCTTCGAACTCCCTATCCGAAGAACCTCACAACCAACCCAAAAACACCCATTCTGCACCCTCAGCCTATAACGCGAACTCCACAGTTCCTCTCGCAACACAGATTTTGATCGACAGCTTTTGAATTCGAATTCTCCCAAAAATGGTATACATCTACGGTTTGATCTCCTAAACTCGAAAATAACCACACAAATTTCAATTGATGCCCGAAACCGTTGAACGATCTAACCCTAGTAACAAAACACCACGCTGTAGAAAATCTGTGCGAACAAGAACCACTCCGAACACCTCAATACTTATACGAGAATGAAAAGGATGATATCAGAAATTCAAATATATATTTGTGGTGATTTATGAATTGCTTTTAGGATTCATATTAATTTATGAAGGAAGATATCTCGTTTTTCTTTTAGCCTGATGGCGGCTCAGCAGTTTTGACTAGGGAGAAAGCTCTTGACGGCGATCTAGGTTTATAAGGGTATTTAGTGGAAGAGAGAAGAGGACGTGTCCACTTTATGTCCATGCGGGGTGCGGAAATTGAGTGGAAGAGAGAAATGAACGTGCACCCCCCTTTTATGTCCATGCGTGGTGAAACAACAGACAAGAATTAGGAAGAATATAATATATATATGGGACGTGGATGGTTTTATTGCATAGGACGTGGATGGTTATATTTCAAATGTTGGTTTGGTTGGGATACTTCAACGTGTATAAACCATGTACTATTGTTAATAAATTCTGTCCATTTGTGAAGTGTATCAACGTGGTTCTAGTTTTCAACGTGAAGTTGCACGCACTTTGTTTCACACAGTTCATTTGTTTTACGGACTGTCATAGACAGAATTAAGCATATCGATGTGTCAAGCAACGTATCACGATCCCAAATATGTAATAATACCGGTAGATTAACTCATATTTTGAAACCCCAAAATTGCTGATTAAGGGTGCAAAATACTCCAAATAAAAAGTGCTTATTTAATTTATTAAAAATTACAGTAAAATTCTAAAAATTAAATTATCACTATGTCCCAAAAGAACCTTGTCTAAATTCAAACCCGATATTAAGTTATTTTGAAATAACTGTTATGGTCGATAAACGATTCCATAGCGACTATTTTAAAATTTGATTTGGACATATCTCACAATCTCCACAACGAAATCCTGATTTTTCTCTTCCACTAGAAAGATATACTCCACCAGCTCCACACATTTCTTGTTTCACAGAAATCCGGCTTAAAATGAATCATGTACATTCAGTTGAAGTTCAAATCGTCAATTTGCGAACTGCCGCGACGTTTCAGGTTAGTTTTAATTATAATTATAAATTATAAGTTCGAACGTTGTACTTTAAGTTATCGATATCGCCAAATCGATATATAAATAATTAAATAAATTAATTATTCGACAGCTAACAAAACGCGCCATTACAGACTTCCCCCCTTAAAATAATTTCGTCCTCGAAATTGCTAAGCTAGGAAAATGCTACCAACTTTACTAACTAGATTCAAATATCTTTTAGTTTACTTCTCAACTCTAGTTTCAACTGAACCATTTAATATCGACTAAAATATTAATTTATTTCGACTAACTAAATTTTCAAAAATCTTGAAAATTTTCTAACACCTTAAAATTTCGAAAAATTTCGCCATAACCTCCTTTGTACGGCTCAATACGTCAAACCACAACTCGCCTCTCTAGGCCTCCTCCAATCCAAAAGGAAATCAAAATAGCCAAGCGGCTTGCCAATTCGGCTCATAAAATCCAAACTCATATATGATATAAACTTGTACCTTTTTGTCGGGCATTTAACTCTATCCCTTGCATCTGCTACCACTTCAACATATACCAATGTTATTCATTCCAATTGATCTCCAATCAGTTCATATCCTCAAATCCAAATCGAATTTCATTCGAACTCTAATATCAAATTCCAAATTATTGACTTATCCATTTGGTTCCATTCTAGATTATCTCTAATCCCATTTCAATTTTATTTAACTCGGTTCAAGTTAAATTTCAATTTATTTTTACCATCTCATTTTATTTAACTTCATTAGTTAAATTTTAATTCCAGAACTTAAGTTCCTGGGTTTCTTTCAAATCAATTTGAAATCATAATGCCAATTCAAAACCTTTGAATTTCTAAACAACTTGTTTTCTCAAAACAATTCAAAAACAAAACCTTTGGTAGTAATTCGTCACTTAGAAATGAACGCTAATGATGTAGCTACACTTATCAGGGTTATTTTCCAGTGATACAAGTGAGTTTAATAGTATATTTCTTTTCAAAATCATTTTAAACCTTTTCATTTTGAAATACATTTCAAATATTTTTCACACTGCTTGAAAACATTTCAAAATCTCCCAGGAACTTAAAATTTCCTTATTTTAAATTCCAAATTCTGATTTAAATTCATATTTAATTCAAACTATTTCATATATTACATTCATATGAATTCTGATTGGTCATTTATAACCATTTCACCCTTTTTTAATCTTATTCGATTATAATAACAACCAACACAATCAATATACTATAATAATTTCAAGATATATATTTCTTCTATAAACAAATATATTTTGGGAAAAATTATTTCATTTACCCTCTTTCAAAACATACCATGTCGGTTCATCGTATTCGAGTGTTTAGTAACACTTATCGATACAGTGGATCAACTGATCGACCAGAATTCATAAGCCACTCAACCAATGAGTCTCCACAATATAAAACCATTTTATATTGAATAACAATTACGCGCTCATATATATACACTCAAACTCAATCTAGGATATTACTAATCCCATCTCTATCGAGTTATGCCACAGAGCCAAGGTAATCACTTAACTTAAGCTCTGATACCAACTGTAACGGCTGGAAATTTCCGACTCCTCGAGAGTCGGAAATTCCGAGACGTTAGTGAAAGAAAGTAGAGGGTGAGGAAGAAAAGATAGAACTAATAGAATAGAAGAAGAAGAACTTACATCATCAGAGTAAACACGAATCTCACAGCGGAACGAATAAAATATAACATAACTTTGAAATACAAATCAATACTCGTATATACATACCATTTCAAAGTACAACACTTAACAACACAGCGGAATAATAATAGCTATAATCCTGAAGCCTCCTGCTCCAAGCTCTCCAAGTGTATCTGTAAAATCCCGACTACTTGACTGCCCGTACAAATTTAGGCACCCAAGAGTTTAGGGAAAACAAAACAAAACAAACTCTGGGTCAGTCATGGGACTGGTGTGAATAAAACTCCAACACTTGGTTAAATAAAGGATATCTTTCTGATATTATAATAATGTCTAAATACAAATAGATATCAATCTAGCAGAACGCTTGCATCTCACGTTCCACATACATAGTATACAAATAAATCGTGAGCACTTATTGGAGATTGGATTCCAACAGACAAGGTATGGGAGCACCTCCCGATCAGTGTACTCTAGAGGAGATACACTAGGGTTCAACAAGAACGTCTTGCAACCCGGCCCACATGACCGTCCACTCATTTAGCTTGAGTGTGACGAATATATTATCACCGATGGTTGGAATCAGCAACCATCCTTCCCGATAAGGGACAGCATTGAAATAGATTATAAAGTACAATTGAATATTCTCTAGATGGTGATAATACACCCTGCTTGGGTATGGCCCAACTAGCCATGCTGCCTAGACCAACTTCTGTTATTTCCCGGTTGTGAGGTTTGAGGTCACGTTTATCACTTTGATAGATTATTTCTTCAATTACTTTGAATGCCACATCGTCATACCCGCCCAATCAATATTGATTTCTCAAGGCATCACGGGTATAAAAGCTAAGAGAAACGAATTTCCCCGCCACCCAACGTAATACGTTTGAAGAGATCAACATATATGATTCGTTATGAATACTTTGTCAGACACTCGTCCATATACGTTGTTCTGGGACTGAACAAACCGAAGGCACTATTCAGTGAATCCATCCTACCTAGGCTTTTCACAATAGCCCTTGCACTTCACTCCGTCTTCAATTATCTTCAGCGTACTTGATTTGCAATGCTTATGCTAATACGGAGTGGTTCTTCGGATAATGATCCAACCGGTCTCTCCATATTTACACCGTAAATGTGGTCAAAACTTTGATAGTCTGTGATTCAACTATCAAATGAAAACATGTCGGTGTGCAAACAACGATCTTATTTTCAAATGGAAATTCGATCGATCAATCATCATATACATATCTATATGTTCATATTCCTTATTTCATATATTTAGAAAATATATGTTATTAATCATTGGAAAACAATTCCATAGCTTATTTTCACATTACTATTATTTCGCAACTATCAGTCCCTAACTGTAACTAGTATGAGAACAATTCTCTAAGTATCAATCCGGAAGGTCGAAACCAACATCATATCGTCACTTAGAAAACCGTTCAACTTACCCTCTCCAATCAGTTTCTGAATTTTCTTAACTCTATTTCTTAAATTCTTATCATGAAAACATTTCATTTTCTATGTTTAGAAAACATATCTGACTATATTTGGAAAACGTTCCCAAAACTCATTTACGGATTTCAAATGAACGTTGTATAAAACATCGTTACGCTTAATCCATTAATCGCTTATTACTTAACTATATTTCAAATCAACCTTTTCTGTCGAACCACAACTATTCCTTTGTCAATTCTGAAGTCAATCAAGTTGGGGTATAATTACCTCTCAGACCTTAATTGAACAACGTCCTTTACTGTGAAATAGATGAAGCTCGTCACTCACTTTTTCCAATCATTTGTTTACGCAAATTCTCGGATTCAGGTTACGAATCTACTTCTTATATGAAAACGTTTGATTATAACTATAACGTTATAATTCCTACTTCTGCAATATCTAACCTAAATTATAACTTTATCTCCTAACTCGAATAATTTAACAGACACCTAATTTCTAAATCAATAACTAAATCTTGATTTAAACCCTGGGAAGTAAATAGTATTTTCCTGAATTCGCTATAATTGAATTCGACGTATTACTCTCTTTCGAGTAATCTCTATTCGATTAACTACCTTGTTAATAACTTATATTCGATAAACTCTATTTCGATTAACTCCTATCGAATAACCAACATCCGATTTAACTTAAATGGATTTACTCTTATCGAATAACTTATTCGATTAACTCGACTTGATTTTCTTAACTCGATTATCTCAACTCGATTTCTTAACTCGATTACTTAACTTAACCCAAATCGATTAACCCAACTCTAATCGATTAACTTAATTTGATTTACTCCTTCGAATGGCTCATTCGAATAACTTAATTGATTAACACCTTCGAATAACTAATTCGAATAACTTACCTTCGAATAGCTAATATTCGATTTACTCTAACTCGATTAACTTAATTCTAATCGATTTACTCCATTTCGATTCAACTTAATTCAAATCGATTAACTTAACTCAAATTGATTAACTCCTTTCGAATAACTAAATTCGATTAACTCAAATGGAATAACTAATATTCAATTAACTCTTACGTGTTTAACTCTATTCGAATAACTAATTCGAATTACTTAATTGATAAATTATATTCACTTCTATCCTATCGAATAAACTATCACTACACCAAAAAAGCTGTTCTGCCACGGTTTTGGGCCGTGGCTAATTACTTTTGCAACGGCTTTAGACCGTGGCAAAACGGGGTGTGGCAGTTTCTTTGCCACGGCTTTAGGCCGTGGCAAATTGTTATTTTGCCACGGTCTTTAACCGTGGCAGATTTTGATTTTGCCACGGTCTAAGACCGTGGCAAGTTACTACATTGCCATGGCTTTTAGCCGTGGCAATATCTAATTGTTATTTTCTATGCAATTTTAGCCATGGTTTTCGTCCGTGGCTAAATTCAACTGAAGAAACTACATGGTACCCTCTACCTGGGCCATAAAACTCCTATTTAAACAAAATACGAGCATATTATACCCACCAACATAAATTTATGAACATAGCCATCAACACAAATTGTAATCTTCAAAGTTCAACTAAATAGTTCATACTTCATAGTTTACAAACTACAACGTACATATCCAAACTAAAAACTAAATAGTTCATACTTCATAGTTTACAAACTACGACATATCCAAACTAAAAACTACATAGTTCAACTTCAATTCACAATTTGCATCAACAATTCAAATTACAAACCCTTGCTTCAAACTACAACATATCCAAACTAAAAACTACGTAGTTCATACTTCATAATTTACTTCACATGATAAAACTGCCCAAAGCTCCGCTGAAAACCTCCATCACTGCGCATTGCATGTTCACCCTGCAACACGGAAGAAAAAAAAACTCGGAATTATCATAATCGGAACTATAACTCTGTAATTTGGTGTCGAAGGAAAAACCTACAGGCTAGATACTGCCAAATAATTGGAAAACTGATTCAAATGCTTATGGCAGCTTGAACAGTTAAGTGAATCATTGTTCACATATTCAGCATGACAAATCATACATGCAAAACTAATACTAATAGATTACATAAATACTAAAATACACGACGGTTGTAGAACTAACGTTACTATGAAGATAATAGATTACATAAATACTAAAATACACGACGGTATGCCTACTCAGTTGTTACATGTTATAATACATATTGTAAGCAATACAACTCCATGGATGAACTGGTTTTGAGTGGAATATCATTGGGCGTAATGTTGATTCATTTGTAATAACAAATGTATTTCCTGCATTATAAATTGCTCCCTTTTTTGTATCATTAGTCAGTTAGGAAAAGGGAACTACAAATCAGTGCATCAGATAATGCTGCAGTGCAAGGTCTTAGCAAACTATATATATGCATCAAACACACATAATACTAACATCATTGTATTTATTCATAGCAAGACTTTGAAATTAGTAATGAACATGGGGTAACTTCGTAGATAGACGCACTTACATGTCCTACGGTATGTGTCATTTGGTTTGCTATATTTTTTGAAGAAAAGGCATAAAAAATAGGATTGTCAATTCCAACCCATAAATGAAGAAATGACTATCATTTGTAGTTGAAAAAATTTCCAAGCTGTAACAGGTAACAAAAATATAGAATCTTACAGCATAAAAAATGACAGATTTTATCATTATTAATATTAGTAAATATATTTTTGCAACGAAGGTCAGTAATACTTACATTTGCAATAAAATAAATAGCAAAGTACACTGCTAAAACTGAATTTGGACAACCGAACAAAGGAAAAGCAGGCAAATTTTCACATAGAAAATTAGGCAATAAGCTAATTTTCATCAAATTGAAGGAGTAAGAATTCATTACTGTCCGCAAATAATATGAACTAAGAAACTGCAAATACTCTTTTATACTAAACAGTAAATTTGGGGTGGAAAAACCACACAAACCCAAACTAATTAATTAACGTGTACAGCTCAGTCTGGGATTTAAACCTGATTATGAAGGAATAAGAAGATGGATGCAAAGATATAGGTAGAAGTTGCAAATCGGAAAGAATCGGTAATTGAAATAGTAATTGAAATTGGATTTGATAAATGAAACTGAGTTGAGATCGAACCTCAAATTGATAATAACAGCTGTTTAGGAAAACAAATCAAAAGTTCGATCTCATGGTAAAAGCTATCTGTAGTTTTCATAACAATGCCCAAAATTGAATCCAAATTGTAATAGTGGTTTATTATAATCAAGAATTTTAGGAATATAAAAGGTGGACCATTTTGAATTGCTTGGGTTAGACATAAATGACAGGGTCATAATTTTAAAAGGGAGGAGACGAATGCTACATTAGTTTTGCATCCCATACATATTTAAAATATTTTAATCTCTGACATAATCACCATTAATTCTTTGGATTTCAAACGTTTATAATAAAATGAAAAAAGAGGTTTAGAAGTGTGAAAGAGAGGAAAATATATATATTCTACCGCAAGTAAAAACGTTGAAGTTTGGTATTGCGAGGTTTCATGAATAAGTTTTCATTAAAAGTCTGTACTCTTTGTTTCGAGTTAACATAATGTCAGAAGAAATAGAAGCTTATCCTTATACCCTCTATGTTTTATGATCTAAAACATTTGATTTTTAGTAAGTCATAATTTTTAACTATGAAGTTATGTAAATTACTACACCCATTAATCAATTATTGAAAATTTTGGCAAACTCAGTATTGAGGTATGCCTACTATTGTTTTATTGAATTATTACCATATCATTTGCAATATTCTTCAGGTAATAGAATTTACAAATCAGTTGAGAACATCTATTCAAAAGTTGGTCATGGTGGAATTATGCTTTAAATCCCTTAGGTGTATCTGTTGGACAGAACAGTATAATGAAAATCAACAGTACACAGGTTTTTCATTTGTTTATTTTTCTTAGACCAATGACACTTTTTTTAACTTTCTTTTACTCTGATCTATATTAACAATGTGGTAGGTAAACTTTAGTCTTCTTTAAGTAGTCAAATATGAAAACTGAGTAGGCATAAATCATTGTTCACATATTCAGCATGACGAAAGCTTATATAACCGAGCAAGTGATATATGTAAATACATACATACCTGGCTTACGCGTCTACAAATATTGAATCATATTCTTTGGATGACACACGTATCCACCAATTCCAACTTCGCCAAATGTCAAAGCAAGAGGATGATTTGGTTTGCTTGTTCTCTCTTGTGGTAGCCGTATATTGTCCACAACCAATTTCTCGTATCCTGGAGGTACAGTCTTTCCATGTATAATGGAGGCAGTCGAATCTCTGCATACAGTGGCTGTGGCAATGATCTCTAGGTCAATACTCATAATCTCGCATCTCTGATTCGACAAACTGGACGAATTCAATGAATTGGGAAGATTATTAGTCGGCATTCTTCCAATACTATCGTGAGGGGTACCACTACCTCCTTCATTTGTAGCAATGTCCGATATATGATTTTGTTGACTCCCCTCTCGTCTTGTCATCAAGTCGAGGATCGAATTCAACTTCCCTTCCATATTATCCATCCTTGAATTCAAGTAATCCGGCCCTTGAAACTTTTTAACTTGCTTTCGCGCAATATTTGACGCTTTAACTTGTGTCCTTGATATTTTGGCTCCAATACTTCGAGTGCGGCCTTTTTTATCCTTGCCAAACACTTGTGATATGATATCTTCATCCAATGTCAAATCTTCTTCATCGCCATCATCGACTAACTCCTTTGCCTTTGCAATTTTTTCCTAAAATAAAAATATTACTTGAGATGCTATTTACTATGAAAATTTATTGAACAACTGAATTATTATTTGTTTAACTTACAAAGTATACAGAAGCCGAATCCGATATAGTACCATCTTTTTTTGTATGAGCTCTCTCCCATACTTCACGACGTGTGATTTCTTTTGTCGGATTTTCAATAGCCTGCAAATTTAAAAAGCCTTACATATAAGACAAGAATGCATATCATTAAAACATACAATAGCGAAAGAAAATATAAACATGTTTAAATTAACAACAATTGGTCATGTAAAGAAAGATTTATTATTGTTAATGGAGGTTCAGTTTCAATAATCTTATTATGTAGGTATTTATATTATGTGACACGCAACACATAAGTAGTAAGTCTAACCTACCATGCAGACAGTCACATTGTATTAGCAAAGATGGCAGATAAGTGATTCAGGACTTTCGTTTACTTTTTGATATGAAATGAATTAAACGAAAATAATGGCGAAATATATTAGTGGCGTAAATTAACCATATAGAAAGATAATATAAAATTACAACATGTTCATTTCCTTTTGCACCAACATGACCGAAGACAATTTTTCTATCCATTTCTTTTTGCTCGGCCTAAAATGTAACTGCACATGCCAATACCTCACTGTCTTGTGTAATCAAATATCTACACAACTAATACACAACCAAATGAATATACACCTTTCTATCACCAGAAATAGCCTGAAGGAGAAGGACAATGTACAACATATATTTTCAAATTCTCTGATGCGGAGCAATACACAGCAAAGTATCAAAATCAAAGAAAGAGTAAAAGAAGAATAGGGCAAAAATAGTAAGATAAAAACAAGTTTTTCACGTCCATACCAAATTCTTTGCAAACTTTATTATCAAAGTGAACATATTTCAATACATAAAAAAAATAAAGAAGAAACAGGGAGGACTGTATATAATAAGACAGCTTCTTCGCCCCTATGTGCTTCCTATACAAAATCTTTTGCATCTTATTACCAACCTAAATACTGCCAAGAATATTACAATCCATCAGCGAAATATATACATGTGCTTCTGTAAATTCATGTACAAAATCTTTTGCCGAAACACATTTACAAAACTTTGATACTGACAAGTACCGAATTCAAATAAAAAGTAAAGGAGAACAGAATAAAATAAGAACAGTATTTCACAATCCTATGCCCTGGACCAAATGTTTTGACAAGCCGATTTACAGACCGTAATTCTGACATGAAGCATTTGAAACCATAAACATGGGCTTATACCAATCTCTGCTTAAATGTTGGGAGACATCAATTTTGCAGTAATGGGACTACTTGTTGGAAACATCAAGATAAGTGATGGCAGATAAATTAACAACAATGTTGTTTATTTCTCTTCTTCTAAAATTCGCGAAATTACAAAAGTTTACACTTACTGATCGAAGCTGCACATGCTCAATCTGACATGGACGAGCAATAAAAGGATAAAATTATTAGAAACACGATCTAAAACTGTAACAGTTCATTTATAGCAGGATTTAGCATGGTGTTTCTCAAACATATCGACATTTGCATCTAATTTAAAAGTGAAGCGAAGTAACCTTAAAATGGATTTCAAATAGATAGGCACAATTAAATTATATCCCCTTAATTATATAAACGTATACATACATTATTTTCTTCAGATGCCGAAATGTTTGAATGGTCATTCTTCACGTGTTTATTAAATAATAATGCAATAGGACAAGAAAAAGGTGAGATTTTAGATTAGATTTAGCCGTTGTCGGCTGGCTGGAGGATGGACCATGAACTTTATTACACACAACAAAACAAATGACAGGTAAAAGAGATTTTATTTATAGAACTTTTTTCATTTTTATCGCCCAGTTCTTACTGTGAAAACACTCGTGTTTCCCACTATTAGCATTTTTACTTGTGCATTCGAAAGTGTGCAAATACGAAAGTTTAATTTGTATTTGTGCATTTCCAAAAGCATAACCATTCAGAAAATATTATTATCCTATAAACATTACATAGTGGAATGCAAGCTTATTTCTAGAGTAAGTTATCAAAGAAGCTTAAAGCTGAAACAAATTCTCTGATAGGTATAAAATAAAAACTTGATCTATTTTATTTTATTTCCGATTGCCTTTTGCAGCCCTGCAGAATTTCATGAATAAATAGGTAAAATCTTGCCGAATATCATTTGTATTGCCCTTTTAATCATGAATAAATTAGATCGAGAATAGATGAATTTAAGCAAAGCAAACTAAAAAATCGAAAATACAAATAAAGCAGCAGTAAGAAAATCTCATTCAATCAAAGTATAATAAACACACAGATAAGACTATGGTAAGCCAAGCTTACCTCTTAAGTCCCTTAAAGCTTTCTAAGGTTTAGGCACTATAAGTGTCATCTACCCTAAACTTCTCAATAGATTTGTATGACATTAGCAAGTTTACTTGAGTTGATATCATCAACATACAACTAGATGGCCAAAAATAAAGTATGTTGATGTTGTGATACCTTCCATCCCATTTCCACAAATGATCAATGCTTTTTTAACTTCAGTTGCATGCTGTGACCTATTTATATTTCTTGTCACCATATTTAACAATCCAAACAAAACGTTATTATTAGCTTTTCTCAAAAAAGGTAACAAAACGTTATCACACTCAACTATGTACTGAGCTATGGATGATGGATAACTCAACAAAATCATCAAATTTAGGCCATAATATGAATGTTTCCCCATGATTATCGGGTTTTCATGTCTCAATTACTAAACCACATCCATTTTTTAACCTTTATTTTGAGCATAGCCAGAAATTTTTAACACAAGAATCGGTATAATTAAAATTGTACTGGAGAATCGGTATAATTAAAACCGTTTTTGTTATATATAAGAAAAAGATCAGTATGATATATACAACGCAGAATTACAAGACACTTCACTGAATTTTGAAAGGGTACATACCATTTCATGTTCTATAACGGTGTGACTTGTACGTCCAGTATGATGACCATAGCTGTAAAGTAATCTATTTTTTTTTGCCTTTATCTCTTCTTTCCTTTGCACTAGGTGTTGCTTCATTTTTCAAAAACATTTCCCAATCTTCTTGTTTGATGGTCGGTGGACAGTTCTTCAATCTGTCTTCATCATTATCATATTTATCATAATAGCGTGTCCTCAAATCGCTTTTGTGTTTCCTAAATGACTCGGACATTTTTTTTTAAAATCAAGTCTTTTGAATCTAGATCTAGATCGAAGAATGTCTGTGAAAATAATAATAATAGTTAAATTAATAGTGAAAACAAATATGACAATTTAACTTCTCAAACAGCATTAAGAAATATTTATGTCATTTGTCAAATATTCTCCTCCCTATAATAAAAAATAAAAGGTTTATCAGGTCAGTACTCCTCTACCTATTCACAAAGTTGGCATTATTAACTTGAAGTGAAAGTGTAGCACGCTGTGTATGCATCTAAAATGTTCTTCATTTCACTAACATACTTTGTATTTACCAAAGAACATTAAAAATCTGGGTTTTGGACTATGCAACTGCGGCAGTTTATTACTTGAAGTTTAGCATAGCTAACAATCTTAAATTTGTAGATAGATTTTATTTCTGATTATTGATTTTGCTCATGCAGTTGCATAAAATTTCATAAATATATATTTGCAAGTTCCAAAATTCAATGTAGCAACAATAATATTTTATCAAAAAAAAATGTAGCAACAATAACCATACTTATGAATTATCCGAATGATATATTGTGAAGGTTAATTGAGTCATGTAATAGGTATAAAATTATTAAATGCAGCCCAGACTCTGTTATTGAATGAGTTTATAGTCTTATGTGATGCTAGTTAAGAAGTCATTGTTAAAAGGTTACTTTTGAGTTGACTATTGAGTTGAAAACTGAATAATACATAGTGGGTTGAGTGTGTGGATACCAATGGAACTTGCTATATAGATATATGGGTTCACTGACATGGTTTGTTCTGGTGCCATCCGTAGAAGGATGGCAGCTGTGTTGAAAATAGCATATCTTCAGGCTTGGGTTCACTGTATGCTGTTATAATGATCTTAGCTGTAGTGAACATGTTTCATATGCATGCATGAATATTGATATTTACTATCAGTGTGTTTACTCTCTTGGGACTGGATGGAATAATTCTTCATGAAAGAAGATTTGGCAGCATGTTTATACACTTGCCCTTTGTCAAATGGATAGGGCAAGTAAACTTTCCTCCAGTATATTGCGACGATAGTGATATAAGAAGGTTTCAAATTGATATGAATTTGCTGAAATGACTCTACATACCTAGATAGCTTGGACTTGTTATGGCAGTATGGTTCAGATACTGTTTGACAAATGACATAAATATTTCTTAATATTTGACAAATGACATAAATATTTCTTAATGCATATATGCAATGACAAAAATCTATATAAATGTTGCTTGTAACAATATGAATATACTTTAATCCTTAAAAGAAATATAAAATTAATTTAACCACTGATATAAATTAATTTACTAAGTTTACAAGAGAAATAATATTGAGTATACATAATGCAAACAAGGAAAAATTGAGCTTACCAACAATTCTTTCCAAACGTCCATCTTATATTTGTTAGGTACATTAACCCAATTGTCGTACGAAATAGGCACATGAATTCGCACCAATTTACCAATTTGACTGCTTATTTTTCCAGCGTTTTTTGAAACAGGTACACCTAATGCGTTTATCTCCACTTTTTCAGGTTGTGTAGAGGATGATTGCGTAATGGAATGGTTTGATGTGTCTACAGGCTCTGACATTGATACTATCTTCTTGGTTGTAATCAAAACTACCAAGACCACCTGCAACAAACAAATAAGCAAAATTTCAATGAGATATGGCAAACTTGTTAATTTCATGTAAAAAGAGGTAACGAAATAAAGCATTTCAACTATCCTCATTGGGATGATCATTTTAGTCAATGCTACTATAATCTACAAGTGTACAACAGCAAAAACGTAATATAAAATCGAATAGAAACAGATTATAATATTTAACCAAAAACTAAGCAGTTCACGAAAATATTTATTCACTCATACATGTTTATGTGTACATGGTACAATGTGCAAGGTCAAAGAGCAGGGTAATATAAGCATTTAAATGAAGCAAAAGCATATAATATTAACATATGCATTTAAATTTTCTGATGAAGCTACAACTTGGGTTACTTCACCTGCACATTCAACTTGATCAAAATATAAATTCAATACAACTCAATTAAGAAATTTTAAATTCAATCACTTGAAATTCAATACAATTCAATTATGAAATACAACTCATATTAACATATGCATTTGCTAAGATCTTCTAATTTTTTGTTGTCTTCAAAAGCTGATTGATAAACCGTAGGAAACTCAATGTCGTCCACAGTTGTAGTCAACCGTTTTGGTGTGTGCAAAACCACAAACCAACCGTTGCTTTTTAAATCTTTGGAGTAGAACACTTGACTCGCTTCTGATGCAAGAATGAACGGCTCATCATTTACTCTATCTTTGGTTTTTAATTTCTCTAAGTTAACCATAATCAAATTTGAAACAGGATCTGTCTTGCAACCATTGACTTTATCTTCAACCTTTACCCAATCACAATAAAAAACCGTTTGCTTGAAGTCGATGTAATCTAATTCAATTATATGATGAATAACTCCATAGTACATTGTTTCCGCTTCCTTGTAATTTTTATCTTTTCCGCTCGCTCTAAATTTTGTAATTGCTCTCATACAAACACCGCTATCTTGTGTTACCATTCTTTCTTCATAACTTTTTGGGGAAAATACGAATCCATTGACTTGATACTTCATATAACTACGTGCCTTGAACTTCGGCCCGTTCACCAACCTCCAAAGAGTTGAATCATCGTTATTAGTCTTCACCAGCTGAAAAAACAATAAATGAAAAGCATGACCGTGATGGTGTATGATCCACTTAAATACACTTGAATATATAAGATGATGTAATACCTCATCACGCAACCACAAAATAAAACTTTTACAAGTTTCCACGGATGTAACGCTACTTCGAGATTGAGATTTAACATTTTTCACATAAATGGTATACTTCCTGCGATAAACATTTCAAAATGAATATAGGAGCAAATTTACAATAATGAGAACTTATGATAGACTAGTGAACTTACTTCTCCCATTCATCCAATCCATCGTGCTTATAAAGGACCCATCTACGAACTTGTTCAAACTGCACCTGGGTTAAGGTTATATCTTTACCATTATCTAGAGGCATCTCATCAGCAAACTCGTCGTCTTCATCTAAAAACGCTTCACGTGTATGTTTATGGGTGCCATCACCTCCTTTTGGCATATACTCCATGCAGTAATAACTAGCTTCTTGTACAATATATCCTTCTGCAATACACCCTTCAATATATCTCTTGTTGCGCACGTATCCTTTATATATTTTCATCAACCTATGCAGGTAATCAATTCTAAATAACTTGTATCCATTTAAATCGAACTATGGAGAATAGAACTAAAATTAGTAATTTACCTTTCAAAGGGATACATCCATCTATATCTAACAGGACCGCAAACCAGTGCTTTATCGGCTAAATGAACCATAAGATGGATACTGATATCAAAAAATGCCGGTAGAAAATATTTTTCAAACACACACATTGCTTCTACCAAACTAGCTTTTGCTTGCAAAAGATGTTCTCTGTTAATCACCTTTGAGCACAAAATGTTAAAGAACAGACTTATACGGTGTACAGCATTACGCAAATCCTTATGTTGTGCATATGAATGTTGAAGCAATACCGGAAGTAATTGTTGCATTATAACGTGATAATCATGCGACTTCATATTTGTTAGTTCAAAAGGATTGAAGCTCACATTGTTGTGGAAGTTAGAAGAGAATTTGCTAGGCACTTTCAGGTTTTTCAAAATGGTGCAAAACCGTATCTTTTCTTCTTTGCTCAAAGTGAAAGCTGCCTCTGGTATAGTTATTTTATTTGTTTCACGGTCTTCCCTCACCCACAATTTTTGTTTTATACCCATGGTTCTCAAGTCCTTGCGTGCATTGATGCCATCTTTTGACTTCTCCTTGTGACTCATAATCGTGTTGATGAGATGCTCAATGACATTTTTCTCTGTACGCATCACATCAACATTATGTCGAATCAAATTTGCTTTCCAATATGGAAGATCAAAGAAGATAGACCTCCTATACCATGCAGGAGTACCGTTAAGGTCTTCATCATCGGTTTTCTTTTTTCTTTTTCGACCAATCTCTGGTTTTTTACCAACTTTCATGTTGATATTAGCTACTTTTTCTTCAACTTGATAACCATTCAATGGCCATGGAGGACAGCGATATTCTTGTTCGTTATTGAAGTTTGCCTTATCGTCTCGAAACTTGTGTTTGGTAGGAAGAAATCTTCGATGCCCCATATAACACATCTTCTTACTTTCAGGAAGATAATAAGAACAAGTATCTTCTCCACAAATAGGACATGCAAAATAACCATGAGTTGTGCATCCCGATAGAGTCCCGAATGTAGGATGATCATGAATCGCCCACGACATCCTAGCCCTCAATGTGAACTCTGAATTATTAAATGAGTCAAATGCAATGACTCCTTCCCATAACTGCTTTAACTCATCTATCAATGGTTGTAAATAAACATCGATATCCTTTCCCGGTTGTTTTGGTCCGGAAATCAATAATGTCAACATTGAGAACTCTCTTTTCATGCACATGGATGGAGGAAGATTATAAGGTACTATAATTACTGGCCAGCAACTATAACGGCTAGATAGAGATTTATATGGACTGAAACCATCTGTTGCTATTCCAAGCATGACATTTCGTGATTCAGCAACAAACGTTTGATCAAATGAGTCTACAGCTTTCCATTGGGATGTATCACGTGGATGACGCATTATATTTGAATCAGACTTGGCACGAGCATGCCAAGTCATAGCATCTGCAATCCACGGTATGGTATACAGTCTCTTCAATCTAGAAATTAAAGGAAAATGTCTCAACGTCTTTTGAGCTATTTTGGTAGCTCTTTTATCATCGTTGAATGATGTCCTATATCTTGGTTCTTTGCAGATTCTACATGAAATTTTGCTTTCATCATCTTTCCAGTATAAAATGCAGTCATTAACGCACGCATCATAAGTTGTGTAATCCATTCCAACTTGTTTAATCACCTTCTTCATTTCAGAATATTTTGTCGGCAGTGTGTTACCTTCAGGGAGTAACTCCCTTATAAATTCGAGAAGTGCAGTCACACCGTTGTCGGAAAAACTGTATTGAGTTTTCAAACTGTTCAGTTTCACAATGGCATATAATTTTGTTATCCCTTTAGGACATGAAGGGTACAATTGCTCTTTTGCACTATCGAAAAGTGATTTATATTTTCCACTTTGATTGGCCGACCAATCGACATCAGCTGTAGACCGCTCCTCGATATTATCGTGCGACGAACCGAAAAGGTGAAAATGATGAAATCTATCTGCATCATTGACCAAGTCTTCCATCCTAGGATGTTCAGGCTCATCAATATTTATGGCTTGACTAGCAGATTGTTTTTGCTTCTCTGCCGACTCTTCTCCATGAAAACGCCAAACGGTATATGATTGGAGAATTCCATGTCTGAGCAGATGATAATGAATGTCTTCTAATTTAATCTTCATTTTCATATTTTTACACTGTGTGCAAGGACAAGAATAGACTTCCTCATTACCACCATTTTCTACAACGAAATCAATAAACTTCCGAACTCCTTCTATATACCGTGGGGTTCTTCGACTAGATTCTTGCATCCACTGTTTGTCTATACTTGAAGACATATTATCCTGCTGTATCATACAATCGAACACATATGAACACATGAACATGAATAGTAGTTCAACAGAATGTGCATGTGCAACTATATGCACAATTGGCATGCTACTAGTACATGAGGATAAAATTTATGCGGCTGTGACTGATATTTGTAGAATGCAATGTCTGATTGCTTGAAGGTATAAACAAACATTTGATACCAATTAACTGACGACGATTCTGTAAGGAAATGAAACTGTTTTTGGTGTTCCAAATCTCCACCAACAGATTTTATTCCTCAAAGTCCCATTGCTAGCCTTATATAAATACAGTGACGTTGGAAAGGGACAGTTAAGTCACTAGCTCATAAAGATAAATGTTTGGCACCAAGGAATACACCATTTTATATACATGGCTTATATTAATAAATAAATCGAAGGAGATGAGGTTACGAGAGCAAATATGAACAATATGCTTAAACTAATGACATGTGTAGGAGTGTGTTTCTGCGTGCTAATATCATGGGAGCTTGCATTATCAAGACAATGCATGAAACAAAATTGTAATTGATTAAGTCAAATATGTTCTTTATACACCAGCTAACCCAAAATGTAACAGCTCTCACTTCTCTTTCATAGAAAGAAAGGTACAAAACAATTAATTACTTATTTTCTGTTAACAGCGAGTAGACAAGAATGCAAGTACGTCTCTCCTTAAGCAAGAAACATGGAGAGAGAGGAGAAACCAATTGGTAATATGATCAAACTGGCCATATCATTTTGATCATATCATTTCTACAGAATTTTATGATCATATCATTTTGATCATATCATCTCTACAACACTTTGTTTTTTGTACATGACAACGATCTCTACAACACTTTGTTTGTGTGTGTTTATATATGTACACATATGTATGTGTATACACGCACACACTACTATTTTCACTTGTAATTTTCTTGCCTTGAACGGTCACTGCTACGATTCAAGGAAGTTGC
Source organism: Allium sativum (assembly GCA_030737875.1). Lineage (NCBI taxonomy): Eukaryota > Viridiplantae > Streptophyta > Magnoliopsida > Asparagales > Amaryllidaceae > Allium > Allium sativum. Next base: position 587,615,378 of record CM060916.1, read on the forward strand.
TACTTCAATCCAAAATCATCTGCAACGTAATGTGCAACTTGCTACCTAACTTTGACAATTAGAAGGCACACTTTTATGATTAGCATGCATGTGTATCTTTTAAAAAAAATCAGTAGTTATCTTACTGAAAGTTATATATAAAACACCAAAATTTACAGATTCAGTTTATATATATATTAAATATCATACATTAGAAACTCATACTTTTTTGAATCGTAAGAGATGCATGGGAACTAATGTTGTTTATAATGATGATTATACAATTTAAAGCCTAATCCCATAATGCATGTATATCAATCGAGCTGTGTTATAATTTGTAGTTTTCAAATTGGATTATTGGGTGTGCTCCTCCCTCTTTCAGTGTGTTATATATAATGTATATGCATATGCTCTGTGTTATAATTAGTATAAATGGTTCAATGCATATGCATTTTATACCCTCTACCTACACTTACAGCAACTCACACATATAGAACTAAAGCTTATATTGGAAACTAACATATGCTCAGAAGTCCACATATGGAAAACCCAAATACTCATGTTCAAAATTGTACACATAAGGTTTGATATTCGAAACCTGGTATACAAAAATTCATTTTTTTTGAATTCTTTATTATTAAAACTCTCAATTTCAAAGAAACTTTATATTCTTTTAGTCATTTTATGTATTGAAACTTACATACATATATGAAATATCTTACATTAGAAACTCATAAATGAAACTTCATTTCCAAATCACATTTTTTTTTTAAATTTTTTTACTTGCAAAATCATATGATCATCACTAAATAAAATTAACGGGGACATTATCCCTAAGCAATATCATCAGACTTGCCACCAATATCAACGCAAAAGTTGCTGGTTTTATTTTAAACGATCAAAATATAACAAATTACCTTTTAACATCAACGTAAAAGAAACAGCAAAACAGTCTTCTTGAAGGAATAACAGCATAAAAAAAACCTCGAAGGGATATTAATCAATGCACGCTCCTTTTACCAAGTAGATATACCCTGCATCATCACCACAGAATAGGAACACCACGATAAAGTACATGTAAATTACAAGGAAAAAAGTGCGAAAAAGCATCCGGTCCTTCATCATTATCCTATTCAACTTCCCATTTCTTCTCCTCGACCTCGATCAATGTAGCAATAACTACATCAAGTTCTCTTCCAACCACATAATTCTTTCCATTCTCATCATCGCCAGCAAATGCACAGGGGAACTTTAGTAGCTTGGGTATTCCACTTCCTTTCACTTGCAACCATGAGTCCGTCATATGGTCGTACACCTTCACATTTGTGTTGCTGGTCTTATTAGGCATAAAAAGATTAGACCCCAATGCTACGGCTGAGCCTGTCCAGCCCCTACTCATCCCCTCAGGCATGTTCTCCCATCTGTTCAGTTCAGTATTATAGATGCTGCCATCGAATATAGTTTCAAAGGCCACTTCCACCCTTCTGTTACATATATCTTCTTTCCTATAACAGTTGCATCGTAGTTGCTAAAGTTCCCAAAATATACAATAATATCGTTAGCATATACAAACACAATGCGATATGCCTCCACAAACTCGTTACGTGCATCCTGTCAGAAGCCCATTCACTTATTCAAACCAATACAAAGGCTTAAATCTACTTAGTTCCATACTGTTCGGTCCAAACTCATTACATGCATCCACCTTCCTAAAGAAACAGTGAAACGGCCCGCAAATCCGAGCTATCTGAGTTGACTAAATACACCACACGTCCAACCCAAATAACACAGAAATACGACTCATTATTAGAAAGAAGATAGAGGGTGAGAATAGATAAGATAGAAAACTTAGAATAGAAGAAAAACGAAGATCACAAACTCACAGCGGAACGAATAAAATATATTATATAACATAACTTTTGAAATACAAATCTGTTTTGTACATATACACATACCATCATCAGAGTACATATAACATTTGATCCAGCGGAAGTAACTCTAGATAACTAACGTTGAAGCCTTCTGCTTCAAGCTCCTCCAAGTGTATCTGTAAAAGCCTGAAACACTTGACTGCCCGTACAAATTTGGGCACCCAAGAGTTTAGGGAAAACAAAACAAAATAAACTCTGGGTCAGTCATGGGACTGGTGTGAGTAAACTCCAACCACTTGTTTAACTTTAAAAATCCTTTCAAAAGAAAAGATAATAGTAAGACCAGTCCACACATAAACACGGACGGTTTTTACCTTACTATAACCCAAAACACTTTGATACGAAAATCCAGTGATATTATAATAATGTCTACATCAAGTAAATAACCAAATAGCAGAACGCTGGCATCTCACGCTCCACATAGATAGTATAAAATCAAAAACCGCATGGCGCTTATTGGAGATTGGATTCCCAACATGACAAGGTATGGGACCACCTTCCGACAGTGCATCTCTAGAGGCGAATACACCTGGGTTCAACAAGAACGTCTTGCAACCCGGCCCACACATGACCGACCACTCATTTCGCTTGAGTGTATCGAATGTATATCACCAACGGTTGGACTCAAACCACCGTTTCCCGAATGGGCAGAATCGATAGATTTAGAAACAAAAGGAATTTCTCTAGATAGGTGATTATACACCCTAATGGGTGCGACCCACATAGCCATGCTGCCTGCCCGATTTTTGTCCTTTCCCGGTTGTTGAGGCCTGAGGCTACGCATACTTACCATTCATTGATAGCACAATCACTTTGAATGCCACATCGTCAGATCCGTTAATCACTAGTTGAGTTTGCACAAATATTCTGGATATTATGCTAAGGGATAAATCCGTTGCAACCATATATATTCATACAGACCAACCCATTTGATCATTGGAAATACTTTGTCAGACATTCGTCCATTTACGTTCGTTCTGGGATTGAACGAAACCGAAGGCACTATTTCTATAGAAAAGCCCTTGCACTTTACTCCGTCTTCAATATATTCAGCATACTTGGTTCGCAACGCTTATGCCGATACGGAGTGGTTCTTCGGATAATAATCCAACCGGTCTCTCCATATTGACAACGATGGTCAAAACTTCGATAGTCTGTGATTTAACTATCGAATAAAAACAAGTGTTCATCCAAACATATCAAACAAATCACTGGGCCCTTTAATTAATATTTCATTAATTAAATCACTTCTCCCTTTCCTTATCAATATTTGTTAACCAAATATTTCAATAATCATCTTGGCCCTTTTCGCTATTTTTGATTTCGTTTTCTTATCGAATTCTATATATATCGATATATAGATTTCTAATTGTCAAATTTCTTAAAAATATTCTAACTCCTTAAATTCCCGGAAAAATTCGCCATAACCTCCCCTGTATCGGGAGCATCGGGAAATTTCAAATAGCTTCCCGGTATCTTCCTCAATCAAAAAGAAAAAGGAAAAGCCAAGCGGCTTGCCGATACGGCGCATAAACTCTCATATATGAATTAAACATGTACCTTATTGTCGAGCACATAAATTAAAAATCTTCATATACTTCATCCCATATCTGTTTAACACCTGTTCACCTGTTTCCAATTCAATTCAATACCATCTAATCGTTTGAATTCAGTTTCGCCCGATTATTCTTTAAATCGGCCATTTTGCCTATTGCACTTCTTTGTTGAACATAACATGTTCAAACAAAATGTTTAACTCGTTCATAACCAAATCGAATTTCAATTTCAATTCTAGTTCCCTGTTTGATTTCGAATATAAATTTTCAAATCGAATTCGCTTATTCAAACCCCAATATCCCTTCGAAATCTCATTAACTAATTTCTTTTCGAATTAGTTAACTCTATTCAATAAATCAAAAATCTGATTTCTGTTTCAAAAATCAACTCATTACTCCACTGGAGTTCACATATATATTTTTTTATAACTCAAATCTGGATTTTTCTGAATAGAAATTTCGATTTTTATTTGCTTAAAATCCTTTAATATCATTAAATAAACCGTTATGGTTTTATAATGGTTCTGGCGCTGTTTTTCTGAAAATTTGATTTTGACAGATCTCAAAATCTATACGACGAAATTCAGATTTTTCTCTTTCATTAGAAAACTATTATCAAACCGGTCCTGACGTTTCTTGTTTCGAAGAATTCCGACTTCAATTGCACTCTGTATACTTAATTGAAGTTCGAATTGCCAATTTACGAACTGCAGCGCTGCGGCGAGTTCGTTTTAATTATATATATATATATATATAAGCCTTTTAAACTTCTTTAAAATGAATTCAACTCCATTTATATATATTCATATATATTTCAAATTCCATTTGAATCTTACATTTCAAATTCCATAGTTTCAAATCCTGTATTCAAATCCCATTTGAAATCCTTTATTCGAATTCCATTCAAATCCTTTATTTAATTTCCACCTTAATTCAACTCCTTTTTGAATTTCTATATTTGAAATTCATACTTGAATTTAGATATTCAACTCCATTTTGAATTCACTTTTTGAAATTCAAATATTCAAACCCCATTTGAATTTCTATGTTCAAATCTATTTCCAACTCTATTTGAATTAAAATATTCCAATTTTCTTTCAAACACCATTGAATTCTAAATTCGAATTCATTTACAAATACCATTTGAATTCTAAATTCAAATTCATTAGTTAAACTCCACATTTAATTTTCTTGAATCCCAATACCTTAATTTATTCCTTTGAATTAAATTCCACTTTAAATTCTATAATCAAATCCCTTTTGAATGGTTATATTTGAAAATCATATTTGAATTTAAATATTAAACTTCATTCAAATTTCTATTTGAAATCTTATATTTAAATCCCATTGGAATTTCTTTATTCAAACCCATTTGAATTCCTTTGAATTCAAATTCCATTTCAAACCATTTGGATTTCCTATTCCACTTTGAAATCCTATTTTCAAAGTTTATTTCAAACTCTATTTTGAAATTCTATATTCAAATCCCTATTTGAATTTCTTTATTCAAATTCTGTTTCAAATTCAACCCTTGAATTTCTATTTCAAATCTCTATTCAAATTTCATATTTAAATTCCATTCAAATCTCTATTCAAATTTCACATTTGAATTCTTCTTTGAAATTCTATATTTCAAATTCCATTCAAATTTTTCTTTGAAATTTTATATTTCAAATACTATTTAATTCTTCTTTGAAATTTTATATTTCAAATACTATTTTCTATTTGAACTCTTATATCCACTTTCTTTAACCAAGTCTCGACTTCAATTCCTTTTGAAATCGATATTTCTATTTTTCTTTTGACGATAGATTTCTCATTCAAATTTCACACTTGTATTTCTATTTCTGAATTATCAAACGATAATCCTTTTCTCTTCATTTTATAACTTCGTTATAAAAGAACTATTTATAAGCTTCGTTTATAAAGGAACTACTTGTTATATTTTTCAAGAACAAGTTTATGTTTTTATTCCCATTTAAAAATTCAAATTCTATTTAAAAATAGAATTTTTCCCTTTTTAAATCTCCAATATCCTTCCACGATATTTTTTTAAATATCATTACTTAAGCCCAGTGATAAAACACACAAGCAACCAATTATTTATTTTTCTAACACATCATATATAACAATATATATGCAATCAAATAAACAAACAGATAATATATTTTTGAGGAATCCAGTTGGATTCCTCCAACCTGTTTTCCTGCATCCACAGATGTTAGCACATAAATAATACCAATTCTGCTTCGTGGCAGAATATCGCGGTATAGAAGGTCATCCACTAATCATAGCGTGGGGCGTATAGGGTAATCATCCGCTCTGAAACTGCGGGCATCCGCTAATGAGACTGCGGGAATCCAACCAATCAACCAACCCAATATATATATATATATAGCCTAAATAACTAATATATATAAAACAACCAGAAAACATTCACACAAGCAACAGACAATTATTTTTAATGAAATAAAAATAATTCTAAAGGTGAGTGAGATTTACTCACCATGATTTTCCTTTTGTTGAAACCTGTTCCAATCCAAATTCTATTGCGTAGATAGAGTGGCTATGAATCTAACACCTTTGGTTTGATCCAATATGGTACCCTATGAACGAGTTGAATTATTTCACCACTTTGAAATATATATATATATAACCCTATACATATATACACATATATATATATATTAACACTTTTAGTTAATTATCATTTACTACTAGTTTATTTTCTTTCCCCAAACTGATTATAAAAATTTAAATTTCCAAATATATAAAATAATTTTCGGCATTTAAATCAAAATCATTTCACACAAAAAGTTAAGTTAATTTCTTATCTTGAAATAAATTCATATCTTAACAATCTAATTTAGCTTATAAATTTTTGATAACCCTTTACCTGTATTTATTTATTCAAATAAATCGATTTATCATTTATTCAAATTACAATCAAAGAAAAAAAATCTTTATTTGAATAAATAAAATTAATCAGATAAAAATTTTGATTACCTTAATTTTCTGAAATCACTTTCTTCCTCTGCCGAATCCCCCAAATCACCAAGTTCGGTCTCCAATTCTTCACTGCCGCATCCCCTATCCCCTTAGGTACGAATTACATCAGAACGTTCAAACTCCTTCGCGATGACCGTCGAACCCAGAAACCAACTCGCGAACCCCAGAACCCACGATGTCGAACCCTGAAACTTCGGCAACCCCCACTGCGCCACCCTGAGCCTTTTCGCACCATCAGACCCCCCAGAACCCAACCCTAATCACGAGCGTCCCCTTATTTGCAAGCGGCTCTGGCTCATCGCCGAGCTTCGGCGGTTCCGATTTCCAATTTCCCTCTTCTTCTTCTTTTTTTTTTTTTTTTATTGAATGAGAGGTTCGGTTTTCGTGATTTGTCTGAGGAAAAGAAACAAAGGGGGAATGAAAAATACTTCGTTGGTTACTGAGTGGAGAATGGAGGCGTTGGCTAAATTTATAGAAGTGCGATAGCAGACAATAAGGACATAGCCATTACATTTCGGTTTTTCTTTGCTTTGAAGAAAGGAGACAATCTCTACAGCTCGAGAAGGAAATTAGTCTGCGCGATTTTAACATTGGTCGGCTCTGTATAAATTTTAGGGTGGCTGAAATGATGTGATTAAATTTTGATTTGATTTTCTAATTAAATAACCAAAATATCTCGCGGTCCTTTTAATTTAAAACCCCGAACTGCTATTTTCAACGTAGCGATTTACGTCTTCAGATTATGGTGTTATTTTAAAATTCACGGAACTGACTCTGTAATTTAATTCGACTAAATAAAGGAAATAACAATTTAAATAAAAATTCAATTTAAAATATAAAAATGGTTTCAAATAATTTAAATTATCGATAACTATCGTTATAATTCAATATATAATTTATATTAGTCATTTGAATCTTATTGATTCAGTTTTAAATTCTGAATCCAATTATTTATCGTTTCCATAATATGGTAATTAAATATATTAGATATTTATTCATACACCGATTATTAAATTGATAAATTCAATATAAAAATCAACTTATTATCCTAATTAAATAATTAAAATAAATTTAAATACTTAATATTAACTGGCTAAAAATCCGGGTCGTTACATTCTTCCCCCCTTAAAATAATTTCGTCCTCGAAATTGCTAAGGTAGGAAACATGGTACAAATCTATTACTTTTCAACATCTCACTTATGTTGAAACTCAACTCCTCATATTTAATTTCAACCAAAACTTTTGGTTTCCATTCATATGCATTCTAGTTCATATTCACTTCAATTTATTTCAAATTGATTCTAGTCAATTTATTCACCTCGAACCATTTAACTTGCTTCAGTTAAATTTTAATTCCAGAATCCAAATCACAGGGTTTTTATTTCAAATCCTTTGAAATACATAAATGTATACTTATTTATTTTCATCTCAATTCAAAACATTTGAATTTTCAATTTACTTGTTTTCTTTCAAAACAAATTTCCATCAAAAACTTTTCTAAGGTAGCAATCCATTACTTAGAAACTCGGAAATGAACACTGATGATGTTGCAATCATCATCAGAATAATTTCCCAGCCACTGAAGTGAGTTCAGTGCTTTATCATTTTAAAAATCAATTCAAAATGATTTTTATTCAAAACCTTTTCAAAATAAAACTATATTATTTTAATTACTTTGAAAAATATTTTTCAACTTCCCAGGATTTTGAATTCTTAATCCTGGTTTGAATTTAATTCTAATTCATCTCATTTGTATATATAATTCCTATATAAATTCTATTTGGTTATAAATAACCATTTATAATCTCATTTGATTATAAAGTCAACATCCAACACATCCATATAATAATAATTCTAGAAAATTACTCTTTCTATATCAAAATAGAAATTTCGGGTAAAATTATTTCATTTACCCACTTTAAAACAATATCATGTCGTATTTTCTGTCCAAGTGTTTACAAACTCCTATCGACGTCGTGGCGTCCCACGATTCGATCAGAATTCATAAACCACTCAACAGACCAGCCAACACAATATAAAACGAATTTTATATCAATTAACAAATACGCTCTCTCGTATATACACTCAACTCATTCTAGGGTACTACTGACCCTATCTCTAATGAGCACATGCCACACAAGCCTAGGTATTCGCTCAACCTAAGCTCTGATACCAACTGAAACGGCCCGCAAATCCGAGCTATCTGAGTTGACTAAATACACCACACGTCCAACCCAAATAACACAGAAATACGACTCATTATTAGAAAGAAGATAGAGGGTGAGAATAGATAAGATAGAAAACTTAGAATAGAAGAAAAACGAAGATCACAAACTCACAGCGGAACGAATAAAATATATTATATAACATAACTTTTGAAATACAAATCTGTTTTGTACATATACACATACCATCATCAGAGTACATATAACAATTGATCCAGCGGAAGTAACTCTAGATAACTAACGTTGAAGCCTTCTGCTTCAAGCTCCTCCAAGTGTATCTGTAAAAGCCTGAAACACTTGACTGCCCGTACAAATTTGGGCACCCAAGAGTTTAGGGAAAACAAAACAAAATAAACTCTGGGTCAGTCATGGGACTGGTGTGAGTAAACTCCAACCACTTGTTTAACTTTAAAAATCCTTTCAAAAGAAAAGATAATAGTAAGACCAGTCCACACATAAACACGGACGGTTTTTACCTTACTATAACCCAAAACACTTTGATACGAAAATCCAGTGATATTATAATAATGTCTACATCAAGTAAATAACCAAATAGCAGAACGCTTGCATCTCACGCTCCACATATATAGTATAAAATCAAAAACCGCATGGCGCTTATTGGAGATTGGATTCCCAACATGACAAGGTATGGGACCACCTTCCGACAGTGCATCTCTAGAGGCGAATACACCTGGGTTCAACAAGAACGTCTTGCAACCCGGCCCACACATGACCGACCACTCATTTCGCTTGAGTGTATCGAATGTATATCACCAACGGTTGGACTCAAACCACCGTTTCCCGAATGGGCAGAATCGATAGATTTAGAAACAAAAGGAATTTCTCTAGATAGGTGATTATACACCCTAATGGGTGCGACCCACATAGCCATGCTGCCTGCCCGATTTTTGTCCTTTCCCGGTTGTTGAGGCCTGAGGCTACGCATACTTACCATTCATTGATAGCACAATCACTTTGAATGCCACATCGTCAGATCCGTTAATCACTAGTTGAGTTTGCACAAATATTCTGGATATTATGCTAAGGGATAAATCCGTTGCAACCATATATATTCATACAGACCAACCCATTTGATCATTGGAAATACTTTGTCAGACATTCGTCCATTTACGTTCGTTCTGGGATTGAACGAAACCGAAGGCACTATTTCTATAGAAAAGCCCTTGCACTTTACTCCGTCTTCAATATATTCAGCATACTTGGTTCGCAACGCTTATGCCGATACGGAGTGGTTCTTCGGATAATAATCCAACCGGTCTCTCCATATTGACAACGATGGTCAAAACTTCGATAGTCTGTGATTTAACTATCGAATAAAAACAAGTGTTCATCCAAACATATCAAACAAATCACTGGGCCCTTTAATTAATATTTCATTAATTAAATCACTTCTCCCTTTCCTTATCAATATTTGTTAACCAAATATTTCAATAATCATCTTGGCCCTTTTCGCTATTTTTGATTTCGTTTTCTTATCGAATTCTATATATATCGATATATAGATTTCTAATTGTCAAATTTCTTAAAAATATTCTAACTCCTTAAATTCCCGGAAAAATTCGCCATAACCTCCCCTGTATCGGGAGCATCGGGAAATTTCAAATAGCTTCCCGGTATCTTCCTCAATCAAAAAGAAAAAGGAAAAGCCAAGCGGCTTGCCGATACGGCGCATAAACTCTCATATATGAATTAAACATGTACCTTATTGTCGAGCACATAAATTAAAAATCTTCATATACTTCATCCCATATCTGTTTAACACCTGTTCACCTGTTTCCAATTCAATTCAATACCATCTAATCGTTTGAATTCAGTTTCGCCCGTTTATTCTTTAAATCGGCCATTTTGCCTATTGCACTTCTTTGTTGAACATAACATGTTCAAACAAAATGTTTAACTCGTTCATAACCAAATCGAATTTCAATTTCAATTCTAGTTCCCTGTTTGATTTCAAATATAAATTTTCAAATCGAATTCGCTTATTCAAACCCCAATATCCCTTCGAAATCTCATTAACTAATTTCTATTCGAATTAGTTAACTCTATTCAATAAATCAAAAATCTGATTTCTGTTTCAAAAATCAACTCATTACTCCACTGGAGTTCACATATATTTTTTTTATAACTCAAATCTGGATTTTTCTGAATAGAAATTTCGATTTTTATTTGCTTAAAATCCTTTAATATCATTAAATAAACCGTTATGGTTTTATAATGGTTCTGGCGCTGTTTTTCTGAAAATTTGATTTTTGACAGATCTCAAAATCTATACGACGAAATTCAGATTTTTCTCTTTCATTAGAAAACTATTATCAAACCGGTCCTGACGTTTCTTGTTTCGAAGAATTCCGACTTCAATTGCACTCTGTATACTTAATTGAAGTTCGAATTGCCAATTTACGAACTGCAGCGCTGCGGCGAGTTCGTTTTAATTATATATATATATATATATATATAAGCCTTTTAAACTTCTTTAAAATGAATTCAACTCCATTTATATATATTCATATATATTTCAAATTCCATTTGAATCTTACATTTCAAATTCCATAGTTTCAAATCCTGTATTCAAATCCCATTTGAAATCCTTTATTCGAATTCCATTCAAATCCTTTATTTAATTTCCACCTTAATTCAACTCCTTTTTGAATTTCTATATTTGAAATTCATACTTGAATTTAGATATTCAACTCCATTTTGAATTCACTTTTTGAAATTCAAATATTCAAACCCCATTTGAATTTCTATGTTCAAATCTATTTCCAACTCTATTTGAATTAAAATATTCCAATTTTCTTTCAAACACCATTGAATTCTAAATTCGAATTCATTTACAAATACCATTTGAATTCTAAATTCAAATTCATTAGTTAAACTCCACATTTAATTTTCTTGAATCCCAATACCTTAATTTATTCCTTTGAATTAAATTCCACTTTAAATTCTATAATCAAATCCCTTTTGAATGGTTATATTTGAAAATCATATTTGAATTTAAATATTAAACTTCATTCAAATTTCTATTTGAAATCTTATATTTAAATCCCATTGGAATTTCTTTATTCAAACCCATTTGAATTCCTTTGAATTCAAATTCCATTTCAAACCATTTGGATTTCCTATTCCACTTTGAAATCCTATTTTCAAAGTTTATTTCAAACTCTATTTTGAAATTCTATATTCAAATCCCTATTTGAATTTCTTTATTCAAATTCTGTTTCAAATTCAACCCTTGAATTTCTATTTCAAATCTCTATTCAAATTTCATATTTAAATTCCATTCAAATCTCTATTCAAATTTCACATTTGAATTCTTCTTTGAAATTCTATATTTCAAATTCTATTCAAATTTTTCTTTGAAATTTTATATTTCAAATACTATTTAATTCTTCTTTGAAATTTTATATTTCAAATACTATTTTCTATTTGAACTCTTATATCCACTTTCTTTAACCAAGTCTCGACTTCAATTCCTTTTGAAATCGATATTTCTATTTTTCTTTTGACGATAGATTTCTCATTCAAATTTCACACTTGTATTTCTATTTCTGAATTATCAAACGATAATCCTTTTCTCTTCATTTTATAACTTCGTTATAAAAGAACTATTTATAAGCTTCGTTTATAAAGGAACTACTTGTTATATTTTTCAAGAACAAGTTTATGTTTTTATTCCCATTTAAAAATTCAAATTCTATTTAAAAATAGAATTTTTCCCTTTTTAAATCTCCAATATCCTTCCACGATATTTTTTTAAATATCATTACTTAAGCCCAGTGATAAAACACACAAGCAACCAATTATTTATTTTTCTAACACATCATATATAACAATATATATGCAATCAAATAAACAAACAGATAATATATTTTTGAGGAATCCAGTTGGATTCCTCCAACCTGTTTTCCTACATCCACAGATGTTAGCACATAAATAATACCAATTCTGCTTCGTGGCAGAATATCGCGGTATAGAAGGTCATCCACTAATCATAGCGTGGGGCGTATAGGGTAATCATCCGCTCTGAAACTGCGGGCATCCGCTAATGAGACTGCGGGAATCCAACCAATCAACCAACCCAATATATATATATATATAGCCTAAATAACTAATATATATAAAACAACCAGAAAACATTCACACAAGCAACAGACAATTATTTTTAATGAAATAAAAATAATTCTAAAGGTGAGTGAGATTTACTCACCATGATTTTCCTTTTGTTGAAACCTGTTCCAATCCAAATTCTATTGCGTAGATAGAGTGGCTATGAATCTAACACCTTTGGTTTGATCCAATATGGTACCCTATGAACGAGTTGAATTATTTCACCACTTTGAAATATATATATAACCCTATACATATATACACATATATATATTAACACTTTTAGTTAATTATCATTTACTACTAGTTTATTTTCTTTCCCCAAACTGATTATAAAAATTTAAATTTCCAAATATATAATTTTCGGCATTTAAATCAAAATCATTTCACACAAAAAGTTAAGTTAATTTCTTATCTTGAAATAAATTCATATCTTAACAATCTAATTTAGCTTATAAATTTTTGATAACCCTTTACCTGTATTTATTTATTCAAATAAATCGATTTATCATTTATTCAAATTACAATCAAAGAAAAAAAATCTTTATTTGAATAAATAAAATTAATCAGATAAAATTTTTGATTACCTTAATTTTCTGAAATCACTTTCTTCCTCTGCCGAATCCCCCAAATCACCAAGTTCGGTCTCCAATTCTTCACTGCCGCATCCCCTATCCCCTTAGGTACGAATTACATCAGAACGTTCAAACTCCTTCGCGATGACCGTCGAACCCAGAAACCAACTCGCGAACCCCAGAACCCACGATGTCGAACCCTGAAACTTCGGCAACCCCCACTGCGCCACCCTGAGCCTTTTCGCACCATCAGACCCCCCAGAACCCAACCCTAATCACGAGCGTCCCCTTATTTGCAAGCGGCTCTGGCTCATCGCCGAGCTTCGGCGGTTCCGATTTCCAATTTCCCTCTTCTTCTTTTTTTTTTTTTTTTTATTGAATGAGAGGTTCGGTTTTCGTGATTTGTCTGAGGAAAAGAAACAAAGGGGGAATGAAAAATACTTCGTTGGTTACTGAGTGGAGAATGGAGGCGTTGGCTAAATTTATAGAAGTGCGATAGCAGACAATAAGGACATAGCCATTACATTTCGGTTTTTCTTTGCTTTGAAGAAAGGAGACAATCTCTACAGCTCGATAAGGAAATTAGTCTGCGCGATTTTAACATAGGTCGGCTTTGTATAAATTTTAGGGTGGCTGAAATGATGTGATTAAATTTTGATTTGATTTTCTAATTAAATAACCAAAATATCTCGCGGTCCTTTTAATTTAAAACCCCGAACTGCTATTTTCAACGTAGCGATTTACGTCTTCAGATTATGGTGTTATTTTAAAATTCACGGAACTGACTCTGTAATTTAATTCGACTAAATAAAGGAAATAACAATTTAAATAAAAATTCAATTTAAAATATAAAAATGGTTTCAAATAATTTAAATTATCGATAACTATCGTTATAATTCAATATATAATTTATATTAGTCATTTGAATCTTTTTGATTCAGTTTTAAATTCTGAATCCAATTATTTATCGTTTCCATAATATGGTAATTAAATATATTAGATATTTATTCATACACCGATTATTAAATTGATAAATTCAATATAAAAATCAACTTATTATCCTAATTAAATAATTAAAATAAATTTAAATACTTAATATTAACTGGCTAAAAATCCGGGTCGTTACAAACAGTGACCATGTCCCTTAAACCAACTCAGCTCACCCATCAGAAGCCCGAACTCCTCAAATTTGTCACACTATCGCATCCACAAATCAATAATAAGTTCAACATCAGTTCATCAATCAAAACCAGAGGCCGAACTGCCCATTATCCCTAAGCACAAATAATTAGTGAGTCCCATATTCTAATGCAAAAACCCATCGCGAACTCATCCTGTCACCGTCAAATCGAACCACCTAGTTCGCACAAGTACCAACGTCAGCTTCTCACACCAGTGCCGTGCTCAGACTCCCAAACCCCCTTTCGCCTTTAACGTCGTTGTCATCATTACACAATCATTTATAATAGAAAATTTTACAATGACACTAACCAAACTAATACGAAACTTCATGATCAATCAGTGATATGTGAACTAGGCAGAAGCACACAATCATTATAAGAAGGAGAAAAAAATACCAACCATTTTGATGAATTTGGAGCATACTATAGCAATCTATTGTAAGCAAAATACTTCAGTAAGATATTACTACTAAAATTGTGTGCAAGATTTTAGCTATTGAATTTGTTTCTCAAGCATTTGCCGTATTAATAAGAGCCGGTGAATGAGATTTTAAAATTTAAAATTTAAAATGATTTGGCTGTACTGGGATAAAGTCATCTCAAATTTCGTGCTGCCAAATAAGCGTTAATTATACGATGTTAGGGCATCTACAGCTAATTCGGCCTGAATATTCATTAACGCCAAAATCTTTTGTATTTCAGAATTTTTCAATACAAAACCCCTTTATCCTCCTCTCCTAAAAATCTCAACTTCATTTTCATCCAACTCTTTTTATTTTACTTTTATGTATAAATGAACTGCCTCTTAATGTTATGAACTTAGTAAAGTATCAATCATGATCTATGAATAAAATCGATCCAATCTCCCTACCACATACAAGGAACAATATTCATTTTAAGAATAGATGGCTGGACTGGGCTTGATTATGTGCCCAAAGTATTAATAACATGAATTTTATGATAAAATCTAACTGAATTATGAATAAAACGTAAGTTTTCAACAACTGAGACACAAAATCATCACTTTATTCACAATCATCCAATGAAAATAAAATACAACGCATGTAATAAGAAACCTAAAGATAGATCTTGTAAGGATTCAACTCACCTTAACTCCTTAATTCGATAGCTGAAACAATACGACCAATTCCTCAAAACTGCAAAATAATACGACCGTTCACATCATCAATCTTTATTCGATAGAGAAAAAAATACGACGCATGAACATTAATCGTCTTACCTGAAAACAAATGGATCGGAATTTCGATTGAGAGCGGTTTCGATCTAAAATTTAACGCAAATTTTTAAAGATCGATTCATCGCAAGAAATAGATCTAAAGGGACGTTGTATTTGGGGAACGTTTGTGTTTTGTTTTGAGAGCGTGAGGATAATGGGACACAGGGTGTCACGCGGTAACATACGAAAGTTAAAAAAAATCCCATTATCATTAGAACGGGTATAGTCCGTTCCAAACCTACCACGGCCTGTGACCATGCTAATTCAATTTGCCATGGCTTTTACCCGTTCCGAAATTACCACGGTCTGAAACCGTGGCAAATGCTCCGCTTTAGGGTGTGGCAAATCTGACATTATGGTGTAGTGTATATTCGATATCTCCTCCAACACTATTCGAATGGACTATATTCGATTAACTTCTCTAACTCTATTCGAATAAATTATATTCGATTAACTCTTTTAACTTTACTCGAATAACTATATTCGATTAACACTTTCTTTCGAATAACTATATTCGATTAACTCTTCGACTAACTCCTTTCGATTAACTAACTTCGAATAACTCCTTTGGATTACTAACTTCGAATAACTCCTTTGGATCAACTAACTTCGAATAACTCCTTTGGATTAACTAACGTCGAATAAATAATATTTGGTAACTCTTCTCAAATGAATAACATTTGATTTCCCCACTCGAATAAACTATATTCGATTACTCTCCCCTCGAATACACTATATTCGATAACTCTACTTCGAATAAGTCATATTCGGCAACTCTACTCGATTAACTCCACTTGGATAACTCTAACTGGTCAACTCTAACTGGTCAACTTTAACTGGTCAACTTTAACTGGTCAACTTTAACTGGTCAACTCTAACTGTTTATCTTTAACCGGTAAACTTTAACTGGTTAACTCAAATGGTTTAACCTAACTGGTTAACTCAAATGGTTTAACCTAACTTGATTTACTTGTCTCGATTAACTGAACTAATCCACTTAGTTTAACTTAGTTAATTCACTTTGATTGACTCTATCCGATTTACTTAGTTTAACTCAGCTAATTCACTTTAATTAACCCAACTAATTTACTTCGATTAACCAATTAGTTTAACTTGACTAATTCACTTAGTTTGACGCAACTAATTCACTTTGATTAACCACTTAGTTAACTTAACTAATTCACTTCGATTAACCACGTAGTTTAACTTAACTAATTCACATCGATTAACCACTTAGTTTAACTTAACAAATTCACTTCGATTAACTCGACCAATTCACTTGGTTAACTCGACCAATTAACAAATAAATATCTCCTTTAGTTTAATTCTATTTATTTAATCTCTAAATAAATATCCTTTATATTTCTTTTAACGAATATAATTCCTTTATATTTTGATTAACAAATATATCCCCTTATATTCGATTAACATATATATTCCCTTGTATTTGATTTACAAATATAATTCTTTTATATTTGTTTTTACCAACTATATTCCTTTATATTCAGAATCCTTTTTCTTATATATATATATATATAAAATCCCTTGATTTTATATAAATAAACTATTTTCAAAATATACTTTGAAAACCCCTCTCCTACATTTTGGTATTTCTCATGGTATTTAACACACCATATAACAACGATAAATATCGTCCCACCACACATAATCACACAGATTATATACATCACATTATATATCACAATATAAAAATCACAGTAAAATAACTATTGAGGAATCCTGTTGGATTCCTCCAACCTGTTTCCCTGCACCACAGATGTTAGACAATATAGGTAACATCACTTTCAGTTCCATATGATATATTCTGTTAAACAGAATTAATATAGAAATTTAACTAACTGACTAGCAGTTCAATCAACCAATCAACACGCAGTCAAACAGACAATTTTAACAGTTCTAACAATGCAACATGAAATTATAAACTGTTCAGAGTTAGTGAGATTTACTCACATTTGCGCGTTAACCGTTAAATAACGGTTTGCGTTCGATGTTTGAGACGGACAATTTATTTCACCATAAATTGTAACGAACTCTAATTCACTTCCAGTTGGTTCCATGGCGTAGCCACCGTCCATACGATCCCATCGGATCTTGTTACGCTCAATTCTAATCACGTTCTTACTCTGCTCATCATCTTCTTCCTGGACGTGTTCAAACCCAAAGCTTGCCATAACCGTGAATTTTACACCGTCCATTCTTCCACAACATTCAACGAAAAGCAACAACCCATCGTCCTCCCTTATCTCTTCGAAAACTACATCCTCTTCACCCTATTTTGTTTCACTCAAACACCATTACACTGTCGCGACCTGCCGAAACATTTCAACCCATCCCGCAACCCTTCTCCCCCCTTATGGCATCAATTTCTTCATGGTTTTTCTGAAATCGACTACACCTTCGAACTCCCTATCCGAAGAACCTCACAACCAACCCAAAAACACCCATTCCGCACCCTCAGCCTATAACGCGAACTCCACAGTTCCTCTCGCAACACAGATTTTGATCGACAGCTTTTGAATTCGAATTCTCCCAAAAATGGTATACATCTACGGTTTGATCTCCTAAACTCGAAAATAACCACACAAATTTCAATTGATGCCCGAAACCGTTGAACGATCTAACCCTAGTAACAAAACACCACGCTGTAGAAAATCTGTGCGAACAAGAACCACTCCGAACACCTCAATACTTATACGAGAATGAAAAGGATGATATCAGAAATTCAAATATATATTTGTGGTGATTTATGAATTGCTTTTAGGATTCATATTAATTTATGAAGGAAGATATCTTGTTTTTCTTTTAGCCTGATGGCGGCTCAGCAGTTTTGACTAGGGAGAAAGCTCTTGACGGCAAGCTAGGTTTATAAGGGTATTTAGTGGAAGAGAGAAGAGGACGTGTCCACTTTATGTCCATGCGGGGTGCGGAAATTGAGTGGAAGAGAGAAATGAACGTGCACCCCCCTTTTATGTCCATGCGTGGTGAAACAACAGACAAGAATTAGGAAGAATATAATATATATATATGGGACGTGGATGGTTTTATTGCATAGGACGTGGATGGTTATATTTCAAATGTTGGTTTGGTTGGGATACTTCAACGTGTATAAACCATGTACTATTGTTAATAAATTCTGTCCATTTGTGAAGTGTATCAACGTGGTTCTAGTTTTCAACGTGAAGTTGCACGCACTTTGTTTCACACAGTTCATTTGTTTTACGGACTGTCATAGACAGAATTAAGCATATCGATGTGTCAAGCAACGTATCACGATCCCAAAGATGTAATAATACCGGTAGATTAACTCATATTTTGAAACCCCAAAATTGTTGATTAAGGGTGCAAAATACTCCAAATAAAAACTGCTTATTTAATTTATTAAAAATTACAGTAAAATTCTAAAAATTAAATTATCACTATGTCCCAAAAGAACCTTGTCTAAATTCAAACCCGATATTCAGTTATTTTGAAATAACTGTTATGGTCGATAAACGATTCCATAGCGACTATTTTAAAATTTGATTTGGACATATCTCACAATCTCCACAACGAAATCCTGATTTTTCTCTTCCACTAGAAAGATATACTCCACCAGCTCCACACGTTTCTTGTTTCACAGAAATCCGGCTTAAAATGAATCATGTACATTCGGTTGAAGTTCAAATCGTCAATTTGCGAACTCCCGCGACGTTTCAGGTTAGTTTTAATTATAATTATAAATTATAAGTTTGAACGTTGTAATTTAAGTTATCGATATCGCCAAATCGATAAATAAATAATTAAATAAATTAATTATTCGACAGCTAACAAAACGCGCCATTACAGCGACATAGTAGGATGGGGTACTATGCCGTCTATGATTGATACATTATGATTTAAATGTTTATTATATATATACCCATATATATACACACTAATATTAAATCCGTTTTATCGTATCAAGCATCTTTTGACCATTATAAGGTAAAACCCTATCCTCTGGTTTGCGTTGCATTGTGTGATGGGACTTGGGTCTTATAATGGTTTCATTTTTTCTAAAAAAGCATTGCGATATTTGACGATTTACTTTATTTATGCACTGTCAATCAAATGGAGTAAACCCGTTCCGCGTTAACGGCGTGGTCCTGTGATTAGCCTACTTATTAAATAAGTTAAGTATAGAATTCTTACACCAGTCCTTGTTTGGCATGCCTGGTAATAGGATGCAGCATGATGGGGGTTCTCGCTTCGCGGTTTGGTGGCGAACGGGAAACTCTTACCCCCACATGTCCCTTTTTAGGGTTGGTAGGCTGCGGCCGGGGGATCCCGAAAGGGTCGCCGTAAAACAAGGTGTCTGGGGTACAACTGTAAGCGACGGTGGGTTTTACCTGCTATATTGGAGGATGAAGGGATGGTTGCAAAGCCTACCGGATTTCGCGGTGTCATTACATCTGGTATCAGAGCTCAGGTTAGCTCAAATCTTTCGGGTACAACTCGTTAGAACTAAATAGAAGACTCATCAGAGGTTGGATTAGTAATATCCAATAGGAATACTCATTAGAGATAGGATCAACAGTATCCTAGAATGAGAATACTCGTTAAAGATGGGGTTAGCAATGCCCTAGAATGAGTCAGTGTGAAGAAGAATTCATAATTAGCGTACTTGTTATTCTATATAATTCGATTTTAGAAAATATGATTTTGTATATATAAAAGTTATATTTTTGAAAATTTAATCAACTAATTGATTGATGATTGTGTTGTGTGAATATGAATTCAACTAATAAAATATTAAACAATTAATGAATGAAAATTAATTAAATTAGTTAAATAAACAACTTTAGCTTCATTTCCTTTTCGAGGACGAAAAGATTTTAAGTGGGGGAGATTGTAAAAACCCGCAAATTCTGGACCAATTTAAAATTTTTATTTTAGAAAATTTTAATGAATTTTGAGGTTATAATATAATTTATTATTAATAATAATGGCTAGAATTCATTTTTATCAAAGTTAAAACGAATAAAATTAATTTAAATATAAATGGAATTAGAAATAACGCAGTAGTTTGAAAAGTCAAACTTGAACTTTGACTGACCGTACATGATGCAAAATTTAACGGATTTTAGTGAAACCAAAAATATTAGAATCTATTTAAGAATATCTTTCTAACGAATCTGAAAAATTGAAATTTCATAGCGGAAATCAAAAGTAATGGCCAATTCAATTTTTAGAAAGGTCGCTGTAGAATTTATATAATATATATGGCCCGAAAGACTACTTTTCACATATGTAGGAATTTCGACTCGAAACCACTTCCATTGAGTTCGGAATGACATTTCTGCATTGAAAAACAGTAAACACTTATATATTTTGAGTTTCGAAAATTATTTGTTTAAAAATGTATTTTTAATATTAAATATATTAGCCTTGAAAATAGTCATTTTTCAAACGACCTCCGTTTTCGACGAAACCACTTTTGTTGGAACCGGAGTGTCAAATTATTGCTAGGTTTCAATTTTCAGAATTTTTCGAATTAATATGTGAGCGTGGCGGAGGAAAATGTGTTTTGACTATTTCAGTTAAATTTGAACGCCTTAAAAATAGCCATTTTTCGAACAGTCTCAAAATTCGATGAATATAATTTTGTTGGATTCGTATCGTCATAAGAAAGCTAAAAATATTTTCTTTAGAATTTTCTGAGGTCGTATGTGGCCCCGACATATTTAAATGTACGGTAGAAATTAAATTATTTATTTAATATTGTATTTTTAAACTCCGCCTGTGTAGTTTTCTATGCAGCATGTCCCAAGCCAGGGTAAAGGAGGAGGGTTGTGATAGGCTTGGCGAGCCAACGTAAAAACTTAGCCACTCTTATGGATATGGAACCTTATGATATATTAATTTTATTTTATTTTAATTTTGGGTTCCATATCTAGCCAACCCTAACTTGTTTGGGATATATGGCTTTGTTGTTGTTGTTGTATATAATATTGTATTTTTAAATTAAAACCGAAAAAAACGTACAGACATCAGAATTGGAGCCCGGGACATAGCCCATCGCGTTCAGAAGGCCTCAAAACGTTAAGATCGACAGTAAGCAGGCCCAAATCGAAGAAAGTCCGAAAATCCACCTTTTTAGCACAAATTTTGAAATTAAATATTAAAATAATATTAAAAAAATCGGCTGAAATCCTAAGTCACAATGGCAGCTGCCGTTTCAGATGTAGGGCTGAAATCATCCGATTTTCAAATGCTTAGATCTCTCAATTCGTTCAACGAAAATCGACGTATGATATACCAAATCGAAGAGAATTCAGAGAGCTACAAATCTATACGGTCAAGATCCGAAATAAAGCTACGGATTTCTCGAATTTCGCACCCAAAGCTGCCGACTTTGGGAGGCTGCTCGCGGCGGAGGGGCCCACCGTGATGGCCAGACTCGGGGGCGATAGGGGCTCTGGTGGAGGGCTTCAACATGGCGGTGTTTGATCGGCGAACGGCGGGCCGAGGCGTGGTGCGTGCAGAAGGATGGACGGTGAAGGTATGGGTTCGGCGGTTTCACTGTGAACGGGAAAGAAGAAGGTCTAAATATTTTATTATTTTAATTTATTTAATATTTAATTCTTCCAATGTTTAAAAATCGATAACTTCTTCATACGAGGTTCGTTTGACGAACCATCAGTTGCGTTGGACTCGTCTTTCCGAGATCTTCGCGACGGCGCAGACTAGAGCTGATTCCGAGACAGTCAAATTTTCAGCAAAAATCAATGTGAGATTATTTATTTAAAATTAATAATAAATTAAATTATTTAAATTGCGATGTAATATATCTATGATTACGTTTCAGTTCTGTTTGGTATTGGTAATGGATGATTCTATGTTTGTATTGAATAGTATAGATCCATGTGATTGTCACTTATTCTATGTTATAACCTTGTTTAGATTTGAATTGATTTACTTATCAATTCAAAATAAAAGAATATGGTTGTCACCATTTATATGTCATCACTTTGTTTAGATTTGAGTTGATCAAATTTTCAATTACAAAAGAATAAAAAGATTTTATTTTGTTTGCATCCCTCGATGTGAACAAAATTACAGAAGAATAAAAAGATTATATTTTGTTTGCGTTCCTCGATGCGAACAAAATGTTTAAAATAAAAGAGAATAATACTTTGTTTGCATCCCTTAACGCGAGCAAAGTGTTAGAATAAAGATTGTTAGAAAAAAAATTATATTTTTATTTTTGTTCTTAAAACACAAATAAAACTTGAAAGTAAAACTTACTTTTTTTTTATTTATATTTTATAATGTAAATATCACTTGAAAACAAAACTTACTCTTTTTTTTTACATTTTATAAAGTAAACATGACTTGAAACTAAAATTTACCTTTTTATTTACATTTCAAATGTAAATATAACTTGAGAATAAAATTTACCTTTTTATTTATATTTTATAATGTAAAAATAAACTTGCTTTCTTTGTTTTGCATTTACAATGCAAACAAACCTTTCAAAACAAAATTGTTTATTATATTTTTATTTACTTTCCATGTGTAAATGAAAAGAGACAAAATTGTTTCATATATTTTTTATGTACACTACATGTGTAAATAAAAGGACAAAATTTGTACACACATTTTTATTTACATTCTATTTGTAAATAAAAGAAACTGAAATAGAGGTTATTATTTTTATTGTAAATCATTACAATAAAAGAATGGGCATTAAAGATTTTATTTTTTAAAAGCTATATCTTCATGTAATATTTAAAATAAAAAGATTTGCTTTTATTGTCAAAAGAGTTACAATAAAAAGATGTGATTCAATAGATAACGTTTTTATTGACAAATTGTTACAATGAAAAGATTTAATATTTTTATTGATAATTTGTTCAAATAAAAAATAGGACATTTAAAATTTCATTTTTTATGAAATACCATTTTATAAAAAGATTATGTTTACATTTTTATTTTGTCACATTAGAGAAATAGAAATGTAGGATTACATTTTGTTGTAATTTTCTTTTATTAAAGAGATTAGATATTAAAACTTGCATTTATAATGTAAAATTGTTTACAACAAGAGTGGTAGGAAATTAAAATTACATTTTAATTGTAAGGTTATTTTATTTAATAAGTTAGATTTCAATAAAAAGTTTAGAATTCGGAAATTATGTTTTTATTTCCAAATTGATTAAAATATTAAGAATAGATTTTAAAACCACATTTCTATTGTCATTCTACATTCAGTAAAGAGTTGTATTTTTATTGGCATTTCTTGATGCAAATAAAACAAGGATTTAATAGTGATATCTTTATTTACATTTTTAATGTAAATAAATACATGGAGTAAAAAGGGTATAATTTATTTGCATTCTAGATGAAAATAAAAGAATAGATTAACGGGTTGCATTTTTATTTACGATTCCAATGTAAATAAAAGATTCCATTTTATTCTTAAATTATTTATAAAGATTAGAATTGAAATAAAGGATTTCACCTTTATTTTCAACTAGTTAAAATGAAATAGTGTTGAAATTAAAGAGGTAGATTTTTATTGTCATTTTATATACAATAAAAAGGTGAAAATAAAAAAGGTAGTATTTTTATTGACATTCTATATGCAATGAAAATAGTAGATTTAAAGGTAATATTTTTATTGACATGTTAATATGCAATAAAATAGAAGAGCTTAGAATATGAATCGCTGCTTTTTATTTTGTTAAGCTAGAATTGTTGACAAAATAAAATTACGACTTTATAATCACTTTGTTGAAATAGAATTGTCAACAAAATGCCTATATCGCTTATATACATTTTTGGTTGAAACTAAACTTTTATGCAAATAGAATAATCATTTTTATTTGCATAATGAGCAATGAAATTTATATGCAATGATACTAACCATTTTAAATTGCATATTATACAATTGAATTTATAGGCAAATACATAAAAATCACTTTTTACTTGCAGTCTATATTAGAATTTATATCCTAAAATAAGGATGATATTATCGGTCAAATACATACATTAGGAATGTAGAGGGAAATTATTTGAGTAAAATACATTTTTTATTCGACATTAGGAATAAATGACATGTTTGATTATTATCATCAACTTGTTAGCAAAACTGAAATTGGTTAAATCCATTAACCAATTATTTGTTTATTTTTATGAAGTTGTTGGTTGAAAACCCCACACGGGTGTTGGGATGAAAATTCACATACACTAATCCCAATATTTAGTTGTATGTTGATCGTTAGATCGACAGGCTGTGATGAGCGTTATTATTTAATTTTAACGCTTACACAGTGGAAATTACACTTTGGATGTAATGGATGACTTGATGATTATACTGTTATTGTCATATATATGATGTGTGTGAAATCCATGTAACCCAAATTAGATGGTAAATGTTTGAGTCGCATTTCGATTCAGGTGTTCTTTTAAATAAGAATATTTTTACATTAGAAATCCTTTTCATATAAAGTATATATTTTTTTTTTCAAAATATACATTGTTAATTGAGTATATGTTAAACCAAGGAATATTTGTAAAAGATAAAGATTTGTAAAATAAAGAATACTTCTCATTTAGAATCTTTTATGTAAAGAATATTTTTATGATTATTTTAATTATGTTTTTAAAGGGTTACTAGCATTTGCAATCATATTTTGTGATATGAAATAAATTGAGATGTGAAGTGGATTTATCGTGGACGATGTTTTTAAACGACATTTGTCCTTTAATCCAATTTACGTTGAAATTATTATTTGGAACTTATGAGCCTATTTTATAGATTTAAAAAGGCATTTTCTAAAAATCAAGTTTTTCCCATTAATATATTAAAAAGGAATTAAGTGGAAATTCGATTGGTAATAATCGAAATGGGCTTCTGTAAAAGAAAACCGATATTATATATGGAATTTAAGAGGCTTTGCCGTTATTCCATTTATATTATTAGTCTGATACAGAAATCTATATCGATTATGTATTGATTGGATTTCTGTGGAATTCCATATTTTAGAAATTGATTTATAGATTTTATTTTAAATATTTATCGTTGATAAAGTTAATGAGAATCTTCTAAAACAAATATCTTATTAAAATAATATTCTGAGTTGGGATGTGACGAAATGTGTGATTTTCCAATATTTGTTTTTAATCCCAAAATACGCGAGTTATTCAGAAAAACCGGGTTTAACCCATTCTGAATAATCATCACGACATCAAGAGTCGAAGATGAAGACGGTGACTGAAGACCGAAGGTTTTCACATCGTTGGGATGATGATGACTGGTATCTTGAATTGGGATTGGCCTTCCGAGGCAAGGTATTTGGTAATGATCGTCCAAACGCATTTGGAGATCGACGGACACGTTGTTTCGCTCAGACCCAGAGTGGACTTGTAAATGGATTGCGTGTCTGACATTGTATTCCTTTCTACTGTATTTGTTGAACGCTACTGATTATATATTTCTGTTTGGTGGTGAAGAATTTATTCTTTACTTATCACCTTTCTCTAAGTCGTATGAGCTTAGAGGTTATATATATATTGGTAGATGATCAATAATATGGTAGGGTCTGACAATGTGGTACGCCAAGATGCAAATTGATCAAGGCTTTTGTTGAAAAGCAGGGCCTTGTGGAATGATCAAAGCATAGCCTATTACGGCATAGCTTTGTGTATATCGTGACTTCGTGAGCCTCACACCCCGGTATGAGTCAAAAACGGGATATGGACCGTGGGAAGTGCACACGTTTCTTTCTAGCTAGAGTGGTGTCAGTGACCTACCAGCCCTGACATTTTACTTATGTGGATGATGGATTTTGAGGCGTCTCGGATTTTTATAGGCCGATAGTGGTCATATTATAGGTTCAAAGGAACCGGGAAGCGTGTGTTCAGGCATAACCAATCCAATGCCGATAGGCGGGGACCGGCCCTACCGTTCCAAGGGTTCACTGCGGGGGATCCTGAGGCATTTGCTAGAGTGTCTCGAATCGGAGAGGAGCTTGCCCCTAGCCTCGACTTATGATGGAAATCCAATTTCCAATACGACCTTGCGGTTTTGATTGTAGAACTAGTATGGCGACATAGTAGGATGGGGGTACTATGCCGTCTATGATTGATGCATTATGATTTAAATGTTTATTTATTATATATATACCCATATATACACACACTAATATTAAATCCGTTTTATCGTATCAAGCATCTTTTGACCATTATAAGGTAAAACCTTATCCTCTTGTTTTCGTTGCATTGTGTGATGGGACTTGGGTCTTATAATGGTTTCATTTTTTCTAAAAAAGCATTGCGATATTTGACGATTTACTTTATTTATGCACTGACAATCAAATGAAGTAAGCCCGTTCCGCGTTAACGACGTGGTCCTGTGATTAGCCTACTTTAAGTATAGAATTCTCACACCAGTCCCACGACTGACCTGTAGTTTGTTTCACTTTGCAAACTCGGGTTCCCTCTTTCTACACCGGCAGTTGAGTAGCTTTTTGCAAATATAGTCAAGCAGGATCCTAGAATGAAGACTGAAGCTAGGTCCAGTTACTGATGGCTTTCCGCTGAGATTAGTTTCGCTGCAATGTATTTAATTTATTGTAAATGTATCTTCCGTTGTATTATTTATTGATGTACTCTGATATATTCTGTACTCTGATGTAACATTTATTATTAATGTTATAAAAGTCCGTGTTTTTGTTTTGATGTGTTGTATGCCCAAAGTTAACGTACGCGGGTTTTGAACGGTTTTAATCGATCTTGCGATCGATTGGGGTCGGGCGAAATTCGGGTCGTTACAGGCACGCTTTTTCATTTGATGTGTGTTTCTTGTTTTAAACTTAGGTTGAATGGGTTTTGACTAGTTATGTGGACCCCTTAGATAAATTTGGCCCCGTCCGACAAGTGTTGTATACGATCGTTATATGGATATTCGTTTTTCCATAAAACGGAAATCTATATTCATCTGATACAATATTCGTTGGATTTGTCCTTGTATTGGACAAGTTACAAATATAATAACGTAACCATATTTTATAAATCATTTCAGTTTAAACGGTTAACAAAATTTCGATGGCACTTCCTTTTTGTTCCCCGTGTACACGCATTTGTGTACGATACAGGGACCAAAGGGAAGTGCTGCCGAAATTTTGTTGAACCGTTTAAACTGAAAGGATTTATAAAATATGCTTACGTTATTATATTTGTAATGGGAAGTAGGTAGACCGGCCGTCAAAGTAGAAAGAAATAAACAAAAAAAACTGAAAACATGAAGTAGTTGTAAATGAAATTTTACAAGATTTCAATTAATACAAAGTGTTTGATCGAATTTTCTAACATATTTGTTGCAAATCAGGAAAATGTTCGATTATTTTCGTGATCGTAGTTAGATGTATCAACCCCGTACCGATAAGAAAGGGTCAATAAAGAAACATTTTTGTCACGGTGTCCAAGAATTTATTAGATTCGCTAAATCTAATAATCGGAGTAACCTAGACATTCGATGTTCGTGTAGTAAGTGCAAATATTTGAGGCATTGGAAGCCAGATGTAGTAGAAGTACATTTGTATAAATTTAGTTTTGTGTCGAATTATTACTTATGGGATCGTCATGGAGAGCTTGTTCAACCTACGTCTAACCCTGTAGTGGTAGAGGACGATAGTACAATGATGAACGATAATACAACGACGAATCCGATAGAAAATATGGTGCAAGATGCAGCATGATCAATGTTTCCCACCATTCATCAAGGCGACGATGAGAATGAAAATGCTGAAGAACCAATGGAGAAAGCAAAAAAAATTTATGATTTATTGAATTCTGCTAAGAGGCCATTGTGGGAAGGGCGTACAAGCAGAACCGAATTATCTGTAACCGATGAATTCATCACTATGAAGTCAAAATTCAATCTTACAGAAGTTGCATTTACAGCAGTTGTACAAACTGCAAAACGTCATATGTCGCCCAATAATTTGATGTGCGATAGTCGTTATAAAGTGAAAAAACTTATGTCTGCTTTTGGACTACTGTATCAGAAGATAGATACATGTGTTAAAGGTTGCATGTTGTATTGAAAGAAGACGCTTATCTTAGAAAATGCAAATTTTGCAACGAAGATAGATATAAACCAAGGAAAAAGAAAGGAAAATAAGTTCCATATAAAAGAATGCATTATCTACCGATAACTCCCAGACTTCAACGACTGTATGCATCTTCTGCTACAGTGTGTCATATGTGATGGCATAGCGTGAGAATAGCAGAAGAAGGAACTTTGATACATCCGTCTGATGGTGAAGCATGGAAACACTTTGATAGGACTTATCCTGAATTTGCTGCAGAGAGCCGTAATGTTAGGCTCGGTTTATGTACGGATGGATTTTCGCCGTTTTCTCAATCTGGTAGTAAATATTCATCATTGCCTATCATTGTTACTCCATATAACTTACCTCCATGGATGTGTATGAAAAATCCATATATGTTTCTAACGGTTGTCGTCCCTAGTCCCGATGATCCGACATAAGGAATTGATGTTTATCTGCAACCGTTGATTGAAGAGTTGAAAACACTGTGGAATGAAGGGGTCGAAACATACGACATTTCGAGAAAAATGAATTTTTGTATGTTTGCTTCTGTATTATGGACTATTAGTGATTTTCCTGCATATGGAATGCTTTCAGGTTGGAGCACATCCGGGCGTCTAGCTTGTCCTCATTGTATGGGTGAGTCACGAGCATTTTCGTTAAAGTATGGGAAAAATATATCTTGGTTTGATTGTCATCAATACTTTCTACATCCTAATCATAAATTTAGAACGGTTAAAAAGAACTTCAAAGCTAATAGAGTAGAGAATATGCTACCGCCTAAAGTTTGGACAAGTGAAGAGATATATGAAATTGTAAGTGAGTACCCAAAGATACACGAAAATGGTAAGCAGGTTGAAATTCCAGGTAAATCGGACATTCATAATTGGTGCAAACAAAGTATATTTTGGGAGTTACCTTACTGGAAAAATCAAAAACTTCGGCATAATATTGACGTTATGCACAATAAAAAAAACGTTTTTGATAACGTTTTTAATACAGTTTTGAATGTAAAGAGAAAAACCAAGGACGACGCGAATTCACGACGTGATATATTACAGTTCTGTAAACGGTCGGAACTTCACTTGTATGTCGAGAATAAAAAACCCAAAGCCAGCTGGCTCAGGAGATAGACGAGCGCATTGCACGCTATTATGACGAGCATGGATCGATGCCAGACGAGGACGATGGTGGGGATGCTACAAGCGAAGAAGAAGAAAAAGACGACGAGTAGTTTGTTTGTTCTTGTGCTTGGGTATATATACACTTACTTTTTTATTTGCTTTATGTACGTACGATGATATTTGATGATGGTAGGGTGTGGTCTGATGTATTTTGATGTTTTGTGATGATGGGATGATGATATATGGTGATGATATTGTTTTTTGGATGTATGACGATGTTATGTTATGGTATTGTGATGAATTCAGTAATGTTTTGGATATATTGTGTGTTGTAGTTATATTTATGAGTGTGTATTGATGAATTTGGAATGAATTTGATGGATTGGTAGTGGATTGGTTTTGATGTGGAGGCTTGTTGGAAAGGTATGGCTGTGTAGTGCAGAAAAAGGGTTCCAGATTTGCGACGGCTAGTGACGGCTGACGACGGATGTTTGGTCATTTTTTTATGTCAGCTAGCGACGACAAACAACGCACTAGAGCGACGGATAGCGACGGCTTGTTGGACACCATTAGCAACGACTTTTGCAACGGCTTCCCGGCAAAAATAACCACCTGCCCTCTCATGATGCCACGTGGCAAGTATCCGTTGCAAGCCGTTGCTAAACGAGTGACCAAGCCGTCGCTTTTTCCGTCACTTTTTTCCCTCGCGACGACATTTATAGCGACGGCAAATAGCGACGGCTTGCATCGGTCGCCAACGGCTATTTGCCGTCGCTATTCACTGTTCATCTTGTAGTGCATGTAGTGCATAAAATTTGGAGACACCCAGGGAACTACCACCTAAAGCTCATGTAGTACACATTCACAACGCCACCAGCTTAAGCTTGCCCAGGGACGTTTAAGCCTTTGATTAGTATTCCTATTTTAGTCCCAGTGCAGCAACATGTCCCACCCAAAAGATTCACATATGCCATGCATGCATTTGTCAAGACAGCCTCTCAGCAGCTGTCTTCTAGCTTATTCAGCGCCACACTGATCCCTATAGATTAAAAAGTGGCTTCCTACACAAACAACAAAGCATATTTAAAAACATGGACAGGCATGTTTAAAAATTGTGTCAATGCTGCAAATATATTAACAGACCTAACTGCAACTTAATATGAACATATAGGAACCATCTATACAAAACAGTTTGGACTTGGCAATGACAATTATGTTATTCACCAAAAAAAACATCATAATAGACATGGCTTCATTACTCTATGTCAACAGTAATTACCTGGCTTCATTACTTCCATGTCAATAGTAATTACCTGTATTGCTACTTTTCCCAATTTAAACATTTAAATAATTAAATATAAATGAAGGAATTGAGCACTTCCGTTCTAGGTATGCAAAATCCTCTTGAATGCTATCCTGGTTCTTAAACAAAATGAGATAAAAATCAAGTTACTGTCCTCCATATCATTTGATTGTCAAAGACGGTAGAATCAACTTGTAAAAATGCTAAAAATAAAAATCCACTTATTTTATTGAGAATTATGATTAAGGGCACATTACTGATAGAAATATTAGAACACAATGATTGATATTAGAATACTACATCATATTATAGTTTAAGTTAATATCAAATAGGTAACCTTTTATTTTTAGCAGTTCTAAAACACTTAAAAAATCAGGAGTAAAATCACAAAAGATACATCCACTACCTCGTTTCATTTTTGAAGTTCACCTAAGAGGCTGGTACCACTCTGTAAATGACCATATTTACTCAAGCAGCATATAGTTCGAACATGAAATAAAGATGGATGTTTGTCTTTATTTAACCAAGATGGATGTATGTATTAGAAAATATGACAAAAGGAAAAAAAAATATTAATTGGTAAAAATAGACCATGAAATTTTGAAGCAATGTTCCTAGTAGTAAGGTAATCTGGCGATTTTAAGAAGCCAGAAGGATTACTTAATTAGTGAGGGAACCAAACACTGCATAGCCTATCAGGCCTTCCAAAAAATATTGGGTCTCTCTCATTATCAAGGATGACCACAATAGTGAGATCTTTCCATGTAATCTGTGTCGGGACATCGCCCAAGAGTTTATGTCCAGAATAAATAATAGCCACAAAATGTTCTACAAATTGCGTTAAGTTCTGAAGATCAAAACTTGAATTCATTAGACTTGAGAACAGAATAACCTACCTTGCTTCGTTATGTTAATAATGCTATATTTGCTTCATTAGCTATTAAGGTTTGTCATTAAACAACTTATAGCTTCATAATCAGTGCCGGCCCTGAGCTGGTGGAGGCCTTAGGCGACATCATGATGGTGAAGAAAAAAATGGAGAGGTAAAAAGTAAAATAAACTACTGCTTTGTCTGATGAGCGCGATCACAGTTTGTGGTTGTGTATAGAGTGAAAATGGGTTGTCGTTTGGTGTGCAGTGTGATGGTATATATCTGAGAGCTTCTATCCCTAATTCCATTTGTGCTGCGCCTCGCACGGTTGTTGCTTGTGAAAATTCTCCTGAGAAACTTAACAACATCGGTCAAGCCGAAATAGAAATACTGCATGAACCTGATTACATTTCAGTTAAGGTAGCATTTGATTTGTTAACTGGGCGGTTAATGTTCGCGTCTGCGTCCGACGCGTCCGACGCACGTCCGACGCGACAGTTATTTTTGGTCCCTTCACTTTTCCCTCTCCCTATACATATTCTGCTCATACCATCACTACATCACCACAATATATGTCCATTTTTCTCTACTTCTTCAACTAAATATGGCAGGTTCTGACCAATCCGATCTTGAAGATTTGCAAGGTGTGCTTGATATTCAAGAAATTATGACTGTTCAAACACGACAAAGGAGCAGAATACACAATTCCGCAAGTACTCCTTACAGATCCGTGAGGTATCACATACCAGACTTCAATGACACGCGGAATGAACCGAAGTCAGAAAATGAAATTTTCAACTACTATCACTCTAGTTTGCGTATGGCTATTGAAAGAACATTTGGTATTTGGAAGAAAAAATTTGTCATCTTACGTAACATGCAGACGTATCCCTATCATGTTCAAAAAATATTATGGCGTATGATGACGACCCTGATTTAGTGCCAGACGTATACCTCGACGAATATTACAGTATATCAAATCGCGGAAATAGAGATCGAGACCCCGTTCAAAGAACCGGAACAACATCCACCATGGCGATAGTACGAGACAATATACGAAACGAACTAGTTGCTGCGGGAATGCATTAAGGAGTTTGTATTCGTTGTATTATGTTTTTTTTTATTTTTGCAATTTGAATTCTGCAATTTGTATTCTGCAATTTAAATTCTGCAATTTAAATTCTGCAATTTGTATTCTGCAATTTGAATTCTGCAAGTTGTATTCTGCGATCTATTATTCTGGTTCTCAATAAACACACACAAACAATTAAAAATAATATATACAAAAAATATTTAAATAATAACTTTGCCCCTTCCAAAATGCCCCTTCCGTAAAAAGAACACATTCCCCGTTCCCAACAATTCCCCTTCCGATGCCCCTTCCAAATGCCCCTTCCAAGGACCCACAAAATAGGAGGCACGCAACTTACCACTTTAACACTCGTCCATTTGCTTTCAGTTTGATGCCGTTATATACATATCTAAAAGACTATCTAAGGCCACCCAAAGTAATCAGAGGCCCTGGGCATAGACCGTCTGAGACCTGAGGCCCTAGGCGGCCGCCTAGGCAGCCTATGCCCAGGGTCGGACATGTTCATGATGCCCTTCACTCATAGTACTTAAAATCCTATTTTTAAAGATAATATTTCCCATAAAATGAACCAATTATTGATTGTGGGTCCATAGTAGTATGAGTTGACTGATCTGAGTATGAATTTCCATCATTTCACTTGCATAAGCATGAAGTTGCAAATAATCACACATTAAAACACGTAGTATTGGTTTTCTGTTGTAATACATATAAGTAAATATGTATTTGTCATATTATTTTTAGTCCCACATTTTGGGTGTAAGGCTAACATCAGCTCCAAAGCCAATATATAAGGAAGCTAATATAATAGAATTATGTACACTGAATCAAGAGAAATAAAAAGCTTCCTCCTTTATCTTTTATGTTCTCTCTAATGTCTTCTCTTTTATAATATGTTCTATTTTATTTTATAACACGTTATCAGCACGAGATTCTTTTATTGTTATTTGTTGAGATCTTCTAGATCTACATCTATGAATTTGTCATGTAAGTAATTTTTATTTGAGAATATTTGATCTATGGATCCATATTTTTTTTGTAGATCTAGATTATGTTCCAGTGGATCTAACTTTTTAGATCTAATTATTTTTCGCTTAGTGGTTTTTAGATATCCACCTATTCATATTTGATCTAGTATTATTGTATACCAAATATATTTTTAGGAAGATCCATTCATTTTATTTTTATAATATTATATATGGATCTTTTACCCCATACGCTATACATAAATAATGTTCATTTGCTACTGTATCTCTTCAATAACAGAGAAGCCATCGATAATAGGTATGCATATATGTAAACTGCAGGCTGCTTCTTATTTAATCTAATGCTTGCTGTACAACTTCAACTTTGTAATAATAGGCTACCTATTCTCATTTTTTTAATGCTTCATCTCGCAAGATGAGATGCTTTAAATATTTAGAATTACATTTCCATGTATGGCTTACTTTTATATGCTTTTTCATCTTCCAATATAAGCAAGCTGCTTGTTAGCCAACATATGTATTACTGTGGCCATTATTTTTGTTATATGGTGTATTGCTCCTTGACGGTTTGTATTGTTTCATTATTGTAATTAGTTCATTGTAAATGTATAGAGAAAGACTTGCAGATTTGGATTAATTTTTTTTTATGATTTTGTGCCATTATATATTCAATTTAATTATAGAACATGTATGCTGATATGTGAATTTGATTTAATTAAGCATCTGCAATTTTTTTTGTGTAGTTCACAAAATGTCGAACACTGAGATTCATTTACAATCTCAATGCTTAGAGGATATCATTAAAAATGGTAATACTATGTCCCAGCAGAACAAAGTAAAGGCTCTAATATTTTTTTAAGATGTCACATCCGCGATGATCTAAATATTTAACTGAAAAAGATCCTATCCACTTATGGAACTCCCTGAAGGAGCGTTATGACCACCAGAAGATGGTCATACTTCCAAACACATGGCAAGAGTGGTTGAACCTGAAGTTCACATGCAAATGACCTGAAGTTCATATGACCTAAGGTTCATATACAAATCCTTTCAAATGAGGGACCTGAAGTTCCGAGGAACCTGAAGTTCAAATTCAATTGAGAAACATGAAATAAATAATAAAAGCCTATAATTGCATTTAATATTTGCTTATAGCAAATGACCAATAATAGGAAAGGATTTGAAAAATCAATGAAAGGAAAAGTTTTAACAAGAGGAAAAAGCATTATATTCCAACTTTATGCTACAAATAATTTCTTGAAGAAACTTATTATTGGAAGAGATCATTACATTTATAATCAATACTATTTTCTTGAAGAAAAATAGTAAAATGACTCTCATATGTAAAAAAAATTAGGGCGCTTTCTAGAATAGTTGCTTCAATTTAAAAATAAATAATAGCATTGTATGAATTATGATAAAACTTGAAGTTTTATTATAGTCGTATTATATTTCTAGAAGAAATAATTTATTGTTTCTTAGGAAAACTTTTATAAAGAAAATATGCATCCTGAAGATCATATTAAGTTAAGATCTAAATACTGATCTAAATTTTGTACACCAGAAGTGAATGCAAAAGTAATTTTTGTTATAAAATGGAAAACTTAGAACCTGTAGTTTCTATGATGGTAACAAGTAACCTGAAACTCAATATGTGATTCATTTCCTTTCAGCATGTATTAGTTTGAAACTTTTGTTTATTTGCCTTTCTTTTTAGCTTGTGCTTATGGAATTGCAGAAATAATATGTAATGTTGGACATGATAAGTAGTTTATTCCTATGGACATTTATCTGTATTTATAAGTTATTTCAGTTATCAACTAGCTGTATTGCTTTTAATTCTTAAGGTATGGATCGACAGTGTTTAAGTGATGATATATGTATGGTTGATTGTGGAACTACTCATACGATATTGAAAAACCCGAAGTTTTTCTTTGAATTATCTGAAAATGTTTCATATAAAGTTTCAACTATAGTTGGTTCAGCCAATATAATTGAAGGGTCCAGAAGAGCCCATATAGTGTTACCAAATGGTACACATATATTCATTCAAAATGCACAATATTCAAGCAACTCTAAAAGATATCTGCTTGGCATCAAAGATACAAGAATGAATGGATATCATAAATGAAAACAACAAAGAATATCTTTGTGTTATTTCTAAAATTGAAAGCCAGAAGCTTATTTTAGAAAAATTTGGTACAATTTCAACTGGATTATACTTTACCAAAATTGGCATAGTTGAATCTCATTTTATAAACATGAGCTCGAAGCTCACAGATACAAAGAAATTGATTCTTTGGCATGATCGTTTAGGTCATTCCGTATCAACTATGATCGTTTACATAAATAAAAAATATGTTCCCTGAAGGAATATCATACACTCCAGAAGTAGTGATTTCTTTTCTTGAATCTTATTTTTATTTATTGCATCTAATTTCGTTACTGCATTTAAAGTTTGATATGTATTTTTGTATATTGATATGATATTTCAATAGTTTGTATGGAGGAGATAAGTTCATCCCAGAAGCGGTGATAACAAAATATCTTTAGAGGATATTTGTATATTTGGAAATGATAAGATATCTCTAGAAGAGATCCGTTTATATGAAAATAATAAAATATATCCAGAAGAGATTTCTACAATTAAAAAGCGATATTAAAACTCCATCAACTTGAAGTTGTTCATATATTTATTTGGACCAGAAGTTCGATATGTTTTCAAACCAGAAGTTTTGAACATTATCATACGATCCTGAAGAATTTGTAATGACATAGATCAATACATTGAAATCAATAGTTTGATCTTTGTAATAATTTATTCTAAAATCACTAACTCAAATGAGAAGGACTATGCAAATTTATAATACGTGGACGCACGTATTTATATATTCATATCTGTAAATATTTAACTAACAACCTGAAGCTTGTTATAAGCATATTTGATAGATTATGCATAAATATTATTTAGTGATTCAAATTGCAGTCAACATGAATGTTGAATGACCTGAAGTCATATGTGTATTCAAATAACCTATATAATAAGAAAATTCCTCCAATATTGCTAGATCAATGAAAGAGAATATGTAATAAAAAAATGATGAATGCATCTTATCAACTAATTAAAGGGTTATCCTTCAACAATGGATATACATATAAAATACTTGCTAGCAGCAATGTGATAATTGATCAAAATGAGAATCCCATGATGAATATTATTTAGTGTGACAATGTTTGTCAACATTGAGGGGAAGGATAAAGGGATACAATTTAATTTTGAGTATTAGTATAATTGACACACGAATAAATTATAAATAATATCCCTTGTAGACTTGCTTCAATATATATTTGAATCCCTGAAGGATCAAAATGCATAAACCACATTTAAAGATTGGTTTAAAAGTCAGTTCGAGACACTTTTGAAGTTAGTAATAAAAATGCCAGATGAAGGAGGTGAGTGGTCTTAAAGAAACACCTAAGGAGTCTCTTGAAGAGATCCATGACATAATTGTCAAATAACCCCCGAAGTGGTTTAGGTAACTAAAATAGATAAATAAAGAGATCTCAATAAATTATATATAGAACTGACAATATATAATCATCGATGATAAATTATAAAAGTAAAGCGCTTATGTTAAATCATGATTGGCCATCATGAATCCTTCTCTAATTGAGAAATGTGGACCTGTAGTCCACAAAGTAGTGAATAAACCTCGAAGGTATGAATATTTGTTAAATCACACTAAATGATGAAAGAATATTAGTTCCTGAAGAACATAAACTACTTTGTTGGTTATATAGAATATAAAGAACAAAGAAAGTTGATTACAACATTCTTTTAAGTATTGTTATAATGAAAATCATGATATAATTCATGATGAGTAGATTATTTCCTACTTTTAAGTATTGTTGTAATGAAACATTTAATATACTTTTGAGTATAGTTGCAATATGTAAAATTCATTGAAGTGTACAGGTTCCTGAAGAACATAAATAACTTTAGTGATTGTAAAGAATGCAAAGAACATAGAATATAGATTACAACATGCTTCTAAGTATTGTTGTAATGACAATCTTGATATAATTCAAGATGAGTAGATTACTTCCTGCTTATAAGTATTGCTATAATGAAACTATTATTGTTCATTACAAATGTATTGCAGTGTGCAAACCTGATTAAAGCACAAAATTGTAAACACTCGAAGTGTATAGCAAGTAAGCGCAAACAAAAGGTGTTTTAAATAAGAAAACATGCCTGAAGCATGAAAATGCACACAAAAGTCTTTTAAGAAAAGTTCATTAAGAATTTTCTTGTGATGTTGTACACTTTTTCCTTCACTTTGGTTTTTCCCCATAGGGTTTTCCATCGTGAAGGTTTTAATGAGGCAAATGTTAATAAATGATGAATGTCAGAAGTATGAAGAGTAAAGATTATTATCTCTTGAGTTTATTTTCTATACAAGATTTGTTTAAGTAATATTATCAATGAGATATATATTTATGGATCCAGAAGTATCTATAACGAAATTGGGATATCAAAAAGTATGCACTCTTTTTCTTTAACTAAGATTTTTACCACCGGGATTTTCTTAGTAAGGTTTTAATGAGGCATTACATCGATCATGAAGTATTGAACTCTTATAAGAAATATCATTTTAATATGACAATATCTATGAGGGGGAGCAATAATTTTTCAAGGGGGATAATTTCAAGCTACTATAAGAGCATTCAAGAATTTGAAGACACATATTCAAGGAGGAGTGTTAAAGTTACCTTTCTGATCCACATAAAGCAAAATCACAAACTAGATATGTGTTTACAAACAACAATGCAGCTATTTCATGAAGATCTACAAAACAAACATTGGAAGCAACATCATCCAATCATTCTGAAATTCTAGCACTACATGAAGCGAGTCGAGAATGTGTTTGGTTAAGGTCATTAATTGAACATATTCCAAGCACATGTCAACTTCCCTTAACTACAGAAGGATCAACTATTATTTATGAGGACAATGCAGCATGCGTAGCTTAGATTCTAGCAGGATATATCAAGGGTGATAGGACAAAACATACTTCTCATAAATTCTTTTTCACACATGAGCTTCAAAATAGAAGTGAAGCAAATCCAATCTCAAGAAAATCCAGCAGATCTATTCACGAAGGCACTTCCATAATCAACATTGCATAAGGCGATATATAAAATTGGTATACGCAGCTTGCATCACCAAGCTATTTGAATAATGCGTTACGAATCAGGAGGAGCATATATTATGCTGTAACGCACTCTTTTCCTTCACTAATATTTTTCCCACTGGGTTTTTATTAGTAAGGTTTTTAACGAGGCATTATTTTTGATCCAGAAGTATCAACCCTCATTGGAACATTGTCAATATGTTTCCTGGAGATGAAATAAAATTGTACTCTTTTCTTTGTTTATGATTTTTCCCACAGGGTTTTTTATCAATAGGTTTTTAATGAGGCAATTAATATTATCATCTTTACATACGCATATTCAAGGGGGAGTGTTGTAATACATATAAGTGAATATGCATTTGTCATATTATTTTTAGTCCCGCATTTTGGGTGTAAGGCTAACATCATCTCCAAAGCCAATATATAAGGGAGCCAATGTAATAGAGTTATGTACACTGAATCAAGAGAAATAAAAAGCTTCCTCCTTTATCTCTTATGTTCTCTCTAATGTCTTCTCTTTTATAATATGTTCTATTTTATTTTATAACATTTTCATCATTATTCCTTTTTTTTTTGAATAATAGGTTACTTATATTACAAAGAAAAAGATTACAAAGGAAAGATTGAGCTGTTTACAAATAACACCACGCTAAAACAAAATAGTTTACATACCAAAAACCAAAAAACAGCTCAATCTAAACACTGAATACACTGTAAGACCACCAAAAAACATAACAAAAGATTGCAAGAAGCAATCCACTAACACCCATAAACACCAGAACAATAAAACCTTCGAACTGACAAATCCATCATTCCAACAAAGTTCAAAGAACTCCAAAGCTCAGCATCACATAAGAGAAACCTCCAGCATCTATTCAAATCTCCAGCAAGAAAGAAATTCTCCTTTGCAAAGCACAACCAAACCACAAAAGGAAGCATTTCTAAACACTCGAAAGGAACAACTTCCAAACCAAACTGAAGACTCCATACAAAAGGACAAAAGCTGCCATGAAACAAAGACAAAACCAGCAGCAAAGACCAAACCAAGAAAATCTTCACCATCCAGCTCAGTACCAGAAGCAAAAATTATAAAATACCAAAAAAAAACAAAGGAAGAAACATACCAGTCTAACACACCGAGACTTAAAAATAAATCCAGATACTATCATTTCTTAGTAACACCTCCATTGGTAACACTACCTGGATTTCCTCCTCCTCCTTTTGCTTTTTTTGTTTTAGCTTGAGACTGGATTTGTTGCATAAGTTTACCCCACTCTGGGTTTTCTTCTACCAAGGGTTCGTTGATAACAAGCTTATTAACATCTTTGTATTTACAGGGTTTAAAATTTATTCTTCTCTTTTTGAAGCTATTTGTAGAACCGTAAGAGCTGTCAGAGTCGTTCATAAGAGCATCTTTACTTAAAGCATTCTCATCTTTCTGAAATTCACTGCAACTACCAAATTGCATACCTAAATCCTCCTCACATACTCTCATATCATCGATTTCATTACACCCAGGTTTTTGAACCTTCTCTAACCCAGCATCAGTGGCATTCTCATCCACATTAACATCCTGCATGAAGCCATTATCATATGCAAGAGCACTAAAAGGGTTGCATGTACTAATCTTGTAACACCCCGTAATTTTATAACATTAAAATTCACAAATTAAAGTACACTTAATTTTTAGAAAAGAATTAAGTGAAATGGGTTGCGCAGAGAAATATATATATATTGATATATATATATATAAATTAAAAATTAAATAAATAAATATGCGAAAAAGTTCAAAACAGCGAATTGGGAGGGGGAATAACCGAACCGACCCATTTTTGAGGTCGACCCGAGCTTCGCTGGGTCGACTAGGGGTTAATCCAGGGTGTTTGGCTGTCAACCCGTGGGCCGATTCGCTCAAATGCAGATTTTGCATTTGATTGGTTCTCATGGTTCAGGGTTAATCTAATGGTCCTAAATAACTTCCTACACCTATAAATACATCCTAATGCTAACCCTAAACCTAATTAAAATAGAATAGTTACCGTCATACCATCGCCATGGAAATTAATAGAGCCGCCGCCAACTAAGAAAGAAGAAAAGCAAATTCAATTCTAATTCTCTCAACCCTAAAGCAAAGCAAAACTCTCTCTTTTCTTCTCTAAATTGTGAGTATGATGATCTTAACAAGATTATTATCTAAGTTATGAATGGATTATGAGTAGATGATGTGAATTATCATATATGTTGTTGTAAACCCCTTTTGCTATCATGTATATTGTAAATCCAATGTTATGTGATGATGATATCTTACATGTTGTAAATCATGCTATGATGATGTTATGTATGTTGAAAGTTTCTATGCTAAGTTGTGATGAATCATACATGTTAAAAAGGCCATGATGTTACCATCTATGCTAGTTAGTTCATATTAATTAAATCATCATGCTTGGGTTATGTTGATCTATATGACAAGTCACATATGCAAGTTAGATTGATTAGAAAAGTTATGAACATATACCAAGACATCTATTATGACATCTAGAATTATGCTATGACATATGTGATATCCTATGTTAGTTCACACCATCATTATGTTGCCTAAAAACCCCATATGCAAGTTTATGTATAGATTTGGGCTATGATCATATCATATAAATTGAGACATTTAACAAGTTGACACCTTTTGATCCTTAACATGTGTAGTTTATGCAAGTTTCACCCCTATTATGATTAGATTTATTTTAATTGTCTATATGTTGTGATAATTTATCTTTGTGCTAGGTGTTAGACTATACAAGTCTAGCCTATATTATGCGTTGAATAAGCGAACGTATAAACGTGGGGTAGGGGTAATATTAAGGATTTAATATTAAAAAGTTGGGGTGCAATTGATATGATTTTGCATGCCATAAGTGGATGGCCATAATTGAGTCAATTATGGACATCATTAAAAGTTGACTTAATTAATAATTTGAATAGGGAATTATTAAAACTGGGGTAAAAGATTTTAAGTGTTAATCAATGCTTAGGACACGAGGTTGGACTCGTTTGTGACGTAAACCTGCCCGGACCCGCCCGACAAATCCAGTGGTCACAAATGTCAGCCCAATGTGAGAGGTCCTAGGCCTAAACTAAAGCATAACGGTTGTAAAGACACGAGGTTAGACTCTTTTATGGTGTAAGAATGCCCGGACCCGCCCGGCAAATCCAGCTGCCATAAATGCCAGTCTAATGTGAGAGGTCTTTATGAGGTTATGGCCTGAATGAATTAAGAAATACTTAACCAGATAAACATGTAAGGTGGGACATGGGGGTTAAGTAGGTGCCTTAGGTGGCATGAGGAATCTAGGGGGTGCCCTTAGTGGCATGTGAAATACGATTAGTAAGACTTAACCAAACACACATGTAAATGAACATGACTAAGAGGGTTAAGTGGGATATACTAGTGACAAGCTTAGGTGGGTAGCTTGTGGGGGCCCATTTCGACCAGTATCCCAAACGTATCTTTGTGGGCTCGACCCAAGTCGAGGACGGGACACGCGTGCTGGGTTTGACTGTAAGAGGCCAAAGCGGGGAGCGGTGGCAACGCAAGTCCAACGGGTTTCATATGCGTGTGTGGACCCGGGCTGGTAGATAAGACGTTGTTGCATCATGTAGGTATAAGCCGTTCATTCTCAAGTTGTATCGGGTTGCCACTTTAGGGGAGTGATACACCCCACTGTGGGGCCAGCACAGGTATCTACGAGTAGGGAGCCGATCGAAAGTGGGTAGTGGGGTACACCTAGTGGAGATAGGGGCAGACGACACCTATGTAGTCAGCTAGGGGTACGTAAGGCTATTTATAAAGTTTCTATGTGAAGCAAGTGGGATCAAACAATAGGGTTACTGGTGTGGTGCAGTGTAGTAATGTGCGGTGCAGTGTAGTAATCATTCGTTAGTAATTAGGTGTGCCTTTACCGTTATCATAAACGCTATCTTTATCTTCCTAAGAGTTCATAGACATTTACTTGTCTTCCAGCTTATGCCTTTGTCTAGTTATTTTGATAATAGTATTGTTAGAATTATCATACTCGCCAGACTTTATGTCTGACCCCCCTCTATTTCTATCCTTTTTCCCCCTCCAGGTCCTCAGGTTGGGCCCAGCTCTAGTGGAGTTTGATTAAATTGCTTCATCTCTCTTTGGAAAGCTTGGACCGTTGAAGTAAAGTCCAGCTTGTTATCTTTTAATGGCTATTTATGTAATGGGATTATGTATTTTGTTTTTATGAAGATGGATATTGTACTTGGTTATGATCTATGGTTTTATGATGTAACAAACATGTTTAATTTCCGCTGCAATAAAATGAAGTTTTAGATTTCCAAGTACTATTTATTATTTGTCTTGTTGTAATTTTTCTGTTCTATATTCACTTATAACCTCCATGGAAGTTAATGCATTCCCTTTGTGAGTGACATTAATGGACGTGGGGTGTTACACGTGGTATCAGAGCTTAAGGTTATCATAACAGATAAAAATACTTTAGAAAAATAGTTATTTTTGGAAGAAGTGTTTTCAAAAACATGTTTTAATGAGAAATTTAAAGAGAAAAGTTTTTAAGAAAAACATAATCCCCAATAGCCACATATCTTTATCTTTCGAATTCTCCATTTTGAATCTTTCCTTTTTCGTTTCAGCATGGCTGAAGATCTTAATCTACCCGACGGTGTAACGATACCAGGATGGTATA
Organism: Allium sativum; assembly: GCA_030737875.1. Classification (NCBI taxonomy): domain Eukaryota; kingdom Viridiplantae; phylum Streptophyta; class Magnoliopsida; order Asparagales; family Amaryllidaceae; genus Allium; species Allium sativum. The sequence goes on from CM060916.1 coordinate 587,659,590, forward strand.
GGAGGCTATTGGAGGCTAGGGCCGCTGCAGGTCCAGCCAATGTTCCTCCACCACCAGTTGCACCCGTTCCTCCTCCTCCTCGCGTAGATACTTTTGCAAAGACGTGCAAGGAATTCAAGGCTATGGGTGGAAAACCATTTCAAGGGTCAGAAACGTTTGTGGAAGCTAGAGATTGGCTTAAGGAGGTGGAAGAATTGCTAGAAATCTTTGAAGTAGAAGAAGGGAGGAGAGTTCGTTTAGCAGCTTGGTTGATGAAGGGAGAGGCCTCGTTTTGGTGGGAGGTCACTAATGGGGAGCGTCCTGTTGACTCTTGGGCGGATTTCAGACGTAGGTTCGAGGCGAAGTTTCTCTCAAGGGCGGAAGAAAATCTATATATGGAAAGGTTCTTGACATTGAAGCAAGGAAGTTCATCAGTGAAAGAATATGTCAATAACTTTAATCAGTTAGCAAGGTTTGGCTTGGACTTAGTAAACACGCCGGAGAAGAAGGCTCTAAGGTTCGTGAATGGCTTGAATGAACCGTTGCAAGGGTTGGCTATGACCCACATCCCGATGGGGGCCACCTTTGAGAAGTTAGTAGAAATGGCGGTCATGCATGAGGAGAAAAGCGCTAAAGCTGATAAGGCACCCGAGAAGAAGGGGGATTAGAAGAAACCACAACAACAAAACAAGAAGGGTGGAAAAGACAATAACGGCAAGGGAAAGAAGAAGTGCTTTAACTGTGGAACCCCAGGCCATCTCAGCAAGGATTGCCGAAAGAAAAAGAAGACTGGTTGTTTTCATTGTGGTGATGCGGAACATTTAGTGAAGGACTGCCCAAAGAAGGGGCAGAGGGCAGGAGCTACCTCGGGAGGACAGGTGCAGGCTCTTATGGCACCAGGGCAGGCTAGGGGACAAGTTCAGGCTCTCACGGTCCCACCGCTGCAAGAACGAGGTAGAACCATTTCTGTTGAAAGCTTAGTTTTTCTGTTTGATCATCCTGTCCGTACCTTATTCGATTCAGGCGCATCACATTCGTTTATCTCTACATCATTAGTTGAATCACTGCACTTAAACACCAGTTTAGTAGAGAATCCCTTAGTTGTTTCGAATCCAATAGGGGGCTCAGCTTATTTGTCCATGATGTGTTTGGATTTGAAAATTTCCATACTTAGCGTTGAATTTAGATGTGATGCTTATGTGTTGGGCTTCACGGGCTATGGGCTAATTTTAGGAATGGATTGGTTATCCAGAAATGGGGCCATTCTTGATTGTGAAAGGAGAGTAGTTAGGCTCGTGACTCGCCTTGGCAACACTCTCGAAATCTTCTGTAATCCCATAAATTCGGCTTTGCTAAGTTATCTAGAATCGCTTGACGCGTCTGAGGAAAATCTACGATCTGTTAGAGTGGTCCGAGAATATTCGGATGTGTTTGAGGAGGTGAAGGGCTTGCCTCCGAAGCGGGAGATAGATTTTTGAATATATCTTGTGGATAACGCGAAACCAGTATCTTTGCCAGTACGCCACATGGCTCCACGTGAAAGGAGGGAACTCGATAAGCAAGTGAAGGAGTTGCTTGAGAAGGGGTTCATAAGACGAAGTATATCGGAGTGGGGTGCTCCAGTAGTATTTGCCACGAAGGCGGATGGGTCCCTTAGACTGTGTGTGGACTATAGAGAACTTAATAAACTTACTAAGAAGAACAGACACCCACTGCCGAGGATTGACGATCTCTTCGATCAGTTAGTTGGCGCCTCAGTGTTTTCGCAGTTGGACTTAGCCACTGGGTTCCATCAGTTGAGAGTGGCTGAGGATAGCATAGACAAGACTGCCTTTAGGACTCCGGACGGTTTCTATGAATGGCTAGTGATGCCCTTCGGCTTGACAAACGCCCCAGCATATTTTGTTGATTTGGTGAGTAGGGTGTTTAGGGAGTACCTTAACAAATTCGTGGTAGTCTTTGTAGATGACATCTTGATCTTTTCTAAGGATGAAGAAGAGCATGCCCTACATCTTAGGGAAGTGTTGGAGACCCTACGAGCGCATAGCCTTAAGGCTAAATTTTCTAAGTGTCACTTCTGGAGGAAGGAAGTATGGTTCTTGGGACACGTGGTTTCCAAAGAAGGGATAGCCGTGGATCCCGCGAAGGTGGTGGCCATCCAAGATTGGAAGGTCCCTAAAAATGCTACCGAAGTGAGAAGTTTCTTGGGGTTGGCTGGCTACTATAGGAAGTTTATCAAAGACTTCGCAAAGATATCAGCTCCATTGACACGCTTGACGAAGAAGAACCTAGTTTTCACATGGGACGTAGATTGTGATGATGTGTTCCAACGTTTGAAGAGAGCTTTGACTTCAGCCCCAGTCTTAGTATTGCCAGACGGGAGTAAGCCGTTTACCGTTTATACTGATGCTTGTGGGACAAGACTAGGCGCAGTCTTAATGCAAGAGGGTAGGGTAATAGCCTATGGTGGAAGGCAGTTGAGAGCGCATGAGAAAAATTATCCTACACATGACCTAGAATTTGCCGCTATTGTTTTTGCGCTTAAGTCTTAGCGTCATTATCTTCTTGGCGAGAAATTCGAATTATTCACTGACCACAAGTCTTTAAAATACCTATTCTCTCAAAAGGACTTGAACTTAAGGCAGCAAAGGTGGATGGAGTTCTTAGCGTCCTACGACTTCGAAATAGCCTATACCCCTGGCAAGGGTAATGTGGTGGCAGACACCTTAAGTAGAAAAAGATTATCCTTAAGTCCTTTGTTTGTTGAGCGGCGAAGTTTAGAATTCATTTCGATGTTTGACTTTAGACCTTCCGTTGACTTCGTACCCGATTTGCTAGCATCCTTGGAGGTTAGACCTACGCTTTTGGGGCGGATTGGCGAGGCACAGCGAGACGACCCGCAGTTGGTTGAGTTAGTAGAAAAACTCAAAGGAGGGGAGTCATCAAACCATCTCCGTAGGTATACCCTAGACGATAAGGGTTGGTTACGTAGGGACGGTAGACTTTGTGTACCAAAAGATGATGACCTAAGGAAGACTATTCTTGACGAAGCACATCATTCGAAGATGACCATTCATCCCGGCGGGGACAAGATGTACAAAGACATGAAGAGAGTTTACTTTTGGGCCGGCATGAAGAAAGATGTGGCCGAGTATGTCGCTAGATGCTTGGTGTGCCAACAAGTAAAAGCGGAGCAAAAGAAACCCGGTGGGTTGCTTCACCCATTGGAGGTTCCACTATGGAAGTGGGAAAGTGTCTCGATGGATTTTGTGGATGGGTTACCGCGATCAAGGAAGGGTAATATGAGAATTTGGGTTATAGTAGATAGACTTACTAAAAGCGCCCATTTCATTCCCGTAAAGAGTAAGAGGACTGCTCCATGGTTAGCCTCCGTATACGTTCGAGAAATAGTTCGTTTGCACGGTGTTCCTTCTAGCATAGTGAGCGAACGCGATCCTATTTTCACTAGCGAATTTTGGAGAAGCTTACAAGAGGCAGTAGGGACTCAGTTATGTTTGGGCACCGCATATCATCCTCAGACGGGCGGCCAGACCGAGAGGGTGAATCACATTCTAGAGGATCTGTTGAGGCTATGTATCCTAGACTTTGGGGGTACGTGGGAAGAGCATCTTCCATTGGTGGAGTTCGCATTTAATAACAGCTTTCAGTCCAGCATTGGTATGGCACCATTCGAAGCTCTTTATGGACGACCTTGTCGTTCACCTACATGTTGGTGGGAATCTACGGATAAGATCTTACTTGGGCCCGATATGATTAGGGAGACTTCGGAGAAGATCGACTTGATTCGAAGGAGGATGAAAGCAGCACAGGATAGGCAGAAATCTTATGCGGATAAGAGGAGGACAGATCTCGAGTTTGAAGTTGGGGACATGGTCTTTGTCAAAGTGTCTCCATTACGGAACGTTGTTCGCTTTGGGTCCGTTGGGAAATTAGCACCAAGGTTTGTAGGGCCGTTTCCTATTAAGGAGAAAATTGGACAGATGGCGTATAGAGTGGAGTTGCCCGAGAGACTTACTGGTGTACACGACGTATTCCATGTGTCACATTTGAGGAAGTGCTTGCACGAGACCGCGGAAGTGGTAGAGCCGAGCTTTCTTAGAGAGGTGGAGATAGAGCGTGATGCGACAATTCGACGAGCTCCTACGCACATTCTTGGGTCGGAGATCAAGAGGTTGAGGAATCGAGAGGTCAGACTAGTCAAAGTGCAATGGGGAGATGATGAGAGCAACGCTACTTGGGAGACAGAAGAGAAGATGCGTTCACGATACCCTTTTCTTTTTGAGGGTATGTCTTTTAATTTCTCCTTTATCGCTTAGCTTGTACTTATCTTATCTTTAGTATATCCTCTCGCTAGTATCTTTGACCTTTAGTTAGGATAATCCTATGGTTGAAACATGTGTTTGAGACATGTTATGTATGGTGGATGCAAAGTGGATGCAAGTGTTTGCTAGTGGTTGCTCGTGGATGCATATACACACACTATTAGGCACCAGATCGGCTCAGTCACTTCATATTGCATATTGCATATATATGGATGTATTTAGTAAAATGGATGTATAATGGTTGTATTATCATATAGTTGTTGCATTCGGGTGGATGGTTGTGCACGCATATAGAATTAATATGTATCATTAGAAATCTTTTGCATACATATTGGACGCATGACACTATCATGAATTGCACTAAGGAGGTCGACTGAATCAGTAGACCGCCTAATTTTGCATTAGATATGGACATATACACACACTGTGCATATAAACATTAAAGCACTAGAAGTCTTTTAAGGACAATGGATGCTGGTGTTTGATGGTTGAGTAGATGGTAGGATATACATTCTTCTTGACTTGGAGATTTCGGGGACGAAATCCTTTAAGGAGGGGAGAATGTAACACCCCGTAATTTTATAACATTAAAATTCACAAATTAAAGTATACTTAATTTTTAGAAAAGAATTAAGTGAAATGGGTTGCGCAGAGAAATATATATATATTAATATATATATATATATATATATATATAAATTAAAAATTAAATAAATAAATATGCGAAAAAGTTCAAAACAGCGAATTGGGAGGGGGAATAACCGAACCGGCCCATTTTTGAGGTCGACCCGAGCCTCGCTGGGTCGACTAGGGGTTAATCCAGGGTGTTTGGCTGTCAACCCGTGGGCCGATTCGCTCAAATGCAGATTTTGCATTTGATTGATTCTCATGGTTCAGGGTTAATCTAATGGTCCTAAATAACTTCCTACACCTATAAATACATCCTAATGCTAACCCTAAACCTAATTAAAATAGAATAGTTACCGTCATAACATCGCCATGGAAATCAATAGAGCCGCCGCCAACTAAGAAAGAAGAAAAGCAAATTCAATTCTAATTCTCTCAACCCTAAAGCAAAGCAAAACTCTCTCTTTTCTTCTCTAAATTGTGAATATGATGATCTTAACAAGATTATTATCATTTTAATTAGGTAGAGTTATGAATGGATTATGAGTAGATGATGTGAATTATCATATATGTTGTTGTAAACCCCTTTTGCTATCATGTATATTGTAAATCCAATGTTATGTGATGATGATATCTTACATGTTGTAAATCATGCTATGATGATGTTATGTATGTTGAAAGTTTCTATGCTAAGTTGTGATGAATCATACATGTTAAAAAGGCCATGATGTTACCATCTATGCTAGTTAGTTCGTATTAATTAAATCATCATGTTTGGGTTATGTTGATCTATATGACAAGTCACATATGCAAGTTAGATTGATTAGAAAAGTTATGAACATATACCAAGACATCTATTATGACATCTAGAATTATGCTATGACATATGTGATATCCTATGCTAGTTCACACCATCATTATGTTGCCTAAAAACCCCATATGCAAGTTTATGTATAGATTTGGGCTATGATCATATCATATAAATTGAGACATTTAACAAGTTGACACCTTTTGATCCTTAACATGTGTAGTTTATGCAAGTTTCACCCCTATTATGATTAGATTTATTTTAATTGTCTATATGTTGTGATAATTTATCTTTGTGCTAGGTGTTAGACTATACAAGTCTAGCCTATATTATGCGTTGAATAAGCGAACGTATAAACGTGGGGTAGGGGTAATATTAAGGATTTAATATTAAAAAGTTGGGGTGCAATTGATATGATTTTGCATGCCATAAGTGGATGGCCATAATTGAGTCAATTATGGACATCATTAAAAGTTGACTTAATTAATAATTTGAATAGGGAATTATTAAAACTGGGGTAAAAGATTTTAAGTGTTAATCAATGCTTAAGACACGAGGTTGGACTCGTTTGTGACGTAAACCTGCCCGGACCCGCCCGGCAAATCCAGTGGTCACAAATGTCAGCCCAATGTGAGAGGTCCTAGGCCTAAACTAAAGCATAACGGCTGTAAAGACACGAGGTTAGACTCTTTTATGGTGTAAGACTGCCCGGACCCGCCCGGCAAATCCAGCTGCCATAAATGTCAGTCTAATGTGAGAGGTCTTTATGAGGTTATGGCCTGAATGAATTAAGAAATACTTAACCAGATAAACATGTAAGGTGGGACATGGGGGTTAAGTAGGTGCCTTGGGTGGCATGAGGAATCTAGGGGGTGCCCTTAGTGGCATGTGAAATACGATTAGTAAGACTTAACCAAACACACATGTAAATGAACATGACTAAGAGGGTTAAGTGGGATATACTAGTGACAAGCTTAGGTGGGTAGCTTGTGGGGGCCCATTTCGACCAGTATCCCAAACGTATCTTTGTGGGCTCGACCCAAGTCGAGGACGGGACACGCATGCTGGGTTTGACTGTAAGAGGCCAAAGCGGGGAGCGGTGGCAACGCAAGTCCAACGGGTTTCATATGCGTGTGTAGACCCGGGCTGGTAGATAAGACGTTGTTGCATCATGTAGGTATAAGCCGTGCATTATCAAGTTGTATCGGGTTGCCACTTTATGGGAGTGATACACCCCACTGTGGGGCCAGCACGGGTATCTACGAGTAGGGAGCCGATCGAAAGTGGGTAGTGGGGTACACCTAGTGGAGATAGGGGCAGACGGCACCTATGTAGTCAGCTAGGGGTACGTAAGGCTATTTATAAAGTTTCTGTGTGAAGCAAGTGGGATCAAACAATAGGGTGACTGGTGTGGTGCAGTGTAGTAATGTGCGGTGCAGTGTAGTAATCATTCGTTAGTAATTAGGTGTGCCTTTACCGTTATCTTTAACGTTATCTTAAACGCTATCTTTATCTTCCTAAGAGTTCATAGACATTTACTTGTCTTCCAGCTTATGCCTTAGTCTAGTTATTTTGATAATAGTATTGTTAGAATTATCATACTCGCCAGACTTTATCTCTGACCCCCTCTATTTCTATCCTTTTTCCCCCTCCAGGTCCTCAGGTTGGGCCCAACTCTAGTGGAGTTTGATTGAATTGCTTCATCTCTCTTTGGAAAGCTTGGACCGTTGAAGTAAAGTCCAGCTTGTTATCTTTTTAATGGCTATTTATGTAATGAGATTATGTATTTTGTTTTTATGAAGATGGATATTGTACTTGGTTATGATCTATGGTTTTATGATGTAACAAACATGTTTAATTTCCGCTGCAATAAAATAAAGTTTTAGATTTCCAAGTACTATTTATTATCTGTCTTGTTGTAATTTTTCTGTTCTATATTCACTTATAACCTCCATGGAAGTTAATGCATTCCCTTTGTGAGTGACATTAATGGACGTGGGGTGTTACAAATCTTATCATTTTGAGGAATTAAAAAGTCTGCATTTCTAAAATTTTCCTCTTTACTAACCCCTGCTGATCTAGAAACTGAATCCTTCTCAATGGGAATCTTCGATGAAATTTTATTAACTACATGAGTCCCTCCGTTTTCACATGGACTGACGTTTACCTGATTGACCTGACTATGTGCATTTACGTTCAGATCCTTCTCATTTTCTATGTTAGCACTTGATTTTGAATCCAAAGTTTAGAAGACTTACATGTTGCCGTAGTATGACCTAAAACTTTACAATTACTACATGCATGAGGGTACCATTCATAATTGACCTTTTGCCAGATTACATTTCCATCATGACAAAGTATTGGCACAGCCTTTGGAAACTTGAAATCAAAGTTAATCTTGTTATGAAAATTGAGCATATGCGGAAGCGTAATAAATAGGATCTAGATTTGCCAATTGAACACCAATCTAATCTGATAACAATTATTCTATAACATCAACAAAATAGTAAATAACTATAGCAGAGAAACAAAGAGACACAATATTTATACTGGTTCCACTATCCTCGAGATAGTGTACGTCCAGTCCAACAGAGAGAGATTTTATTCCACATGAGAGAATTACAAGAGATTACAAAATAAGAGTTTACATATCCAAACCTCAATCAGGTTTAACAAGAAGAGACACCATTGGGGATCACTGGCTCCAGGCCAGGATGGGTTTACACTAAAGTCTACCCCTCAATATATAGCCAGTGCAAATCTATGTGAGTCATCAATTAAATTACCAACGTATGGTAATAATATAATGGAGGCAAATTACCATAACAGCAAATGTGCAAACATTGAAAGTAAATCAATCCGTTTCTTTAGTATATATGGAAGAAATTAATCCCTTCATTTATTTCTCTACCACCTCATCAAATGCAATCATTGCATTCCCATTATAAAAATATTTACTTTCCATTCTTTGCAAATTTGTTCCAATCAATTTGTGATTTTGTATCACCAAATTTAACAAACCTCAACTAAAACTCTTGCATAAGAAATCCGACCAACATTTTCAGTCATACCATAATCTTATCGGTTAGAATAGAAGCTATCATGCTGATAGCTTCAATTGACTAATGATCTAAATCCAAATCAGGGAACTTAACCCAAATTGGGATAGATTAAGAAATTCCAGAGTCAATTTAATTCCAGGTTGCCATCTTTCATAAAAACAAGCCTTTTATTGTAATAATAAGGTCCTGCACTTAAGATCCTATTACAATCTTCCTCCGTATTACACTTGATAATAAAAAACCCATTATCTCTCGAAAACAACTTATAATTTCCACTTAAACTCCAATTTCTGTCAATATATTCTTTGAGGAAATTATAACAAGGCTTACTGCCATATACATAAAAGACAATAGAGTTGGACCATTTTTCCCTTTCTTTTAACACTAGATCTTCGCTAATAACTGCTACCTTAAAGTTATTCTTATCTATTGATTTGAAATAACTAAGCTATATAGCCTCTTGATGCAATTCATTCTCTTTTACAACATCTATCTAAGATCTAGCTTCCATAATATTAATCATTGAAGGATTTACCTGAAGATTGGGAACAAGATCTGGGAAAACTTGCTTAGATTCCAGATCTGGACTTCTACAATTACTTTGAGAAGAAATGCTCAAACACCCTGCATGTTTCTGAATAGGTAGAGAATCAAGCGGGACAGCCGATCGATGATCACAATCTACTTGAAGATTCAATTTATTTTGAGATTTAGTCTTTTGGAGAGAGGTAGTCGCCATTATTGAGGAAAAGTCACGGAACCCTTAATATGTCGTTCTTTATCTTTTGAAATTTTCTTTTTTTTCCTCATTATTCTTGTTCATAGCTAAAACTCATTAAAACCTGCAAATATGAATAAACAAATAGTGTACATTTCATCTTGTTTGTAACCCAACAATGTGGAAGAGACTCATTTGTGGTTAAGAATAATCCCAATTTCTAAGCAATAATGAAGGTATATAATCGTACGCCAAAAAAAAGGACTTTTAACATTACGCATATGTATTGCAATATATTTTGGTAACAAAAAAATTGATAATAACTACTTGTAAAACAAAACAAAAAATCAGTAACAACTACTACTAAAACAAAACAAAATGTATGAAATACAATAAAAAATACGGTGCCAAAATTGAAAGATAATGAAAAGCAAATAAAATTTCTCATCGATAAATTAAGAAATAAGTTACTAAATTATAGGCGAAAAAAGATATTTCTCCACAAACATCATCAATAAGGGCAACTATAGACACCCCTCCTATAAATAATGAACTTGCAAAAGAAACCCGATGGTTAACTACATAATTAATTCGCAGACTGAAATTTTATAACCAAATCAATAAGAAGGTGGGTGCTTATGAAAATGACTGCGGAAGTTGCAGACCAAAATTCATTTTAATAAAGTAAAACGGATGGGATCCGAATGACAGCATGAAATTAAGAGTAACCACCAATGTTTAGAAAAATTAAATTAAAACATGAAAGAATGTACAATCGTCAAAGCTCATTTTAAATACCCATCTTTAGTTTTCACACCCTTGCATAAACATGAAACAACTCTGTAAAAGTTGCTCACCTACCTTAAGATTTAGTTAGTTTGCAGTATTTAGGTAAAGATTTTGGTTAGGAAATAAATGAGGAATCCAAAGTGGGAGTAAGAAAAGAAAACCTATGGCGGTTTGGAAAAAACAGGTATGATATATATTTTAACTTAGGTAACGGAGTTGAGATAATTGGACAATCAAATTGGTTTTGAAGTGGCATTTGGCAAACCGTGGATTGATGCAAATTATGGTTTTACTTTTCCTATTTAAATAATAGATATATAATTTGGTAATGTTGTAGTATATTCTTGCATTAAACCATAATAATATATATCAACCTGATATGTATATGATGCCAAAGATATCACTTAATTTGTGAACAGAAAGTTAGGCAATTTTTTAGAATATTTCTCATTAAATATACTCTATATTTTTAATGGGCTTCTGTGACTTAATAGTCTTACTTAATACTTAATAGTACATAGTATATCATCCCTGCTTGCTTATAAGTCAACCCATGTAAGCAACAATGCCACCACTTCTTACGAAGTATGATTGTGCCACATAAAATCTCATGAATGTGTATAAAGGAAGCAATAAAAAGAATGATCACTGAGCTATAAGAACATACAATGAAGAACTCCAGATACAATAAAGAAGTAGAAGAACTGAGTGAGTGAGTGAAAGTAAAGGAAGTAATAGAGAAAAGGCTCTCACCTTACTAAAGTTGTGCCACAACAATGCATGGATCATTTAACCTACAAAATCAGAGAAGGAATCATCATTTTGTACCAAAATACTTTAGTAGAGTTGGTGTTAGATCAACTTCCGAAGTATTTAGTTAGACTTAAATCCTTCAACTCTCTCCACTAAGGACCTTGTTTTGTGAGATGGTTCAAGATAAATGCAACAAATGGTTAGAGAATGTCACAGATTAAGTAGTCAGCTGAATAAAACTGAATTTTTTTGTTTTATTAGTCATATAAATATCCATAATTCCTAGGTTTATCGTATTGAGTATATCGTTAATCCACTACGATTTTTTTCTCCCCATTCCTTTTAAGCATGAACAATTAAGAACAACAGAGGCACTAAACTGGGTTTATAATCCAGTTATATACATTTATGCACCTATAGCGTATTTCAAGCTTGCACTACACCCAACACAACACATAAAATGGTTATTTTGTAAAGAAATAGCACATTAATGGGAAAAAACTGGAAAACCTACAGAAAGAAGAATAATGGTTCATGTTCAAGGGATTCATAAAAACATCGACTCAAGGTTTACATAAATAGAATGGTCATATCATTATTGAATTTAATTTTTAATTTCTTCATGTTCAAGGGATAATGGTTCATAAATATAATTTAATTTTTAATGGAAAAACTTTGGGAAACCTATAGAAAGAAGAATAATGGTTCATGTTCAAGGGATTCATAAAAACATCGATTCAAGGTTTACATAAATAGAATGGTCATATCATTATTTCAAGCTTGCACAGCACCCAACACAACACAACACATACAATGGTTGTTCTGTAAAGAAATAGCAAATTAATGGAAAAACTTTGGAAAACCTACAGAAAGAAGAATAATGGTTCATGTTCAAGGGATTCATAAAAACATCGATTCAAGGTTTACATAAATAGAATGGTCATATCATTATTGAATTTAATTTTTTAATTTCTTCATGTCTAAAACGATAATGTATATAACATAAGTCGATTAGCAATAATAAAATGAATACATGCCACTTGGACTTGTTATGCTTGATCTCTCAATTTCATTAATAAACTCTTACTTGCTTTTGTAAAAGAGGCAAGCCTCCATGGTTTATAAATAACTTAGAATATAAGTATAGAAGAAATAATGTCACATTGCATGTCCTGCATGTTTCCTTTTCACTTTTAAATTTTGTTTGAATTTCATTCTCTCATTATTCTCAATTAACGGGATAACCAGATAACGAACTTTTTTTGCCGACGATATACTGTAACAAGTTAAAGAAATTGGGTGAAACTTGAACAATATCCTAGTAATTTCAACCCCAAACTGCAGACTAAAGATGTGTATATAATTATGGAAACTTTATGTGTGTGTACACACATATATATGCACATTTATGCAGAAAATCGTTTCTTTTAATTTTTATCAGGGCTGTTTATGTTCAGACTAAATATTTAATACTAAAATATCAAATAATAATTTTCTGATATTAGTAAAACATCGTGCTTTTTAGATCCATAAATCTACAATTTGTTGTAACTAATCAACCATGTTAAAATAAACCGACAATTGTTGGAACTTATCAACCATGCTAAAATAAACTTTTTCATTGACATAAATATTAGAAAAACAAAAGTATAATTAAAACTATATTGCTAAAATTCTAAAACATAAAGAAAATATGACAAACAGGTCCTTTACTGTCAAATCCCAAGTACTAAAACTGAATAAAAGATTGCTGGAACTAAACTCATATCAAAATTATGTAATGTACCAATTGCCATAAGTTGATTCTTTTACGTACATTTTCTGGAGCTTACCGTATTCATTTGTGTAAATTATGTAAATAATTTATCTTAATTTATTTACTTTGTTTTAAAACAGAGAAATAATCCAATAAGGCCATAAGAGGCTGGCTAAGTATAAAGCATTCAAGATATGGTATACCACATATGTCTTTTAGCACTGTTTTGAGTCATAATATGTTCGCACATAAATAGTTTAGTGTTGCTACCAATATTAGTAGATGATGTAGATAATTCACATGTCTATTAAATGAACAATGGATTCATGTTATAGTCTAGGAAATTGATCTTTGCAAGCACAATAAACACATACAATAATGTTAGTAATAAATTTACTTAGCGTTATCTATTGATAAAATCTTTATCATGTGTTATGAACATGTGTTATGCAATAACGATTAACAAATGGTTTAAAAAATTCATAAAATATTGCTTGATTAGAAAGTATTAGCTATTTTGCCTACTGGCCATGGAAATATAATCTTTGGCAGCCACTATTTACAAATTATATCAATATTTGCTTAACTAAAAAAGAAACCATATATATGACGCTTTAACAAAAACTTCGATAAAAATTGGAAAACCAGGCAAAGAATATGAACTCACCTAAGCAAATTGATTCAAAAGCATTTGTCCACCAAAACTATTGAAAAAAAATTAGCAAATGTATAATCTATCATCTGCATTGCAACATCTAATTAAGTAAAATGGAAAATGTGAAACTTAAATTAAAAATGATATGCATAAAATTATCATACTTGAAAATTTACGAAATCTAAGGATCAACAAAATGTCAAAAGAGTTCATCCCTAATGTTAATTGCAAGCGACGTAAATCAGAAATGTATTATGTTGTAGTGAAAGGAAGAAGGTTTTGCGAGTGAAAATCTTTGGCTTATTTGAAAGGAAATGAATGATCTGAGGGAACTCTTGACTATGTAGTCAAGGCTTTGAAAAGGCCTAAGTTGAATTCTTATCAAGAATTGACAAAATGAAATTTATGCTTTTTATTACTGAAGAGGATTTACAGAATTGAAATATGTTTTTCATAATGCTCTCAGCATGTACAGAATGCTTAAATATACAAAGAAATGTATGTAAAACAGATAATGGGCCAAGCCCATACGAAAGTGAAGAAAAAGACTTTGGGCCAAATGGGAGAGTATGAAATAAACGAAACAGATATTCATTCATTTCTAACTCCCCACCTCCCCCGAAACCAAACCCTAGTTAGGTTTCCTGAAACAAAATGGCGGCTCGATATTCCGATTGATGGCTAAATCGACTTGTTAGGCCTCCAAAACAGACAATTCTGGAAAATTGCTTAAGTTTATTCAAACTTAAGCATGCTTTAGTCTCGTTGAGAGAGGTTAAATTGGAGTTTGAAAGGATTTAATCTGAATCTACTCAAACCCTAGCTGAACAAGCCTGAACCAGTCATCAATTAGAAGGTCAACATCTTCAATCTGGTATGTAAATTATTCTGTTAGATCTGTTGATTGGATCTGCTGACTCGACGTTGAGTTCTTCCTTCAATCTGGTGAAATTCTGTCTTGAGAGAGGTTTAGTATGTATATCTGCTTTCTGGTGCTGAGATGGTATATATCCTACTCTCAATTTTCCTTGCATAACTTGTTCACAAATGAAATATTGATCAAGTTCTATGTGCTTTATTTTAGAATGTAAAACAGGATTAGATGTTTGTGATATAACACTAATATTGTCGCACCAAATTATAGCTCTCTTTTCTATTTTAATTCTAAGCTCAGTTAGTAATGATTCAATCTAAAGAACTTTCTGCAGCAGTACTAGCTACACATCTGAACTCTACTTCAGTACTTGACCTTGAAACAATACTCTGTTTCTTTGCACTCCATGAAATTGGGTTTTTACCTAAATAGATACAATATCCAGATGTTGATTTTCTATCATCAACATCTGTTGCCGAATCAGCATCAGTATATGCATTGATATTTAATGTTTTGCTTGCTTTAAACACCAGACCATGATCCAGAGTACCCTTAAGATACCTAAGAATTCTTTTAACTACAGCCCAATGTGTATCCAAAGGTTTTTGCATGTACCGACTTGCCTTGTTAACACTATAGGATATATCTGGTCTTGTTATTGTAGCATATTGAAGGGCTCCAATAATGCTTCTATAAAAGGTTGCATCTTGAAATTCTTCACCCTTGTGTTTAGAAAGTTGACCATTTATAATCATAGGTGTTGGGAATGAGTTTGCTTTGTCCATTTTTGCTTTTAGAAGAATTTTTTATATATATTTTCTTTGATTGAGATGTATCTCTGATTTTGATGTTTTGACAACTTCAATTCCCAAAAAATAGCTTATTTCTCCTAAGTCTTTGATTGAGAATTCTGAATTCAATCTTTTAGTGATGTTATCAATCTCTGATAAGCTACTCCCTGTAATTATGAAATCATCAACATAAATTAGTATATATGTTATTTCAGTTCCAGAGAATTTTGTAAATACAGAGTTATCAGATTTTGTAGAATTGTAGCCACAATTGACAAGTGTTGATTTCAACTTGTCAAACCAAACTCTAGGAGCCTGCTTTAACCCATAGATTGCTTTGTTAAGCTTGCACACCCATTCAGACTTATTGCCTTGACAAAAACCTTCAGGCTGCTGCATAAACACCTCTTCCTGCAATTCACCATTAAGAAAAGCATTGTTAACATCTAGCTGTTTGATGCTCCAATTTCTACTTAAGGCTACTGTTAATATTATTCTAATGGATGTAGGATTCACAACAGGTGAGAAAGTTTTTGAAAAATCAAAACCCAACTGTTGTGAGTAACCTTTAATAACCAATCTAGCCTTATACTTAGAAATTGAACCATCAAAATTTTTCTTTAATTTGTACACCCATCTACGTCCAATTATATCTTTATTTTCTGGTTTCTTAACCAGAGACCAAGTTCCTTTCTTAATTAAGGCATCATACTCTTCTTTCATGGCTTGTTTCCAGTTTTCAAATTGTGATGCATCATAGAAGGAACCTGGTTCATCATGAACAACAGCTACATTGATATGCTTTGGTTTGAAAATACCACACTTAGCACGAGTTAACATAGGATGCTTGTTAATATTGTCTCTGACATTATTGTCTTGACTGTTGTTCCCAAGTGCTTCACTGACAGGTGATTGATAACTGGTTGGTGATTGACTACCTCTCTCATTTGAAGCTTGAGTTGATTCATTCTGATTGCCATAGTTTTCTTCAAAAATATTCTCTTGGCCTGGCCTTCTTGAAGGCATTGTATGCTGAGAATCTGTGGTAGTATCTCTCAAATTTCTTTGAGGTGGTACTATCATTTGAATTTCTTCAGGCAATTCAGGTATGATAATTCTAGGCTCAACTACTTTTTCAGTAGTCTTTACTTTTTCGGTACAAAAAGGATATTTATGCTCATTGAATTTGACATGTCTAGAAATATATATTCTACCAGACCTAACTAGACATTTATAACCTTCCTGTTTGGTACAATACCCTAGAAAAGTACATGGAGTGGATCTAAAACTCAATTTATGTGTATTGTAAGATCATAAACAAGGATAACACTCACATCCAAACACTTTCAGATGATTATAATCTGGTCTAATTTTGTAAAGAATTTCCTGTGGGCATTTAAACTTTAATACCCTTGTGGGTAATAAATTTATCAGATGCACTGCAGTATCAAAAGCTTCAGGCCAGTATTTCAGAGGCATTGAAGCTTGAGCAAGCAAAGTTAGACCAGTTTCAACAATATGCCTGTGTTTTCTCTCAATTAACCCCATTCTGTTCTGAAGTGTAAGGACATGTGGTTCTATGATTGATACCTTTCTTCTCAAAAAATGATTTTAATGGTAGAAATTCTCTACCACCATCTGTTTGAAAGGTTTTTACTTTAAGCCCAATCATATTTTCAACCTTGTTTATATATTAAATAACTATACTACTTACATTAGATTTAGATTTTAGCATGTAAATCTAGAATATGCATCAATGAAGGAAATATAATATTTGTATCCAAACACAGAACATGTAGATGTTGGACCCCATAGATCAGTAGCAACTAGTTCAAGAGAATTACAATATTCTGTTTGTGAGTCTGGAAATGCAAGTTTATGTGATTTTCCCAACTGACAAAAGGAACAAACATACGAATCAGAAATGTCATTTGTATTAAAATTCATATCATTCATAACTTGTTTAACAATTCTAATACTAGGATGTCCTAGCTTACAATGCCATAAATCAAATTTCCTGTTACACTCAGAATCATTAACAATAGTCATCATGCATTTTTTGTTACTGGATTTAGGGTTTTTATGACTAGTAACATCAAATCTGTACAACCCTTTATATTCTTTACCCTGCAAAATGATTTCTTGCGTTAGTATATCTTTGACAATGCAAGAATTTGGGTAAAATTCAAAATAAACTTTGTTGTCCTTTGCAAATTGGGAAACACTCATTAAATTTTTTTTAATGGAAGGAACCCTCAACAAATTTTTTAAGCTAAGTTCTTTAGGTCCATTTAGACTTGCATTTCCAGTATGTGTAATATATGCAGTCTTACCATTACCAACTAAAAGATTTTGCATACCTTTGTATTCTTTATTCCCCAAGTTCAGATTGCTTAAATTGTTTGTAACATGATTAGTAGCTCCTGAATCTGGATACCAACAGTCATCATTTGCATCATTTGTTGAAGTAGTGTCTGCACTGCTATTCTCTGCCTGACTTTTATTACCATCCTTTTGCATATTAACCATGTTAATGTTTGAATTATTGCTAGATTTGCCTGGATTAACACTTGAGTTATATCTGAAATAGCATTTATTTGTAGTATGACCAATTTTTTCACAAATTTGACATCTGGTTCTTGAGTTATTATTTCTACCTCTTCCTCGATTAGATTAACCACCTCTCTGAACATTAGGTTGGTTTCTTGGAGCATTTGTTTGAGTTTTACCTCTACCATAGGCAGTGTAATTGATAGACAAATCTGAATTGACATTCTTTTTATGATCAATTCTACCTTCATGAGACAATAATGTTGAATATACATATTGTAAGGTGGGTGTAGGATCCATAGACAAAATTATTGCTGACACAACTTCATAATCATCATCCAACCCACTTGTTATTGACAGCATTTGTTCTGATTCAGGAATTTTCTGCCCTGCAGAATTCAATTGATCACAAATGTTCTTTACTTTTAACAAATACTCATTCATACTTTCATCTCCCTTTCTTATACTATGGAGTTGCCTTTTGTAATGCATGATTCGAGCTGAGGATTGAGCAGAAAAATTTCTATCAATTGTGGACCAGACCTCATTTGCAGTCTTGACACCAATTAACTGGGGTAAAATAGTTGCTCCAATGGATGACATCATCCATGCACAGATAAGACTATCTTGCCTTTGATATGTCTGAAATTCTGCATTTTGCATAAGTTTATCTTCATTATCTCGAGTGTACTTAGGTGGAATCATTTTTGTTCCATATATGTAATCTTCAAGTCCATATCCTCTAACAGCAGTTTCTACCTGTAATTTCCATAACAGGTAATTTGATTCATCAAGCTGGATTGAGATCAACTGACTTTGTGGTTTGATGATTGATTTCATCAAATCTTGAATGGGATCAGGTGATGGCTGATTTTGCCCAGTTGAAACTCTGCCACTGGAAACATTTGCACTGGCTGAATCATCAGGACCAGCCATGACTGAAAAACAGGAGCAATCTCAAAAGAAAACAGAAGCAAATTGATCCAGAAAGAAAAGGTAAGAATCTCTGAATTCAGGAAAACTTTGAATTGTGAAAATAAAGAAACTCTTTATTTGATGATTGAAGCAATCTTAAAGGCTTGAATGATGAGAATTATAGAAAGAACTTGACTAAAGTTACTGGCAGGCCTTTTTGAACGGCTTCTTTATCAACTAATCTTGTTTCTTCGCTTTCTTGATCAGTTTTCTTGTCAGATTCAGAATTCTTTAACCACAAAGCTTCAATTTAAGAACTGATGCAGCCTGTAATCAACACAGGCGAGGCACTGTTCCTTTTTTGAGGCCAACAACTCTCAAATGACAAGGCAAGAACCTTCAATGAGAGAGTCCAGATGATGAAATCTAACTGATAGACAATAACCTCTGTTAATCAGAGATTATATTGCACAGGATCGAGCAGGAAATGCTGTTAAGCACAAATGATTGCTCCGATACCAAGTTGAATTCTTATCAAGAATTGACAAAATGAAATTTATGCTTTTTATTACTGAAGAGGATTTACAGAATTGAAATATGTTTTTCATAGTGCTCTCGGCATGTACAGAATGCTTAAATATACAAAGAAATGTATGTAAAACAGATAATGGGCCAAGCCCATACGAAAGTGAAGAAAAAGACTTTGGGCCAAATGGGAGAGTATGAAATAAACGAAACAGGTATTCATTCATTTCTAACTGCCTATATGCTTTTAGGTTATACAATTTCCTTCTATGAATCTACCAGTATCCCTTTATGCCTCACCATTCTCAAGTAAAAGTTAATAAAACTTACTAAGTATGTTTTCTTATACCAATATTCATATCAGTATAATGGGAAAAGTTAGATGTCTAAACAGTGGGAAATTTTATTACTATTATTTACCATCAGTGGCGACTATACTTTAGGCTCATATGGAGCTAATCACTAGAACATCATGTCATGGTGGACTAAAGAAGTAATTAGTTAAGAAAAATGCTTCTGTAGTACATTGAATTAGTACATATAATGTTTGCCAAGATAAATGACTTAAAAGTCAAGTGTAAGTAATAGAATGTAACAAAATAGTTATCGCTAATCTCATTTAGTAGATCCAGCAAGCTTAATCAGGTAAAAAAAGATTCCAAGGTAAGAATAAGCTTATATGTCGTGTGGGTTAACAAAATGCATATAAGGAAATGGTAGTCAAACACAGTTTATGTTCAAGGAAATTCAATCATCGTACAACAACGATGCCATTTTTATACAAAGTTGTCAGTGAAGCGCATAATCAGAAAATTTAGAAAATTTTATTTAACTCTTTAGACATATGAGATAAAGTTGAAGTTATCATATTGTATTGTTAGTTGTTAGCTTAACACGGAATGGATGATGAAATCTGAAATTATCATGATTTCATATGTATATGTATATATATGTATGTATATGTATGTATATGTATATATGTGTGTGTGTATATATATATATAACTTCTAAGAACTGTGAGTGTAGGAAGTAGGCAACTCGCAATGAGGAGATAAGACTAACCTTATATGTTAATTGCCAGCAACAACTTCATACTTCAGTGTAAGTTGTTCGCACTCCGCAATCATTAGTCGATCACTTAGATTGATTACCAATGGCAGAAACCTTCTTAAAATTAAGGATCGACAATAAATTAATTAACCAATGAAGTTATTATAAATGCAAAACATATGTGTGCAATATATAAGGTAACGCGCACAAATGAGTAATGTAAGAAAAAGCATGTATTCGTAAGTAGACAGACATGTACAGAGGCAGAGTAGTATGGTGCTTGCAGGAGATGGTATACACAGAGATGAATTTCAAAATTTATATAAATTGCTGAAGAGTATGTCCTAGTCCTACTTTCATCCATGTTGTACAGTATGGAGTAAAAAATAAATGCAGAAGGTTAAAAAAACATTAAATCATACCCAAATCAAAGACATCAAGTAGCAATCCAGTGGTAGCAAGGCGGTGAAGCGATTGCGAAGGATGTAGGTTTTTGTGTCTGCAAACAGGAATGAACGACAGTTGGATAGATATATAGGGATGAAAAAGGGGGTGCGAAGGATGTAGGTTTTTGTGTCTGCAAACAGGAATGAACGACAGTTGGATAGATATATAGGGATGAAATATTGTGACGACCACAAAACCCCGTACGACGGTAGCAAGGGTAATCTTTGGAATATAACACATAAACAGATAACAGCAGAATAGAAATAATTAAATACACCAGATAATGTACAATAGAATACACTGGATAAACATAATCATCAGAGTTACACAGTATACAGGATCATACTTAGTACAAAATACAATTCAGCTATACATAAATGAATACAACGGAAAACAAACATAATATGTACAATAGGAGCTGAACAGCATAAAAAGAGATAAAGTAGGAGGCGAGGCTTAGGAGAATAGGATGGGAAGCTGGGTTAAATGAAGTGGTAGTGGAAACGAATACTGTGTGGACGTGATGTTGCTGGCAAGGAGCAGCTTGTTACCGTGAAATTGGCTTTTCAACAGAAGCCTTGATCATTTGCCACTCAAGCGTGACACAAAGGAAGTTCACTTCCTGCGACTGATTTCTATCGATATATAACCTCTGAGCTCGTATGTCTCAGAGAAGGGCCTTAAGCAAGAGAATGAATTTTCCGCCGCCAAATAGATATATATTTAATAGAGATCAATCAGCACCGAACAAAATCCAATGTCAGACACACAGTCCATTTACAAGTTCGTTCTGGGTCTGAATGAAACCGGAGGCACCACATACCTCGCATATCCATCGATCTCCACGTACGTCTGGACGATCACAACTTATTATCTATATTTCAGGATGCCTCCCAATCAAGACATCAGTTATCATCCAACCGAGGTGAAGATCTCCGGTCTTCAACCACCGTCTTCATCATCGACTTCTTATCGTCGATCACTGAAATGAGATTTAACTCGGCCCTTTCAAATAATTCACGTATATTTAGAATTTCAAATCAATTTATTTCAACGGTTAAATTATTCGACACCGATAATTAAATTCATTAATGTAACTTTCACGCCAAACACATTCAACCATCAAATATCACATAAACCGAGAAATTCAGTTTATTTCCATTCCATATCGTTTATAATATTTTATCACGATTTATCGCTATTTTTATTTATTTAAAAATAGCTAATTCATTCAAACAACGCTTCATGCCATAACGCGGCCGTGGCGCTGTTTTTCTTTAGATTTGATTTACACATATCTGAAAATCTACCCGTTGGATCTTCACAAATGTTACATCATTAGAAAGATCTTTTCAAAACGAATCCAACGGTTTCAGTTTTGGAAAAAATCCGACGGTCGGATCTCCTGGTACAATCGTTTGAAGTTACGATTTCAAAATACGAACTGCAACGTCGTTATTCGATTTAAGTTAATTATGTATATATATATATATAATCGATTCTGGCGCTGTTTTTCTTCAGATTTGAATTAAACATTCCAGATAATCCAACCGTTGGATCTTCACAAAGTGGGTGTCGTTGGAAAGATATTTCCAAAGCGAACCCAACGGTTTCGGTTTCGGGAATATCCGATGGTCGGATCTCCCGCACTAATCGTTTGAAATCACGGTTTCAAAACACGAACTGCAGCTTCTTTATTCGATTTATTTTAATTATATTTATATAAATATATATAGATATAATTCTTTCTTCGATTTCAAAACCATATCCACTTCATATATTTGATAAAAATGATATTTTTATCATCAAAAATATTTATTCAACACATGAATTTTATTTCAACATTCAACACATGAATTTAATTTCAACATTCAACACATGAATTTAATTTCAACATTCAACACATGAATTTAAATCAAACACAGAAATATTTCAGAAAATTTCGCCAGCATAACGACAGGGTAGTTAAAACTAGGACCGTCCCAAGTACGACTCCTCGCTCTACCTTAAAGCCTCGCAGCTTTTGACAATGGGGATTTTCAATATCTAGTTCGTACGCAGACGAATTTAACCATATACTAATCCTATTGGGATTTCGATCACAATCCATCATTTCAAACCAACCATTCATGATATTCACCAAATTTTCACATCAACCAATAATCCAAACAATATCACAACTAATATATATCGTCCATAGTCTGTGGACGAGGGGAGTATATATATATATACACACGTATATAACTATATTTCGAATTCATTTCAATATCATTTCAATTTATTTCAACGCATATATCATTTTTGCAATGCATATATAACTTATACATCGAACACACAACTTATACAATGCTTATACATGAGGTTTACAATGCTTATATAACTCATACTTCGAATATATAATTTATACATCGTTGTTTTCCATATCGTTTATAATTCAGAAATCTCACCTTGGGTTCCACTCCACCAAAAATTGTAGAAGGCTCGGAAAAATATCCGGTCTCTTCTAGAATGTAGCGGTCCCGGTGTCTCTTGTTTCACTGGATTTCGATCACACAGCAAAAAGATATGATTTTTATTGTGAAATCATAAACCGTAGTGCTTTAAAGTGCTATTAAACAGTTTAAACTAATTCAGCCGTATACCTTTCCCCGATCTTCAAATTTAGGTTTAGATATCTTTGTAAATCCGTTGCACTTCGTCCAGATCAGGTTATACGGTGTTGAAGAGCTTGGAGAGGCGCTCCTCTCGATGGTGGTGCGACGGCGTTCGATGGCGGGATCAGGGCACGGCGGCGGCGGCTTGAAGACGTTGACTTCTCGGCGTCGAATCTCCTCCTTCAGGCGACGAGAGGTGGCGCTCCGGCTATGGAAAGTGGAGAGGAGATCGAGCTCTTCAAAAAACCCAACTGGGGCGAGGGTCAACAGTGAACGAGGCGGCCGGAATTTGGTCGGGAAGTGGCGATCTCTTTTCCGTCGTGTTCGACGAAGGATCGGGGAGAGAAAGAGAGTTGAGGGTCGTGTTGTGATTGGTCAAGGGATTTTTTTAATTTTTTTTAAATTTCAAAAATACCCCTCTTGACATACTAGCTCCAATCCAAACCCAACGACTGTCGTCCCTAGCTAGTACCCCCATTCCGAACACAATGGGATATGTTTCATAGGCCCATTCGACTGTTTCAGTCAGTTTCCCTTCAAATTAAAATATAAAACAATCAATATTTGATTTGAACGTACATTTCAATTTGCCAAGGCCACATACTGATTCTAAAAATTCCAGAAAAATAAATCTAGCTATGTTTTGACGATACGGTCCCAACAAAACTTGTTTTGTTGAATTCTGAGACCGTTTGAAAAATGGTCCTTTTCTGGTCGATCCAATTTAATAGAAATCGACCAAACACATTTTCCTTTGCCACGCTCACATACTAACTTCAAAAATTATGAAATTCGAAACCTAGCAATAATTTGACATCCTGGATCCAACAAAAGTGGTTTCGTCGAATTCTGAGGTCATTTGCAAAATGTCTATTTTCAAGGGCTATATAAACTATATAGCGACCTTTCTGAAAATTCATTTGGCCATAACTTTTGATTCCCGCTATGAAACTTCGATTTTTCAGGTTCGTTAGAAAGATATTCACCAACATATTTAAATATTTTTGGTTTCACTAAAATCCGTTTTATTTTGCACCCGGTACAGTCAGTCAAAGTTTGAATTCGAATTTTGAAACTGCCGCGCCATTTCAACCTTGTTTATAATTTAAAATAATTATATTCATTTCCAAACATCGATTCAACCATACTTTTTGTCGTTATTATTTAAAATAATTTATTTTAAATATATAAAATTCACTAAAATAGCCAAATTAAAAATTTTAAATTGGCTCAGATTTTCCGGATTGTTACAATCTCCCCCACTTAAAACTTTTCGTCCTCGAAAAGGAACGAAATAGAAAGTTGTTTAATTAACCAACTTAACTTTCCTCCTGGCTTCCATTCTTCAACTTTTCAGTTTCTAAGAATTTTCAAATTCTTCAAAAATTTGGCTAACACCCTAAATTTTCGAAATTTTTTGCCATAACCTCCTTTGTACGGGGAGGGGTTTGGAAATTTATTGGGCCGTATTAGGTACCCAATAAATCCTAATAAGCATGCACATATTTATAGTGATATATTCCGGTGTCCACAGGGGAGTGTGTATAGATCATAACTCCAGAGAATAAATTCTCGTCATCCTATAAATGGTTTTTGTGCCTTAATGACCAGAGAGACGTGTTTACTGTCAACTCCAGACCCGTGTGGGGTTTTTATTAATCTTGCAATTTACCGTTACAATTTATATGGTCCATATCATTCATCAGTTCAACCTGTAATATATAGTCATCGCCATACAAGCCTCTCGCTCGTATGGTAAATCTTCTACCTCGTCACACAAGCTCCAAATGCTTATATGGTATATGATGAAGTATGCCTATCTTCAAGAAGTATGCCATGTAGTGCAGTTCAAAATTAATTGTTACTATCCTATGGCGACATTTATTATTACACACAGAACAACCAGCACTCTGCATCCAATGGCATTCACAAGAATTGATATTATAATAAAATTGTGCATCCAACTCATTAAGGTTTACCTATTTGTCGGGCACGCAAATAAATTCTTTACTCAACAGCTAATCCTTTTACCTGTTCAAACATACATAATGCACACATATATATATATATATTTCTATTTATTTTTAAATCAGTTCAATACTTGATTTAATTTCATAAATTTACCATCATTCTCTTCTTGATTAAATTAACCATCGTTCAAATAATTTAATTAATTAATTAATCAAATCCACAATCACACAACACAAGCAACAATCAATTTGTTTTTAATTTTTCAAAAATAAACTAATTAATTCATATACTCTTTTAAAATCATTTAGACTATAAAATTAAAAGTTTACATCCATGAAAAGAAAATAACAACAAAGTAGAGAACAAAATGGCAATGCAAAGTATGGTAAATGTACCTTGCGCCGGAGTCAATCAGAGATATCCACCCTGCACTTAGGATAGGCCTTCTTAATGCTCTCCTCAGTTTCCTAAGTACCATCTCGTGGATCTCCACTCCATTACACTTTGACTAAGTGAACCTTCTTGTTCCTCAGTTCTTTGGTTTCTTTGCCAATAGTCTTTAGCGGCTCTCTTCTCATAGCCAATTCTGGAGTAATTTCTATATCCTGTTGTGCGACTTCTTCCACAATCGCGTCTGGATCATGTACATGCTTTCTAAGCTGAGAAACGTGAAATACATCATGTACTCCAGGCAACCAATCAGGTAATTGAACTCTATAACGAAAGTTCCAATCCGTTCAAGAATAGGGAATGGACCAATAAAACTAGGCGCCAATTTCCCAGTTTTTCCAAACCTGACCACTCCCCTCATCGGAGAAACCCGTAGATACACATAATCACCAACAGAAAAAGCCAAATCTCTTCTTCTCAAATCAGCATAGCTCTTCTGTCGGCTTTGAGCGGCGAGTAATCGTTTCTTAACGAAATCAACTTTGTCTGCAGTTTCACGGATCATATCAGGTCCCAATACAAGTCTATTACCAGGTTCAACCCAACAAGTAGGAGATCGGAACGGTCTACCAAACAATGCCTCGAATGGTGACATTGTCAGGGTTGCTTGGTAGCTGTTTTTGTATGAGAACTCAGCCAAATGCAAATGGTCTTCCCATGATCCACCAAAATCAAGAACACAAGCCCGCAATAAATCTTCCAGTATACGATTCACCATCTCGGTCTGATCATCTGTCTGAGGATGATAGGCGGTGCTTAGATTCAACTTTGTCCCTAGTTCTACTTGAAATGCCTCCCAAAATTTGCTAGTAAATATTGGATCTCTATCATTGACTATACTGATCGGCACTCCATGTAGCTTAACAATTTTTTTGAAATAAATCTGTGCTAGACTTTGAGCAGTTCTATTGGATCTGACAGGTATAAAATGGACGGTCTTCGTGAAGCGATCTACGATCACCCAAATACTGTCGTTTCCTTTCTTGGTTCTGGGCAAACCATCTATGAAGTCCATGGAAATATGCTCCCACTTCCAGCCTGGAATGTCTAGCGGTTGCAACAATCCAGCCAGTTTCTGTTGGTCGCTTTTGACTAGTTGGCAAGTAGAGCACCTGCTAACATGTAAGAAAATGTCTCTCTTCATCGACCTCCACCAAAATGTACGCTTAATATCATTATACATTTTGCTCACTCCGGGATGGATACTAAGCTTTGACTTGTGGCATTCATCCAGTACTTCCCTCCGGAGCTCAGAAATGTTAGGAACACAAATTCTACCCTTTAGCCTTAGAACCCCTTGGTTATCAATCTGGAAACTCAAGGGTTCGCCTTTCTGTATTCTTTCTCTGATCCTCTGAATGAAGTGATCGTCCTTCTGAAGAGCATATATTTTATCAATCAATGAAGTCGTAATAATAAAACTGGTGATCATTACATTCTTTCTACTTAGCGCATCGGCCACAACATTGGCTTTCCCTGGAGTGTACAAATCTCAAAATCGTATGCTGCAAGAAACTCTAGCCAACGTTGCTGCCTCAGATTCAAGTCTTTTTGGGTGAACAGATACTTCAATGACTGATGGTCTTTAAAAAGTTCGAATTTCTCACCCAAAAGATAGTGCCTCCAGATCTTTAAAGCAAATACGATGGCTAACAACTCAAGATCATGAGTAACGTAGTTTTTCTCATGCGGCTTCAGCTGACGGCTAGCATAAGAAACCACTTGACCTCTTTGCATTAATACTGCACCGAGGCCTTCTCTAGAGGCATCTGTCCAGACTTTCAAGTCTTGATTGCCATAGATAATCGTTAACACTGGAGCAGTTGTTAATCTTAATTTTAGCTTCTGAAAAGCCTCCTCACATTCGGGAGTCCACTTGAATCTTGCGTGCTTCTTTGTAAGCTTTGTTAAGGAACTAGATATCTTAGAAAAATCTTTAACGAACTTCCGATAATAACTAGCCAATCCCAGAAAACTTCGAACTTCTATAGGAGTACTAGGCTGCTTCCAATTTTGAATATCGGTGATTTTACCGGGATCCACAGAAATTCCTTCTTTTGATACTACATGGCCCAGAAACTTGACTTCTTCTTGCCAGAATATACATTTGGAAAGTTTGGCCTTCAAGACATTCTTTCTGAGAATTTCTAACACTTGTTCCAAATGTTTTGCGTGCTCGCTCTCTGACTTAGAGAAGATTAATATGTCACCAATGAAAAGCAGAACAAATTTATTCAAGACTTCGCGGAATACTCAATTCATTAAATCCACAAAGTTGGCAGGAGCGTTACATAAGCCGAACGACATTACTAACCACTCATAGAATAAATATGGACCTCTGAATGATGGCATAGGAACTCACTCTTTTGCAATACGAAGCTGATGGAAGCCTGTAGCTAGGTCCATCCTTGAAAATACTTGTGGACCATTCAATCGATCCAGAAAATCATCAATCCGCGGCAATGGAAATTTGTTCTTCAATGTATGTTTATTCAAGTCACGATAATCCACACACAGTCGAAGAGTACCGTCTGACTTTGGGACAAACACCACTGCTGCTCCCCAATCAGAGAAACTAGGCCTTATCAGACCCTTCCATACAAGCTGTCGAGTTTGATCATCTAATTCTTCTTTCTCCTTTAGAGTCATTCTCCGAATAGCATGCACTACTGGTCTTGCATTCGGGATTAAAGTGATCTTGAAATCAATTTCTCTCTTCGGAGATAAGCTAACAATTTCTTCGAACACATCTGCATAATCCTTAACAGCAGAAATATCTTTTATGAGGTCTGGAATATTCTCTGCGACCACAGGGATATTTTCTATTTGAGCAGGAGAAACATCCAGAGCTGACCAAAAGTCTTTTCTATCTGAATTCGGACCTACACATGGTATGGTTGTATAATCCCCTGATTTAATCTTTGCCTTAACTACTCTCTCGGCACATTTAACCTCAGCTTCATATTTGGTTAACCAATCCAATCCCAAAATAAGTTCGAATTCGGTAAAATTCATGACGATCGAGATGGTAGGAAACCGATATCGGGAAAAAGAGATAGGCACCGCACATACCCAACTAAGATCAAGAGAACCCCCAACCGGATTATGGACAATGATGGGTTCTTTGAGCTTTTTCAATTTCAAATTCAACTTCTTAACCGCATTCTTTGCAACAAAGCTTCGTGACGCGCCTGTATCAAACAGTACTTTAACTGGAATGTTTTTGACAGTAAGCGTGCCTTCCAAAACATCAGACCTTCCCTGACTAGATGAGGGTGCTGAAATTTCTGCCACTTCATTCACATGTACTGCTTCAGGCTTTCTGAATAGCAGGCAGGCCTTTAAAAGATGACCAGTCTGATGACATCCATCGCATTTTCTATTCTCCTGAAACTTCTTACCGGATTTAGATTCATCCTTCTTTCATTTCTTTGAAGATCTGCAATTTCCTTGCAAATGCCCCTGCTTATAGCAGTTATTGCATATGGCTGTCATTACTGGTTCTTTCTCAGATTTAACCCTTTTTCTCTTGGCCTTGAGCTTCTCACTGACCTCAGGCATCGTACTGGCCTAAGGACTATCAGTCTCAGACTCCTCTTTGTTACTCGAACTGAATTCCTCTTTGTCGTTCAAAAGACCTTTCTTATGGAGATCTTCATACTGATAAGCCATGTATATCATTTCAGAAAAAGGGAGCTTCACATGCCCCATTACTCTACTTTGGTACTTTCTTTGAAGCCCGTTAATAAATCTCAGATTTTTCCTCTTCGGATTTTGAATTAGATGAGGGGCAAAATGAGACAGTTCACCGAATTTCTTATGATATTATGGAATGGTCATATCTCCTTGTATCAGATAACAGAATTCAACACATAATCGCTCAGTTGCTTCTGGAGGAATAAATCTTTCATTGAAAATCTCTTTAAATCTATCCCAGGTAATATTACCTTCTGGATTATCCTTAATAATCGAATCCTACCAGAACAAAGCTTCCTCTATGAGTGCCCAAGATGCCAGTAACCTTTTCTGGTCATCCCTCGGCTTTAAACCCTCAAATATTTTCTCAGCAGAACGAATCCAAGCCTGTATTTCCATAATGGATTCCTTTCCCAAGAATGGTGATCCACCCAGATTTCGATACCTCTTTACTAGAGCTTCAATATCTGGCTCAGTATTCCTTCTTATGTTTTTGACACTCATTTTCTAGTACTTCTGCAAATAGCAGACCAGGTATCAGGTCAACAGAAAAGATATTACAAAGCATAGAAACATATACTTGAATGTAAATGTATCCATCGGGGTGTATTTCATTCTGCTATACTCATACTAGGATATTACTGATCCTATTTGTAATGAGTTATTCGTCCTAGAACACTACTGGTTCTATTTCTGATGAATTCGTTAATATGTTATATTCCAGAACTAAGCTTAACCAAAGCTCTGATACCATGTTGTGACGACCCCAAAACCCCATACGACGGTGGCAAGGGTAATCTTTGGAATATAACACATAAACAGATAACAGTAGAATAGAAATAAATAAATACACCAGATAATGTACAATAGAATACACTGGATAAACATAATCATCAGAGTTACACAGTATATAGGATCATACTTAGTACAAAATACAGTTCAGCTATACATAAATGTCTACAGCGGAAAACAAACATAATATGTACAATAGGAGCTGAACAGCATAAAAAGAGGTAAATGATAGAATCCATCTTCAGCTCTAGCTATCTAGAAAGAGCCAGCTAAAACCTGAACACAAGGCTGCCCGTGTAGAAAAAGGGGCACCCGAGTTTGCAAGTGAAACAAACTACAAGTCAGTCATGGGACTGGTATGAGAAATCTACTTAACACATTATATAATATGGCTAATCACAGGACCACGCCACTTTCGCGGAACGGGTTTACTCCATTGGATAGCCAGTTGTTAAAACAAGTAAATCTTTTAAACATCACAATGCTTTTTACAAAAATGAAGCCATTATAAGACTCAGTTCCCATCACACAATGGAACGCAAAACTGAGGACAGAGTTTTACCTTATAATGGCCAAAATATGCTTGATACGAGCAAAACAAATCATTTGATATTATTACTAGTGTTTATATGTTTCAAAAAACAATTTCCATCATAACTATCAACCATAGACGGCATGGGTACCATATATCATGTCACCATACATAGGTACACAATCAAAACCGCACGGTGTCGTATTTGGAAATTGGATTTCCGTCATGAACCAAGGCAAAAGATAGTCCTTACCGACTTCGAGACAATCTAGCCCATGTCTCAGGATCAGAGCTCAAGTGACCCTTGGATCGTCAAGGCCGGTCCACCGATGTGGATTAAAATGCCTGAACACTGCGTTTCCCCGCCCTTTGGGGGCGTAAATGAGCCTAATGACTCCATCGGCTCCACACAGTCACCGATATATCCGAGGCGCCTCGCAACAGCAACAACCACACAGGTGAAAATAATATAAATGTCAGGGCTGGTAGGTCACTGACACCACCCTAGCTAGAAGGAAACACACGCCCTCCCTGAGGTCCACTCCCGTTTCTGGTTCATACCGGGGTGTGAGGCTCGCGAATTCACGTTATACACAAAGCTATGCCACACAGGCCGTACTTTGATCATCAACCACAAGACTTTGCTTTTCAACAGAAGCCTTGATCATTTGCCACTCAGGCGTGCCATGCAGGCAGTTCACTCCCTGCGACTGATTTCTATCGATATATAACATCTGAGCTCGTACGTCTCAGAGAAGGGCGTTAAGCAAGAGAATGAATTCTCCGCCGCCAAACAAATATATATTTAGTAGAGATCAGTCAGCACAGAAAAAAATCCAATGTCAGACACACAGTCCATTTACAAGTTCGTTCTGGGTTTGAACGAAACCGGAGGCACCACATACCTCGCATATCCATCGATTTCCACGTACGTCTGGACGATCACTACTTATTATCTATATTTCGGGATGCCTCCCAATCAAGACATCAGTTATCATCCAACCGAGGTGAAGATCTCTGGTCTTCAACCACTATCTTCATCATCGACTTCTTATCGCCGATCAATTATTTGAAATGAGATTTAACTCGGCCTTTTCAAATAATTCACGTATATTTAGAATTTCTAATCAATTTATTTCAATGGTTAAATTATTCGAGACCAATAATTAAATTCATTAATGTAACTTTCACGCCAAACACATTCAACCATCAAATATGACATAAACCGAGAAAATTCAGTTTATTTCCATTCCATATCATTTTTAATATTTTATCACGATTTATCGCTATTTTTATTTATTTAAAAATAGCTAATTCATTCAAACAACGCTTCAGGCCATAACGCGGCCGTGGCGCTATTTTTCTTTAGATTTGATTTACACATATCTGAAAATCTAACCGTTGGATCTTCACAAATTTTACATCATTAGAAAGATCTTTTCAAAACGAATCCAACAGTTTTAGTTTTGGGAAAATCCGACGGTCGGATCTCCTGGTACAATCGTTTGAAGTTACGATTTCAAAAAACGAATTGCAGCGTCGTTATTCGATTTAATTTAATTATATTTATATATGTATATAATCGATTCTGGTGCTGTTTTTCTTCAGATTTGAATTAAACATTCCAGACAATCCAATTGTTGGATCTTCACAAAGTTGGTGTCATTGGAAAGATATTTCCAAAGCGAACCCAAAGGTTTCGGTTTTGGGAAAATCCGATGGTCGGATCTCCCGCACTAATCGTTTGAAACCACGGTTTCAAAACACAAAATGCAGCTTCTTTATTCGATTTATTTTGATTATATTTATATAAATATATGTAAATATAATTCTTTCTTCGATTTCAAAACCATATCCACTTCATATATTTGATAAAAATGATATTTTTATCATCAAAAATATTTATTCAACACGTGAATATTTTTAGCACTTCATATTCACAATAAAATGTAGATTTTATTGTTCAATCTATATATTCGACACATGAATGTTTTTGACTTCACACACATGATAAAAAATATATTTTTTTATCGTTCTTATCCTTTATTCAACACATGAATATTTTCCATAGTTTATATATATACAATAAAAATGTGATTTTTATTGTAAAACAATTTATTTAAAACACTAATATTTTATATAGCCTATATATATGGTAAAAATGTTATTTTTATCTTTCAAACAAATTTACTCAACACATGAGCTTTATTCAACACATGAATTTTATTTCAACATTCAACACATGAATTTAATTTCAACATTCAACACATGATTTTAAATCAAACACAAAAATATTTTAGAAAATTTCGGCAACATAACGGCAGGGTAGTTAAAACCGGGACCGTCCCTAGTATGACTCCTCGCTCTACCTTAATGCCTCCCAGCTTTTGACAATGGGGATTTTCAATATCCAGTTCGTACGCAGACGAATTTTCCCATATAATAATCCTATTGGGATTTCAATCACAATCCATCATTTCAAACCAACCATTCATGATATTCACCAAATTTTCACATCAACCAATAATCCAAACAATATCACAACCCAATATATCGTCCATAGTCTGTGGACGAGGGGAGTATATATATATATACATACGTATATAACTATATTTCGAAATCATTTCAATTTATTTCAATGCATATATCATTTTTTCAACGCATATATAACTTATACATCGAACACACAACTTATACAGCGCTTATACATAAGGTGTACAACGCTTATATAACTCATACTTCGAATATATAATTTATACATTGTTGTTTTCCATATCGTTTATAATTCAGAAATCTCACCTTGGGTTCCACTCCACCAAAAATTGTAGAAGGCTCACAAAAATATCCGGTCTCTTCTAGAATGTAGCGGTCCCGGTGTCTCTTGTTTCACTGGATTTCGATCACATAGCAAAAAGATACGATTTTTATTGTGAAATCATAAACCGTAGCGCTTTAAAGTGCTATTAAACAGTTTAAACTAATTCAGCCGTATACCTTTCCTTGATCTTCAAAACTAGGTTTAGATTTCTTTGTAAATCCGTTGCACTTCGTCCAGATCAGGTTATATGGTGTCGAAGAGCTTAGAGAGGCGCTCCTCTCGATGGTGGTGCGACGACGTTCGGTGGTGGGATCAGGGCGCGGCGGCGGCTTGAGGACATTGACTTCTCGGCGTCGAATCTCCTCCTTCACGCGACGAGAGGTGGCGCTCCGGCTATGGATGTGGAGAGGAGATCGAGCTCTTCAAAAACCCAACTGAGGCGAGGGTCAACAGTGAACGAGGCAGTCGGAATTTGGTCGAGAAGTGGCGAGCTCTTTTCCATCGGGTTCGACGAAGGATCGGGGGGAGAGAGAGAGTTGAGTGTCGTGTTGTGATTGGTCAAGGGATTTTTTTATATTTTTTTTTAAATTTCAAAATACCCCTCTTCACATACTAGCTCCTATCCAAACCCAACGACTGTCGTCCTAGCCAAATACCCCCATTCCGAACACAATGGGATATGTTTCGTAGGCCCATTCGACTGTTTCAGTCAGTTTCTCTTCAAATTAAAATATAAAACATTCAATATTTGATTTGAACGTACATTTCAATTTGCCGAGGCCACATACTGATTCTAAAAATTCCAGAAAAATAAATCTAGCTATGTTTTGACGATATGGTCCCAACAAAACTAGTTTCGTCGAATTCTGAGACCGTTTGAAAAATAGCCCTTTTCTGGTCGATCCAATTTAATAGAAATCGACCAAACACATTTTCCATTGCCACGCTCACATACTAACTTCAAAAATTATGAAATTTGAAACCTAGCAATAATTTGACATCTCGGATCCAACAAAAATGGTTTCGTCGAATTCTGAGGTCGTTTGCAAAATGTCTATTTTCAAGGGCTATATAAACTCTATAGCGACCTTTCTGAAAATTCATTTGGCCATAACTTTTGAATCCCGCTATAAAACTTCGATTTTTCGGATTCATTAGAAAGATATTCACTAACAGATTTAAATATTTTTGGTTTCACTAAAATCCGTTTTATTTTGCACCCAGTACAGTCAGTCAAATTTCGAATTCGAATTTTGAAACGGCCACGCCATTTCAGGCTTTGTTTATAATTTAAAATAATTATATTCATTTCCAAACATCGATTCAAACATACTTTTCATCGTTATTATTTAAAATAATTTATTTCAAATATCTAAAATTCACTAAAATAGCCAAATTAAGATTTTTTAATTGGCTCAGGTTTTCCAGGTTGTTACAAATATAGTAGTAATACATCGATTAAAGGGGTTTATGAAATCAACCATATGTAACCTTTAAAAGAGATAGGGAAAAAAGCGGCAGTCTAAAAATGAGAAGTCCGCCATTGTAATTTTTCAAGAGAAGGACAAAATAAAGAAGAAACACAGATTTAAAGAGAAAGAGTTGTAAGATTTCAGAGGGACATTAATAGCTCAATATGAATAAATATTGTTATAAAATTTAGTCAGCTCTTTTGATACATTTGTAGATAATAAAATGATATGTGAAGAAGAGAAAGTACTACTAATAGATATGAGCACAATTGACATTTTTTTCAACCAAACCATACAACAGCTATATTCATAAGACAGTGTCAATAACCAACAGTTAAATCAAAGGTATGAGTTTGTCAACTTCACGTGAAATAAATTGGAACAAAATAAGTCATATTACAACATAGGGTACGAAATTGCATCAGTTTCCTGGTCATCATTGAGGTTAGCCCACGAATTATATACCAAGTATCACAAAAAAGCAGAATTTCAATCAACATTATGCAGTAACAGGAGCCCAAACAACTTGTCATGGATTGCATGTCGAAAACAATGTATATATGTGAATGAATTGAAGTATACAGTAAATTAAACAAAGCGTACGTGGAAGAAGGAAAAAGAGTGATGAAATTTGACCTTGTTTTCATCAGCAACTTCATTGGATGGCAAAATTATGTAGTAACAGGAGCCCAAACAACTGGTCATGGACTACATGTCGAAAATAGTGCGTATGTGTGAATGAATTGAAGTATGCGGTAAATTAAACAAAACGTACATGGAAGAAGAAGAAACAGCAATGAAATTTAACCTCGTTTTCATAGCAACTTTTTTGGATGGCCGTGGAGACACATGTCAAAGTACTTCAGCAATAATTGAAGAACAAGTATATGTAGCAATTGCAGAAGGTGTTAAATATATTGTAAAATGGGTAATAATCAAACAATGAACAATTAAGAATGAATTTGTTACACAGTTGCCGAGTATGGGAAGTCAAGCAAATAAGAATAGGGAGAGTGTTTACCTAATTCAGTGCCCCACCGTCGGTGACAAGAATAACAATTACTCCACAGATCGGGAAGGTAGAGTCTGAATGTCCGTAAAGTGCTGAGGAGGGATGCGGTTTGTTGTCGGAAAACGGATTTGAGAAGAAATTAAGGTAGGCGAACAACTGTATGTTAGCAGCATTGTTGCGACCGACCAGGATGGAGGTGAAGTAGATCATCAGGGGAAACGGGTTAGGCGAATAGGGGTAATCAGGAGTGATAACGTCGGAGCAACGTGCGATAACCGTACATCGACAAATTCGTTGTGATAGCAATTAGGGGGAAGATAGAAATTGACGGGGAAGATGGAATTGGTTATTGAACGATAGAATACACAACGAAAATCGCAGAGAAACGCGTGAACATAAGAGGAACACTATCGAATTAACTTGGTTTCTGCATTATAAAGTAATAGATGAAATTAGGGCTTGGGAATATGCAGAGGTAAACGAAAGGAGAAAAAAAAGGTGATGAGAACGCGAAGGAGACGAAACGAGAAAGCGAGATTCCAGAAGAGGGAGACACTTGAGTAAACATTCCACATGTCAATCTTAGGGAGAGCCTCACAAAAATTGAAGAGGGGCACGAGAGCCACCGAAAAACAACTCACCTTTAATAGTATAGTATAGATGTTATGACTCAATCTTGAAGTTCAATGAGTATTATAAATTAATTAGTGTTTTTTGCTTTTTTTACTGATTATGTTATATTATAAAACTTATGTTTTGGTAAATTACTTTTGTGTACATATGAGTGGCTACTTAGCTAAAGGTATGAATTTTAGTATTCTCCAGAAAAGACTAACCCATGTTATAGGATGTTGTATTGTATTTGTCTATTAAAAAGTTTTTTTTTTTGCTATTTAATTTACATTGCAAAATCTAACGTCTCGGAAGAGAAGTTATATAAATTTTAATTTTTTATACCTTGGAATTACTTAAAAATAAATGTTATATCCCCTAAAAGATCATTGTATAAAACTCTAGAAGTAATGATATTAATTCATATTCAAAAGAGATATAACAATATTATGAAGAATTTGTTTTATCTCTCACATCTGACTTTTATTTAGCATATTCACTTTATTATTGTATTCAACATTTGATGTGACATTTCAAAGGTAGTTAGAAAATTGAATCTCTAGTGGAGACACTTTGAAACTGGTAATTATGTCGTTTATGTTGAAAATATTGAATAATGATAACATCCCAAAAATTGTGCATAGAAAGTATCTTTAGAAAAGATTGTAACACTCCGAAAGGGTGTTTGTAAAATATCCCCAGAAGTGGTATATATTTGTATAGCATTATAAAAGCACTGTCTATGAAATATTTTCAAAAATCATATTACATTTTAAAAAGTGATGTGGCGACAAATAACTCAAAGAATTTGCAAGCGAAAATAGATCTGCAACTCTTTTAGAAAAATCTAGTCTACCATTGTCGTGGACTTGTAATCCCATTAGAAAATTCTAATAGTAAATTGTAATGTATTTATATTACTTTTAAAAAATGCACCATGAATTGAGCGTCATATGCATAACTATTCTAAAAATAAATATCTAGATATTATTCTAAGAGATAATCTATATATCATATCATAATTTTAATGAACTCTACGAATACAGTAATGAGAAGTTCATTAACTAATATAAAAGTATATTTCTTTAACATTTTAAGAATCTAAAAGATACTCATATTTTTCTAGTGAATATATGTATCTTTTATTGAACTCCCTCTGAGATGCAAAGAGATGTGTATATATAATTTAACTATCTATTATTCTCTTATAAATAATCATGATTTTCAATATAATTAATGACTTGAAGTTGTGTATATAACTTATTTGAACCAAAAGTTTGGTATGGTTCTAAATCGGATGTTATGAACATTATCATGCGATTTTTAAGGATTCACATTGACAGTTAGAAATTTAATAATTTGGTTAATTGTCAAGCAATATTATAAAGTCACTAACTCAAATGAGAAAAAGATATGCAAATCTATAATATACATGTAATACATGGATGCATATATGTATCCATACATAGATATTTAACTAACAAGCCAAAGATTCTTTAAGTAAATACGAACTCATCTTATAGATAATTTATAGATTTCATTCATGATTTAAACATCAATCAATATAAATGTCAAGATACCTGAAATCATATATGTATTAAGATATCTATCTATATAATAAAAAAATTCCTTCAACTTTCTAGATCAATGAAAGAGAATGAATAATATTACATGAATACGTCTTATCGACTAATAAAAAGATTATCCTCCTACAATTGACATATAGGTAATGTATTTGCTAGTAGCAACATGATAAGGGATCAAAATTAGAATCCAAAGAACTTATTAGTTAATGTGACGATGCTTATGAACTTTGGGAGAAGGACAAAAAGTTCATTTTGATTATCAAGATTAAATATTTATTAACATATACAATGATTCAAAATATTAAGTAATTTAATGAATTATGAATAAAAACCCTTTTGAACTTGCTATAGTATT
Source organism: Allium sativum (assembly GCA_030737875.1). Taxonomy (NCBI): domain Eukaryota; kingdom Viridiplantae; phylum Streptophyta; class Magnoliopsida; order Asparagales; family Amaryllidaceae; genus Allium; species Allium sativum. The sequence goes on from CM060916.1 coordinate 587,698,182, forward strand.
ATAGATTTAAATTCTAGAAGGATCAGAATGTATAAACCACATTGTAAGTGTTGTAGAAAAATTAGTTTGAACTATTTTCAAAGTGAAATAAAGATGTCAAATAAAGGAGGTGAGTTTTTTGGAGAACCACTTGAAAATATATATAGCATAATTGCCAAATGACGCTAGAAGTGGTCTAGGTATCTAACATATGATAAATAAAGAGATCTCAGTAAATCACGTATAGAATTAGCATGAATAATCAATGGTGATAAACTTGTTAATAGTAAAGCACTTAAGTTCACAAATAGACTAAAAATATTAAATTAGAGGAAAACATGACTGGCCATTATGAATTCCCTTCTAGTTAAGAAACATGGACCTATACTCCAAAGTATATAATTAAGCACACACACACACACACACACACACACACACACACACACACACACACATATATATATATATATATATATATATATATATATATATATATATATGCGCACACACACATAAAGTGGCAAAAACTCAATAAGAACATTGAATACCTATTGTAGTATGTTAAATGCCCAAGCCATGATACTTTTAGAAAGAATTGAATGGTTTTGAGATATTATAATTGTTCCAATACTTAAAATTCCCTACAAGTATAAATATTTGGTAAGTCATATCGAAAGGTGAAAATATGCTAGTTCTTGAAGAATATAAGTAACTTCACTAATTATGAAAAATGCAAAGAATAATGAGTGTAGATTACAACCTTCTTTTAAGTATTATTGTAAGGAAACTCCTGAAATAACCCACGATGAGTAGACCACTTTCTGGTACTAAGTATTGTTGTAATGAAACTGTTAATATCCATTCAATATAAAATTACAATAATAAAAACTGATATAAGGCTCCATAATGAAAGCAATGAGATTTTTTCCATAAAAGAAGCATATAAAGTGTGTAAAATGCAGATAATTTTTGAAAGAAGCAATATAAGAAAATTATGTATAAATGATGAGTATATAAATAAGAGAAAACAAAAGCACATTCCTTTTAGTTTGATTTTCTTAATGCTCTTCTAAGTTGTATCAGAAGTATATGTCGCTTATTCGAGCTGTCATGACATGTACTCAAATTTAAAGGACAAATTATAAAGTTAGGGGAACCATGTATTGGTATACCATAATGAACTCTTTTTCCTTTTTTATGACTTTTCTCATGGAGTTTTCTTAGTACATTTTTAACAAGACATTACATAGATCCCGTAGTATAAAATCCTTTTGATATAGTATATTATTGAAATTGATTATTTCCATCAAAAGTTGGCATGAACACCCAAGAGTTTTAGAAGATAACTAAAATGAAGAAGTTAGATGAAAAAAAGAGGAATTACCAAAAATCTAAAGGAAAGAGAAGGCAACAATCTATAGTGGTTCAGGGTAGAATGGGTTACGTCTACTTTAGGGATTTAATCACTTTATTGTTGATTTGGAGTTACAATGTGTTGGATCAGTAGATATCCAGAGCATACAAAATACTAAAATAAACAACAAACCAATGATCCCTTTCTCTCTGTGACACCCCACATAACGTCACTCATTAAGAGAATGCATTAAGTTTCGTGAAGCGTTATAAGTAAACGAAAACAGAAATATTACAAGACAGATATAAAATAATAGCGTAAGCAGAATACATTGTGGTTCAAAAAATAGTAACATCATGAGTCTGAAATACATAAAACCCAGTACATCAACTTAAAATTTATGTTTTGTACTAAAATCATCAGAGTACAATAAACATGAAAAGAGCAAAATCCCCAAAAACATAGTCATAGTAGAAAAGGTATGAAATCAACAGTACATCTAAGCAGCTCCAACCAGAGGGAAAGAAGAATCAGATCAAGCTTGAGTATTTCCACCCTGAGAACCTGGGAGGAGGGGGAACGGAAGAGAAAGAAGAGGAAGCAAAATGGGTCAGACATAAAGTCTGGCGAGTCTAGTTACTTTTAGCATATAAATAAGTAAAAGCATCATAACAGGCATATAAACTGGATAAGAGGTAGATAACAACATATAAGGCAGGTATGACAAGGTAACATCATAAACAAGATAGAATAAGTAGCGCTTCCCTAACACTTTTCTTTCTCTGCACTAATACTTGTATCATATGAACAAGATGATCCCCAACAAGTATAAGATGGTAGACTTGGACGTACTTCTAGTAAGAGGTTTAACCCCATACAATAACAGGCAGCCCAACTGAACATACCGGAGTTAACCCTAAGGATAATAACGGACTCCTAAACGTACCAGAGTCTAGATGTACCTTAATTTCTACCCCAAACGATTGGCTCCCTACTCCGTGGATAACCTATGCTGGCCCCACAAAAGGATGTATCACTTCCTAAAGTGGCAACCATTCATTTCCACGATGTCTTCCGAGTAGGCGGACCCATGCACGCACATGAGCTCGATGGAATGCGCCGTTAGACACCGTCCCCTCTTTTGGATCTCTTACAATCATCCCAGTAAGCGTTTCCCGACTCCGACCTAGTTCGGAGTACTCGTTTGATACCTATATATGTGTTAGTGACTGAAACGGGTCCCACACACAAGATGATACAAGCTTCCCCCTAGGCTTGCATCCCCACTACTAGGATTTCCATAGGTTATGCCATACCAGTGTAAAAAGATTGCATAACCCCACAGGTTAAGTTTGTGGGCCTATATATATATATAAATATTACCACCTCCCCAAGATATACTTAACCCTCCCACTGTTTCTAGCAAGTTTACTTAACCCTACTCAAGTTAACATGTTCATACAATCCCTATGGATTCAACCAGGTTAAGTATTCAACTTCATTACCATATATTCATTTATGGTTATAATTCGCTAGACCTCCCACATTAAGCCTACAACTTGTGGATGCTGGATATGCCATGCTGGTCCAGGCGGACTTCTTCCACTAGTTGGACTTAACATCGTGTCTCGGCATGTTACATGTTTATGCACTTAGACCCCTCACATTAGATTCACCACTTGTGTTTGTTGGATATGTCGGTTAGGTCCGGGAAGACTTCTACCACAAGTGTAATCTAACCTCGTGTCTAAGCGCGGTTATAGTTTCTAATTACTCTAAATCTAGGCATTTTCACTATTTCACAATTATCCCTATTTCATTATAGGTTTTCATGCCCCTTTTCCAAGTCATATTCATCATGTACCATATGTCCCAAATTAAGATCTAAATCACAATTTGATTTATGCCCCAAATCCATATTCATGTACTTAATTCAACTTATGCCCAAATTTTCCAATATAAGTTATGCCTCAATTTTAACGTTTTCCCCTCGTTCCCAATTTCACGCGTCCGCATATTTCTGCGGTATGCCTAGGCTCGAAGGCAGCCTGGCTATAAAATAAAAAGGGAAATGAAGAAGGGAAGCAAACATAAAAAACATAATAACAAGATTGACATATGATGGAAGAAATAGACATAGCAACTAATAAGCTTATAGTAATAGAATTGGGCATAATGACAAGATTGGCATATAGGAACAGATCTGATGAACATGTGATAATAGAACTTATTCTAACATAATAGGGACATCATAAACAGGCATGATGAGATATAAACAGTGAATTAGATCTACGAATAATGGCATGTATGACATGATAAATAGGCATAAGCTTAGATCCAATTCATAGTCATGTCAAAATAACTTAGATACACAGGTTATGGCAGATCTGATATGATTCAATTGGTCATAGGCTTAGATCCAATTCATAGATATGTCAAAAATAACTTTTAAGTGTTTATATCCAAAAATAACGTAGACTCACCAAGAATGGATCTAAGAAACTAAGGAAAGCGTGTTGATGTTGAATTAGCGATCTTTGAACACATATGAATCATTGTTGATGAAGAAAAGTGTTAACCGGCTTTTTGGTCCGGTTCCCGGGAGAGCATCAGACACGCTCAACTCAACGTACCTTGTGAAGCCGAGGCCGAAAAGGAACACATAGGAGTGAAGGAAGTAGGATCAAGAAGGGATTACACTGCTTGTGGCCTCATGGCATGCAGAAGACGTCTGCAAACCAAGGCCTTGGACCCCGAAGGAGTTAGCCTCGACCACCCGGTCCCGGGACCCTCGCGCCCCTTGGAAGGACCTCTCCCTGGCATGACGCTGAATTCGTACCCAGCCGGGTGCGAAATCTCACACCCATGCCTGGGTTCGGAATTTCGAACCCAGTGGGTGCGAGGTCTCGAGCCCAGTGGATGCGAAATCTCGCACCCATAACTGGGCTCGAGATCCCGAGCCCAGCGGGCGCTAAATCTCGCGCCCACGGCTAGGTTCGAGATCTCGAGCCCAACGGAGCGTTTCGCGCCCGTTCCTAGGTTCGAAATTTCGAACCCATCGGGTTCGGAATTTCGAGGCGCACGGGTGGCAGGGTCGAATTTCCTGCATGTGGTCCCTATTCCTACCTAATCCTACCTACTCCCACTCCTATAAATAGCCCATGGCCTCACACTTCAAAAGGGTTGGATTTTCTTCACTTGAGACCTCCCTAGAGCTTCATGAACTCCATTAATGGCATCTCCCATTTGAGGAAGAAGGAGAATTAAATATTCTTTTTCCCAAATACCTAGCATATTTCAATTATGAAAGTGAATGTAATGAGCATGGCTCTACCTTGTAATTCTTGAGTGATTAATAAAAGTTCAACATCCTTCCAAAGTGGACGTAGGCCTAATCCGCGGCCGACCACTATAAATACTTGTGTTATTTACCGCTTTCTCTTACTTAGTCTTGTGACCAAATTAACTATTCCTAGTAATAGGAATCCTTGGTGTTTACGACATTTTTCCCATCAACATATGGTGCTTTCACTGAGAATCTGAATTCAAGATTTGCATCTTTCTTCCACATTATCATCTCGACTTCGAAAAGCTTGAGGTTCCTTGCCTAACCTGCTGTCGAGTCCGCTTACGATGGTAAAGAAGTCAAAGAACGCCATGGTCGACTCTTCAGCAACAGCCGAGGCCGGTACCTCCCAACAACCTCAACCGATAGATGTCCCGGTCCCTAACAGAACCATCCCTCCTATTGTTGACCCCGAAGCACCTATTACCCAAGCTCAAATTCGCGCGCTTAATGAAAGATATGAAAACACAATTTTCAAGCTTAACCAAGCATTAAGGAATAACATTGACCTTATGCGCCAACTTCAAGAAAGTCCGCGCGTCGTCGACCGACTTCAATTGGCTCAGAACAATGCTCAACCCCGACCAACCGCATCAGAAACTTCCTCTTTCAAGTAAAGAGGCCCACACCAAAGGAGAAGGATCACCATCATCAACGATGTCACCGCTCGCACCAATGCCCTCGAGAACGGTAACAGTCGAGCCAACGGGAATGAGAACGGCAACGACGATCGAATTACAATCACATACAGCGAGGGGGCGAAGTACCGAGACCGCTCTCGCTTGATTATCAATGACGGACCCAATCCTACAAACCAACCTCTTCCTCGAGACAACCCAAAGGTCGCCAATCAGGGTAAAGGGCCCGCTATCCCAATGGCCCGTGCTCCTGTAGAACAGGATCCACATCAGCCCGCTCTGCCTCAACGTCCGCACATGGATCCAATCATAGATGTTGAGGGTATAGACAAAGACGATCCGGACATCCATCGTAGAAGACGACCTCGCAACAGGACTCCAGAACTGCGTCAAAAACCTTGGACCCCGATGGAGGATCCACATCCGACCTATCTCCCTGACATGATAAGGAGGGTATTGAGGGAGATGCGAGGGGGCGCACACGGCGCATGGGATGCTCACATTAGGTGTAACCCCTTCACAAGCAGAGTGAATGAAGCAGAGTGGCCAAGGCGCTTTAGCATGCCGCAAATGCCACTCTATGATGGTACCACTGATCCCTGTGCCTTCTTGAATCGCTATGAATGGCAAATGGACTCGAGACGGGGCGACGATCCAGCCAAATGTAAATGCTTTCCGGTCTTCCTGTCTGGTACCGCTCTACTTTGGTTCTCCCGCCTCCCTCTCTCCATTAACAACTTCGGGCAACTAGCAACAGAGCTGGTCAAGCAATTCAGGGTGCATATCCCATCTCCAAAGAATACCCTCACCTTATCCAACCTATACTAGAGGCCTGCCGAGTCGCTTAGGAGCTAGCTTTCCCGGTTCAACACAGCTCTCGCCGAGGTTGAAGATCCAGATCCTCGCACCATACTCTTTCAGCTAGCAAAAGGTGTCCTCCCTACTTCAGAGTTCAGAGCCTGGATCGATCGAAAGCAGCCAAAGAGCCTCGACGCATTCTATGAGAAAGCAGACCAATACTTGTGCCAAGAAAAGGCAAGGCGGAACCGACTTTCCGCCATGAGTCGTCCCTATGACCCCCAAGCCGATACCGCTAATAACCAATTCATAGGTAGGCGAGGCGGGGAGCCCTTCGACCAAAACAGGGGGGCAGGTCCCCAAAGGCAAAAACCAAACAACGGCAAGCTGGATGGACGAAACAACGGGCAAGCCCCAACATAATTAAGAAAGCCCGGCCCTTGCCAAGCTTTCGAGACCTACACCCTGTTGAATTAAGGCATAGAGACAATCTACTTGGAAACGTGTAACACCCTACCATACAAGAAGCCACGCGTTAGAGAATCAACCGACCGCAAGAAGAACACCGGGAGGTACTGTCGATACCACGACGTGTATGGGCACGACACCAATGAATGCCCCCAACTTAGGGATGCAATAGAGAAACATATTCGTGAGAAACGGCTTGAGCAATATGTCCAAGAGCCCTTTCCCGTCGAAGCGAACTCGCAGCCTCCAGCGCCAGCTCTACAAGCTGCCGCCAAGGGAACTCCAGGATCGTTTAACCCAAGATGAGAAATCGTGATCAACACCATATGTAGCGGACCTTACCACACGCATAACAGCTTTCGAAAAATGGTGGAATATGTGAGTTCCATAAAACATGCTACTTACGAAGCCTGCTCCGCTCTCCCTGAGTCCATCCCATCCAAGCTACAAAAAACCATGCGGGACGACATCGTCTTCCGAGAAAGGGAATCGATAGGGGTGGAAATCCCGACCACCAATCCTTAAGTCATCACTTCCCAGATCGGTGCCGTCTGTTTGGAAGGTCTTAATCGACTCAGGAAGATCAGTCAACATCATCTTTAAGGCCTCCTATGACCAGATGAAATTGGAAACGAATGACTTGAAGCCATGCCACGCCGCAATTCACGACTTCATTGGGGCCTCTAGTTCCCCCGTAGGGATGATTGACCTACCTGTAGAACTGGGCGAGGGGGACCGAAGTCGAGTCTGGATTCTCACTTTCATGGTCATAGACATCGACTCCCCCTACAACGCTTTCCTAGGGTGCCCCTATCTCACCGAATTTTGAGTTTACATGGCACCGTGGTCTCTCCTAATGAAATTCCCGATGGAAAATGGCATCGGAACCATCAAGGGTGGCCAAGTAAGCGCCAGGGAATGTTACGGAATATAATGGAAGAATGCGTGCAATAAGGACAAGGGCAAAGCCGTGCCCGCTCCTTCTTACGCCAAGAACGTCTTTGCATAGAAATCAGCGGCGTCTCGGCCCTGGCTCAGGAGCCACTCCTGTCTTTCCGATGACCTCAACCCATGGAATGACGAAGAGCCCGAATACGAGAGGGCTACCACGGTCGAATCCACAGTGGACGTTCTCGTCAACCTCGATGACCCAACAAGGGTGTTGAAGGTAGGGTCACAACTCCGCCCAATAGTTAAAGAAGATCTCATATGCTTCCTAAAAGCCAATTTAAACGTGTTTGCATGGACTCACTACGACATAAAAGGCATCGACCCCGCAATTGCTTGTCATTCCCTTGGCTTAGATCCCAAAGTACCTCCAATTAGACAGAAACTCCGCTTTTTAGGGCCCGAGAGGTCCAAGGCACTCGAAGAAGAGGTGGACCGTCTGATCAACAATAACTTCATCCACGGAGCTGACTACTCCGAATGGGTTTCCAATCCAGTTCTGGTTAAAAAGGCCAACGGTAAGTGGCAAACATGCATCGATTTCTCCGATCTGAACAAGGCATGTCCGAAGGATAGCCTCCCGCTCCCGAAGATCGATCGACTAGTCGATTCGACCACCGAATACCAGTTATTATCCTTCATGGACGCCTACTCAGGCTACAACTAGATCCCAATGAGCCTCCTCGACCAAGATCATACCTCTTTCGTAACCGACCTTGGGCTCTACTACTACCGTGTCATGCCCTTCGGCCTTAAAAATGCCAACGTCACTTATCAATGAATGGTTAATCAACTCTTTAAAAGTCAAATCAGAAAGTCCATGGAGATGTATGTGGACGATATGCTACTAAAATCTAAAATATCAAGCGATCATGTCCACGATCTCTCCGAAATGTTTGATATCCTTCGCCAGTACGACATGAAACTCAACCCCCTGAAATGCTCGTTTGGAGTCACCTCGGGAAAGTTCTTGGGTTTCATTGTCAATTCACGGGGCATCGAAGCAAACCCAGAAAAAATCCAAGCTATTCGGGACATCCGAGTCTCCGAGAACATTAGGGATGTTCAAAGTCTGAACGGAACGGTCACCACTTTAAGTCAGTTCATCTCTAAGGTCATCGACAAGTGCATCCCCTTCTTTGATTTACTCCGAAAAGGGAAATGCAACTTCGAGTGGACCCCCGAATGCATCTCTGCATTCAAGGAACTTTTGGATCACTTAGAGCGACCACCTATCCTCTCTAAGCCTATAGACCATGAGGATTTATACATGTACATGGCTGTTTTTGCGTAGGCAATCAGCTGGGCACTAATACGCCTTGAAGACCACACTCAACGGCCCGTCTACTATATCAGCAAGCATTTAACGGGGGCTGGGAAGAACTACCCAAGCTAGAGAAGCTGACATTCTGCTTATTGATTTCCTCTAGAAAGCTCCGACCGTACTTCCAATCGCATCCCATAAAAGTTTTCACTAACCGGCCACTACGTCTGGTCCTACAACGACCCGAGGCGTCAGGGCGATTACTAAAGTGGAGCATAGAGTTAAGCGAGTTTGAGATAACCTTCATCCCCCGACGAGCCATCCTCGTCCAAGCCCTCGTAGACTTCATCGTGGAGTTCACAACCCTGAAGAGGAACCCACGGTGAACGCCGGAATTCCCGATGCCAAGTGGAAATTGTTCGTAGATGGCTCCTCTAATAGAAAATGCTCCAGGGCCGGAGTCGTGCTCATCACCCCTGAGGAACGCCCGATGTATTACGCGTTGAGGCTAAATTTCCCTGCTACTAACAATGACGTGGAGTAGAGGCCTTAATCAATGGGCTTAGAATTGCGATCAAACTCAGGCTGGAGACTGTCCATATCTTCTCCGATTCACAGCTTATTGTCCGACAAGTACTGGGAGAGTATCAAGCGAAAGAGGAACGGCTTGCCCAGTACCTGGCCCAGGTTCAGGGGCTACTCGTCTACCTTGAGCACTTCACCATCACCCATATCCCACGTAAACAAAATGAAAAAGCAGATTCCCTCGCCAGAATGGCAAGCTCCGAAGATCTGCAACTTAACGGAACTCTCCAAGCATCAAACAAGGGCAAGACGAGACGATTATGAGCACCGAACCCGAGTCCTGGATGACACCGATCAGAAATTACCTACAGCACAGGATCCTACCAAAGCACTAAAAGGAAAGGCGCACGCTCACTTGCCAGTCACCCGATTAACTTCTTATGGACGGGGTACTCTGCTGCAGAAGTTTTTCTGTTCCGTTGCGTAGCTCACGGCGACGCCCTCCAAGTACTAAGCAGTGTGCATGAAGGCGAATGTGGTGATCACACTGGGGGGCAGACTTTGGCCAGAAATATTCTCAAACATGGTTATTACTGGCCCATGCTTGATCAAGACGTCGCAGACTACGCTCGCAAGTGCGACAAGTGCCAGCGCTTCTTCAAGATTCCACGAGCCCCGCCTGCCAAACTGTCTCAAATGGTCAGCCCATGGTCGTTCTCCATGTGGGGAATCGACATCATCGGAACTCTTCCAATGGCCAGAGGCGGGGAACGGTACGCCATTGTCACAGTGGACTATTTCACCAAGTGGGCAGAAGCTGAAGCTCTTGCCACCATAACCATGAAGAAGCTGATCAAATTTGTCATATGCAACATCATTACCCGATGTGGAGTGCCTCAAGCTATCATCTCCGACAACAACACTCAATTCGGGAGCACCGAGTTTAAAGCTTTCTATCAGCGCCATTGCATCGATAAAAGATTCTCAGCGGTGGCTCATCCCCAAGCCAATAGGCAAGTCAAGGCTGTTAACAAGGTCATCAAATCCATCATCAAAGAAACATCTGGAAAAGGCTGGGGGCATGTGGGAAAAACGAACTCCCTCTAGCTCTATGGGCTTACTGCACCACCCACAAGACAGCAACTGGCCATACTCCTTTCGCTCTCGCATACGGATCTGAAGCCATCATTCCCATTTAGCTCAAATTACAATCCTATCGAGTCACGTATTTCGATCCAAACACAAACCAAGATTTACTTCTGGGATCACTTGAATTGCTGGAAGAAAAAAGAAACGAGGCCGATATCAGAGTCGCCGCCCAACGACAGCGAGTATCCCGGTACTTCAATTCCAGGGTCCGCCACAAGGACCTCAACGTCGGCAACCTCATTCTAAAGTGGGTTTTTCCCCTGCCAACAGGGCTCGCGCCTCGCTGGGAAGGCCTATACTCCATATATCGAAAGCTCAGCGATGGTACCTTCAGGCTCGCCACCGTCAACGGAGCTGAACTCCCAAGGGGACGGAACAGCAAACATCTCCGCTGCTACTTTACTCAACTCAGTTTACGGTTGTTTATGCTTTTCGAACAATTTTCTGTTTTGTCAGAAATCAAAGGCACTATAAAGGCTATTTCTGCCAAAGTTATTAGTAGAAATGGTGTTCAATTTCCTATCTCCCTGTTGTTTACTTCTCACGTAATGCGTCTTGTTTTCCAACAACCAACTTGATTCACGCCTGCGAAAACCGCATCGGCACCCCAGGCACGGGAGCCGGCACGGCCATCCCAATTTCTAGGCAACATTGAGTCTGAAACGCTAGGCTACGCCCGGCACCCCGAGCACGGGAGTCGGCAGTGCTACTCGAATCGCTGGCCCGTGGTGCGACCGAGTCTAAATAACCACTAACTCGAACCCCGGCCCAGTGCCGAGGCCGAGGATAAATCATTCCGCTCCTAGTCCAGGCGGCTTGGCGCCACTCAGCGACTGAGCAACAAGACCAACCTTAAATCGTTTCTTCCCCTTAGCTCTTAAGGCTAGGGGGCAGCCCGTGGCCACGATTGGACCTTACGAGCTGATGATCGAGGCTGGAAACTACGCCGGCGAATAAACGACGTCTGACAGCTCGCCTCAACCCGATGAACGACGGGAGAGCCACCCACCTGGCGGACCGCACAACGCGATGCCCTTCACCTTCGCTATACTTGGGTTTAATCCCGAGCCACCCAAAACAGCAGGCGCACAACCTAGTTTCGCAAACTACGGGTTCTGTTAGCTAAGGGGAACTTACTGAAAGCAGCGCTCTACTCCACCTCTCTGGAATAATTTACCCAGAGATGGCCCCTAATCGCTTTTGTGACAAGTGTAACGATAAATAAGTTTATGCAAGTACAGACGTTGGAAAACATAAAAAGAACATCCGAACAATTGACATAAACAACAATCTTTACTAATTTATATTTCCTTTTCACACACGCGCGCTAAACAAACTACGTGTCTAATACGTTTACTTTCTAATGACAGGGTGTACATGAGAACCACACCGTGTCTTGAAAAACCAAAAGCAAGGGCCGTACTAGCGTAAACTATTGGCCTACACTACCAAAATGACGGTAACTCCTGCTAAGGTTGCTAACGCTAACCATATTTTCTTTTCTTTTCTTGTGCTTGTCCTTTTTTGCTCCACGCTTGACGATTCATCCTTGATTCTGGATTTCTTCTTGCCATACTCGCACTTTCCATCTCCGCCCCTCCGGGAAGTGGTCGATTCATGAGAAGCCGGGAGGCGTCTTTCGCCCGTCCCATCGCCACTAGAAACCTCGGTAATGTTAATCAGAGTGGTCTGCGGAAAAGGCATGGGGGCACCCCCAGCAGTGAGGCCGACCACAACGTCACTTGTCTCCGGGACCTCCTTGCCTTCCCACTCAGCTTTCTCCTTGACTTCTCTGGAGGCCTCCGGGAAGTAAGCTTTAGGGACCTATGAGGAATGACGCCACCAGCTTTGGCCTTCTCAAGGGACTCCGTAGTCCTCTGTTGTGCCTCCTCATCCTCCCTCTTCTTCCGGGCCTCATCGTCAACCCTCTTCTTCTCAGCCTCCTCATCGGCTCTCTTCTTCACGATGGTGTCAGCAGCTCTTGCCTCGGCATCCTGCCGAGTCTTCACTAGGAGCCCCTTCCTGGAAGCCTCATCGTGCTCTCGCTTCTCCTCTACTTCTTCATGCTTGGCTACCATCTTGGCCTGTTGCCTCACCACCAGAGCCGCCATCGAAGCCACATCGGCTTCTACCGGGCCTTTGGTAGGGGCACTCTGCCTATCGACCACCTCTCCTTCTTCTTTAAGAATGTCGACCATGCTAGAAGTTACTCTTATATCGGAAAAGGTGTCAAGTGGTTCGTTGCCTTCTCCAGCATGTGTCCCTATGAGGCCCGACCCAGTTTCAGTCATTAGAGGGATCATGGGAGCAGGGTCTGCTACCGTCGTAGACTTAGGAGGAACTGCATAGCAAAGACACAGCCTTTTTAGTCCATAAATTCGGTGATCACTTTATTCTTAGGGATGCAGGGTAAAAGGAAGTTACCTATGGTCAAGGGTGGCATAGGAATGATAGGAAGGGTGCTTGCGGCGATAGGTGAAGTAAGGCCAGTATCCCCAACTGCCAAAAAGTCGGGATTGTACTCGGTAGCGGTGCAGGCCGAACCCTCGGGACCACTCACCATAGCAGACCCAGGGGCTGATGAGAGCTCCTCCCGCAAATGTTTCTGTCACCACCACGCTATCGGTAGGCACGAGCTTCCCCTTCTCCTGGGCGAGCCTTGCCAACCTTTTGTTCTCAGCATCTTCTCACAACAGCCTCTGTCCTACCTCCAGCTTCTCCCGCTCACTGCTGTCCGGAAGATCATTCACAAGATGGCACTCATCTAAAGCGCTTACATCCACTTGATGCAAGAAATCCTTGTACAGAATCAACCTCTCCCAAGTTCTAGCAAGCTCACAGGGGTAGTCTATGACCCACGAAATCCCTCGGAATCTCAAAGCCTTGACATACATACTATGAATACTTTCCTCGAAGGAGGACCTAATGCGAAATTCCGCATCTCTCAGCTGCTCCCTCAGTAGCTCTATCTCTCTTAAATATTCAGCCTTCATACCCTCGGACTCGCTCAACACATCCCTGTTGCTAGCTTCGGCATCCTCCTTCGCCTTTCTCATCACAGAAAGCTGCGTCTTCAACTCAGCAACTTCGGCATTCTCAGCCCGTAATCTCTCATTTTCCTCCCTCAAAGCAGCGTTGTTATTCTGGAATTCGGTGACCCTCGCTTGTCATTTTCCAAAATGTCACACACTCGCTTTAGATCGGCTTTGTCCTTTTTTAGAGTTGTGGTCTCGGTAGTAAGATCAGCCACTGTTGCTTTATAATTCGAGATGGTATGCCCCGACTCCCTCTTCAGTATATCATAGGCCTGTGTCATCTCATCTGCAACGACAAAGCTAATGTTAAGGGGTCTGACGGAGCATAAAGGGGAACTTACAATACGGGGAACGAGCGTACCTATCTTCTTATTCAAAGCTTCAACGGTGATCCTCTCGACAGCAAGTTGCAGCTTCTTCTTTCTGATTAGTTCTGAAAGCCCGAAGGAATACTTGCTGAACTCATTAGTTTGATGATACGAAGATTTCACGTGCTCCCATACCTCGCCTGACCGTCGGTCGGGGACAAACTTTAACTCGTCAAAGTAGTGCCGGGGAAAGTGATGCTTTAGGAACGCCTTTCGCTCCTCTATGGATAGCTCTTGAAACTGGGGTCCTATCAAGTCTGGCACCTCTATCTCGGTCTCTCTCTCCAGCCTCGGCTAGCCAAGAGATGCTTCCTTTTCCCTAGCAAGATGAACGGGAGTTGGAGGGACGACCGACGGAGAAGTTGTCGAAGGCAAAGATCGAGAGCCACCTATGTTAAGCCGAGTATCTCCCATGGACACGTGAATAGGAGGATAAGGAGGTGTCGTAGATCGCCTAGATTGACCCAGTCTCGATGACCGCTGCCCTGTTTTAACGGAGGTGGAGCACCATACAAGCTAGCGGATCTTTGGAATCTCTCAAAAGAAGAACTCTGGGGAGGCTGGCGATTCCCGCGCCCATAACTTCGTCCACCGCGTCCTCCTACAATGACACCTGCCAATGGAACAAGCTGAAGTTAGTCAAGTAACTCACATAGGCGAACACCTATGCTATGTAGTGTTATGGATGTATGCCCTAAGTGTTCTCGACAGACCAGATTGCGGTCCGATCGAGGGGGTTAACTCCTCAGCAGCGCAGGAAGGTTCTTCCAGGCTAGTCGTATTTTACCATGGAGTCACTACTAAAGCAAGTCCCTTTAAGCCATCAAACTGGCCCACGGGTTCAAGCGACACAGTGGCCCCTGAGTGAGTCGCAAGAGACTGCGGTCTAGCCAACACTCCTTCCCCTCCCCTGTCGAAGGCGGGACAGGAGTGCTCGGCAACCCCTCATCTCCGGCAACCTCCTCTTGACCATGAACCTCGCCTCCGCGCACATCTCCTTGAGGAGGAATGGTCCTTTGCGATTCTCCTCCCGTTGGGGGTATTTTTCTCTTCCGCTCGCTAAGGTAGGACCCGCCACAACTCCTTCCTTTGGCACACTAAGGGCAACCGCGGGCCTGATCATCGCCCGGATGTTCAGCAGCAACCCAGCGGAGCGGAGGTGATCCTGACTTATCACGGTGCTGGTATCGCTGAGATTCTCTGGTATCGCCTGCAAAGCATTGAGGCGTTGCCGGTATTCGTCTCCAATAGGCGCCTTTGGATTTCCTATCATATCCCATTTAAAACCATGAATAAAGGAAGGGATCCTAAAGTTACAACAAAGAACGGAGTTAGAGGAACACTTACTTCCCTCGATCCACCTCCTGGCAAAGCCGGGAGGGCAGCTAACAAAGAACCACTCGTGCTTAAACACTGACATCCTGGGCCATGCCCCGATAAAGAATTTTATGGTAGCTGTCGCTTCCAGAAACCATTGAGAGGGGCAGGTAGTGCTCATTTTCCTTAGGTGGAATAGATATTGAATGTCTTCCCTGGTAGGTTCCCTGTGCAGAAACTCGTGGAAGAGGACATAAGTACCCAGAAGGGAAGCATAAGCATTGGGGTGTAGCTGCGATGGCGCGAGGCGTAAATAGAACAACATATCACGAATGAAGTTATTAGTCGGGGGCACACACCTAGCGAGGCAAGCTTGACAGTTCCAGGCAGTAAGGCCTTCGGGCGACACATGGGCTCTGTCATCTCTCTCGAGGGCGTATGCATCATCCACCGGTATGTTAAATCGCACTACCATCTTCCTGACCATAGTACCATCCAGGCACGAGGGTACTGAATCGATGGGATTCTCCAAAACCATCACATCAGGCAACATGTCTGGAGCTACCGGAGGTACGGGCTCATCCTCGCCCATGATATCTATATTCTCAGCCTCTTCAGTTACGACCGGGGAATATTGTCGCTCAGGTTGCTCCTCATGCTCAGACGCTTCGGGCGAGCTGGTCGAAGTCGAATGAGAAGGAGTTGATCCTTCGGTGGTATTAAGCTCACTGCCAAACGAGCTACCTCTAGGGGTAGGGTCGGATGTTTGTAATGCAGGATGGGAAGCCTCAGATTCAATAGTCTTTCTGGTCCTTGATCTGGTTTCATCTTTAGCTGTACTTTAATGTATCAGTGTTAGAACGGATGGTATAGTGACCTATACCCCTCGCAGACAATTAATGTGTGTGAGAAATGCTATGAAAAAATAAGCTACATAAAGAAACTCCAAAGCAATTCGAAACAGTCCAAGTCACAGTCTGGTTGTATGCTCTATCCTATATGAACAATCCTAAACCCCACTCGTGCGGTTAATAACCCATGCATCAAAACTAAGTATGCAAGTCCAGATACGAGTATTCGGAAATCAAAATCCATCGTCGTGACAAATTGGAAGCCCGGCACATAAAAGGCCATGCCCCGAACCATGACGGGCTCGAAATTTTGAGCTCCATATTTGAAATTTCGAACCTATAAGGGTTCGAAATTCTGAACCAAACTGGGTTCGAAAATTCGAGCCCTTACGGGTTCGAAATTTCAAACCCAGACAGGGGCTCGAGGATTCGAATCCACGGGGCTCGAGAGTTTGAACCCAGAAGGGTTCGACACTTCAAAGCCCCAAGTTCGGATATTCGTAACTGTGTGGGTTCGTGACTTCGAACCTGGTGGGTTCGAGAATTCGAACCCACTGAGTTCGAGAATTCGAACCCACTGAGTTCGAGAATTCAAACCCGCGGGGGGTTCGACGCATCGAACCTGGCTAGGGTCGAAAAATCAAACCCATGAGGTCTCGAGGTCTCCGCCGTGGGCCTTCAACCTCCTCCCCTTCTCACCACCTCGAGTTAAGGTCTCATCTAGTTCGGTTCGAATTTTTTTGGTCTGAAGTTATCGAATTCGAAGCTTTCAACAATGGCGGCCAGAGAAAGAAAATGTAGGAGGAAGAAAAGTGAGGGGGGGCCTATTTATAAAAGGAAAAATGGTCCCTTCATATTCCAGTACGGGTTCGAGATTTCCAAACCCACCCGGATCGAAAATTCGAACCTCAAGGGGTTAGAAAATTCGAACCTCAAGGGGTTAGAAAATTCGAGCCCCATGGATTCAAATTTTCGAACCCCCAGGGTTCGGAATCCCGAACCCCTGGGCTCGAAATTATGACCCCACTGGGTTCGAAATTTCGAGCTTACGAGTTCGAAAGTTTCCAAAAAAATAATAATATAATGATGGTGACGATGGTCGCACCTCCAGGATCAGAAACACTGCGACACACTGCCTCGTGCACACACTCCGCACGCGCGCATGCCAACACCCGCACATCCGCAGAGACTACGCACTACAAACACTTAGCGATTTGAGCGCGACACATCCCCAAACGACGACTCATCTGCACTGCTAGCTGGAATGAGCCCTATAGCTAACATCTATTTACCTTTTGAATCATTGGAAAAACTAACAGCTTCGCCATTCCCTCAACCTATGCAAAACACATCATGTCAAAGGCAAGACGTACTTTGTAGGGAAAATGTTAACCGGCTTTTTGGTTCGGTTCCCAGGAGAGCATCAGATACGCTCAACTCAACTTATCTCGTGAAGTTGAGGCCAAAAAAGAACACATAGGAGTGAAGGAAGCAGGATTAAGAAGGGATTACACCGCTTGTGGCCTCACGGCATGCAGAAGACGTCCGAAAATCAAGGCCTCGGACCCCGAAGGAGTTATGAGCCTCAACCACCCGATCTCGGGACCCTCGCGCCCCTCGGAAGGACCTCACCCAGGCATGACGCGGAATTCGCACCCAGTCGGGTGCGAAATCTCACACCCATGCCTGGGTTTGGAATTTCGAACCCATGCCGGGGTTCGAAATTCTGAACCCAGTGGGTGCGAGTCTCGATCCCAGCGGGTGCGAAATCTCGCACCCATAATTGGGCTCGAGATCCTAAGCCCAGCGGACGTGAAATCTCACGCCCACGGCTGGGTTCGAGATCTCGAGCCCAGCGGAGCGAGATTTCATGCCCGCACCTGGGTTCAAATTTTCGAACCCATTAAATTTCGAACCCAGGGAATCGAAATTTCGAACCCATGCCCGGGTTCGAAATTTTGAGGCGCACGGGTGGTAGGCTCGAATTTCCTGCATGTGGTCCCTATTCCTACCTAATCCTACCTACTTCCACTCCTATAAATAGCCCATGGCCTCACATTTCAAAAGGGTTGTGTTTTCTTCACTTGAGACCTCCCTAGAGCTTCATGAACTCCATTAATGGCATCTCCTATTTGAGGAAGATGGAGAATTAAATATTCTTTTTCCCAAATACCTAGCATATTTCAATTATGAAAGTGAATGTAATGATCATGGCTCTACCTTGTAATTCTTGAGTGATTAATAAAAGTTCAACATCCTTCCAAAGTTGACGTAGGCCTAATTCGCGGCCGAACCACTATAAATACTTGTGTTATTTACCACTTTCTTTACTTCGTCTTGCTACCAAATTAACTATTCCTAGTAATAGTAATCTTTGGTGTTTACGACATTTTTTCCGTCAACCCAACTTGGAGCAGCATCTCACCGTCGCCATTGATTTAGATGAATAAAACAATGGTTATAATGTCTTATTTATAGCCATCAACCAACGAATCTTGCACAGAAATCAGTCCACGTTCG
The DNA here is from genome assembly GCA_030737875.1 of Allium sativum. Classification (NCBI taxonomy): domain Eukaryota; kingdom Viridiplantae; phylum Streptophyta; class Magnoliopsida; order Asparagales; family Amaryllidaceae; genus Allium; species Allium sativum. The sequence continues at coordinate 587,716,742 of CM060916.1, forward strand.
GAAGCAGGGATCTGCCCAGATCCGTATGGGGATCGACCCCCCTTGGTGTGTCGACCCAGGGGTCGACACCTCGACCTATGTGTCGACACCCATGGGCGGGATTTTTCCCGCTCCCCCGTACTACTTCGATTTTGAATTATTTTGTATTTTGGTATGGTTTTATTCATATATATATTTCTCTTATGTGTATACAAACTTCAAACCTTAATAACTTCTTCATATGATGTCCGTTTTACGCAAACCAAGTGTATACTTTGACCAGAATTCTGAGACAAATGCAATAGCACAATTTGCTTTACTTAATTCTGAATATTTAGTTAAGTATTATTTAGTTTAGCATCTTAACGTGTTATAAAATTACGAGGTGTTACACTCTCCAAGCCCGATACTAATTATAAACGAAGATCAAATTGGATCATCCTAAAATTATTCAAGAAAATCATCGGTTGTTGATAGATTTGTCAATCAGGAGATGTGTCTCCATCTCTGTAAAGGCTGGGAAGGTACTGATCCTAAGGGGACGATACCGATCCCTCTAATTTAAGGAAACATCGATGGGGTCCCTCCTTATGACTTCCTCTAGTTGTTATCTTCATGTTATCGCAAGTGTTTTTGGTTGTTTCCTAGTTTTTTGAGAGCTATGGAGTGATGTGAGATGAACGTGTCAATTTTAGTCGGAACCCCATGTAATTATACCGATCTGAAGCACAAATTTAGGTCGACCCCTCACTTGGTGAGTTATCAGATGTTGTTTTACTGAATTTGCTCGACCATTGTTCCATGATGCTATCCGTACTCGATGTATGGACTTTTGGACCTTCACTCTGGGTGATATCCTTAATAATTGTCTAGTCATGCTAATTTGGAAAGTCAGAAGTGGCCGGGCATAAAGGCCGGGTAACATTTCCCCCATAAACTATGTCTTATGGCAAACATTATGTGCTTTGAATCAAGACATGTTCTGGACATTGGAAAGGAGTTACTATATCTTTTCATGGTTTTTATCTTTCTATTTAGCTGTACATGGCAAAGGATGTGCCATTTATGAATGGGTGAGACGCTTGGCCGATTCTTGGTAGTAAAAGTATGTGACTACAATCTGTTGGAAATTTACTTTGCTCAGTTCTATTGAGAATGTTATTTGAACTGTCGGACTTCAACAACTTGGATTGGAGCTCCCTCTAGAGTTTATGTCTAAGCATCCAACCTTTGTTGAGTCAAGAAGTTAAATGCTAGTTACCCGCTCCCAAGTATACCTGAGCGTAAATAGTTCATTACCGGATGTAGTCATGTACATGCTCACATGAGCATATATGATATTGTATAACATGCTTAAAATTTCACTTATATGAAACATGTGACCACAAATATGTATATATAAACATATCTATATAAAGACAGGTGTAACATACAAATTTTTTTAATAAAGGTTTGTACAGATCTCTTGGAAAGGGATCTGTTCCGATCCGATACTTCGAGTATTTTCAAGAATGAAGGGATACGAATAGTGACCCCATATATATATATATATATTGTTTCCCTTCCTTCCTTTCACTTTTTCTTTTGTAGTTCGAATCCTATCTTCCATTCTCCTCCGCAAGTACCCAACTCAAAATCAAATCATGACTTCTCCCTACCTCTCTACAATTTTCTCATTGCATCAATGTTGTATCACTTCTTCTGATTGATTCACCATCGTCCACAATAATATAAGTGGGTTCTATTAGCCTAGTTAGGTGAGGAGATTCGTTTTTGATAGTGGCATAAGAGAGGCAATCATGGAGCACAATCTTGCAAGTGATATGGATGGAGTAGCAATGGCTTACGGAAGTTTTGATGGAGGAGGCAAAATGACTGGGAGAATAAGAGAAGTTGGTGGAGAGAAGATAAGATGATTGTAAGGAAAGTTGGAATCAATCGGTAGAGTTAAGATGAAAGGAGATATGAAAGAGGGATGGAGGTATCGATAGTTGGAAAAGCGAGAGATTGGGTCGATAGGTTGTGGAGTAAATGATCAGATCGGCATAGGTCGCACAAGGGTAAAAGAATTCTGAGGCAAGGATCAGGTATGATCCCTATACTTAGAAGGAAAAAAAATCTCCTTTCCTCACACGCGACTATAATTTATAGAATATGAATACGACTTCGAACTACCGAACTTGCACATAATTATGAACATGCATATAGGACAAGAGTATGTACTCCAAACATTTGGAACAATGACTAAATGCATAGAACTATGAATATCGATATCCAATTAGAAAACTCGATAGAACCATGACATCGATCCAAAGACTGCTGAGATGGTCAATAATGACGATCGTTTTAGTTTAAAATCAAATAGTATCTTTGCTTATGGATGAATTTCTGAATTACATGCATATGCACGACATCACACACATTACACTAGCTTACACTAAGCATATGCGGTATAGTTTAATTGTACTAGCTACAATTATTTGATGAGATTCATAGCCAATAGGACCAAGAAGCTCTAATCGTATCACGACTATTGGGACCGATGAAATTGTATAAACTACTATACAAAGCGATTCCAATGTAAAGTCGAGTTTAGCAACGATTCCCAGGAGGCTTTAACTGATCATCACGTAGACCGACCCGAAGGGCCATAATAAGTTCATAAGGGCCGTCAAGTGACTGAGGAAACAAATGTAGAAATTATTCCTCCAACTCCAAATATATTAGAAGGGGTTGCAATGTTGGAGGACTTAATCGACACTGTGGGATCATGGATCAATTAGCCGATGTTGAGGAGGCTTTGTAGCAAGCATATCATCTCATTCGAAGAAGTGCAGTTCTCGACTCTAAGGATATTTCTCATATGCCTCCAAAGGAATAATGTGACGGCCCGCCTCGCACCAGCCGACATTTCCCTGAAATGCGCTGTACTGATTCCGATTAGCACGGGACGGTCGCCAAAGAAAAAGGGTTTGAAGCTAAACTAACAAAGGAACCTGTAGAATGTCTCACAGCGCATGGAATAAAATATAATAATAACATACTTGACATAAAACAAGCGAGACAGTACATAAGCTGAAAACTAAACCGTAATCATCATAGCAGCGGAAATTCAAAATACAACTTATGATCCACATCATTATTACAACTTCAAAATACTGTCTCTAAGGCAAAATATAAAGGTGCACTACTAATGCCCAAAGTAGTGACCAACAACAACATAGGGAGATATATATATATATCATACGTGGAAGCCTCCTACTCGTCTCCGATACAGCTACTTGTGCATAATTACCAGACCTGTCTCTAGTCTGCCCGTTTAAGAGCACCCAGAGTAATAAGAAGAGACATAAAACTCTGGGTCAGACAAAAGTCTGATATGAGCAATAAGCAACAAAACAAAACAATAACAGGTATAATCTAATCATACCTGAACCTGTTCCTGCAACCAAAGAGTTAGCACAACAAGATGTACAATACTCTAAGGTAATACTATCATAAAGTGTAAATGGGGGTGTGGGTCATGGTGATAGCAAACATCAAACATAACAATCATCCTCACATCTCTCACTCAGTGCGTAAAGCATACGATATCCACCACCCGATCAACCAATCCTTCGCTACGATCACTTTGCACCATAGAGTCACTATGACCCCATTGCACTGATCCATAGCCACTAATCCGTCTCTAAGTGGTGAGCTAAAGTTATGGATATCGATAACCCCTTTGCACGTCCCGTAGCAAAGTCCAATCGTGAAGTTAACTTGTTGGTTCCCATCTGGATCCCGAGTTCTAACTTCTCATTTGAACTACCTTTGCATCTCGGGTTTTGGTCTCTTCCCGTTCATGTTTCTTCAGTTCGTAGCTCCAAGCTTCCATTCATGCCCATGCTTCGCTTCGTGGTTCGCCCTCCTGACATCGGCTCGTGACTCCTGCTAGTGGCCATTGATTCGTGATCCCCCTTTGACTTGTGGCTAGTGACATCGTGACTCCAGGCTCCGGTTCGTGGCCTTCATGATCAGTTCGTAGTCCTCCCTCTAGTTCGCGAGTTGCAGTGGCAGTTCGTGGTGTCTAGGTCCACTCGTGGCCCATTGTTCGATTCACGATGCTCCAAGTCGGCTCAAGGGTGTTGCACCAGCTCATAGCACAGGTGGTTCATGAAGGGTGGTCCAATTCATGATGGGAGTGTGTTCTACGATCGGGTCGGGTCGTGGCAAGTGCTTCGCGAACGGGTCGGTTCGGGTAGGGGCGATCCGATCCGGTCTGGCTCCTGCATACTTTTCCTGCAACTTCCGGCGACTGTTATTACGCCACACTAACGACGTTTTCGACAATTCTAACTGTTCTAAACAATTAAAAAACATTCCAAACAGTCATAGCAACATGTATAGTCATCCACAAACACCAAAACAATAAATAATCATGATAATATAAATCAAACATACCCAAGAACCCATGCTTTCCCCTAATCATGTTTAATCATAACTAATGACAGGGTTAGCAAAACTTAACCAAATTAACTCAAATTACTAACAGAGGCCTAAAATAATATTTTAGAATTTTACAAATTTCTTCCAGATTTTTCTGAGCCATAATTTCGCTAATTATCACTAATCACCCCTAATTAGTGAAAAACAATGCAAATCACTCACCTTAGCCACAAATATGATCTTAGATCCGAAACTCTACTGTTATGGCACGAATCCTAATGTATTCCAGCAGCTCTGTCTCGATTTTTGTGCTAATCCGCTTTGATTTGTTGTAGATTTGCTTAATTGTTGATTAAGAGTAACAAAAATGGTGTTTTGGGAGCGATTTAGAAGATGGAGGCCATTGCTAGAGCTCAAGGGAGGTTTGTGGTGGGTGGAAAAATGAATAGGAACCATTCTCTAACTCATTTCAGCCCTCCCATAACCCTAATCCCGAAATGGGTTATGGGCTTAGCTGCTAATCACTCTAATTAGGCCCGGTTAAGCTGTTTTCACCTTCTAAACTTGTTTCAGCCATATCTCCCAAACAGTAAGTCCGTTTGGCTAATGTGACCACTCTACGGAAAGGTAAACCATTATCCGGATCTAATGGAAGTGGTTTTATGTCAAAAATCCTTACCAATCAAAAGTTATGGCCAAAACAAGATCAGCTAGGGGAAAAACGGTCATTCAAAAATCGGCGAAAATCATGAACATGAGAAATGATCCCAATAGTCGTCTCCCAAAGTTGCATGACCATACAACTTCGTATGTGCAAAAAATAAATATTCTATGATCCTTCGATATGTAGAATGTGGGTCGTTACATTCTCCCCCCTTAAGAAATTTCGCCCCCAAAATTCCTTAACTAAGAAACAAACAAAGGATTCTGCATGCCTATCAGCCATGTACAACAATCAAACATACAAAACAAACAAACAAGTCTATCATAGCATGCGGAAAACTAAGTTGTAATTAAAATCTTACCAGGCAAAGAGTTCTGGATACTTCTTCCTAATGCTCTCCTCTATCTCCCAAGTACAATCATTCTCATTCTCTCCCCATTGAACTTTGACTAGATCTACCGCTTTCCTTCGAAGTTGCTTCGTATCGTGCTCGACAGTACGAATCGGCTTGCGGTTCCCAACCGCCTCGGGTTCTACTTCGATATCATCCAACTGGTCAGGTGAAATAGTTGCATCGGGGTCGTGCACGAATTTCCTTAACTAGGAAACCTGAAATATGTTATAAATTCCTGCCATCTTCTCTGTTAATTCAACTTTATATGCCAAATTCCCAACTTCTCGAGGATTGGGAATGGACTAACAAATCTTGGTGTCATCTTTCCTCTCCTTCCAAATGGAATAACATTCTTTAATGAAGAAATCTTGACAAATACTAGGTCGCCAACGGAGAATTTCAAATCCTTTCACCTCTTGTCAGCATAACTCTTCTGCCTATCTTGGGCAGCCTTCATTCGATGTTGAATGATCTTAATCTTGTCTGAAGTTTCTCTTATCACATCTGGTCCAAGCACAAACTTCTCACCAGTTTCTAACCAACATGACGGTGAGTTGCATGGTCTTTCATACAAAGATTCATATGGAGCCATACCAATACTGGATTGATAACTATTATTATATGCAAACTCTACTAGATGCAAATAGTCATCCCATGATCCACCAAAATCAAATATGCAAGCTCTCAAGAGATCTTCTAATATACGATTCACCCTCTCTGTTTGACCATCAGTTTGTGGATGATACGCGGTACTGAGATATAATTCTGACCCTAGAGCCTTTGTAAGCTCTTCCAAAACCCACTAGTAAACAACGGTTCTCGGTCACTCACAATGCTTTTTGGTACTCCATGAAATCTCACTACCCACTTCATATACAGTTCTGCTAACTTAGCTGTCGTTCTATTAAACATTACTGGTATAAACCTTACACTCTTAGTTAATCGATCCACAATCACCCAAATACTGTCATGGCCCGATCTAATCCTCGGTAAATCATCTATGAAATCCATCGAAACTTATCCCCAATTCCATTCGGGAATTTTTAACGGTTGTAACAAACCACTAAGCTTCCTTTGCTCAGCTTTAACTAACTGGCAATTTATACTCTTGGAGATAAACTTTCCAATGTCTCTCTTCATCCCTTCCCAGTAGTAGGTCTGCTTCATGTCTCGGTACATTTTGTTTCCACCGGGATGTATAGTCAGTCTTGAGTGATGACATTCTCTAAGAACTTCATCTCTCCATCCATTGACATTGGGTACAACCAGTTTATCATCCTTTCGAAGCCATCCTTCTCCATCTGGTCCATACTTGTTCATTTTCTCACCATCAGTATTCATCTCTTCCTTGGAGATGATTTCTATTAGGTTTTAGGATCGTCCCTCTAACTAGAACCAATCCGCTCAATCAAAGTCGGTCTAACCGTCAAACTTGCCAATATTTCTAGATCCAATCCATATACTCCAATTACTTCCATTCAAGAAACCTAGCATCTAAACTGGCATGTTTCTTACTCAATGCATCAGTATAGCACCTAGTCTGGTACTACATGCATTTGTGTATATCATCATCTCTTCGTTCTCTATTGCCAGAATCCTACAGGTGATAGTCTACTCAAGGGAATAAAACAGGAACAAACATAATAACCATAGCATCCATTAAACATGTCCTATCTATCACCTGCTAAAGCCATACACACGTCGATACCTACTTGACTGGTCCAACCAATACCAAGGCTAACGGAAGCCCCGCCTCCATACATACGTCGATGCTTACTTGACTGGTCCAACCAATCCCAAGGCTAATGGAAGTCCCGCCTCCATACGGACTATCGTACGTCCAACATACGTTTATCCTCCAAGGATAACTAGATCACGTCCAATGGATCCAAGGTAACGGGCGTCCCCAGATACCCCTGCTTCTAATCCGCCAAAAACACTCGAGTCCCACCCAAGTCTACCCATTATCTTGTTGCCCTCTCGAGTCCAACTCGAGCCAATCCATTTCCTTGCAGACTTCTCGAGTCCAACTCGAGTCAATCTATTACACATAAACTCAGACCCAGTCTTGAGTATCCATTACCAACAAACTCTAATCCAGCGTGAGTCGTCTCCCTATTTGTTGCATCTCCAAGATCAACGAACACCTATTTTCTTTTACGAGTTCAAGTCCAACTTGAGTCGTCCTAACCCTCGTTGCATCTTCCATGATCAACGAACACATGCTATTCCTTTAAAAAGAACATCAACATAGGGTCCTAAATAATCCATTACTTTGCATCTTTCTCGAGTCCCAATCGAGTCATCTGATAACCCTACCGAGTCTAACTCGCATCAGCCCATACCATTGAACAGTCTTATCATGTCACGGCTGCACATCACTCCTCGAGTAAGCCGAGATATCATTCAATGGAAAGCACAACAACTACTTATATCTCTCGCAAACCATCCTAGTCGAACTCGACATTCCCTAAGCACAAGCCCCAAAGGCCTAAACCAATATCAGACAAGCACTCAAGGAACATCTCCTCCGAATTCAGACAATCTACGTGAGATGATAATAGCAAAACAACTAAGCAATCACAAGCAAACATACATCCATAACTCGATAAGACCACTTTACAACAAATCATGCAAAGACTAGTCGAACCACCTATTGGGTTCGTCACAACTAAAGGCCTATCGACTATCTCAGGTTCCAATCCCAACTTATCTATAAGGTCACTAGATATGAAGGAATGGGATGCCTCGCTATCAACAAAACTTGAACAGAAACATCATAAATAGAAAGCATACCTCGAATAATGACGCCCTTTCCCTTCTCCATCGCAGTTGGGGCATTCGACGAAGAAGGAACAGCGTTGATAGCATATGCTTTCACAATCTGCTTCTCTTTAGGGGGTTGCGGGCAATTATCCTTGTGATGTCCCACTTGGCCGCAATTGAAGCACTTCCTTTCCCCAGGCTTTTCCAGACAATCTCTGGTATAGTGGCCCTTTTTTTCATAGCTAAAGCACTCGCCATCTTTCTTATTCTTCTTATTCTGACCATCCTAGTTTTGGTTATGTTTCCTCTTATTCTGGGACTTTTTCTTGCCTCCACCGCTTGCTTGCGGCTTTGGCTTCTCTGTAGATGCAACGACAACTTCAGTCTTTGGCTTAGGGTAAAGACTTTATGATCTCAATTCCTTTCCCAAAATAGATTCAAACGTCTCGTCGATGTGGTTTATCAGCCTTTCCCCTAAGTACTCCTCTAAGCCAGTTATGAACTTCTTGTTCTTCTTCTCGGCAGTGTCGATAAGAGATAGTCCATACTTCGATAAAGTATCGAACTCAGCAATATATTCTGAGACTACCCTACCATTCTGCATAAGCTCCAAAAATTTCCTGAACAATTCAGATTTGTAAGCAGCTGGAATGAACTTTTCGCTGAAACGAGTTATAAACAGATTCCAAATAACTTGATCTTCAAGAGTAGCTGCTTTAATAGCATTCCACCAATTCATAGCTCGTTCTTGAAGCTGACGCGATGCTAACTTTCTCTTCATGACATCATCGATTCCCAAGTCCTCGAAGATGCTCTCACAACTATCCAACCAATCTTGAACATCCGTAGCCGACTCCGTTCCGTGGAACGGCTTCCCGCCAAGACTAGTATAATCCTTGTTAAGCTTGGCGAAATCGGCCCTAGGCGCCTGCACCGCTGCACCACCACCATTTGCAGCATTAGGAGCTGCCCTCTGAATATCCCTAACCATCTCTCTCATGAGGTCAGTGAACATCGTCCTCATATCAGCAGCATTCCCATTATTAGCTCCTCTACTAGTACCCCTAGTATATCGGCACGTCATTCAATCTGTAAGGAGAAAACGATTAACCATCTCTTCAGTGGTGCCAATGCAGTATGACTTCATCCTTAAATATACTAATAGTGTGTGTGAGTATATATATGTTGAAGACCAAAATATGACAAATACGCTTTCTCATATACGTATACTATCTCTCCATAGTGTCTTTCCCTAGGTTAACTATGCAACCTAGAGCTCTGATACCAAATGTGACGGCCCGCCCCGCACCAGCTGACATTTCCCTGAAATGCGCTGTACTGATTCCCGACTAGCAAGGGACGGTCGCCAAAGAAAAATCGTTTGAAGCTAAACTACCAAAGGAACCCGTAGAATGTCTCACAGCGCATGGAATAAAATATAATAATAACATACTTGGCATAAAACAGGCGAGACAGTGCATAAGCTAAAAACTAAACCATAATCATCATAGCAGCGGAAATTCAAAATACATCTTATGATCCACATCATTGTTACAACTTCAAAATACCGTCCCTAAGGCAAAATAGAAAGGTGCACTACTAATGCCCAAAGTAGTGAGCAACAACAACACAGGGAGATATATGTATATATCATACGTGGAAGCCTCCTACTCGTCTCTGGTACAGGTATTCGTGCATATTCACCTGACCTGTCTCTAGTATGCCCGTTTAAGAGCACCCAGAGTAATAAGAAGAGAAATAAAACTCTGGGTCAGACAAAAATCTGGTATGAGTGATAAGCAACAAAACAAAACAATAACAGATATAATCTAATCATACCAGAACCCATACCTACAACCAAAGAGTTAGCACAACAAGATGTACAATACTCTAAGGTAATACTATCATAAAGTGTAAATGGGGGTGTGGGTCATGGTGATAGCAAACATCAAACATAGCAATCATCCTCACATCTCTCACTCAGTGCGTAAAGCGTACGATATCCACCACCCAATCAGCCAATCCTTCGCTACGATCACTTTTCTCCATAGAGTCACTATGATCCCATTGCACTGATCCATAGCCACTAATCCATCTCTAAGTGGAGATCTAAAGTTATGGATATCGATAACCCCTTTGCACTCGTCCCGCAGCAAAGTCCAATCGTGAAGTTAACTCGTTGGTTCCCATCTGGATATCAAGTTCTAACTTCTCATTTGAACTACCTTTGTCTCTTCCCGTTCGTGTTTCTTCAGTTCGTAGCTCCAAGCTTTCATTCATGTCCATGCTTCGCTTCGTGGTTCGCCCTCCTGACATCGGCTCGTGACTCCTACTAGTGGCCATTGATTCGTGATCCCCCTTCGACTCGCGGCTCGTGACATCATGACTCCAGGCTCCGATTCGTGGCCTTCGTGATCGGTTCGTAGTCCTCCCTCTAGTTCGCGAGTTGCAGTGGCAGTTCGTAGTGTCTACGTCCACTCGTAGCCCATAGTTCAGTTCGCGATGCTCCAGATCGGCTCGTGGGTGTTGCACTAGCTCGTGGCACAGACAGATCGTGAAGGGTGGTCCGATTCATGATGGGAGTGTGCTCTACGATCGGGTCGGGTCATGGCATGTGCTTCACGAATGGGTCGGTTCGAGTAGGGGCGATCCGATCTGGTTTGGTTCCTGCAAATTTTTCCTGCAACTTCCAACGACTGTTTTTACGCCACACGACGGCATTTTTGACTATTCTAACTGTTCTAAACAATTACAAAACATTCCTAACAGTCATAGCAACATGTATGTCATCCACAAACACCAAAACAATAAATAATCATGATAATATAGATCAAACATACCCAAGAACCCATGTTTTCCCCTAATCATGTTAAAGCATAACTAATGATAGGGTTAGCAAAACTTAACCAAATTAACCCAAATTTCTAAAATAGGCCTAAAATAATATTTTAGAATTTTAAAATTATTTTTTCCAGATTTTTCTGAGCCATAATTTCCCTAATTATCACTAATCACCCCTAATTAGTCGTAATTAGTGAAAAACAATGCAAATCACTCACCTTAGCCGTAAATATAATCTTAGATATGAAACTCTACTGTTATGGCATGGATCCTAATGTATTCCAGCAGCCTATCTCGATTTTTGTGCTAATCTGTTTTGATTTGATGTAGATTTACTTAATTAGTGATTAAGAATGACAAAAATGGTATTTTGGGAGCGATTTAGAAGATGAAGGCCATTGCTAGAGCTCAAGGGAGGTTTGTGGCGGTTGGGAAAATGAATAGGAGCTATTCTCTAACTCATTTCAGCCCTCCCATAACCCTAATCTCGAAATGGGTTATGGGCTTAGTTGTTAATCACTCTAATTAGGCCCGGTTAAGCTGTTTTTCATCTTCTAAACCTTGTTTCAGTCATATCTCCCAAACGGTAAGTCCGTTTGGCTAATGTGACCACTCTACGGAAAGGTAAACCATCATCCGGATCTAATGGAAGTGGTTTCAGGTCAAAACTACCTACCAAACAAAAGTTTTGGCCAAAACAAGACCAGTTAGGGGTAAAATGGTCATTCAAAAATCGACAAAAATCATGAACATGGGAAATGACCCTAATAATCGTCTCCCAAAGTTGCATGACCATACGACTTCGTATGTGGAAGAAATAAATATTCTACGATCCTTCGATGCATAGAATGTGGGTCGTTACATTTAAATTGAATAGATATATGTTCTCGGTTAGATGCATTCCACGTTTAACCTGTTCACTTGAGAGATTCTCTATTATATGAGATTGGCTTCCCATAGTTGGAGTCATACCGTGACGCATTCCTGGTGGAACATATATGCTTTTCTTAGAGAACATGTTCCGTGAGCCAATAGGAGAAGACATCTGATATATCTTCAGCTTCAAGCGATATAGGATTGCACGATCTTTAACTTTTCTATAGGCTTCTACAATAGTCATGTTGTTTTTGAGGAGTGGAACAAGCTAAGAAATTTCAAATATGACCGGTCCACTATACGTTGTCGTCTGTATTGCAAGGCGTTGGATTGAAGGATGTAAGTGTCGCTCTCACTTACTTGTGTGACTTCACATTAATCAAGTTGTAATATCTAAATTAACGTGATATCAGAACTAATAGCAATCGTCTAAGCCCTAAAGGTCAAGAGAACGTGAATGCTTTAGCAACAATTGAAGGCCATAAACGTGATATATTGGGATGTAAAGCTTTTGAATTTCATTGACCTCCTCCATACTAGTGGCTTACTAAATGATCGATAAGATCACATGATCGATCGCAATGGTGACGAGGAAGAGGAGGTTACAATTGAGATGAAAGAAGAAGAAATAGGAGAATGTGGCGATGATATTTACACTGTTGTTTTCCCGGTTATAGGAGACAAACTAAAAGGGGCAGAAGGTGGCATTAAAGTTGGGGATGCGGCTAACAGTGGTGAAGCTAAACAAGAGGAAGGTTTACCGCCTAACCTACGACCATCTATGTTTGTAAAATTAAGAAGGGGCAAGCTTCTAAGCTAGTGTCTCCCACCTCTAAGACTGAAAGAAAAGGATTTAACCTTATCGAGGAGTTGCTCAAAGGACTCAATAACGTCCCGCTCGAAACCACAATATCTGATTTTGAAAATGTCAACATGGATGACTTCTTCCTAAACTCTAAGGTAGTTGCAGTGCTGACGAGCGTTAGAGAGATTGCTTCATCGAGAAAAATGACACAAACTGGTTCGTTGGGGGACACTGGACACACAACACAGATGTTGCATGTCGCGACACGACACTTGTTTGCATGAAAGTTAATTGACGCTGATTCATGTCTTTTTATTTGTAAAGGTGACATGGGTAGAGAGAACCTACCATCGTGACTTAAGCAGCAGTGTCCACTAATATCCTAAGTGCCACTCTAAGATAGATTACCAGCATTTCAGTATTTGTAACGGGGCGAAAAGCATTGTTGTTCTGATTTTGACTATTTTCCCCAGTCACGGTTTCGTCCTAGTAGAGAACATTGGAGGTCTTATAGCCAACATGGGAAGTCGAGAGGGACCGTGCAATCTAAAGTTCCTCCACTAATTTCTCCTTTGGTTCGTCCACCGCCTATGCACACTTGTTGTAGATGCACCAAGCTAGTTTTAGAACTTTGAAGAAGTCTTCCTATATTGAAAAGTCCAAGAAGAAAACAACTCGAGATGCTATGGTTGTGGAAAAGAGTGTATCTGCTAAACAGCAAAAGCATGAAATATAGACTCTATTCCCGAAAGCTTTATCTCAACTAGTCGATTTTTTTTTTGAAAACCCACCTTGTTCCTTGCGAGATGGACAAAGACACGGTGGATCAGGCGTTCGACATATATTTTTGGTATTGAGACATAAGCCTATAATTGGAGAAGCTTTCTAAAACCACTAGGGAGTTTGAGCCTGAAATAGCAAAGATCAAGCTTGAGGCTGGCTTTGTTAAAGATAAAATTAAACACTAGGATGATGAAACAGTCAGCTACAAGGTTCAGTTGGCTAAGGTGGAGAAGAGGTTGAGGAGGTTAAGAAGGAAGCCAAGGTGTCTCGGGATCGATTCTAAAGAGAATTGGATTGTATGTCTCTGAGGACTACTTATTTGAAAGATTAAATACAAATATCTCTTGAGAAAAAGAGAGATTATCTGGAGAAAACGAGGGATTGAAACAAGAGAAATATGCTCTTTCCAAAACAGTAGCCAATCTCAAGGCTAGACCGAAAGTAGTAAAAAAGATAAGGTAATGAATGAGGAAATCACTCATTATGTTTGTGATGAGGCATTTGAGGCTAGGCTTGAATATAAAAGAAAGATTAAGAAACTTTAGGCCAAGATTGACAAGGTTGAAGAGGATTGCAAGGAATTTAATCCTGACGTATTAGCATTTTATGCTCAAGCCCTATGCCGTTGATATTTATCTTAACTACAAGACTACCTATAAAACTCGTCGATGCTTGGGAGTATTTTATCAAGGACGAGATGTATCTGATCAAGAGCAATGTTGTTGACAAGGAAAAATTGATTTGAAAGTACTTAAGGAGAGATGAACCCAAAGTCCTAGAGGAGGGTTAGTGCATTTTTAAAGAGGAAGAGAAGCAGGGTAGATTAGTTGAATATGCATGAGAAAATAACAAAGAGATTATGAGCAGAAATGCTAAAGTAGTGCATGACATTAGCTCTGTTAAAAGTTAATTTGTAATTTTGTTATTAGGCAACAATTAATTGCATTTACAAATTTGCCCTAGTATTAACGTAAGGAATAATTTAAAAATAAAGAATTCCTATATATGACATATTAGAGAATTCTAGATAAGGAATTGTCATGAATATTTCAGAGAATGTATTTCATTATATAAGACAGTTGTATCTCATTTACTGATGGAATGAAATAAAGTATTAAATCAAATTCAATCTTTTATCTATCTCTCCACATATTACTCTGCTGTGCCTAACAAATTTGGTATCAGAGCCATATCAACCGCCTTGATCAGTCACTCAAAAACAATGGTAGTAGTCCCTGCAATGTTCAAGTACTCTCCAAGTGAAGTGCCAATATTCGAAGGTGAGCATTATGACTATTGGATCAGTGAGATGATGGACTTCTTCATCTCTCATGATTTATGGGATGTCATCGAAAAAGATTATCCGGAGCCACCTGCAGATGGAGATTTCACAAGATGGACGACAACACAAGAGAAGTTATATAAAGAAAATCAAAAGAAAGATGCCACTGCACTTCGGTATATCAAACAAGGAGTGAGTAAATCTATCTATCCAAGAATTTTAAATAAAAGAAAAGCAAAGGATGCATGAGAAGTTTTGCAAAAAGAATTTCGAGGCAATGAAAAAGTTATCTCCATTAAACTTCAATCTTTATGGAGAGATTTTGACAACTTGCAAATGAAGTAATCTGAAAATATCAGAGATTTCTTCTCCAGAGTCTATGAAATTGTAAATCAAATTCAATGCCTTGGAGATAGCATTCAAGAAAAGAAGGTGGTAGAGAAGATATTGAGATGCCTTCCTCCGATGTTCGATCATTGCGTCGCTGCAATAGAGGAATCAAAGGACCTTGGAAAGATGTCAACACATGAGCTAATGAGTTCACTTCAAGCTCATGAACAAAGAATTAATAGAACATCAGCAAATTCATTGGAGCAAGCATTCCAATCTAATCTCAGTTTTTCAAAAAAGAAACGAAGTTATTACAACTCAAAGAAGGGCGTATTTCAGAAGCAAAATCAAAATCAAAGAAAGGGCAACGAAAGAAATTATCAAGGCAAAGGAGAACAAAGACGAGAACAACAGAAAATGCAAGGTAATTCTTCCACTTATTGCATTATTTGCAATAAATCAAATCATAATTCTGAAAATTGTTGCTTCAAATGCACGAGATGTCGAATTCCTAATCATTCCCAAAGAGATTGTTGGTATCAAAATAAAAAAGAGAAGCACAAAGCAAATTTTACAAGTGAAGAAAATGAAGAGCAGGTTTTCTATCTGTTGAAAATGAATCACAAGATGCTTGGTATATTGACAGTGGTTGTAGCAACCACATGACCGGCAACAAAGACATTTTTGTAGAACTTGATGCAAATTTTTCATCAGAGATAAAGCTTGGAGATGGTAAGGTGCAAAGAGTTGAAGGAAAGGGGACCATTGCAGTCCACACTAAAAAAGGTAAAAAAAAACTTATTCATGATGTACTTTATGTGCCAAATTTAGCTCAAAATCTCTTAAGTGTGGGACAGCTTGTTCAAAAAGGTTATGCGGTGAATTTTGATAACAATTCTTACAAGATCATTGATAAGAAAAGTAATTTAACAGTAGCAAATATTGACATGGCTCCAAATAAAACTTTCCGCCTACTTATGTCACTAAACGAGAATTGTGCATTCAAATCTGAAAATTCTAATGTGTCTCATTTATGGCATTTGAGATATGGCCACTTAAGCAACAAGGGCTTGCATTTGCTGAAATCAAAGAATATGGTCATTGGTCTTCCTATTATCATGAAGGAAAATAAGGTGTGTGAAGGTTGTATTTTTAACAAGATGCATAGATTTCCTTTTCCGAAAACTTCATGGCGAGCAAAAGCTCCTTTGGAGTTGATACATGCTGATATTTTTGGTCCTACAAGGACTCTTTCACTAAATAACAAGAGATATTTCATTCTTTTTGTTGATGATTACACTCGTATGATGTGGATTTATTTTTTAACTGAAAAATCAGAAGCTTTCTCAAGTTTCCTACAGTTTAAAGCTCTTGTAGAACGTCAAAGCGGGCACATAATAAAAACTCTTCGAACTGATCGTGGAGGAGAGTTTATTTACAGCGAGTTCATGAATCATTGCAAGAAAGAAGGGATTGCAAGGCAACTTACTGTGCGATATACACCGCAGCAAAACGACGTCGCAGAAAGAAAAAATCAAACAATTGTTGAAATGGCTCAAAGTATGCTGGAAGGAAAATCCATGCCAAAGAAGTTATGGGCTGAAGCTGTCAACACGGCTGTCTATATATTGAATCATTCGCCAACTAAAGCTGTTAGAAATATGACACCATTTGAAGCCTGGCATAAAAGAAAGCCCCAAGTAGACCACATGAAAGTATTTGGAAGTGTAGCGTATGCATTGAACCAGAGCCGAAACAAAGATAAATTTGAGAAGAAAGGAGAGAAATGTGTCTTTGTTGGTTACAGCGAAGAGTCGAAGGGATATCGGCTACTAAATCCCAAAAATGATCAACTCATTATCTCAAGAGATGTTGTCTTTGATGAAATGGCAGCATGGCAGTGGGATCATGATGGCTACCAAAAATCAAATTCTATGGAGCATAAAAGATCTCAAAATAATGGCTCACAACCTGACGGTTCTCAACAAAGTATCCATGTAGATAATGCTCCTTGTTACAGCTCAAATGATGAAAATGAATATGAAGACTTGGACTCTCCTATTCGAAAGGTGTGTTCTTTACAAGATTTTTATGACTCATGCAACGTTGTTCTTTTTTCTTGTGAACCACAGTTGTTTGAAGAGGCAAGCAAAGAAGATGTGTGGATAGAAGCAATGAAAGAAGAAATAACAGCCATTGTGAAAAATAAAACATGGCAGTTAGTTGATTTGCCAAAAGATAAAGAAGTCATTGGCCTGAAATGGGTTTATAAGACAAAATATGGCGAAGAATGTTCTATAACAAGACACAAAGCACGACTGGTTGCAAAGGGATATTCGCAGCAGCCCGGAATTGAATTTAATGAGACATTTGCTCCAGTAGTTCGAATGGAAACCATTAGAACAGCTCTTGCAGTTGCAGCGCAATTAGAGCTTAAAGTTTTCCAACTCGATGTGAAGTCTTCTTTTCTTAATGGCGAGCTTAAGGAAGAGGTATATGTTGAGCAGCCATAAGGTTTTGTGATAAGAGGAAAAGAAAATAAAGTCTATAAGCTTCAAAAGGCACTGTATGGACTAAAACAAGCGCCCCGAGCATGGAATTGCAAGATTGATAACTACTTCATTCAAAATGGTTTTCAAAGAAGCAAGAATGAACCTGCCCTTTATGTGAAAAATCAAGGAGTAGAATTTCTGGTTGTATGTCTATATGTTGACGATCTAATCTATTTCGGTACCAGCAACAATATTGTTAAGAATTTAAGGAAAGAATGATGACGGACTTTGAGATGACGGACCTCGGTCTGATGAAGTATTTTCTAGGCATGCAAGTCAAACAAGCAAGGGGCAAAATCTTCATTTCACAAGAGAAATACATTAAAGACATTCTCAAAAAAATTCACATGGAAGATTGCAAACCAGTTAACAAACCAATGATGCTAAATGAAAAATTAAAGCAAGAAGATGGCGCAAAGAAGGCGGATGGAAAGATATTTAGAAGCTTGGTTAGTTCGCTAAATTTTCTCACTCATACAAGGCCTGATATTTGTCATGCAGTAAGTATACTTTCAAGATTCATGCAAAATCCAAGTAACAATCACTTGATTGCAGCAAAAAGAATTTTACGATATCTAAAAGGAACAAAAGAATGTGAGCTTCAATATGTCAAAGAGGACGAATGCAAGTTAGTCGGTTTCACTGAGAGTGACTGGGCAGGAGCATTGGATGATCGAAAGAGCACGTCAGGCTATGTATTTTGTCTCGGTTCCAACGTAATCTCATGGAGTTCAAGGAAGCAAAAGACCGTAGCTTTATCTTCAGCTGAAGCTGAGTACATGACAGCTACAGAGGCAGCCTGTGAAGCGTTGTGGCTGCGGAGAATTCTAAATGATATGAAGCAAACTCAAGACAAGCCAACAAAAATCTACTGTGACAATATGTGGGCTGTGGCAATGACAAAAAATCCAGTGTTTCATGCTCACACAAAGCATATTGAGTTACGTTATCATTTTACCCGAGAATTGATTAGCAAGGAGGAGATTGTCATGGACTTCATCAGCACAAAAGAGCAACCAGCGGATTTCCTTACTAAAGCAGTCACATTGGGGAAGTTTGAAAAGTTCAAGAAGCAATTAAAAATTACAAATTAAGGAGGAGTGTTAAAAGTTAATTTGTAATTTTGTTATTAGGCAACAATTAATTGCATTTACAAATTTGCCTTAGTATTAATGTAAGGAATAATTTTAAAAATAAAGAATTCCTATATATGACATATTAGAGAATTCTAGATAAGGAATTGTCATGAATATTCCAGAGAATGTATTTCATTATATAAGACAGTTGTATCTCATTTACTGATGGAATGAAATAAAGTATTAAATCAAATTCAATCTTTTATCTATCTCTCCACATATTACTCTGCTGTGCCTAACAGGCTCAACCAGTCAGTTGTCGAGTCATGGCACTTTCATTTAGATTATTGTAGTGCCAACTATTATTCTAAGGTCTCCTCTTCCTAACCAATATCTAGAATATGATCTTGAACATCTTTGCTTTACAACCATTCCTATGTTGAGTTCTATTCAAGAGGGTGAAATCCTTATGAAGGAGAGCATAACATTGAATATATATCTATACTTTCCCTGCTTTTGAAAGAGTGCTTGCAGGTGGGTTAGTAAGCTTTTCTTTGAATATTTTAAGAACAGCAAGAATCTAATCGTGCTTGTTCTTTCTGACATAGGTACTCAAGTTTGAAGCATCGGCTGTAGCATTGATTACATTAATTTCCAAATCCTAAGTTCCCCTATTGATGCCCCATAAGAGGAGACTCATAGGGGAAAAGAGGTGATAGTTGCTCTATTGGAGACTGACACTGGGGGGTGCAAATATGGAGAAGGATCCTAAAGAAATCATGGATGTAGAGCAAAGTGAAAAGGTATGTGAGCTCAATCTGGAGGATCTTTTTGAAAATAAAAAGGCGCAGTTAGCCACCAATAAAGAGAAGGTCAATCTTATTCCCAAGTCACTTGCAGTTCTTCCACCGATCCTAGAAATGAAGAAACGGAGCACAATACTAGAGAGAATTTTCATTTTGTCCAATTCTATGCCTAGGAAAGATAGAGGCGGGAGCGGGAGGAACTCCTAAAAGAGGAAAAGGAAGATATATAAGAACGAATCACTCAAAAAGTCCAATAAGGATGAGTGAGACGATGATGGTATCCATGTACTTGTTTTGATCATTACTGGCCGGGTTTGTATGAATACGATCCTCGCTTTTGGTTAGCTATACATAAAACTTGTAGATATTTTCAACTTTTAGCCGTGAATAAAAGTTTAGTTTTCTCATATTCTATGTTTAATTCTTTGTTCTTTTATACATCCATTTAATGTACTTATCGTTATACTTAAGCTTCAATTGGCTGTTCTAGAGTTAGAACATTAGGATGATCATCCACTCCTAAGTTTATTTTTTTAGCCATGGCCTTAGGTTGTGTGGTGTGTTGGTAAAATGGGCTTATCCTAAATGATCCTTTCAGTTGTGGTTTTAGGTCATGCGGTTCATCATTTAAAGTTCCACTATCAAAGCCTCCTTTTAGTCATGCCTTAAGTCATGTGGACTTTGTTGAAAGCTTGACTCTCAAGGCCTGCTTTGGGTCATGGCCTTAAGTCATGTGGATTTTTTCGCAAGCTCCATTCTCAAGGCCTCCTTTCATCCATGGCTTTGATTTGTGTAGAACTTAGAGTTGGGTCCCGTGATCAACCCTTTGGATTTATGCTTACCCATCATTAGTTCGGTTTGAGTTAGCTAAACGAACAGTCGATATCACATTCTCTTAAGGTTGGATTGATTTCTCCCATGTCTTGAGATAATAGTTGGTGGTAGGAAAATCAATACATGAGAATTTAGTTTGTTTATACTCAACCTTATTGTTTTTTTAAGACCTGAGTAGTGATTAGGCGGTTGGTTCACACCCATTCTTTTGGTCTATGCTCTTCTCATCAAAACGTGAGAAAGAGTTGATGGTGGACAATCGATTCACATCCGTTTTAGGAGGTCCGTTCTTCGACCTAGTTGAATTGGTTAGTGCCAAGCTCTAGGCACTGTTATTGCATGAACCTACGCTCGTATATATAAGTCAATCGTGTCATGATTAATTGTGCATTGTAGACCTGAGTTTGATCAACTTATGCTAACCATTCTCAAGGCTTGGTCCGACAAGTGGATAGAGGATCGCATCCATTTTAGATTGTACTCCCATAACGGATCAAAGATCATAAGCCCGTGATTTAGTGATTGAATTTACCTGATTATGCTTATATTTATACTCTTAGTGTAAAGGGAACAGTAAGGAGTTCAATGGTCTGACAACGCCTGTTTGGTGATGATCCTAGGGTCCAATGGCGGACCATGAGGTTTTGTTGGCACTTAACTTTGGGTGTATTCATAATCTATAAATGATATTATTTGAGTTGGTCATGTCAGCAACTAATAAAGCATGCAAAAATAAGATTAATATCTAAAATAGTTCCTTGTAAGGAATTAACAATATTAGTTGGCCATGTCAGCAACTAACATATTTAAACATAAATATATGGCTATGGTTCGGATGCAAATGGAAGGCTGAAATCCAGGGGATTCTTGATCATATATATATATATATATATATATATATATATATATATATATATATATATATATATATATATATATATGAAAGAAAAAATAGTTTGTACAAAATGCAAATGTTGCAGAATTAACATATGTAAATAATATAAAGTGTCATTGAAAGGAAAAAAGTAGAAACAATAAAATCTGATGCTTCTTTATCATATGATCATACGATGTACACGTTCACGTTGTAGATATTAAAAACATTGTTTGTAAGATGTATGATGCACGTGTGCAGAAGGATATGATATTAAAAGCATTGTTTGTAAGCTGCTTTAGGTGTTACAAAACCACTTTGACATATAAGTATTGTTGCATTTTTTATGCATGAACAAAGTGAATGAGACCATGTTACTTAAGTAATTAATTAAAGAGCGATGCAGTCAGCTATGGACTCTTTGAGTAGCCTAATAAATGAGAAAAAAACCATTACCCCTTTGCCCATTATAGCACAACTCCATTGAAATATTGAGATAGTATTACAAAAGACAGAAGTTGTATGTGCAAATTCAATAGAAGGCAGAAAGGATGCAATCAAATTAAATATTATATTAACATCATTTTCACAATGACATGTAGTCATAGTTTATAATCACAGCCTGCTCATATAATGTGTTAGTATAAAAATAAATTACTGTTTGATCTTCCATGGTATATAATTCGTTAATTTGCATGCATCAGTTAGAAATATGTACATATTTTTGAAAGTGACATCTATAAGTGAAAATATACACAAAAACAAATAGTTATCATTCGAATAATGGTGGATTAGTTGGAGAAAAAATAGTCTAAATTTTTGACTATACAGGCTTAAGTTTGTATTGCTACTTTGTATTGCAACAGTAACGAAAATTAAAAATTTCTACTCTAAATTGTCGATTAACCATTCATGCATTCCTAATTTCTATTACGATCCTACATCCACCCCCTTTCTCTGCCTGGCTTAGCCATATTTTCATACTGGTGACGGTAGCTTCAATCGCTGGCAGCATCGATGATGGTTGTTGTCCAAGGATGATGGGTTAACTCAATATTACTAAGTTATGCTGCCACTAAATTTGAGCTACGACTCCAAGCTCTCGTCTCCGCAGTCCTTGAATCTAAAATATGGTTAACAAAACATAATTTCACTATTATTAATAAATTACATATTACTTTCCCTTTAAATAGAATCTTGATCTATAAGCAAGCGACACACGTAGACAACTTTGTTAAAAAATAGACTAAACAATTTTCCATTACGTATAAAAGGGCATTGTTATTGACACTCCAAATATTGTTAAAGGGAGATCAATTATTTTTTTCTTTAAAAATTGTTAAGGGGAGCACCAATGAGGAAAGTATCCCCTTAACAAATAAAGTTAATTTTACCCTATTAACCATTTAGGCTCTTTACAAATAAAGGTAAGTTTACCTTAACAAATATTGCAAGGGCCGTAGTAATTTTTTTCGATTCGCATATATCTATTTTTTTAACCCTAAAGGATAAGCGTTTTCGGAGGAATAGGATCGAACTATTTTTTTTTGTTACCATAAATATGTCGAATTTTATAATTACGGAGGCAATGCACCTAAAGATTTTTAATTTTCGGCATATCACTGTCGAATACATATATAATTGATAACATGCTGCATTCGGTGCAGTGGTGATGAACTATTTATTTTAAATTTGGTTTCCCTTATCAAATAAGTTTTTTTAAATTTAATTTAAAGGGGCAATCCAAGGATATTGAGTAGTGTGAAATAATATGTTTGCGTAGCCCTTTAACAATTTTTCAAAAATTGGAGTATTTTAAAAAAATGTCCCCCCTATAACAATAGTTGGAGTGTCAATAACAACACCTGTATAAAATGCTAGTAGTCCCTTACTCTCTAATTTCATGGCTATTTCAGTTATCTTTTCCTGCCTGGTGCAAATCATGGAAAACCATTACTTTCATCTGGTAAAGTCAAGACCATCAACAAAATTTTGCAACAAAAGCAAAAAATGACCCAAAATAGCTAGTGGAGCAAATCATAAATTTCAAATATATAAACTTATAACTTTATGCAACAAACGATGTCTTTTCCATTAATATACTACATAAAAAAATTAATCCAGAATTCTTTGAAAACTCACTGGGGGGTTCCATTAAAATGTAGATTATGAAAATCATCTCCTATAGAAGAAACTCTATGTTAAATCAAGAAAACATTGAGCTGAAATTCTAGGAACGATTATTTCTTATTATGATAAATAAAAAAAACCTAAACCATTGGTTGTGCATGCAGTTAGTGAATTTAATACTTTAGTGTATAACAGTCAAATTTCCTTAATTTTAGATGAATAACCAAGCTGAATTAAAGGAAAATATTAACATGTGCCATAAGAGATCATATTAAGATTGTTGAACTACATGTAACCCTCCTCAAGTTCCACCTCTTTATAATTCTGTAAAGATGATTTAAGCATTTGAAATAAATTTTCTTGACTTGTAATATTTAGTTATTATGCTTAACATGTATCCAAGGGCACATATCTAGAAAACCATAAGTAAAAGACTCAAGTTGATCAAAACTGCTTAATTACGCATGGAAGAAGAAAAAAATATCTTTCCTTGTAAAGCTCTTGCTTAATCAACTCATTTCATTTATTGATCTGTACCTTCTGGTAATGGTTATCTCTTTCATGAAAGTTCAAAATTAGTGGATTTTTTTGGGCTTAAATCTCCAAGCTTTAAGAAAACATCAGTTTTATTATTAAATGCATTATGGTATATCACATAAAGGGAACATCTCTTAAAAAACATTCACCAACTAATTAATAATATGCTCGTTTCATCTCATTTAGGCGTTACGAAACAAAATACTTGAGCCATAGAACTCAAATTGCCACCAACAACACAATGTTTAACAATAGTGGCCCGCTATGGCTATAAAAGATAATAGATACCTAATTTATCTATAAATGGAATTTACAATAGAGTCATTCATCTCTTCATCTACATAAGTTATACCATTCCTATATGCACTGTCAAAAGCAAAAGAATTACATTGCCAATTCTACAAACATTTTTGTTCAAAGTGCAAAAACATTCAATCTAATTGTAAGATGAAATAATATAATCTCCAGTATAATTAAGAATTAAACAACGGAAAAATATCAACTGTTCCACAACAATTGTTTTACAAATAAAGCTTATAGAATTATCAATTAAGCCATTTAATTTACTTGCATACAGTTGCAAAAATATCCATAACAATTTTCCAGTATTTTGTCATTGAAGTATGATATATTATCATTAAATAAAGGACTATAAAAAATAAATGTGGGAAACTACAATCGTTGAATTAGACATCACTACAGTTCCATTAAAGGCTGCAACTTTCTATAATCTTCTGATGCTAAAACAGTATGCATGCAAGATTATAACTAAATAAATTTCGTTGAAATGACATAATTGCATAAAATCATAAATAATTAAATATAACAACAAATCTTGAATTTTGTGTGTTTTCAGTCAATGACTATACAAAGAGTTAATATTGCAACAACACAAGAAAAATTACGTTGTAGGTAAATAATTATTTTCATTATTCTACCAAAAATTCCAACTACTACCAATTTTAGATAGAATTTGGTATTATCAATATCATAGGAAATGGTCAGTTCAAAAGTAGTGATTCAGGAAGCACAAAAATTTTAAAATTCATCATGTCAAATCATATTAAACACCAGCAGAAATTTTGAAAAACTGAAGTGAAATTGAGAAGATTACCTTTAATCTCATAATTATCCTTAAATCAGTAGTTGAAAATTGGAGCAACACTATGCTTCCGTCCAGTTGAAAATATTTCGTTTTTGGAGAATAGGACGCAAGCTGGAGAAGATTCATAATGAATTTGAAGGAACCGCTGGAAAAAAAACCATCCAATTGATGACAGATGATGGTCGTTGAATAAATAGAAAGGGAGGTAATTAGTGGTAATGGATTGTGCGAAACTGGATAGAAATCAGAAGGACAGGTGGTTTAATTACATATTACGTTGCTCCATTTATGTTTGTTCCACATTCGAGAAAATGTGTCCCATTTTTAGCCGCTTGATATATACATAAATTAAATCTGGTCCACTCTTTGTCTCTTGGTTTGTCCTACCAAGGAAATTTATTATATAGATGATATTTATGACTTTCAAATTTGCACTCTTAGGGCATCTTCAATGCAGATGTATTTGAAGTGGAAGGTGGATTACACGTATGCACTGGACAACATGTTTTGCTTTTAGCTTCTCCAATCCAGTTTTGGATTGATTGTGGATTCTGATGTGGACAGGAAAAAGTTTCACATCATGAAATAGATTGTCCAGTTTCAGACATTGTGTTTGACAATTTCAAGGCATAAAGTGGCCTATTTTTTTTCCCTTCTTCCTTTTTCTAGCAAGATGACTTTTTTTTAGTTGATTTACCGTCATTAGTTTTGCCACATGGACCAATTCCACTTTTCCAACACATTTGCATTGGAGTCCCTTTTGTTATATATAATAGTTTTGTAGACACATAGGTCTAATAATGTTAAACTGGTGTCTCCACGTAGGATTCTATGGACATTACATTGGATTTACATTGGAAATGCTCTTATCTTCGTTTAGGGATTGTTCCATTGGGTTTAACTAATGCATGTAGCAGCAGATAATATTTATGTCAGCTGGCTAGATAAAAGTACACGAAGTAAGAATGAAGGGGAAAATCATGATATATAGGTTTAAGGGGATAATCTCAAGTTAGAAGAACATTCAAGGTTTTAAAGATGCATACTTAAGAGAATGTATATATATCACTAGTAGGAGTGAGTAAGCTTTTATATTTTCTTTTTAGTCTCATGTCTTGGGATAAATCCAATCCTAAACACTTGAGGATACACACACACATGAGCCTACGTAATGGAAATGGGCATTGTTATTGACACTCCAAATATTGTTAAGGGGAGCCAAAGTTTTTTTCTTTTCAAAAATTGTTAGGGGGAGTACCAACGAGAAAACTAGTCCCTTAACAAATAAAGGTAATTTTACCTTATTACCCATTTAGTCCCATAACAAATAATGGTAATTTTATCTTAACAAATATTGCAAGTGCCATAGTAATTTTTTTTCGATTCGCATATATCGATTTTTTTTTAACCCTAAAGGATAAGCGTTTTCGGAGGAATATGATCGAACCATTTTTTTTTATTGACATAAATATGCCGAATTTTATTATTGTTATGGAGGCAATGCACCAAAATGATTTTTAATTTTCGACATAACTCTGTCGAATTCATATATAATTGATTACGTACTGCATTCGGTGCAGTGGTGACAAATTGTTTATTTTAGTTCGGTTTCCCTTATCGAATAAGTTTTTTTAATCTAATTTAAAGGGGCAATCCAGGAATATTGAGTAGTGTGAAATAATATGTTTGTGTAGCCTCTTAACAATTTTTCAAAGAGTGGAGTGTTTTTAAAAAATGACCCCCCCTAACAATAGTTGGAGTGTCAATAACAATACCCATGGAAATATGTAACAACTACTGTGAATAAAATTTCTTTTCTTTATTTTCTTAACGGTTTTTCATGTTATATATTTTATAACATGTAAGCTATTATTATGACATCTTTGATCATTTTATTAATTAATCCTTATATTAATGTTGTTATCATGATATCTTTATAGATTTTTTGGTGGTAGCAGTGAACAATTCTTACCATAAAATCATTATTTGAAACTGATGTAGTACGTAGTATATAAAAATGTAATATTGTGCATTTCCCTTCAATATTACCAAATAAAATCTATATGTGGCCTAATTAAACTTTTAAGCGCATAATTTTTGTTGACGTGAGAAATTGGTTGTTTGCGCACGGCAACCCCAAGTATAAATTTAGCAGTAAACTTATAATTCAAATATCCAAAGTACACAAAATATAAAGGGATGCACAAATTTAATAATGGTTCAACACTAACGCCTACGTCCACTTTATAGTAATCATTCATCATAATACTATCAATTACAATGTTTGTCCAAGTTCAGATAATTTGAGTGTACAAAGTTGTTCAATAGAACAACAAATAGCTTGTTAATTCTAAACTTTAACCCAAATTCCTTCCTCTTTGTTGAGTGAAACTGTGTTGGTATGAGAAACAATGTCCAAAGAGTAGCTTCGCTGTCCAAGAGTATGCAGAATGTCAAAAAATAGGAGACATACTTCTGTGTAGCGTCTAAAGTCCAGGAAATGTCCAAAAGTTGTAGACAAGCATCTCCGAGTCTGAGAAAATTCTAAAAGTTGGAGACAAGCATCTACAAGTCCAAGAAATGTCTACAATTTGTAGGCAAGCGTCTACGAGTCCAAGAAATATCCAAAAGTCAAAGCAATTACCAAAAAGTGGTAGACAAACATTATGTAACATCTACAAGTTTAAGAGATGTCCAAAATTCATGGAGATGATGATGACAACCATTAATGGTGTCTTGGAGGTCCAATCCAGTATGCTAAACTGTAGCCAAAGTCCAAAAATGCCAACCCTTTAGAAAGCCAAGAAAGGGGGTATTTATACGTGAGGTTTGGAGGCATCATATCAAATTTCGTATCCTGCGGGGATACGAAATTCTCATCCCTAAAATCTAGCCTAAAAACGATGTTGTTTATAGAATTTCACATCCGGGTTGGTAGGTTGGAAAAATGTGATCCACGTGTGTCAATCACCCTAAAATAGGTGATTTGCATGGCCCAATGCTTGCCACAGCAAGCAAGAAGAAAATCGCATCCACAGGGAGATGCGAAATTCGTATCCTTGGGTGGGATATGAATTTCATATCCCATGGTGTGATACAAAATTCGTATCTCACGATGGGATACGATGCCAAGGGCCGAGTCGCTGTGCCAATCACATGAAATGAGATGATCACACCGTATTGCTCAAGTATTTCGAGACTTGCAAGATCCGGGGTAAACCCTTGAAGTGCCATGCTCCGGAATGCCGAGTCGCATACGTTGAAGTGGGTGATCAACACGGTAATGGGCCTGCCGGGGCAAGCTTGTGGAACTGGGTAGATTTTGCATCCCTGGAGTGATGCGAAATTCTTGAGCGGATCAAGCTCCGGTTTTTCCAAATGATCGACTCGGTCCATGCAAGGAATTTTTGGTGATCGACATGGTGCGCGTAAACAAAAATCTGAAGCGATCCAATCCAAATGGAGAAAAGCTTGGCCTGTTGTTTTCTGATGATCGACGTGAGGTGCTCAAGTCTTTTTGAGTGATCAACATGCTTTTTCCACACGTGATTGAGCTGATGTTGATTCCAAGAATGAAATATATTTTAACCCGAATCTGAGTGCGTCGCGAGTTTGACTAAATCACTTTATGCTTTTCAGTGACATTCTCGAGGTTCGAGCGCGTCGTTAGCCACGAACTTGACGTGTGACTGCTTTGACCAAAAAGCACATCGACGCTTTACCCACCGAAACAGGTCTTTCTTGACTGAAGGAAGATGTGTGTAATAACCCGGAAAATCTGGGCCAGTTTAAAAATTTTTATTTTGGCAATTTTATCGAATTTTGATATTTAAAATAAATTATTTTAAATAATATCGACGAGAAATTTATTTTGAATATAAATGGAACGAATATATTTATACGCGTCGTCGTTAGAATATAAATATTTATATATAATTATAAATAGAATTGAAAATGGCGCGGTAGTTCGATAATTCGATTTCAAACTTCAATTGAATGTACCGGGAGCAAAACAATCCGGATTTTAGTGAAACCAAAAATGATGGGATCTAATTGATAATATCTTTCCAACGAATCCGACAAATCAAAATTTCGTAGCGAGAATCAAAAGATATGTCCAGTTGAAAATTCTGAATAGTCGCTATGGAATTCAGGCCCTTAAAAATGGACATTTTGCAAACGACCTCGGATTTCGACGAAACCAGTTTTGTTGGGTCCGTGATGTCAATTTATTGCTAGATTCCAAATTTCATAATTTTCCGAATCAATATGTGAGCGTGGCAAAGGAAAACGCGTTTTGACCATTTCAGTTGATTTTAATCGACTGGAAATTGGCCATTTTTCCAACGGTCTCAGAATTCGACGAAACTAGTTTTGTTAGGACCGTATCGTCAATACGAAGCTAGAAAATATTTTTCGGGAATTTTTCTAGTTAGTATGTGACCCCGGTAATTTGAAATGTACGTTTAAAATTCAATATAAGGATTTAAATGTAAATTTATCGGAAACTAATTGAAACGATCAAATCAGCTTGCGATACATATCCCATTGTGTTCGGAATGGGGGTTAAACGCTATGGGCGACAGGCGGTGGGCCTCATTTAGAGGTCGAAAAATAAAGGTTGCTTTTTACGGAGAAATTGAAATATTAAAATATAAAATTATATATAAATTCTTTCTAAACCCCCCCAGGCAGTTCATTTCGAATCAAATAAAAGAAAAAAAAGAAAAGGGGAAAAAAAACCCCATCGACGTTGACGCCGCCCTCCCTGGCACCACCGCCTCCACTCGCCCCCCCCGTTCATCTCCTCCCCCTCGCGACCCAACCCGCTCCCTCACCGACGAACCCCAAAGCGCCATCGTTCGCGCCCAATTTCAGAGCCCTAGGCGAGCTCGAGTTCGACCATCCTCTCGGCGGTGGTGGCTCTGGCATGGCTCGACGTGATGGCGACCTTGGATGGATGAACGGCGACTAGAGGTCAGTGCGAGGGGGAGCCCTAGGATTCAAGCAAGTTGCGTCTTCCCTGGAGCGCATTACAGAGCATCGAATAGAAGGTAATTTTATTTTTAATTTTATTCTGTAAAACTGAATTTTCTTTAGTTTAAAAACTGTATTTTTAAATAATTTAAAAACTGTTTAACTGTTTTTTTTAAATTATATAGACTAATTTTTAATAGAATTATAAAAACAGAATTTTAAATGAATTATAAAAACTGTTTTTTTTTAAAGGAGTTTTAAAAACAGAATTTAGAAAAAAAAAAGATAAAAACTGCAATTTTATAAAAGAAAGAAACTGATTTTTGTTTTAGGAATTTTAAAACTGTTTTGTTTTTAAAAGAATTATAAAAACTGTTTTAAAAGAAAATAAAAACTGTTTTTTTAAAAGGAATTATAAAACTAATTTTATTTTAAACTTTAAAATAAGAAAAAGGGTTTAATCTTTTAATAGGAAAAGATTAGAACGTGCAAAAATAAAGATCATATCTTTAAAAATATAAAGATGGAATTTTTGTTAGGTAGAAAAAGTAAGGTATGATTCTTATATTTTTAAAGCAATAAAAATATAATTTTTACATCATAAGAATAACAAAAATATAATCTTTATATTCAATAGCGAAGTCAAAATGCGATCTTTATATATTGAACTTTGAAATAAAAATGCGATCTTTATATATTGAACTTTGAAATAAAAATTCGATTTTTATATATTGAACTTTGAAATAAAAATTCGATTTTTATATATTGAACTTTGAAATAAAAATTCGATTTTTATATATTGAACTTTGAAGTAAAAATTCGATTTTTATATATTGAACTTCGATATAAAAATATGATTTTTATATATAGAACATCGAAAGAAAAATATGATTTTATATATGGAATAGCGAAGTAAAAATTCGATTTTTGCATATGTAGAGAATACGGGCGAAGAAAGTGATATCGACGAGAACAGTGAAGATTTCCTGCATAAGAAGTGCCGTGGAGCTAGGATAGCTATAAGTGAGAACTTCTCACCTTTCAATTTCTTTTTCTAGTTATATTTATATATATATATATATACTAGGATGCAGACGGTGCTTAGTAGCACCCGACACAATCGTCCACAGACCATGGACTTGTTTGTTTGGCTGTTTGGTAATTGATTGAGATATTGATTTGAATGTGGTTTGTGGTGTGAAAAATCGAATCGATAAATTGGTTAGGATTAGACGTGCGCCGTTATAAGGCGAAGGAGTAAGGCTAGGTTAGACCCTTACTCCAAATTTTGTGGTTTGCATAACGAAAGTGAATTTGATTGATGTGTGAATGGCGTGGGCCTTCACTAGACCGGGGATAAGGCTAGGCCTTGTCCCGTTTCTAGTATCGTGCCGTTATGCCGCCGAAATTTTCTAAAATATGTTAGAAAAATAAAAATAATCATTTATTGAATAAATGAACTGAATAGATATTCATATGTTAAGATAAATTGTTTTATCGTTAAAAATATAATTTTTAACGTGAATGCGAATAAATAAAATGTTCATTTACAAACCGGACGGTTTGTTTATGTACACCTATTTGAATGACATTGATTGGGTCGATAAATTTTACACATCGCCCAACTGCACAAATAAAATCTGTGTTTGATTGTTTGAAACCCCACACGGGTGTTGGGATGAAATTTGAAGTTCACTCATCCTGATTTATTAAATATGTCGATCGATTGATTGACAGGCTGTTATAAGCGTTAGATATCTATATTTGATGCTGATACAGTGTAGTGCACTTTGGTTGATGGTTGATTATTTTTCAATGCTATTATATACATGTGATGTATGAAAATCCATATAATTAATATTATATGGTAATTGATTGGGCCTCATTCCAATTTGAAAAATAAAGTACAATATAAAATAAAGGTTCATGTGTTGACTATATTCATCCGTTGATATTAGTCATGTGTTGAACGAAATATTTTTATAATAAAATTTATATCTTTATCAATATAAAATAAAGGTTCATGTGTTGACTATATTCATCCGTTGATATTAGTCATGTGTTGAACGAAATATTTTTATAATAAAATTTATATCTTTATCAATATAAAATAAAGGTTCATGTGTTGACTATATTCATCCGTTGATATTAGTCATGTGTTGAACGAAATATTTTTATAATAGAATTTACATCTTTATCATATATAGAATTAGAAATCAACTGGAAAATAGATGAGATGAGTGGCCTCCTGGATATTAATCTGATGTTGGTTTCGGCCTTCGGGGTTAATATTCAGGAAATCGTTCTCTCACTAAATTACGGTTGAAGTCTGATTCAATATCAAACGATAGATACCTTAACTTTTATAAAATATATTAAATAGCAAAAATAGTCACACGTGGACGGTACTCACTCGTTGAGATTAGTCGTGTGTTGACAAAAAGAAATATTTGAAATAGAATATATAAAGCCGTGTTGAATAGTGATGCGCCATTTTGACGCGAACAAAATATATATCGATTTCGAAATGAATTAAATATATATCGATTTCGAAATGAATTAAATATATATCGATTTCGAAATGAATTGAATATATATCGATTTCGAAATGAATTGAATATATAACGATTTCGAAATGAATTGAATATATATCGATTTCGAAATGAATTGAATATATATCGATTTCGAAATGAATTGAATATATAACGATTTCGAAATGAATTGAATATAAAACGATTTCGATTTGAATTGAATATAAAATGATTTTGAATTTGAATGGAATAGAAAACCAATTCAATTTCAATTGAATATTTAACGGATTTGATTTCAATTGAATATAAAATGAACTTGATTCAAATAGAAAACGAAACGAATTTAATTTGGATGGAAAATGAATTTGAATCGAATAGAAAACCAATTTGAATTGAATTGAAAAACGAATTCGAATTTAATTTAAAATGAAGTGAAATGAATTCAAATTGAATTGAAATTTGAATTGAATAGAAATGAATTTTAAAACGAATTTATAAAGAAGAATTCAATTTTGATTTGAATTGAAATGGAAGTTGAAATTGCTTTTGAAACGAATTCAAAACTATATATATAATTCGTTTTAAATAGAAATCGATGAAATATATATTATATATATTATATATATAATATAATGGCCTGAATAGAACGCGCCGCGCCGCGGCAGTTCGTAAATTTCGACCATTTATTTCAAACGGACATTACGGGAGATCCGACCGTCGGATTCTCCTAAAACTGGAACCGTTGGGTTCGTATCGAAAAGAGCTTTCTAAAGAATATTAGAAATTCAAAATCTAACGGTTGGATTTGGAGATACGTCCAAATCAAATTCGAAAAAGGTCGCTATAAGTGCAGTTCGATGGCCATTGATGGAAATCGACTGTACGGGCCTTGATAAAATTATTAAAAATATTAATAATTTGTATAAAATCATAAGAAATGATTTGGGAAAATTTGGGATGAAAAACTCCACATTTGAAAAGATAAAAATGGTTTTTATCGAAATGAACTAGTTTTGAACTAAATTTAAAACCCAATCATTTTTAAATAAATGAATTAGATTTAAAAAGGGGTTTTAAATAATCGAATTTCTAATATATTTGATTGAATGTGATTTGGGTTTGTCGTGAACTGTGTTTTAAATAACACCTAGTTCTTTAACCCAGTAAAAGGAGTTTTAATGAATCTGCAATTAGATTGAAATTCGAATTGATAATCTGAATTCCCAAATTTAGAAAATGAACGGGAATGGAGTATTACCAGTTTTGCTCCAAAGCGATAGTTAAATCTTTAATTAGATTTGAACGTGAAATGGTAATTAGTTTTACCGATAACACAGTGGTGTTAGATATGGAGTATTACCAGTTTTGCTTCATGGGATGAATAGGTTGGGATTGGGAAATAAAATAAATAACTACTTCGTTACGGTTCGCTAATCTCGACTAGTTGGAAAAACCATAATTTGGTTTTAAATGTCATCCAAAGGAAGATTTCAGGATAAATTTTAAAGAATTTATCTTGGATAAAATTAATGGGAACCTTTCCCTAAGAATGTGAAATTTAGAAACTAGTTGTAGGTTGGCTAAGAAGAGTGGTTTCCTGGGTATTGATCTGATGTTGGTTTCGGCCTTCGGGGTCAATGTTTGGGAAATTATTCTCTTGCTAATCTGCGGTTAGTGACTAATGAATTGGAATGAGGCGTATGTTGTGTTTGTGTAAACATTTGTTTTTAATATACGCGGGTTGTTCGGAAAGTCCGGGTTTATACCCATTCTGAATAACCGATTCGACGATAAGTCGAAGATGAAGACGGTGGTCGAAGACCGGAAGTTTTCACATCGTTTGGATAATTACTGACGATCCTGATTGGGCAGTACACCTAAGAGGATGGAAATAGTTGGTGGTCGTCCAGACGTACTTGGAGATGGATGGATACGCGAGGAAAGTGCCTCCGGTTTCGTTCAGACCCAGAACGGACTTGTAAATGGATTGTGTGTCTGACATTGGATTTTATTCTGTGTTGATTGATTTCTATTAAATATATATCTGTTTGGCGGCGGAGAATTTATTCTCTTGCTTAACGCCCTTCTCTGAGACGTACGAGCTTAGAGGTTATATATCGATAGATATCAATCGCACGGCATGAATTGCCTGTGTGGCATGCTGAGTTGCATGGATCAAGGCTTCTGTTGAAAAGCAAAGTCTTGTGGTTGATGATCAAACCACAGCCTACGTGGCAGCTTTGTGTATAGCGTGAATTCGCGAGCCTCACACCTCGGTATGAGTCAAAAACGGGATACGGACTGCAGGGAGAGCGCACGTTTCTTTCTAGCTTTGGTGGTGTCAGTGACTTACCAGCCCTGACATATATATACTTTTCACCTTTGTGGTTGTTGGATGAGGCGCCTCGATTATAGGTCTGTAAGGACCGGGAAACGTGTGTTCAGGAATTGCCAATCCTCTAACGTAAGTGAGGACCGGCCCTGAAGCATCCAGGGGTTACCCAGTGTGCGTAATCCTGAGGCATTTGCTAGAGTGTCTCGAACGCGGAGAGGAGCTTGCCCCTTGCCTCGACTCATGACGGAAATCCAATTTCCAATACGTGTATTGCGGTTTTAATTGTAGAACTAGTATGGCGACATGATATATGGTACCCATGCCGTCTATGATTTATATTTATGATTGAAACTGTTTTGACACTATACACTATTTATAGTATCAAATGATTTGTTTTAAACGTACCAAGCATGTTTGGCTATTATAAGGGAAAACCCTATCCTCCGGCTTGCGTTGCATTGTGTGATGGGACCTGGGTCTTATAATAGCTTCATTTTTCGAAAAAGCATTGCGTTGTTTATTCTATGCACTGGTATTCTTGGGAGGAAACCCGTTCCGTGTTATACGGCGTGGTCCCTTGTATTACTCTCTTTTAAAGTAAAGTTTTAAATAACTGTTTTAGTTCTCACACCAGTCACATGACTGACCTGGAGTTTATTGTTTTAACCTAAACTCTGGGTGCCCTTATTTTCGACACGGGCAGCTAGTAGTTTTGGTTTTGCAGATTTATATTCGCAGGATCCTGGTTTACAGCTGGAATGATATCCGGAAAGCTCTGTATCCGTATATCACCTTCAGTTGTGCTTTGTATTATTTTTCCGCTGCTATGTAATTATTGTAATCTTTGATATTTATCGAATGTAATTTATTCATTTATACTCTGTATATTCTTGTAATCTGATGCATTGTTGTAATATACAATGAAGTGTTCTTCTGTTTGTGTTCTGATTTGTCCTGTTCTCAAACAGTCAGAGGTTTCGAACGGTCTAGATCGGTTTAACGACTGATTCAGATTGAGCGAAATTCCAGGCCGTCACATTTGGTATCAGAGCTTTGGTTTACAGAGCTCGAGAACAAGACACATTAGAACCATACGAAAGAATTCATCAGATATTGGATTAGTAACATCCAATTAGAATGACTCGTTAGAGATAGGATCAGTAGTATCCTAGAACGAGTGTGAAGAGTATACTTTTCACATGAAAACAATTTTGTTTTAAAAATTTAAATCATTTTATACGTATTTGATTATTAATTTATTTTGAATATGGACAATCGAGTATATAAAGATTTCGCGTATACGCGTCATGAACGTATAGTCGAAGTTTTAATATACTGGGTAGATATAGAATCACATTCTAGATATCCGGGGATGATTCTGATGATGGTGCATCATCATCAGTATTCATATTCGAATTTCGAAGGTGTGATTTCTATATATTTCCATTAGACTGGTGTGAGAACCAAAACTTATATAGTTAGAACACTTTGTTGTGAATTGGCATCAAAAACAAGATTTTTGTATATATATCAAAAATTATGAATTTGAAACTTTAATTCACTAATTGATTGATGTTTGGGTTGTTTGTTTAATTGTTTGCTAATTTTAACCATTTATGCCTAATATAACCAAAAAATTTAATTGTATTGAAAATTGGTCGCATTTGCTTGCATATACGTATACTTACATTGAACAGGTCATAGCAAGGAGGCTAGAGCAGAGAATAAAATTTGTTTGCCCGACAAATAGGTACATGTTTACTACATAATTTCCTGTTTTGTTTGGGTGATGATGATTTTGTGAGCCTATTGGCTAGCCGCTTGGCTTTTTCTTTTTCTTTTTGAGATCTGAAGGACCGGGGAAGCTATTTGAAATTCCCCGATGCTCCCGGTGCAGGGGAGGTTATGGCGAAATTTTTCGAAAATTTAGGGTGTTAGCCAAATTTTTTGAAATTTTGAAAATTCTCAGAAACTAAAAAGTTGGAGAATGGAAGCCAGATCGAACGTAGAGTTGAATAATCAAACCACTTTCGACTTTGTTCCTTTTCGGGGACGAAAAGTTTTAAGTGGGGGAGATTGTAATAACCCGGAAAATCTGGGCCAGTTTAAAAATTTTTATTTTGGCAATTTTATCGAATTTTGATATTTAAAATAAATTATTTTAAATAATATCGACGAGAAATTTATTTTGAATATAAATGGAACGAATATATTTATACGCGTCGTCGTTAGAATATAAATATTTATATATAATTATAAATAGAATTGAAAATGGCGCGGTAGTTCGATAATTCGATTTCAAACTTCAATTGAATGTACCGGGAGCAAAACAATCCGGATTTTAGTGAAACCAAAAATGATGGGATCTAATTGATAATATCTTTCCAACGAATCCGACAAATCAAAATTTCGTAGCGAGAATCAAAAGATATGTCCAGTTGAAAATTCTGAATAGTCGCTATGGAATTCAGGCCCTTAAAAATGGACATTTTGCAAACGACCTCGGATTTCGACGAAACCAGTTTTGTTGGGTCCGTGATGTCAATTTATTGCTAGATTCCAAATTTCATAATTTTCCGAATCAATATGTGAGCGTGGCAAAGGAAAACGCGTTTTGACCATTTCAGTTGATTTTAATCGACTGGAAATTGGCCATTTTTCCAACGGTCTCAGAATTCGACGAAACTAGTTTTGTTAGGACCGTATCGTCAATACGAAGCTAGAAAATATTTTTCGGGAATTTTTCTAGTTAGTATGTGACCCCGGTAATTTGAAATGTACGTTTAAAATTCAATATAAGGATTTAAATGTAAATTTATCGGAAACTAATTGAAACGATCAAATCAGCTTGCGATACATATCCCATTGTGTTCGGAATGGGGGTTAAACGCTATGGGCGACAGGCGGTGGGCCTCATTTAGAGGTCGAAAAATAAAGGTTGCTTTTTACGGAGAAATTGAAATATTAAAATATAAAATTATATATAAATTCTTTCTAAACCCCCCCAGGCAGTTCATTTCGAATCAAATAAAAGAAAAAAAAGAAAAGGGGAAAAAAAACCCCATCGACGTTGACGCCGCCCTCCCTGGCACCACCGCCTCCACTCGCCCCCCCCGTTCATCTCCTCCCCCTCGCGACCCAACCCGCTCCCTCACCGACGAACCCCAAAGCGCCATCGTTCGCGCCCAATTTCAGAGCCCTAGGCGAGCTCGAGTTCGACCATCCTCTCGGCGGTGGTGGCTCTGGCATGGCTCGACGTGATGGCGACCTTGGATGGATGAACGGCGACTAGAGGTCAGTGCGAGGGGGAGCCCTAGGATTCAAGCAAGTTGCGTCTTCCCTGGAGCGCATTACAGAGCATCGAATAGAAGGTAATTTTATTTTTAATTTTATTCTGTAAAACTGAATTTTCT
The DNA here is from genome assembly GCA_030737875.1 of Allium sativum. Classification (NCBI taxonomy): domain Eukaryota; kingdom Viridiplantae; phylum Streptophyta; class Magnoliopsida; order Asparagales; family Amaryllidaceae; genus Allium; species Allium sativum. The sequence goes on from CM060916.1 coordinate 587,755,063, forward strand.
TTAGTTTAAAAACTGTATTTTTAAATAATTTAAAAACTGTTTAACTGTTTTTTTTAAATTATATAGACTAATTTTTAATAGAATTATAAAAACAGAATTTTAAATGAATTATAAAAACTGTTTTTTTTTAAAGGAGTTTTAAAAACAGAATTTAGAAAAAAAAAAGATAAAAACTGCAATTTTATAAAAGAAAGAAACTGATTTTTGTTTTAGGAATTTTAAAACTGTTTTGTTTTTAAAAGAATTATAAAAACTGTTTTAAAAGAAAATAAAAACTGTTTTTTTAAAAGGAATTATAAAACTAATTTTATTTTAAACTTTAAAATAAGAAAAAGGGTTTAATCTTTTAATAGGAAAAGATTAGAACGTGCAAAAATAAAGATCATATCTTTAAAAATATAAAGATGGAATTTTTGTTAGGTAGAAAAAGTAAGGTATGATTCTTATATTTTTAAAGCAATAAAAATATAATTTTTACATCATAAGAATAACAAAAATATAATCTTTATATTCAATAGCGAAGTCAAAATGCGATCTTTATATATTGAACTTTGAAATAAAAATGCGATCTTTATATATTGAACTTTGAAATAAAAATTCGATTTTTATATATTGAACTTTGAAATAAAAATTCGATTTTTATATATTGAACTTTGAAATAAAAATTCGATTTTTATATATTGAACTTTGAAGTAAAAATTCGATTTTTATATATTGAACTTCGATATAAAAATATGATTTTTATATATAGAACATCGAAAGAAAAATATGATTTTATATATGGAATAGCGAAGTAAAAATTCGATTTTTGCATATGTAGAGAATACGGGCGAAGAAAGTGATATCGACGAGAACAGTGAAGATTTCCTGCATAAGAAGTGCCGTGGAGCTAGGATAGCTATAAGTGAGAACTTCTCACCTTTCAATTTCTTTTTCTAGTTATATTTATATATATATATATATACTAGGATGCAGACGGTGCTTAGTAGCACCCGACACAATCGTCCACAGACCATGGACTTGTTTGTTTGGCTGTTTGGTAATTGATTGAGATATTGATTTGAATGTGGTTTGTGGTGTGAAAAATCGAATCGATAAATTGGTTAGGATTAGACGTGCGCCGTTATAAGGCGAAGGAGTAAGGCTAGGTTAGACCCTTACTCCAAATTTTGTGGTTTGCATAACGAAAGTGAATTTGATTGATGTGTGAATGGCGTGGGCCTTCACTAGACCGGGGATAAGGCTAGGCCTTGTCCCGTTTCTAGTATCGTGCCGTTATGCCGCCGAAATTTTCTAAAATATGTTAGAAAAATAAAAATAATCATTTATTGAATAAATGAACTGAATAGATATTCATATGTTAAGATAAATTGTTTTATCGTTAAAAATATAATTTTTAACGTGAATGCGAATAAATAAAATGTTCATTTACAAACCGGACGGTTTGTTTATGTACACCTATTTGAATGACATTGATTGGGTCGATAAATTTTACACATCGCCCAACTGCACAAATAAAATCTGTGTTTGATTGTTTGAAACCCCACACGGGTGTTGGGATGAAATTTGAAGTTCACTCATCCTGATTTATTAAATATGTCGATCGATTGATTGACAGGCTGTTATAAGCGTTAGATATCTATATTTGATGCTGATACAGTGTAGTGCACTTTGGTTGATGGTTGATTATTTTTCAATGCTATTATATACATGTGATGTATGAAAATCCATATAATTAATATTATATGGTAATTGATTGGGCCTCATTCCAATTTGAAAAATAAAGTACAATATAAAATAAAGGTTCATGTGTTGACTATATTCATCCGTTGATATTAGTCATGTGTTGAACGAAATATTTTTATAATAAAATTTATATCTTTATCAATATAAAATAAAGGTTCATGTGTTGACTATATTCATCCGTTGATATTAGTCATGTGTTGAACGAAATATTTTTATAATAAAATTTATATCTTTATCAATATAAAATAAAGGTTCATGTGTTGACTATATTCATCCGTTGATATTAGTCATGTGTTGAACGAAATATTTTTATAATAGAATTTACATCTTTATCATATATAGAATTAGAAATCAACTGGAAAATAGATGAGATGAGTGGCCTCCTGGATATTAATCTGATGTTGGTTTCGGCCTTCGGGGTTAATATTCAGGAAATCGTTCTCTCACTAAATTACGGTTGAAGTCTGATTCAATATCAAACGATAGATACCTTAACTTTTATAAAATATATTAAATAGCAAAAATAGTCACACGTGGACGGTACTCACTCGTTGAGATTAGTCGTGTGTTGACAAAAAGAAATATTTGAAATAGAATATATAAAGCCGTGTTGAATAGTGATGCGCCATTTTGACGCGAACAAAATATATATCGATTTCGAAATGAATTAAATATATATCGATTTCGAAATGAATTAAATATATATCGATTTCGAAATGAATTGAATATATATCGATTTCGAAATGAATTGAATATATAACGATTTCGAAATGAATTGAATATATATCGATTTCGAAATGAATTGAATATATATCGATTTCGAAATGAATTGAATATATAACGATTTCGAAATGAATTGAATATAAAACGATTTCGATTTGAATTGAATATAAAATGATTTTGAATTTGAATGGAATAGAAAACCAATTCAATTTCAATTGAATATTTAACGGATTTGATTTCAATTGAATATAAAATGAACTTGATTCAAATAGAAAACGAAACGAATTTAATTTGGATGGAAAATGAATTTGAATCGAATAGAAAACCAATTTGAATTGAATTGAAAAACGAATTCGAATTTAATTTAAAATGAAGTGAAATGAATTCAAATTGAATTGAAATTTGAATTGAATAGAAATGAATTTTAAAACGAATTTATAAAGAAGAATTCAATTTTGATTTGAATTGAAATGGAAGTTGAAATTGCTTTTGAAACGAATTCAAAACTATATATATAATTCGTTTTAAATAGAAATCGATGAAATATATATTATATATATTATATATATAATATAATGGCCTGAATAGAACGCGCCGCGCCGCGGCAGTTCGTAAATTTCGACCATTTATTTCAAACGGACATTACGGGAGATCCGACCGTCGGATTCTCCTAAAACTGGAACCGTTGGGTTCGTATCGAAAAGAGCTTTCTAAAGAATATTAGAAATTCAAAATCTAACGGTTGGATTTGGAGATACGTCCAAATCAAATTCGAAAAAGGTCGCTATAAGTGCAGTTCGATGGCCATTGATGGAAATCGACTGTACGGGCCTTGATAAAATTATTAAAAATATTAATAATTTGTATAAAATCATAAGAAATGATTTGGGAAAATTTGGGATGAAAAACTCCACATTTGAAAAGATAAAAATGGTTTTTATCGAAATGAACTAGTTTTGAACTAAATTTAAAACCCAATCATTTTTAAATAAATGAATTAGATTTAAAAAGGGGTTTTAAATAATCGAATTTCTAATATATTTGATTGAATGTGATTTGGGTTTGTCGTGAACTGTGTTTTAAATAACACCTAGTTCTTTAACCCAGTAAAAGGAGTTTTAATGAATCTGCAATTAGATTGAAATTCGAATTGATAATCTGAATTCCCAAATTTAGAAAATGAACGGGAATGGAGTATTACCAGTTTTGCTCCAAAGCGATAGTTAAATCTTTAATTAGATTTGAACGTGAAATGGTAATTAGTTTTACCGATAACACAGTGGTGTTAGATATGGAGTATTACCAGTTTTGCTTCATGGGATGAATAGGTTGGGATTGGGAAATAAAATAAATAACTACTTCGTTACGGTTCGCTAATCTCGACTAGTTGGAAAAACCATAATTTGGTTTTAAATGTCATCCAAAGGAAGATTTCAGGATAAATTTTAAAGAATTTATCTTGGATAAAATTAATGGGAACCTTTCCCTAAGAATGTGAAATTTAGAAACTAGTTGTAGGTTGGCTAAGAAGAGTGGTTTCCTGGGTATTGATCTGATGTTGGTTTCGGCCTTCGGGGTCAATGTTTGGGAAATTATTCTCTTGCTAATCTGCGGTTAGTGACTAATGAATTGGAATGAGGCGTATGTTGTGTTTGTGTAAACATTTGTTTTTAATATACGCGGGTTGTTCGGAAAGTCCGGGTTTATACCCATTCTGAATAACCGATTCGACGATAAGTCGAAGATGAAGACGGTGGTCGAAGACCGGAAGTTTTCACATCGTTTGGATAATTACTGACGATCCTGATTGGGCAGTACACCTAAGAGGATGGAAATAGTTGGTGGTCGTCCAGACGTACTTGGAGATGGATGGATACGCGAGGAAAGTGCCTCCGGTTTCGTTCAGACCCAGAACGGACTTGTAAATGGATTGTGTGTCTGACATTGGATTTTATTCTGTGTTGATTGATTTCTATTAAATATATATCTGTTTGGCGGCGGAGAATTTATTCTCTTGCTTAACGCCCTTCTCTGAGACGTACGAGCTTAGAGGTTATATATCGATAGATATCAATCGCACGGCATGAATTGCCTGTGTGGCATGCTGAGTTGCATGGATCAAGGCTTCTGTTGAAAAGCAAAGTCTTGTGGTTGATGATCAAACCACAGCCTACGTGGCAGCTTTGTGTATAGCGTGAATTCGCGAGCCTCACACCTCGGTATGAGTCAAAAACGGGATACGGACTGCAGGGAGAGCGCACGTTTCTTTCTAGCTTTGGTGGTGTCAGTGACTTACCAGCCCTGACATATATATACTTTTCACCTTTGTGGTTGTTGGATGAGGCGCCTCGATTATAGGTCTGTAAGGACCGGGAAACGTGTGTTCAGGAATTGCCAATCCTCTAACGTAAGTGAGGACCGGCCCTGAAGCATCCAGGGGTTACCCAGTGTGCGTAATCCTGAGGCATTTGCTAGAGTGTCTCGAACGCGGAGAGGAGCTTGCCCCTTGCCTCGACTCATGACGGAAATCCAATTTCCAATACGTGTATTGCGGTTTTAATTGTAGAACTAGTATGGCGACATGATATATGGTACCCATGCCGTCTATGATTTATATTTATGATTGAAACTGTTTTGACACTATACACTATTTATAGTATCAAATGATTTGTTTTAAACGTACCAAGCATGTTTGGCTATTATAAGGGAAAACCCTATCCTCCGGCTTGCGTTGCATTGTGTGATGGGACCTGGGTCTTATAATAGCTTCATTTTTCGAAAAAGCATTGCGTTGTTTATTCTATGCACTGGTATTCTTGGGAGGAAACCCGTTCCGTGTTATACGGCGTGGTCCCTTGTATTACTCTCTTTTAAAGTAAAGTTTTAAATAACTGTTTTAGTTCTCACACCAGTCACATGACTGACCTGGAGTTTATTGTTTTAACCTAAACTCTGGGTGCCCTTATTTTCGACACGGGCAGCTAGTAGTTTTGGTTTTGCAGATTTATATTCGCAGGATCCTGGTTTACAGCTGGAATGATATCCGGAAAGCTCTGTATCCGTATATCACCTTCAGTTGTGCTTTGTATTATTTTTCCGCTGCTATGTAATTATTGTAATCTTTGATATTTATCGAATGTAATTTATTCATTTATACTCTGTATATTCTTGTAATCTGATGCATTGTTGTAATATACAATGAAGTGTTCTTCTGTTTGTGTTCTGATTTGTCCTGTTCTCAAACAGTCAGAGGTTTCGAACGGTCTAGATCGGTTTAACGACTGATTCAGATTGAGCGAAATTCCAGGCCGTCACATTTGGTATCAGAGCTTTGGTTTACAGAGCTCGAGAACAAGACACATTAGAACCATACGAAAGAATTCATCAGATATTGGATTAGTAACATCCAATTAGAATGACTCGTTAGAGATAGGATCAGTAGTATCCTAGAACGAGTGTGAAGAGTATACTTTTCACATGAAAACAATTTTGTTTTAAAAATTTAAATCATTTTATACGTATTTGATTATTAATTTATTTTGAATATGGACAATCGAGTATATAAAGATTTCGCGTATACGCGTCATGAACGTATAGTCGAAGTTTTAATATACTGGGTAGATATAGAATCACATTCTAGATATCCGGGGATGATTCTGATGATGGTGCATCATCATCAGTATTCATATTCGAATTTCGAAGGTGTGATTTCTATATATTTCCATTAGACTGGTGTGAGAACCAAAACTTATATAGTTAGAACACTTTGTTGTGAATTGGCATCAAAAACAAGATTTTTGTATATATATCAAAAATTATGAATTTGAAACTTTAATTCACTAATTGATTGATGTTTGGGTTGTTTGTTTAATTGTTTGCTAATTTTAACCATTTATGCCTAATATAACCAAAAAATTTAATTGTATTGAAAATTGGTCGCATTTGCTTGCATATACGTATACTTACATTGAACAGGTCATAGCAAGGAGGCTAGAGCAGAGAATAAAATTTGTTTGCCCGACAAATAGGTACATGTTTACTACATAATTTCCTGTTTTGTTTGGGTGATGATGATTTTGTGAGCCTATTGGCTAGCCGCTTGGCTTTTTCTTTTTCTTTTTGAGATCTGAAGGACCGGGGAAGCTATTTGAAATTCCCCGATGCTCCCGGTGCAGGGGAGGTTATGGCGAAATTTTTCGAAAATTTAGGGTGTTAGCCAAATTTTTTGAAATTTTGAAAATTCTCAGAAACTAAAAAGTTGGAGAATGGAAGCCAGATCGAACGTAGAGTTGAATAATCAAACCACTTTCGACTTTGTTCCTTTTCGGGGACGAAAAGTTTTAAGTGGGGGAGATTGTAATAACCCGGAAAATCTGGGCCAGTTTAAAAATTTTTATTTTGGCAATTTTATCGAATTTTGATATTTAAAATAAATTATTTTAAATAATATCGACGAGAAATTTATTTTGAATATAAATGGAACGAATATATTTATACGCGTCGTCATTAGAATATAAATATTTATATATAATTATAAATAGAATTGAAAATGGCGCGGTAGTTCGATAATTCGATTTCAAACTTCAATTGAATGTACCGGGAGCAAAACAATCCGGATTTTAGTGAAACCAAAAATGATGGGATCTAATTGATAATATCTTTCCAACGAATCCGACAAATCAAAATTTCGTAGCGAGAATCAAAAGATATGTCCAGTTGAAAATTCTGAATAGTCGCTATGGAATTCAGGCCCTTAAAAATGGACATTTTGCAAACGACCTCGGATTTCGACGAAACCAGTTTTGTTGGGTCCGTGATGTCAATTTATTGCTAGATTCCAAATTTCATAATTTTCCGAATCAATATGTGAGCGTGGCAAAGGAAAACGCGTTTTGACCATTTCAGTTGATTTTAATCGACTGGAAATTGGCCATTTTTCCAACGGTCTCAGAATTCGACGAAACTAGTTTTGTTAGGACCATATCGTCAATACGAAGCTAGAAAATATTTTTCGGGAATTTTTCTAGTTAGTATGTGACCCCGGTAATTTGAAATGTACGTTTAAAATTCAATATAAGGATTTAAATGTAAATTTATCGGAAACTAATTGAAACGATCAAATCAGCTTGCGATACATATCCCATTGTGTTCGGAATGGGGGTTAAACGCTATGGGCGACAGGCGGTGGGCCTCATTTAGAGGTCGAAAAATAAAGGTTGCTTTTTACGGAGAAATTGAAATATTAAAATATAAAATTATATATAAATTCTTTCTAAACCCCCCCCCCCCAGGCAGTTCATTTCGAATCAAATAAAAGAAAAAAAAAAGAAAAGGGGAAAAAAAACCCCATCGACGTTGACGCCGCCCTCCCTGGCACCACCGCCTCCACTCGCCCCCCCCCCCCCGTTCATCTCCTCCCCCTCGCGACCCAACCCGCTCCCTCACCGACGAACCCCAAAGCGCCATCGTTCGCGCCCAATTTCAGAGCCCTAGGCGAGCTCGAGTTCGACCATCCTCTCGGCGGTGGTGGCTCTGGCATGGCTCGACGTGATGGCGACCTTGGATGGATGAACGGCGACTAGAGGTCAGTGCGAGGGGGAGCCCTAGGATTCAAGCAAGTTGCGTCTTCCCTGGAGCGCATTACAGAGCATCGAATAGAAGGTAATTTTATTTTTAATTTTATTCTGTAAAACTGAATTTTCTTTAGTTTAAAAACTGTATTTTTAAATAATTTAAAAACTGTTTAACTGTTTTTTTTAAATTATATAGACTAATTTTTAATAGAATTATAAAAACAGAATTTTAAATGAATTATAAAAACTGTTTTTTTTTAAAAGGAGTTTTAAAAACAGAATTTAGAAAAAAAAAAAAGATAAAAACTGCAATTTTATAAAAGAAAGAAACTGATTTTTGTTTTAGGAATTTTAAAACTGTTTTGTTTTTAAAAGAATTATAAAAACTGTTTTAAAAGAAAATAAAAACTGTTTTTTTAAAAGGAATTATAAAACTGATTTTATTTTAAACTTTAAAATAAGAAAAAGGGTTTAATCTTTTAATAGGAAAAGATTAGAACGTGCAAAAATAAAGATCATATCTTTAAAAATATAAAGATGGAATTTTTGTTAGGTAGAAAAAGTAAGGTATGATTCTTATATTTTTAAAGCAATAAAAATATAATTTTTACATCATAAGAATAACAAAAATATAATCTTTATATTCAATAGCGAAGTCAAAATGCGATCTTTATATATTGAACTTTGAAATAAAAATGCGATCTTTATATATTGAACTTTGAAATAAAAATTCGATTTTTATATATTGAACTTTGAAATAAAAATTCGATTTTTATATATTGAACTTTGAAATAAAAATTCGATTTTTATATATTGAACTTTGAAGTAAAAATTCGATTTTTATATATTGAACTTCGATATAAAAATATGATTTTTATATATAGAACATCGAAAGAAAAATATGATTTTATATATGGAATAGCGAAGTAAAAATTCGATTTTTGCATATGTAGAGAATACGGGCGAAGAAAGTGATATCGACGAGAACAGTGAAGATTTCCTGCATAAGAAGTGCTGTGGAGCTAGGATAGCTATAAGTGAGAACTTCTCACCTTTCAATTTCTTTTTCTAGTTATATTTATATATATATATATATACTAGGATGCAGACGGTGCTTAGTAGCACCCGACACAATCGTCCACAGACCATGGACTTGTTTGTTTGGCTGTTTGGTAATTGATTGAGATATTGATTTGAATGTGGTTTGTGGTGTGAAAAATCGAATCGATAAATTGGTTAGGATTAGACGTGCGCCGTTATAAGGCGAAGGAGTAAGGCTAGGTTAGACCCTTACTCCAAATTTTGTGGTTTGCATAACGAAAGTGAATTTGATTGATGTGTGAATGGCGTGGGCCTTCACTAGACCGGGGATAAGGCTAGGCCTTGTCCCGTTTCTAGTATCGTGCCGTTATGCCGCCGAAATTTTCTAAAATATGTTAGAAAAATAAAAATAATCATTTATTGAATAAATGAACTGAATAGATATTCATATGTTAAGATAAATTGTTTTATCGTTAAAAATATAATTTTTAACGTGAATGCGAATAAATAAAATATTCATTTACAAACCGGACGGTTTGTTTATGTACACCTATTTGAATGACATTGATTGGGTCGATAAATTTTACACATCGCCCAACTGCACAAATAAAATCTGTGTTTGATTGTTTGAAACCCCACACGGGTGTTGGGATGAAATTTGAAGTTCACTCATCCTGATTTATTAAATATGTCGATCGATTGATTGACAGGCTGTTATAAGCGTTAGATATCTATATTTGATGCTGATACAGTGTAGTGCACTTTGGTTGATGGTTGATTATTTTTCAATGCTATTATATACATGTGATGTATGAAAATCCATATAATTAATATTATATGGTAATTGATTGGGCCTCATTCCAATTTGAAAAATAAAGTACAATATAAAATAAAGGTTCATGTGTTGACTATATTCATCCGTTGATATTAGTCATGTGTTGAACGAAATATTTTTATAATAAAATTTATATCTTTATCAATATAAAATAAAGGTTCATGTGTTGACTATATTCATCCGTTGATATTAGTCATGTGTTGAACGAAATATTTTTATAATAAAATTTATATCTTTATCAATATAAAATAAAGGTTCATGTGTTGACTATATTCATCCGTTGATATTAGTCATGTGTTGAACGAAATATTTTTATAATAGAATTTACATCTTTATCATATATAGAATTAGAAATCAACTGGAAAATAGATGAGATGAGTGGCCTCCTGGATATTAATCTGATGTTGGTTTCGGCCTTCGGGGTTAATATTCAGGAAATCGTTCTCTCACTAAATTACGGTTGAAGTCTGATTCAATATCAAACGATAGATACCTTAACTTTTATAAAATATATTAAATAGCAAAAATAGTCACACGTGGACGGTACTCACTCGTTGAGATTAGTCGTGTGTTGACAAAAAGAAATATTTGAAATAGAATATATAAAGCCGTGTTGAATAGTGATGCGCCATTTTGACGCGAACAAAATATATATCGATTTCGAAATGAATTAAATATATATCGATTTCGAAATGAATTAAATATATATCGATTTCGAAATGAATTGAATATATATCGATTTCGAAATGAATTGAATATATAACGATTTCGAAATGAATTGAATATATATCGATTTCGAAATGAATTGAATATATATCGATTTCGAAATGAATTGAATATATAACGATTTCGAAATGAATTGAATATAAAACGATTTCGATTTGAATTGAATATAAAACGATTTTGAATTTGAATGGAATAGAAAACCAATTCAATTTCAATTGAATATTTAACGGATTTGATTTCAATTGAATATAAAATGAACTTGATTCAAATAGAAAACGAAACGAATTTAATTTGGATGGAAAATGAATTTGAATCGAATAGAAAACCAATTTGAATTGAATTGAAAAACGAATTCGAATTTAATTTAAAATGAAGTGAAATGAATTCAAATTGAATTGAAATTTGAATTGAATAGAAATGAATTTTAAAACGAATTTATAAAGAAGAATTCAATTTTGATTTGAATTGAAATGGAAGTTGAAATTGCTTTTGAAACGAATTCAAAACTATATATATAATTCGTTTTAAATAGAAATCGATGAAATATATATTATATATATTATATATATAATATAATGGCCTGAATAGAACGCGCCGCGCCGCGGCAGTTCATAAATTTCGACCATTTATTTCAAACGGACACTACGGGAGATCCGACCGTCGGATTCTCCTAAAACTGGAACCGTTGGGTTCGTATCGAAAAGAGCTTTCTAAAGAATATTAGAAATTCAAAATCTAACGGTTGGATTTGGAGATACGTCCAAATCAAATTCGAAAAAGGTCGCTATAAGTGCAGTTCGATGGCCATTGATGGAAATCGACTGTACGGGCCTTGATAAAATTATTAAAAATATTAATAATTTGTATAAAATCATAAGAAATGATTTGGGAAAATTTGGGATGAAAAACTCCACATTTGAAAAGATAAAAATGGTTTTTATCGAAATGAACTAGTTTTGAACTAAATTTAAAACCCAATCATTTTTAAATAAATGAATTAGATTTAAAAAGGGGTTTTAAATAATCGAATTTCTAATATATTTGATTGAATGTGATTTGGGTTTGTCGTGAACTGTGTTTTAAATAACACCTAGTTCTTTAACCCAGTAAAAGGAGTTTTAATGAATCTGCAATTAGATTGAAATTCGAATTGATAATCTGAATTCCCAAATTTAGAAAATGAACGGGAATGGAGTATTACCAGTTTTGCTCCAAAGCGATAGTTAAATCTTTAATTAGATTTGAACGTGAAATGGTAATTAGTTTTACCGATAACACAGTGGTGTTAGATATGGAGTATTACCAGTTTTGCTTCATGGGATGAATAGGTTGGGATTGGGAAATAAAATAAATAACTACTTCGTTACGGTTCGCTAATCTCGACTAGTTGGAAAAACCATAATTTGGTTTTAAATGTCATCCAAAGGAAGATTTCAGGATAAATTTTAAAGAATTTATCTTGGATAAAATTAATGGGAACCTTTCCCTAAGAATGTGAAATTTAGAAACTAGTTGTAGGTTGGCTAAGAAGAGTGGTTTCCTGGGTATTGATCTGATGTTGGTTTCGGCCTTCGGGGTCAATGTTTGGGAAATTATTCTCTTGCTAATCTGCGGTTAGTGACTAATGAATTGGAATGAGGCGTATGTTGTGTTTGTGTAAACATTTGTTTTTAATATACGCGGGTTGTTCGGAAAGTCCGGGTTTATACCCATTCTGAATAACCGATTCGACGATAAGTCGAAGATGAAGACGGTGGTCGAAGACCGGAAGTTTTCACATCGTTTGGATAATTACTGACGATCCTGATTGGGCAGTACACCTAAGAGGATGGAAATAGTTGGTGGTCGTCCAGACGTACTTGGAGATGGATGGATACGCGAGGAAAGTGCCTCCGGTTTCGTTCAGACCCAGAACGGACTTGTAAATGGATTGTGTGTCTGACATTGGATTTTATTCTGTGTTGATTGATTTCTATTAAATATATATCTGTTTGGCGGCGGAGAATTTATTCTCTTGCTTAACGCCCTTCTCTGAGACGTACGAGCTTAGAGGTTATATATCGATAGATATCAATCGCACGGCATGAATTGCCTGTGTGGCATGCTGAGTTGCATGGATCAAGGCTTCTGTTGAAAAGCAAAGTCTTGTGGTTGATGATCAAAGCACAGCCTACGTGGCAGCTTTGTGTATAGCGTGAATTCGCGAGCCTCACACCTCGGTATGAGTCAAAAACGGGATACGGACTGCAGGGAGAGCGCACGTTTCTTTCTAGCTTTGGTGGTGTCAGTGACTTACCAGCCCTGACATATATATACTTTTCACCTTTGTGGTTGTTGGATGAGGCGCCTCGATTATAGGTCTGTAAGGACCGGGAAACGTGTGTTCAGGAATTGCCAATCCTCTAACGTAAGTGAGGACCGGCCCTGAAGCATCCAGGGGTTACCCAGTGTGCGTAATCCTGAGGCATTTGCTAGAGTGTCTCGAACGCGGAGAGGAGCTTGCCCCTTGCCTCGACTCATGACGGAAATCCAATTTCCAATACGTGTATTGCGGTTTTAATTGTAGAACTAGTATGGCGACATGATATATGGTACCCATGCCGTCTATGATTTATATTTATGATTGAAACTGTTTTGACACTATACACTATTTATAGTATCAAATGATTTGTTTTAAACGTACCAAGCATGTTTGGCTATTATAAGGGAAAACCCTATCCTCCGGCTTGCGTTGCATTGTGTGATGGGACCTGGGTCTTATAATAGCTTCATTTTTCGAAAAAGCATTGCGCTGTTTATTCTATGCACTGGTATTCTTGGGAGGAAACCCGTTCCGTGTTATACGGCGTGGTCCCTTGTATTACTCTCTTTTAAAGTAAAGTTTTAAATAACTGTTTTAGTTCTCACACCAGTCACATGACTGACCTGGAGTTTATTGTTTTAACCTAAACTCTGGGTGCCCTTATTTTCGACACGGGCAGCTAGTAGTTTTGGTTTTGCAGATTTATATTCGCAGGATCCTGGTTTACAGCTGGAATGATATCCGGAAAGCTCTGTATCCGTATATCACCTTCAGTTGTGCTTTGTATTATTTTTCCGCTGCTATGTAATTATTGTAATCTTTGATATTTATCGAATGTAATTTATTCATTTATACTCTGTATATTCTTGTAATCTGATGCATTGTTGTAATATACAATGAAATGTTCTTCTGTTTGTGTTCTGATTTGTCCTGTTCTCAAACAGTCAGAGGTTTCGAACGGTCTAGATCGGTTTAACGACTGATTCAGATTGAGCGAAATTCCAGGCCGTCACAATGTGTTTTGCAATTAGTCCAGAAATCTATAAATTTGTGAGCTGAGATTTGAGAGAAATCCGACGATCGCTGAGACCACAAAAGAATAGAGTTTGACGGTCACTGAGATCATTAATAGAATAAAATTTCGACGATCGCTAAGATCACATTTTTGAATAGAAGTCTGACTACCACTAAGATCGTATTTGAATAAAAAACCAATGACCATTAAGATCATAATAGATTAGAAATCTGACGATTGTCAGGATCGTAATAGAATGTAAACCCGACGATCGCTGAGATCGTATTATAACGGACTGTTGAATCTGGTATGCACGGGATCTAGAAAATCATAAGTCGTGGGATTGTTGGGTCCTTGCGGAGCAAGTATGTACCTGTAAAAAGCGGGTTTTGTACTTGGTGGGCTTGGTTATATGATGTTAGTACTTGACGGGTCAGGTTATTACGATTCCCTTGCTAGGTTGGCTAAATTAAGGAACCTCCGTACTCGGTGGACTGAGTCGTGAAGTTCTTAAGCGTGGTGAACCCAGTTGGAGAATCTTAACACATGGTAGCCCATTTTTTTGGAAAGTTGTGGACCAGAGTCCAAAGTTGTGAATCAAGGTTTGAAGTTTGTGAGTAGTTGGCCGAATGCGAGGACGAGGGATAAATTTTATACTTGACTGGTCAAGTGGGGATCGGAGTCCTAATTTTATATTTGGTGGATTAAATGTGGAGTCGAAGCCCGAATTTTACACTTAACTGATCAAGTTTGAAGCCGAAGCACTAATTTTATACTTAGCAGACCAAGTGTGGAGCCAAAGCTCTAATTTTATACTTGGTGGACCAAGTGTGGAGCAAGAGCCTGAATTTTTACTTGATTCGTCAATTGTGGAGTCGGAGCCCCAATCTTATACTTGACGGACAAGGTGTGGAGCCGGAGCCTTAAAGTAGTCTTTTATTAATACCACACAAGTGCAACGGACAATAATCCAACTCAGAACATGACTGGAGACCACAAGTCGGTTCGTGCTTTTGTGAGATGACGTAGCTGCTTGGATTACATGTAAGGAAAATAAAAAAGATGAGAAGTCGCCAACAACAAGAACAAATATAAGTAACAGACCAGAGTCTGGAAAAGTCAAAAGGATCCGCAGGGTCAGATCAATTGATTATAAGTTTTCGAGGACATCCCGACCTGCCCCTATCCTGAGATGTTGTAGGAGGCTGAGTACGCGGTGCTATTGTTGTAGGATTCCTGGCATATTGTGGTAGTTCGCCATTCCTGACCCATGCTTTGATCAGATTTTAAAACTTCCTGCAATGGTCGGTGTCATAACCCGACAGTTCAAGGAATAAGCAGTATTTATCAAAACTTGCTTGTTTCGGAGTACGATCCATCTTAGGAGGCTTCTGGAAAGGTGCAGTTTCATGGATGTCGAAATAAATCCTTCCTAAACCATGAGTGAGTTCAGTGTATGCTGGGAACTTTAGTTCGAAGAGAAGCCATGGGTTCCGATCGTTCCAAAATTTACCCTTTGCTTTTCTGGGAGCAGACGGTCCTTCGTCTGTCATAGACTTGACCTGATGCACAGGTTTTTCATCATGGGAGTCTTCCTCACTCAGAAATCTTTCTGCTTCAAAGTAGAATTCGGCGAGATCCGTAGGCGGATCCCATCGGAAAGAGATTTTGATTGTCAAGCAATGCCAGAGACGGCGGCTATAAGAACCATGGACGGATCCAGCCTACCGACAGAGGTCGCCGCCGCATTGAACCTTTCAAGAAATTTGCGTAGAGTCTCATCCATCCTCTTCTTTACTGATGCTAGAGTCATAGCTTTCTTAGGATGGGCTATATAAACCCTGAACTATGCAATAAACTTTTTAACCAAGATGTTCCAACTTTTGATAGATTCGGGTTCCAACTGTTTGAAGCACAAAACAGTAATGTCTGTTAGATAAAGCGGAAAGCACTTCTCCATAACGCCGTCCGAATCTGAAAGTACTTCCATACGACGCATGTAGCGCATAAAATGAACTTTAGGATCCTTCCTACCATCGAAAGCTTCTAACATCGGCAACTTTAAGTCCAGTGGGTTTTTAGAATGCCTGATATCCTGATAGAAGAAGCTGCAAGTAACACACTCCAAGCTTATGTGGGATACTCCACCTCAAGTAAAGCATCGAATAGCATCGGTGACTTGACTTTCACTTCCTTTACGAAACAACTACCTCCAATCGTTTAAACCGACATTGGTGCCCCCAGCATTAGGTTTTAAGTTAGCAAATTGTTAACCCTTAATTGGAATATTAGGCTCGATGCTGACTTTAGGTGCCTCGACTGGCACGAATCCAACATTCGGAACTACGGGAGTTCCTACATCCAAAGCTATGTGCATTGGCGCTTAAGAGGCATTTCCAATGTCTGATCATGAGACCTGATTAATCATAACCTAAACTGAACCTCGTATGGGGTTGGGGATGGTTCCCCCGAGCCTAGTTGATCCGGTAGTTGTTTGTGAATTGGTGTCGACACGTGGTTGTTCTTCGGGAATTGCCCCCAAATCCCAAGCTAATCCTTCCGGAACATTAGCACTTATTCCAATCATGTTACCTTGGCCCGACTGCTAATTCGTTCGAATCGAGCGAGAAGATTGTTCACAGTGACTTCCTGTCAATGGAAATGTTCCACTCGGTTTTCCAAGTGATATCCCTAGCTAAATCTTTGAAAAATTCGTCGATGTCGTCTCGAGTGACGTAGTTTTACGGATGTCCGATCGAGTAGATTTCCTGACTTTCCTCTTTGACTTCTCCTTCTGAGCGAGCTAATTATTTGTAACAATTTGTAATTCTCGCTCGATCTGAATCGATCGCTATACCGACCAAAACCATTCGAAACCCCTGATTGTTTTGAGAACACGACAAATCGGAACACAAACAGAAGAACATTTCATTGTTTATGACAACAATTCCATCAGAATACAAGAATATTACAGAGTAAGAATAAATGTTATACAACAGAGAATATCAGAGATTTAAATACACTAATGCAGCGGAAAATAATACAAAACACAACTGAAGGAGAAACAGAGCTTTCCGGATATCATTCCAGCTGTAAACCAGGATCCTGTGAATATAAATCAGCAAAACCAAAACTACTAGCTGCTCGTGTGGAAAATAGGGGCACCCAGAGTTTAAGTTAAAACAATAAACTCCAGGTCAGTCATGTGACTAGTGTGAGAACTAAAACAGTTATTAATCTTTATTTTAAAGTTAGGTAAACCCAGGGACCACGCCGTATAACACAGAACGGGTTTCCTCCTAAGAATACGAGTGCATAAAACAATAGCGCAATGCTAAATAAAGAACAATGAAGCTATTCTAAGACCCAGGTCCCATCACACAATGCAACACAAGCCGGAGGATAGGGTTTTTACTTATAATAGCTAAAGAATGCTTGATACGCTAAATTTCATCTTTTATTATTACTATAAGTGTATAGTGTCAAAAAAAACTCAATCATAAGTATTAATCATAGATGGCATGGGTACCATATATCATGTCACCATACTAGTTCTATAATTAAAACCGCAAAATGTCGTATTTGGAAGTTGGATTTCCATCTATGAACCAAGGCAAAAGATAGTCCTCACCGATTCGAGACTCTCTAGCCCGAGCCTCAGGACAAGTACTCAGTCAAGCGCTTGGATCGTCAGGGTCGGTCCACCGATGTGGATTAAAATGCCTGAACACTGCGTTTCCCTGCCCTTTGGGGCGTAAATGAGTCCTATGACTCCATCGGCTCCACATAGTCACCGATATATCTGAGGCTGTAATGACCCCGTTTTTTGGCGATCTTGGTTATCTTATATACAACACATATCGAACATCCAAGGATCGAAAATACCGGATGATTAATGAAAGAAATTAGAGGGTGAGGAAAGATAAGATAGCAACTTAGAATAGAAGAAGAAGAACACAATATCAGAGTAACACGAATCTCATAGCGGAACGAATAACATATAATATATGTAACATAACTTTGAAATATACATTTGTATTTGAATATACATCATTATCAAAGTACAACACTTACAACACAGCATAAATAACTATAGCTATATGATCCTGAAGCCTCCTGCTCCAGCTCTTCAAGTATATGTAAATCCCGACTACTTGACTGCCCATACAAAATTGGGCACCCAAGAGTTTAGGGAAAACAAAACAAAATAAACTCCAGGTCAGTCAAGGGACTGGTATGAGTAAAACAGTTTAAAACAGTTTGAGCCATTAAACGATATCTCATAAGACCACGCCGTATAACGGAACGGGTTTTTCCCTTATGAGAATCCAAATTTTCTTTATATCAAAAACCTTTTGATATTATAATAATGTCTATCAACCACAGTATAATAATTATCTAGCAGAAACGCTTTCATCTCACGTTCTACATATATAGTATACAATCAAAACCGCCAGCACGTATTGGGTAATGGATTTCCAACTATGACAAGGTATGGAACCACCTTCCGATCAGTGTACTCTAGGAACGATACACTGGAGTTCAACAAGAACATCTTGCAACTCAGCCACACATGACCGACCACTCATTTCGCTTGAGTGTATCGAATGTATATCACCAACGGTTGGGATCAGCAACCGTTTCGCGTATATAGGGACAGCACTGATAGATTTAAGAAGCAAATTGAATATTCTCTAGATAGGTGATTATACACCCTACTTCGGAGCGACCGACTTAGCCATGCTGCCTGCCCGATTTTTGTCATTTCCTGGTTGTTGAGGCCAGAGGTTACGCTTTATCATCACATCAAATTCACTTCGAATGCTACATTGTCAGATCCATCGAAAATCACTAATTGACGTCTGCAACAGTACATTAAGTGTTAGCTAAAGAAGTTTCCTTCTCCGCTTCCACTCTTGGTACGGTTGAAGAAATCAATGTACGTGACCTTTCTGGAAATACTCTGTCAGACATTCATCTATACAAGTCATCCAGGAACAGGATGAACCGAAGGCACTATTCAGTACATCCATCTTAGGCACTGTTATCTAAGACTTATACAATAGACCTTGCACTTTACTCCGTCTTCAATTATCTTTGGCATATATGATTCACAACGCTCATGCCAATACAGAGTGGTTATTTGGATAATAATCCAACCGGTCTCTCCATATTAACAACGTTAAAATGGTCAAAACCTCGATAGTCAGTGATTTAACTATCGAAGAAAAACACGTGTGCAAACAATGATATTATTTCCAGATGGAAATTCTATCAATCAATCATCAATCATATATATATATATATACTCATATTTCCTATTTCAATATTTGATTACGTTTCTGATTCTATTTGGAAAACATTTCCAAATCTTCTTTACTTGGATTTAAACAGATGTTTAAATCAACATCGCGACGACAACTCAAACCACTATACTTATTTACTAAATCACTTAACCACTTTCACTCTCGAACCTTAACCATTTCTAAATTAAAAACAAAGTCAATCAAGTTGGGGTATAACTACCTCTCAGACCTTAACTGAACAACATTTCAAATCTCGAAATAGGGTTAGTTCATCTTTTAACCCTTTAACACTTCCTTACGAACCCTCAGATTCTATTTACGAACCCCCTTCTTTTACAAGTTTACGTGATTATAACAATGGTTTTATAATCTCCTGCATCCGAAATACATTATCTTTAATATGACTTTTATTTCCTAACTCGAATAATATAACGACAACTAATTTATTTACTCCTATTCGATTAACTCTAATCTATAACTCTTATTTGAATAATTCCAACCTAATATCTCTTACTGGATTTAACTCTTATTCGAATAACTTATATTTGATTTGCTTACTTTCGAATACTTATATTCGATAATCTCTTTCTTCGAATAAATCTTATTCGATTTAACTCCTGTCGAATAACTAGATTCGATCAACTCACTTCGAATATCTACTATTCAATTGTCTCACTTCGAATATCTACTATTCGATTATCTCACTTCGAATATCTACTATTCGATTATCTCACTTCGAATATCTACTATTCGATTATCTCACTTCCAATATCTACTATTCGATTATCTCACTTCGAATATCTACTATTCGATTATCTCACTTCGAATATCTACTATTCGATTATCTCACTTCGAATATCTACTATTCGATTATCTCACTTCGAATATTTCTGATTCGATTCACTTCTTCGAATAACTAAATTCGATTAACTCATTTCAACTCTATTCGAATAAACTAAATTCGATTAACTCCATTCGATTAAACTAACATCAATTTACTCCTTTCGATTAAACTAACATCGATTAACTCCTTTCGATTAAACTAACATCGATTAACTCCTTTTAACTCAGTTGAACTAACATTGATTAACTCCTTTTAACTCGATTAAACTAACATTGATTAACTCCTTATAACTCGATTAAACTAACATCGATTAACTCCTTTTAACTCGATTCGAATAACTAATATTGATTAACTCCTTTTAACTCGATTAAACTAACATTGATTAACTCCTTATAACTCGATTAAACTAACATTGATTAACTCGATTCGAATAACTAATATTCGATAACTCCTTATTCGACTAACTCTAATCGATTTATTCTAATTCGATTTACTCTATTTAATTACTCTATTGGTTAACTCTACTTCAACTGCTTAACTCTAACTGATAACTCTAACTGATAAGCTCTAATTGATCAACCCTAATTGATTAACTCTAATTGGTTAACTCTAACTGATCACTTTAACTGGTCAACCCTAATTGATTAACTCTAACTGGTTAACTCTAACTCATACTCTATTCGATTAACTCTAATTGATTTAACTCCTTTAATTTATTCCTTTTCTATTTGTTTACTTAACAAATAACTATTCCCTTTTCAATTCTATTTATTTAACAAATAAATATTTCTTTTATCTTTTCTATTTGTAAATGGTTTACAAATATATCCCTTTCACCTCTATTTTAACATATTTGTTCCCCATAAATATTTCCTTTTCAATTCTATTTATTACATATCTATTTCCTATAAATATTTCCTT
Source organism: Allium sativum (assembly GCA_030737875.1). Taxonomy (NCBI): domain Eukaryota; kingdom Viridiplantae; phylum Streptophyta; class Magnoliopsida; order Asparagales; family Amaryllidaceae; genus Allium; species Allium sativum. Next base: position 587,776,095 of record CM060916.1, read on the forward strand.
TCAATTCTATTTGTACATGACTTACAAATATTTCCTTTCAATTCTATTTGTACATGACTTACAAATATTTCCTTTTCGATTCTTTTTATTTAACAAATAAATATCTCCTTTTATATTCTATTCGTTTATCAACATTTTTCCCTTTTTGTAAAAATCTATTCGTTTTATAAACATTTCCTTTTATTTACTTTTGAAATATTTCCTTTTATAAAATCTGTTGATTTTATAATACCCCTTTATTTCAATATACATTGAAATATTTCTTTTTACATCCCAGGGTCTCTCATGATATTTAAAATAGCAATCCTCAATGATCGATATCATTTAAACACACATAATCAAACAGATTATACATTACATCATATATTTCAATATAAGAACAGAACAGTATCATAAATATTGAGAAGTCCAGTTGGACCCCTCTAACCTGTTTCCCTGCTTAACAGATGTTAAACAACACGAATATAAAATTTTCTGTTAAACAGAATCAATATTCGATTTACGATTTATATATATATATATCGTTATTCTATGATTTCAATCAATACACAAACTCAACCAACAGTTAACACACAGCAATCAGTCATCATTTATCAGTTCTAAATATACGTTATAAAAATAGAACTGTTCAGAGTTGGTGAGTTTTACTCACATTGGACGATCATCGTTAATAACGATAACCATCGCTCGATTTGATTCAGACGGAAAATTTATTTTGCAATAAATTGTAACGAGCTCCGATCCACTTCCAGTTAGCTCCATGGGGTAGCCACCGTCCTCACGATCCCAACGGATCTTGTTTCGTATAAATTTCAGCCCAACAACAAATCGAACCCGCCCGCTATCACTATCCTACCCGTCTTCCCCAACTATCGTGCCATCGCCTGCTCCTCACACAGCCATTACCCAAAATTCGATCACCTCTTTCTCCCTTTCTCCTCCACGAATCAATAAACTGAAATTACCATTTCACTTCTCATCATTTCCTCTTTGATTCCCTACCCCACAACCTGAACTCGGTCATCCTCTCCTCCTTGTGGTCGTCGTGATGTCTGAGCCACTTACAGTGACTTGCGTCACTTATTATTTCCAGAAATTCCCAAAAAAACAAAACTGCAGCTATTCGGTTTTCTGAGCAATAATCTATCCTTCAATCTTCGAATTCGAAGCTTAAATCGTCCAAAAGCTTGAAACCTAGGCCCGCGGTAGTTTTTCCAGCACCGAAGAAAAAGCGTCGAACTGCCTAAAACAATCACTGGGTTGAAGATAATCACATCACGAGTTCGAATATCATAGTTTCGAGATTTATAGAATTTGATTTTATTTTCTTTTGATTTTCTTTGATTGAAGTATTTTCCTGAAATGGAAAAACTTACGGCGGATTTCTATGTTGACCAAAGAAACAGATTTTTTAGGTTTAGGAAATTTTGAGGGTTATTTATAGGGTTTTATAATAAATTTTATATTGATTTTTATTGGACAGTTATCTTTGTTTGTCCTTTAAAAATCCCTACGATCACATACAATACCCAAAAATCACCAAACTGGACATGCTGCTAGAGTTCGACATTACGGTCCCAACGAAACTGGTTTCGTCGAATTCCGACTCCGTTTGCTCACACAGCGTATTTTTAACTGTTGAAATACTGACTGTTTTTCACTCTAAAAATCCGTACGGCCACACAGTGACTCTAAAAATCACCAAACTTGGAATCTAGCAATAATTTGATGTTGCAGATCCAACAAAATTAGTTTCGTTGAATTCCGACTTCGTTTGCAAAAGTGGCTATTTTTAAAACTCTAAATAGCCTATTTAAATATATAAATACATTTAAAAACAATTGAATTAAATATTAATAAATTAATATTATCGCATATATTCACACAAAATATAATACATCTCTAGAATATTCCTATATGAATTTCTAGCTTGATATTTCAAATCTGGGTCAACCCGATATTCGATTTATATTGAAATTCCTTTTTAAATTATAAATAATTCCTTTATAAATTATAAAGGAATTCCACAGCGACTTTTCTAAAATTTAATTTGGACGTAAATCAAAATCTACCCAACGAAATCCAGATTTTTCTCTTCTGCTAGAAAGATATACTCCACCAGCTCCACACGTTTCTTGTTTCACAGAAATCTGGCTTAAAATGAATCATGTACATTCAGTTGAAGTTCGAATCGCCAATTTACGAACTGCAGCTCCATTTCGAGCTCGATTTTAATTATATTATAACTCTACGTTCAAACTGTCATTTATATAATATATTCGTTCTTCTAATCCAATTCTAAACTGAATTAAATATCACTGATGATCCAGTTCACACCATATCGCCATTTCAGCCAAATCTGATTATTTCAGAATTAAATATATTATTTAATTTATTATTTTAATTAAATATTCACCATTATTTAATTAAACCACCATTTAATTCACTATATCATTATTTATATAATTAAATAAATTAATTATAATACCTCTGCAAATGCGGGTCATTACATTCTTCCCCACTTAAAATAATTTCGTCCTTCAAATTGCTAAGGTAGAGAACGACCCTATCGACTGGTTAGAACATATTTGTTCACTTCTTAACTTCAGTTTCAACTGAACCAATTTATTTTCAATTAAATTATTAATTAATTCTTATCAACGAAAATTTCCAAAAATCCTGAAAATTTTCTAACTCCTTAACTCTTCGAAAAATTTCGCCATCACATCCTTTGTACTGGTCAATCGGTCAAACTCCAACTCGCCTCTCTGGGCCATCTCCAACCCAAAAGAAAATCAAACAGCCAAGTGGCTTACCAATTCGGCTCATAAATCTTATATCCAATAGAAATATAAACTTGTACCTTTTTGTCGGGCATATCAATATATCCTTTACATCTGCTGCTAATTCAACATATACCAATGTCATCCCAATCAAACTCCAATCACTTTTATCTCCAACACAACCATTCGCTTTTAACCAAGCCAAATTCCATTTCAAATTCAAGTATTATGCTTGATTCTAAACTCATAAACCCTTAATCTGGCTCCAATTCAAATTCAATTCAATTACCACTGAACTGGCTTTATCTTTAATTCCCATTTGCTTTCACAAATTTCTGTTTAATTTGTTCTTAATTCAAACAATAATCTTCCTGGGAGTTTTAAAACAGTTTACCTTTTTCAAAAAATCAAAATTTTCTTTTTGAAATTCAACACAACTTGTTTTTCACCAAAACAAATTCATTACAGTATCTCTGGTAGTAATCCGTCACTTAGAACTCGAAAATGAATACTGATGATGCAGTTGTCATCATCAGAATCGATTTTCCAGCGATCGAAGTGAGTTCAATATTATAAAACCATTTCTAAACATTTCCACCTTGAAATTAATTTCAAAAATATAATTCACACTGCTTGTAAAACAATTAAAAATCTCCTAGGATCTAAATTTATCCTTATTTTTAATCCAAATCTATTTACAAACACTTATCCAATTTTCCAGAGTTTTAATTCACTTCTGGTTTAAATTTCAGATTTAACTCATCTGATTTCACGTATTTCACTTATATGAATTCTGGTTGGTTATTTACATAACCATTTAATTTATAATCTTACTCGATTATTATAACAACCAATATATCCACTATATTATAATTTTGATACATATATCTTCTCTATATCAAGATATACCTTGGGTAAACTTATTTTAATTTACCCTCTTTTCAAAACATATCATGTCGACCCATCGTATTAGAGTGTTTAGTAACTCCAACCGATACAGTGGATCAAACTGATCGACCAGAACTCATAAACAACTCAACCAATAAATCACCATAATATAAAACAATTTTTATATCAATAACAAATACGCTCACTCGTATATATACACTCAACTCAATCTAGGGTATTACTAACCCTATCTCTACTAAGTCACGCCACAGAGCCAAGGTAGTTTACTTAACCTTATGCGCTGATACCAACTGTAATGACCCGGTTTTTTGGTGATCTTGGTTATCCGATATACAACACATATCGAACATCCAAGGATCGAAAATACCGGATGATTAATGAAAGAAATTAGAGGGTGAGGAAAGATAAGATAGAAACTTAAAATAGAAGAAGAAGAAGAACACAATATTAGAGTAACCCGAATCTCACAGCGGAATGAATAACATATAATATATGTAATATAACTTTGAAATATACATTTGTATTTGAATATACATCATTATCAAAGTACAACACTTACAAAACAGCGGAAATAACTATAGCTATATGATCCTGAAGCCTCCTGCTCCAACTCTTCAAGTATCTGTAAATCCCGACTACTTGACTGCCCGTACAAAATTGGGCACCCAAGAGTTTAGGGAAAACAAAACAAAATAAACTCTGGGTCAGTCATGGGACTGGTATGAGCAAAACAGTTTAAAACAGTTTGAGCCATTAAACGATATCTCATAAGACCATGCCGTATAATGGAACGAATTTTTCCCTTATGAGAATCCAAATTTTCTTTATATCAAAAACCTTTTGATATTATAATAATGTCTATCAACCACAGTATAATAATCATCTAGCAGAAACGCTTTCATCTCATGTTCTACATATATAGTATACAATCAAAACCGCCAGCACGTATTGGATAATGGTTTCCAACTATGACAAGCTACGGAACCACCTTCCGATCAGTGTACTCTAGGAACGATACACTGGAGTTCAACAAGAACATCTTGCAACTCAGCCACACATGACCGACCACTCATTTCGCTTGAGTGTATCGAATGTATATCACCAACGGTTGGGATCAGCAACCGTTTCGCATATATAGGGACAGCACTAATAGATTTAAGAAGCAAATTGAATATTCTCTAGATAGGTGATTATACACCCTACTTCGGAGCGACCGACTTAGCCATGCTGCCTGCCCGATTTTTGTCATTTCCTGGTTGTTGAGGCCAGAGGTTACGCTTTATCATCACATCAAATTCACTTCGAATGCTACATTGTCAGATCCATCGAAAATCACTAATTGACGTCTGCAACAGTACATTAAGTGTTAGCTAAAGAAGTTTCCTTCTCCGCTTCCACTCTTGGTACGGTTGAAGAAATCAATGTACGTGACCTTTCTGGAAATACTCTGTCAGACATTCATCCATACAAGTCATCCAGGAACAGGATGAACCGAAGGCACTATTCAGTACATCCATCTTAGGAACTGTTATATAAGACTTATACAATAGCCCTTGCACTTTACTCCATCTTCAATTATCTTTAGCATATATGATTCACAACGCTCATGCCAATACAGAGTGGTTATTTGGATAATAATCCAACCGGTCTCTCCATATTAACAACGTTAAAATGGTCAAAACCTCGATAGTCAGTGATTTAACTATCGAAGAAAAACACGTGTGCAAACAATGATATTATTTCCAGATGGAAATTCTATCAATCAATCATCAATCATATATATATATATATACTCATATTTCCTATTTCAATATTTGATTACGTTTCTGATTCTATTTGGAAAACATTTCCAAATCTTCTTTACTTGGATTTAAACAGATGTTTAAATCAACATCGCGACGACAACTCAAACCACTATACTTATTTACTAAATCACTTAACCACTTTCACTCTCGAACCTTAACCATTTCTAAATTAAAAACAAAGTCAATCAAGTTGGGGGTATAACTACCTCTCAGACCTTAACTGAACAACATTTCAAATCTCGAAATAGGGTAAGTTCATCTTTTAACCCTTTAACACTTCCTTACGAACCCTCGGATTCTATTTACGAACCCCCTTCTTTTACAAGTTTATGTGATTATAACAATGGTGTTATAATCTCCTGCATCCGAAATACATAATCTTTAATATGACTTTTATTTCCTAACTCGAATAATATAACGACAACTAATTTATTTACGCCTATTCGGTTAACTCTAATCTATAACTCTTATTTGAATAATTCCAACCTAATATCTCTTATTGGATTTAACTCTTATTCGAATAACTTATATTTGATTTTCTTACTTTCGAATACTTATATTCGATAATCTCTTTCTTCGAATAAATCTTATTCGATTTAACTCCTGTCGAATAACTAGATTCGATCAACTCACTTCGAATATCTACTATTCAATTATCTCACTTCGAATATCTACTATTCGATTATCCCACTTCGAATATCTACTATTCGATTATCTCACTTCGAATATCTACTATTCGATTATCTCACTTCGAATATCTACCATTCGATTATCTCACTTCAAATATCTACTATTCGATTATCTCACTTCGAATATCTACTATTCGATTATCTCACTTTGAATATTTCTGATTCGATTCACTTCTTCGAATAACTAAATTCGATTAACTCATTTCAACTCTATTCAAATAAACTAAATTCGATTAACTCCATTCGATTAAACTAACATCAAATAACTCCTTTCGATTAAACTAACATCGATTAACTCTTTTCGATTAAACTAACATCGATTAACTCCTTTTAACTCGGTTGAACTAACATTGATTAACTCCTTTTAACTCGATTAAACTAACATTGATTAACTCCTTATAACTCGATTAAACTAACATCGATTAACTCCTTTTAACTCGATTCGAATAACTAATATTGATTAACTCCTTTTAACTCGATTAAACTAACATTGATTAACTCCTAATAACTCGATTAAACTAACATTGATTAACTCCTTTTAACTCGATTCGAATAACTAATATTTGATAAAACCTTATTCGACTAACTCTAATAGATTTATTCTAATTCGATTTACTCTATTTAATTACTCTATTGGTTAACTCTACTTTAACTGGTTAACTCTAACTGATAACTCTAACTGGTCAACCCTAATTGATTAACTCTAACTGGTTAACTCTAACTAATCACTTTAACTGGTCAACCCTAATTGATTAACTCTAGCTGGTTAACTCTAACTCATACTCTATTCGATTAACTCTAATTGATTTAACTCCTTTAATTTATTCCTTTTCAATTTGTTTGCTTAACAAATAACTATTCCCTTTTCAATTCTATTTATTTAACAAATAAATATTTCTTTTATCTTTTCTATTTGTAAATGGTTTACAAATATATCCCTTTCTTCTCTATTTTAACATATTTGTTCCCCATAAATATTTCATTTTCAATTCTATTTATTACATATTTATTTCCTATAAATATTTCCTTTCAATTCTATTTGTACATGACTTACAAATATTTCCTTTCAATTCTATTTGTACATGACTTACAAATATTTCCTTTTCGATTCTATTTATTTAACAAATAAATATCTCCTTTTATATTCTATTCGTTTATCAACATTTTCCCTTTTTATAAAACTCTATTCGTTTTATAAACATTTCCTTTTATTTACTTTCGAAATATTTTCTTTTATAAAATCTGTTGATTTTATAAAACCCCTTTATTTCAATATACATTGAAATATTTCTTTTTACATCCCAGGGTCTCTCATGATATTTAAAATAGCAAACCACAATGATCGATATCATTTAAACACACATAATTAAACAGATTATACATTACATCATATATTTCAATATAAGAACAGAACAATAAATATTGAGGAGTCCAGTTGGACCCCTCCAACATGTTTCCCTGCTTAACAGATGTTAAACAACACGAATATGATTTACGATTTATATATATATCGTTATTCTATGATTTCAATCAATACACAAACAACTCAACCAACATTTAACACACAACAATCAGTCATCGTTTATCAGTTCTAAATATACGTTATAATAATAGAACTGTTCAGAGTTGGTGAGTTTTACTCACATTGGACGATCATCGTTAATAACGATAACCATCGCTTGATTTGATTCAGATGGACAATTTATTTTGCAATAAATTGTAACGAGCTCCGATCCATTTCCAGTTAGCTCCATGGTGCAGCCACCGTCCTCACGATCCCAACGGATCTTGTTTCGTATAAATTTCAGCCCAACCACAAATGGAACCCGCTCGCTATCACTATCCAACCCGTCTTCCCCAACTATCGTGCCATCGCCTGCTCCTCACACAGCCATTACCCAAAATTCGATCACCTCTTTCTCCCTTTCTCCTCCACGAATCAACAAACTGAAATTACCATTTCACTTCTCATCATCTCCTCTTTGATTCCCTACCCCACAACCTGAACTCGGTCATCCTCTCCTCCTTGTGGTCGTCGTGATGTCTGAGCCACCTACAGTGACTTGCGTCACTTATTATTTCCAGAAATTACCAAAAAAACAAAACTGAAGCTATTCGGTTTTCTGAGAAATAATCTATCCTTCAATCTTCGAATTCGAAGCTTAAATCGCCCAAAAGCTTGAAACCTAGGCTCGCGGTAGTTTTTCTAGCACCGAAGAAAAAGTGTCGAACTACCTAAAACAATCACTGGGTTGAAGATAAACACATCACGAGTTCGAATATCATAGTTTCGAGATTTATAGAATTAGATTTTATTTTCTCTTGATTTTCTTTGATCGAAGTATTTTCCTGAAATGGAAAAACTTACGGCGGATTTCTATGTTGACCAAAGAAACTGATTTTTTAGATTTAGGAAATTTTGAGGGTTATTTATAGGGTTTTATAATAAATTTTATATTGATTTTTATTGGACCGTTATCTTCGTTTGTCCTTTAAAAATCCCTACGATCACATACAATACCCAAAAATCACCAAACTGGACATGCTGCTAGAGTTCGACATTACGGTCCCAACAAAACTGGTTTCGTCGAATTCCGACTCCGTTTGCTCAGACAGCGTATTTTTAACTGTTGAAATACTGACTGTTTTTCACTCTAAAAATCCGTACGGCCACACAGTGACTCTAAAAATCACCAAACTTGGAATCTAGCAATAATTTGATGTTACAGATCCAACAAAATTAGTTTTGTCGAATTTCGACTTCGTTTGCAAAAGTGGCTATTTTTCAAGCTCTAAATAGCCTATTTAAATATATAAATATATTTAAAAACAATTGAATTAAATATTAATAAATTAATATTATCGCATATATTCACACAGAATATAATACAGCTCTAGAATATTCCTATATGAATTTCTAGCTTGATATTTCAAATCTGGGTCAACCCGATATTCGATTTATATTGAAATTCCTTTTTAAAATATAAATAATTTCTTTATAAATTATAAAGGAATTCCACAACGAATTTTCTAAAATTTGATTTGGACGTAAATCAAAATCTACCCGATGAAATCCAGATTTTTCTCTTTCGCTAGAAAGATATACTCCACCAGCTCTACACGTTTCTTGTTTCACAGAAATCCGGCTTAAAATGAATCCTGTACATTCAGTTGAAGTTCGAATCGCCAATTTACGAACTGAATTAAATATCACAGATGGTCCAGTTCACACCATATCGCCATTTCAGCCAATTCTGATTATTTCAGAATTAAATATTATTTAATTTATTATTTTAATTAAATATTCACCATTATTTAATTAAACCGCCATTTAATTCACTATATCATTATTTATATAATTAAATAAATTAATTATAATACCTCTGCAAATGCGGGTCATTACAGAGGTGCCTCGCAATCCAACAACCGCACAGGTGAAAATAATATAAATGTCAGGGCTGGTAGGTCACTGACACCACCCTAGCTAGAAAGAAACGCATGCCTTCCCTGATGTCCTCTCCCGTTTCTGGTTCACAACTGGGGTGTGAGGCTCGCGAATTAACGCTACACAAAGCTATGCCACACGGGCAGTGCTTTGATCATCAACCACAAGACTTTGCTTTTCAACAAAAGCCTTGATCATTTGCATCTCAGCATGCCACACAGGAAATTCACGCTATGCAACCGATATCAATCACACAAAATGAAATCCGATGTCAGACACGCATCCATTTACAAGTCCGTTCTGGGTCTGAACGAAACCGGAGGCACCTTGTACCTCGCATATCCATCGATCTCCAAGTACGTCTAGACAATCACCAACTGATTCCCTCCTCTTGGGTGTATAGCCCAATCAAGATCATCAGTAATTATCCAAACGATGTGAAGACCTCCAGTCTTCAACCACCGTCTACATCCTCGACACATCGTCGAATCAGTTATTCAGAATGGGATAAACCCGGTCTTTCTGAATAACTCGCGTACATACGCCTCATTCCAATTCAGAATATTCTTCTATTCAAATATTCACATCTATAGGGAAAGGTTCCCATTTATTTTATCAAAGATAAATTCTTTAAATTAATTCTTTAATCTTCTTTTGAATATCAATTCAAACCAAATTATGGTTTATCCAAACTAGTCAGGATTAGCGAACCTTACCGAAGTAATCACTTGTTAAATTTCCCAACCCAACCTATTCATCCCATGAAGTAAAACTGGTCATACTTCATATCTAACACCATGGTGTTATCGGTAAATTCAATTACCATTTCACGTTCAAATCTAATTAAAGATTTAACTATCGCCTGGAGCAGAACTGGTGATACTCAATTCTCGATAATTTCAATCTAATTAAAGATTCATTAAAACTCCACTTGATTTTAATCTTCCCAAAAATCACTATTAATGATTATTTAACTTGGGAAATCATATCCTGTCTTTAACTGGGTTAAAGAACCAATGTCATTTAAAAAACGGTTCACCATAAACCCAAAATCACATTCCATTCCATCAGCCTTTAACCGTAAATTAGCAAGTGAACAATTCCCTAAGTAATAACCCTGAAGGCAGAAACCAACATCAGATCAATACCCAGGAAACCATTCAACTTAACTAATCTTCAGTTAGTTTCTGATTTTCTTAACTCCGTTGGTTCTAAGAACTGTATTATTAAAGATACCATTCACGACCACCCAAAATCACATTCCATTAACGATGGAATCTTCATGGAAAACAAATCAATATATATAATCGATATAAACTTCCATATCCGACTAATAATATAAATGGAATAACGAAAACGCCTTTTAAATTCCAGATATATTAGCAGTCTTCCTCCACAGAAATTCACTTCGATTGTTACCAAATCAAATCCCATTCCATTCCAATTTATTTTATTAAATTGGAAAACTTTAATTTGGAAAATCTCTTCCAAATCACATTTCACTGTAAATCGGGTTAAAGAACGAATGTCGTTAAAACACAATTCACGATAAAACCAATTCACATTCCATTAATTATCGGGTTAAAGAACAAGTGTTATTTAAAACATCGTTCACGATAAACCCAAAAATCAATTCCAATTCAATTCCGATTAAATATCATTTAATTGGTATACTTCATTAAATCTAAATAAAAAGATTTAATCTTTTTCTCAACTAGGTTTAAGAACAATGTTAATGAAGACACCATTCACGACAAACCCAAATCCCATTTGGTATTAAATACAAGGCTCTGAATAGAAAATATATCTGCTTATATTCAATATCAAATTCTACGACCAACAAATATCGTATTTGAAATAACAATATAAATATATCTTTCAAATATCCATAACAATATCTGTATAATCACGAAATCCAACATCGAAATATTCCAAAGACAATTTCGATTCAAATCCATTCCAATTCAATTATTGGAAATTCTGGTTACTTTTAAAATCCTTTCAAATCCAATTTATTTATTTCAAAAATAAATGGATTATAATTCTAGTTCAAAACTAGTTCATTTCGATAAAAATCTATTTTTATCTTTCCAAATATGGAATTTTTCATCCCAATTCTTTCCAAATCATTTCTTATGATTTTACACAAATTATTGCTATTTTTAATAATTTTATCAAGGCCCGTACAGTCGATTTCCATCAACGGCCATCGAACTGCACTTACAGCGACCTTTTCCAAATTTGATTTGGACATAATTCCAAATCCAACCGTTGTATTTCTGATTTCTAGTATTCGTTTGAAAGCTCTTTTCGATACGAACCCAATGGTTCCAGTTTTAGGACAATCCGATGGTCGAAATTCGCGAACTGCCGCAGCGCGGTGCGTTCTATTCAGGCCATTATATATATATATATATAATATATATATATATATATACATATTATATTTCGTCGATTCCCTTTTAAAACATATTTTATAAATCATTTTAAATTCGTTTTCAAAACGATTTCAACTTCGTATTCAATTTCTAATCAAAACTGAATATTCCATATCGTCGATATATAAATGATAATATTTTCAAAACATTCGATTTTGAAATCTATTCCTTTTCGATATTCATTATAAAAATGAATAAAATCGATATAAATATCGTTCACGTCAAAATGGCGTCAATCTAATCAACACGGCTTTATATATTTAAATATATTCGTGTCCATCCAAAATCAGACATCAAAATCATATTTTGATTCTCTTCTGAATATTATTCAAAAAATATTTGTTATTTTAAAATAAGCGTTATTTTAAAATATTCATTCTTTCTGAACTGTAATTAGACACAATCAATTACCATACAATGTGATTTATATGGATTTCATACACACACGTGCAACTACAATAATCAAACACAGTCAACCATCACCCAAAGTGCATTCTACACTACATAAGCATCAAATATAAATATTTAACGCTTATAACAGCCTGTCAATCAATCGATCGACATACAACTAATTATTGGGACTAGTGTATGGCCAATTTCATCCCAACATTTGCGTGGGGTTTTCAAACAATCAAACACAGGTTTTATTTGTGCAGTTGGGCGATGTATAAAATTTATCATCCCAATCCAAATCAGTCAAATGTGTGTACATAAAAAAATCGTCCGATTTGTCTATTAATATTTATTTTATATACGCGTTAAAAATTATATTTTTAACCATAAAATAATTTATTCCATTCCACATCACACAATCAATATTCACACCACAAATAACAAACAAGTCGTCCATGGTCTGTGGACAATGGGTGTCGGGTGCTGCTAAGCACCGTCGGCATCCTAGTATATATTTCAACTAGAAAACAAATTAAAAGTGAAGAGTTCTCACATTGGGGTTCCACTCCGCCATTCTTACTTCTGAACTGTTTGGATTTGTTTGAAATTCCAATGCAGTCCTTACAACGCTGTTCATAATAACTGTTATATTTTTATTGCTTCATTCCAATAAATAAAAATCACATTTTTATTTCTACTTTATATATTTTTCCAATGCTTCTTTCTATATAAAAATTATATTTTTATATTCCTACTTCTTATATAAAGATCGAATTTTAATTTCGACGCTATAAAAATCACATTTTTATCTCAATACATATATAATAAAAATCAGATTTTTATTTCGCTACATATATAAAAATTATATTTTTATATTCTTTATTATATAAAATTATATTTTCTATCCGTTACTCATATAAAAATTGAATTTTTATTTCGCTACCACTTATATAAAAATCATATTTTTATTGCGCTACTTCATATGTAAATATCACATTTTTATGCCGCTATCAAGATAATAAAAATCACATTTTTATTCTTCTTTCTACATAAAAAAAATCATATCTTTTTCTACTTAAAAATGACACCTTTCCTATAAAAAAAAATCTAAACTTTTCATATTTAAAAATATAACCTTTCTATATCTAAAAATGTAACCTTTCTTATACGATGATATTTCTAATAAAGATTACATTTTTATTACCGAACAAGGTTGCTACTATAGAAAATCATAGTTTGAATAACATAGATAATTAAAATTAATCTATAAAAACTCACTCGGAGCTGGAGGAGCGGGATTGTGGCAGCCAGGAAGCGTTGGAGGGTCGGAAGTGTCATTTGCCAAGGTGGAAAATATAAAAATCACAAGTGGAAGAGGGGTCTACGGCTGATTGGAGGAAGGAGGAGGTGTTGGGTGCGCACTGGGGGCCGGGGGAGGGTCAGGTGGCGGCGCCAGGACGGTGTTGGGCGAGGCAATGGCCGGAACGGCGGAATGGGGCTGTGGGGTTTGTGGGGGGCGGTTTTTGAGAGAAGGGGGTTTCGATCGACTGAAGGGAAGCCTGAGGTGGACGTGGCGCGAGGGCGGCGGACCTGGGGGATGAACGGAGGAGGTGGCGTGGCCAGGGGGTAGCGCGAGTGTAACATCCCACCTCTGCTAGGGCCACTCACAAAGGGAATGCACTAGTTTTGGAGGGGTATTATCTAGTAAACAGGCACAGAGATAACAAAAGACAGAACATAAATTAAACAGCGTATATAAAGCAGTGGATATAAATTTAACCAAATCTCATTACGTGGGAAATAGAGTCAAAACCTCTTACATCAAAATACCAAGTCATTATTTTTCATTACATCAATTTCTAAAGAAGCAAAGTACTTAAAACAACATAAGTCCAATATTATTCCCCAAAAAGAGCATGAGTGCAGCCATAGCATAGCTCAAGACCAAACCGTACATGAGCTGTCAGAAAGCAAGCAAAGTCCAAGCTAAGAGCTAGAGTTTCCTCCCTGAGAACCTGGGGGGAAACGAAAGAAAAAGAGGTGGAAGAAAACGGGTCAGTCAAAAAGACTGGTAATCCCGAGTGACTATCAGCAAAAAAACTAATAAAGTTAACCGGACATGAGAAACTGAGAATAAACATAAAGATAATAACTGGACTGGCATGATAATAAAAGGTAACAAGATAAGAGTGGCATCTCATATACAAGGTTTACTGCACTAACTGTACTAGTGTCCAAATCCATGTCAAGTATAAATCCAGAAATGATCCCTAAACCCAATAACATGAAATGACCAAATACGGGGTCCAACAGTCCATCCTAATCGATCGGCTTTTCTCGTCGTGTGTCGGTGTTATACGACCCAATCGCGGAATGTAGTCACATGTGCTAGGTCCACCCTAGGGTGTATCAGGTCCTAGGGTGTCAACCACTGACACAAATCAAGCACGCACAATGTAGTACTACGGGTGCCCATGCCTACTTTTTCAACTCCGGACTAAGTGCACGACCCTAGTCCGCCTGAACCTACACTGGCACACCTTACTCAACCATTATTCTTGGTCACTTACAATCAGCCCAGTAATCGTGCCCCACCCTGCCTAGTCCCCAGGGTATCGTGATACTTCTAAGTGGGTTACTGCTGAAAGGGACCACGTGGCTAGGATTTCTAATGGGTTAAGTGTTGTCATTAAAAAGGTCATGACTTAACCCCTATCCAAACATGTATCAAATTGGTTAAGTGTATTCAAGTGGTCCATGACTTAACCCTACCATGTGGCATTAATTCACTTAACGCACCCCAAACTCTCACATTAGACTTGGTTACGGTTACCGGATGTGCCGGGCGGTTCCGGGCAGATTTACACCATAACCTAGTCTAACCTCGGGTTTAAAGTGCTATATGACCAACTACTCACATTGGGTCCTATTATTTGAAACTACTGGATTTGCCGGGCGGTTCCGGGCATATTTACGTTGCAAATTCAACCCAACCTCGAGTTGTCCATTTTCAAGTTATCTAATTGTCATGTCCCAAATTCATGTTTTCAAGCTTATTCTCATGTCAAGTTTTCATGTCATATTTTCATGTCATATCATGTCAATTCCATAGCCAATTTTCAAGTTTGCCAAATCTACCCAAAACGTATCCCCAACATACGTGAATTCGCATTAATACAACATGTCAAAATAGGGAATAACACAAACAGGATAGTCATAGAATGGCAAAAGTGTTCACAAGTTAAGCATGATGATTATAACATTACAGGCATATGAAATAGGGGCTCAACATCAACTTGACAAGACATGGTGATAGACATGGTAAAGGATTGACATAAGATAATACCCCAATAATAGTTTCAACATCACAGGCATGGCAAGACAAAGATCGTAAAGGGGTTTTAGATTAAACATGAATATATCCAAATCAAGTTCATACTAATATTCCACAAGTCAACATTTAAGAAGAATAGATCTGGGGTGTACAAAACTAGATTCAAAATAACAGATTTAAAAGTGATAGTCATAGATCCAAGATATACAATAGTAGATCCAACTTAGTTATCATGTTTATGCATAATTTTAGTTTCCATCATGTTCAGGTTAAATTTACAGTTTAAATCTAAGAGTGACAAAGGGCTTACAGATCGTAGTCTAGAGAATGAGAAAGCAAAAAGAGTAGAAGTAGAATCTCTAGCAAATTCCCAAACCAACGTAGCACTAACAAAGTCTTGAATAGCCTCCTTGTTCTCTATCTTCCAGTCAGAACTTCAGCAGCATATGGTCGGACAAGAATGTGATAGAAAGTCTAGGGCCAGGGGCTGTTTATATAGTGTTTAGAGAGTGAATCTGGACAAGCAACGAGACCAGATACATCTGGCTCAAAAACAGGCTAGGTGACCAGGTCGACACCCAAGTCGACTGCGCAGTCGATCTGGCCCTGGGGGTGTTGACAGCCCAGTCGACTCCCCAGTCGACCTGGGTCTGGGCGGGAAATTTCCCGCCCCGTCTGTTTTGCGTTTGAAATTCGAATTTTGAATTCGAGCTGTTTTGAACTCTGAATATTTTTGAAACTTTGGGGAGCCATAACTTGGTCATACAGACTCCGATTTTCGAAAACTCGGACTCGATTTCATGCAGAATTCCAAGACGAACGCAATGGCGCAACCCGTTTCCCTTGGTTCTTACTTTAAAATTTAATTCTGCCTAGATTTATGGTTATAACACGTTATTAAAATACGGGTTGTTACATTCTCCCCTCCTTAAAGGATTTCGTCCCCGAAATCTCTAAGTTAGGAAGAACGCATCCTACCATCCACATCCATCTACTCACGACATCATTCACGAGCAACCATTGTCCTTAAAAAGATTTCTAATGATGTATGAACATATGCAGTATGTGTGTGTATACGTACTTATCTAATGCAAAAGATCAGGCGGTTACTGATTCAGTAAACCTCCTTAATGCAAGATATGTTAGTGTAATGAGTCCAACATGTATGCAAATTCCTAACATAACTTAAAATTTCTACATGAATGCACAAACATCATCCATATGCAACATCCACGTGATAGCATAACAAGTTCATCCATGTACAAGTATAAGCACCCATGCAAATGCAACATGAAAAGGTGTCTGAGCCGATCTAGTGCCTAATGTGTGTCATGCATCCACTAGAAATCACTTGCAAACACTTGCACCCATTTGCAAACATCAACCATAACATGTTTCAAATACATGTTTACATCCAAAGAGGGTTCTAAGGTTCTCAAGACAAGATTAACAAAACAAATATAGGTAGCATGAGACGAAAGGTTTACAAGCTCAACGGAAAAAGAGATCGAGAAAGTACCCTCAAAAAGAAATGGGTAAAGCGCGCGTATCTTCTCCTCGGTTTCCCAAGTTGCGTCTTCTTGGGCTTCACTCCACTGTACTTTGACTAGCTTGACCTCGCGATTCCTTAGCTTCTTGATCTCCATCCCTAAGATACGAATAGGAACTCGCCTCAGCGTTGCTTCTTTCTCCACTTCTACGCCTTCGAGGATGCTTGGCTCAACCACCTCAGCTGATTCATGTAGGCACTTTCGGAGATGCGAGACGTGAAAGACATTGTGTACTCCGACCAGCCTCTCAGG
This sequence comes from Allium sativum, assembly GCA_030737875.1. Lineage (NCBI taxonomy): Eukaryota > Viridiplantae > Streptophyta > Magnoliopsida > Asparagales > Amaryllidaceae > Allium > Allium sativum. The sequence goes on from CM060916.1 coordinate 587,793,693, forward strand.
TAACTCTACCTTATAGGCCATCTGCCCAATCCTCTCAGTGATAGGGAACGTTCCTACGAATCTCGGTGCTAGCTTTCCAATTGCTCCAAAAACGAACCACATTGCGCAAAGGAGAGACTTTTATGAAAACCATATCTCCGACTTCGAACTCTAGGTCTGCCCTTCTCTTGTCCGCATAAGATTTTTGTCTATCTTGGGCCGCTTTCATTCGTCTTCGTATCAACTCCACCTTCTCAGAAGTGTCTCGTATCATGTCGGGCCAAGTATAAGTCTGTCAGTCGTCTCCCACCAACAAGTTGGTGACTTGCACGGTCTTCCATACAGGGCTTCGACCGGTGCCATCCCTATGCTAGCTTGGTAGCTATTATTATAAGCAAACTCCACGAGAGGGAGATGGTCTTCCCAAGTACCACCAAAATCAAGAATGCATAGCCTCAAAAGATCCTCTAGTACTCTATTTACCCTTTCGGTCTGTCCATTCGTCTGAGGGTGATAGGCTGTACTTAAATTAAGTTGCGTACCCATTGCTTCTTGCAGACTATTCCAAAACTGGCTAGTGAAAATTGGGTCACGGTCACTGACTATGCTAGAAGGAACCCCGTGCAACCGTACTATCTCTCAAAGGTAAATAGACGCTAGCCCTGACGCAGTCCTTTTGCTTTTCACCGGGATGAAGTGGGCACTCTTCGTGAGTCTATCAACAATGACCCATATGCTAGTATTCCCCTTCCTCGACCTAGGCAATCCATCCACGAAATCCATCGAGATACTTTCCCACTTCCATTGCGGGACCTCCAAAGGATGTAATAGCCCACCGGGCTTCTTAGATTCGGCCTTGACTTGTTGGCACACCATGCACTTTGAGACGAATTCTGCCACGTCCTTTTTCATTCCGGCCCAAAAGAAAATGCGTTTCATATCTCTGTACATCTTATCCCCTCCGGGATGTATAGTCATCTTCGAGTGATGCACCTCTTCAAGAACTTTACTTACTAAGTCTCCCGCCAGTGGAACACAAAGCCTTCTATCGCGCCTTAGCCATCCTTTGTCATCAATGGCATACCTACCCAGGTGACTTGACGTCTCACCACTGATTAACTTGTCCATGATTTCGACTATCTGTGGGTCTTCTTTCTGCGAAGTCCCTACTTGATCTAGAAGCGTAGGTCTCAGCTCAAGAGATGCTAACGTACCAGTCAATGAATCAACAGCATGCGTAAAATCAAAGGTCGCTATAAACTCTAGACTTTTCTTTCAACAAATAAGGGGCTCAAAGTCAACCTTTTTCTACTTAGCGCATCCGCCACCATGTTACCCTTGCCAGGGGTATAAGTTATATCGAAGTCATATGAGGCCAAGAATTCCATCCACCGCTGCTGTCTCAGATTCAAATCTTTTTGCGAAAAGAGATACTTAAGCGATTTGTGGTCGGTATACAGCTCGAATTTCTCCCCTAGGAGATAATGGCGCCAAGCTTTAAGTGCAAAAACAATCGCGTCTAACTCCAAGTCATGTGTGGGATAATTCTTCTCATGAACTTTAAGTTTTCTACCCCCATAGCATGTCACTCTTACTTCTTGCATTAGGACAGCGCCTAATCCCGTGCCGCACGCATCTGTGTACACCGTAAACATTTTTCCTCCATCGGGTAATGCTAAAACTGGAGCTGTGGTGAGGGCTCTCTTGAGTCTCTGGAAAGCAGTCTCACATTCTATGCCCCATGCAAACGCTAGGTTTTTCTTCGTTAACTTAGTAAGAGGGGATGAAATCTTAGCGAAGTCCTTAATGAACTTCCTATAAAAGCCCGCCAAACCGAGAAAGCTTCTCACCTCTATTGCATTCTTAGGAATTTTCCAGTCTTGCACCGCAACTACCTTTGCGGGGTCCACGGCTAAACCTTGCTTAGAAACTACGTGCCCAAGAAACCGAACTTCCTCCCTCCAAAAATGGCAATTGGAGAACTTAGCCTTTAACTGGTGTGCTCTAAGCGTATCCATGACTTCCTTGAGGTGTCGAGCATGCTCTTCTTCATCCTTTGAGAAGATTAGAATATCATCCACAAAAACCACCACGAACTTGTTAAGGAACTCCCGAAACACCCTACTCATCAGGTCTACAAAGTACGCGGGTGCATTCGTTAACCCAAACGGCATGACGAGCCATTCGAAGAACCCATCTGGAGTCCTAAACGCAGTTTTGTCAATGCTATCCTCAGCCACTCTAAGTTGATGGAATCCTGTGGCTAGATCGAGTTGAGAGAAAACAGATGCTCCCACAAGCTGGTCAAAAAGATCATCGATTCTTGGTAGTGGGTGCCTATTCTTCTTCGTCAGCTTGTTTAACTCACGATAATCTACGCACAGACGAAGCGAACCATCCGCCTTAGTAGCGAATACCACCGGAGCACCCCATTCAGAAATGCTTCGCCTTATGAAATTTTTCTCGAGCAACTCCTTGATTTGTTTACTGAGCTCTCTTCTTTCTCGCGGGGCCATATGCCTAACGGGCAATGAAACAGGCTTGGCATTATCAACCAGATAAATTCCGAAGTCTATCTCGCGTTTTGGGGGCAACCCTTTCACCTCATCAAAGACATCAGGATATTCTCGGACTACTCTCACGGAGTGCAGATTGTCGACGGACGAGTCGAGAGATTCAAGATAACATAACATGACTGGACCCTTCGGGTTACAAGAAAGTTCAAGGGTATTATCAAGGCGTGTCATGAGCCTCACTACCCTTCGTTCACAATCAAGGATAGCTCCGTAATTGGACAACCAATCCATGCCCAGAATTAAACCATATCCCATGAATCCGATAACATAAGCATTACACGTGAATTCCATGCTTAAGATGGAAATCCTCAAATCAACACAAATCATAGATAAATGGGCGGAGCCCCCAATTGGATTTGAAACACTAATGGGATCATCAACTAGACTAGTACTTAAGTGCAGATTTTCAACAATATCAGAAGAGATAAAAGTATGCGATGCGCCAGAGTCAAATAAGGTTCGAACAGGAAATTCAGAAATGTAAACAAGGCTTTCTACAGAAATATTACTACCTCGGTCAAGAGCTGGAGTGGTGTTGAGAGCCTGCAACTGCCCTCCAGAAGGTCCTGCTCTCTGTGTCTGCCCTAGCCCTTGTCCTTGCTTCTTAGGGCAATCCTTACTGATGTGTCCAGTATCCCCGCAGTAAAAGCATTCACCCAACTTTCTTTTCTTCCTCCTACAGTCTTTAGCTATATGTCCCGTGATACCACAAAAGTTGCACTTCCTCGTCTCACGTGGCTTGTTAGCATTGTTGTTGTTGCCCTTGTTATTCTTGTTATTCTTGTTGCCTCCCTTCTTGAAGTCAACCTTCTTGTTTTGAGTCTCATTAGACTTAACCTCCTTTTTGTCACCCTTGTCTTCCTCATGAAGTAGGGCCATATTCACCAAGCTTTCAAAGGTCGCCCCCATGGGCACATGAGTCATGGCCATAGTGTGGAGTGGCTCGCTCAATCCTCAAGCAAATCATAGAGCCTTCTTCTCAGCCATGTTGACTAAGTCCAAAACAAACCGAGCAAGCTGATTAAACTTATTCACGTACTCCCTAACAGACATGTCCCCTTGCTTGAGTGCCAGGAACCTCTCCATCTGAAGGTTCACTTCTGCTGACGATAAGAATTTAAGCCCAAACCTCTCTCTAAAGTCTGCCCAAGTCTCAATTGGTCTGGTAGCGTTGGTGACTTCCCACCAAAATGCAGCTTCCTCTTTCAACAACCATGCTGCCAACTGAACTTTCCTATGATCCTCCATATCGAAGGTAACGAACAGGTCTTCAGTCTCCTTTAACCAGTTTCTTGCCTCAGCGAAGGTCTCAGTTCCAAGGAAGCTCTTGCCACCCATTCCTATAAAGTCTTTGCATATTTTGGCAAAGGCGGTGCCGGGAGGAGGAGGAACCGCGGCTACTGGAGGAGGAGGAGGGATGTCTGCCGGGCCCGCATCGTTGGCCCTAGCTTCCAAGTACCTTCGGAACCATCCGGCTATGGGTACTCCCTCGGGAAGGTTAAGATCGGCCATGCTGAAAAACGAAAAGAAAAAGATTCAAACGAGGAAACAAGGAAAGTGCTAATGGCTTTTGGGGAATAGCCTTTTCTTAAAAATAGAACTTTTCTTGAAAAATGCTTCTTTATAAATGGTTTTGAAAATAATTTTCAGAAAGTTTTTTAAAACTTTAGCCCAGTCTGGTAACCTAGCTCTGATACCAAATGTAACACCCCACCTCTGCTAGGGCCACTCACAAAGGTAATGCACTAGTTTTGGAGGGGTATTATCTAGTAAACAGGCACAGAGATAACACAAGACAAACATAAATTAAACAGAGTATATAAAGCAGCGGATATAAATTTAACCAAATCTCATTACGTGGGAAATAGAGTCAAAACCTCTTACATCAAAATACCAAGTCATTATTTTTCATTACATCAAGTTCTAAAGAAGCAAAGTACTTAAAACAACATAAGTCCAATAATATTCCCCAAAAAGAGCATGAGTGCAGCCATAGCATAGCTCAAGACCAAACCGTACATGAGCTGTCAGAAAGCAAGCAAAGTCCAAGCTAAGAGCTAGAGTTTCCTCCCTGAGAACCTTGGGGGGGAAACGAAAGAAAAAGAGGTGGAAGAAAACGGGTCAGTCAAAAAGACTGGTAAGCCCTAGTGACTATCAGCATAAAAACTAATAAAGTTAACTGGACATGAGAAACTGAGATTAAACATAAAGATAATAACTGGACTGGCATGATAATAAAAGGTAACAAGATAAGAGTGGCATCGCATATACAAGGTTTACTGCACTAACTGTACTAGTGTCCAAATCCATGTCAAGTATAAATCCAGAAATGATCCCTAATCCCAATAACATGAAACGACCCAATACGGGGTCCAACAGTCCATCCTAATCGATCGGTTTTTCTCGTCGTGTGTCGGTGTTATACGGCCCAATCGCGGAATGTAGTCACATGTGCTAGGTCCACCCTAGGGTGTATCAGGTCCTAGGGTGTCAACCACTGACACAAATCAAGCACGCACAATGTAGTACTACGGGTGCCCATGCCTACTTTTTCAACTCCGGACAAAGTGCTCGACCCTAGTCCGCCTGAACCTACACTGGCGCACCTTACTCAGCCGTTATTCTTGGTCGCTTACAATCAGCCCAGTAATCGTGCCCCACCCTGCCTAGTCCCTAGGGTATCGTGATACTTCTAAGTGGGTTACTGCTGAAAGGGACCACATGGCTAGGATTTCTAATGGGTTAAGTGTTGTCATTAAAAAGGTCATGACTTAACCCCTATCCAAACATGTATCAAATTGGTTAAGTGTATTCAAGTGGTCCATGACTGAACCCTACCATGTGGCATTAATTCACTTAACGCACCCCAACCTCTCACATTAGACTTGGTTACGGTTACTGGATGTGCCGGGCGGTTCCGGGCAGATTTACACCATAACCTAGTCTAACCTCAGGTTTAAAGTGCTATATGACCAACTACTCACATTGGGTCCTATTATTTGCAACTACTGGATTTGCCGGGCGGTTCCGGGCAGATTTACGTTGCAAATTCAACCCAACCTCGAGTTGGCCATTTTCAAGTTATCTAATTGTCATGTCCCAAATTCATGTTTTCAAGCTTATTCTCAAGTCAAGTTTTCATGTCATATTTTCTTGTCATATCATGTCAATTCCATAGCCAATTTTCAAGTTTGCCTAATCTACCCAAAACGTATCCCCAACGTACGTGAATTCGCATTAATACAACATGTCAAAATAGGGAATAACACAAACAGGATAGTCATAGAATGGCAAAGGTGTTCACAAGTTAAGCATGATGATTATAACATTACAGGCATATGAAATAGGGGCTCAACATCAACTTGACAAGACATGGTGATAGACATGATAAAGGATTGACATAAGAGAATACCCCAATAATAGTTTCAACATCACAGGCATGGCAAGACAAAGATCGTAAAGGGGTTTTAGATTAAACATGAATATATCCAAATCAAGTTCATACTAATATTCCACAAGTCAACATTTAAGATGAATAGATCTGGGGTGTACAAAACTAGATTCAAAATAACAGATTTAAAAGTGATAGTCATAGATCCAAGATATACAATAGTAGATCCAACTTAGTTATCATGTTTATGCATAATTTCAGTTTACATCGTGTTCAGGTTAAATTTACAGTTTAAATCTAAGAGTGAAAAAGGGCTTACAGATCGTAGTCAAGAGAATGAGAAAGCAAAAAGGGTAGAAGCAGAATCTCTAGCAAATTCCCAAACCAACGTAGCACTAACAAAGTCTTGAATAGCCTCCTTGTTATCTATCTTCCAGTCAGAACTTCAGCAGCATATGGTCGGACAAGAATGTGATAGAAAGTCTAGGGTCAGGTGCTGTTTATATAGTGTTTAGAGAGTGAATCTGGACAAGCAACGAGACCAGATACATCTGGCTCAAAAACAGGCTAGGTGACCAGGTCGACACCCAAGTCGACTGCGCAGTCGACCTGGTCCTGGGGGTGTCGACTGCCCAGTCGACCTGGGTCTGGGCGGGAAATTTCCCGCCCCGTCTGTTCTGCGTTTGAAATTCGAATTTTGAATTCGAATTCGAGCTGTTTTTAACTCTGAATATTTCTGAAACTTTGGGGAGCCATAACTTGGTCATACGGACTCCGATTTTCGAAAACTCGAACTCGATTTCATGCAGAATTCCGAGATGAACGCAATGGCGCAACCCGTTTCCCTTGGTTCTTATTTTAAAATTTAATTCTTCCTAGATTTATGGTTATAACACGTTATTAAAATACGGGTTGTTACAGCGAGAACGATGGTCATGTTTTTTTTCTTTTAATTTTCGATTTAGAAACCGACGGGGAGGGAGATATAAGGGAGAGGGGTGCGTTGACTAAGTGCGAAAGGGGAAAGGGCTTGGCCTAATTGTATATTTAATTATTTTAAATTCCCTAAAAGCAACATTTTATTTCGACCTCCAAACGAGACCCACTGACTGTCGTCCATAACTAATTACCCCCATTCCGAACACAATGAGATATGTTTCGTAGCCCAATTCGCTTGTTACAATCAGTTTTTTTTCAAATCAAAATATAAATTTATATGTTGAATTTTTAACGCACCTTTCAATTTATTGGGGCCACCTATGGACTCTAAAAATTCCAAAAAAATATTTCTAGCTTTGTATTGACGCTACGATTCTAACAAAACCAATTTCTTCAAATTCTGAGACTGTTTGAAAAATGGCAATTTTTTGGTCGATCGAAATTGACAGAAACTATCAAAACACGTTTTCTTTTGCCACACTCACATATTGATTCGAAAAATTATGAATTTTGGAATCTAGTAATAATTTGACATCCCAGATCCAACAAAAGTGGTTTCGTTGAAAACCGAGATCGTTTGCAAAATTTCCATTTTTAAGGGCCAAAATTCCATGGCGACTATTCTGAATTTTCAACTGGGCATAACTTTTTATTCCCACTATGAAATTTCAATTTTTCGGATTCGCTGGAAAGATATTTTCAAATAGATTCTAATATTTTTGGTTTCGCCAAAATCCGGTTTATCTTGAATCCTGTACGTTCATTTGAAATTTGAAATCGAATTTTCGAACTACCGTGCCATTTTCAATTCCTTTTAAAATTAAAAATAAATATTTATATTCTAACGTCGATTCAAATAAATATATACATTCTATTTCTATTCAAAATAAATTTCTCATCATTATCATTTAAAATAATTCATTTTAAATATTCAAAATTCATTAAAATTGCCAAAATAAAAATTTTAAATTGGCTTTGATTTCCGGGTTATTACAATCCCCCCCACTTAAAACTTTTCGTCCCCGAAAAGGAACGAAGCTGAAAGTTGTTTTACAAACCAACTCAATTTTCATTACGGCTTAAGTTCTTCAATTTTTCATTTTCTAAGAACTTTCCAAATTTTTCAAAAATTTGGCTAACACCCTAAATTTTCGAAAAAAATTCGCCATAACCTCCCCTGCACGGGAGCACCGGGAAAACCCTAAATTTCCATACAGGCCTCTCCAATCCAAAAAGAAAAAGAAACAGCCAAGCGGCTAGCCAATCGGGTCATAAAATTATCCAAAACCCAAGAAATACAATAAATATGTACCTATTTGTCGGGCAAACAATTTTATTCCTCTTCTTAGCTTCCCTGACATGACCTGTTCAATGTATACACATGTATATACATGCAATTTCTAAACAAATTCCAATACAGTTCAATATTTGGTACAATTTGGTTATATATACCTTACATTCACATGTTGGTTTAAATAAATAAACATACAACACAACCATCAATCAATTAGTTGATTAACGTTTCAAATTCATAATTTTGATACATATACAGAAAATCATGTTTTTGATGCCAATTCACAACAATAAGCCCTATCTAATTTTGGCTCTCACACCAGTCAATTGGAAATATATAGAAATCCCACTTTCGAAACACGAAAATAAATTCTGATGATGACGCGTCAATCATCAGAATCATGTCCGAGCGACTAGAGTGTGATTCTATTTCTACCCAGTATATTTGAGGCTTCATATACACATGGATCAGACGTATATTCAAAATCTCTATATACCCGATTGTCCAAATCAATATAAGAATAATATTCAAATATGTATAATTGATTTTAAATTTTCAGAACAAAAATGGTTTTCATCTTTATTTTTAAAAATATACTCTTCACACTCGTTCTAGGATACTGCTGATCCCATCTCTAACGAGTCATTCTCAAATGATATTACTAATCCCACCTCTGATGAATTCTTTCGTTCGGTTTTAAAGTGTCTTGTTCTCTGAGCTCTGTAAACCATAACTCTAATACCACATGTAATAATTTGTAATTTTCGCTCAATCCGAATCGATCGCTATACCGACCAAGACCGTTCGAAACCCCTGATTATTTTGAGAACACAACAAATCGGAACACAAACAGAAGAACATTTCATTGTTTATGACAACAATTCCATCAGAATACAAGAATATTACAGAGTAAGAATAAATATTATACAACAGAGAATATCAGAGATTTAAATACATTACTGCAGCGGAAAATAATACAAAACACAACTAAAGGAGATATACAAATACAGAGCTTTCCGGATATCATTCTAGCTATAAACCAGGATCCTGTGAATATAAATCTGCAAAACCAAAACTACTAGCTGCCCGTGTGGAAAATAGGGGCACCCAGAGTTTAGGTTAAAACAATAAACTCCAGGTCAGTTATGTGACTGGTGTGAGAACTAAAACAGTTATTAATCTTTATTTTAAAGTTAGGTAAACCCAGGGACCACGCCGTATAACACGGAACAGGTTTCTTCCCAAGAATACCAGTGCATAAAACAACAGCGCAATGCTAAATAAAGAACAATAAAGCTATTATAAGACCCAGGTCCCATCACACAATGCAACACAAGCCGGAGGATAGGGTTTTTACCTTATAATAGCCAAAGAATGCTTGATACGCTAAATTTCATCTTTTATTATTACTATAAGTACAGTGTCAAAATAATTTGAATCATAAGCATCAATCATAGACGGCATGAGTACCATATATCATGTCGCCATACTAGTTCTACAATTAAAACCGCAGAATGTCGTATTTGGAAGTTGGATTTCCATCTATGAACCGAGGCAAAAGATAGTCCTCACCGATTCAAGACTCTCTAGCCTGAGCCTCAGGATAAGTACTCAGTCAAGCCCTTGGATCGTCAGGGCCTGTCCACCGATGTGGATTAAAATGCATGGACATTGCGTTTCCCCTCCCTTTGGGGCGTAAATGAGTCCTATGACTCCATTGGCTCCACATAGTCACCGATATATCCGAGGCGCCTCGCAATCCAACAACCACACAGATGAAAATAATATAAATGTCAGGGCTGGTTGGTCACTGACACCACCCTAGCTAGAAAGAAACGCATGCCCTCCCTGATGTCCTCTCCCATTTCTGCTTCACAACCGGGGTGTGGGGCTCGCGAATTAACGCTACACAAACCTATGCCACACAGGCGGTGCTTTGATCATCAACCACAAGACTTTGCTTTTCAACAAAAGCCTTGATCATTTGCATCTCAGCATGCCATACAGGCAATTCACGCTATGCAACCGATATCAATCACACAAAACAAAATCCGATGTCAGACACACATCCATTTACAAGTCCGTCCTGGGTCTGAATGAAACCGGAGGCACCTTGTACCTCGCATATCCATCAATCTCCAAGTACGTCTGGACGATCACCAAATGATTCCCTGCTCTTGGGTGTACAGCCCAATCAAGATCATCAGTAATTATCCAAACGATGTGAAGACCTCCGGTCTTCAACCACCGTCTTCATCCTCGACACATCGTCGAATCAGTTATTCAGAATGGGATAAACCCGGTCTTTCTGAATAACTCGCGTATATAATAAACAAGTGTTACACAAACACAACATACGCCTCATTCTAATTCAGAATATTCTTTTATTCAAATATTCACATCTATAGGGAAAGGTTCCCATTTATTTTATCAAAGATAAATTCTTTAAATTTATTCTTTAATCTTCTTTTGAATATCAATTCAAACCAAATTATGGTTTATCCAAACTAGTCGGGATTAGCGAACCTTTCCGTAGTAATCACTTGTTAAATTTCCCAACCCAACCTATTCATCCCATGAAGTAAAATTGGTCATACTTCATATCTAACACCACGGTGTTATCAGTAAATTCAATTACCATTTCACGTTCAAATCTAATTAAAGATTTAACTATCCCCTGGAGCGGAACTGGTGATACTCCATTCTCGTTCATTTCAATCTAATTATAGATTCATTAAAACTCCACATGGTTTTGATCTTCCCAAAAATCACAATTAATGATTATTTAACTTGGGAAATCATATCCTGTCTTTAACTGGGTTAAAGAACCAATGTCATTTAAAACACGGTTCACCATAAACCCAAAATCACATTCCATTCCATTAGCCTTTAACTATAAACTAGCAAGTGAAAAATTCCCTAAGTAATAACCCCGAAGGCCGAAACCAACATCAGATCAATACCCAGGAAACCATTCAACTTAACTAATCTTCAGTTAGTTTCTGATTTTCTTAACTCCGTTGGGTCTAAGAACAGTATTATTAAAGATACCATTCACGATAACCCAAAATCACATTCCATTAACGATGGAATCTTCATGGCAAACAAATCAATATATATAATCGATATAAACTTCCATATCCGACTAATAAAATAAATGGAATAACGGCAATGCCTTTTAAATTCCAGATATATTAGCAGTCTTCCTCCACAGAAATTCACTTTGATTATTACCAAATCAAATTCCATTCCATTCCAATTTATTTTATTAAATTGGAAAACTTTACTTTGGAAAATCTCTTCCAAATCACATTTCACTGTAAATCGGGTTAAAGAACGAATGTCGTTAAAACACAGTTCACGATAAACCCAATTCACATTCCATTAATTATAAGGTTAAAGAACAAGTGTTATTTAAAACATCGTTCACGATAAACCCAAAAATACATTCCAATTCAATTCCGATTAAATATTATTTAATTGGTATACTTCATTAAATCTAAATAAAAATATTTAATCTTTTTCTCAACTGGGTTTAAGAACAGTGTTAATGAAGACACCATTCACGACAAACCCAAATCCCATTTGATATTAAATACAAGGCTTTGAATAGAAAATATATCTGCTTATATTCAATATCTAATTCTACGACCAACAAATATCGTATTTGAAATAACAATATAAATATAACTTTCAAATATCCATAACAATATCTGTATAAACACGAAATCCAAAATCGAAATATTCCAAAGACAATTTCAATTCAAATCCATTCCAATTCAATTATTGGAAATTCTGGTTACTTTTAAAATCCTTTCAAATCCAATTTATTTATTTCCAAAATAAATGGATTATAATTCTAGTTCAAAACTAGTTCATTTCGATAAAAATCTATTTTTATCTTTCCAAATATGGAATTTTTCATCCCAATTCTTTCCAAATCATTTCTTATGATTTTACACAAATTATTTCTATTTTTAATAATTTTATCAAGGCCCGTACAATCGATTTCCATCATCGGCCATTGAACTGCACTTACAGCGACCTTTTCCAAATTTGATTTGGACATAATTCCAAATCCAACCGTTATATTTCTAATTTCTTGTATTCGTTTGAAAGCTCTTTTCGATACGAACCCGACGGTTCTAGTTTTAGGAGAATCCGACGGTCGGATCTCCCGTAATGTCCATTCAAAGTCAATGGTCGAAATTCGCGAACTGCCGCAGCGCGGCGCGTTCTATTCAGACCATTATATATATATAATATATATATATTATATATTTCTTCGATTCCCTTTTAAACGTATTTTATAAATCGTTTTAAAATCGTTTTCAAAACGATTTCAACTTCGTATTCAATTTCTAATCAAAACTGAATATTCCATATCATCGATATATAAATGATAATATTTTCAAAACATTAGATTTTGAAATCTATTCCTTTTCGATATTTATTATAAAAATGAATAAAATCGATATAAATATCGTTCACGTCAAAAGGGCGTCAATCTAATCAACACGACTTTATATATTTAAATATATTCGTGTCCATCCCAAATCGGGCATCAAAATCATATTTTGATTCTCTTCTGAATATTATTCGAAAAATATTCGTTATTTTAAAATAATCATTATTTTAAAATATTCATTCTTTCTGAACTGGAATCAGACATAGTCAATTACCATACAATGTGATTTATATGGATTTCATACATACACGTACACTACAACAATCAAACACTGTCAACCATCACCCAAAGTGCATTATACACTGCATAAGCATCAAATATAAATATTTAACGCTTATAACAGCCTGTCAACCAATCGATCGACATACAACTAATTATTGGGACTAGTGTATGGCCAATTTCATCCCAACACCCGTGTGGGGTTTTCAAACAATCAAACATAGGTTTTATTTGTACAGTTGGGCGATGTGTAAAATTTATCATTCCAATCCATATCAGTCAAATGTGTGTACATAAAAAAATCGTCCGATTTGTCTATAAATATTTATTTTATATACGCGTTAAAAATTATATTTTTAACCATAAAATAATATATTCCATTCAACATCACACAATCAATATTCACACCACAAACCACAAACAAACAAGTCGTCCATGGTCTGTGGACAACGAGTGTTGGGTGCTACTAAGCACTGTCTACATCCTAGTATATTTTTCAACTAGAAAACAAATTAAAAGTGAGGAGTTCTCACATTAGGGTTCCACACCGCCATTCTTACTTCTTAACATCTGAACCTTTTGGATTTGTTTGAAATTCAAATGCAGTCCTTACCACGCTGTTCATAATAACAATTATATTTTTTATTGCTTCATTCCTATAAATAAAAATCACATTTTTATTTCTACTTCATACATTTTTACGACAATTCTTTCTATATAAAAATTATATTTTTATATTCCTACTTCTTATATAAAGATCAAATTTTTATTTCGATGCTATAAAAATCACATTTTTATCTTAACATATATATAATAAAAATCAGGTTTTTATTTCGCTACATATATAAAAATTATATTTTTATATTCTCTATTGTATCAAAATTCTATTTTCTATCCGCTACTCATATAAAAATCGAATTTTTATTTCGCTACCACTTATATAAAAATCATATATATATTTAGAAATCGAATTTTTCTTAACGTGGCACGAGGGCGGCAGGCATGGGGGATGAACGGAGGTGGTGGCGTGGCCAGGGGGTGGCGCGAGAACGATTGTCCAATTTTTTTTTAATTTTCGATTTAGAAACCGACGGGGAGGGAGAGATAAGGGAGAGGGGTGCGTTGACTAAGTGCGAAAGGGGAAAGGGCTTGGCCCAATTATATATTTAATTATTTTATTATTTTAAATTCCCTAAAAGCAACTTCTTATTTCGACCTCCAAATGAGACCGACCGACTGTCGTCCATAACTAATTACCCCCATTCCGAACACAATGGGGCATTTTCGTAGCCCAATTCGTTTGTTACGATCAGTTTCCGTTCAAATCAAAATATAAATCTATATATTGAATTTTTAACGCACCTTTCAATTTATCGGGGCCACATACGGACTCTAAAAATTCCAGAAAAATTATTTCTAGCTTCGTATTGACGCTACGGTTCTAACAAAAATAATTTCGTTAAATTCTGAGGATTTTTGAAAAATGGTCATTTTCTGGTCGATCGAAATTAACAAAAACTGTCAAAACACGTTTTCTTTTGCCACGCTCACATATTGATTCGAAAAATTAAGAATTTTGGAATCTAGCAATAATTCGACATTCCGGATCCAAAAAAAGTGGTTTCGTCGAAAACAAAGATCGTTTGCAAAATTTTCATTTTTAAGGGCCAAATTCCATAGCGACTATTCTGAATTTTCAACTGGGCATAACTTTTTATTCGTGCTATGAAATTTAAATTTTTCGGATTCGTTAGAAAGATATTTTCAAATAGATTCTAATATTTTTGGTTTCTCCAAAATCCAATTTATTTTGATTCTCGTACATTCATTTGAAATTTGAAATTGAATTTTCGAACTACCGCGCCATTTTCAATTCCTTTTAAAATTAAAAATAAATATTTATATTCTAACTCCAATTCAAATAAATATATGCATTCTATTTCTATTCAAAATAAATTTCTTATCATTATTATTTAAATAATTTATTTTAAATATTCAAAATTCATTAAAATTGCCAAAATTAAAAATTTAAATTGGCTCTGATTTCCGGGTTATTACATTATTTCCATTTAACCATGGTGAAATCTGAGAGAATTTGGAGTAAATCTGATATTAATTTGGTAATCGAAACTGATGTTGATGTCGAAGTTGAAATCCGAAACCAAAGCTAAAATCCAAAAACAAATCCGAGAATCATAACCAAAGAAGAAGTTGAAGCTATGCATCACCTCTTCCTGGCAAGCTAAAGCATTGACATAGGAAATTGGTTATTTGGGCATGCCAATCCCCAAGTGTAAGCTTAGCAATAAATATATAACCTGAATATCCAAAGTACGAGAAATGTAAAGGGATGCACAACTTTTATAGTGGTTCGACACTAACGACTACATCCACTTTATAGTAAACATTCAACATAATATTGTCGATTACAATGTTCGTACAAGTTCAAACTATTTAAGTGTACAAAGTTATAAAATAGAACAATAAATACCTTGTTAATTCTAAACCTGGACCAAAATTCCCTTCTTCTTCTTTGTTGAGTGAAAGTGTGTTGGTATGAGCAACAATGTCCAAATAATAGCTTCAATGTCCAAGAGTATGCATGAATGTCAAAAATTGTAGACAGACTTCTGCGTAGCATCTTCAAGTCCAAGAAATGGCCAAAAATTGTAGACAATTATCTACAAGTCCAAGAAATGTCCAAAAAATGTAGACAGGCGTCTATGAGTCCAAGAAAAGTCCAAAAGTCTAAGTATATCCCAAAAAGTGGTAGACAAATGTTTGTGTAATGTCTGGAAGTCCAAGAGATGTCCAAAAGTCATGAAGACGATGATGGCAGCCATTAATGGTGTCTTAGAGCTCCAATCATGTATACCAAAGTGTAGCAAAAGTCCAAAAATGTCAACCCTTTAGAAAGCCAAGCAAGTGGGTATTTATAGGTGAAGTTTGAAGGCATCATCCCGAATTTCTATCCAGAAGGAATGAAAAATTTGCATCCCAAAAATTTAGCCAAAAAATGACGTAGTTTGTAGAATTTCATATCCCGGGTTGGTAGGTTGAAAACTATGATCAGCGTGTGTTGATCACTCTAAAAAAGGTGATCTACATGGCCCAACGCTTGCTACGACAAGCAAGAAGAAAATCGCATCCCGTCGTATCCCATGAGGGGATATGAAATTCATATATCCTGTTGGGATAGGAATTTCATATCCTATAGTGTGATATGAAATTTGTATCCCACGATAGATACAATGTCAGGGGCCGAGTTACCGTGTCGATTACATGAAATAAGAAGCCATGTTGCTCAGGCATTTCGAGACTTACAGGATCTGAGGTAAACCCTTGAAGTGCCTTGCTCCGAAACGTCGAGTCATGCAAGTTAAAGTGAGTGATCAACATGGTAATGGGCCTACCAGGACAAGCTCGTGGTGCTGGGTAGATTTCTCATCCCTAAAGTGATGTGAAATTCCTGAGTCGATCGAGCTTTGGCTTTTCCAAGTCATCGTTCCGGTCCATGCAAGGAATGTTCAGTGATTGGCATGGTGCGTGCAATCAAAAATTTAAAGCAATCCAAGTGGAGCAAAGCTTGACCTGGTGATTTTTTATGATCAACGTGAGGTGCTCAAGCCTTTTTGAGTGATCAACATGCGTTTGCCACATGTGATTGAGCCGATGTCGATTCCAAGAATGAAATATATTCTAACTTGATTCTAAGTGTGTCGCGACTTCGACCAAATTATTTTAGCTTTTTGATGACGTTCTCGAGGTTCGAGCACGTCATTAGCCTTGAATTTGACGTGTGATTGCTTTGACCCAAAAGTGTATCCACATGAGTTATCCAACTGAAGTTAGTACAAATACAATTATTGCATGCCTCGTTTTTTCCTTATTCTGATATTTTATGTTCGTTGGAGAGGGATTATACTTTCATTGATTTTGGTATGATTCTTTTTACTCCTAAATACATGTTTAATTAAAAATCTAATGTCATATACCACAAATGTATGATTAAACTTCCAATAAAAATAAGAATCTTGTTATCCCTCAATGCATGCTTATTTTTAACATAGAAAATCAAACAATCCATTTATCCTCAGTTGTGCACTATTTTTGACATGTGATAGCATACAACACTAAATTAAAAATAATATTTTTCATGTGTAGAAAAAAACCTTGTTCATTATTTATTACAGAAAAGGGAATAGTATATACTGCAAATTTAAAAATGATAATTAGGAGCCCAAATAATACAACCCTGTAGTTTTCTAAATATCTAGTTAAATATTTTTTATAGGCCTAAAATAGTTGGCATAAGGACATGGTTCTATGGCAATGTTTTCACACTAATTTGTTTCCTTTTTAGTATCAAATCGTAGCAATAAATGGTCAGTTTAAATATTAAATGGATAGAGAAATACGTCCCTTTTTTGTAGGAGTGAATATTTTTTGAGAACTGATTATTGAAGAAGAAATTTTCCAGCATACATTATGTATATTTCAAGTACCTTAGTATAAGTGTAGAAATGGATCATTAAACACTCACATCTAATTAAATTCTAATAGCACTGAATGCAACAATGAGTGCATATTTTTTATATCAATTTTAGTTACTTAAAACTAACTAAATGATAGTAGATTTCAATATATATTTTTAATCAAACAAGAAACTACTTTTTATTTCCAAACATAATACAATTACGATCATTTATAAAAATTGGTTTTATAAAAGATTGATTTTTTAGCCAAAATTTGCTATACAGACTACAAATACCTATAGTTATCATGGATTATACATTATAAAGAAAAAAAACTATAGCTTCGTACTTATAATTTTCCTAAGGAAAGCTCATGCAATGATGGGTTATTATAATTAAATCTCTATGTTTAAAACAACGAAAAATGCAAGCTACCTTGCACTTTTCTAATAGAAAATATAGGAGAAACTACAACTTTTCTGAAATAATATAAAATTTGATAAAACTCGACAATAGTGAAAAACTGTAGTTATTTACTAAAATTATACATAAATAATAATAAATATTCAATAAATAATCTCAATTTTTCAAATTTTGAAAAACTTTTTTAGAACGACATGCACATTTTATCACAAAACTAGAAGGTTGCTCTTTTTAACTCAGAAATATATGTACCTTATTTATATATTCATTACAATATAGACTTCTCTTATAATAACTTTCTAAATAGGGATATGGTGTGCAAAACCCTTTATAATTTAACCTTTAGGGAAATTTTGATATGCATCTTATGTTAAATTCTACTATTATAGGTGTATTATTCGTTTTAGTATGAATATGGTTTCAATATTTATAAGCAGACCAAAGAAGTAAATAGAAGTAAATGAAAGGAAAAATATTAAGTTTAAAATTATGCATAGGTTAAAAATATTCAAAAACATGTGCAAATTAAATTCAAGTATCAATGTATTAAAGGCACACTCCATATACTTTTTATGAAATAAAAATGATGATTTTAAATCATGTCAGTTGGCAAAGAGACATTCCAATATTTTTAATACTACTCCACAATTTCTCATCATAAAGTAATATTTAAAATTAATGCAGTAATCAGTATCATGTTGATTTTCTTTTTACATAACAAAAAAAATCAAAATGGAGTGTAACTAAACTTAATAAAGTTTGATATGTGCTTTATATTCAATTGTAATATAACCATTATATGCTTCTTACTATGAATGTGGTTTCAATGTTTAATTAAACCATTTCAAACAAGTCGAATGAGTAAAACAAAGAGTAAATAAGAGAAAAAGAACAGTAAATGAAAGTTTCCATTCAAATTATCACCAATGCTTCTAAAACTACACAATATAATATTTGAATTAGACAATATTTTTCAACTTTTTTAATTATGGCATAAGGTATAACGATGGAAGATTCCAACTCAAAATTTAGACTTCTTTTAACTATGGTATAAGGTTTGATGAAGACAAAATTTTCTTTTAATCTTACATTGATTTGATTTATCATTATTTATTTATTGGATGTTAAGTGAGTTTTATTTTCGAACTATTATAATAGGAAAATGAAAGGGGAGATGTAACAATTTAGCAAAAGAATAATGCGTATAATATTTGATGTATGGTAAGAAAAATCACTCTTTTATGTAAATAGAACCGAGGGTCATGGCCAATTTTAGTTTTTGAAACCACCTAACCATTTCGAAATAACACAATGACCTTGCTACTATAATCTCTAATTTAAGTCTTTGCTTATGTTCTCCAATAGCATTCATTGTCATTTTTTGCCATTGAAGACTTAGCTAGCGTTTTTCTTCCCAAACGTTGTAGTAAATTCCTACAGTCATAACAATCCATAATTTTTATATTTAATCAATAGTTATGGATTAAAAAAATTCGTCTTTCTTTCATGCTTTATCGAGATCTACCATCGAATTCTTACAAAAAAATCGCATTTAATTTAGTTTTTAGAAATAGTTATGTTTGGGTCAGTTTTAAAAATAATTACAGAAATATGCCAGTTTTGGCTATGTAGACGATTTTGGCTATGTAGACGATGACTAGGTTATACCTAGTTGGCGATTTTTCAAAAATCAACTATTGGTGGTTTTCCAAAAATCACTAATTGGGCATAAAACATGATCCTTCATGTGATTTTCTTAGAGTTGCCGATTGATTTTTTTATACTGAAGTTTAGTCATCATTTTGTCTCCTCCTCACTTTCAACTTTACCAAATAATAACCCATCTAATTTTTAAACCCTAAAATCCAATATCTAGGATATCCACATAAAATTATTGTCGACCCTCTTAAGTTGTGTACAAATTCATGTCAAGTTCAAGACGAGTTCTTCGTTGCAAAGTAACAGAGTTTTTTAAAATGCTCATTAATTTTGTCCATATTAAAATGTATTTTAGTTTTTTTTTTTTTTGGAATATGTTTGTGTAATTTTTTATAAACTTAATCTTGGACGATTGAGAGATTGATGATGAAAACTAGGTGAAAGTAAAACACTGCGACGAATTTGAAGCGTGTATAGGCATTGGAAAGGATAAGCAAATTGACGTTGATGTCGACTATGCTCCAGGGACCCAGTTTGACCAGATACCACATCAATATCACTCAGAAGCATCAATGTTAAACGTTCATTTACTCGAAGTTGTAGTGTACCAAAGACCGGGGAAATAGGAGCATCAAGCTTCCACATTATGTTCCTACTGATATACCAGAATGGTCTTATCTAATTGGTCGTTGTGGTGATGAATGTATAGTTACTGTATGCAAAACAAAACAAAAATGCCAAATGTAGATTCTTTTATATATTTTATATGGACGATTATTTATTAATGGATGCAAAGAAATTTGTGTTGTTTCTTTTTATGTAATTGAAGAATGTTAGGTTAGTTTGTGTAATATTTATTCTTCTATTTTTGCAAGTAGATACCATTATGTTTTACTTTGTGTTAGTACAATGAAGAAGTTATTAATTTGTTTTGAAACCATTTCTGTGAGTTTATACGTGAATATTGTTTGTAAATGTTAAGGGGATGAGGAAATATTGTTGCCGTTTGTTTATAGGCTGGGCTAGTTGGCGATTTTTTGAAAATGGCCAATGGTCTGAGACTCTAACAAAACAAACAAAATCCCTTCTCTCCCTATCAAGAAACATCTTTGCTTAGTCTAAAACGGCCCAGTTTTGCTCTTTTCCTCCCAAAACCTCAAAATTACTTATTTTCCACCTTTTTCATCAAAAAACACAAATTAGGGTTGTGACAAGTGCATCCAACATTGGAGAGGATATAGGTATGATTTTCTTCTCCGATTGTGTTGTTTTTCCAAATCTAGGGTCATGTATATATATTCTTCTTGCAGCAATTCCTATCAATAGATTTCATTTATTACCGTGGTAGAGCTTCACAAGGTTGAAACAAGTGATTGTCCAAAACTCTTTAATTTTTTGTTTAGGTTATACAAATCTTGGTTTATATTCATACATTTTTGACAAAAAAATTTGCATGAACTATTATGTTACTGAATTGTAGAGACGGTGCTCGATCCGATAGATGGTAGGTTTTTGCATCTTCGACATATGCATCACACATACAACGAAGAATAGATGATGGTAACCTTATTGAACTTGAATTTGATTGTCTTATCTTCAATAAAATTATGTTTTTTATAATCTTTATTCATTTTTGAATAGCCAAAGATCCATATTATATCATTGACCACTCTATTTACTTGAAAAAGGTAACTTCTTTACATCCTAGAGTTCTGGTGGAGATTGGGCGAGATGGCTTTATGCCTTTGATGAGATTACGATATATGCAGTTAGGCCACCATCTCATCACCACAGTTGTAGATAGATGGAGGCCGGAGGCCTCTATTTTTTTACTTTATAGTCGGAGAGGCGACCATCGCTTTAGGTGATGTAGTTGTGCTTTTAGGTTTTCTTATTGAAGGCATGTTGTTAGTGGTTGTTCAACAGCATAATTGGCTGCAATTATGCAAGGAGTTACTGGGTCTATCTCCACCCCTCGCATAAGTAAGATGAAATGAAATGGCGTAAGTGAGATGGCACAAACACACTCTATCAAATAATATACTTGCTAAAACCACCACCAATGTGCACATTGAGTAGCGAGCATGCACAATCATTTTACACCTTATTACCTCTCATTTGATGTGCGACCACTCTAAAAACCAAGTGGATTAAAAATGGATGGTATTTCTAGGAAATCTAGGTGAGTACGGTAAATATTCATAGGAAAGTGCAGCCTTATTTTGTGCATACCTGGAGTTGCCCAAACTATTGGAGACCCGACTTATTGTAGGTTTCAAACGCTTGTGCAAGTTTGCCATAAATTTTTATATCTATATGTTTTCTTTGTTATGGATTGTGGTATGTTTGTTTTCAATTATATTCGGGTTTTTTCCAACTTTGGTCTTAGACGTAACATCCTGTTGGTCGGATTAATGCCCAAAACATTATTGTTGATAACACCAGGCCTCTTAGATCTCGTTATACATTCTTTACTTTATAAACTTTACCAATAATATAATCGTATTTAATAGTGTTGCAACCATTGTTTTTATAGGTGGATTGGCCTAAAAAAGATATTGCAAACCATAGGAAGAAACATAAAATTTAATCGTAACGAGTTGGATGTGCTAGACCTTGACTCGGTGACATTGGCTACTTATACTCAGGATGTGCTTGACCAACTACTAGCATTTGTACTACTTCCAGATATCTTTTGACCTCTAGAGTTCCACTCATCGGCATGATGCACACCATATATCATTTACTCGGATGGGTTATGTAGTAGCATTTTAGTATGGCATGACATATACCACTATGCACTTGCTATTGAGCATTAGAATTATAGGCATATGTTTACTCAGGCTGAGTGGGAGTCAATCATATATGTTTTTGATTATATAAGGAGGTATTGGAATAATACCATATATACGTTCTTAAGGCGCCAGTGCAGGCAGTTCCTAAAAATTCATACACCATGTGTGCACACTTGAGAAAAATATGGTAAGTTTAATGCATATTGATATTTAAATTAAAAAAAATACAACAGTGTATTGGATACTTACCATAATGTGTACAGGTATATGGCATTTAAAAGGCTTTTGGACAACATAGCAGCTTGAAAGATGCCAAATCGACGAAGAGTCAAAGCAGATATGCTTGAATATAAAGAATATTCTTTGAGCGGTCGTTGGGAGAAATAAACTTGATAAACTAAAAACTCTAAATCATACCCACTCCACCTCCTCTATTACTACATTACACATGTCGAGATAGAGGGGCTGATGGTTTTTCATCACAAGATGTAGGTGCATCATCGCATGGTGTAGGTGCGTCATCACATGGTGCTGGTGAACAACATGAAGCATATAGGTATGGCCTATCTCATCCACCACCCAATTTGAATCCCATGCTGATATTGAAGAAGAAGACAGTGTAGTTTTGTTGTTATTCATATATGCTTGTCAAATATTTTAATTATTCACCATTATGTTATGTTATTCCTTTATCGACGATATTCATAATATAGACTGCCTGGCCTTGCTGTCCTGTTGGTTTCGGGTAAAGGTCAAATTAATGACTTTTGAAAAATCACATGTCCATAATTTAAATCTCCTATTAGCAAGTTCTCATAAATCACTAGCAGGCATTTTTGAAAAATTTCACACTGTCGATTTTCCAAAGTCGTTAATCCAACATGTACCTGCACTTACCACCAACAAAGCAGCAGCTAGTTGGAAACACATAGAGGTAGACATACATATTTCAAACGTTTCTGACTAAACGGTGATTAACAATGCATATACTTATGTTCAACAACAAAATAATGTACAAATATTATATATAACTAACTTGGTACCTAGCAGTTACATTTTTATAAATTATGTTATTGAAGTAAATCGCTTTCGATTATGACCTAGCAAACCACATTTGTTACACTTATTTGCTTTTGGCACTAGTTCTCATCTTTTACATCCTTAATCCTAGTAATTGCGGCCTCCCTATTTGTCTTCTAACAAGAGGTAGTAATATGCTTCGCTCATTTTATGGATTTTGTTACCTCCTATCACGCAAGGAATGAAACACGAGTTTATACAATCCTTTGTAACTCTCAACCGAGTACCACTCTGAAGTTGAAATCATGGTGTGCTTTATTAGCACCATTAGCCTGCACTGAACAAGCTGTCATTACTTTAGCACATGGTAACTTTTGGAGTAGTGGAATATCATACGTGCACAAGCAATTATTACAGTTGATTATTACTTTATATGTATCCCTGAAATAATGTATCACTTGTTATTTAGTTTGGGTTAATTATACTTGTTGACAACGACGAGCTTCTCTAGCCCTGTCTGTTGTTTTAGCTTCCCAATTTGGACTCAATGGGTTTATTAGTCCGTCAACTGTTTGACGTCTCTTACAAAAATATTCAACCGAGCAAAAGAAGGACCATGTCACTAATGCCTTTATAGGTAATGGTAAAGCTCCTTTATGTACATCATTGAACATTTTGGATGCATTTGTGGTCATTACATGAAAGCGACATCCGTCATCCTCGCATAATACCCAATTTTCTTCGGTATTCCCAAACTTCTCACAGTCCAATTATGAGTGCGTCAATTGGTAGGTTTTATTTTGTTGATGGGCAAAATTTTCTCACGCCAACAGAAAATGTGTATGTGTGAACAATTATCCACATAAGCAGTAAAGAATGTAAATGCGAGGAGACACAGCTTTTATAGTGGTTCGGCACTAATGCCTACGTTCACTTTATAATTATTATTCATCGTATCTTTTGTCGATTACAAACTTGTACAAGTTTGGACAATGGTTAAGTTCAGTGTGTTACAATAGAATACCAAAATATGTTTGTTCTACACTTTGACCAAATTGCCCTTCTTTCTCTTCGTTGAGAATCGTTGACTTAGTCAACAATATCCATGTTTAGTGTTCATGTCCATGAAGTTCAAAAGTAGCATGACAATCCTTGCTAATATTCAAGTGTTGAAGGAAAACATGCATGTCATGGGCCATTGACAAAATCATCATAGGGAGATGAGTCTCCAGCTCAACAAAGGCAGGGATTCGTACCGATCTTCATCGATGGGTCGGTACCAATCTGGTTAATTGAGAGTAATGAGGTTGACCCCTCCGGTGGCTTCTTCTAGTTGCTAGCTTTATGTTCCCATAAATTGTTTGGGTAGTTATCGTGTTGTTTGAAAAGTATGAGGTGTTGGATGAACTTAAACTTTCGTCAAGTACGCCTAATAATTATCCCGATCCGTAACACATATTTAGGTCAATCTATTCCACTGATTTTTCTCAACAGTTTTCTCATGGTGTTATTTGCACTTTATGTCTAGATCTTTGAACCGTCACACTAGGTGCCTCGATAATCAATAAGCTATGCTAGTTTGAAAGGATGAAAGTGGTCGGGCACAAAGGCTGGATAACAATAACAGACTATATTGTACTTGTTTCCTTCACTATGATTTGCCCTATAGAGTGCTTCTTAGTAAGGTTTCAATAAGGTGGTATCTCGTTCCAGAAGTATCAAACGCCTTTTGATGCAACAAACTATTAAAATATGTTATACTATATTTACTATTTTCTCTTCACTAAGATTTTTCCCATTGGTTTTTCTTGGCAATATTTTAATAAGACATTATCATAATCCAGAAGTATTAAACTTCTTTTTTGATATAAATATTGTAATATTCCATTGTACTTGTTTTCCTTCACTACGATTTTTGCAATTAGATTTTTCCTAGGAGATTTTAATGAGTCAGTACCTTAATTCTAAAATATTAAATCTTTAAGAAGTATTATTTTCATATGATATTTATAATTGTATAAATTACACCGTTTTCCTCGTTTAATGAATTTTCCCATTGATTTTCCTAATAACAATGGTTTTTAATGAGGTAATAGACGATTTCTATATCAAGTGACTAGGTACTAGTAAGCAAGATAATAATGAGGGGGAGCAATCATGATATATAGTTTTAAGGGGAAAGTTTCAAGTTAAGAGTGCATCCAAGATTATAAAATGCATAATCATGGATGTGAGGACCCGCCATACACCACCGGTGCTTATAACTAAAATTTGTGCTCTATAAGCACTCAATTAGTTTAAAGCCATTGTCAAGAGAAAGAAATAGTGGAGAATAAGAGAAAGAAGAAAGAAATGAAGGTAAATAGAAGAGAAAGAAGAGAAACAGAACATAAACACGATAGCGTAACCTATCGTATATTCATAGCGCATCAGATAGCATATAATAATCAAACCACTGATAAAAAATAGGCGAGACAGTAATAGCTATATAAACCAAATAATCAAAGTATACAAGCTCATACAGTTATTCAAAATAGTAATAGAGTTTATGCATGAGATGGATAAACCCAACTGATACATTGTCTCTAACGTAACACATAACTTTCTCAAGGATCCACAGTGTGACATAATGGAATAAATAGATATAATACAAGTATAAATATGTAGATCATTGCCTTCTGCTAACCCATTTGCGCAGCGCTAAATAATCTAAACCTATCACCTGGTCTTCTCATCAGCATCGTTGATGAGCACCCATGGTAATAAAAGTGAAATAAAACTTTGGGTCAGACAAAAGTCTAGTATGAGCGATAAAAAATTTATCAACGTACCATAAAAGTCGTAATAGTATATATGACAAAGAGGGTATGGAGAATCATGCCTGCCCTGCCCCTCTATCCACAGAGTTGGCACATAACAATCGATATATGGTATATTGTGATAAACATCAAGTACATAAAGTGTGATAGATGCCTAAGAACCCAATGGTAATAAATAAGTAAACAGTCATAGCATACATCAACTATCCACATTCACTCACATAGTGCGTAAAGTATATGGCATCTAGTGCTTCGGTCACCTAATCAACCAAGACACCGGTAGGCCCCACGGCATGAGCTCTACCCAACTATAATTATTCCCACTGCATGAGCTATAGCTAATACCCCTACCCAGTCCACACCGCATTGGCTTGGGATTCAGGCCGATTAGTGGACACCGTATTGGCTCTGATCCATCATTGTGTCACTCTCTCTAAGGATGTGTATCGAATTCACGAATAACAATAACCCCTTGCACACGTTCTCCGCAGCAGAACCTATCACTAGACTGTCCATAAGACTCCCATCCGAAGTCGTTTCAATATGGGAACTATACCCGACAGTCGTCGTATATCGTAGGATATCATCATATGTCTCCTATCTCTCTCTCTTTCCAATAGTCAACTCAATACGACTTATTGTTGTCTTTTTTGCATCTCGGAGAAAGCAATCTATCACAGCAGCCTTGCTCCCCATCCTTGAATCATCGTTGTCGAATGATGCATCACTACATAGAAGCACCACATCTCGTATCAAGCCAAAGCCACGATCGAAGAGCCATCGTATAAAAATCTCTATCGAACGAACCATCACATCTTGCTCCTCGAAATTGCATTGTCATCAATGTCAAATTGGCCAAAACTGCCATCATAATAGTAATCAATATCGAACACTTCATAGTTATCGATAACGACCACTCAGATCACCAATTTAACCAAAATTAGTTGAATACGCATCCAAGGAAAACGTCTGGCATTCGTTGTGAAATCCAGCTCGTCGCTAAGTAGGGTAATGTTTGGTTGGTTGGAGGTAAAAAAGCTGAAACCAAACGAGAACCGATTATTTTTTTCAAACTGAACCGAATTAATTTCGGTTAATTCCGTCGATAACCTATTTAACCGAACTTGAAGGATGCATTGCTATTCAAATGATGGATTCACTCAAAGTAAAAATAAATTCATGTTTAGAGAAATTTATACAGTAAATTTTATGTTTATGATAAGAATTGATCTATTTGCAATAAAAGTCGTTGTATTTTATAACTAAACAAATTACTTAAAGTAATACAATACCGTAAAATTAGATAATAGGTTAAAAGTTCGGTTAATTAGGTTAAACCGATAACCAAAAAATATATTTTACAAACCGAATTCAAACCGATTTAGTTTTAAAACCAAACCGAGCCAACCGAAATGACCAGTTTGGTAAGTTAATTCGGTTTGAACTAAATATTGCTCACCCCTATTGCCAAATCCAGCTTTCAACTTCATATTAGCCATCTATCTTTAGTGTCACTCTGTCTTATAATTTGTCGCTAAACTCCAATGTCGCTAAACTCCAATGTCGCTCTGTCATCGAGTCCATCTATGCACTCTACGGATTCTTCGAGAATATATCTCATCCATTCGAGTTTATCATCCTTGTGCGCTCGACCAGTATACACACTCCCTTGTGCTTTCAATCGATAAGCACCAAACCCTTACGAGTGAGATATTCCTGATACTAGATCGCCGATAAATGACGTTTTAATCTAAACTAAGCAAACAATTGAATCATGCACCCAATAGTCAAACAAATTCCTAAACTAGTATGCAAACATCCAAAATGACAATAATGAACCAAATATAACCTATCTATAGCAATCAAAATGAAATAAGTGTCTAAATAACCTATGTTTGACAGTATAATCAAAACAGCACATAATAGCTCGTAAATGGGAAAATAACGTGTGATAGTGCGCAATTAGGTTAAAATGTGACAACCAGGTTAAATATACTTAAATCACATATTAATCTTTTCATTAATTATTTACTTGGTTCACTTATACATTTTATAATCAAAAATCAATTTAAAACATCAAATCTATATTAAATGGGCAAATAAAGTCCAATGAGAGATAATATTTCTCACCTTATCCAAATCAGTCTAAGCAACCTCCTCAGCGTAGATCTCATCAACAAAAGTCCACATGAAAAAATGGCGTCCAATTCTGATCTTGTACGAGAAAGTTATAAAAAATATAAAGTTGATGATTTATTTAAACAATTAAATAACTTAACTACATGATTAATCTAAACTAATTACTCAATCACCCCTAACCTTTCTTCCTCCTTCCATTTACATGCATACATAGTAACATGGATGTGCACCTCTCCTCACCGATACGAAGCTCAGTAGTACGAAATCAAATGTCGTCTGCTCCATTGGTATTCTCATCGAACGCTCGATATGCTGGAACCATAATTTCGAACCCGACCTGAAACACCCCACCCTCCATTAAGGCCACTCACAAAGGGAATGCCTTAACTTTGGTGGAGGTTCGTAAGTAAAAGTCACAGATAAAACACAAGACAGATATAAATACATATATTTATAAGCAGCGGGAAACAACAGACTTTTTATTTCATAAATACGTGTTCGTACAAAACATTTCCATAACTGTCATATTAACTCCCAAAACATTACATCATCATTTCTGTCTTGGTTATTAAATAAAGAAGCATAAATATAATTAAAACTACATAAATCCCCATGATTGTGTCCAACAGCCATAGCCAAAGCAAGAGAGTCCAAACCGTACATCTACTATCTTGAAGCTTTTAAAGAATCCGACTAAGCTGGGTTGTTTCCTCCCTGTGGACCTTGGGGGGGCACGGAAGAAAAGAAGACGAAAGAAAATAGGGTCAGACATAAAGCCTGGTAAGTCTAGTGACTCTTCAGTATGAGAATAAGAATAAGGGCATGATAGGTATAAACTGGAAACAGGAGAGTATCATAAACTAAGATAAAGTAGTTTTGAAACGAAGATACTATCACACCCCACACTATATCTCTGCACCAACATGCATTAGTTCTAAACTGGCACACCATGTTGAGGGTGAAGTGATCCCTTATTTTAATGATCGGCTCCTACTCGCATAATTACATGTGTCTTACGGCCCCCAAACATTGTAGATACCTATGTTGGCCCCACCATGGGGTGTATCAAGTCCCATGGTGGCGTCCCGACACAATACTTAGAATGCATAGGTTATACTACTGGTGCCCCCAATGTCCTGTTTGTCTGCTCCGAAGTGTGTGCACGCCCGCACTCCGTTAGAACCCACACTGTTGCACCCACCGCCGTCGCTTTGACCGCTTACAATCAGCCCAGTAATCGTGCCCCACCTTGCCTAGTTTCAGGGTACCATGATACCTAATTGGGTTACAGCAGAAATGGGTCCCCGTTACTAGGTTTTTCTAGTCAAACATGTTAAGCGGTTAAGTGTCTGTATTTACCTAACCCCACCCATCAA
The DNA here is from genome assembly GCA_030737875.1 of Allium sativum. Taxonomy (NCBI): domain Eukaryota; kingdom Viridiplantae; phylum Streptophyta; class Magnoliopsida; order Asparagales; family Amaryllidaceae; genus Allium; species Allium sativum. The sequence continues at coordinate 587,823,265 of CM060916.1, forward strand.
TTTCATTAACATGTTGAATTGGTTAAGTGTTTTAGTTAACTTAACCCTACCATCTTAACTTGTCTGTCCTTAGCCTTTTAAAGCACCGACCACTCACATTAGACAGATATTGTTACGGTTACTGGATGTGTCAGTCGGTTCCGGGCAGATTTACACCGTAACTCAGTCTAACCTCGGGTCCTTATTGGGCTCAATTCTTAACCACCCACACTGGATAGGTATTGTTGTCACTATTGGACAGCCGGGCGGGTCCGGGCAGATTTACATCACAACTCAATCCAACCTCGTGTTAAGCATATTCGTATTTTCTAAATTTACATATTTGTCTTTATTACTGAATATATGTAAATTTGTCAACAATTAAATGTTATGGCCCACATTCCAAGTTTAACATTTTTGGTATAAGAATTTATACCGTTTAAATGCCACCAATTTTGGCATGTGACAAACATGCCAATTTCATATATTTTTATGTTAAGTTTTACTAATATTTCCAATGTTACCCCGATTAAACATTAGGCTAACAATCTTAGCCTAATTTTCGTTCGCATAGTTTTAACATATAATATTAGGCTAAAAACTTAGCCTAATTTAGCGCACACTAATAAGCATAGGGGAATTCATAAACATAAACATGACATAGGTGTAAACTTGGCATTTTTGGCATAGTTAATATGAACATCATAGGTGTGAACTTGCAAAATAGCCAACATGAATTTCATTGATGTGAACTTGCAAAATAGTCAATATACATATATGTGAATTTGCAACATAGCCTAAATCAATTTACATATATGTGAATTTGCATTGAAATAAGGGTCTAACCAAATAGGTGTCACATGAATTAGCATATGATTTAGACAACATAAGTCTAAACTTGTTTTTAGATCTAGGCATAACATCGAACATCACTGGCACATGACAAGAATATGACATTTTCATAAATATGTATAACTTTATGACAAGGGTGTGAACTAGATCCAATCGCATATCTAATTACAACATGAAACATGTACTAAAGTGGATCTTGACATGGATCCAATTAGGAACTTGCAACTTTTGTATAAACATAGGAGCATGTATATGAACATAACCATTTAGGCATAAAGGTTCTTGCATAAAGTATATACATGAGGTTCTAATCACAAACAACCTATATAATCACATAAACATGAACAATACAACTTGCTTGTGACGTTGTCATTCTAAAAGTACAATAGGATCAACATCAATCTTAATTATACCACAAACATCCCAATTTCATTCATAACACAATCATTTCAATACATAGATACGAATCGACAACGTCGTTACATAATAGCATAATTCCACTTCCAATTTACATCGAATCAAGTCTTAGTTTTATTCTCATCGGAAAAACACTTTACTTACAACGAACGACGAACTTGGATTCTGGATTCTGAATTCTGAATTCTGGATTTGATATGCTTTCCTTTGGGTAGACTAACATTGTTTTGATTCGTGTTTTACTTTATTATTGGCTTGCCTCTAAGCTTTCTAACTGGCGGCCACTCCTAGTTTCTTTCCAGTAGCATAACGGCTTTAGTATTATATTATTTGTGTGAATTTAGGGTTAGACTTGAGTTGTATTTATAGAATTTTAATCTGATTAGATCCCTCGATGAAGCTAGAGTGAATCCAGACCATCCATCTCAAGAGAAGCCAATCAGAAAGTGACATGTAAGCCCTAGTGACTCAGCTAAGCCTCAGAAATCGACCAGAACCTGACCAGACCAGCCAGGGCCTGACCAAGCAGGGTTTATGGCCTGGGCGCACTTGGCAGGTGCGCCAGTGCTAAATTGTACTGGCGCACTTCCCAAGTGCGCCAGTGCAATTTTGTTCTGGCGCACTTCCCAAGTGCGCCAGTGCATTCTGACCCGTTTCTGGTTTTTCTGCCCAACTTCGTTCGTCCATATCTTCTTCATACTGTATCCGTTTTACGCAAAGTCGGACTCTATCTCAAGAAGAATTCCGAGACGAACGCAATGGAGTAACCTATTTCCCTTAATTTCATCATTTAGAATTGATTATACTTTAATTTGTTAAGTTACCGGTAACAGAAAATTCGGGGTGTTACATTCTCCCCTCCTTAAAGGATTTCGTCCCCGAAATCTTCGAGTCTAGGAGAACGTAAGTCCTAACATCCAATCGTCCATCTACTCAACCATCAAACACAGGCGTCCACTGTCTTTAAAAGACTTCTAATGCTTTATGATTATATGCACCGTGTGTGTATATGTCCTCAACTAATGCAAAATCAAGCGGTCTACTGATCCAGTTGACCTCCTTAATGCAAATCATATAAGTGTCATGAGTCCATTATGTATGCAAATTTGTCCTTACTCATAATTCTGCATGAGTGCGCGACCATCAATACAAATGCAATATCCATATGACAACATATCAAGTTTCAACCACATACAAATATGAATACATATATGCATATGCGGTATGATGTGACTGAGCCGATCTAAAAACCTAGGTTGTGTGTGTATATGCATCCACGAGCAACCACTTGCAGCCATCAACCATAATACGTTTCAAATACATGTTTACATCCAAAGGGGTTTCTACCTAAGGAAAAAGGATCATATCGAGAAGATATACCTAAAAAGATAGATACAAGCACAACTTAAGGAAAAAGAGAGGTCAAAGATGTACCCTCAAAAAGAAAAGGTAGGCCGCGCGTATTCTATCCTCAGTTTCCCAAGTCGCGTCTTCCTCGGCGTCGCTCCACTGAACCTTAACGACCTTGACTTCGCGGTTGCGTAGCTTTTTCACTTCAGTTCCTACGATTCGAGTTGGAACTCTCCTCACAGTTGCTTCACGTTCCACTTCGGCTTCTTCTAGAATGCTTGGCTCCACCACTTCCGCTGATTCATGTAGACATTTCCGGAGATGAGAAACGTGAAAGACGTTGTGAATTCCAGCCAATCTTTCAGGCAGCTCTACTCTATAAGCCATTTTCCCAATCTTCTCGATGATAGGGAACGGTCCTACAAATCTTGGTGCTAGCTTTCCTGCGGATCCAAAGCGTACGACTTTCCTTAAAGGGGATACCTTAAGGAAAACCCTGTCCCCAACCTCAAACTCAAGGTCGGTCCTTCTTTTGTCGGCGTAAGATTTTTGTCTGTCTTGGGCAGTCTTCATTCTCCTTCATATCAAGTCCACTTTTTCTGAAGTCTCTCTAATCATGTTTGGCCCAAGTATAATCTTGTCAGTAGACTCCCACCAACAAGTTGGTGATCGGCAAGGTCTTCCATACAAAGCTTCGAAGGGCGCCTTACCGATGGTGGCTTGGTAACTGTTGTTATAGGCGAATTCCACTAAAGGAAGGTGATCCTCCGAAGTCCCTCTGAAGTCAAGAACGCACAGTCTTAGAAGATCTTCTAGTACTCTATTCACCCTTTCTGTCTGACCATCAGTTTGGGGGTAATAGGCTGTGCTCAAGCATAACTGTGTGCCGACAGCTTCTTGTAGACTCCGCCAAAATTCGCTCGTGAAGATGGGGTCTCTGTCACTAACTATGCTGGAGGGTATTCCATGGAGTTGAACTATTTCCTTGAGATAAAGAGAAGACGAAGCAGTCCTTCTACTCTTGATAGGTATAAAGTGGGCGTTTTTAGTAAGCATGTCCACTATCACTCAAATGCTAGTATTGCCTCTTCTTGACCTAAGAAACCCGTCAATGAAGTCCATTGAAATGCTATCCCACTTCCATTGCGGGACTTCTAGAGGATGAAATAGTCCTCTGGGCTTCTTTTGTTCCGCCTTGACCTGTTGGCATGTCACGCACTTAGAAACGAAATCTGCCACGTCCTTCTTCATGTCGCTCCAATAGAAAACTCTCTTTACGTCCTTGTACATCTTGTCTCCACCTGGGTGTATTGTCATCTTGGAATGATGGGTCTCCTCGAGAACCTTCTTCACTAAATCCCTAGCTTGTGGGACGCATAGTCTTCCATCTCGCCTCAGCCAACCCTTATCATCGATGGAATATCTATTGAGGTGGCTGGAAGTTTCACCCCTAATTAGTTTATCAATCACATCCACAAGCTGAGGGTCTTCTCGTTGTGCGGCTCCTATCAAGTCTAAAAGAGTGGGCCGTACTTCTAGGGATGCCAATAAACCAGGTATAAAATCTGAGGAGGGCCTAAAGTCAAAACTGGCTATATACTTCAAGTTTTGCCTTTCTACAAAGAGAGGGCTTAGGGTTAGTTTCTTTCTGCTCAACGCGTCTGCTACTACATTGCCTTTGCCAGGAGTATAGGAAATTTCAAAGTCATACGAGGCAAGGAACCCCATCCACCTTAGTTGCCTCAAGTTAAGATCTTTTTGGGAGAAAAGATACTTCAACGATTTATGGTCAGTATATAATTCGAACTTCTCACCTAGGAGATAATGGCGCCAAGACTTAAGCGCAAAGACAATGGCAGCCAACTCAAGATCGTGGGTTGGGTAGTTCTTTTCATGCACTTTCAATTGTCTTCCGCCATAAGCTACTGCCCTCCCTTCTTGCATCAGAACAGCGCCTGGCCCCGTACTACAAGCATCCGTATATACTGTGAACATTTTGCTTCCATCCGGCAAAGTCAGAACTGGGGCCGTTGTGAGAGCCCTTTTTAATCGTTGGAAAGCAAACTCGCAGTCCAAATCCCAAGTGAACGCCAGATTCTTCTTTGTTAGCCTTGTGAGTGGAGCTGAGATTTTCGCGAAATCCCTAATGAACTTTCGGTAAAAACCGGCAAGCCCAAGAAAGCTTCGAACTTCGGTTGCATTTCTTGGTGTCTTCCAATCTTGCACTGCCACCACTTTCACGGGGTCCACAACCAACCCCACTTTGGACACTATATGCCCCAGAAATCTTACTTCCTTTCTCCAAAAGTGGAAATTGGAGAATTTGGCTTTTAGCTGATGTGCACGGAGAGTATCCATGATCTCTTTCAGATGCTGAGCATGTTCTTCCTCATTCTTTGAGAAGATCAAAATATCGTCTACGAAGACCACCACGAACTTATTGAGGAATTCTATGAACACCCTGCTCATTAGGTCTATGAAATAAGCGGGTGCGTTTGTCAAACCGAAAGGCATGACAAGCCACTCGAAGAAACCGTCTGGGGTTCTGAACGCCGTTTTATCAATGCTATCTTCGGCTACCCTTAGCTGATGGAACCCAGTAGTCAGATCAAGTTGGGAGAAGACCGACGCACCTACAAGCTGATCAAACAAATCGTCTATTTGGGGAAGCGGGTGTCTATTCTTTTTAGTCAACTTGTTTAGATCCCTATAGTCCACACAAAGACATAGCGAACCATCTGCTTTGGTGGTGAACACCATTGGAGCACCCCATTCTGAGATACTCCTTCTTATAAACCCCTTCTCGAGAAGCTCCTTAACTTGCTTACTGAGCTCCTTTCTCTCCTTTGGAGCCATGTGTCTAACAGGCAGAGCTACGGGCTTTGCATTATCAACAAGATATATGTGGAAGTCTATTTCCCGCTTCGGAGGTAAGCCTTTCACCTCTTCAAAGACATCCGGATATTCCCGGACTACTCTAACCGACTGCAAATTCTCAACAGAGGCGTCAAGCGACTCTAGATAACTAAGCATAATAGCATTCAAGGGATTACAAGAAATTTCTAGAGTGTTACTGAGCCGAGTCAAGAGCCTAACCACTCTTTTCTCACAATCAAGAATGGCACCATTACTGGATAACCAGTCCATGCCTAAGATCAGTCCATACCCTGAGAAGCCCAAAACAAAGGCACTACATCTAAATTCAACACTTAGAATAGAGATTTTCAAATCCAAGCAAACCATCGACAAATAAGCCGAGCCCCCAATAGGATTTGAAACAACCAAGGGATCTTCTACCATACAAGTGTCTAGGTGCAGAGATTCTACTAAAGCAGATGAAATAAAGGAGTGTGACGCACCAGAATCAAAGAGAGTGCGAACTGGATGATCATATAGATAAACTAAGCTTTCTAAAGAAATATTTCTACCTCGTTCCTGTGGAGGTGCCACCAGCGCGTGAACTTGTCCTCCTGAGGGAGATCCATTCCTCTGTCCCTGCCCCCGCTTCTTTGGGCAGTCCTTAGCTAAGGGTCCAGTCTCGCCACAACTGAAGCAACCACCATTCATCTTTGCCTTCTTCTTTCTGCAGTTTTTTGCTATATGTCCCCAATGCCACAGAAATTGCACTTTCTCTTTTCACGGGATTTGTTGTTCTTCCCGCCTTTCTTGAAGTCTGTTTTCTTAGCCTGTAAACCCTCTTTCTTTTCTTGAGGCACTTCCGCCTTTGCCTCTTTCTTGCCTTTATCTTCCTCGTGTAGCAGCGCCATGTCCACCAAGCTTTCATAGGTCGCCCCCATGGGTATATGGGTCATAGCAAGGCTGTGTAGAGGCTCATTTAGGACTTTGACGAAGCGAAGGGCCTTCTTGTGTTGGGTGTTTACTAAATCAAGCCCAAATCTGGCCAACTGATTAAACTGATTGACATACTCCCTGATCGTCATACTCCCTTGCTTAAGAGTTAGGAACTTCTCCATCTGTAGACTTCTGTCAGCTTGGGAGAGGAATTTCATCTCAAACCTTGTCCTGAAATCTTCCCATGTTTCCACTGGCCTCTCCGCATGCGTAACTTCCCACCAATAGGAAGCTTCATCCTTGAGCAACCACACTGCTAGTTGTTTCTTTTGCCTATCATCAACGTCGAAGATAACGAATAAATCTTCGGTCTCTTTCAGCCAGTTCCTTGCTGCCATAAATGATTCAGTTCCATAAAAGTCCTTTCCTCCCATAGCCTTGAAGTCTCTACACGTCTTAGCAAAAGTGTTCCCACGAGGAGGAGGAGGAGGGGGAGGACGAACCGCTGCCACTGTAGGAGGAGGAATGTCTGCTGGTCCCGCACCATTTGCCCTAGCCTCTAGGTACCTTCGGAACCAGCCAGGGATCGGTACTCCTTCTGGAAGGTTAAGATCTCCAGACATGCTGGAACAAAAAGGAAAGTATTCAAGATAAAGGGATAGAGGGATAGTGCATATGGCTCTGGGGAATTATGCCTTTTAAAAACAACAATTTTTTTTTTGAAAAAGATGCTTCTTTAAACTTCTTTTTGAAAATAGTTTCAAAATTTTTTATCTAGTCTGGTAAAACCTATGCTCTGATACCAAGTGAAACACCCCACCCTCCATTAAGGTCACTCACAAAGGGAATGCCTTAACTTTGGTGGAGGTTTGTAAGTAAAAGTCACAGATAAAACACAAGACAGATATAAATACATATATTTATAAGCAGCGGAAAACAACAGACTTTTTATTTCATAAATACGTGTTCGTACAAAACATTTCCATAACTGTCATAATAACTCCCAAAACATTACATCATCATTTCTGTCTTGGTTATTAAATAAAGAAGCATAAAACATAATTAAAACTGCATAAATCCCCATGATTGTGTCCAACAGCCATAGCCAAAGCAAGAGAGTCCAAACCATACATCTACTATCTTGAAGCTTTTAAAGAATCTGACTAAGCTGTGTTGTTTCCTCCCTGTCGACCTGGGGGGGGGGAACAGAAGAAAAGAAGACGAAAGAAAATAGGGTCAGACATAAAGCCTGGTAAGTCTAGTGACTCTTCAGTATGAGAATAAGAATAAGGGCATGATAGGTATAAACTGGAAACAGGAGAGTATCATAAACTAAGTTAAAGTAGTTTTGAAACGAAGATACTATCGCACCCCACACTATATCTCTGCACCTACATGCATTAGTTCTAAACTGGCACCCCATGCTGAGGGTGAAGTGATCCCCTTATTTTAACGATCGACTCCTACTCGCATAATTACATGTGTCTTACGGCCCCCAAACATTGTAGATAACTATGTTGGCCCCACCATGGGGTGTATCAAGTCCCATGGTGGCAACCCGACACAATACTTAGAATGCATAGGTTATACTACTGGTGCCCCCAGTGCCCTGTTTGTCTGCTCCAAAGTGTGTGCACACCCGCACTCCGTTAGAACCCACACTGTTGCACCCACCGCCGTTGCTTTGACCGCTTACAATCAGCCCAGTAATCGTGCCCCCACCCTGCCTAGTTTCAGGGTACCATGATACCTAATTAGGTTACTGCTGAAATGGGTCCCCGTTACTAGGGTTTTCTAGTCAAACATGTTAAGCGGTTAAGTGTCTGTATTTACCTAACCCCACCCATCAATTTCATTAACATGTTGAATTGGTTAAGTGTTTTAGTTAACTTAACCCTACCATCCTGACTTGTCTGTCCTTAGCCTTTTAAAGCACCGACCACTCACATTAGACAGATACTGTTACGGTTACTGGATGTGTCAATCAGTTCCGGGCAGATTTACACCGTAACTCAGTCTAACCTCGGGTCCTTATTGGGCTCAATGCTTAACCACCCACATTGGATAGGTATTGTTGTGACTACTGGACAGCCGGGCGGGTCCAGGCAGATTTACATCATAACTCAATCCAACCTCGTGTTAAGCATATTCGTATATTCTAAATTTACATATTTGTCTTTATTACTGAATATATGTAAATTTGTCAACAATTAAATGTTATGGCCCACATTCCAAGTTTAACATTTTTGGTATAAGAATTTATACTGTTTAAATGTCACCAATTTTGGCATGTGACAAACATGCCAATTTCATATATTTTTATGTCAAGTTTTACTAATATTCCCAACGTTACCCCGATTAAACATTAGTGTAACAACCCGGATTTTTACAACATGCTAAGACAAGAATCAAGGCAGAATTTAATTTTAAAATCTGAATCAAGGGAAACGGGCTAAGCCATTGCGTTCGTCTCGGAAAAATACGCGAAATAGAGTCCGAGTTTTCGAAAATCGGAGTCCGTATGAAGAAGATATGGACGAACGAAGTTAGGCAGAAAAACCGAAAACAAGCCAGAATGCACTGGCGCACTTGTGAAGTGCGCCAGCACAAAAATACACTGGCTCACTTGGGAAGTGCGCCCGTGTCGAGCCAGAAACCTGCACAGCTTTCTGGCTTGACCCTGGCTGTCCTGGTGCACCTGTTTTGGTTCTCTGGTCTGTTCTGCTGGCCTGTGACGATTTTTGATGGTTTAGATCTAAACTAGGGTTAATCCTATGGCCTAAACTAGCTCCTACTTCTATAAAAACACCCTAAGACCTAGCCTAAATCACTAAAAACCATCCTAACAACTAAGTGCTACCAAAATCTATCTTGATCATGGCCTCCATCTCCAACTTCAAGAGCCTATGCATTCAAACTAGATCCAAGACGAAGGTGCAAGCTTTCTACACCAAATCAAGGGTTTTGATCATCGTCTCAACATGGATTCTTCGACAAGACGATTCATGCTCCTAAATATCTAAGCCTCGCTATGTAAGTTCTAGCTACTTCTAGATCTAAACGGTAGTTTTAATGATGGCATGGAATAAAATGCGATGAAACATAAGTATGCTAGCCTATGTGAACTTAGTCATTGCCCCTTTCTTGAAACTATGACCTTGGGCTATGTTTTAGCGACTAAATCATGTTACACAAGTTGCATTTGTCTTAGTTTATCATGCAAGTTCGAATCTTTACTTAGGAAATGTTAGCATGAACCCTTGGGAACCATTTTGACTTGTGAACTACTTGCATGAACTTGATTTGGGGCTTATGCATGTTAAGGAACCTAAACCCCTCATGATTATCAACATGCATATGATGAACCTATTATGCACATGTTAGGATTTCCACCCTATGTCACCATTTCCATGATAATCACCCTTTTTGCTAGATTTGGAATCATACATGTTTGAGGCCTATAATGCATATGCTAGTTGAGTGGTACACCTTGGTCTCAAATTGCACCATGATTGACTTGAACCCATCTTTGACATCTTATACCCATCCTTGTTATATTATTCCTACTATGTTGTCTCGCTTTCATTTGCGTTGGGAATACGATTTGGGTAGTCTAGGCAAACGTGAATATGACATGAAAACATGACTTGGAATATGACTTGAAAACTTGACATAGAATATTGGCATAGATTATACATGAGAACATGTTTATGATAAACTTGGACATGACACGTAGTAAAACATGAAAGTGGCCAACTCGAGGTTGGGTTGAGTTTGTAGCATAAATCTACCCGGAACCGACCGGCTTAACTAGTGGCTACAAACAATAGGACCCAATGTGAGTAGTTGGTCATATCGCACTTAAAACCCGAGGTTAGACTAGGTTGTGGTGTAAAGCTACCCGGACCCGCCCGGCTTAACTAGTAACCACAACAAAGTCTAATGTGAGAGGTTGGGGTGCATTAAGTTAATTAATGCCACATGATAAGGTTAAGTTAATTTGACTAATGACACTTAACCGATATGACATGAATGGGTAGGTTAAGTGAAACCGAACTTGATTTCTTAATGACACTTAACCATTATAATACGGTTAGGGGATGGGGTTAAGTTAACCTATACTTATCTAATCCGATTCGATAATTTGATGAGGTTAAGTTAACCAACACTTAACCAATCTAGCTTTGATAATTCAATGGGGTTAAGTTAACCAACACTTAACCAATCTAATTCGATGACTTGATGAGGTTAAGTTAAACTACACTTAACCAATCTAAACTCGATAATTTGATGAGGTTAAGTTAAACTACACTTAACCAATCTAAACTCGATAATTTGATGGGGTTAAGTTAAACACTTAACCAATCTAAACTTGATAATTCAATGAGATTAAGTAACTTACACTTAACCAATTTTATTTGATAATTCAATAGGGTTAAGTTAACCAATACTTAACCAATTTGACTCGATAATTCCATGGGGTTAAGTTGACCTACACTTAACCAATTTGGCAAGATAATTTGATAGGGTTAAGTCACGAACCCCTTGAATATACTTAACCAATCCGACAGGATGATTTGATAGGGTTAAGTCATGAACCGCTTGGTATACTTAACCAACTTGACACATGGTTTGTAGGACTAAGTCTTGGACTTGAATACTTAGCCAATTTTGATATGATTTGTAGGCGGGTTAAGTCATGAATTCGAATGACAACACTTAACCCATTAGACAAAGCCCTAGTTCAGGGGACTAAGTGTAAAACCGTAGTTAACAAGGATAACGGGGAAAAGGAACTAAGTGATAAACCTTAGTTAAGGATAACTAAGTAATAATTCTTAGTCAAGGAAGTTGGACCAGTTCCTAAATAGATGAGTAACCCGATTCGGTAGGTCGTCGCTTCAGCAAATACACGAGGTGGAGCAATATCTGATTTAGATAAAGGCTCCAACGAACTGGGTGACGAAGCGGTAGCTTCAGGGAACGTGAGGATACTCTTGGTATCCCTCTGTGAGGTTGCGGATGGTCCACGAAACCTGGGCTCACAGAGGTTAAGGTCTGCGGTAGAAGAACCAAGGGTATGCCTTGGTTGCTATGCGAGCAACCTAAAGACTGGGGTGGATTAGCGTGGGGTCGACAATATTTTTACGGTAGCCCTAGATAGCACATCGTCGGCCACCTACCATCTTTAGTCAATCGTGGACGTACGGAAAGGCAGAGAACACCCAACAGACCATATCTGCTATCTAGGTATGGGTGAGGTTGGCCGTCCGGGAAGGGGGCATCGATGGCCTTAGTGTAGTTCTCATACATGACTTTTCTTGTTTTGCCTTTCAGTAGTTGAGGGAGGGGTCACGTGGGACCATAGCCACAGATACAAAAACAGACCTTGATATCTGCATCGGCAGATGACTTAAAACTCCCGACCGAGTTCCGTATTTCTTGATTTGCCCTGGCACGGAACTCGGATGGCACATTGAGATACATGTGCGTCTAGACATGGAAAATGATTCACGATTCATACGTGGGATAAAAGGGCGCGGATGACGGGTAGCATAATCCCTAGTAGCCCTAGGTGGCTAAAATCCAAACCGAGATACGAAAACGTTCATTAGGTAGCATAATCCCCAGCGGTCCTAAGTGGCATAAACCCTAGGTGAACACGCGATAGTTCATGGTAAGAAAACATAACCAGACCAAGGGTAGCAGTCCAAAACAACTTCAAGGATAAAATGGTACTACGTTGAGGTGGTATAGATTTACATGGGAAAGCCCGTACGGCCTACGGCAAAGGACTGAACTTATACATAGAAAGAAACATACGAGTTGGGAAAAACCTACATATGCTATATATTAGGTTGACATGGACCACTACATGACATTGGGCAAGGGACATTCATAGTTAACACATGACGCGGGTTGGGATACTAGTACGAGAGGTGCAGAGAAAATATACATGATAAATACCGTGGGATGTTATACATGATAAATACCGTGGGATGTTATACATGATAGATACCTTGGGATAGTATACTTGATAGAAACTTGACAATGTGATACCTTGATTTATCTTGACACCGTAGTTTATCATGATACCTTAGTTCATCGTGCTACAGTAGTTCATCCAGTTATCTTGGTTTAGCTTATCTATCTTGCCGTCATCCTTATGTTTACTTTTAGTTTATGCATGTCATGTTACCTTTACCTATTTTTATACTGGAAGTAGATAGGACTTACCAGTCTTTATGACTGACCCCGTTTTGTTTCGTCTCTTTGTCTTCCGTTTCCTCCCCAGGTTTTCAGGGAGGAAACACTGTTATTTAGTTCGGACCTCTTATGCTTGAAGTTCATCATGTATAGCTTGGTCTTCTCTTGGCTATGGCTGCTTCACCGCTTTATTTTGGGGGATAATATATGAAAAGGTTTTATGCTTCTTTACTATTGCAAGAAAGGTTTTAATGTATTCTGGTGTAAAAGGCTTTAGACCTTATTTTATAAGGTAATGAATTTTTTATACTTCCGCTGTTTTATATATGTTCTGTCTTGTAATATTTCTGTGCTTGTTTACCTCGATAATGCTTCACCAAACCTAGTGCATTCCCTTTGTGAGTGACCCTAGCGGAGGTGGGGTGTTACATTTTGTATCAGAGCAGAAGGTTACCAGGCTGGGCAAAAGTTTTTAAAACCTTCTAAAAACTATTTGAGAAACCATTTACAAAGAAGCATTTTTCAAGAAAGGTTTTATTTTTAAAGGCTATTCCCCAAAAGCCATTAGTACTATCCTTTGTTTCCTTGATCGAGTCTCTTTTCCTTTCCTTCCTCCATCCGTAGTCAGAGTAGTTCTAACTGCGACTAATCCTTGTCTAGCTAAGTAAGTGTTTTCCACGCGATGGAGGTAGTCCTCGAGAGACCTGTTGTCGTGCTATAAGGAAGGATAATAAGAGCAAGGATAAAGGACACGAGCTTAAAGATAAGCAACTTGTTGATATGGCTTAATCCACAAAGGAGGGAAAAAGGTGAACAATAAAACCCATGACGAGAGAGTATCTTTGGCATGGTAAAACGGGACGCATAGTTAAGTGTTATGGGACGAGGACAAGATCATCGAGAGGGCAATTGTATGCTCTCATTTCTAGCGTACCTAAGAGGGATGGTACCGTTTCTGTTGAAGGTTTAGCCTTTCTTTTCTATCATCCTGTATAGACTTTGTCTTGATCATCGCATCATTTAAGTCTACTTCGATAGTTGAGTCTCTGCACCTTAGTACTAGCGTGGTAGAGGATCCCATTTTTGTCTCAAATCCTGTAGGAGGATCGGTCCATTTATTCATGACTTGTTTGGAATTGAGAGTGTAAATGCCAGGTGTTGAGATTAGAATCAATGCTTCTATTGTTGAGCTATGGATGGATTCTAGGGATGAAGTGGTTATCCAGTAAGGGATGCCATTCTCGGTCTTGAAAGGAGGGTAGTTAAACTCTTAACTTGCCTCGGTAATACCCTCGAAGTCTCGTATAACATTTGGGTTCTGTCATGGTTAGTTACCTAGAATCTCTTGATGCATTTATTGGAAATCTCTGATCCGATCGAGTAATGTTCACCAATAAGGTGGATGGTTCATCCCGCTTAAGCATGGGTTATAGGAATCACCCTAGTAAGTGCACGTGGTAACATGGATTGGCATCGGTAAATGAGATCCAGAATTCACTAGTGAATTTTGGAGAGCTTGCATGAGTACGCAAATATGTTGAGCCGAGCATACTAGGGAAAGAGTAAGTGAAAGTGAAACGAGAGGCGACAGTGAAATGAGTTCCAACTCATACCTTGGAAATAGGAATCAAGGAGCTACGAAGTCATGAAGTCAAAGGAGGTCAAGGCACAATGGAATTAAGCTCATGGAAATGCGGCTTAGACACGCGCATCATGTCTCTTTTTAAGAGTATATCTTTGATCCTTGGTTCATCCGTAGAGCTTACTTGCATGCTATCGCTTGGTGGATATCCTCTCGGTCCTGTTTCTGTTACAAACCCCGCAAGGAGTTTGTCTTGTTTATCTCCTCGATCTTATCTTGGGAACCTTAGATAGAACTCTATGGATGTAAACATGTATTTGAAACATGTTATGATTGATATGGTTGCAAATGGTTGCAAGTGGTTGCTCGTGGATGCGCGAATACACATTAGATACTAGATTGACGCGGTCACGTTTCACGTTGCATATGCACGAGTATTTATACTTGTTTATGGATGAAATTGAATATGTTATCATGTGGATGTTGCATGTGGATGAATGGTTGTGCACACATATAGTGTTTATATGACTAGGACTATTTGCATACATGTTGGTCTCATGGCACTAAACATATTTTGCATTAGAAAGATCATTCAGGCCTGATCATTAGCATTAGCTAAGGAACATATACACACACTTTCTGCATGTGTTCATAAAGCATTAGGAGTATTTTAAGGACCATGGTTGCCTGTAGATGATGTTTTGAGTAGATGGATGATGGATGGTAGGATACGTTCTTCCTAACTTGGAGATTTCAGGGACGAAATCCTTTAAGTTAGGGAGAATGTAACAACCCGGATTTTTACAACATGCTAAGACAAGAATCAAGGCAGAATTTAATTTTAAAATCTGAATCAAGGGAAAAGGGCTGTGCCATTGCGTTCGTCTCGGAAAAATACGCGAAATAGAGTCCGAGTTTTCGAAAATCGGAGTCCGTATGAAGAAGATATGGACGAACGAAGTTAGGCAGAAAAACCGAAAACAAGCCAGAATGCACTGGCGCACTTGTGAAGTGCGCCAGCACAAAAATACACTGGCGCACTTGGGAAGTGCGCCCGTGTCGAGCCAGAAACCTGCACAGCTTTCTGGCTTGACCCTGGCTGTCCTGGTGCACCTGTTTTGGTTCTCTGGTCTGTTCTGCTGGTCTGTGACGATTTTTGATGGTTTAGATCTAAACTAGGGTTAATCCTATGGCCTAAACTAGCTCCTACTTCTATAAAAACACCCTAAGACCTAGCCTAAACCACTAAAAACCATCCTAACAACTAAGTGCTGCCAAAATTTATCTTGATCATGGCCTCCATCTCCAACTTCAAGAGCCTATGCATTCAAACTAGATCCAAGACGAAGGTGCAAGCTTTCTACACCAAATCAAGGGTTTTGATCATCGTCTCAACATGGATTCTTCGACAAGACGATTCATGCTCCTAAATCTCTAAGCCTCGCTATGTAAGTTCTAGCTACTTCTAGATCTAAACGGTAGTTTTAATGATGGCATGGAATAAAATGCGATGAAACATAAGTATGCTAGCCTATGTGAACTTAGTCATTGCCCCTTTCTTGAAACTATGACCTTGGGCTATGTTTTAGCGACTAAATCATGTTACACAAGTTGCATTTGGCTTAGTTTATCATGCAAGTTAGAATCTTTACTTAGGAAATGTTAGCATGAACCCTTGGGAACCATTTTGACTTGTGAACTACTTGCATGAACTTGATTTGGGGCTTATGCATGTTAAGGAACCTAAACCCCTCATGATTATCAACATGCATATGATGAACCTATTATGCACATGTTAGGATTTCCACCTTATGTCACCATTTCCATGATAATCACCCTTTTTGCTAGATTTGGAATCATACATGTTTGAGGCCTATAATGCATATGCTAGTTGAGTGGTACACCTTGGTCTCAAATTGCACCATGATTGACTTGAACCCATCTTTGACATCTTATACCCATCCTTGTTATATTATTCCTACTATGTTGTCTCACTTTCATTTGTGTTGGGAATACGATTTGGGTAGTCTAGGCAAACGTGAATATGACATGAAAACGTGACTTGGAATATGACTTGAAAACTTGACATAGAATATTGGCATAGATTATACATGAGAACATGTTTATGATAAACTTGGACATGACACGTAGTAAAACATGAAAGTGGCCAACTCGAGGTTGGGTTGAGTTTGTAGCATAAATCTACCCGGAACCGACCGACTTAACTAGTGGCTACAAACAATAGGACCCAATGTGAGTAGTTGGTCATATCGCACTTAAAACCCGAGGTTAGACTAGGTTGTGGTGTAAAGCTACCCGGACCCGCCCGGCTTAACTAGTAACCACAACAAAGTCTAATGTGAGAGGTTGGGGTGCATTAAGTTAATTAATGCCACATGATAAGGTTAAGTTAATTTGACTAATGACACTTAACCGATATGACATGAATGGGTAGGTTAAGTGAAACCGAACTTGATTTCTTAATGACACTTAACCATTATAATACGGTTAGGGGATGGGGTTAAGTTAACCTATACTTATCTAATCCGATTCGATAATTTGATGAGGTTAAGTTAACCAACACTTAACCAATCTAGCTTTGATAATTCAATGGGGTTAAGTTAACCAACACTTAACCAATCTAATTCGATGACTTGATGAGGTTAAGTTAAACTACACTTAACCAATCTAAACTCGATAATTTGATGAGGTTATGTTAAACTACACTTAACCAATCTAAACTCGATAATTTGATGGGGTTAAGTTAAACACTTAACCGATCTAAACTTGATAATTCAATGAGATTAAGTAACTTACACTTAACCAATTTTATTTGATAATTCAATAGGGTTAAGTTAACCAATACTTAACCAATTTGACTCGATAATTCCATGGGGTTAAGTTGACCTACACTTAACCAATTTGGCAAGATAATTTGATAGGGTTAAGTCACGAACCCCTTGAATATACTTAACCAATCCGACAGGATGATTTGATAGGGTTAAGTCATGAACCGCTTGGTATACTTAACCAACTTGACACATGGTTTGTAGGACTAAGTCTTGGACTTGAATACTTAGCCAATTTTGATATGATTTGTAGGCGGGTTAAGTCATGAACTCGAATGACAACACTTAACCCATTAGACAAAGCCCTAGTTCAGGGGACTAAGTGTAAAACCGTAGTTAACAAGGATAACGGGGAAAAGGAACTAAGTGATAAACCTTAGTTAAGGATAACTAAGTAATAATTCTTAGTCAAGGAAGTTGGACCAGTTCCTAAATAGATGAGTAACCTGATTCGGTAGGTCGTCGCTTCAGCAAATACACGAGGTGGAGCAATATCTGATTTAGATAAAGGCTCCAACGAACTGGGTGACAAAACGGTAGCTTCGGGGAACGTGAGGATACTCTTGGTATCCCTCTGTGAGGTTGCGGATGGTCCACGAAACCTGGGCTCACAGAGGTTAAGGTCTGCGGTAGAAGAACCAAGGGTATGCCTTGGTTGCTGTGCGAGCAACCTAAAGACTGGGGTGGATTAGCGTGGGGTCGGCGATTTTTTTACGGTAGCCCTAGATAGCACATCGTCGGCCACCTACCATCTTTAGTCAATCGTGGACGTACGGAAAGGCAGAGAACACCCAACAGACCATATCTGCTATCTAGGTATGGGTGAGGTTGGCTGTCCGGGAAGGGGGCATCGATGGCCTTAGTGTAGTTCTCATACATGACTTTTCTTGTTTTGCCTTTCAGTAGTTGAGGGAGGGGTCACGTGGGAACATAGCCACGGATACAAAAACAGACCTTGATATCTGCATCGGCGGATGACTTAAAACTCCCGACCGAGTTCCGTATTTCTTGATTTGCCCTGGCACGGAACTCGGATGGCACATTGAGATACATGTGCGTCTAGACATGGAAAACGATTCACGATTCATACGTGGGATAATAGGGCGCGGATGACGGGTAGCATAATCCCTAGTAGCCCTAGGTGGCTAAAACCCAAACCGAGATACGAAAACGTTCATTAGGTAGCATAATCCCCAGCGGTCCTAAGTGGCATAAACCCTAGGTGAACACGCGATAGTTCATGGTAAGAAAACATAACCAGACCAAGGGTAGCAGTCCAAAACAACTTCAAGGATAAAATGGTACTACATTGAGGTGGTATAGATTTACATGGGAAAGCCCGTACGGCCTACGGCAAAGGACTGAACTTATACATAGAAAGAAACATACGAGTTGGGAAAAACCTACATATGCTATATATTAGGTTGACATGGACCACTACATGACATTGGGCAAGGGACATTCATAGTTAACACATGACGCGGGTTGGGATACTAGTACGAGAGGTGCAGAGCAAATATACATGATAAATACCGTGGGATGTTATACATGATAAATACCGTGGGATGTTATACATGATAGATACCTTGGGATAGTATACTTGATAGAAACTTGACAATGTGATACCTTGATTTATCTTGACACCGTAGTTTATCATGATACCTTAGTTCATCTTGCTACAGTAGTTCATCCAGTTATCTTGGTTTAGCTTATCTATCTTGCCGTCATCCTTATGTTTACTTTCAGTTTATGCATGTCATGTTACCTTTACCTGTTTTTATACTGGAAGTAGATAGGACTTACCAGTCTTTATGACTGACCCCATTTTGGTTCGCCTCTTTGTCTTCAGTTCCCCCCCCCCCCAGGTTTTCAGGGAGGAAACACTGTTATTTAGTTCGGACCTCTTATGCTTGAAGGTCATCATGTATAGCTTGGTCTTCTCTTGGCTATGGCTGCTTCACCGCTTTATTTTGGGGGATAATTTATGAAAAGGTTTTATGCTTCTTTACTATTGCAAGACAGGTTTTAATGTATTCTGATGTAAAAGGCTTTAGACCTTATTTTATAAGGTAATGAAATTTGTTTTACTTCCGCTGTTTTATATATGTTATGTCTTGTAATATTTCTGTGCATGTTTACCTCGATAATGCTTCACCAAACCTAGTGCATTCCCTTTGTGAGTGACCCTAGCGGAGGTGGGGTGTTACAATTAGGCTAACAATCTTAGCCTAATTTTCGTTCGCATAGTTTTAACATATAATATTAGGCTAAAAACTTAGCCTACTTTAGCGCACACAAATAGGCATAAGGGAATTCACAAACATAAACATGACATAGGTGTAAACTTGACATTTTTTGCATAGTCAATATGAACATCATAGGTGTGAACTTGCAAAATAGCCAACATGAATGTCATAGATGTGAACTTGCAAAATAGTCAATATACATATATGTGAATTTGCAACATAGCCTAAATCAATTTACATATATGTGAATTTGCATTGAAATAAGGGTCTAACCAAATAGGTGTCACATGAATTAACATATGATTTAGACAACATAAGTCTAAACTTGTTTTTGGATCTAGGCATAACATTGAACATCATTGGCACATGACAAGAATATGACATTTTCATAAATATGTTTATCTTTATGACAAGGGTGTGAACTAGATCCAATCGCATATCTAATTACAACATGAAACATGTACTAAAGTGGATCTTGACATGGATCCAATTAGGAACTTGCAACTTTTGTATAAACATAGGGGCATGTATATGAACATAACCATTTAGGCATAAAGGTTCTTGCATAAAGTATATACATGAGGTTCTAATCACAAACAACCTATATAATCACATAAACATGAACTATACAACTTGCTTGTGATGTTGTTCTCATTCTAAAAGTACAATAGGATCAACATCAATCTTAATTATACCAAAAACATCCCAATTTCATTCGCAACACAATCATTTCAATACATAGATATGAATCGACAACGTCGTTACATTATAGCACAATTCCACTTCAAATTTACATTGAATCAAGTCTTAGTTTTATTCTCATCGAAAAAATCACTATACTTACAACGAACGACGAACTTGGATTCTGAATTCTGGATTTGATATGCTTTCCTTTGGGTAGACTAATGTTGTTTTGGTTCATATTTTACTTTATTATTGGCTTGTCTCTAAGCTTTCTAACTGGCAGCCACTCCTAGTTTCTTTCCAGCAGCATGACGACTTTAGTATTATATTATTTGTGTGAATTTAGGGTTAGACTTGAGTTGTATTTATAGAATTTTAATCTGATTAGAGCCATCGATGAAGCTAGAGTGAATCCAGAACATCCATCTCAAGAGAAGCCAATCAGAAAGTGACATGTAAGCCCTAGTGACTCAGCCAAGCCTCAGAAATCGACCAGAACCAGACCAGGCCAGCCAGGGCCTGACCAAGCAGGGTTTCTGGCATGGGCGCACTTGGCAGGTGCGCCAGTGCTAAATTGTACTGGCGCACTTCCCAAGTGCGCCAGTGCAATTTTGTTCTGGCGCACTTCCCAAGTGCGCCAGTGCATTCTGACCCGTTTCTGGTTTTTCTGCCCAACTTCGTTCGTCCATATCTTCTTCATACTATATCCGTTTTACGCAAACTCGGACTCTATCTCAAGCAGAATTCCGAGACGAACGCAATGGCGTAACCCATTTCCCTTAATTCCATCATATAGAATTGATTATACTTTAATTTGTTAAGTTATCGGTAATAGAAAATTCGGGGTGTTACACGACCCCCTAATAAAATCGTGACATCGCCACCAGTACAAGGAATCGCACCTCCCCCTCAAATGATATGATTTGGTCCCTAAGGCCGGAGTTGATGTAGTTGCTTCCAGGAGATGAACATCGCAAAAAGAAGAATAATGACACTCTCCTCGCCACCTATCTCTGCTTGTATAACCCGTCATGCCAATACCTAGCCTGCGACCTAGAAAATTATGGCTCCAATATTGATGTCTCACCCCTAAAACTGACATAGGTAAATAGAGATTTTGAAGATGAGTTTAACTATGATAGTTTTCTAGTTAATCATTGAAAATATTGTTTGATTTTCATTTTTGAAGATGGTAGAAAGGGAGGCCATGATTTTTTTAATGGAACAATAATTTGGGTTTTTGAGAGAGAAGGGAATAGGGTTGGGTCTATTTCCTATAGCCAACAAATGATAATTTAATTATTGTTTTATTCTTACAATTCAAATCCTTCTTTCTATCACAAAAGAAAATTGACATGCGTTTTACCTCGCCACAATCAAATGACTCATCCAAACGCTGCGAAACTTTATGGCGTGCATCAATACAATGATATGGTTATGAGGGCACAAGTTTCGTTGTAATCTGAGACTGTTGCCCGAAACGATAATTTTACGCATGTTTTGAGATGGTTTTGGCCCTAAAGTCTTCCGATCTCGAAATGTAGCAATCCTTGCACTTCTATTCATGTAACGAACCATACAAACTCGTTGGAACTAGCCTCGAGTCCTAATTCGAAAGTTTATGAAAAATCACCTATTGAAACCATCAATCGAATAATTAACGATCAATATTTAAGTAAAATATTTAAATGTCCAATCTTTAAAATATGGGTCTTTACATTCTTCCTCCCTTAAAGGATTTCTTGCCTGAAATCCTTAAGGACAAATCAACATAAACCAAAGAAATTCTTCCTTATCGCTCTCAACAACGACCATTAAAGCGATTATAACAAAATAAATTGACTCAGAATTTGGCATGGAGCCAATATTCTCGTTCCTTTGTACTGCCACAATTAATCTCAGGATCGATGAATCCAAGCCAAACACCTAACTTGTACACTTATTTTCCAAGCTAGTAGACATTGGAAAATAAAAGTGACAACTTATTATTTGCAGTATAATTCAGCATAGCATCACATATTAAATTTCTTTCCAAATATGGCAAATTCACGGAAAATTTCGGCAACATCTCCCGTGTATGGCTTGATCCGAAAATACCCAAAATTATCATGCAAGGCTCATCCCAACAAAAGAAAACAAAAGCCCAAAAGAGGCTACCCAAACATAGGGTGAAAATCACCAAAATGCACCAAATGGAAAAAAACCATAACTCTACATCTGCTGCATACCTCTTTTTAAGTAAGCTTAGCATTTAGATGCAAATAAAAGCAAATTAACATCCAAATAAATCAAATCTTTTTTATTTGTATCTGGGCATGTATTCAACAAGAGGATTACACACAATAGTGGAAATAACAACAAGGAGATAAATATGTTAAATAAATTATCCCGCGTGCCTAATAATCGTAGAAATATAAATAAACATGTGAGCATCATCTATAATCAAACATGAATGAAAACAATTGCAAACATAGAAAATAACTCCCATACCAACCCTAGCATGTAGGATACTAACCTAACTAATACAAGACATCCAATATTAAATTTATTCCGTATATGACCTGACGACCTAGTTGTCATTTCAAAAATAGAGAATAGCAATCTAGCATCTCTCGTCAATAAATCGAATATGATTTGACCGCTGTCATATTATTCCTAATTTCCATGGCAACATATTGATGAAAACCATTGACAACCATTCCCACATCCATTTGGAAATCTCACAGAAAACTATCTGATCCATCTCATTTAGCTATAGCAAGCTGACATGGCATTCATTATAAAATAAATGCGCAACTAACCCCTTCTCATGTAGTTGAAAAAAAAACACTCATTCCATATGGAACCAACCATCATGGTTGAGTCCATACTACCTCAACTCGAGTTACGGAATCATAACCAGTAATAACGCTGACATTCACTAATGGAATGTCGCTTCGGAACTGGTACATCTCAAACTCAACACACATGAACAACTACATCTCCTATACATGCTTATAGGAAATTGTAAACACATAGAAGGCCAAGAGTTACAACCGTTACCATATATAAAGGTTGAGATACTTTTTGGGAAGAGAAATCCTGATGATGTAACATCACCAAAGACTCTAGTCTTCTTGCTAATAAGTAGTGTCTCCGACTCACCAAAATAAACAGTATCACCATTGACACCAAATCAGGAGTCAAATACTCCTTCCCACAAGATTTAGGTTATCGACTAAAAAATGATAACCCTCCATTTGGAGACAAACCGCACTTAAATCATTTACACAATCAACTGAGTACCATCGCCTTCTCGTATCCGCTCCAAATGAGAAACCAACACACTTATGGGTCAAATCTAACTTCCAAACCATCCTAGATCTTATAGGACTCACAAGGACATTCAACACGAGAAGACGTGACCCCAGCACTTTACTTTCCTCACTGAAAAGTGAAATTCCAACAAACTTACTAATATATGTGTTTCCTCAACACCTAAAACACTAACTCCAGACTTGTGCATCCTTTTCGCCTATAGGAAAATGAAAATAAAATCGAATTACACATGTGAAACTCTTCCAAGTGATATCTCAAAACATGATTCGAGCAATAGATAAAATATGTTGACATGTTGGTTAGCTCGAGCAACCCAACAACCTAATCAAGATCAAAATTGCCCATAAAAATGCTATAATCAGCATACATTAACTAACTACTCACAATCTGTAAAATTCCCTCAAGATTCCTAACCGAAAGCACATCCATAACTAAATCAATATGAAACTCGAATCAAACATGGTGGCAATCTGGTATCCTCATCGAATGTGTCCAAATACTCTCAATCTACAAACTCAGATAACAACTCGCTACTAGTGATCTGTCTCAGCGCATTATCGTCCAATCATAAGCAACTCGATGATGAAGATCTAAGTCTCAACTCACTATTGCTAAATCGAAGACGGCTCACTGCTGAATAGTTTGTCCTAGCCCAAGGTTATCTCTAACAACCTCTCATTACCACCTATATTTCGTTTTCCTCTAGTAATTGAACTACTAGGCCTAATATTAGGTATAGTTAAGTTCAACAATCAACAATGAGAAATCAATTTAAAAAACATGCAACCGTGACTAGATGAATTTAAGCATTGACGGACCCTGTATACTTCCAGTTATAGATTAACTATGTTATAACACTCCCTACCTCAAGGCCCGAAATTAATCGTTATGGATGTTGCAATCACCTATAGTGTTTAGTTCTGACGACTAAACACAGGATGTTACACACATATATAATATAATTGAGCCCTCAACAAGGTAAGTCAAAATCAAGTGAGACAAATCAATTCACGAGTCCCAATCTTATCTCATCCAACAAATCACATCATCAAATGGAACGATGAAATCTCGACACCAAGCTAAAGCATGTATGGAAACGCCACAGATGGGAACATAGTTCGAGCAATGACATCGCTATTTCCCGCTTCATTGAGGGAGCACTCAACGGAGCGAGAAGAGTAATCAACATATACATCTTCATGATTTGTCCCGACAAAGTAGGAAAAAATTCTTTACTAGGAGCAAGCTCATACATCGCGAAATTACTCAATCGACTCCTCCAACAAAAATTCCCTCGAATGAAATAATCTACCTCCGAGTCGATCTCACACTCCAACCACAAACTCTAAACTTCGAAGTGATGGTGGAGAGGATTAAACTTACTTCAATGCCGCATCTAATCCATTCATACTCTCCAACACAACACATCGCCTAAATCAGCAAACTCTACCTGGACTCCTAAATAATCGGTACAAACCTCTTCGAAGTGAATCATGAACTAGTCTCGAGCGAATCGATTTTGAGAACCCGAAACGATAAAGGCTCATGACTAATTCAGGTTCAATATTGGAGTCTTTTAGTAGTAAACTCCTAATTTGATCAATTTTAACTCCAGGTTATCGAAGACAACCCATGCAAGTACCCAAACAACTCTAGCAGCACAACATTTGATTCCGTTCCAAGGAACGACATGGCACTTGGGTACATAAGCATCCACACAATGTGGCATAGTCGACTCACCACATTTGAGTGCCAAACTAGTTAGGGATTAAAAAAGGCATCCTAGATAATGATCAATACTATTACTGAAAACAAAACTATAAATCGAGGAAAATAGTTCTCGATTCTGCCTGACTCTTAACTCAGAGACGAAGTAATTAGAAGTATTTCTTGTTCCTCTATAATCCAAGATTACTAGTTAGAACGATCAGTTACTAATAGAGAACTATTCCCATGGCACTCAGGTAACAACATATACTATATATGTTGATAATATATAAATTTGGAAATCAAAATATATACAAATAAGTACTCTCTCGTATATATTAACTCTCGAATTCGACACGGCTTAGGTCAAACAACGTAACCTTAGCTCTGATACCAAATGTGATGACCTACCATACATCATCGGTGCTTTTAACTAAAATTTACGCTATACAAGCACCCGATCAGTGTAAAGCGATCATCAAGAGAAAGAAATAGTAGAGAGGAAGAGAAAGAAGAAAGAAAAGAAGGGAAATAGAAGAGAAACGAAACATAAACACAATCACAGAACCTGTCATATATATCATAACTCATCAGATAGCGTATAATAATCTAACCACTAACATAAAATATGAGAGATTGTGATAACTATATAAACCAGATAATCAGAGTATACAAGCTCATACAGTTATACAAAACAGTAATAAAGTTTATACTTAAAATGAATAAACCCAATTGATAAACTGTCTCTGCCATAACACATAACACTGTCGAGGCTCCACAGTGTGACACGACGGAATAAACAGATATAATACAAGTATAAATATGTAGAACATAGCCTCTTACTAACCAACGTGTGCAGCTCCGATTAATCTGGACCTGTCACCTGGTCTGCTCATCAGCATCGTCGATGGGCACCCAAGGTAATAAGAGTAAAATATAACCTTAGGTCAGACAAAAGTACGGTATGAGCGATAAATAGATCTCAAAGTGCTGTAAAAGTCGTAATAGTATATATGGCACGTAGGGTATGGAGAATGATACCTACCTTTCCCCTGCATCCCACTACGCCATAAAGGCCTTCCACAACATAAAAATAT
The DNA here is from genome assembly GCA_030737875.1 of Allium sativum. Lineage (NCBI taxonomy): Eukaryota > Viridiplantae > Streptophyta > Magnoliopsida > Asparagales > Amaryllidaceae > Allium > Allium sativum. The sequence goes on from CM060916.1 coordinate 587,849,345, forward strand.
GTTGGCTCAAGCCCAAACAATGTTGCCATAGGTCTTTGGAAACACATTTGTTGTGATGCAATTTCACCGTTGCCTTAGACCTCAAAGGCAACATTTTGACTATCTAAGGCAACATAAGAAATATTGTTGAAATAGAACCCTATTTTGGTCTATAGCAACATCCATAGGTCTCTGTAGCAACATTCCAAAAATGTTGCTATATATATTTATATTAATTTTTTTTTTATAAAAATATATAATATAACAAAAAGGAGAATTAAATTCTACTACATAGAATTAAATATTCAAAAAACAATTTTATTCAAATAAATATTTTATTTCAACATTTGAAATAGTACATATTTCTAACTCCACTATTTAAAATTCACTATTAATAACATAGTCAATCACATATGCAGATGTTCCTCACTACATTCCACTCGATTCACTTAGTTATACATACTCAATTACATATACATTCACTGCACTGACACACTAAGCCTTCTTGTGCTCCAATCTAGTTTAGTCACCTGTATACCAAAGGCAAGTCATGTAGTGGGTCTGGATGCAGCGCCGGCAGGGGTACGGGGCACCGTAGTCCATGTAAATCCCAAATTTTCGGAAAACCAAGCCTTCTTTGAAACACTCGGGAAACTAAGATTCATCCATAAACTCTTGAGCAATATGCGAGCTTGGCATTTATACGCATCCATGTAAATCCCAAAATTTCAAAATATCTAATATGCTAGAATATATTACATCGTTAATTTGATGGATAACCGAATGAATCATGTTGTTTGGTCTTTGTTTCCTACCAGGATATGTGATCCTAAATACTCCATTGGATCCATTTATCTAGTTGTCAACAAAAGTAGAACATATTTTTTATATAATCACATCGACAAAAAAGTAAATTGCACCTGAGAGTAGCTGCCACAATAAAAGTTATCGTTGGGGCAGAATTCTGTATGGCAGATGCATAGGTTGGGGATAAATAATACACTCCCAGTAAGTTGAATCCCTGATTTGCAGTAATTAAGAGCATGTACATGTGTCAGCAGTATATATAGCTACGAATGCTCGTGCATATTTAAAAAGTCAAGGGTATAGGAACTCAATGAAAGGCCGCTTCCTCCAATTTCAGGTAGCTCGATATCCCTGTTCTTGCTTGAAGGAAGAACCCAAACAACAAATGTAGTATCAATCTGCAACAATAACATTTATAAGATGATCACATCATTTATCAAATATAATGAATAGTTACTTTTTCTTTGATATCTATGGTTACCACTTGGCAGTATGATGAGAAACAGCAACAGCATTTTGGGTTAAAAGATGTATTGATCCTCCCATCCACAGAAAATACAAATCCAGCATGCTAAAGATAGCTTTAGTCAAAATTTGCAATAAATATAGGATTTGTTTATTAGTTTCAAGATGATGAGTTTTATTTAATGTCATTCGTAAACTATTATCATGCTTCCAAATACATGTTTGATTTAAAGAAACAACTCACTGGTATTCTAAATTGCATTGACATCATAATATTCTTAGACTCATCAGAAGAGAAACATCAATAGTATCAAGATCAATGGATTTGTGGGAATGAAACTAACCACTATCAAGAATATAATCTGGGAATATACAGAATTTATGTACCTATGATTAGTACATGTCATAGCACTCTTAATTGTTTTTCTTTCCACACTCTTGTTAATAAGTCATCTACTCAATTCACTGAGACGACTACATAAATGTACAATGATCTAATCCACTAACTAGTAATAATCGATTAGCTAATAGCGCTAGTGCATGTACTTTCATGACAAATTCTGGTTTATTAGATATTAAAAATATAAAATAAAATTCATTATAATATAAATACCTTCTGCACATCAAGGCGAACCAAAACAATGGCATCTCTTTTTCCATCCTCGGCAAGGTCGGATAGGCGTCGGTCTTTCAAGGAGAAGACGTAGCTATGGGTCCACATGCCCTTGCCATCTACCACTTGATGTTGATATGCTTACCAATATCCATTGTGGTCTAGATGCTTTCTTCGTATTTTTCTTTGATTACTGCTGCTAAAATACAGTACAAAAACTAAAATTTAGATATGGATGGTTAACATTATGCTAGTTATAGTAACTGGGTAAGTGAATTGTCCTTTGTTTGGGGAAGGAGAAGATGCCTGAACCCTACATGCTTCCACGCTATCCCAATCTAGGTGTTATGCGAGCACAGGTACTATTAAGAATCGAAATGCTTAAATTGGTCGAAACGAGAGCTTTTCCTCGACCAAGCACCTTCATTTCTACAGCGCTGTAGACGAAACCATAAAATTGAACTTCAAAGTCATTGATTTTGCAAAATTAAATAAAAATCATGGTTGCGAAAGTGTAAAATTACATAGAGATCGTAACAACCAAAGAGGGGAGAAGCACGAGGAGTGGTTGCGTTTTCCGACAGCTTTTTAATCTTGAGAAGTGGTGAGGCTTTCTGCAAAGCAACGCCATTACTGAAATTTAGGGAGGACATTGCTTTTTAGGCTGCGTTTGTTTTTTATTAAAAGTTATAAATGCAGTGTATTGCTAAAAGCACCCAAATTTCTTCTTTCTAATATCATGAGTGGTATTAAAAAGTGTAAAACTGGGTGCTTTTAGCACAATACCACCATGTGATGCTAAAAGCACCCAGGTTTACACTTCCTAATACCACACATGGTATTAAGAAGAAGAAATTTGGGTGCTTTTAGCAGCACTCTAAATGTAAGTTCAGATTAATAAATCAGAACTTTCTAGACTGTTTGTTTTTTATCTGTATTCTGGATAAAGTCATCTATTCAAACAAAATAATTCAGAATATTTTTAGTGTTTATTCTTTGTTTTGAATGCTGAATATTTGTTTTTTTTTCTGAATGCTGAATGCAAACAAACAAGTAATTGATTATTCAGAATTCAGCATGAAGCAATCAACATTCAGGCTTCAGAATTCAGCAATCAGAATTTAGAATTCAGCGTATTAAACAAACGGAGCCTTAATCCGAATTAAAAGCTCCACCGTCCTAGTTACCCAATCCACTAGCTGAAACGTAACCGCAACCAGCATCGAACGCTATTTGCAACCAATCGCCTCTATTCATCCACTATCTTATTCCAACAATCTAAGAATTCCAGTCAAGTCTTCTTATTTTTAATTATTTCACAATTTCTTTTCTATCCTCTGGAAACTGAAATATTGATTTAAGTAGAAAACGACGCTGACAATTTAGGGTTTAAACAAATGATTTTGGAAATTTGGAGGTGAGAACAAACGAGAAAGCATGTGAATAAAAATAAAAGTCGGAAATAGAAATAGCTGAGGTGTGGATTGATGGTTAAGATTTTTTTTTAAACGTGGATCGCTAAGGAGTAATTTTTTTAATTTTTTTAATTTGAATATATTTATAGCTACTGCAACATCTTGTTGATATCTATGCTAACACTTTTAAGCAAATGTTGCAGTAATACCAAAATTTTATAAAAATCGCAACATGTTAGTTGGCAGTACCTTGCAAATCTATTGCAAAAGGCCATCTATGGCATAGTATCCACAGAGTTAGCACATAACAATCGATACATGTTATAATTTGATAAACATAAAGTAGATAAAGTGTGAAAGATGCCTAAGCTTGCTATGGTGATAAATAAGTAATAGCCATATCATCTATCAACCATCCTTACATTCACTCACTCAATCCGTAAAGCATATGGCATCCAGTACTCGGATCACCCAATCAATCAAGACAATGGTAGACCCCACCGCATGAGTTTCACCTGATTATCACTGTGCCCCACTGCAAGAGTTATAACTAATAATCCTTTGCAGTCCACACCGCATTGGCTCTGGCGTTTAGGTCGATCATTCACACCGCATTAGCTTGGATGTAACACCCTTAATTTCAATAAATAATAATTATATGAACAAGTTAAACAAATAAAATATTAATTAATAAAATATTCATAACTGGACAAAATGGATTTAACCATTGCGTTCGTTACGAAACTCTGATATAGATAGACTTTCAGTTTGCGTAAATCAGACTAGGAACGAACAAGTTATGATCAATCAAAGTTTGAAGTAAATTAAATAATTTAATTAAACAAATCAGAATAAAGTAACATTAAACGGGTGACCCAACCCCTATATAGGTCGACCCCTTTCGAGCCAAGCACGAGCCTGTGCCTGGACAAGTATGATGTTTCTAGGTAATTTAATGCTAAGGTGTCTTTCTACGGTTTAGATTAAAAAGCTAATATCCTATGGCCTAAACTATCCTTCCACACCTACAAATGGACTACCACTCTTCACTTCTTCCCATACCTATTCTTTTTCATCTTCTTAGCCACCACTGCATAATGTTCTGAAATAAAAATAAAAAGGGGAAAAAGTCAAGGTGTTGTGAAATTATAGATCTGGAAGGATATTCGACTTCTTCTTCTTTCTCACAGGCCTTTTTTGGGTCTACAATAATTCTCTGTGATTTCTGTGTTATTTTTAGGTTTGCAATCTAAATAAAAAGGACTAAGACGGTAAAATAATTTGGGGCTGGAAGTTTAACAATTTACTGTGTTTTTATGTTTACCTTTTACATGTTATTATTCATTTTATTTACTATCTATTACTTATCCCTTTTTAGTTGTTATTTATTTATAAGTAAATCTTCTTCTTTATACTTTTCTCTGTTATTATTCTATTTACGGTCTTCCCATGCCTATTTCTCCCTTTTCATTTGTTTTGCATTGAACCTAGGCCATCAAGAGCCTAGGCCCTTATCGTCTAATTTACATAAAATTAGGATAATATAAAAGAATGTTAAAATGAGGATTTTTGGGCATATGAGAATTGGTGGGTATTTGTAACACCCCACACCCGCTAAGGTCACTCACTAGGGGAATGCCTTAGTTTCGGTGGAGTATTTTTAGTGAGTATAGAACAGAAAAATTACAACAAGACAGATATAAGTAATACTTGAAAATTAAAACATCATTTCATTGCAGCGGAAAGTAAAACATGTTTGGTTACATCACAAAACCATAACAAGAGTCAAGTACATAATATCCATCCTGATAAAATAGAAGTACATAATCCCACTACATAGATAATAGCCATAATAGAAAAGATAAACCGAGCTTTACTTCTACGGTCCAAGCCCCAAAAAAATAGATATAGCGGTCTGATCCAAGCCCACTAGTGCTAGGCCCACTCTGATAACCTGAGGGTTGAAAAAAAAAAAAAGATAAAAAAAACAACGGGGTCAGACATAAGTCTGAGCGAGTCCTATAACCTTAACAATACAATCATTAAAGTAATTAGGGTATGATATAAACAAGGTACGGTACCTCTGGGGATAATGACTACACTAAGTAGCCAACTAAACATAGGATGTACTAAGATAACCGAAAAGACGCATTTACCCACCCAAGGATAATTACTACACTGCACCACCCCAGATCTACCCACCCAAGGGTAATTCCTACACTGCACCACCCCAGATCTACCCACCCAAGGGTAATTCCTACACTGCACCACACGCAGATCTACCCACCCAAGGGTAATTCCTACACTGCACCACACCAGTTCTACCCACCCAAGGGTAATTCCTACTTAAAGATTGATCCCACTAAGTGTACTTAGTAATTTTTAATAGTAGTTTCGTGTACCCCTAGCTGACTACATAGGTGCCGTCTGCCCCTATCTCCACTAGGTGTACCCACTACTCCCCAAGCGATCGGCTCCCTAACGTAGATACCCGTGCTGGCCCCACAGTGGGGTGTATCATTCCCCAAAGTGGCAACCTGATAATATCAACGGTGCACGGCTTATACCTACACGATGCAACAACGTCTTACTTACCAGCCCGGGTCCACACACGCATATGAAACCCGTTGGACTTGCGTTGCCACCGCTAACCCGTTTTGGCCTCTTACAGTCAAGCCCAATATGCGTGTCCCGTCCTCGACTTGGGTCGAGCCCACAAAGATACGTTTGGGATATTGGTTGAAATGGGCCCCCACAAGCTACCCACCTAAGCTTGTCATTTCTAGTGAATCCCACTTAACCCTTTAACCATGTCCACTTACATGTTATAAATTTTGGTTAAGTCTTTTAATCATATTTTATTTGCCACTCAAGGCACCCACTAGATTTCCACATGCCACCCAAGGCACTTACTTGATTCCCACATGCCACCCAAGGCACTTACTTAACCCTTTAATCATGTTTAATTACATGTTCCACTTTGGTTAAGTATTCTAATCGTATTTTCTATTGCCACCCAAGGCAACCCACTAGTTTCCTCATGCCACCCAAGGCACCCCCACTAGTTACTACATGCCACCCAAGGCACCCACTTAACCCCTCATGCCCCACTACATGCTAATTTGGTTAAGTGTTTCTTAATTAATTAAGATCGTAACCTTTGTAAAGACCTCTCACATTAGACTGTCTTTTATGGCAGTTGGATATGCCGGTTGGTTCCGGGCAGCCTTACACCATAACAGAGTCTAACCTCGTGTCTTTACACTTGTCACGTATTTAGTTTATGACTAAGACCTCTCACATTGGGCCAATCATTTGTAGCCGCTGGATTTGCCGGTCGGTTCCGGGCAGTCTTATGCTACAAAAGGGTCCAACCTCGTGTCTTAGTCGATTAATTACACCTAATTAATCACCCCCATAATTTGTATTAATTATCCCTAATTAATTACCAATTTCAAGAATATGGGTAGACCTAACTCAATAGGTAAATTCCCAATTCCATAATATGGGTAGACCTAACTTAATAGGTAAATTCCCAATTCCATAATATGGGTAGACCTAACTTAATAGGTAAATTCCCAATTATGTTCATTCACTTTATGTTATGCTTAAGCATACCCATTTCACACCATTTTATTAACATGCATATTAACCCCATCGTTCCCCACGTAATTCGTTCTCATAACATGACATAATAAAGGGAAGATTCATCACAAATGCCATGGGTTTAACCAACATAGCATATAACTTTATCATGGGTTTAAAAGGTGTCAACTTGCATATATGAGCATACATTAAACCCAACTAGCATTTAACCCAAACTTGCATGAAGCACATATGTCACAAAGGGGTAACTTGCATATGATTCTTATATCATACAAAGGTGTGAACTTGCATAGCATGTCACATGTTAACTTGCATATAACCAAACACATAACTTGCATAACATGTTACATATGAACTTGCATATAATTATGCACATAACTTGCATTACATGTTACATATGAACTTGCATATAATCTCACATATAGCTTGCATTACATGTTACATATGAACTTGCATATAATCTCACATATAGCTTGCATAACATGTTACATATGAACTTGCATATAATCTCACATATAGCTTGCATAACATGTTACATATGAACTTGCATATAATCTCACATATAGCTTGCATAACATGTTACATATGAACTTGCATATAATCTCACATATAGCTTGCATAACTTGTTACATATGAATCAATGTTCAACATAGTGTTTTGCATAATGAGCATCATAAAACATAGCATTAAACTTGCATAACATATAGCATAAAACTCGCAAAACACACAACATACACTATACTAAACTTGCATAAACACATTGATCCACAAACATAGCCATATCTTATCATATCCTATCATAATCAATTTAACAATTGATTATTAAGGCTATAGAAACTCACCACTAAACTCCAATAAGCAAACCCTTGCCAAAAATCACCCAAAAACTCTAGCCTTGAAAATAAAGCTTGCAACTTGATGATGAATGCAAGCTAGTGATCACTCATACAACTTAAAAATGCTTGTATGAACATGAAAGCCTTCATAGAAATAGTTTAGAAAGAGGATGGAGGCTAGGGTTTTGAGTGGAGGCCATGATCATAGAAAATTTTGGCATAGTTTAGTTAGAGGATAGGATTATGATCATTTAGGGCTAGCTTAGGGTCTTATTTATAGGATTAGGTTGTGTTTTAGACCCTTAGATTAACCCTAGGTTAGTTTAGGTCCGTCAGATTTCGCCCCAAGCCCTCCAACCCAGCCCAAAACTCAACCAGGTGCACCCAGGCCAGAATCAGCCGACAGGGCAAGTCGACAGCCCTGTCGACTGCCAAGTCGACAGGCATGTCGACAGGCAAGTCGACAGCCCTGTCGACAGCCAAGTCGACTTGGCTGGGCGGGAGTTTTCCCGCCTGGCCCCCATTTCTGCATGTTTCGAAATTCAAATTTCCCGAAAACTTCTTTGGGCCTTAACCGGGTCATACGGACTCCGATTTACAAAATTTCGGACTCTATTTCGCGTATTTTTCCGAGACGAACACAATGACGTAACCCGTTTCCCCTGATTCTCACATATGAGATTATTAATTCTGTAATTAGTGAATATTAGTATTAACTGAAATTCGGGGTGTTACATTCTCCCCTCCTTAAAGGATTTCGTCCCCGAAATCTCTAAGCTAAGGAGAATGCATATCCTACCATCCAAACAACCATCTACTCAATCCATCAAACACGGGCATCCATTGTCCTTAAAACAATTTCTAATGATGTATGAGCATATGCAAAGAGTGTGTGTATATGTTCCCTATCTAATGTATGAACATATGCAAACCATGATAGTGCCATGCATCCAATATGTATGCGAGAGAACCCTATCGACACATACTGTATCTATATGAGTGCACAATCATTCACCAAAATGCATCATCCATATGATAACACAACCATTATACATCCATCAATTTAGCTACCTACACACAATTATATGCAATATGCAATATGCAATATGAATTGTCTAGAGTGTGTGTATATGCATCCACGAGCAACCACTAGCAAACACTTGCATCCACATGCATCCATCAATCATAACATGTCTCAAACACATGTTTCAACCATAGGTTTACCCTATCTAAAAGTCAAAGGTACTAACGAGAGGACATACTACAGATAAGATAAGTACTAGTCAAACGATAAAGGAGAAATTAAAAGGCATATCCTAAAAAGGAATGGGTATAATGAACGCATCTTCTCTTCCGTCTCTAAAGTAGCGTTGCTCTCATCTTCTCCCCATTGCACTTTGACTAGTTGAACCTCTCGATTCCTCAACTTCCTAGTCTCTGACCCAAGGATGCGAGTAGGAGCTCGTCGAATCGTCTCATCACGCTCTATCTCTACTTCTTTAAGCAAGCTTGGCTCTACCACCTCAGCGGTCTCATGTAGGCACTTCCTCAAATGTGACACATGCAATACATCATGTACACCACTAAGCCTGTCGGGCAACTCCACTCTATATGCCATCTGTCCAATCCTTTCCTTAATAGGAAACGGTCCAACAAACCTTGGTGCTAACCTTCCAACAGATCCAAAGCGAACCACATTCCGTAACGGAGATACCTTGATAAAACCATGTCCCCAACATCAAACTTAAGCTCTGCTTTCCTCTTGTCCGCATAAGATTTCTGTCTGTCTTGCGCCGCTTTCATCCTTCTTCGAATCAAATCAATCTTTTCCGAAGTCTTTCTAACCATATCGGGCCCAAGCAAGATCTCATCCGTAGATTCCTACCAACATGTAGGTGATCGACAAGGTCTTCCATAAAGAGCTTCGAAAGGAGCCACGCCAATACTAGACTGAAAGCTGTTATTATATGCGAACTCCACCAATGGAAGATACTCTTCCCCTGTACCTCCAAAATTCAAGAACGACACCACTACTGGATAACCAGTCCATGCCCAAAACTAACCCATAGCCCGTGAAGCCCAAAAAGCATCACATCTAAACTCAACGCTAAGTATAGAAACTTTCAAACCCAAACACATCATGGAGCCCCAATTGGGTTTGAAACAACTAAGGGATCATCTACTAAACTGGTGTCTAAGTGCAATGACTCAACTAACAATGATGAGATAAACGAACTCGATGCGTCAGAATCAAATAAAGTTCGAACCGGATAATAAAGAAATCCAAATTCCAACCTAGACGGTCCTATCCCCATCTGGTACACTAGCCGTGAGGGAATACAACTACCCTCCAGGAGATTCCGTACCTTGCCCTTGCCTCTTTGGACAATCCTAATAAGGTGTCCTATTCCTCCCAAAAGGATAACTACTAGCCCTCTTCTTCCCATTCTCCACTCGTAACCTCCCATCAGAATGAGGTTTCGCTCTTCATTAACCAAACAACTATTTGAGCCTTCCTCCCATCGTCTATCCAATAGGTACCTACAAGTCCTCCTCCTTCTTGAACCAACTTCTAGTCCGACTAATGTCTAAGTCCCTTGAAGTGGTTTTCCATTCTTATCTATCTTAGAAAGATCATCTATACGCGGAGGGGAAACTCAAAACGAGAGAGGAAGAGATTCAAAACGGAGAATTTGAAAGATATAGATATGGCTATTGGGGATTATGCTTTTCTTTCAAAAACTTTTCTCTTAAAAGACATGTTTTTGAAAATACTCCTTTCAAAAATATTCTTAGAAAATAGTTTTTCTAAAAATTTTATCTGTTTCGGTAACCTTAAGCTCTGATACCACGTGTAACACCCCACACCCGCTAAGGTCACTCACTAGGGGAATGCCTTAGTTTCGGTGGAGTATTTTTAGTGAGTATAGAACAGAAAAATTACAACAAGACAGATATAAGTAATACTTGAAAATTAAAACATCATTTCATTGCAGCGGAAAGTAAAACATGTTTGGTTACATCACAAAACCATAACAAGAGTCAAGTACATAATATCCATCCTGATAAAATAGAAGTACATAATCCCACTACATAGATAATAGCCATAATAGAAAAGATAAACCGAGCTTTACTTCTACGGTCCAAGCCCCAAAAAAATACATATAGCGGTCTGATCCAAGCCCATTAGTGCTAGGCCCACTCTGATAACCTGAGGGTTGGAAAAAAAAAAGATAAAAAAAACAACGGGGTTAGACATAAGTCTGACTGAGTCCTATAACCTTAACAATACAATCATTAAAGTAATTAGGGTATGATATAAACAAGATACGGTACCTCTGGGGATAATGACTACACTAAGTAGCCAACTAAACATAGGATGTACGAAGATAACCGATAAGACGCATTTACCCACCCAAGGATAATTACTACACTGCACCACCCCAGATCTACCCACCCAAGGGTAATTCCTACACTGCACCACCCCAGATCTACCCACCCAAGGGTAATTCCTACACTGCACCACACCCAGATCTACCCACCCAAGGGTAATTCCTACACTGCACCACACCAGTTCTACCCACCCAAGGGTAATTCCTACTTAAAGGTTGATCCCACTAAGTGTACTTAGTAATTTTTAATAGTAGTTTCGTGTACCCCTAGCTGACTACATAGGTGCCGTCTGCCCCTATCTCCACTAGGTGTACCCACTACTCCCCAAGCGATCGGCTCCCTAACGTAGATACCAGTGCTGGCCCCACAGTGGGGTGTATCATTCCCCAAAGTGGCAACCTGATAATATCAACGGTGCATGGCTTATACCTACACGATGCAACAACGTCTTACTTACCAGCCCGGGTCCACACACGCATATGAAACCCGTTGGACTTGCGTTGCCACCGCTAACCCGTTTTGGCCTCTTACAGTCAAGCCCAATATGCGTGTCCCGTCCTCGACTTGGGTCGAGCCCACAAAGATACGTTTGGGATATTGGTTGAAATGGGCCCCCACAAGCTACCCACCTAAGCTTGTCATTTCTAGTGAATCCCACTTAACCCTTTAACCATGTCCACTTACATGTTATAAATTTTGGTTAAGTCTTTTAATCATATTTTAATTGCCACTCAAGGCACCCACTAGATTTCCACATGCCATCCAAGGCACTTACTTGATTCCCACTTGCCACCCAAGGCACTTACTTAACCCTTTAATCATGTTTAATTACATGTTCCACTTTGGTTAAGTATTCTAATCGTATTTTCTATTGCCACCCAAGGCAACCCACTAGTTTCCTCATGCCACCCAAGGCACCCCCACTAGTTACTACATGCCACCCAAGGCACCCACTTAACCCCTCATGCCCCACTACATGCTAATTTGGTTAAGTGTTTCTTAATTAATTAAGATCGTAACCTTTGTAAAGACCTCTCACATTAGACTGTCTTTTATGGCAGCTGGATATGCCGGTTGGTTCCGGGCAGCCTTACACCATAACAGAGTCTAACCTCGTGTCTTTACACTTGTCACGTATTTAGTTTATGACTAAGACCTCTCACATTGGGCCAATCATTTGTAGCCGCTGGATTTGCCGGTCGGTTCCGGGCAGTCTTATGCTACAAAAGGGTCCAACCTCGTGTCTTAGTCGATTAATTACACCTAATTAATCACCCCCATAATTTGTATTAATTATCCCTAATTAATTACCAATTTCAAGAATATGGGTAGACCTAACTCAATAGGTAAATTCCCAATTCCATAATATGGGTAGACCTAACTTAATAGGTAAATTCCCAATTCCATAATATGGGTAGACCTAACTTAATAGGTAAATTCCCAATTATGTCCATTCACTTTATGTTATGCTTAAGCATACCCATTTCACACCATTTTATTAACATGCATATTAACCCCATCGTTCCCCACGTAATTCGTTCTCATAACATGACATAATAAAGGGAAGATTCATCACAAATGCCATGGGTTTAACCAACATAGCATATAACTTTATCATGGGTTTAAAAGGTGTCAACTTGCATATATGAGCATACATTAAACCCAACTAGCATTTAACCCAAACTTGCATGAAGCACATATGTCACAAAGGGGTAACTTGCATATGATTCTTATGTCATAAAAAGGTGTGAACTTGCATAGCATGTCACATGTTAACTTGCATATAACCAAACACATAACTTGCATAACATGTTACATATGAACTTGCATATAATTATGCACATAACTTGCATTACATGTTACATATGAACTTGCATATAATCTCACATATAGCTTGCATAACATGTTACATATGAACTTGCATATAATCTCAAATATAGCTTGCATAACATGTTACATATGAACTTGCATATAATCTCACATATAGCTTGCATAACATGTTACATATGAACTTGCATATAATCTCACATATAGCTTGCATAACATGTTACATATGAATCAATGTTCAACATAGTGTTTTGCATAATGAGCATCATAAAACATAGCATTAAACTTGCATAACATATAGCATAAAACTGGCAAAACACACAACATACACTATACTAAACTTGCATAAACACATTGATCCACAAACATAGCCATATCTTATCATATCCTATCATAATCAATTTAACAATTGATTATTAAGGCTATAGAAACTCACCACTAAACTCCAATAAGCAAACCCTTGCCAAAAATCACCCAAAAACTCTAGCCTTGAAAATAAAGCTTGCAACTTGATGATGAATGCAAGCTAATGATCACTCATACAACTTAAAAATGCTTGTATGAACATGAAAGCCTTCATAGAAATAGTTTAGAAAGAGGATGGAGGCTAGGGTTTTGAGTGGAGGCCATGATCATAGAAAATTTTGGCATAGTTTAGTTAGAGGATAGGATTATGATCATTTAGGGCTAGCTTAGGGTCTTATTTATAGGATTAGGTTGTGTTTTAGACCCTTAGATTAACCCTAGGTTAGTTTAGGTCTGTCAGATTTCGTCCCAAGCCCTCCAACCCAGCCCAAATCTCAACCAGGTGCACCCAGGCCAGAATCAGCCGACAGGGCAAGTCGACAGCCCTGTCGACAGGCATGTCGACAGGCAAGTCGACAGCCCGGTCGACAGCGAAGTCGACTTGGCTGGGCGGGAGTTTTCCCGCCTGGCCCCCATTTCTGCATGTTTCGAAATTCAAATTTCCCGAAAACTTCTTTGGGCCTTAACCGGGTCATACGGACTCCGATTTACAAAATTTCGGACTCTATTTCGCGTATTTTTCCGAGACGAACACAATGACGTAACCCGTTTCCCCTGATTCTCACATCTGAGATTATTAATTATGTAATTAGTGAATATTAGTATTAACTGAAATTCGGGGTGTTACAGTATTGCACTCCAATTATTGACTATAAGTGGGGATAAACTTATGAAATGGAATAAGATGTACTTAATTATACATTAAGTAACATGTTAATAGAAAACGTGTGGCTTAGGATAAAATATACTTAATTGTACATTAAGTAACTTATAACTGTAAAACATCTAAACAGTAATATATTGAACTTGACTAGATAATAAGTGACATGGGGAAAGTGTTGTAGATTACATTCGTTAATTACAACCCAGAAATATAACAAGTAGTTATATTGAGCTTATTAAATAAACTTAAGTGAGCTAAGTCAAAATTGTATGATTAATAAGCTAATCTTGAAAAGGGGTTCGTTCTAACGAGATATAAGGGGCTCACAGAAAACCTAGTTATTACTTACTTGCTTGTGTGGAACCTGTATCAATCAGTATCCCTGATATTATCATTGGGGCCTTGCACTAGGTAGGGGCTAGGGCACGCTTTACTGATCTAGAGAGTAAGAGGTTCAAAACGAGGTAGGTACGGGAGCGTTCCATTGGAGTCATGAGCGTGCATGAATCCGAACAGGGAAGATAAGACACTGTAACACCTATGATTAAGGCCGTGTCTTTTTAGTTGATGGGCTTGGGGATGATAATCCCGACTTCCATGGTTGGCACTGGTTATTCACATCTTGTAAAGGAAGTCGATCATTGGGTAGAAATTAGGTAAAACCTAATCTTGATATTCTGATAGTTGGTGCAGAAATTCTTGGGATATGAATGAGAAGCTTATCTTGTTACCGTATTTTCTACTTTACTATATTTTCACGTACATTACTACTCATATATCTGAATGCTTATTTATCTTGTGCTTATGCTAAAAATCACTGGAACTCACCAGACTTATGTCTGACCTAGTTTGTTTTTCTCTCTTCCCCCCTCCTCCGGGTTTTCAGGGCGAAGGATCGCAGTAACGACTTTTATCTTGTTTTTCTTTCCACGAGACAGTTTGTTTTATGGTTATGACTCCATGGTATCTTGAACTGTAATGATGTTACTGATTTAATAATAAAAGTTTCAAGAGGTTTTCCGCTGTGTTTTACATTATTTCTTACGAATTTTAGTCTCTGTGTTGTTACTTTATACCTATTGCGCTTCACAAAACTTAATGCATCCTTATATGGTGGCATTAAGGGATGTGGGGTGTCACATTTGGTATCAAAGCCTAAGGTTACAAGACCTGAGAAAAGTTTTTGAAAAAGTGTTTTCGAAGCATAGGATTTTCAAGAAAAACCCTTTTTTTGAAAAAAATACATCCCCTCAAGTCAATTACAATATTCCTTTGATCTCTTTTTGAATCACTGTCTCTTCTGTTTCAATATTGTTTGGGGCTCCCAATTTACAATAGGGAATTCCCATTCCGATATGGTTGCGTAGAAATGCAGAAGCTACGCCACTTGTCGAAGTGCAAAGAAATGCCCCAACCACAGTTGCATCTGCTGTAGTTCCACCCAATCTAGTAGTTAAATTCTTTAAGCTCTATAAGGATTTCTGTGTGATGTGAGGCAAGCCATTTCGTGGACCGAAGATTTACGTGGAGGCTCACAATTGGCTTAGCGAGACAGAGTATCTGTTTGGATCATTGGAGCTTAATGATAGGAGGAAGATTCGGTTGGCCGCTTGATAGCTGAAAGAGGAAGCATCGTATTGGTGGGAGGTAACTCCGGCTGGACAGAAGGTGGTAACATGGATGAGGTCAAGGATAGATTCGGAATGAAGTTCTTATCACAAGGTGAAGAAGGAATGTAGTCGAAAAAGTTCTTAAGTCTGAAGCAAGGAAGTATGATGGTGAAAGAGTATGTAAATAGCTTTAATGATTTGGCAAGGGTTGTCTTGAATCTAGTTAACACTCCTCACAATAAGGCTTTGAGATTTGCGAGAGGGCTGAACCAAACACTCCTACGGGAGCTACATTTGAGATTCTAGTGGATATGGCTTTGATGCATGAGGATGGGAAAGTGGGCAAGCAAGAGGAAAAGGCTGAAGAGGCCAAGCCCAATATTAGAAATAAAAAGTGGTGCCCCAAGAAGGGTGCAACGAAGAAGGGAGAGAAACCCGAAGGCGCAAATCAAGATGGATGTTAGATATCGTGGTTGGCACTTTCTCAAAAATTGTAGGAAGAATAAGAATGCTTGTTTCCAGTGCTGACGGTTTGGACATTATACCAGGCAGTGCCCTAATAGGTAGGGACAGGATCATCCGGAGCACAAGTTCATGCGCTTGAGATGACTCAGACTGGTAGTCAGGACCGAGGTAGGAAAGTCACCATAGAAGGTTTGATTTTCATTTTTGACTCTCCTGTTAGGACTTCGTTCGATTCCTATGTTTCTCATTCTTTCATATCCAATTCTATTACTGATAGTCTGCACCTAGATACTTGTATAGTTTCTGATCCTGTAGTTTCCTCAAACCTCATTGGAGGTATGGCTCACCTGTCTATGATATGTAGGGGTTTGAGAATTTCTGTTTTGGGCATCGAGTTTGAGTGTGACGCATATGTACTGGGTTTAATGGGTTATGGGCTTATTATATGGATGGATTTGCTAGCCATGTACAGTGCCATTCTTGATTGTGAGAGGATATTTGTTTGGCCTTTAACATGACAAGGTAGAACTCTCGAGATATCTTGTAACCCGCGAGGGTCAGTTATGCTCAGTTTTCTGGATTCCCTATATGCTTCTGTTGACAATCTCAGTTTGGTACCCATAGTTAGAGACTTTCTGGATGTATTCGATGAGGTGAAAGGATTGCCTCCTAGGCGAGAGATAGATCTCCGGATACATGGTGGATAATTCTAAGCCTGTTGCTTTGCCAGTGCACCACACGACTCGTATAGAGAGGAGGGAGCTCAGTAAGCAAGTGGGTGAGTTATTCGAGAAGGGATTTATTAGACGGATCATTTCTGAGTGGGAAGCATCAATCGTCTTTGCGACCACGACAGATTTTGTAACACCTCGCATTTTTAATGACAATTAAAAAGATGCATATATGTATATATTGTATGCATAGACATATTTAAAGGAAAAATTAAATAATGAATACAATTGTATGTAATAAGTTCATGCGGTGAAATGAAGAAAAAGATTAATAAAAGAAATTACATGCACTATATGAAATGAGAAGAAATGCAATGTAATGCGATTAAAATTACATTGAAATGAGAAGAAATGCAATGTAATGAGATTAAAATTACATGCGAACATTTGAAAAGAAATAAAATGGAAAATTTGAAAAGCTTCTAGAATTTGGTCACTGTTAGCCCACTTTGTGAACTGGGCAACACAAAGTCGAGATGTGAAACGTTGAAGAACTTAGAAAGCATCATAGCGGATCGGATCGGAGAGATGTTGTGGATCGGATCGGAGAGATGTTGCGGATCGGATCGGAGAGATGTTGCTGTTCGAATCGGAGAGATGCTACTGTTTGAATCAAAGATGCACTGCTGTTCGGATCGGAGAGCTACCTACTGTCAATCGGATCGGAGGGCTACCTACTATCGGGTCGGAACGGAGCAGAGCAAAGTGGATAAAGACTTAGTTTTAGGTTAATCCGGGTTGGATCGGTTAACCTGATCCGAACCCCCTCTGCAAGCTCCTCCGATCCGAACCCATATTCCACATCACTTTCCCCTATGATCGCCTGGTTATTCGGAGTGGTTATGACCAGTTCCAACCCACGAAAATCACTACTCTGATGCGCTGTCAGCACTAGAACCCATCCGAACCCGAGGACGATGGGATGGAAGACACGTGGATCCGATCCGGATCGGGTTCTGAGCAAATTTTCACCTATAAATACCCTGTCTGGAGACAATTAAAGGGATCTTCTTTTTGGCACTTTGAGAGTTCAACCACTTTCATAAACCGAATTCCAGCACTCCCGGATAATCCAAATCATCTTTCAACATTTGTTTTGAGACAATTGAGTGAATGTATGTGAGTTGTGAGTGAAATTGAGTGAATATCTCATTGTAATTGCAACTCTATCATCGAGAATAGTGATTGGCAAGTGGACGTAGGCTTTTTAACGCCGAACCACTATAAATTCCGTGTCTCCATTCTACTTTTGATCTTACTTCGTTCTGATTTTAGTCAATTTGGGTGTTAGAACCACTTTTTGGTCTAACATTTTGGTGCTTTCATTGAGTGATATCTGAATTCTCTGTTTTTTCGGGATTATCGTTCTACTTTTTGGACCGCCGAGTTCAAAAAAGTTAATCCTCAAGTTTCGACACTCCTGAATATTTGTTGATTGATTGCTGAAAGACTATGGCCAAAGGAAAAGGCAAGGAAGTTCAAACTAGTCGAGGGAACGGAGTTGGTGAAGATCAGCAAAATGCAGTTGTGACAAGGTCTCGTGGGCAGAGCTCAGTAGTGGAACGAACTGATACAGGAAATCCGAACCGCAATCAAGGGGAGAGCTTCGATCCGATCCGGGTAGCAGAGCAGAAGCAGCTCAAAGAAGAAGGGCATCTCCGGAACAAGAGCCTAAAAGGAACCCGGATACCAGGACCAGGGAGCCTGAACGACCCCTGACTAATGCTGACGTATGGGCGATGGTACGCCAGATTATGTCTGAAAGCCGGAACTACACCAATGAAGATTATGGCATTGAGCGAAGCCATACTCCTTTCATTGATGACATCCTCAACTTTCAATTTCCCCGACGTTTTAACCTGCCGCATATGGACAAGTATAATGGGAGAACCGATCCGGGACAGCATTTGATGCGATACTCGTGGCTCATGAATGCTGCTGCTGCTCCTGACGCAGTGAAGTGTAAAGCATTCCCGATCTATTTAGAAGATGTGGCGCTGCTATGGTTTACCCGACTTCCCCCTCGTTCGATATCGAATTATAGGGAATTGAGCGAACGTTTTATGAATCAGTTCCGACTCCATACCCGAAAGTCTAAAAGTGTTATTGAATTATCAAGAATTAAGCAGGCGCCAGGAGAGTCTTTGAGGTCATATCTCGACCGTTTCAACTTAGCTGTGACTGAAGTTAGTGACTTGCACGAGCCCACCATCTTGATGGCTTTGATGGAAGGAGTCGATCCTGACTCCGAGTTTGGAGATTACCTTTCTGGGAAGCCACCTCCCACGAGAGAGTTATTTTATGAAAAGGCCGATATTCAGTTGAGACGAGAGGAGGCCAGGGAAAACCGAAAGAGAAAATCTGGAGTGGCTTCAAAAGAGAATGTTCAGAGTAATGTCGCCGTGAAGTAGTATGGAGAAAGTTCCGGAAAAGTTGAGGTGAATGTGGGAAACAAGAGTGGAAACGACAATAATGGAAATGGGGGCAACAACAACAACCGTAATGCGAACGGTAACAGAAGAAATAGAAATAGGGGAAGTGATCCTAATAAAAGACCCCGGTTCCAGACTTATGAGAATTATACACCATTGAACGACACTCTGGAGAACATTTATTTGGATACATACAATGTTTTGCAATATAAAAGACCGCCACCTCGCGACTCAATGGAGAAAGAAATAGCAACTGGAAAGTTTTGTTTGTTTCATGGAACTTATGGGCATTCAACCAATGAATGCCGACATTTGAGAGACGTGATTGAGAAGCTACTGCGCGAAGGGAAATTGGATGAATATAAGGTTGCCCCGAGAGACAGGGGGCAAGGAGAACCGGCTCCGAAACAGATCCAATCTGCTCCCAAGCCTACGGCGCAGCAAAAAGGCAAGGGAATTGTTATCAACTCCATAGTGGGTGGACCTCACCCAGCGATCCACAGTTTTAGAGCAATGGATCAATATGTAAATGCAGCTAAGCACGTAGATGTGGATGAATGTGATGATTTGGAAGATATCGCCCCCATAAAGCAACAGAAGACAATGTTTGACGACGTGGTATTCCGAAGTAGAGATAATACCGGGATCCAGTCACCCACCGACGATCCGTTGGTCATTACCACCACCACTGGGCCGACATTGGTTCATAAGGTGTTAGTGTACAATGGAAGCTCTGTTAATATTCTATTTAAAAAAGTCATTCGATCATATGAAGCTTGAAGCTGAAGATTTGAAGCCATGCGAAGGTTGGATCCGAGGCTTCAACGGAGCATCGACGGCTCCAATGGGGCACAAAGAATTTCCCGTAACCTTGGGGCAAGGAGAACGCCGAAGAGTACGGATGCTTCAGTTCGTAGTATTGGACGTAGATTCGCCTTATAATGCATTTTTGGGAAGACCTGCCCTTGCTGAGTTCAGGGCTTGCATCGCCCCATGGTGTTTATTGCTTAAGTTCCCAACTGAAGCTGGAACTGGAGTAATGAGAGGAGATCAAGTCTTCGGACGGGCCTGCTATGTTGCCGAATTAAAGATGTTGATGAAGGGACTTAACGTCGAGAGTAAAGGTGTCTCGCCTCCTCCAAAGGAGGGCTCGGCGTAGCAATTAGAGGGATCGGCCCCGAAGGAGTTGCCCAAAGGAACGGCTGAAGACCTGGATCCCAGAAAAGACGAGGAACCAGAGACTAGAAATGCAACTCCTAATGAAGCGACAGTGGAAATTCCCATTGATGAAGCTGATCCAACAAAAGTTTTGAAGATTGGATCTCAGTTGGATCCACGTCAGGCCAAAGAAATAACTGACTTCTTGAAGGCAAACTTGGACGTGTTTGCCTGGACCCACGCTGACATGTGTGGGATATCGCCATCCATCATAAGTCATTCACTAAATGTAAACTCGAAACACCCGCCTGTAAAGCAAAAGAGACGTATGTTGGGTCCAGAGAGGTCGGCCACTCTGAAAGAAGAAGTGGAGAAGCTGAAACAGAACGGATTTATTAGAGATTCGACATATCCTGACTGGATATCGAATCCCGTCTTAGTAAAAAAGCCGAATGGAAAGTGGCGGACTTGCATTGATTTTTCAGATTTGAACAAAGCTTGCCCGAAAGATAGTTTCCCACTTCCCAGGATTGACCAGCTTGTAGATTCGACAGCGGGACACGAACTTCTTTCTTTCATGGACGCATATTCCGGGTACAACCAAATTCCTATGCACGTACCAGATCAAGAACACACGAGCTTCATTACAAATTTGGGGTTATACTGTTACGTGGTCATGCCGTTCGGATTGAAAAACGCTGGAGCCACTTATCAGCGCTTGGTAAACAGGATGTTTTATAATCAAATAGGAAAGACTATGGAAGTTTATGTGGATGATATGCTTGTCAAATCGAAATAGTCTCCTAGCCATACGCAAGACTTGGCAGAAATGTTCGGTATCCTGCGAAAGTATCGGATGAAGTTGAATCCTTTGAAATGTTCATTTGGAGTGGCATCGGGAAAGTTTCTAGGCTTCATTGTGAGCTCCCGAGGAATTGAAATCAATCCCAGCCAAATAGCAGCGATTAGAAACATTGAAGAGCTGAGGAGAATTAAAGATGTCCAAAGTCTTGCGGGGAAAGTAGTCGCGTTGAGTAGATTTATCTCCAAAGCCACAGACAAATGCGTCCCATTTTTTGATTTGATTAAAAGGGGAAAGAAGAACTTCGAGTGGACTCCGGACTGTGTTGAGGCCTTTCGGAATTTATTGGAATTGCTAGAAAAACCACCGATTTTGTCAAAGCCGGTGGACCACGAAGAGTTATTTGTTTACTTGGCAGTTTCGGCTCACGCTGTTAGCACAGCCTTGGTTCGAGAAGAAGACAAAGTGCAAAGGCCGGTATATTATGTAAGCAAGAAATTGGCAGCGGCAGAACGCAACTACCCAAAGATTGAGAAGCTCGCTTACAGCCTCCTAATCGCCTCGCGAAAACTTCGTCACTATTTCCAAGCTCACCCAATAACCATATACACTGACCAACCTCTAAGGCAGGTGTTGCAGAGACCCGAAGCATCAGGACGATTGATCAAATGGAATATTGAATTAAGTCAGTTTGTCAGCCGTGGAGGTCGATCAGGGGGCAGGCTCTAGCTGACTTTATAGCAGAATTCACCATCCCAGAGGAGGAGGTAATCGATGACAGAGTGGTCAAGTCCGAAGATGAGTTAAAGATAGATCCATGGAAGCTATACACAGACGGAGCCAAGAACGACCGAAGGTCCGGGGCTGGAATCGTCTTAGTTACTCCTGAAGGACGGTCGTTATATTACGCTCTACGAGTAGAATTTTCGGCGACTAACAATGACTCTGAATATGAAGCCCTGATTGCCGGGCTGAAGCTTGCTAAAGACCTCGGAATAAAAACGTTGGACATATTCTGCGACTCCAAAATCGTTGTATGCCAAGTGAAAAAGGAGTTTGTGGCTCGGGGACCTCGACTCATCGCCTACCTCGGGAAAGTGGAAAAGCTATTGAGCAACCTGGAGCGGTACAACATAACGCATATCCCAAGAGCCGAAAACCAGAAGGAAGACAGGTTGGCAAAGCTAGCTAGTTCCGACAACCCGGAAGAAACTGAAATAATTCCAATTGAGACGTTGGAATCGCCAAGCTTTGAGTCGATGGAAATTGAGTTCGCTTTCGAAGCGGAACCGGAAAAGGAGTCGTGGATGACCCCAATTAAGAATTTCCTTAAGAATGGGACACTCCCATCAAAGAAGAGTGAGAGACGGGCTATAGTTCGCAAGGCTACCAGATACGTCCTTCAAGATGATACTCTTTATAGACAAGGATTTTCTATGCCCCTGTTACGATGTATAACACACGACGACATCAAACGTGTACTAAGAGAAGTACATGAAGGTGAGTGTGGAGATCATACAGGAGGTCAGACTTTAGCGAAGAAGATATTACGGTATGGATACTTCTGGCCCACAATTAATAAAGATGCGGCTGATTATTCACGACGCTGCGATAAGTGCCAGAGATTCGCCAAAATCCCCAGAGCACCGTCGACCCAACTCAAATCAATGGTGAGTCCTTGGCCTTTTGCCACGTGGGGAATTGATATCATCGGAGTTCTACCAATTGCTAAAGGAGGAGCGAAATATGCAATAGTCGCTGTGGACTATTTTACGAAGTGGGTGGAAGCTGAGCCTCTAACCAAGATCACGGCAAGAAAGGTGATAAGCTTTGTGGTTCGAAATATTATATGCCGATTCGGGATCCCAAGGTCTATTATAACTGATAACGGAACCCAGTTCGATGGTGCTGAATTCAGAAATTTCTGCCAGAAATATAAGATCGACAAACGATACACTGCGGTTGCCTATCCGCAGTCGAACGGGCAAGTAGAAGCAATAAACAAAGTTATAAAATCCATCCTCAAGAAACGGTTAGAGCACGCAAAGGCAAAATGGGTTGACGAATTGCCCTTAGCTTTGTGGGCATATCGAACAACGCTTAAGACAGCTACTGGTCATACCTCTTTCTCTCTCTCTTTTGGTTCAGAAGTAGTAATTCCAGTAGAGCTTGAGGTTCCCTCCCACCGGGTGACGTATTATGACCCGATGACGAATCGGGCGCTCTTACTCGAGTCTCTTGATGAAATCGAAGAAAAAAGGGACGAAGCGGATTTGCGAGCGGCAAGACATCGACGTCAGATGGCATGCTATTACGACAAAAAAGTTCGCCTTAGGACTTTTGAACCAGGAGATTTGGTGCTAAAGAGAGTCTTTCCATCCCTTCCTCACCTTGGTCCAAAGTGGGAAGGACCCTTTGTCATCCAATGGAAACTTGAAAAAGGAACCTTCAAGTTAACGACCGTGGATGGCGAAGAAGTACCTAGGGCATGGAATGCCCAACACTTGATGCGATATTTGGATTAGAAATGTTGTACTCTTTGTTATTTTTCTTATGAACTCCGTAAAAAAGGCACAACTTGCCTTAGGAAAAACTGATGATATGAATAAAGGACTATAAAGTGGATGTAGGCTACGACTTAGCCGAACCACTATAAAAATATCGTGTGTTATTTACTTTCATGCATTATATATATACTTTCATCGACTATTCTGTTGCGATTATGGAATATAAGATGATTTAAAACCTGAAAGGTTGAAAACATTTTATATGTAAGAAAAAGCACAACGACTATTTGTGCGATAAGACATAAAAGAATGGGAAGACGACATTCTTAACTCTAACTCTCGAGAATTGAGAGAGAGTATAAAGGACGGGAAGACGACGTCCTCTGAGGCGTGAAGGTGCACCCAGACAAGAGACTGCCTCAGTAAGAACTCTAACCTGAGTATAAGACAGGAGAGTATAAAAAATGCCAGAAAAAACGACAGGCATTGTTGACACAGAAAATGCAATCCCGTCGGAAAATCGGGGACATTCAGACTACTTGATTAAGTCTTGAATAGTTTTTTGAGATTGACTGGGGGCATATATGTATACACATATTTCCCCCCACCATAACTTCATTACACAACTATAGTAAGACATGCATTCTTACATAAGTGCAAAACTAATGGCTAACAGACATTGCAGAAAATGAATTATATTTTATTTACAAATGAATGAATCTGTACAGGAAAACAGTCAAAAAGAAGGTGCAAGGGCCACCCTTATAGCAACAATTATTGGTCAACCAAATGCTGAAATAACGCAAGACAGCCCACTATTTAGACTTCGAGGGAGGCTTGGACTTCTTGGCGGCTTTCTCCGCATCCTTCGCTTCTTTTTCGGCCTCCGTCAAGATGCGCTTTGATTTTTTCTTTCCTGAAGCTGAGGTGCTGGAATCGGTTGACTTTTTCCCAGAGGGCGGAGCGCTGGAATCAAGAGAAGACTTTTTAGCGAGTTCCTCTGTAATAGATCTAGTTGAAAGCTTAACAACTAACATTGATCCCGCATCCACAGCTGCGAGAGGCTTGAGGCTTTCAGGGTCTAAGTCTTCAGCTTTTAACTGCAAGCATTTATCTTGGTCAGTTTTCAGTGCAGCCAAAGTAACATCATCTGCGCTTTTCGACTCCCCGACTATTTCCACCTCCGGATCTTCCTCATATCCTCTGTCGCCGCAATCATCCTTTAAGGCATCTATCATTTCATCATCACGAGGGGTGTCAGCCTTAGACGGTTCGCTTCCTTCTCCCAAATATATGGGAGCAGCCTTGTCCTTTCCCCCTTTTGCCTTCTCCATAGGCTCCGCCCCAGAGGCGGTTCCCTGGGTCACATCTGTCTTTCCGGATGGTTCAATACCTACAGAGTGAGAAGCAACAGTTATCAACTCAGGAGAAAATAATGGGTTTTTCATCGATTGCTCAATCACGTGGCGAAAGGTAGAGATAGCCTTGACGAATTGGGGTGAAAATGTAGAGATACCTTTCGAAGACTTCTCGGCTGGGGTAACTGCTGTCTCCGATGCCGTTTCGGGAATAGGGGATAACAGAGTTGTTCGAGGGATCCCCGGGTTTTCAGGATCATATCCCTATACTTCAGAAGTTGCGGGGGCAGTAGAAGAGGAACCAGCCTCGGGAATGTTCTTTTGCTTAGTCCTCCTCCTCTCTTCATCCATAGCAGCAGCAATGAGGCGGCTCCCTTCAGCTAGTCGTTCTGGCTCATCATCCCTTAAATATTTCTCCATCAGCTTGTCCTCGTCAATGGAATCAACCTTGAGCTCCTCTTTCTCCCACTCAACGATCTGACTCCATACTTGGACTAGAGTAGATGGATAATCTTCAATCCAAGAAATGTTCCGGCGACGGATGATATGCGCAAAGAATTCAATCATTAATTCGCCGAAGCCCTGAATCTCTACCTCAGCCTCTGACAATTGTTTGCGGGCCTCCTCAGCAGATTTGATGGCACATTCGACGTTACCCTCCGCCAGGGCAGGTCTGTTCTCCGCCTCCATTAGCTTAGAAGCCAAATCAACATTTTTCTTTTCTAGTTCAGCATTCCTCCTTGCTAACTCGGCATTTTTCCGTTCAAGGTCAGCGTAAGCAAGGCGTGTTTTAGCGGCATCTGACTTAGCATCTTTGGCTTGCTTTTTTAACTCAGAACGCTCTTGAGTATGAGATTCAAGCAAATCATGGTAACGTTTTTGCATATCTTCAAATTGTTGTTTGAAGCTAGTAGCGTCCCTTTGAGCAACAGCAAGCTGGGCCTGTGTGTCCTCTAAATCTTTTCCTAGATTCTTTAAGGCCTTTGCATCATCTTCCGCGGTTTTTTGCATCGAATCAGCATTCGTGATTAGAGTACGGATGATTCTGGAAAGGTTGCGTGAATACTTGAACATTTCAGAATACTGTTTTTCGACCGCATCTATCTTTGCTTTGGCCTCATCTGCCCACCTGGAAGAAATAGGCTCAAGGGCAGGTAAAAAAGTCAAGTTCTCGAAGTAATGTTCGGGAAATTGCTCCTCCAGATACGCCCGCTTGATTGCAGTTTCAGCATCTAGTGGTGGAGGGGCGGGGATCGTCAGCTCGGTATCCCTGTGCGTGGAGGATTCAGTAGCCTCTTTATCTGTTCTCGGCCGTTTAGCAGTGACCTTGCGTTTACTTCGCGACTCAGTATCTTTTGGCGGACTTCTCTCCCTGCTGCGCTTTTCTTGAGAAGAGGTGGAGTCTTTTGGTTGCGGCCTGTCCTCTTCCCGACGACCTTGGTAACCTTTATATCTCTCTGGGTCCGTCCGAACAGAGAGCGAGAACGCGAGGTTCGAGAGCGATAGGGTTCATAAGGCCTTCTCTCCTCCCTACTGCGATCGTCGCGGCGGTCATACTCAGTATCATAAGGTGGATTAGACATGCTGCGGCGGAGTTTCCTGATATCATAGTAAGATCGGGACATCGTGCCTGTACAATAAGACAAATGAAATTCAGGATCAATATTTTCACAAAGAGAAAGATGCAGTGAGTTGTAATGTTATTGTGTAAAGTGTGTCCTAAGTGGTGTTTTTCCCCCCAACCAACCCGAGTCCGAAGCTAGACTAGTACGGGCGGGCTCTTTGGCCTTAGCAGGAGTAGTCTCTTCGGAAGAAGTGAAAACTAAAGGATTCTTCCTAAAATCCTCTGAAGTGTAAATGGTTTCAGGTAAGGGGAGGTCCCCCAAACCCTGAAACAGTGGGTCATCAGTGCTAGGGACATCTCCCTCAGAAGCATCAATCGGAGACTCTTGGGAAGACGTCGACTTTTCCGAAGAAATGGCGGCCTCAAGAACAGTATACCCTTCGCGATGTTTTTCGGCCATGTTAGCCAATTCATCATCTTGGGTAGAAGAAGGAGAGGGTGAAGCTTGAAGAGGCACTGTAGGAGCTCTCGAACTTTCGCCCGTTTCAGGGATTACGTCCACGGGGGGAATATAAACATATGGAGCCGTCCCGTGACCAATGCTACGAGTAACAGATAGCAACCCATGAAAATGAAGATATTCGTCCTTAAGGACTTCATCAATAGTCAAGAACTTCTGATCGCCATTAAGGAGCTGGTGCATCCGGTCAAAGAATACTTGGTCTGATATTTGTTTTGGGTTATCGACTGCAAACAAAAAGAAAAACGAATTAAGGCGATGACTTGAATGTATAGAGCCGAGATTTAGAAAACCAGTGCTTTACTTGATTTCGTCCACCTCCTAGCACACCCTGGTTGTCGCTTCACATAAAACCATTCCAGCCTGGAATCTCCAGCTTTACTACTGAATGGCGCTGAAATTATCTTCCTCTTAGGGACAGACTCAAAATAGCAGAAAGAAGGAGTCTCTCGAGTCCGATGCTTGAAGTTGTAGAAGAAATGAACGTCATTGAAAGTGAGCTCTATGCCTAAGATCTCACGGTATGCTACATATAAGGTGTATAAGTAAGCATAAGAATTAGGGTGCAGCTGCATGGGGGCAATCCGCATTTGTCTTAGAAAATCGACGATGAAAGGAGAAAATGGAGGGATAGCACCGACCATGCACATCAACCGAGTAATTGCCATATACCGTTCTGGAGGGTTGTGGGGACGGTCAGTTCTCGAAGGCACCAGGGTGTCCCTTTTTAGTATCCCATATTTTAAACAAATTCGGATAAGTCTGTCGTTGTCGATTGTTGATTCAACAGAATCTTGGGGTGGTTCCAATATGACAGCCGATTCAAACTCATCAGGAGCTCGGTTGTCACCAATCCCTCCTTCCTCTTCAAAACCTAGAGAAACTTCACCCTCCGAAGACACATTGTCACTTTCGTGATTTCCAACCTCGTAGTCTGAACCCTCATCATTCCATTCTGGATCGGAGGGAGAAGATATGTCCTCGAGAGTAACTTTGTTGGATGTCTCCGGGGCCTCTTTCTTCCCGGCTAGTCTAGAAGAGCGTCTGGGTCTCATGGTCACAAAACTATTGAAGAAGCAATAGCACAAGTTAGAGTAAATTAGCCCGTATCCCCCCGTGTATGTGTGCAAACTAAAGTGTAAACTGTGTATGCGGAAAGTGTAAAGTTAATATTTGAAAGTGCGACGCAAAATTTTGGCAAAGTAATAAGGGTCAAGGCAGTTCTTGATGTCCAGTTATGTTCGCATGGCATTATCCTAACTATCCATTAAGTTGAAGATTATGCCAAGAGTTGATTGGGCCAGTTAAACGAGTTTTTATGCATTAAGATGGACTGCCCTTCGGTTCGGTTCGGGCGCATTCATGGGGATCGGATCGGGGACGTAGCCTCGCCTTGGGCTCGGATAAACTTTAAAGCTCAGGAATCAAAATCGGATCGGCTCGGAGGTAGATTTAGGTGAGCTCCATTCCCCCTTTTTTCTACTTGCCCCGACCCGATCCGACATTCTTGACTTCTTTTCCTTTTCCCTTTCTCCACTTGCCCCGACCCGATCCGACATTCTGGACTTCTTTTCTTTTTCCCTTTCTCCACTTTCCATACTCCACCGCCCGAACCGACTCCCTATGATCTTCTTCCTCCTCCTTTTTAGCCTTAAACCCAATATCATCTCCGACGCCCCAGTCACGATCGAACAAACCACGACTCCCTCTTCCAACGCCTCGAAGTAGCAACGAAGCCACCAACGACAATAACGAAGGAAGAGGAGACCGCAGCGTGGAAACCACGTCCATATAGGTCGAATTGACCATCAATTTCAATTAAAACCTGTTATCATGAAACCGATCAAGGATTTAAACCTACCAGAGTATATAAGTTGGAGATTTGCATGAGAATTGTAAAGAGTTTTTTCTCTTTTGAATCCTGGAGTTTCAGAACAGAACTTGCAAGACGATGGAATAAAAAGAAAGTGAAAGAAAAATGAAGGCTGGGCTTATATAAAAGCAAGGTGACCATTCGTATCCCCGTTCGGATCGGCTCGACAGCCCAGTAACGCAGCGTGGCCCAATAGTCCAATACGAAATAGAAGAAGAAGGGGATCCGTTCGGGTCGGAATCCGAGCCGAACAGAACGTAGCGACTCAGCAGTAAATTGAATTAAAATTCGAAGAGGATGAGAGCACAAAGAAAATCAAAGGAAAAATTACCTAGAAGACGCTGTGCAATGATAATCAAAGCATGCTCCGTCTCCAACAGAAGCATCCTTTGAGGGGGCAAAATGTTAGCCCACTTTGTGAACTCGGCAACACAAAGTCGAGATGTGAAACGTTGAAGAACTTAGAAAGCATCATAGCGGATCGGATCGGAGAGATGTTGCGGATCGGATCGGAGAGATGTTGTGGATCGGATCGGAGAGATGTTGCTGTTCGGATCGGAGAGATGCTACTATTTGAATCAAAGAGGCACTGCTGTTCGGATCGGAGAGCTACCTACTGTCAATCGGATCGGAGGGCTACCTACTATCGGGTCGGAACGGAGCAGAGCAAAGTGGATAAAGACTTAGTTTTAGGTTAATCCGGGTTGGATCGGTTAACCCGATCCGAACCCCCTCTGCAGGCTCCTCCGATCCGAACCCATATTCCACATCACTTTCCCCCATGATCGCCTGGTTATTCGGAGCGGTTATGACCAGTTCCAACCCACGAAAACCACTACTCTGATGCGCAGTCAGCACTAGAACCCATCCGAACCCGAGGACGATGGGATGGAAGACACATGAATCCGATCCGGATCGGGTTCTGAGCAAATTTTCACCTATAAATACCCTGTCTGGAGACAATTAAAGGGATCTTCTTTTTGGCACTTTGAGAGTTCAACCACTTTCATAAACCGAATTCCGGCACTCCCGGATAATCCAAATCGTCTTTCAACATTTGTTTTGAGACAATTGAGTGAATGTATGTGAGTTGTAAGTGAAATTGAGTGAATATCTCATTGTAATTGCAACTCTATCATAATAGTGATTGGCAAGTGGACGTAGGCTTTTTAACGCCGAATCACTATAAATTCTGTGTCTCCATTCTACTTTTGATCTTATTTCGTTCTGATTTTAGTCAATTTGGGTGTTAGAACCACTTTTTGGTCTAACAGTCACGAAATTAGCGTTATTGCGTTCATGGCGATTTTCTGGTCAATTTAGACCTATGGTTTGTAGAAAACCGATTTAAAATGAAAGAGGTATCTTTAATTTAAATAATGTAACAAAGCATGAAAAAGAGGAATGAGAAAAAGGATAATATATAGCATTGTTATAAGTCTTATTAGCAAAAGACTTAGAAGCTCAGCTGGTTAGAACATGTGACTTGTATACAAGAGGTTGAGAGTTCGATTCCCACCAACGCCATATGTTTTTTCTACGGAATGGCTAAAAAGTGGCTTAGTGTGAAAGCGGTTAAAAAGTGGCTTAGCATGGAAAGGATTAAAAGGGGGTTTAATTGAGAGAATGTTTCAAAAGAGGAAAAATATATATTAATTGGTTTGAGATTTGAAATTACTCGCAAATAAAAGATTAGCATACGCGCAAGAGTTGAGTACATATGAACATAATTCAAAATAGAGGTTGCGAGCGAACAAAGAAGCAAGCAAAGAAAGGATGTTTGAAATTTGATTTATACACGAATAAATAAATCAAATTTCAAATAAATAAATAAATAAGAGAAATATATATATATATATATGGGGGAAGACACCCCTGCGCGTCATACTGTACACGTGGACTGTTTTGGTTGGTGGACGCTGCAACATGGCCATTTCCTATTGGTTGGATAGTTCTGATGGATTTTTAAATTAGATCTAAAGGCCCATAGCATGCTACTACAACTATAAATAAACCCCTAGACCTAACCCTAAACCTCACAATTCGGCGGCTACGCTGGAGCTCTGCCATGGCTTCCTCCCCTCTCTCTCTTCTCAAATCTATTCTGAAATTAAAATATTAGTCTAGGAAAATTATGGAGAAGATCAACAGTAATAAAATATTATTCAAAGCAAGGTTGTAAATCTAATTAAAAGAGGAAAGGAAAAATGTGGATGATAGAACGGATCAGATCCAAAATTTGGGGAAAGCATGAAAGGTGGAGTGGATTTAAAATACATTTGTTGAATAATAATATGCATATCGTTTAGAAATTCCCCGATTAAAATGTTCAATTTAATGAAATAATATATCATTTATTTTATGTATATTCTGTTCTTCTTCCCCTTTCCTTTTATTATTAAGACTAGGCTACCTTCGAGCATGGTCCAAATCTCGTGAAAAAGCACGCATATAAACAACATTGAAATAGTGGGGAAAATGTTTGGGTAATTTGAGTATAATCTATGATTGGGGAATTATAGCATAACTTATGATGAATTTTGGGTATAATTTGAAATTGGGAATTTTTGGGTAATTGGCACATAATTACATATATTAATTTATAATATTAATGGAAATACGTGCAATTTAAATTAGAACAATTAGATATATTTGGGTAATGTATAAGGGGATATGGAAAGAAGCTATTTATTGTGGACCTAAAATTATAGGCTTGAATTATACGTACATGGGTAAAGCTAGATTGGGAAGATAAAGACATTTTGAGTCGATGTAACCTTAAAAGAAATTATGTGTTGGATAAAACATGCGATAAGTGTTAGGCAAATATGTAATAAAAGAATATAGTAAAATTCTGAGAAAAATAAATATGCTAGAAACTGAACCGCGTCTAGGCACGAGGTTAGGTTGCATTAGTGGTGGAAGTCTGCCCGAACCCGACCGACATATTCAGCAGCCACTAACGTTGAACCTAATGTGAGGGGTCTAAGTGCATAAATAAAACTAGTAGTTGTGCTAAGACACGAGGTTAAGTCAACTTGTGGTAGAAGACTGCCCGGACCCGACCGTCAAATCCAGCATCCACAAGTGTAGACTTAATGTGAGAAGTCTAGTACATATATATACATATTGTGAAAATATGTAAAAGGCGGGACCGATAAATACTATTAATTGTATTTAATGAAAATAAATTAAATTGAATGAAAGATAACTACAATGGTAAAGAAGAAAATGTGAATAAGTGGGGAATGATAATAACCTGTTATAAATAAATTACATTAATGAGAACTTCATATAATTGGTAAACTTGTCCTAGGGACAAGTAAGAATTATAACGTAGGTTATAATGAACGATAGGGGAAAATGAAATAACTTATGTAATAAGGTAAGTTATAATGAACGACGGGGGAAAAATGAAATAACATATGTAATATGGTAAGTTGTAATTAATTGTAAATTAAATAATTTGTAAGGATAAGAATAAATCTATGAATGAAGATAACATAAGTTATATGAATGGAAAGGGATTAGGACCTAACAGGAGATTGGTTGAGTTAAGTGAATCTCTGAGTGTCAATTCTGATGTTGATTCCGGTCTTCAGCGTTGATACTTAGGGAGTTGTTCTCTTACCAAGGTATATACGAATTAAGATGTACTTAATTATAAATTAAGTAAAACATGTTATAGTAAGATGGGATAATGAATAGATTATGAGAATAATAAGTTATAGGCTTATTAATGAACTTAAATGGATTAAGTTATAAATGGAATTAATAAGCAGGGGTAACTTAGTTAACTTGAAAAGGAAGTCATTATGAATGAGAATAACCAAGTTAATAAGAAAACTGACGAGGTGGAGCAAGCGCGTAATTAATGATTAGACGTAGGGTCTAATGACATATTAAAATGAGGCGCTTGGAACAGTCCATACTTTATAGGATGAATAGCCCAACGAGGTAGATCGTCACGGTGACATAAAGCACAAGGGGAGCGCACGTTAATCCGATTATTCTGGCAGCTCCGACGGATTGGAAAGGGAAGCACACGGGCTTTCTAAGACGTTAAAGGTGCTCCTGGTAGTCCTCTGTGGTTGTGTAGTTTCGGACTGTGCTCACAGAGGTTGGGACTGAGCAAAACTATCGGGTAGGTGGGCCTTGATTGCACAAGTAGGGGGAAGTCGGAATGCTGTGACGTGGTGATAATAAGGGTGATTCAGCGGCTGCCTCAAAGGAGGCTGAGGGTCAGGACCAATAAGGATAGTAGGTCATCGAGTGCCTGTCATCGGCAGCCAGTAGGATGCGGAAAGACTAGAGCTAGACCCAAGAAACCATTCACTATCGTGGGACGGTGGTTGAGGGGAGATGCCACATGGATGTTTAGATTGTTTTCTTAAGGGCTTGTCGCTTAGCTCTTGTAGTCTTTACTAGTTAAGGGAGGGGCCGAGGTGGGGCCATAGCCACCATAGAAAAACAGACCCTAGGGATATTTGTGTGAGAGGCTCTTAAAGGCGGGCCTGCACAAATATAAAGATAGCTCCCGACCGAGTTCCGTGTGTAGCCCTGCCACGGAACTCGGGTATGCACACATAAAGGGTGTGCGGGCTAGGCATCAAATACGTTTGGCAATACATACGTGGGAAAGTCTAGGTACACACATGTCTGCTCTGGGTGGTGTATCGTTGATTATATGGCATTATTCAATGATGGCAGTCTTTACACTTACGTAATATGGTTATAGTGGTTCCATGCAGATGTAGCGTCATTATATACAGAGATCTATACATCACTCGGATGTAGGATGAGGGACTGCGTATATTCATGCGATGATACGGTGAAGGCCGTGCGAGTGGGGTACCATAGGGTGTACCTTAATTTGGGGGTAGCTACATATACACTATATTAGGTTAATCTACTATGGAGTAGATGGGTACGACGTGTGTGTAAGCCTTAAGTGATATTAACACAATTAACCTAATAAATAAGAAAATATAACTGAACAGTATATGTAGGATTATCCAAGATGTGTAGTTTAAATTCAGTCACATAGAACTTATGTTCTGACCCCCTCCTCATAACATTCGCAGGTTAGGTTTATGGTAGAGATGTTATAGCTTTGGATACTGGCTACGCAGTATTCTTACTACGGTAAGGTTATGTTTGATTATATTGTATTTTATCCCTTCCGCTGTGGGATGTTTTTCTGAGCTTTGATATATTTTATATCTCTGTCTTTTCTGCAGGATACCAAGGCAAACCAACTCGGGTTTTGGTAGATTGGAATTTTGAAAAAAAAAATCCGGTCTGCCTGAAGCCGGGTTGTTACACTTGGTATCAGAGCGAGGTTTAGGATTCCTATATTGATAGTGAGTGAATGTATTTGTATTTTCGAAAAATATAAATATATTATATATAAACCTAGATCCATTAAGGAGCCTACGAAATACAAAGAGTATAATGTGGAAAGGGTTAGGATATCAGTTTTGTACACTAAAAGAATGAATATGGAAATTTGAGACCCTTCGGTAAGTTGGGTGGAAAGTGTACAAAATGGTTGGTATAAAAGGAGGATGTATCCCATATGTAAGTAACTGAAATGTTAGTATTTCAGATTAGTGTGTTTGGTAGTGAAACCTTATAAATTAGAGAAAGGTTAAAAAGTGGAAAATGGATTAGGAATATATATTGTTGAGAGAATTAACTTCGTGGGAGTGTCTAGGAAAGCCTAGTTGTGTTGGAGACCCACTTTAAGTCTAACCCATTTGTTAACTTTTAAGAACTTGAAAATGTAAAAGTTTCGACAAAATAGTTTGAGATGTTTTCAAGTTTTATTCTTAAAAGTCTTTTTGATGTTTGAGAAAAATATGTAAAGAACATATTTAGTGCATACCGGGTTTTAAAGTAAGGTGGGACATGTTTTTGGAAACAATGATTTCTTGTTTTAAAAAAAATCCCGTAGAATGCATAAGCATTGTAAAGCTTAGGATTGTTGCTTGAAAGAAAAATGTTGGCCAGTAATACACAGTAAGGACTAGTAGTGACTATTAGATAGAGAAGGGCAAGTGAGAGTTGAGAGTTTGTGGTTGGACTTTTCTTAAGTGAAACAGTCTTAGGATTCTTGGCCCTTAGCAGTAGCTGTGTAGGATGATGGAAAAGCTTATTTGAAAATAAACTTAAATCACTGGATTAATAAAATAAGCTAAGGAAGAAAAATAGCCTAAATAAAAAGAAAACAATAAATTCAGAGAAGCAACAAGCATGACGGGAAAAGAAAATGAAAATCTTAAGAAAAGATGAATAAAAATGAAAAATTTCCAAGATAAGTTGAGAAAGAAAAAGAAGTTTTTTTATGTATTTGTGCTTGGACAAGAAAATAGAAAACTTTTATAGAGTAGTTACATAAAATCCAAGTACAATTAGAAAAGGTACATAAAAGAAAAACGAAAAATGTAAATTTTTCGTTTTATACCTTTTTGTAACTTAAGAAATCAAATTTAGAAAATTTGATTTTTCTAAATTTTGAAATTAATGATGATTGGTAGGGTTTTGGATGCAACAATTGGATGAACTACGCTCTTATTTAGTAAGAGTGTGGGAAAATTTGGATGAAAAAGGTGTTTTGATTTTCAAAATATTGCATTCATGTAGAACTGCTAGTATATTTAGGGTGTGAGCACCATATTTTAAAAGGATTTTTGAAGAATTTGCATACATATAGGAGGTACCACTTAGGCATACATGTATTATTGTGATGTATTGCACTAAGCACATGTGCACAATGGTTGCAAAAATTGGATGCACACATAATGGAAGTATATTATGCGAGTGATTATTTGATTTTACCCCTACCAAATTTCGGGGATGAAATTTCTTAAAGGTGGGAGAATGTAACACCCCGCATTTTTAATGACAATTAAAAAGATGCATATATGTATATATTGTATTCATATACATATTTAAAGGAAAAATTAAATTATGAATATAGTTGCATGTAATAAGTTCATGAGGTGAAATGAAGAAAAAGATTAATAAAAGAAATTACATGCAATATATGAAATGAGAAGAAATGCAATGTAATGCAATTAAAATTGCATGCAGACATTTAAAAAGAAATAAAATGGAAAAATTGAAAAGCTTCCAGAATTTGGTCACGAAATTAGCGTCATTGCGTTCGTGGTGATTTTCTGGTCAATTTAGACCTATGGTTTGAAGAAAACCAATTTAAAATGAAAGAGATATCTTTAATTTGAATAATGTAACAAAACATGAAAAAGAGGAATGAGAAAAGGATAATATCTAGCATTGTCATAAGTCTTGTTAACAAAAGACTTAGTATCTCAGTTGGTTAGAACATGTTACTTGTATACAAGAGGTCGAGAGTTCGATTCCCACCAGTGCCATATGTTTTGTTTAGGGAATGGCTAAAAAATGGCTTAGTATGAAAGCGGTTAAAAAGTGGCTTAGTATGAAAAGGGTTAAAAGGGGGTTTAATTGAGAGAATGTTTCAAAAGAGGAAAAATATATATTAATTGGTTTGAAATTTGAAATTGTTCGCATATAAAAGATTAGCATACGCGCAAGAGTTGAATACATATGAACATAATTCAAAATCAAGGTTGCGCGCGAACAAAGAAGCAAGCAAAGAAAGAATGTTTGAAATTTGATTTATACGCTAATAAATAAATCAAACTTTAAATAAATAATATATATATATATATGTATATGGGACGACACCCCTGCGCGTCATACTGCACACGTGGACTGTTTTGGTTGGTGGATGCTGCAACATGGCCATTTCCTATTGGTTGGATAGTTCTGATGGATTTTTAAATTAGATCTAAAGGCCCATAGGTTGCTACCACACCTATAAATAAACCCCTAGACCTAACCCTAAACCTCACAATTCGGCGGTTACGCTGGAGCTCTGCCATGGCTTCCTCTCCCTCTCTTCTCAAATCTATTCTGAAATTAAAATATTAGTCTAGGAAAATTATGGAGAAGATCAATGTTAATAAAAGATTATTCAAAGCAAGGTTGAAAATCAAATTAAGAGAGGAAAGGAAAACCATGGATGATATAACGGATCAGATACAAAATTTGGGGAAAGCATGAAAGTTGAGTGGATTTAAAATACATTTGTTGAATAATAGTATGCATATCGTTTAGCAATTCCCCGATTATAATGTTCAATTTAATGAAATAATATAGCCTATATTTTATGTCTATTATTCTTCCCCTTTCCTTTTATTTTTAAGACTAGGCTACCTTCGAGCCTAGTCCAAATCTCATAAAAAAGCATGCGTATAAACAACATTGAAATAGTGGGGAAAATGTTTGGGTAATTTGAGTATAATATATGATTGGGGAATTGTAGCATAACTTATGATGAATTTTGGATATAACTTGAAATTGGGAATTTTTGGGTAATTTACACATAATTACGTATATTAATTTAGAACATTAATGGAAATATGTGCAATTTAAATTATAACAATTAGATATGCTTGGGTAATGAATAAGGGAATATGGAAAGAAGCTATTTATTGTGGACCTAAAATTTTAGGCTTGAATTATATGTACATGGGTAAAGCTAGATTTGGAAGATTAAGACTTTTTGGGTTGATGTAACCTTAAAAGAAATTATGTGTTGGATAAAACATGCGATAAATGTTAGGCATAATATGTAAGAAAAGAATACAGTAAAATTCTGAGAAAAATAAAGATGCCTAAAACTGAACCGCGCCTAGGCACGAGGTTAGGTTGCATTAGTGATGGAAGTCTGCCTGGACCCGACTGGCATATCCAGCAGCCACTAATGTTGAACCTAATGTGAGGGGTCTAATGCATAAATAAAACAAGTAGTTGTGCTAAGATACAAGGTTAAGTCAACTTGTGGTAGAAGACTGCCCGGACCCGCCTGACAAATCCAGCATCCACAAGTGTAGACTTAATGTGAGAGGTCTAGTACATACACACACACACACATATATATATATATATATATGAAAATTTGTAAAAGGCAGGACCAATAAATACCATTAATTATAATTAATGAAAATAAGTGAAATTGAATGAAAGATAATTACAACCTAAAGAAGAAAATGTGATTAAATGGGGAATGATAATAACCTCTAATAAATAAATTACATTAATGAGAATGTTATATAATAGGTAGACTTGTCCTAGGGACAAGTAAGAATTATAACGTAGGTTATAATGAACGATAGGGGAAAATGGAATAACTTATGTAATAAGGTAAGATATAATGAACGATAGGGGAAAATGAAATAACTTGTGTAACAAGGTAAGTTGTACTTAATTGTAAATTAAGTAATCTGTAAGGATAAGAATAAATCTATGAATGAAGATAACATAAGTTATATGAATGGAAAGGGATTAGGACCTAACAGGAGATTGGTTGAGTTAAGTGAATCTCTGAGTGTCAATTCTGATGTTGATTTCGGTCTTTGGGATTGATACTTAGGGAGTTGTTCTCTTACCAAGGTATATATGAATTAAGATGTACTTAATTATAAATTAATTAAAACATGTTATAGTAAGATGGGATAATGAATAGATTATGAGAATAACAAGTTATAGGATTATTAATGAACTTAGATGGATTAAGTTATAAATGGAATTAATAAGCATGGGTAACTTGGTAAACTTGAAAAGGAAGTCATTTTGAATGAGAATAACCAAGTTAATAAGAAAACTGACGAGGTGGAGCAAGCGCGTAATTAATGATTAGGCGTAGGGTCTAATGGCATATTAAATTGAGGCGCTTGGAACAGTCCGTACGTTATAGGAAGAATAGCCCAACGAGGTAGATCATCATGGTGTCATATGGCATAAGGGGAGCGCACGTTAATCTGATTATTCTAGCAGCTCCGATGGACTGGAAGGGGAAGCACGCAGGCTTCCTAAGACGTTAAAGGTGCTTCTGGTTGTCCTCCGTGGTGGTGTAGTTTCGGACTATGCTCACAGAGGTTGGTTCTGCGCGTAACTATCAGGTGGGTGGGCCTTGACTGCACAAGTAGGGGCAGTCAGAATGATGTGATGTGGTGACATGAAGGGTGATTCTGCAGTTGTCTTAAAGGAGGCGGAGGGTTAGGACCAACAAGGATAGTAGGTCGTCGAGTGCCTGTCATCGGCAGCCAGTAAGATGCGGAAAGACTAGAGCTAGACCCAAGATAACCATTAACCATTCACTATCGTGGGACGGTGGTTGATGGGAGACGCCACATGGATGTTTAGATTGTTTGCTTAGGGGCTTGTCGCTTAGCTCTTGTAGTCTTTACTAGTTAAGGGAGGGGCCGAGGTGGGGCCATAGCCATCATAGAAAAACAGACCCTACGGATATTTGTGTGAGAGGCTATTAAAGTCGGGCCTGCACATATATAAGGAAAGCTCCTTACCGAGTTCCGTATGTAGCCCTGCTACGGAACTCGGGCACACACACATGATAGGTGTGCGTGTTAGGCATCGAATATGTTTGGCGATACGTACGTGGGAAAGTCTAGGTACACACATGTCTGCTCTGGTTGGTGTATCGTAGACTAGAGGGCATTATTCGATGATGGCAGTCATTATGCTTACGTAATATAGTTATAGTGGTTCCATGCAGACGTAGCGTCATTATATACAGAAATCCGTATGTCACTCGGACATAGGATAAGGGACTGCGTATATTCCTGCGATGATACGGTGAAGGCCGTGAGAGTGGGGTACCATGGGGTGTACCTTAATTTGGGGGTAGCTACATATACACTATATTAGGTTAATCTACAAGGGAGTAAATGGGTACGACGTGTGTATAAGCCTTGAGTGGTGTTAACACAATTAACCTAATAAATAAGAAAATGTAACTGAACGGTATATGTAGGATTATCCAAGATGTGTAGTTTAAATTCAGACACACAGAACTTATATTCTGACCCCCTCCTCATAACATTCGCAGGTTAGGTTTATGGCAGAGATGTTATAGCTTTGGATACTGGCTAGGTAGTATTCTTACTGCGGTAAGGCTATGTTTATTATATTATATTTTATCTCTTCTGCTGTGAGATGTTTTTCTGAGCTCTGATATATTTTATGTCTCTGTCTTTTCTGCAGGATACCAGGGCAAACCAACTCGGGTATTGGTAGACTGGAATTTTGACGAAAAAAATCGGTCTACCTGAACCCAGGTTGTTATAGATGTCTCTCTCTGTCTATGTGTGGACTATAGGGAGTTGAATATGCTCACCAAGAAGAATAGACACCCACTCCCACTGATAGATGACTTGTTTGACCAGTTATTAGGCGCTTTGGTTTTCTCTCAGTTGGATCTAGCTACCTGGTATCATCGGCTTAGGGTAGCAGATGACAGCATAGACAAGACTGCTTTTAGGACTCCCGACGGATTCTTTGAGTGATTGTATACCTTATAGATGACCAATGCACCGACGTACTTTGTGGATTTGATGAGTTGGTTATTTAGGGAGTACTTAAACAAGTTTATGGTGGTTTTTGTTGATGATATCTTTGTTTTCTGGAGGAGTGAAGAGGAGCATGCCATACATTTAGAAGAGGCTTTCCGCAAGCTCCGAGCACATCAGCTGATGACTAAGTTTTCTAAGTGTCATTTCTAGCAGGAGAAAGTAAGTTTCCTAGGGCATGATGTCTCTAGAGATGGTATAGCGTTGGACCCTGCCAAGTTTGTCGCAGTTCAGGATTGGAAAGCCCTTAAGAATGCGACAGAGGTTAGGAGTATTTTAGGATTGGTGAGTTACTACATAAAGTTAATTAAAGACTTTGCATGGACCTCAGCTCCGCTTACCCGTCTGATGAAGAAGAGCATAGTTTTTACTTGGGATGTAAATTGCGAAGATGCATTCATGATATTGAAGAAGGCTCTTACATCAGCTCAAGTTTTGACTCTTCCTGAAGGTACCAAGATGATTACCATCTACGCAGATGCTTGTGGCATGGGTATGGGTGCAGTGTTAATGCAGGAAGGTAGGGTTGTCTGCTACGGGAGTAGGCGGTTGAGGGCACATAAGAAGAACTACCCTACCCATGATTTGGAGCGGGCAGCTATAGTGTTTGCGCTCAAGTTATGGAGGCATTATTTACTAGGTGATAGGTTCGAGCTTTATACATATCATAAGTCGCTCAAGTACTTGTTCTCCGAGGAAATCTCAATTTACGACAATAGCATTGGATGGATTTCCTTGCATCCTATGAATTTGAGATAGCGTATACCTTAGGGAAGGGGAATGCAGTTGCAGATGTATTGAGTAGGCGGAGGATGGCCTTGAGTCCATTACTCGTATAGTGGCAGAGTTTGAAGTTTATCTCGTTATTCGATTTTAGACTATTTACGGAGTTTGCACCCGGATTATTGGCATCGTAGAGGTGCTACCTACTCTTTTGGAGCGCATTGGATCCTATCTAAGCGAAGATCAACAGTTAGTGGACATCATGGATTGACTCGGTGGAGGAGAAACCTCTAGTCACCTAGCTAGGTACCCTGTGGACAAGAAAGGGTGGCTACGTTGAGATGAGGACTATGTGTTCCCAGAGTTGCTGATTTATTAAGATCAGTTCTAAAGGAGGCACATCACTCTCGGATGACTACCCATCCGAGCAATGATAAGATATACAAAGATATGAAGAGGGTTTTTTATTGGACTAGAATGAAAAAGGACGTGGCAAAGTATGTAGCCCGATGTTTGACTTTCCAGCAAGTAAAGGCTAAGCAGAAGAAACCGGGTGGATTTTCTCAACCCCTAGACATACCACACTGG
Organism: Allium sativum; assembly: GCA_030737875.1. NCBI lineage: Eukaryota > Viridiplantae > Streptophyta > Magnoliopsida > Asparagales > Amaryllidaceae > Allium > Allium sativum. Next base: position 587,891,283 of record CM060916.1, read on the forward strand.
AAGTAGGAGAGTGTCTCTATGGATTTTATAGATGGTTTTCCCAGATCGAGGAGGGGAGACACTAGTATTTGGGTTATAGTTGACAAATTGATTAAGAGCGCTCACTTTATCCCAGTCAAGAGCAAGAGGATGGAAGTTTGGTTAGCATTTGTATATCTAAGGGAGATTGTTCGACTTCATGGGGTACCCTCCAGTATTTTTTGTACCCCTGACTCCATCTTTACGAGCGAGTTTTGGAGGAGCCTACAGAAGGAGTTAGGGACATAGATATGCCTTAGTACCGCCTATCACCCTCATACAAATGGACAGGCAGGGAGGGTCAATAGGGTTCTCGAGGATTTATTGAAGCTGTGCATCCTTGACCTCAGAGGGACTTGAGAGGATCATCTCCCATTGGTAGAGTTCGCATATGATAATAGCTATCAAACAAGTATTGGTATGCCTCTCTTTGAGGCACTTTATAGACGACCCTGAAGACCACCTATATGTTGGTGGGAGTCTACGGATAGACTTCTACTTGGACCTGAGATAGTCAGAGAAACTTTGGGGCAGATAAACTTGACTTGGAGGCAGATGAAAGCAGCTCAAGATAGGAAGAAGTCGTATGCCAATCGAAGGAGGACAGACCTAGAGGTCAAGTTAGGAGATACGGTCTTTATCAAGGTGTCACCTTTGAGAAGCGTTGTTCGGTTTGGCTCTGTAGGGAAGTCGGTTCCAAGGTTGTAGGGTTATTCCTCGTAGTTGAGAGTATAGGTCAGATGGCCTACAGATTTACCAAAGAGACTGGTGAGAGTTCACGATGTGTTCCTTGTCTCACACTTGAGGAAGTGTCTAGATGATTCCTTAGAGATAGTACTGCCAAATACCCTTGAGGATATAGAGGTAGAGAAAGAGGCATCAGTCAAAAAAGTTCCTACCCGGATACTAGGATAGGAAGTTAAGAAGCTACGATACAAGGAGATCAAGCTAATGAAGGTACAGTGGGGAGAAGATTGTGATGACGGAACTTAGGAACCTGATGATAAGATTCACGCTTCTTTTCAGTTTCTCTTTGATAGTATGTTCTTAATTCCTTTTTAAGCTTTTAAATTTGGATCAATTATCCTACCTTTTAAATCTCGACTCTTAGGTAGAAGCCTATGGATGATAGGAATGGCTTGAAACATATTATGACTGAATGGATTCATGCGGATGCAATTGTTTGCCGGAGGATGCATATGCACACAAAAGACAATAGATTAGGGATCGGCTTAACTAGGACACTTACATATTGCATATGGATGTGTGCTCATTTAATTTACTATGAACATGGATGGAAATGGTTGAATCATCACTTGGATGTTGCATTTTGGTGAATGATTGCTGCACATATATAGAATTTATATGCATTAAGGAGGTCAACTGAATCAGTGGACCGCCTGATTTCTGCATCAACTTAGGGACATTATAACGTCCTAGGTTTTTAGTGACCATATAATTATTTTATTTAATTATTTAAATGGTGATTTAGAAATTTAAATGACTTAAATTCAATTATTTTGAATATATAATTAATAAATAATGGAATAATATATTTAATTCTGAAATAGTTGGAAATAAGTTGAATCTGCAATATTTCGTGAATTGGATAATTTAGGAGATTTAATTCAGTTTCGATTTGAATTATAATAACGAATTTATTTATAAAACGAAGTTTGAACGTATAATTTATAATATAATTTAAAATGAGCTCGTAATGTCGCGGTAGTTCGTAATATTACGTTTTGAACTTCAATTGAATCTATACGGTCCAATATAAGTTGGATTTCTTTGAAACAAGAAACGTTCAAATCTAATAGATTATATTTTTCAAATGGAAGTAAGAAATCAAAATTTCATTTTATATATTGTGAGTTATGTCTAAATCAAATTTTTAGAAAGTCGTTATGGAATCGTTAATAAACCATAACCATTTATTTGATAAAATAAATGGATTTTTAATTTATACTGAATATCGTTTTAAATTAAATATTGAAATATCGAGTTTAAAATTCAAAGTGGATTATTTTGAAGCTATATGCATATATTCAGATTGGATATGTAATTTATTTGTTAATTGGAGATTGGTTTGATATAATTTCCAAACGATATAAGATTTTAAAGAAATTAATTTTATAAAATCCAAAATAGATTATTATTGCAAGATTTTTGAGACGTAGTTATAATTTAATTTATATATTTTTTCAGTAATTTTTATTTTTCAAAATAAGCCACTTTTTATTTGAAGTATTTTACACCCGATATCAACATTTTGGGATATCACAATATAAATTAACTTGTCTATATCATTATATTTTTGGGATTATGGCACATCGCTTGACACGATAGTATTTTTATTTTTGTCCATAGCAGTCCGTAAATGAATTAAATTCTATATAATGGGTACACTAATCTTTAAATACTACGTGAAGCTTCTGGTGAAAGCCATCTTATTCCTTCTGACGGAAGTCGCTATGAATCTTCAATAAGAAGCCTCTTTTCTCTTTATATAAATATGTATCATTCCACTCACGAGTAAGCCAATTGTTTCTGAATTTCCCCAAAATTCTTCTTGTAATCCCTAACCCCAATTATCTTTTCCATTTCTTAACTTGCCAAAATCGATTCTTTTAATGAACAAACAAAACACCCACCTTTGAAAATCAAGATTTAATTCAATTGTTAACGAAAACTGAGTTTGTTAGATTCATTGAAACCCTTAAGTAAATTGCTTCACACTAATAAACGATTTGGTCGGATCGATCATTCCTTCTGAAGCGCGGGTTTTAATCAGTAAATTTAAGGTTGGCTGCGCAGGAGGAGGTGGTGATCGAAGGAAGTTTTGATGGCGGTCGGAGCAATGACCCAATGGGGTACAGTGCCTTAGGTTTCCCAACGAAAAGGGGGTTGAACAGAGGTCGTTCCAGTGTATTCATTCAAAGTTGGTTCGTTTTTATGTATCATGTGTGGCTTGTAGAACGTTGGCGAAGGTGAGGTTGATCTGTGGTGGTCACTGGGTCAGAGGTGAGTCAGTGAGAAGAGGTGCATATGGAGTTGAGTTGTGTGTGGCTTTGAAAAGCTATAGGTGGATGTTCGAACCATTATTTTGGAGAAGCAGGGTTTAAGTTGCATGGAGGTGATTTAGGCGAGATGTAGAGTGTGAGTTGTGCATGAAAAATGGTTCGGTTCACAAGATGTGGGTCATATGGTATTTTGTTGTGAGGCGTTAAGGGGATATTTGAACATGGAAGAAGTATTACGGTGGACAGAATTGAGTCAGCTTCATTCTTTTGTGATTTACTCTCAGTGGTTTAGTTTTAAAAATTACAGACTAAAACTACGGTGTTAGTAGTTTGAAAATAATGGATATAGGGAGAGTTGAGTTTGGTAATGGTGTTACTGTGAAGCTGGTTTCATGTATTATCATTTAGGAAGAAAACGATTAATATAAGCAGGGAGTTATGATTAGAAATTGGGAAAATAAAAATAAACAGTTCTCAAGGAAGAAGTGCTCAAAAACGTGATGAAGAATGTGGTGATGTAAGTGATGACAATGTGGAAAATATGGGTGAAGCAGTAGGATTAATAACTGGTAGGGAACAAGATTAGTGGGAGAACTTGGCGTTCGATGTTGTTGTGTTCAGGTTAGAATTTCCAGCGATTTGGTGTGAATCATGAGGCGGGATATGGAGTTTTCTAATGATAAAGGGTCAGCTTCTGGTTATCTATGGTAAATGTGGCAGTGGTCTGAAGGGTGCATGGAACTAGAGTTGAGAACGAAGTTCAGCGAAGCAGCAGAAATAAATTGGCCTTAAATCAAGTAATAATGAAAATAGTGTTTAATTAATTTATTAAGGAATTAAACGATTTAATTAAAATCATATATTAAAATACATATAACTTATATATATGATAACAAAATCAGACAAAATTGATCATGTTGGAATCTTAACAAGGAGGTCTGCGTTGTAGAACTAACGAGGCTGAGAACAAAGTTATTGGAATTTCGTGGTAAAATCAAATGCTTATTAGATTGTAAACGAAATAAAAACAGAATCGTCAAGTGTAAAACAAGGTAAGTAAACTCACTTACTCAAGCTCATATATATTTTTATATAAATGAGTTTTTAAATTTATTTATAGTAATTTTATACTGTGTGATGGTTGCTTGGACGAATGGTTGATAAAATTGGTTGAAATGGTTGATATAGTTATATCATTGATCGATCATTAGTTCTGTTTACTATGATATTTCATATTTATGTGAAATTAATGTTGATTAACATCTGTGGATGTAGGGAAACAGGTTGGAGGGATCCAATTGGATCCCTCAACATTTATATTATTGTTTGTTATTCATTGTGATATATATTGTGACTGATTGTGCTATGTTGAATTACCTTAGCCTTAGAATTTGGTATTTAATACCGAAACATATTCTCGAATGTAGAAAATAAATTGGAGATTTAAAAAGAAAATTTATTTCCAAAATTAGAAATTGGATTTCGAATAGATTTGAAAGTAGAAACGTGTGTTTAATAGATAAAACAAGTAGTTAAATTTATAAACGATATTTATGGCTGAAGGGAAATAATTATCATTGAATAATCAATATTTGGCTTGAAATCGGTATTTTATTATCGAATGGAAAATCACTATAAGGTTTTAAAGGGAGACTTTAAATAGATTTATATTTTAATAGATAAATTGAGAAGATTAAATTATGAATGATATTTTAAATTTAGTGAAATATTTATAGTGGAATAAATTGAATTTATATGGAAAAGTGAAAAATGATTCCGAAACCAATATTTGAAATTGGATTTAAACTTAATAGTTATAAAAGAAATTGTGAATGAGATTATAAATATTTGAAATAAAAAAATGAGATTTTCTATGGATAGATTTTAAATAGAAATTATAGATGAAATTTGGATTTGAAATGATAAAATCAAATGGATTTGATTGTATATAAAAGAAATATACTCATGGTTAAAGTGAATAGTGGATTAAAGCAAATATATTGCAAATGGAATATCTCCAAAGGAAATTTAGATTTGAAATATGAATCCAGATTGGAAAATTGATAAAAAGGGAAATGGATAATCGTTATAAAAGAAAAAAATGAGTTTTAGATCAAAAATTTGGAATATAAAATAAAGTGTGATAACGTGTTGTAGATTGGAATGGTTATAAAGGAATCTGATAATGATTTGGAAAGTATTAATTCAAAAAGTGAATTTGGAATTTAAATTAACCTGAAATGGTAGATAAATTTCGAAGTTCGAAATATAAATCGAATATAGATTATTCGAAAGAAAGTCATTTATAGGAATTCGATTATACGAATTTAGGGAAGTAGTTATTTTTACTTTTGTTTGAATCAAAATTAATTATTTATTTGTTTACTTATTAATTTATTTATTGAAATTAATAAGTATAAGTTATATTTTTATAAACCAAATATTTGGAAACAACGATTATAACGCTACCATTATGATAAATGTTTTGTAAATCTAAACAAAGATTTTAATGCTACCGTTATACTAGAGGTTTATAAATCTAAACAGCAATTTCAATGCAACCATTATAATTAATGTTTCATAATCAAATATTTGAAAACAGCGACAATAACACTACCGTTATAATAAATGTTTTTTCCGTAAAACAAGTGGATTCTTAGATTGAATCTGAGAGTAGCATAAGCGATGTTTTGTTTGAAGTTGTGAGCTTTGACTATTTCAAAGTTGTGAATGTTATTCAATTAAGGTCTGAGCGGTAATTATACCCCAACTTGATTGACATCATGATTGATGGAGGAATCGTTAAGGTTCAATAGTGAAGATTGGTTAGCAATATGGTTAGTTGATAAATGATTAATGGTTTGTGTTATAATAACGATGTTTTATAACATCGCGTTAATTTAAAGGATTTTGAACTGTTTCCCCAAATAAAATGAGAGATATTTTCTATGCATAGAAAACGAAATGAATTGGTCAACGAGGAATTAATAAACAAAATATGGAAATATTTTCTGATATTAATAAGGTATATTTCCTGAATCTAGAAAAATAAGGATTCATGAATATTTAGAAATGTTTTTTCTAACTGGAAAAAGAGATATTTTCTTGAATAAATAAATTATAATATGGTTCTAAGAATTGAGAGAGAAAATCGAGTTTTGAAATGATACGAAAGATGGGAAATAGGAACCGGAAATGATATTATAATAAGGGATAAAAAAGGGCCAGTGTTGTTTGATGCTTGATCGGTAGAATTTCCAACTGGAAATAGGACCGTTGATTGTATGGATGTTTCTTTGATAGTTAAATCACCGAATATCAAAGTTTTGATTTATTTTATACCTCCATTATCAATATGGAGAGACCAGGATCGAATTTAATATCTGAAAACCACTCTGTATTGGTATAAGCGTTACGAATCAACTGATGCTGAAGATAATTGAAGACAGAGTAAAGTGCAAGGACTGTTTTGTTAACCATAGGTAGAAATTGCCCAAGATGGATTAATAGAATGGTGCCTTCAGTTGTCCAGTACCAGGACAACGTATATGGACGAATGGATGACGACGTGACATTCAAAGTAAATCATGGCAAGATGTGATGAAAAATAATCGTGACCTCAAGCCTCATCACCCGGGAAATGATAGAAATCGGGCAGGCAGCATGGCCAAGTGGGTCATTCCCATTAGGGGTATTATCACATGATCTAGATAAATTTTATTTTTTATTCTTATTCTACTCGCTGTTGTATGCTTTCGGTAACGGTTGCTGATCATAACCGTTGGTGATAATATGCTCGGTACACTCAAGTTAAATGAGTGACCAGCCATGTGTGGTTGGATTACAAGATGTTCTTATTGAACCCCAGTGTATCCCCTCTAGGGTACACTGATCGGAAGGTGGTTCCATACCTTGTCATAGTCGGAATCCAATCTCTAATAAGCGTCGTGCGGTTTTTGATTTTATATTATATGTGGAGCGTGCAAGCATTCCACTAGATTCTATTTATTTGTTGTAGACACTATTATAATATCACCGGATTTGATATCAAAAATATTTTTGGTTATCGTAAGGTAAAAACCATCCGTTTTTATGTGTGGATCGGTCTTACGATTATCATTTCCTTTGAAAGGATTTTGAAAGTTAAACAGATGGTTGGAGTTTACTCACACCAGTCCTATGACTGACCCATAGTTTATTTTGTTTTACCTTAAACTCTTGGGTGCCCAAATTTGTACGGGCAGTCATGCAGTCGGGATTTTACAGATTCACTTGGGGGAGCTTGAAGCAGGAGGCTTCATCAGTTAACTAAAGACTATCATATTTTCCGCTGTGTACTATGTTTGTATTTGGAAACAGGTGTTTGTAACTTTCCAAGAATAACTGTTGTGCTCTGATGATGGTACGTATATAAAGTTACTGATTTGTATTTCAAAAGTTATGTCAGTTAATATATTTTATTTGTTCCACTGTGAGATTTTTATTTTTCGTTTTCTCCTATTCTAACTAATATTTCCTTCTATTTCTCATCTTCTACCTTCTTTCAATTAATGATTCGTATTTCTGTGAAATTTGGGTTGGACGTGTGGTGATATTAGTCAACTCAAAAGTGTATAGAAATTCGGGCCTTTTCATTTGGTATCAGAGTTGAAGGTTGAGTAGTAACCTTGGCTCTTTGGCGTAACTCAATAGAGACGGGGTTTGTAATACCCTAGGTTGAGTTTGAGTGTATACTTATAAGCGCGTATTTGTAGATTTGATATAAAATTGTTAATATTGTGTTGAGTGGTTTGTTGAATAGTTTATGAATTCTGGTCGATATAGAATGTGCAACTGTATCGATAGGTGTTTCTAAACTCTCTAACAAAGCAATACAATAGAGTATTATTTTAAAATGGGTAAATGAATTAATTTTGCCTTAAAACTATTTTTGATACAAAACGAATAATTTTCTGAAATTATTGATTTGGCTGGTTATTATTATAACCAAATGGGATTATAATCTTGAAATGGTTATATATAACCAAGTATAAATTGTATATGGATAATTTATACGAATTAGATGAACTCGAATTAGATTCAGACCAGAATTAGGAATTTTAAATCCCAGATGTTTCGAAATATTTTCTGAAGTATTTTTAAAGGTAATATAACATTAATTTAAAGGATATTTTTTAATAAAATGGTTTTAAGTGGATTTTGAATGTGATCAAGCACTGAAATCACTTCAGTGGCGAGAAATAAATTTTGATAATGGATCGCGACATTATCAGTATTCATTTTCGAGTTTCTAAGTGATGGATTGCTACCTTAATAGATTTATTAATGGAGATTTCGTTGAGAAAAGCAAAGTTGTTTCAGAAATTCATATGTTTTGAATTGAATTGATTATAAATATATATGATTTCAAACTAATTTGAAATATAACCCTAGAATTAAAATTCTGGAATTAAAATTTAAGTTGTATAAATTGAATAAATTGAAATAGTGAAGTAAATCAAATGGATTGGAATTTAACTTAAGTTAGACAGAAATTGGATTGGATAAAGATAATTCCGAATGAAATTGAATAAAGAGAAATGTTGAGATTCGAATTGTTAATATGAATTCGATTTATGAATAAGCAAGTTGAATATATATTGGATGTTGTTAATTGAAATTAAATTGTGATAAATTTGGATTCAAGCATAATAAGTGGATTGACTTAAATAGAAATTAGATTTGAATTGATAGAATGGAAGTGAACTAATCAACGGGAAGTTGAATTGATTTGAAATCAACTGGAAATGGATAAATGTATGCTGAGCAGATATTGAATTGAAGCAAATGCATGAGATAAAATTTATGCCTAACAAAAAGGTACAAGTTTACGATATTAGTTGGTTTGATGGTTTTATGAGCCTATGGGGAAAGCCGCTTGGCTTTTTGATTTTCTTTTGGAGAAGGCCTAGAAAGGCAAGTTGTGGTTGTACCGATTGAGACGAGCAAAGGAGATGCTGGTGAAATTTTTCGAAAATTTAAAGAGTTGGAAAATTTTCAAGAAATTTTTGATAATTTAGAAGATCGAGTTGCTAATTGTAATTGAAATAAGAAAATCAGAATTGGTTAATAAATTTTCAAGTGGAATAATGAAATTGATAAATGGATTTAAAAATTAATTGGAATGGGTGTGGATATGGAGAAGAGCATATGGATTGAAGACAAGAAAGTGATGATGGATTGTCCAAAAATGGTGGAAAGATCATTTGGAAAGAATTGTGAATGGTCGAGTATTGGTATGAGAATTCGTTGGTCGGGTAAAAATTGGGTTATGAAGATATGGAATATAAGATTTCAACTAAGTAGGTTATGAGGAGTTAGAGTTATAACATTTTTATTGCTTAGCAATTTCGAGGACGAAATTATTTTAAGGGGGAAGGAATGTAACATCCCAGATTTTTAGCGACCATATAATTAATTTATTTAATTATTAAAATCGTGATTTAGAAATTTTAATGACTTAAATTCAATTATTTTGAATATTTGATTAATAAATAATGGAATAATTTATTTAATTCCGAAATAATTGGAAATAAGTTGAATTTGCAATATTTCGTGAATTGGATAGTTTAGGAGATTTAATTCAGTTTCGATTTGAATTATAATAACGAATTTATTTATAAAACGAAGTATGAACGTATAATTTATAATATAATTTAAAACGAGCTTGTAATGTCGCGGTAGTCCGTAATACTACGTTTTGAACTTCAATTGATTCACAGGGTCCAACATAAGTCGAATTTCTTTGAAACAAGAGACATTCGGATCTAATAGATTATTATTTTTTAATGGAAGTGAAAAATCGAAATTTCATTTTATATATTGTGACTTATGTCCAAATCAAATTTCTAGAAAGTCGTCATGGAATCATTTATAAACCTTAACCATTTATTTAATAAAATAAATGGATTTTTAATTTATATTGAATATCGTTTTAAATTAAATATAGAAATATCGAGTTTAAAATTCAAATTAGATTATTTTGAAGCTATATGTATATATTCAGATTGGATATGTAATTTATTTGTTAATTGGAGATTAGTTTGATTTAATTTCCAAACAATATAGGATTTTAGCGCAATTAATTTTGTAAAATCCAAAATAGATTATTATTGCAAGATTTTTGAGATGTAGTTATAATTTAATTTATATATTTTTTTTGTAAGTTTTATTTTGAAAAATAAGCCACTTTTTATTTGAAGAATTTTTACACTCTATACCAGCATTTTGGGATATCACAATATAAATTAACCTGTCTGTATCATTATATTTTTAGGATCATGGAACATCATTTGACACGATAGTATTTTTATTTTTGTCTATAGCAGTCCGTAAATGAATTAAATTCTATATAAGGGGTACACTAATCTTTAAATACTACGTGAAGCTTCTAGTGAAAGCCACCTTATTCCTTCCGACGGAAGCTGCTGTGAATCTTCAACAAGAAGCCTCTTTTCTCTTTATATAAACGTGTATCATTCCACTCGCAAGTAAGCCAATTGTTTCTGAATTTCCCCAAAATTCTTCTCGTAATCTCTAACCCCAATTATCTTTTCTATTTCTTACCTTGCCAAAATCGATTCTTTCAGCGAACAAACAAAACACCCATCTTCAAAAATCAAGATTTAATTCAATTATTAATGAAAAATGAGTTTGTTAGATTCATTGAAAACCTTAGCTAAATCAATTCACAATAATTATGATTTGGTCGGCTCGATCATTCCTTCTGGAGCGCGGGTTTTGTTCAGTAAATTTAGGGTTGCGCTGCGCGGGAGGAGGTAGTGATAGAAGGGAGTTTAATGGCGGTCGGATCAGTACTGACCCAATGGGGTCCAGTGCCTTGAGTTGCCCAATGACAAGGAGGTTGAACAGAGGTTCCTGTGTATTCATTCGAAGTTGGTTCGTTTTTATGTATCATGTATGGCATGTAGAACGTTGGCGAAGGTGAGGTTGATTTGTGTTTGTCACTGGGTTGGAGGTGGGTCAGCGGGAAGAGGTGCGTATGGAGTTGAGTTGTGTGTGGCTTTGACAAGATACAGGAGGATGTTCGAATCATTATTTTGGAGAAGCAGGGTTTAGGTTGCGTGGAGGGGATTTAAGCGTGAAAAATGGTTCAGTTCACAAGATATGGATCATATGGTATTTTGTTTTGAGGCGTTAAGGCGATATTTGAACCTGAAAGAAGTATTATGGTGGACATAATTGAGTTAGGTTCATTCTTTTATGATTTACTATCAATGGTTTAGTTTTAAAAATTACGGACTAAAACTACGGTGTTAGTATTTTGAAAATAATGCAGATAGGGAGAGTTGAGTTCGGTAATGGTGTTACTGTGAAGCTGGTTTCATATATTTTCATTTGGGAAAAAAACAATTAATATAAGCAGGGAGTTGGGATTAAAAATTGGGAAAAGAAAAATAAACAGTTCTCAGGGAAGAATAGCTCAAAAATGTGATGAAGAATGTGGTGATGTAAGTAATGACAATGTGGAAAATATGGGTGAAGCAGTAGGATTAATAACTGGTAGGGAACAAAATTAGTGGGAGAACTTGGCATTTGATGTTGTTGTGTTAAAGCTGGAAATACCAGCGATTTGGTATGAATCATGAGGCGGGATATGGAGGTTTCTGATAATAAAGGGCCATATTCCGGTGATCTACGGTAAATGTGGATGTGGTCTGAAGGGTGCATGGAACTAGAGTTGAGAACGAAATTCAGTGAAGAAGCAGAAATAAATCGGCCTTAAATCATGTAATCATGAAAATAGTGTTTAATTAATTATTAAAGAATTAAACAATTTAATTAAAATCATATATTAAAATGTGTATAACTTGTGTATATGATAACGGAATAAGACGAAATTGGTCACGTTGGAATCATAACAAGGAGGTTTGTGTTTTAGAACTGACGAGGCTGAGAACAAAGCTATTGGAATTTCGTGATAAAATCAAATGCTTGTTAGATTGTAAACGAAATAAAAACAGAATCATCAACTGCAAAACAAGGTGAGTAAACTCACTAACTCTGACTCGTATATATTTTTATATAAATGAGTTTTTAAATTTATTTATAGTAATTTTGTATTGTGTGATGATTGTTTGGATGAATGATTGATAAAATTGGTTGAAATGGTTGATATAGTTATATCGTTGATCGATTATTAGTTCTGTTTACTATGATATTTTATATTTACGTGAAATTAATGTTGATTAACATCTGTGGATGCAGGAAACAGGTTGGAGGGATCTAGCCGGATCCCTAAACATTTATATTATTGTTTGTTATTCATTGTGATATATACTATGATTGATTATGCTGTGTTGAATTACCCTAGCCTTAGAATTTTGGTATTTAATATTGAAACATATTCTCGAATGTAGAAAACAAATTGGAGATTTAAAAAGAAAATTTATTTCCAAAATTAGAAATTGTATTTCGAATACATTTGAAAGTAGAAACTTGTGTTAATGGATAAAACAAGTAGTTAAAATTATAAACGATATTTATGGCTGAAGGGAAACAATTATCATTGAATAATTAATATTTAGCTTGAAATCGGTATTTTGTTATCGAATGAAAAATCGCTATAAGGTTTTAAAGGGAGATTTTAAATAGATTTATGTTTTAATCGGTAAATTGAGAAGATTAAATTATGAATGATATTTTAAATTCAGTGAAATATTTATAGTGGAATAAAATGAATTTGTAAGGAAAAGTGAAAAACAGTTCTGAAACAGGTATTTGAAATTGGATTTAAACTTAATAGTTATAAAAGAAATTGTGAACGAGATTATAAATATTTGAAATAAAAAAAATGAGATTTTCTATGGATAAATTTTAAATAGAAGTTATAGATGAAATTTGGATTTGAAATGATAAAATCAAATGGAATTGACTGGATATAAAAGAAACATATTCAAGGTTAAAGTGAATAGCAGTTTAAAGAAAATATTTTGCAAATGAAATATCCCTAAAGGAAATTTAGATTTGATATATGAATCCAGATTGGAAATTGGATAAAAAGGGAAATGGGTAATCGTTATAAAAGAAATCGATGAGTTTTAGTTCAAAAATTCGGAATATAAAATAAAGTGTGATAACGTTTTGTAGGCTTGAATGGTTATAAAGGAATCTGGTAATGATTTGGAAAGGATAATTCAAAAGTGAATTTGGAATTTGAATTAACTTGAAATGGTAGATAATTTCCGAAGTTCAGAATATAAATAATATGTAGATTATTCGAGAGAAAGTTATTTATAGGAATTCGATTATACGAATATAGGAAAGTAGTTATTTTTACTTTTGTTTAAATCAAATTTAATTATTAATTTGTTTACTTATTAATTTATTTATTGAAATTAATAAGTACAAGTTATATTTTTATAAACCAAATATTTGGAAACAACGATTATAACGCTACCATTATGATAAATGTTTTGTAAATCTAAACAACGATTTTAACACTACCGTTATAATAATGGTATATAAATCTAAACAGCGATTTTAACGCTACTGTTATAATAAATGTTTTTCCGTAAAAGGAGTGGATTCTTAGATTGAATATGAGAGTCGCATAAGCGATGTTTTGTTTGAAGTTGTGAGCTTTGACTATTTCAAAGTTAAGAATGCTGTTCAATTTAGGTCTGAGAGGTAATTATACCCCCAACTTGATTGACTTCGTGATTGGTGGAGGAATGGTTAAGGTTCGATAGAAGATTGGTTAGCAATATGGTTAGTTAATAAATGATTAATGGTTTGTGTTATAATAACGATGTTTTATAACATCGCGTTAATTTAAAGGATTTTGAAATGTTTCCCCAAATAAAATGAGTGATATTTTCTATGCATAGAAAATGAAATGAATTGGTCAACGAGGAATTAATAAATGGAATATGAAAATATTTTCCGATGTTAATAAGGTATATTTCCTGAATATAGAAAAATAAGGATTCGTGAGTATTTAGAAATGTTTTTTTTTCTAATTGGAACAAGAGATATTTTCTCGATTAAAGAAATTATAATATTGGAAATGTTTTCTAAGAATTGAGAGTGAAAATCGAGTTTTGAAAGGATACGAAATAGGAACTGGAAATGATAATATAATAAGGAATAAAAAAAGGGCCAGTGTTGTTTGATGCTTGATCGGTAGAATTTCCAATTGGAAATAGGACTGTTGATTGTATGGATGTTTCTTTGATAGTTAAATCACCGACTATCAAAGTTTTGATGTATTTTATACCTACGTTGTCAATATGGAGAGACCGGGATCAGATTTAATACCTGAAAACCAGTCTGTATTGGTATAAGCATTACGAATCAACTCATGCTGAAGATAATTGAAGATGGAGTAAAGTACAAGGACCGTTCTGTTAACCATAGGTAGAAATTGCCCAAGATGGATTAATAGAATGGTGCCTTCGGTTTTTCCAGTCCCAGGACAACGTATATGGGTGAATGGCTAACGACATGACATTCAAAGTAAATGATGGCAAAATGTGTTGAAAAATAATCGTGACCTCAAGCCTCATCACCCGGGAAATGATAGAAATCGGGCAGGCAGCAAGGTCAAGTGGGCCATTCCCATTAAGTGTATTATCACCTGATCTAGAGAAATTTTATTTTTGTTTCTTATTATATTCGCTGCTGTATGCTTTCGGTAATGATTGCTGATCACAACCATTGGAGATAATATGCTCGGTATACTCAAGTTAAATGAATGACTTGCCATGTGTGGCACGGTTGCAAGATGTTCTTATTGAACCCCAGTGTATCCCCTCTAGGGTACACTGATCAGAAGGTGGTTCCATACCTTGTCATAGTCGGAATCCAATCTCCAATAAGCGCCCTGCGGTTATTGATTTTATATTATATATGGAGCGTGAGATGCAAGCGTACCACTAGATACATTTTATTTGTTGTAGACACTATTATAATATCACCTGATTTGATATCAAAAATATTTTTGGTTATCGTAAGGTAAAAACCATCCGTGTTTATGTGTGGATCTGTCTTACGGTTATGATTTCCTTTGAAAGGATTTTGAAAGTTAAACAAATGGTTGGAGTTTACTCACACCAGTCCCATGACTGACCTAGAGTTTATTTTTATTTTATTTTTTGCCCTAAACTCTTGGGTGCGCAAATTTGTACGGGTAGTCAAGTAGTCAGGATTTTACAGATTCACTTGGAGGAGCTTGAAGCAGGAGGCTTCATCAGTTAGCTATAGACTATCATATTTTGTGTTGTGTACTATGTTTGTATCTGGAAACAGGTGTTTGTAACTGTTCCAGGAATAACTGTTGTGCTCTGATGATGGTATGTATATACAGTTACTGATATGTATTTCAGAAGTTATGTTAGTTAACATATTTTATTCATTCCGTTGTGAGATTTACGTTCTTAGTTTTCTTCTATTCTAACTATTCTTTCTTTCTATTTCTCATCCTCTAACTTCTTTCTATTAATGATTCGTATTTCTATGAAATTTGGGTTGGACATAAGGTGATATTAGTCAACTCAAAAGTGTATGGAGATTCGGGCCATTACAGACATATACACAACACCTTTGCATATGTTCATACAAAACTTTAGAAATTTAAAAAACAATGTATGCCAGTGGTTGATAGATGAGTAGATGGGTAATGGTTGATAATATTTATAACATTCCTCTCAACTTGGAGATTTTGGGGACGAAATCTTTTAATGGGGGGAGAATGTAACACCCCAAATTTCAATAAATAATAATTTTACGAAGAAAATTGATAAATCAAATATTAATTAATAAAATATTCAGAACTAGACAAAATGGATTTCGCTGTTGTGTTCGTTACAAAATTGTGATTCAGTTAGACTTTCTGTTTGCGTAAATTGGACTAGAAACGAAGATGTTATGATCAATCAAATTTTGAAGTTAAATTAAAAAAATTAATTAATAAAGCAACAATAAATGGGAGACTCGGCCTCTATATGGTTCAACCCATGTGTCGACCGTTGGGTCGACACATGTGTCGATTCACATAGAAGGTGGATCGACCCACTTCGAGCTAGGCACGAGCCTGTACCTGGCAAAGTACGCATATTTCTAGATAATTCCTATCTAATGTAATACTGAGATGTCTTCTACGGTTTAGATTATAAAACTAATATCTTATGGCCTAAACTATCCTTCTACACTTATAAATAGACTAGACTCTTCACTTCTTCCCCCACACCTATTTTTCTTTATTTTCTTAGCCTCCACTGCATTTTGTTTTGAAATAAAAATAAAATAGGGGAAAATCCAAATGCTATCAAAATATAGACCTGAAAGGATATTCTTCTTCTTTTTCTTTCTCAAAGGGATTTTCTGGATCTTAAACAATTCTCGGTGAGTTCTATGTTATTTTTAGGTTAGCAATCTAAATAAAAAGGATTAGGACAATAAAATAGATTGGATATGGATGTTTGAAAATCACGGTGTTTTTAAGTTTATTTTTTTTACATGTTATTGTTCATTTTATTTACTATCTATTACTTATCCCTTTTCAGTTGTTATTTATTTATAAGTAAATTCTTCTTCTTTATCCCCCTTCTCTTTTATTATTCTATTTACAGTCTTGCAATGCCTATTTCTCCTTTTTCTTTTTCTTTTTGCACTGAGCCTAAGTCATCGAGAGCCTAGGCCTTTACCGTTTAATTCGCATAAAATTAGGATAATATGAAAGAATGTTAAAATGAGGATTTTTGGGCATACTGAGAATTGGTGGGTATTGCACTCAAATCATGACTATGAGTGGGAATAAACTGATGAAATGGAATAAGTTGTACTTAACTATACATTAAGTAGCATACTAATTGAAAACATGTGGACTGGATTAAAATACACTTGATTGTACATTAAGTAACTTGTAACTATAAAACATCCGAACAGTAACATATTAGACTTGAGTGGATAATAAGTGACATGAGGAAAGCATTGTAGTTTACATTCGTTAACTACAACCTAGAAAAATAACAAGTAGTTATGTTGAGCTTATTAAACGAACTTAAGCATGCTAAGTTAAACATGTCCGATTAATAGCTAATCTTGGAAAGGGGTCCGTTCTAATGGGATAAAAGGGGCTTATAGAAAATCTAGTTATTACTTGTTTGCTTGTGTGGAACCCGTATAAATCAGTATCCCTGTTATTATCATCGGGGCCTCGCACTAGGTATGGGCTTGGGCACTCTTTACTGATCTGGATAGTAAGAGGTTCAAAACGAGGTATGTATGGGTGCATTCCAGCGGAGTCATGAGCATGCATGGATCTGAACAGGGAAGATAAGATGTCGTAATGCCTATGATTAATATTGTATCTTTTTAGTTGATTAGTTCGGGGATGATAATCTACACTGCCATGGCTGGCACAGGTTATTCACATCTTGTAAAAGAAGTCGATCACTGGGTAGAAATTAGGTAAAATCTAATCTTGATATTCTGATAGTTGGTGCAGAAATTCTTGGGATATGAATGAGAAGTTTATCTTGTTACCGTATTTTCTACTTTACAATATTTTCATGTCCATTCATCTGTCTTAAAAATTTCTTTATCTTATGCTTATGCTAAAAAACAGTAGAACTCGCTAGACTTATGTCTAACCTAGTTTGTTTTCTCTCTCTCTTCCTCCCCCCAGGTTGTCAGGGCGGAGGATCGCAGCATTGACTTTTGATCTTTTGATTCAGCTTGGACTTGGACCATTTCTTACTTCATGTATTGCTTCAGTACTAGCTCTGTGACTATTATTATGACTTATAAGGGATATGAATTTTATGGTTTTATTCTTGTATTCTGATGTTTTTCTTTCCATAAGACAATTCGTTTTATGATTATGACTCCATGGTATCTTGAACTGTAATTATGCGACTGATTTAATATTAAAAGTTTCAAGAGGTTTTCCGCTATGTTTTACATTGTCTTTTGAATTTTAGTCTTTGTGCTATTACTTTATACCTATTGGGCTTCACAAAACTTAATGCATCCTTATATGGGTGACATTAAGGGATGTAGGGTGTCACATTGGATTCGTCCTTGTGCCACTCCCTTTAAGGTGCACCGAAGTCACGAATACCAATAACCCCTTTGCACATGCTCTCCGCAGCGGAACTCATCACTGGACTTTCCATAAGACTCCCATCCGAAGCAGTTACAATATGGGAACTATCCCCGATGGTCATCGTATGTCGTATGATATTATCCTGTGTCTCTCATCCCTCTCTCTCTCTGACAATCAACTTAACACGAGTTAATGTCGTCTTTTCTGCATGTCATAAAAAACAATCCATCATAGTAGTATTGCTTCCCATCCTAAAATCATCGTCGTCGAATGACACATCACTGCATAGATGCACCGCATCTCTTCTCTAGCCAAAGCCAACAATCAAAGAGCCATCGTATCGAAATCACTATCAAACGAACCATCATATCGTGCACCTCAAAACTGCATCATCGTCGATGTCAAATCGGCAAAATGACCACAACAATTGTAACCAATATCGACCACTTCGTAAATGATAACGACCACTCGGATCACCTATTTTACCAAAATTGGTTAAAATCGCATTCAAGGAAAACGTCCAACATTCATAGTGAATTTACCTCGTCAGCAAGTCCATCTTCCATCTTCAGGTTGGCCATCAAGCTCAAGTGTCGTCCTGTTTTCGAGTCTGTTGCCAAGTTTCAATGTCAATCCGTCGTCAAGTCCATCCATGCTCTCTAGATCTTCTTCAAGAATATACCTCATCCGTTCGAGTTTATCATCCTTATGCGCCCGATCGTTGCACATCCACTTGTTTATTCGATCGATAAGCACCAAACCCTTGCGAACGAGATTTTCCTAACACTAGAACGCCTACGAACGACGTTTTAATCTAAACTAAGTAACCAATTCTACCTTGCAATCAATAGTCAAACAAAATTTTAAAATAGCATACAAACATCCAAAATGACAATAATAAACCAAATAGAACCTGTCTATAGCAATCAAAGTGAAATACGTATCTAAATAACCTATGTCTAACAATATAGCCAAAATAGCACGTAATAGCGCATAAACGGGTAAACAGCACGTAAAAGCATGCAATCAGGTTAAAAAGTGACAATTAGGTTAAATCTACTTAAATCACTTATTAATCTTTTTTTTTTATTTTTAATACAATAAACCATATATACCAAAATTGGAGAAAAACGACCTTTCTCTTATGGCTCATAAAAATTGAATAACCAAGCGATATGCTTAAGTGTCCGGACTACAAAAGAGCTTGCAAAAAGCAAAATATAGTAGACAAGATGGGTAGCATGCATAATACAAAATCTAGGACCAGAGAAGATAGTAGCAAAAAACAACAACCGAAATCAGCAGTTGACAAAAAGCTAATCCCACCAAAAACCGCGAAGGCAAAAAAGCAAAAAAGCAGAAGGGAAATCCGCCCCAACCTATCCAGAATAACAACCACCACTCCATCTAGAGTTGAAGCAACCTAATCCAAAAGGACGCCCGCTCCAATTAGAAACAACAAAACACTCCCAAAACAAAACAAAACAAAACAACACAGACGAAAGGCAAACAAAAATCGCCTTGCTCTTGCTAACCAAAGCCAAGACCCGGGAAGAACCTATAACGACCCTACTTTTCCATATCGTTTAAGCTGACGTTTAACCATACATGTCCAACTCAAAAGGCACAAGAAATAGGAGATTTCAGGGAAAGAAGATAGAGGGTGAGAAGTAGAGAGAAAGAAATATTAGAATAGAAGAAAAAGAAGAATACCAACACTACAAAATCATAGCAGAATGGAATCTCACAGCGGAACGAATAAAATATAATAAATCAATACTCTTTACACAAAGAGAAAATTGTATGTGTATGATTATATAATCAGAGTACACAACTAAATCAGCCTATATAATGCTGATAAATACAACACACACAGCAGAAATAAATTAATACCAAAAAAATATGGGAATACATCTTGACTTCAGCTCCTCTTCTGAAGCTTTAAGAAAATCCAATGCTACATGGAAAATATATTTGGTCTGACCCGAGCCATTTTAAGGAAAGAAAAATCACCCAGATCAATCTGTAATACTTTCAATGATAAATTCACTGCACAAACAACTTTCTTAATTTTAGGAAATCCTTTCAAAGAATGGAACTCTCATAAGACAAAACCACATATAAACATGACACGAGTTTTTGCCTTACGATAACCAAATCACTTTTTATATAAAAATCCAGTGATATTGTAATAATGTCTATCTAATCACAAATAAAGTAGGAATACAACCGAAAAGCTTGCATCTCACTTTTCAAAATAATTGGTTTACAACTGAAAACATATGGTTCATGTTGGAGTTTGGATTTCCAACATGACTAGGCATGGAACCACCTTCCGATCAATGTTTTCCAAAGATGAAACACTGAGGTTCAACAAGAACATCCTGCAACCCGGCAACATAGAACCAGCCACTCATTCAACTTGAGTGTACAGTATATATCATCACCACAGTTGGGATCAACAACCGTATCATTCCGAAGCATACAAAAAAGGATAATCGATTTCTCCAGATCAGGTGATGATATACCCCAATGGGTATGACCCACATAGTCCTGTTGCCTGCCTGATTTTAGTCATTCTAGGTTGATGAGGCTTGAGGTCATGATTACCTTTTCCAGAAAATCACATCAAACTTTGAATGCCACGTTGTCAAATCCGCATATCACTAATTGATTTACACAAATATACTCTGGGTGTTAAGCTAAAAGAAGTTATCTTTTTCATCACCATACTCGGTATATTTATAAAAACCAACGTACGTGATTTCAGGAAATACACTGTGACACATTCATCCATACAAGTTGTCCAAGAACAAGACAAATGAAAGGCACTCTTTTACTACATCCTGACAGGATAACCCTAGGATTAGTACAAGAAGTCCATGCATCATCAGAATCCAGGATGTAGGAATTACTGCTACAAGTTTAACATCTAGTAGTTGACCATGGACATCAACGAGCAACCATCTCGCTCTAAAGATCCACAAATTCAAATCATCTTCACATGCATCCCTGGAAGTTAGTTCTTTGAACGCAAAGTCAGTTTGAAGTGGTTATGGGTCCAGTTCCTATCATGGTCTCCTCAAACTAACATGTCAAAGTCAAATGGGATATTTATTGATAGTCGAGTTTTTAACTATCAATCAAAATAGTACAATTAGGTACATTAGCAGCGCAGGACCTTTTTAAATTTAAAATCATTTCATCGATTTTTAAAAATCGATTTCATAAACTTATCTCAACGGATAATTGTATTCTCAAATCTCTCATGTTTTCATTACTTTGAAAACAATAACCAAACCCTTATCTCCTCAGAATAACGTATTCACAAAATCTCTTCTTTATTTTCTTTTACTTCAAAATTTCGCTATTATTTTACAATACTCATTTTTATTTCCTTTACTTTAGAAATATCGTATATATACACAAAACCTCTTTTTATTTCCTTTACTTTGGAAATATCGCTATATATGCACAAAACCTCTTTTTATTTCCTTTTTCCTTGAAATATCACTACTTATACTTAACCCAATGGTATAAGTTTAATCGCCAATCTTATATGGGTAAAATCAATGTCTTACGATATATTGTTTATTATATAAACCTAAACGGATTTATTTAACTTCAAACCTTACCAATTTAAAGTATAAAAACTATACCTATATAAATAATAATTCAACTTCCATATCCATTTTCATTCTAAAACCCGTATAACCTCTTGTTTTATTTCTTCTAAAATCCCAACCGTTTACTTATTTCATTAAATAAGTATATTCGTAGAAACATACTATTTTCATTACTTAGAAAATAGTGCTCTATACTTAACCGAATGGTATAAGTATGGTCATATTTCATATCTGGGTCAAACAATATTAAGTAATACATTGTTTACTATAAAGCCCAACGGTTTTATTCAATTTCTGAACCTTGCAAAATAAAGTTGCAATACCTTTGATGGAAAAAATAACTATTTCCAACATCTTCTACCATTACAAACTAGTATCATCCTTTGGATAATAGTGAAGTCGTTCAAGCTGGGTATTTTATATACCTCCCAGACCTTGATCGATAACATTCTTGTGTTAAGATAGAAAAAAGTTTATAATCTCAAAACTGATATTAATTAATCTCGTTCACTATTCGTTTAAAATATGGTTTTATAAACCATTTCTTGTTTTTGAAAATCTCTTCCAAAGCATGACCATTATTACTTAATTTGTTGATTAAGTAAACAATATTCTTTATCTTTAAACTTCTTTAATACATTTCACTAACAACTTTGATTTCATTATAAAATCCATTTATCGGATCTTTACACAAATCCATTTTAGTAATTTATTTTAACTTAACTTGGTTTTAGTTCAAAAGTCCATTTATCAAGCCTTTCACAAGAATCCATTTAATCGTCTTCCCTTTGCATTTGAAAATACTCCATCAATACCAATTGATTTATTTAATTTATTTATTAAGTAAACCATCGAGCTCTAAATTGTATAAACTTTGTTTATACGATTTGGTTTCTATCATAAAATCCCTTATAAAAAATTTCCAAAGTTCAAGTCATTATAACTCGATTACGTTCTTAAATGAGTTTCATTCCATTTCAAAGGGTAATCGCTTTAAACTATCAATAATTAACATTAACTAAAATAAAACTAGGTTATTTCGTTATTAATAAGAATGAATAGTTAATCCCTTTAAAATATCATTAAAATGATAACTAATTTAATTAATAATAGATAGCTCGACAATTATCCTTATACACAATTAATTAACTTTTGTGAACATTCATGAGGTTTAGACAACTGTTTTTCAAAACCATCTCTATTAGATTAATTGAAAACAAATTAATCTAATAACCAATTTCGATACAAATAGTCGACTTAGTCAACTTGAAAACATCAGTTAATTTGTTAACTAAATTTCATTATCCTTTCTCTTAAATTATTTAATAATATAATTAATTTAACATCTTTCTTCTTAATTGTTTTATTAAAAACAATTATCCTAAATTATTTACCCATAGATTAATTTCGGGCTTTATTTCTTATAAAACTTATTAAAAACATAAGAATTTGCTAAATATCATTTTATAATACTCTTATAAAATAGATTATAAATATTAATTTAGTTATAAAACTCTTTATTTTACATAACTTATATAAAATATAATTTAAAATCTTGCTTCAGTTTAAAAATATAAAATTTCTAAATTAAACATCGTCAATTCACATGACGGCAAATCAACGTCTCAAAAAGATGGATTTTAGGCCATTTACTGTTAATCACTTAATCAATACTGCTTATTAATTAACAACACATTAAACGTTGAATTCAATTCAACAGTCAACATCCAAACAAATTTAACATTACTTGGGTTAAACAGTTCATATATATTAGATATGAAACAAATAACATCCAAGATATTGAGGAATCCAATTGGATCCCTCTAACCTGTTATTTTCTGCATCACAGCTCATAATATCATTTTATATATGCATATGAAATAAATATATAAGTCTAATGCACTTAATATGACGGAAATATAAACACAGACAGTCAACAATCAACAATCAAATAATAATTACTCAAAGCATCCAAACATCCAATTTATACTAACAACGACAAATTGTGAATATATGAATTTAATCACATCATAGAATTCTAGAAAGCGTGAGAGTTAACTAATTTTTTGTTTCCGATCAATGATTTAGGTCGATTACATAAAATTTCAATTTCCTTCAAATCACACCATTCCAGTTTGTACCCGTTGTATTTATTGATATGATACCATCGAATCTTATTTCGTTCGGTTCTAATAATATATGTAAAAGTTATACAATTTATAAGTAAACAATTAAATTTAAACATCATTTTTATTAATTAATATTTTACTTACCTTAAACATATCTAATCCTTTAATCACTTCCTAAATCGTCATTGCAACCCGATAAAACTTATGATTACCTCCCAGGTTCAAACCACACAAAACAACGACCAGCTTTAGACGCCTAGCACCCCATCCTCTGCCGCCGGGTCCCACGTCGCCATCCCCTCCAGGACCACCTAACATCCAGCTATCACCCCCGATCGACCTCGCACCCATTGATGCACTATAGCTCCACCATGACGCTTAAATACGTACACAAACTCGAGACCAACAAAGAAGTAAACTCATCCATTCATCTTTGTGTTGCGTCGCCTCCAGTTCGCTGGAGGTCACTTGCCTATCACCGCTCCAACCCCCACTGTCTTGGCTCCCATCATTAACCGACCTTGTGCCGTATGGTGGTATGTAGCCCACGCACGATCCCATAAACCAATGCCCCTTTGTTTTCCAATCAACCCATCACAGCTTCGTCAATCAGTCATCGGAGAACGCCTCACCACTACCAAATAACCCGTCGTCTCCTCCTCCCCCTTCAGCAGAAATAGAGCCACCCAATTTAGCTAAGATTCGCTAGAAATAACCCTGAGTTGTTGTGACTCCGAGGCTAAATTCCTTTCTCCTACCACCATCGCGAGGAACACCACCACCGCCGATAGCTCAGCCTCACTCCCCTCTTCGACTTTCGTGTTGAACAATTCTTCCAATTCATCACAGATTTGAAGTTAAAATTGATTAAAGAGATTGAGGGGTAGCAGCTACGAGATGAAAGGGAAAAGAGTTAATGATCATATGTAGTTGAGGGCTAGATATTTATTTATTATTATTATTTTATTTACATGAAACGTTTAAGTTTCACGCCCGAACGATCATATATGAGCTCCGATTGCGATGAAAATTGAAATCCTATACTAACTTAATATTCTAGACCCGATGAAACTGGTTTCGTCGAATTTCGAGACCATTAAAAAAACTCCTATTTACTTCCAAAACGTAAATCGATACGTGTTTATATCGCGCATGATCACATAATAACTCCAATTGACTTGAAATTTGAAATCTTACAATAGTTAATCATTATGGATTTTATAAAATTGGTTTCGTTGAGATCCGAGGTCGTTTGAAATCTCACATCCCTCTTCACTTTTCAATGCAAACCTGGTGCCTCTTTTTGAAAGTTCCGCCTTTTATGTTTTCAACCCAAAAAAAAAGTGCTGTCAGGTAAAAAAATTTTAAATTCTGGAGACATTCCCAGAAGTCCACAGAGAAAAAATAAAGTTGCATACATGTTTGCAACTTTTGCCAATAGTTGCATACATGTATGCTACTATCAAAATACACATGCATTAAAATGTTCATGTCTGCTGAATAATTGCATACAAGTATGCATTATTCAGACATAACTGCACACTTGTATGCAAGAACATTTTGCAGAATTGAGGCATGGCAATATTTGCATACTTATATGCAGTTTTTAATGTGTAACTGCATACAAGTATACAGATATATGCTGCTGCATGTTGTCTATGCAGAAATTAAATTGTTGCATGAAAATATGCACATATTTCATGAAAACTGCATATATATGTATGCATGTATGCAGCTGTTTGACGCAGAAAATGAAATAGACGCAAACTTGTATGCAACTATTTTGAAATAAGTGCATATTTCGATGCATTTTACTGCATTTTCATTGTTTTCTTGTTTTTCAACATGGTTTTTTATTGTGTTTCCACTTGAATTTTTTTGCAAGTACTTCTTTTATTTAGATATGAATTTACATATTTTTTTATATTTTTTTTTATGAATTTTCAAAAAATAGGGATGTATTTTATAATAGGTTTATGACCGGACCTAAGCCTAATTTTGAAACTTAATAGGGAAGTGTGCCAAGTGGACCCAAAATTAAATCAATAAAATACAAATCAATTTCAAATAATCAAATCCATTGATAATAAATTATTATAATCATATATACAAATAGAATATATATATAGCTTCAAAATAAACTAATTTGGATTTTAAACTCAACATTTTAAGTTCCAAGTTAAATCGATATCCGATTTATTTAAAAAAAATAATTTGATTTAATAATCGCTATAGTTCATAGAAGATTATACCGCAATTTTTTTGAAAATTTGATTTTGACATAACTCAAACTCTAGAAGAGGAAATCTTAATTTTTCTCTTCCATTATAAAACCATATTCCAATAGATCCAGACGATTATTCTTTCAAAGAATTCCGACTTATATTGAATCCTGTATACTCAATTGAAGTTCAAATCATAAAATCATAAACTATCGCGATGCGACGAGCTTGTTTTTAATTAAACGTAATTTATACGTTCAAACTTCGTTTAATTAATAAATTCCTTATTATAATTCAAATCTGAACTTAATTGGGTCTTAATGAATCATTCAATTCATATTATATCTCAAATCCAATTTATTCTCAACTATTTCAGAATTAAATTTATTATTTTATTATTCAAATTAAATTAATACTCAAAATAGTAGAATTCGGGTTATTTAAGTCTAGAAATCAACATTTAAAACAAATTTTAAAACAAATTTTAAATGTTCAAACTTAACGGCTAAAAATCTGGGTTGTTACATTCCTTTCCCTCTAAAAGAATTCCGTCCCTGAAATTATCAAGGCAGGAAAAGTTCTTCAAATTCATTAAATTTCCAAAAATACACTTAGTTAAAACCCGACATCCACATTTCTATAACTTTAGTTTCAACTGATCCAATTAGTTTCAATCAAAACTTCAATTCATTTTTGATAACAACAATTTTGAAAATTTTCTAACACCTTAAATTTCAAAAAAAAAAAAAAAATCGGTAGAATCTCCCATGTACAGAGGGACTTTAACAATATAAAAAGAGAGATAAATATATATATATACATTGACCAAATGGTTGGAAAAACTCAATTCATATACTAGATTTTGTGTTTTTTCATAGGCGTACCTTATATAAGCGTTATTAAGCGAACTCGCTTCATATTTATGCGATCAAATGCAACCAAACCCAAGCCAATGGCTCTAGGTATCCGTACTAACTCAATTTAAAAATATAAGTATCAATATATGAAGTTTTAACAACATTTCAATTCTTTAATCCCAACAAAGCACATAATTTCCAATCAATATATTTACATTCAATTCATATCCAATACACAAAACATTCACATTCATCCTAATTGATTTTAAATCAATTTATTAACTTTTAATTTATAAGCAACACAATTTAATTTCCTTAAAATCATTCCATTTTATTTAACTAAACTTAACTTAAATTTTAATCCGTTTAACTTACTTATACCATTCTAATCTATTTAACTTGCACAAGTTAAATTTTAATTTCAGAATTCAAATTCTTGGCTTTTGTTTCAAACTCTTTTTTTAAAATAATAAAAATATATGGAAATATTTATTACCATTCGTGAATACAAAAAATGAACTTTTAAAAATTATTTTTCCCAACAACTTTCCGTTAGATTATGGTAGCAATATTTTACTTAGAAACTCAAAAATGAACACTGATGATATCCTAATCATCATCGAAATTATTTTCCAGCGACTAAAGTGAGTTCAGTGCTTAATCATTTTCAAAACCTATTCAAACAATTATTATTCAAAAATTCTTTCAAAGTAATGCTATATAACTTTATAATACTTCAAAAAATATTTTCTTAACATCCGAGATTTAAATTCTCAATTCCGGTCTGAGTCCAATTTTATTCACTTATTTGTATATACTATTCTTATACAAATTCTATTTGGTTTATATAAAACCGTATAAATATTATAATCTCGTTTGATTATAATAACAACCAACCACGTTAGTAAATTCAAAAAAAAAAACTTTGTATCCAAAATATAATTATAGGTAAAGTTATTTCATTTACCCACTTTAAAATAATACCATATCGAATTGCTTTGTTCAAGTGTTTAGAAACACCTATTGATACAGTTGTACATCCTGTATCGACTAGAATTTATAAACCACTCAACAAATCAATCAATACAATCTAACAAGTATGCTTTCTCATATATATACACTCAAAATCATTAGGGTATCGTTAACCCCATCTCTATTGAGCTACGCAACGGAGCCAAGGTTATTACTTAACCTTCTTCTCTGATACCGACTGTAATGACCCTACTTTTTCCGTACTGTTTAAGCTAACATTTAGCCACACATGTCCCACTCAAAAGGCATAGGAAAGCGAATAGTAGGGGAAAGAATTTAGAGGGTGAGAAGTTGAGAGAAAGTGTGACGACCACCCACAATCCTTGCATACAACAAAAGGAATAATGCGCTGAAAGGTATACAGGCAGTTGTGAACAATCATCATAGGTAGGTAAACACAATCGATTCCTATCGTAGAACTCACAGCACAAGGATAAAGTATAGTCGAAAATATACAATAGGTAATAATAGTGAAGCGTCATATAATAAACTTTTGAAACTTTCACAACATCCTAAAAGATGATCCAAACATCATAGGAAATATCAAATTCTGTACATAAAGCCTCACTACAACACTCATAGAATAACTCAAACAGCAAAAACATAAATACTAGATAGTAATAAAACTGGTACATAAGCCTCTAGCTCACCTCCGAACTGCAACATTGTCCTCACTAAGCTATCACCTGTCACCTGCCACCTAGTCTGCCCACCCACAACCGGATGAACGTCCCAAGGTAATAAGAGGGAAACATAAAACCTTGAGTCAGACAACAGTCTTAGTGAGCAATAAAACACAACTAACAAACATCAACAATAAACTATATGAGACTGTATAAATAAACATACTAATCTACCCACAACACGAGAGAAGAACTCAACCCCGTCTTTCCCACATTGGACAATGATAGCCTTTACAATAGCATTTCAACCATACATCCATGAAATCCAGAACACCCATTCAATCATGGCAAAGCACTCATGACATCCAAATTACATATCTTATGTAAACCATCCTAATAGAACTCAACATCCCTCAAGAACAAGCCCCAGAGGCCTAAACCAATATCAAACAAGTACCCAAGGAACATCTCCTTTGGCTTTGGACAATCTACATGAGACGGTTCAAACAAGGCAACTAATCAATCATGACAGACTCTGGCTATCACCGCCAATCCTATTTTGAAAACCATTGTTAATCATATGACGACCAACCTTGCCATATGTTAAGGGCTAATGATAACCCCAGTTCTAGCATAAACTCCATATGCTTTTCAACGATACGTATGTTTGTCCAACCTTGATAACTAGGCCATTCAATGATACCCAGGGTACACGACCTACAACCGATCTTTTAGATGTCTTTATTGTACCCCTGCTTCGAGCCTGCTTGAACCTACGATAATGATAATCTCTCGGCCTTCATGTCTCCAGTCATCCAACCCGACGACTTTTCTTTACTCAAGCAACCTTCTCGAGCAACCATTATCCACCAAATCACGACCTTTGAGTTGTCACCTCATTCGTTGTTCTACACCGATCAACGAACACCTTTCAACACTTCGAACCTTCCTACTTGAATTTACTTTGAAGTCACACCATTACTGAGCCAAATTACATCACTGCGCTACAGCTAAGGTTAGAGGGGTTGCCTCCGAATTATTTCTCAAGCCTTGTTATTCAAATTTGCGTCGTACCCGAAAAATATAATTTTTCAGAAATCACCCTGTGCGAGCGAAACCCTGGCCATGCTCAACCGACCCCATACCATGCTTGACCCCTTGCATGACCGAACTCCACTTGCTCGTGCCACATTGCTTGACTCAAGCTTGCTCGACCCCATGCATCTCTGCTCGACCGACCCTGGCATGCTTGCCAATCACACTTCTGCTCAACCCTGGCCTGCTTGACCCCTTGGCCTGCTCAACCGGCCCACCATAGTGCGACCAGCCCCTCTCCTGTACTACACTGTACTGCACGCTTGATCGCCCCACTCGCGCGCACGACCACTCACTCGCACACATGACCTGTGGCCTGTACAACCCCAATTCAAGTCCAATGTCGACCAAAACTTCATAAATCCACACATTTGACGAAATATACTCATCTAATTCATTCAACACAACCATAAGCATGTTATGAAATCATCAACAATATGAATTTGACTATTATCACTAAAATTACAAAATTTTCACCAAAATCATGATAAATGAACATACGATCTAAATTTGCGGATCTAACTTACATAAACATATGAAATAGCATAGAAATTACCGGTTTAAATTTGCTAAATCAGATTCTATAGTGATTCATATGAAAATGAACTTACCAAGGTGTAGATTTATGAGAAAATGCTTGAATTTGATGAAAAACATGATCAAACATTCATACACTTGATTGAATTCATGTGCGAGATGCATATCACTCACCAATTCTCCAAATCAAAGAAAAAAAATGAATTAAGATTCCGGACATCAAGGAATTGTATCCAAACTCCTTGATTTGATGAGCTCTCCCTTGCAACAATGTAGATCTAGCCTCAAATGGTGTAGATCTTCACTTTCCTAAGCTTTAATGTGGAATGATGGAGAAATGGAGAAATAGAGGATCCCTTAGCTCTTCCAAGGGAGAATGGGGAAAGTAAACTATTTTCCATACCTCTCACCCCCTATTTATAGCCTTCCACCATCCCACTAATGGGCCTTTACAAATCAGCCCATTAAGGCTTTACAAACCTGAACAGCCAATTGTTAAATCTTAAAAAAAAGATTCCACCCAAACCGCTGAGCCAAATCTTTAATGTAACCACTCTACGGAAAGACAATCATCATTTCGTTTCGAATGGCACGGGTCTCACCATCTGATTTGACCTAAGTCAAAAGTTATGCCCTGTACAAGACTGACAGGGGCAAAATGGTCACAAACAAAATTGGTAAAATTATAGACATGTCTCACATCACCATAAGCAACATATGAAAATTTGAGAATGATCCAACCCTTAGGGAATAAAATAAAAATATTTTACGACCCTCCGATACGTAAAATGCGTGCTGTTGCAGAAAGAAATATTAGAACAGAAAAAAAGAAAAATACCAGCACTATACAAACAACTTGCTTAACTTTAGAAAATCCTTTAGAAGAATGAAAATCTCGTAAGATACAACTACACATAAATGTGGCATTTGTTTTTGCTTTACGATTACCAAATTACTTTTTATATAAAAAAATCCAATGATATTGTAACAATGTCTATCAAATCACAAATAAAATAGAAATATAGCCAAAAAGCTTGCATCTCACCTTACAACATAGTTGGTTCACAACTAAAAACGTACGTCTCATATTGGAGTTTGGATTTCCAACATGACTAGGTATGGAACCACCTTCCGATCAATGTTCTCTAAGGATAAAACACTATTCAACAAAAACATCTTACCACCCGGGCACAGAGAACAGACCATTCATTCAACTTGAGTGCATCGAATATATCCTTGACATGGTTGGGATCAGCAACTGTATCATTCTAAAGCATACGAAAAGGGAAAATCGATTTCTCAACATCAGGTAATGATATACCCTAATGGGTATGACCTACAGAGTCCTGCTGCCTCCCAATTTTAGTCTTCCTGGTTGATGAGGCTTGAGGTCACAATTACCTTTTTAAGATATCACATCAAACTTTGAATGCCACATTGTCAGATCCGCCAATCACTAATTGATTTGCATAAATATACTCTAGTGGTTAAGCAAAAAGAAGTTACCTTCTTCGCACCATACTCGGTATATTTGTAAAAACCAACGTACGTGATTTCAGGAAATACTCTGTGGGACATTCGTCTGTATAAGAGCAGGACAAAACGAAGGCACTCTTTTACTGCATCCTGTTGGGATAACCCTAAAGCAACCGTAACGACCCACATTTTACGTATCGAAGGATCGAAAAATATTTTTGTTTAATTCTCTAAGGGTTGGATCATTCTCATATTTTGATATGTTGTTTATGGAGACGTGAGACATGTCCGTAATTTTTCACCAATTTTATTTGTGACCATTTTTCCCCTGTCAGTTTTGTACTGGGAATAACTTTTGACTGGGATCGAATCAGGTGTCTAGATTGATTTCATTAGAAATGAAATGGGGTTACCAATTCCGTAGAGTGGTCACATTAAAGATTTGGTTCAACGGTTTGGGAGAAATCGTTGTTTTAGTGCTACACAATTGGTAATTAGTGGCCTGATTTGTGGGGGCACGCTAAGGCTTAGGCCGTTGGATATATATATATGAGGGTAGTGGAATGAATAAGAGTTTAGTTTCTTCATTTCTTTCATTTGGTTGATCTCGTGATCCTCCTTGCTCAATCAAATATCTCTCTCCTCCATTAAAAACATAGATCTACATTAAAAGATCGAAGATCAACATTGAAGAATGGTAGATTGCATCAAAGTGATTGATTTGAAGGTTGTTCTTCATCATTCTTCGCTGCCTGGAATTGGAGATCTTTGATTTCAATTCAATTTGAAATGTTGGTGAGTGATAAGCATCTCTCGCACGGATTCAATCGAGTATATGAGTTGTTTGATTTTATGTTCATCATTTCAAGTTGTTTTCACATAGATCTAATCGATGTAAGTATGATTTCAATTTGAATCACCATGGGATCTAAATTAGCAACTTAAATTAGTAAATTTCTATCTAATTGCATGATCACAATCATTATCTGGGTATTTTTTGATAATTGTGTGATTTGTTGTTAATCTTGTTGATTGAATCATTGTTGAAAAAGTTGAAGTTGGATTGGTTTTTGAGTATGAAATCAAGTCGTACTCAAGTGTGAATTTGGTCGGAGTTTTGGGTGTGCGAACATGTATGGATCGGGTAACTTCATTAATTGGATCTGGTAAAAGATCAGATCATGGATCGAGCACAAAAACTATGGAGTTGCACGCATGAAAATGGTTGATTTGGAAAGTGTCTGGTTGGGTCGGGAAAAAATTGTTTAACAACGTTTGGCAAATGTTGTGGTAGGGAATGGATCGGGCGGAAGTCGGATCATAAACGGGGCACCAAAATCATGGTGTTGCTTGCGTCAAAACGATGGATTAGGCAGAGTTCAACGTGATGGATCGGGCAGTTTTATTTGGGCTGGATCAGTAGAATTTAATAGCGTTTGGCAAACACTATAGCAGGACATGGATCAGGCAAAAGCCATTTTCCCTGGCAACGTGCCACACATGGTGAAATCAGTGATTAGCCAAGGCGCACATCGGGTGATCAGCCACATTCATGGATCGGGAAGAAATTAACAGTGCTTCACAAAAGCTGTGAAAATGGGATGGATCGACCACTTTCTGGAGGATTGTGCATTAAAAAACTTGTGTTGCGCATGTGTTTCTGAGCAGTTTTGAGTCTTTGACGGATCGGGCAGCAGGTCAATCCAAAATGGAACGTGCAGATTTGGTAGCATGCCCAAAATGATGTAAAATGCAGTTTAAACTCTGTGCTTGGCTTTTCATAGCAAAAAGGCTGGAAACACTATGAAATGTAGTATTGACCAAACGATGCATATTTTTGGGTCGATGATGGTCTTGGCTTCGACATAAATTCAAGGAGGAATGTTCGAAGTATTTTAAAATGTTCGTTGATCGATAAAATGCACTGAATGTGAAGACGATTCAAAGACATTGAGTTTGTGGATAATGGGTGCTCGAGAAGGCGCTTGAGCCATGGATAATCGCCGGCGATGACGACTAGAGTTATGGTGGTCGAGGAATTATCCTTGTCGTAAGTTCTAGCGGACTCAAAGCAGGGGTATAATAGGAAAGCCTAAAAGACCGGTTCAGTGGTCGAGTACTCTGGGTAGTCATGATAGGCCTAGAGATACGAGTCACGATGGCGTATAAAGTTTTTGCTAGAACGGGGTTTACCATTATCCCTTAATGGACAACATGATGTTGAGTCGGTCATACAATTAACGATGGCTTCAAATTAGGATTGGCGGTGATAGCCAGAGTCATGGATGATGATTGTTTTACTTGTATCGTCTTGTGTAGATTATTCGACATCGAAGGAGACATCTCTTGGGTGCTTGTCTGATGTTGGCTTAGGCCTTCCGGGCTTGTGCTTGAGAGATGCCTATATCGATTAGAATGGTCTATGCTTGATAACTGGTTTCCAGGAATGTGCTTCTTGTTTCTACTTGATTGTTGTAAAGGCTATCACTGTCTGATGTGGGGAAGGCGGGTTTGGGTTCTTCTCTATTGATGTTGGTAGATTAGTTGATTAATCCGCTTACTCTTACATACTTCATTGATGATGTTTGATAGCTTTTTATCGCTCATTAATACTATTGTCTGACTCAAGGTTCTATGTTTCCACTTATTACCTTGGGTTGTTCATCCATTGTTTGAATGAGCAGATTGAGTAGCAGGTGACGGGTAGTTGATCTTGATGTGGACGATGTTATTAAGTGACGACAAGCAGGAGGCTTACGTATTAGTTTCCTATTACCTATTATATGATGTCTTTCCACTATTATGCTTGATGTATTCTCGGAGTGACTTGTAGTGAGGCATATTGTATAGAATTTGACGTTGTATTCAATCAATGTTTTGGATAGTTCATGATGATATGAAAGTTTAAAATTCTACTTCACTATTATTACCTATAGTATATGTTCTATTATATTTTATCCTTGCGTTATGAGTTATACAACAAATTCATCGTATAGTATTCTACCCTGATGATCGTCCATAGCTGCCAGACATGTCTTTCAGCGCATTATTTCCCTTGTTAAGTGCAGAAGTTCTGGGCGGTCGTCACATTTGGTATCAGATGGTTATCAATTTTAGCTAAAGTTCGAAGAGGTAATTACGTATGAGAGATGTATTTATAGATTTCTAATGCATGTATACTATATAATAATGTATAGTATAATAGTGTCTGAACTTCATTTGCAGTTTTTCTCGTGTGTGGACTAATCATTCTATTTTTCAGATTTATAATGAGTCGTCGAACGTCGAGACACACTACTCGGGAGGAGGCTGTTCCTGTAGGGGGTGATGGAGGTATACCAAATTACAAAGCTATGTTCGAGGCCATGATGGCAACGATCATGAGGATGGTACCCTCTCAGGAGACAGTCGCGGTAGATGTGGGAGTTCAAGTGCAAGTGCCTAGGGCCGTGGACTTCGCAAAGTTATGCAAAGATTTCACTGCTCTAGGAGGAAAGCCATTCAAGAGGACGAAGCCAATTGTAGAGATTCAAGAGTGGCTTGATACTTGCATTCAGATCTTTGGAGACATGGGAATTGATGATGCGACTAAGAGGAAGCTTGCATCGGGACAGCTACAGGGCAGAGCTATGGATTGGTGGAACTCTGTCACTCTAGAGACTCCAGAAGATGAGATATTATGAGTCGTCTTTAAAGGCTCCTACGAAGGAGGAGAAAGGGAAGAGTTTTGTCATTCAAGGTATTCTTTCTGTTATAGATGTTTCAATCCATGTGTTGTTTGATACTGGAGCATCACATTCTATCATTGGCAATGAGCTTATGTGCCGCTTGCATTTGGAATCCGAGATTTGTGATAGACCTTTTGTTGTAACTAATTCAGTTGCGGGTTCGTCCAATTTGTTTATGATTTGTTGTGGTCTAGTGTTGTCGAGTTATGGTTTCTCCTTTGTGTGTGATTGCTTTGCTTTGAACTTCGCTGTGTTTGGGATTATTCTGGGTATGGACTGGCTCAAGAGGTATGCGACAAAAGTGGATGGCAAGAAGCTAGAGATGAAAGTCGGGAATGTGAAAGGTCGAATGGTTGTGATTCAATGTAAGCCCGAAGATGGTGTCTTCGTGAGCTATTTATATTCACTTGTGACTCCACGGGAAGACTTGGCATCGGTGCCGATCGCAAGTGAGTTTAATGGTGTATTTGATGAGGTCAAAGGGTTCCCGCCGCATCACGAGATTGAGTTTATAATTGATTTGGTCGAAGGTACTAGACTTGTCGTTATGCTTCTAAGTGGATGCCGCCTAAGGAACATCAAGAGTTAGAGGTGCAAGTACATGACCTTTTGGAAAAAGGGTTTATTTGGAGAAGTGTGTCTGAATGGGTGCGCCAGTTGTGTTCACAACCAAGGCTGATGGATCTATGAGATTGTGTGTTGTTTATCGTGAGTTGAACAAGGTGACTAAGAAGAACAAATACCCTTGTCGAGTATAGATGACTTGTTCGATCAGCTTCACGAGGACAAGGTGTTTTCTCAGATGGATTTGGCAATGGGATTCCATTAGTTGAAGGTGGTGAAGGATAGTGTACTGAAGACTGCTTTTAGGACACCACCCGGTTTCTTTGAATGGTTGGTGATGCCATTTGGGTTGACTAACGCGCCAACGTATTTTGTGGATCTTATGAATTTGGTATTAAGAGATTATTTAAACAAGTTTGTGCTTGTGTTCGTGGACGATATTCTGGTTTTCTCCCGGAATGAGGAAGAGCATAAGAAGCACTTGTGAGTTGTTTTGGATATCTTGGGAAAGCATCAGATGAGAGCTAAGTTTTCGAAGTGTCACTTCTGGAAGAGCGAAGTGAGGTTCTTAGGCCATGTTGTTTCTATAAATGGAATAGCGGTTGACCCCGCTAAGGTGGCAGCAATGTAGGACTAGGATAGACCTAAGAATACGAAGGACATAAGGAGTTTCCATGGGTTGGCCAGATATTATCGTCGGTTTTATAAAGGACTCCTCCAGGATAGCTGCACCATTAACAGGACCGATGAAGAAAAATCAAGTATTCACATGGGATGTAAAGTAGTGAGAAAGCATTCAGAATCATAAAAGAGAGACTGACGAGTGCTCCTGTTTTGACGATTCCAAGCGGGAATGAAGAGACGGTGGTGTACACCGATGCAAGTGGTACTGGACTTGGAGCATTGCTGATGCAGAAGGATAGAGTTGTGGCTTATGCGAGTTGACATTTGAAGTCGCATGAGAGGAATTATCCGACTCATGATTTGGAGTTGGCAGCGATCGTGTTTTCTCTGAAGGTGCGGAGACATTTCCTGTTGGGAGTTCGATTCGAGTTGTTTACGGATCACAAGTTGTTGAAGTATCTTTTCTCCCAAAAGGATTTGAATCTTCGGCAGCAACGGTGGTTTGAGTTTCTGACATCATATGATTTTGGCATAGCCTATACTCCTAAAAAAGGTAACGCAGTGGCGGATGCGTTGAGTCAAAGACACGCAAGTTTGGGAGCGATGTTTTCAGAATGAAAACAGCTCGAGTACTTGGCAGAATTTGATTTCAGACCATGTTGTGAGTAGGAACTTGAAATGTTAGCAAGTTTATCGATAAGAAGTACTCTCATCGAAAGGATTGGCGAGAGCCAGAGGCATGATGCAAAGCTTGTCGAGATTATCCAAAAATTAGAATCAAAGGATAAGGAATTCGAACTCGATCGAAAGGGTTGGCTTCGAAAGAAAGGACGACTGGTTGTTTCTGATATCGACGGATTGAGAGATGAGGTTCTAAGGGAATGTCTTTACTCAAAATTGATGATTCATCCCAGTGGTAATAGATGTATCAAGACATGAAGTGGTCTTACTATTGAGAAGGTATGAAGAGGGATATTGGAAAGTTTATTCCACATTCATGAACTGTCAGTTGGTGATAGCTGAACAGAAAAAGCCAAGTGGATTTCTTCACCAATTAGAAGTTCCTACGTGGAAGTGGGAGCAAATATCGATGGATTTCATCGATGGACCACCTAGAATTTGGGTCGTAGTGGATCGCTTGACCAAAATGCAAGATTTATTCCTGTCAAATTGACTAGGACATCATCGAAGTTGGCTGAGCTTTATATTAAATGGATAGTTCGATTCCATGGTATCCCGAAGATCATAGTGAGTGATCGAGATCTATTGTTTACGAGTGGATTTTTGAAGAGTTTGCAAGAGACTTTGGGGACCAAATTGTGTTTGAGTATGGCTTATCATCCCCAAACTGATGGTTAAACCGGGAGGGTTAACCGAATTTTGGAAGAACTCATGAGGGCTTGTGTATTAGACTTCGGAGGATCATGGGAAGACCATATAAATTTAGTTGAGTTTGCGTATAATAGCAGTTACCAGTCGAGCATTGGGATGGCACCATGTGAGGCGTTGTATGGAAGACCGTGTAATTCTTCGGCTTGTTGGTTAGAGACTAGAGACAAGTTTATACTTGGGTCAGAGATGATAAGAGAGATCGTAGTTACGAAACCTCATAAGCTACTTTGCGTGGTGGGAAATGACACGAAACAGCTTAGGAGGAAGACAGTTAAGGTAGTCAAAGTACAATGGAGTGAGGACGATGACGATTGTATATGGGAGATGGAAGAGAGTATGAAGACGAACCATCCAGAACACTGCGTTAGTATGACCCTTTAATATCATGTCACCTTACACCATTGTAATTTGTACTATCGTTGTTCGAATTCCGCATTCTAGGATAAGGCTATGAATGCATGGCTTGATGGATGCTAGTTTGGACGATAATTTGGCTGAACCTGGATGGCAGGCATGTAGAATCATCTCCGATTGCAAGTGTTTGCTTGGAATTTCGGGGCCGAAATTCCTAAAGGGGGAGAATGTAACGACCGACATTTTATGTATCGGAGGATCGTAAAATATTTTATTTAATTTCTTAAGGGTTGGATCATTCTCGTATTTTGATATGTTGTTTATGGGGATATGAGACATGTCCATAATTTTTTACCAATTTTATTTGTGAACATTTTACCCCTGTCGGTTTTGTACAGGGAATAACTTTTGACTGGGATCAAATCGGGTGTTGAGGTAGATTTCATTGGAAAGGAAATGGTGTTTCCACTTCCGTAGAGTGGTCACATTAAAGATTTGGTTCAGCAGTTTGGGAGAAATCGTTGTTTAAGTGCTATAAAAATTCTGTCCAGGCTAATTATTGCTAATTAGTGGGCTGATTTGTGGGGCCCGCTAAGGCTTGGGCTGTTGACTATAAATGTAACAGCCTACATTTTACGTACCGAAGGATCGTAAAATATTTTTATTTAATTCCCTAAGTGTTGGATCACTCTCATATTTTGATATGTTGGTTTTGGAGATGTGAGACTTGCCCATAATTTTTATCAATTTTATTTTTGACCATTTTGCCCCTTTTAGTCCTGTATTGGGAATAACTTTTTACTACGATCGAATCAGGTGCCGAGGTTGGTTTCATTTGAAAGGAAATGGTGTTGCAATTCGGTAGAGTGGTCATAATAAAGATTTGGTTCAGCGGTTTGGAAGGAATCGTTGTTTTTGTGTTTCAGAATTTCTGTTCAGGTTTTTAGAGCCATTGATGGG
Source organism: Allium sativum (assembly GCA_030737875.1). Classification (NCBI taxonomy): domain Eukaryota; kingdom Viridiplantae; phylum Streptophyta; class Magnoliopsida; order Asparagales; family Amaryllidaceae; genus Allium; species Allium sativum. The sequence goes on from CM060916.1 coordinate 587,930,652, forward strand.
CTGATTTGAGGAGGCCCATTAGTGGGCTGGTGGGAGGCTATAAATTGGGGGTTAAAGGCATGAAGAACAGTTTACTATCTTCATTCTCTCATTTTGTTTGTGCTCGTGATTCTCCTTACTCAATCAAATACACCTTTCCACCATTAAAATTCTAGATATACATAAGAGAATTGAAGATCTACATCGTTTGAACATATATCTACGTCAAGTGAAGAGAGATCTCATCAAATCAAGCAGTTTGAAGCATACTCTTCGCTGTTCGAATTGAGAATTTAGCGATTTCAAGTTAATTCGAAGGATTGGTGAGTGATAAGGGTTTCTCATACGGATTCAATCAAGTATATGGGTTATTTGATCATAATTTCATCATTTTAAGTTATTTTCACCTAGATCTACATCATGATAAGTATATTCTCACCTGAATCACTATAGGATCTACTTTAGCAACTTAAAACCGGTAATTCTTATGTCAATCCGTAAGATTATGCAAGTTAGATCAATTATTTTACTTTATGCATTGATTTATCATGATTTTGGTGAATTTTATATGATTATTGATGAATAATTGTCATTTTCATGTTGTTGATGATCTCATAAAGTGTTGATTGTTGAATTGGATGAGTTGTTTGCATCGATATTGTCGTTTGGTCGTGATTTGGTCAAGTTTGGGGTTATTTTGATCAGATCTGGAGTCGGGTCATTTTTCGTAGGTTGTTGATGATGTGGCATGAAGTTCAAGTTGTCAGGCTTATACCCCAAGAAATGAAGCTCGGGCCGTTGGTGCATAGGTCGAGTCGTCGAAGAGCATGGGTCATCCGTGCCCATAAAGCATGGGTCGTCTGAAACGTATTGAAGCTTCAAGTCATTCGAAGATAGTCGGGTTGCAGGAGCTTCTCTGGAATCGGATTGTTGGTCTTCTGGATAAAGTCGGGTCATTGGATGACCCAGGAAGTTAGGTCGTGGGTGACCCATAAAGTCAGGTCGTTCAGTGACCTAGGAAGTTAGGTCGTGGTGGCCCATAAAGTCGGATCGTTAGGTGACCCAGGAAGTTAGGCCATTGGTGACCTATAAAGTCGGGTCGTTGGGTGACCGAGGAAGTTAGATCGTTGGTGACCCATAAAGTCGGGTCATTGGGTAGCCCAGAAAGTTAGGTCGTTGGTGACCTATAAAGTTGGGTCGTTGGGTGACCTAATGAGTCGTGCTGAAAAACTGTGAAGTGAATTCAAGGGGTTATGTCGAAGTAATGTGGTGGGTTCGTTGATCATCGTAATGCAATGAATGTGAAGACGACTCCCGAGGGTGAGTTCATGGATAGTGGTTGCTCGGGAATTGAACCTTAGCTTATGAACAATCATCAGGCTAGATGGCTAGAGATATCAAAGGCTGAGAAATTATCGTTGTCGTAGGTTCTAGCAGATTCAAAGTAGTGAAATAATGGGTATGCCCAAAAGGCTAGAATTGACTGGTCGAGTACCCTTGACAGCTCGACGGGCCTAGTTACGTTTCATCATACGGCATATGGAATATTGCTTGAAAGGGGGTTACCATTACCCCTCAACAATTGATGGCAAATTGTTTAGCCGGTCATACGATTAATGATTGTTTCAAAGTGGATTGGCAGTGATAGCCAGAGTCATGGATGATGATTGTTTTACTTGTATCGTCTTGTGTAGATTATTCGACGTTGGAGGTGATATATCTTGGGTGCTTGTCTGATGTTGGTTTAGGCCTTCGTGGCTTGTGCTTGAGAGATGTCAATATCGATTAGGATGGTATATGTTTGATAATTGATTGTTACGAATGCATTATCCTTCTAAATTCTTGTTTTGTAAAGGCTATCACTGTCGGATGTAGGGAAGATGAGTTTGGGTTTCTCCTTTGGTGTTTAGGGTAGATTAATTGGTTAATCTACCTATTCTTATATACTTTATTGATCATGTTAGATAGTTGTTTTATCGCTCATTAAGATTGTTGTCTGACTCAATGTTTTATGTTTCCTCTTATTATCTTGGGCTGTTCACCCAAATTTTGGATGGTCAGACTGAGTAGTAGGTGGCAGGTGACAGATCTTGATGAGGATGATGTTGCTGTATGATGACGAGCAGAAGGCTGACATATTATTTTCTGTTATCTAGTATATGTTGTTTTCGTTGTTGGTTGTTTCTCTGAGTGCTTGTAGTGAGGCTTATTTCTTGTAATGGATATTTCAATGGAGTTTTGAAAGGGTTTAATATTCTGCTTCACTATTATTGAAACACCGTACCTCCATTAAGGTCACTCACAAAGGGAATGCCTTAACATTGGTGGAGGTTTATAAGTAAAAGTCACAGATAAACACAAGACAGATATAAGTACACATATTTTAAACAGCGGAAAACAAACAGGCTTTTATTTCATCAGTACGTGTTCATACAAAATATTTCCATAATTGTCTCAAAATACTTCCAACATTACAACCTCATTACTGTCTTGATTATTAAAGAAGCATAAAACATAAATAAAGTAACAAAAATCCCCATAGTGATATCCAAAGCCATAACCCGAGCAAAAGAGATCCAAACCATATGTCTACGGTCTTGAAGCTTGCAAAAGAGTCTGACTAAGCTGGGTTGTTTCCTCCCTGGGGGGGGGGGGGGGGGGGAAACGAAAGAAAAGAAGACGAAAAGAAAATAGAGTCAGACATAAAGCCTGAGTAAATCTAGTGACTCTTCAGTATGTGAATAAGAAAAAGGGCATGATAGATATAAACTGAAAACATGAAAGTATCACAAGCTAAGGAAGTGTCGTTTAGAATCGAATGTACTATCGCACCCACACTATATATCTGCACCTACTTGAGCTTATTCTAACTGGCACCCCATGCTGAGGGTGAGGTGATCCCCATTTTCTAAAGATCAGCTGCTACTGGCATAAACATATGTGTCATACGGCCCCCAAGAATTGTAGATACCTATGCTGGTCTCACCATGGGGTGTATCAAGACCCATGGTGGCGGCTCCGACACAATTCTAGAATACATAGGTTATACTACTGGTGCCCCAGTGCCCTGTTTGTCTACTCCGAAGTGTGTGCATTCCCGCACTCCGTTAGAACCCACACTGTTGCACCCACCGCCGTCGCTTTGACCGCTTACAATCAGCCCAGTAATATGTGCCCCACCCGGCCTAGTTTCAGGGTACCATGATACCTAACTTTGGTTACTGTTGAAACGGGTCCCTCGTTACTAGGGTTTTCTAGTCAAACATGTTAAGTGGTTAAGTGTCTGTATTTACCTAACCTCACCCATCAATTCTTGTTAACATGTTGAATTTGGTTAAGTGTTTTTAGTTGACTTAACCCTACCATCTGTCCTCAGCCTCTTAAAGCATCGACCACTCACATTAGACAGATATTGCTACGGTTACTGGATGTGCTGGTCGGTTCCGGGCAGGCTTACACCGTAGCTCGGTCTAACCTCGGGTCTTTATTGGGCTCAATGCTTAACCACCCACATTGGATAGGTATTGTTGTGACTACTGGACAGCCGGGCGGGTTCGGGCAGGTTTACGTCACAAATCAATCCAACCTCGGTTTAAGCATACCGTGTTTTCTAAATTTACATATTTTATCACTTCTCAATTTTATATGTTAATGTCATGTCCTTTATTCTTGGGTATAACAATTCATACTGCTTAAATGTCATTGTCGTTGGCATGTGCCAAACATGCCAACATATATTTTTCATGTTTTACACCCAACGTTATTACCCCCGTTTGTACATTCGCAACATTATAAAAATGTTGGGCTCGACACAATTCAGCTCAACTTTATAAACGTGAGAAAAGGGGAAATCAAGAACATGTAATATTTTACAACACATAAAGGTGTGTGGCACATGAACTTGCAATTTAGCGATTCAACTAATATAAATTATGGGTCATGTGAACTTGCATTCAAATCAGAGTATAACTAAGTAGGTGTCATATGAAATGGCATAGTTTATGCTTATACAAACTTAGGTTTAAACATGTTTAACTTGGCAAAATGTCAACCACAAAACTAACATGTTGTATATTCACTAAAATATCAAATTTTTAACATCTAATCATATAGCCTATTTCAACATCAACTTGCATAGTTTATGTAACCCAAACGGTACTTGACATAGATCCAATTATACTTGCAAATAAACATAAGAATGTGTTCATAGGTTTTGAGTCATGTAGGCATAAAAGGTCTCAAATCTAGAACATGTTTACATAAGCTTTAACTTAGACTTAGAGAATGTATATAGTCCATGCCATCGACATAAACATAAAGGGATCAATTACTAGTTTTTGCCACAACTTGCAAGTGCTATTATTTTCATATACAAATGTCCAATAGGCTTGCATCAATCAATTTATGCCACAAATATCAGTACACAAGTCATGACAGAATTATTACAATACACAGAATTCATATCATTATTATACAATAACACAATTCTATTTTCATTTACATCGAATCACGTCATAGTTTTATTCATATTCTGAAAGATCACAATATTTACAACGAATGCAGAATCTTGAATTCTAGATTCTGATTTCTGAAATAGAGATGTGTTCCTTTGGATAGATTAACGTTGCGTTGAATAATTTGATTAAGCTTTAGTTCTCTTCTTAATTTGATTCGTCTCTAAGCTCCTCCCTCTTGACGGCTACGCTCAATTCCTTCCTGGCAGCATGACGACTCCAATCTTATTTTTTTGTGTGAATTTTAGTTGAGACTTAGGGTGTATATTTAGATTTTTAGATTGTTTTGAGCCGTCAGATGAAGACAGGAGGAATCTAGACCATACAAAGTCCAAAGAGCCAATCAAGAGGTGACATGTCAACCCTAATGACACACCGAGCCACAGAAATTGTGACGGCCCGCCACGCACCAATCGACATTTACTCCAAAAGTGCATTGTACACATGCTCAGTCAGCACGGGACGGTCGTCAAGGAAAGGAAGGAAAGAAGGGAATGAACTAACAGGGAACCTGTAAAATGTCTCACAGCGCATGGAACAAAATACAATAACAACATACTTGACATAAAACAAGTGAGACAGTGCATAAGCTGAAAACAAACTAACATAGCAGCGGAAAATCCAAGTACAGCTTATGATCCAAAGCTAACATTATTACAACTTTTCAAACTGTCTCAAAAACAAAAGCAAGATAAAGGAGGTACACTACTAATGCCCAAGTAGCGAACACCAACGACACAGGGAGAATATCTATATATCATATGTGGAAGCCTCCTGCTCGCCTCCGAATCAGCTACTCGCGCATCACCAGCTAACCTGTCTCTAGTCTGCTCGTGTGAGCACCCAGAGTAATAAGAAGAGACATAAAACTCTGGGTCAGACATAAAGCCTGGTATGAGCGATAAGCATCTAAACAAAACAATAACAGGTAGACTAAACCATACCTGAACCTGGACCTGCAACCAAAGAGTTAGCACTACATACTGTACAACACTCTAAGGTGCCAATAACATGTGGTGTAAAGATAATGGGGGTGTGCATGTCATAGTGATGGTAAACAATCAAACATAGCATCCATCCTCACATCTCTCGCTCAGTGCGTAAAGCATACGATATTCACCACTTCGATCACCCAATACACTTCGCTATGATCACTTTGCCCCATGAAGTCTCAATGACTTCACTGCACTGATCCATAGCCACTAATCCTCTGTTATGTCCACTTTGCCCCATGGAGTTGCAATGACCCCACTGCACTGGCTCATAGCCTTACTAATCCTTTACTATGTCCACTATGCCCCATGGAGTCATAATGACCCCACTGCACTGGCTCATAGTCTTACTACGCATCACTTTGCCCCTCGACTCATAATGACTCTACTGCACTGATAACGTAGTCTTGCTACCATCACCTTGCCCCTCGAGTCATAATGACTCTACTGCACTGATAAGTAGCCCATCATCCATTTTCAGTGGTGAATCGAAGTTATGAACGTCGGCAACTCCTTAGCACACGTCCTGCAGCAAAGTCCAACCATGAAGTGAACTCATTGGTTCCCAACTGGATCCTGAGCTCTAACTTCCATTTGGACTACCTTTGTATCTCGGGTTATTGGTCATCACCGGATTGGTTCGGATCTCCCCCTAATCATCAGTTCGGTTCGGATCGGAATGCTCCTTCTTCACTGGATCGGATTGGGTCGTCATCATCTCTGTCGGATCGGGTCGGGGTCTCCAGCTCGCCACGGTTCGGATCGGCCTCTTCTTAAGCAACCCGGGTGGGGTCGTAGTCTCCAAGCCCAGTCATAGTACATTGGTTCGGGTCGGGGCACCATAGCGGATCGGGTCGGAGAACATCAGGTGGTCGGATCGGATGATGCATGCCACAAGAAGTGCGAGTGGATCGAAGTGTGAAGTGTGAGAGCGGATCGGGTCCTCCTAACCGATCCGGTCCGGTTCGGATGTCTTCCTGCACTTTTTCCAGCAAGCAGTTTACGCCACTCGACGGCGTTTTCGACCATTCCAACTATTCTAATCAATCACAAAGCATACCATACAGTCATAGCAACATGCATAATCGACCACAAACACCAAAACAACTATATGATAGGTTAAAATGGATCGAACATAGCCAAAACCCCATATTTTCCCTTAAGCATGTTTAGGTGAAACTAATGACGTGATCAGCAAAACTTAACCAAATTAACCCAAATTCATATCAGAGGTCTAAAACATCATTTAAGAATTTATAAGTATTTTTCGAGAATTTTATCATGTTTAAATTCGCTAATTAACACTAATTACCCTTAATAGCCATAATTAGTGAGGAACTATGCAAATCACTCACCTTAGCCACAAATAAAACTTAGATCTGAAATAAATCTCTGATTTGGTGTGAATCCCAATGCTAAACAGTAGCTCTAACGTTGGTTTGGTGAAGATCTCCCTTGATTTGATGTTGCTAAGCTTAATCCTTGATTAGAAGGTGATTTGGTGGTGATTTAGAGGTTGGAGGCCATTTTTAGGGTTTCTAAGAGGTAATGGAGGCTAGAAAACTGAAATGGAATAAATCTCTAACTCTTTTCAGCCTACCCATAATCCTAATCCCGAAATGGGTTATGGGTCCATTCACTAATCACCTTATTTGGCCCGGTTAAGCAGTTTTTCACCTTCCAAACCTTACTTCAGCCATATCTCCCAAACGGTGAGTCCGTTTGGCTATTATGACCACTCTAGGGAAAGGTAAACCATCAAACGAATCTAATGGAAGTGGTTTCAGGTCAAAATTCCTTTCTAGTCAAAAGTTATGGCCAAAACAAAATTAGCTAGGGGTAAAACGGTCATTTGAAAATCGACAAAAATCATGAACATAGAAAATGACCCCAATAGTCGTTTCCCAAAGTTACATGACCATACGACTTTATATGGGAAAGAAAATAAATATTCTATGATCCTACGACGCGTAGAATGCAGATTGTTACATTCTCCCCCCTTAAGAAATTTCGCCCCCGAAATTCCCTAACCAAAACACACAAAGGGTCCCGCATGCCTATCAACCATAAAACAGCAATCAAACATGAAAAACAAGCAAAACAAGTTTATCCTAGCATGCGGAATAACTAAATTGCAAAGTAAATCTTACCAGGCAAAGAGTTCTGGATATGCCTTCCTAATAGTCTCCTCTGTCTCCCAAGTACAGTCATTCTCGTTCTCGCCCCACTGAACCTTGACTAGGTTCACCGCCTTCCTTCGAAGTTGCTTCGTATCGTGCTCGACAATACGAATCGGCTTGCGGTTCCCAACCGCCTCGGGTTACACTTCGAAGTCCTCTAACTGATCAGGTGAAATAGCCATATCTGGGTCGTGTACGAACTTCCTAGTTGGGAAACATGAAATACGTTGTGAACTCCCGCCATCTTCTCTGGTAAGTCAACTCTATACGCCAAATTCCCAACTTATTCGAGAACTGGGAATGGTCCAACAAATCTTGGTGCCAACTTGCCTCTCCTGCCAAATCATATCACGCTCTTCAACGGAGAAATTTTGACAAACACCAAGTCACCAATGGAGAATTTTAAGTCTCTTCTCCTTTTATCAGCATAACTCTTCTGCCTATCCTAGGCAGCCTTCATTCGTTGTTGAATGATCTTAATCTTATCTGAAGTATCCCTCACCACATCTGGTCCAAGCATAAACTTCTCGCCAGTCCCTATCCAACATGATGGTGAGTTGCACGGTCTTCCATACAAAGCTTCATATGGATCCATACCGATACTGGATTGGTAGCTACTATTATATGCAAACTCTACTAGATGCAAATGGTTATCCCATGATCCACCAAAATCCAATATACAAGCTCTCAATAGATCTTCCAATATACGATTCACCCTCTCCGTCTGACCGTCGGTCTGAGGATGATATGCGGTACTGAGACGTAGTTCTGACCCCAGAGCCTCTTGTAAGCTCTTCCAAAACCCACTAGTAAACAACGGGTCTCGGTCACTCAAAATGCTTTTAGGTACTCCATGAAATCTCACTACCCACTTCATATACAATTCTGCTAACTTAGCTGCCGTTCTGGTCGATTTGACTGGTATAAATCTTGCACTCTTAGTCAATCGATCCACAATTACCCAAAATGCTATCATGTCCCGATCTAGTCCTTGGTAAACCATCGATGAAATCCATCGAGACTTGCTCCCATTTCCATTCGGGAATTTCTAATGGTTGCAATAAACCACTAGGCTTCTTTTGCTCGGCTTTAACTAGCTGGCAATTCGTGCATTTGGATATAAACTTCCCAACGTCTCTTTTCATCCCTTCCCAGTAGTAAGTCTGTTTCATGTCTCGATACATCTTATTACCACCGGGATGTATAGTCAGTTTTGAGTGATGACATTCTCTAAGCACTTCATCTCTCAAACCATTCACGTTGGGTACAACTAGTCTTCCATTCTTTCTAAGCCATCCATCTCGATCAAGCCCATACAAATTCATCTCCTCACCGTCGGTATTCCTCTCTAACTTGGAGATGATTTCCAATAGATTAGGATCGTTCCTCCGGCTAGAACCAATCCGCTCTATCAAAGTGGGTCCGATCGCCAAACTAGCTATCATTTCTGGATCCTCGCACTTTGGTCTGAAATCAAACCCTGCGATATACTCCAGTTGCTTCCATTCAAGAAACATAGCCCCTAAACTGGCATGTCTCCTACTCAAGGCATCGGCTACCGCATTACCTTTCCCAGGTGTGTATGCGATATCAAAATCATACGAAGCCAAGAACTCTAACCATCTCTGCTGACGGAGATTCAGATCCTTCTGGGAGAAGAGATACTTTAGCGATTTATGATCGGTAAACAACTCAAATCTCTCTCCCAAGAGATAATATCTCCACATCTTTAGCGCAAACACGATCGCTGCTAATTCCAAATCATGGGTAATTACTTTTTCTCATGTGGCTTTAGTTGTCGACTAGCATAAGCTACAACCCTACCTCCTTGCATCAATACAGCACCTAGTCCGGTAGCACAAGCATCTGTGTATACCGTCATCTCTTCATTCCCTTTAGGAATGACTAATATTGGTGCACGCGTCAACTTTTCCTTTAGACTCTTGAATGCATTTTCACACACTCCGTCCCAGACGAAGGCCTGATTCTTCTTAGTCAAATGAGTCAACGGTGCTGCTATCTTGGAGAAGTCCTGGATAAACTTACGATAATATCCAGCTAACCCCAAGAAACTTCTTACATCTATTGCATTCTTGGGCGTAGGCCAATCCTATACCGTAGCCACCTTCGTAGGGTCCACTACAATACCATTCTCTGAAACAACATGACCCAAGAATCTCACTTCCCTTCTCCAAAAGTGACACTTAGAGAATTTCGCTTTCAATTGGTGTTTCCTCAACACCTCCATCACTATCCTCAAGTGTCCCTTGTGTTCCTCTTCTGTCCTCGAGTAAACAAGGATATCGTCTACGAACACAAGAACAAACTTATTCAACTGGTCTCTGAATACTCGATTCATAAGATCCACAAAATAGGCTGGTGCATTGGTCAACCCAAATGGCATGACCAACCACTCATAAAATCCAAACGGCGTCCTCAATGCCGTTTTCGGAATACTCTCACCCGCTACTCGGAGCTGATGAAATCCTGTCGCGAGTTCCAACTGGGAGAACATCTTGCTCCTTCCAGTTGATCAAACAAATCATCTATCCGCGGTAGAGGATACCTATTCTTCCTCGTTACCTTATTCAACTCCCAATAGTCCACACACAAACGAAGGGAACCATCTGCCTTAGTGGCAAACATGACTGGTGCTCCCTACTTGGAGAACTCATCATGCGGGATGTCGAGGAAATTTATAAAACTAGTCATTACCCCATCACTAGGTAGACTACCAAACACTACCCTCCGCCCATCATCCGCCCTAACTGTCACCAAAAAGCCCTCACAGTCTACCACCACCCCGTATCTTTGGAGCCAATCGACCCCCAATATAATGCCATACCCAGTAAAGCCCAAAACAAAGCAATCACAAACAAACATACATCCATGACTCGATAAGACCAAATTTCGGCAAATCATACTAAGGTTAGTTGAACCACCAATCGGGTTCGTCACAACCAACGGTCTATCGACTATCTCGGGTTCCAGTCCCAACCTATCCACCAGGTCACTAGATATGAAGGAACAGGAAGCCCCAGTATCAAACAAAACTCGAACTGGTACATCATAAATAGAAAGCATACCTTGAATGACGACATTCTTTCCTTTCTCCGCCGTAGTTGGGGCATTCGACGAAGAAGGAACAACATCGATAGCATATGCTTTCACAATCTGTTTCTCTTTAAGAGGCTGTGGACACTTATCCTTATGATGTCCCACTTGGCCACAGTTGTAGCACTTCCTATCCGCTGGCTTGACCCGACATTCTTTAGCATAATGGCCCTTCTTACCACAGCTTAAGCACTCAACATCCTTCTTGTTCTTTTTCTGGCCATCCTTAGATTGGTTCTGTTTCCTCTTATTCTGAGAGTTATTCTTGCCTCCACCGCCCGCTTGCGGTTTCAGCCCTTCTGCAGAATCAGCCTCAGTCTTTGGTTTAGGGTAAAGACTCTCTGATCTCAAAGCTTTCCCTACAATCGATTCAAAAGTCTCATCGATGTGGTTGATAAGCCTTTCCCCCAAGTATCCATCCAACCCAGTAATGAACTTCTCATTCTTCTTCTCAGGAGTATCGATAAGAGATAGTCCATACTTCGACAAAGTGTCGAACTCAGCAATATAGTCAGAGACTGCCCTACCATTCTGCTTGAGTTCCAAGAATCTCTTAAACAACACTGACTTCTGGGCAGCTGGAATATACTTCTCGCTAAAGCGAGCCTTGAACTGATCCCAAGTAACCTGATCTTCTGGAGTAGCTGTTCTAATGGCATTCCACCAATTCATCGCTCGCCCTTGCAGCTGACGAGACGCTAGCCTTCTCTTCATCGCATCATCGATACCTAAGTCGTCGAAGATATGATCACAGCTATCCAACCAATCCTGAACATCTGTGGCCGACTCCATTCCGTGGAATGGCTTCCCACCAAGGTTAGTGTAATCCTTGCACAACTTGGCGAAATCGACCCTAGGCGCCTACACTACCGGACCACCACCATTTCCGGGATTGGGAACTGCCCCTTGAACATCCCCGAGCATCTCCCTCATAAAGTTAGTGAACATCATCCTCATGTCAGGAGCATTTCCATTGTTGGTCTACCAGCACCTCTTGCGTATCGACTCATCGTTCAATCTGTAAAGAGAAAACGATCAACGACCCCATAGTGGTGCTAGTGCAGTGCGACTTCATCTTTATACTACTAATAGCATATATATATATATAACTTTTGAAAACCAAAGTAATCACAAATGCGCGCTCTCATATACGTACTATCTCTCCCCAATGTCTTTCCCTAGGCTAAATACGCAACCTAGAGCTCTGATAACAAATGTGACGGCCCGCCCCGCACCAACCGACATTTACTCCAAAAATGCGCTGTACACATGCCCAGTCAGCACGGGATGGTCGTCAAGGAAAGGAAGGAAAGAAGGGAATGAACTAACAGGGAACCTGTAAAATGTCTCACAGCGCATGGAACAAAATACAATAACAACATACTTGACATAAAACAAGTGAGACAGTGCATAAGCTGAAAACAAACTAACATAGCAGCGGAAAATCCAAGTACAGCTTATGATCCAAAGCTAACATTATTACAACTTTTCAAACTGTCTCAAAAACAAAAGCAAGATAAAGGAGGTACACTACTAATGCCCAAGTTGCAACCACCAACGACACAGGGAGAATATCTATATATCATATGTGGAAGCCTCCTGCTCGCCTCCGAATCAGCTACTCGCGCATCACCAGCTAACCTGTCTCTAGTCTGCTCGTGTGAGCACCCAGAGTAATAAGAAGAGACATAAAACTCTGGGTCAGACATAAAGCCTGGTATGAGCGATAAGCATCTAAACAAAACAATAACAGGTAGACTAAACCATACCTGAACCTGGACCTGCAACCAAAGAGTTAGCACTACATACTGTACAACACTCTAAGGTGCCAATAACATGTGGTGTAAAGATAATGGGGGTGGGGGTGTGCATGTCATAGTGATGGCAAACAATCAAACATAGCATCCATCCTCACATCTCTCGCTCAATGCGTAAAGCATACGATATTCACCACTTCGATCACCCAATAATCACTTTGCCCCATGAAGTCTCAATGACTTCACTGCACTAATCTATAGCCACTAATCCTCTGCTATGTCCACTTTGCCCCATGGAGTCGCAATGACCCTACTGCACTGGTTCATAGCCTTACTAATCCTTTACTATGTCTACTCTGCCCTATGGAGTCACAATGACCCCACTGCACTGGCTCATAGTCTTTCTACGCATCACTTTGCCCCTCGAGTCATAATGACTCTACTGCACTGATAACATAGTCTTGCTACCATCACCTTGCCCCTCGAGTCGTAGTGACTCTACTGCACTGATAAGTAGCCCATGATCCATTTTCAGTGGTGAATCAAAGTTATGAATGTCGACAACTCCTTAGCACACGTCCCACAGCAAAGTCCAACCACGAAGTGAACTCATTGGTTCCCAACTGGATCCTGAGCTCTAACTTCCATTTGGACTACCTTTGCATCTCGGGTTATTGGTCATCACCGGATCGGTTCGGATCTCCCCCTAATCATCAGTTCAGTTCGGATCGGAATGCTCCTTCTTCACTGGATCGGATCGAGTCGTCATCATCCATGTCGGATCGGGTCAGGGTCTCCAGCTTGCCACGGTTCGGATCGGCCTCTTCTAAAGCAACCCGGGTCGGGTCATAGTCTCCAAGCCCAGTCGTAGTACATCGGTTCGGGTCGGGGAACCATGGCGGATCGGGTCGGAAAACATCAGGCGGGTCGGATCGGATGATGCATGCCACGAGAAGTGCGAGTGGATCGAAGTGTGAAGTGTGAGAGCGGATCGGGTCCTCCTAACCGATCCGATCTGGTTCGGATGTCTTCCTGCACTTTTTCCAGTAAGCAGTTTACGCCACTCGACGGCGTTTTCGACTATTCCAACTATTCTAATTAATCACAAAGCATACCATACAGTCATACCAACATGCATAATCGACCATAAACACCAAAACAACTATATGATAGGTTAAAATGGATCAAACATAGCCAAAACCCCATATTTTCCCTTAAGCATGTTTAGATGAAACTAATGACGTGATTAGCAAAACTTAACCAAATTAATCCAAATTCATATCAGAGGTCTAAAACATCATTTAAGAATTTATAAGTATTTTTCCAGAATTTTATCATGTTTAAATTCGCTAATTAACACTAATTACCCTTAATTAGCCATAATTAGTGAGGAACTATGCAAATCACTCACCTTAGCCACAAATAAAACTTAGATCTGAAATAAATCTCTGATTTGGTGCGAATCCCAATGCTAAACAGCAGCTCTAACATTGATTTGGTGAAGTTCTCCCTTGATTTGATGTTGCTAAGCTTAATCCTTGATTTGGAGGTGATTTAGAGGTTGGAGGACATTTTTAGGGTTTCTAAGAGGTAAGTGGAGGCAAGAAAACTGAAATGGAATAAATCTCTAACTCTTTTCAGCCTCCCTATAACCCTAATCCCGAAATGGGTTATGGGCCCATTCACTAATCACCTTATTTGGCCCGATTAAGCAGTTTTTCACCTTCCAAACCTTACTTCAGCCATATCTCCCAAACGGTGAGTCCGTTTGGCTATTATGACCACTCTACGGAAAGGTAAACCATTAAACGAATCTAATGGAAGTGGTTTTAGGTTAAATTTCCTTTCCAGTCAAAAGTTATGGCCAAAACAAGATCAGCTAGGGGCAAAACGGTCATTTGAAAATCGACAAAAATCATGAACATAGGAAATGACCCCAGTAATCGTTTCCCAAAGTTACATGACCATACGACTTTATATGGGAAAGAAAATAAATATTCTATGATCCTACGACGCGTAGAATGCGGGTTGTTACGGAAATTCGAGCCAGAGCCAGACCCAGCCAGGCAGGTCGACCAGGTAGGTCGACTGGCAGGTCGACACCCAGGTCGACAATATGGTTGACCTGGGGTGACCAGGTCAACACCATGGTCGACCTGGTCCCTGGGCGGGAATTTTCCCGCCCAACCCAGTTTGAACTTATTTTTCGTATTTTGAACTTGAAACCGAGCTGTTTGAATTTTAAATTTTATTCTGAAACTTCCGAAGGTCATAACTCCTTCATAGAGAGTCCGATTCACGCAAACTCGGACTCCATCTCAAGCAGAATTCCGAGACGAACGCAATGGCGTAACCCGTTTCTCTTAATTCTTTCATTTAGAATTAATTACACTTTAATTTGTGAATCTTAATGTTGTAGAATTCACGGGATGTTACATTCTCCCGCTCTTAAAAGGATTTCATCCCCGAAATCTTCAAGTTAGGAAAATGTATATCCTATCATCCAACCGTCCATCTACTCAACCAACAAACACAGGCGTCCATTGTCCTTAAAAGACTTCTAATGCTTTATGATTATATGCACGGTGTGTGTGTATATGTCCTTAACTAATGCAAAATCAGGCGGTCTACTGATCCAGTTGACCTCCTTAATCCAAATCATGTTAGTGTCATGAATCCATTATGTATGCAAATTTGTCCTTATTCATAATTATAATGAGTGCGCAACCATCAAAACAAATGCGACATCCATATGACAACATATCAAGTTTCAACCATATACAAATATGAATACATATATGCATATGCAATATGAAGTGATTGAGCCGATCTAAAACCTAGGTTGTGTGTGTATATGCATCCACGAGCAACCACTAGCAACCACTTGCAGCCACTTGCAGCCATCAACCATAACATGTTTCAAATACATGTTTACATCCAAAGGGGTTTCTACCTAAGGATAAAGGATCATATCGAGGAGATATACCTAGAAAAGATAGATACAAGCACGATTTAAGGAAAAAGAGACGTCAAAGATGTACCCTCAAAAAGAAAAGGGTAGGCCGCGCGTATTCTATCCTCAGTTTCCCAAGTCGCGTCTTCTTCGGTGTCGCTCCACTGAACCTTAACGAGCTTCACTTCGCGGTTGCGTAGCTTTTTTGATTTCAGTTCCTACGATTCGAGTTGGAACTCTCCTCACAGTTGCTTCGCGTTCCCCTTCAGCTTCTTCTAGAATGCTTGGCTCCACCACTTCCGCTGATTCATGTAGACATTTCTGGAGATGAGAAACGTGAAAGACATTGTGAATTCCAACCAATCTTTCAGGCAGATCTACTCTATAAGCCATTTTCCCAATCTTCTCGATTATAGGGAACGGTCCTACAAATCTTGGTGCTAGCTTTCCTACGGATCCAAAGCGAACGACGTTCCTTAAAGGGGATACCTTAAGGAAAACCCTGTCCCCAACCTCAAATTTAAGGTCGGTCCTTCTTTTATTGGCGTAGGATTTCTGTCTGTCTTGGGCAGTCTTCATTCTCCTTCATATCAAGTCCACTTTTTCTGAAGTCTCTCTAATCATGTCTGGCCCAAGTATAATCTTGTCAGTGGACTCCCACCAACAAGTTGGTGATCGGTAAGGTCTTCCATACAAAGCTTCGAAGGGCGCTGTACCGATGGTGGCTTGGTGGCTGTTGTTGTAGGCAAATTCCACTAAAGAAAGGTGATCCTCCCACCGAAGTCAAGAACGAACAGTCTTAGAAGATCTTCTAGTACTCTATTCACCCTTTCTGTCTGACCATCAGTTTGGGGGTGATAGGCCGTGCTCAAACATAACTGTGTGCGACAGCTTCTTGCAGACTCCGCCAAAATTTGCTCGTGAAGATGAGGTCTCTGTCACTCACTATGCTGGAGGGTATTCCATGGAGTCGAACTATTTCCTTGAGATAAAGAGAAGCTAGAGACGAAGCAGTTCTTCTACTCTTGATAGGTATAAAGTGGGCGCTTTTAGTAAGCCTGTGCACTATTACCCAAATGCTAGTATTGCCTCTTCTTGACCTAGGAAAACCGTCAATGAAGTCCATTGAAATGCTATCCCACTTCCATTGTGGGACTTCTAGAGGATGTAGTAGTCCTCCAGGTTTCTTCTATTCCGCCTTGACCTGTTGGCATATCATACACTTAGAAACGAAATCTGCCACGTCCCTCTTTATGCTGCTCCAAAAGAAAACTCTCTTTATGTCCTTGTACATTTTGTCTCCGCCTGGGTGTATTGTCATCTTGGAATGATGTGCTTCCTCAAGAACCTTCTTTACCAACTCCCTTGCTTGTGGGATGCATAGTCTTCCATCTCGCCTCAGCCAACCCTTATCATCGATGTAATATCTATTGAGGTGACTGGAAGTTTCACCCCTAATTAGTTTATCAATCACATCCACAAGCTGAGGGTCTTCACGTTGTGCAGCCCCTATTGAGTCCAAGAGAGCAGGGCGCACTTCAAGAGATGCTAACAAACCCGGTACAAAATCCGAGGAGGACCTAAAGTTAAAACTGGCTATATACTTCAAGCTTTACCTTTCCACAAAGAGAGGGCTTAAGGTCAGTTTCTTTCGGCTCAACGCGTCTGCTACTACGTTGCCTTTGCCGGGAGTATAGGAAATTTCAAAATCATACGAGGCAAGAAACTCAATCCATCTTTGCTGCCTCAAGTTAAGATCCTTCAGCGAGAAGAGATATTTCAATGATTTATGGTCAGTGTATAATTCGAACTTCTCACCTAGGAGATAATGGCGCCAAGACTTAAGAGCAAAGACGATGACGGCTAACTCAAGATCGTGGGTTGGGTAGTTCTTTTCATGAACTTTCAATTGCCTTCCACCATAAGCTACTACCCTCCCTTCTTGCATCAAAACAACGCCTAGCCCTGTCCCGAATGCATCTGTGTATACTGTGAACATTTTGCTTCCATCTGGCAGAGTCAGAACTGGGTTGTTGTAAGAGCCCTTTTCAAGTGTTGGAAAGCAAACTCGCAATCCAAGTCCCATGTGAACGCCAGATTCTTCTTTGTTAGCCTTGTGAGTGGGCTGAGATTTTCGCGAAATCCCTAATGAATTTTCGGTAAAAACCAGCTAGCCCAAGAAAGCTTCGAACTTCGGTTGCATTTCTTGGTGTCTTCTAGTCTTGCACTGCCACCACTTTCGCGGGGTCCACAGCCAACCCTTCGTTGGACACTATATGCCCCATAAATCTTACTTCCTTTCTTCAAAAGTGGCACTTGGAGAATTTGGCTCTTAGCTGATGTGCACAAAGAGTATCCATGATCTCTTTCAGATGATGAGCATGTTCTTCCTCATTCTTTGAGAAGATCAAAATATCATCTACGAAGACCACCACGAACTTATTGAGGAATTCTCTGAACACCCTGCTCATCAGGTCTACGAAATAAGCGGGTGCGTTAGTCAAACCGAAAGGCATGACAAGCCACTCGAAGAAACCGTCTGGGGTTCTGAACGCCATTTTATCAATGCTATCTTCAGCTACCTTAGCTGATGGAACCCAGTTGCCAGATCAAGTTGGGAGAAGACCGACGCACCTACAAGCTGATCAAACAAATCGTCGATTCGGGGAAGAGGGTGCCTATTTTTCTTGGTCAATTTGTTTAACTCCCTATAGTCGAGGCAAAGGCGAAGCGAACCGTCCGCTTTGGTTGCGAACACCACTGGAGCACCCCATTCCGAAATGCTCCATCTAATGAACCCCTTTTCGAGAAGTTCTTTAACCTGCTTACTGATCTCCTTTCTCTCCTTTGGAGCCATGTGTCTGATAGGTAAAGCTACAGCCTTTTCATTATCCACAAGATATATGCAAAAGTCTATTTCCCGCCTCGGAGGTAAGCCCTTCACCTCCTTAAAGACATCCGGATATTCCCGGACTACTCTAACTGACTGCAAATTCTCATCAGAAGCATCAAGCAACTCTAAATAACTAAGCATAACAACATTTAAGGGATTACTACTCTTTTCTCACAATCAAGAATGGCACCATTACTGGATAACCAGTTCATGCCTAAGAACAAACCATATCCCGAGAAGCCCAAAACAAAGGCATTACAACTAAACTCAACGCTGAGAATAGAGATTTTCAAACCCAAACAAACCATTGACAAGTAAGCGGAGCCCCTAATTGGATTTGAAACAACTAAGGGATCATCTACCATACTAGTGTCTAGATGCAGAGATTCTACTAAGGAAGATGAAATAAAGGAGTGTGATGCGTCAAAGTCAAAAAGTGTGCTAACTGGATGATCATAAAGACAGACTACACTTTCTACAGAAATATTACTACCTCGTTCCTGTGGAGGTGCCACCAGTGCATGAACTTGACCCCCTGAAGCGGATCCAGTCTTCTGTCCCTGCCCTCGTTTCTTTGGGCAGTCCTTCGCCAAGTGACCAGTCTCTCCGCAATGGAAGCACCCACCCATCTTCGCTTTCCTATTTCGGCAGTCTTTCGATATATGTCCAACAATGCCACAGAAATAACATTTCCTTTTCTCACGTGTCTTGTTATTATTGTTATGGTCCTTTCCTCCTTGACTATTATCCATCTTCTTGTTCTACGATTCTTCCACTTGATGTTTCACGTACAGGAGGAGGAGGAGTAAAAGCATCTGTAGCTGGGGAGTAAGGTCCCCAGACATGCTGAAACGAAAAGGAAAGATTCAAAACGAAGGAAAGAGAGAGATAGAGCACATGGCTTTGGGGGATTATGCCTTTTTAAAAATATAACACTTTTTCTTGAAAAATGCTTCTTTAAACTTCCTTTTGAAAACAATTTCAAAAAAATTATCTTATCTGGTAAACCTATGCTCTGATACCAAGTGAAACACCCCACCTCCATTAAGGTCACTCACAAAGGGAATGCCTTAACCTTGGTGGAGGTTTATAAGTAAAAGTCACAGATAAACACAAGACAGATATAAATACACATATTTTAAACAGCGAAAAACAAACAGGCTTTTATTTCATCAATACGTGTTCATACAAAACATTTCCATAATTGTCTCGAAATACTTCCAACATTACAACCTCATTACTGTCTTGATTATTAAAGAAGCATAAAACATAAATAAAGTAACAAAAATCCCCATAGTGATATCCAAAGCCATAATCCGAGCAAAAGAGATCCAAACCATACGTCTACGGTCTTGAAGCTTGCAAAAGAGTCTGACTAAGCTGGGTTGTTTCCTCCCTGTGGACCTGGGGGGAAACGAAAGAAAAGAAGACGAAAAGAAAATAGAGTCAGACATAAAGCCTGAGTAAATCTAGTGACTCTTCAGTATGTGAATAAGAAAAAGGGCATGATAGATATAAACTGAAAACAGGAAAGTATCACAAGCTAAGGAAGTGTCGTTTAGAATCGAATGTACTATCGCACCCACACTATATCTCTGCACCTACTTGAGCTTATTCTAACTGGCACCCCATGCTAAGGGTGAGGTGATCCCCATTTTCTAAAGATCGGCTCCTACTCGCATAAACATATGTGTCATACGGCCCCCAAGAATTGTAGATACCTATGTTGGTCCCACCATGGGGTGTATCAAGACCCATGGTGGCGGTCCCGACACAATTCTAGAATACATAGGTTATACTACTGGTGCCCCCAGTGCCCTGTTTGTCTACTCCGAAGTGTGTGCACGCCCGCACTCCATTAGAACCCACACTGTTGCACCCACCGCCGTCGCTTTGACTGCTTACAATCAGCCCAGTAAACGTTCCCCATCCTGCCTAGTTTCAGGGTACCATGATACCTAACTTGGGTTACTGCTGAAACGGGTCCCTCGTACTTGGGTTTTCTAGTCAAACATGTTAAGTGGTTAAGTGTCTGTATTTACCTAACATCACCCATCAATTCTTGTTAACATGTTGAATTTGGTTAAGTGTTTTTAGTTGACTTAACCCTACCATCTGTCCTTAGCCTCTTAAAGCACCGACCACTCACATTAGACAGATATTGCTACGGTTACTGGATGTGCCGGTCGGTTCCGGGCAGGTTTACACCGTAGCTCAGTCTAACCTCGTGTCCTTATTGGGCTCAATGCTTAACCACCCACATTGGATAGGTATTGTTGTGACTACTGGACAGCCAGGCGGGTCCGGGCAGGTTTACGTCACAACTCAATCCAACCTCGGGTTAAGCATACCGTGTTCTCTAAATTTACATATTTTATCACTTCTCAATTTTATATGTAAATGTCATGTCCTTTATTCTTGGGTATAACAATTCATACCGCTTAAATGTCATTGTCGTTGGCATGTGCCAAACATGCCAACATATATTTTTTCATGTTTTACACCCAACGTTATTACCCCCATTTGTACGTTCGCAACATTATAACAAATGTTGGGCTCGACACAATTCGGCCCAACTTTATAAATATGAGAAAAGGGGAAATCAAGAACATGTAATATTTTACAATACATAAAGGTGTGTGGCGCATGAACTTGCAATTTAGCGATTCAACTAACATAAATTATGGGTCATGTGAACTTGCATTCAAATCAGAGTATAACTAAGTAGGTGTCATATGAAATGGCA
Organism: Allium sativum; assembly: GCA_030737875.1. NCBI lineage: Eukaryota > Viridiplantae > Streptophyta > Magnoliopsida > Asparagales > Amaryllidaceae > Allium > Allium sativum. The sequence goes on from CM060916.1 coordinate 587,951,780, forward strand.
TAGTTTAGGCTTATACAAACTTGGGTTTAAACATGTTTACCTTGGCATAATGTCAACCACAAAACTAACATGTTGTATATTCACTAAAATATCCAATTTTGAACATCTAATCATATAGCCTATTTCAACATGAACTTGCATAGTTTATGTAACCCAAACGGTACTTGACATAGATCCAATTATACTTGCAAATAAACATAAGAATGTGTTCATAGGTTTTGAGTCATGTAGGCATAAAAGGTCTCAAATCTAGAACATGTTTACATAAGCTTTAACTTAGACTTAAGGAATGTATATAGTCCATGCCATCGACATAAACATAAAGGGATCAATTACTAGTTTTTGCCACAACTTGCAAGTGCTATTATTTTCATATACAAATGTCCAATAGGCTTGCATCAATCAATTTACGCCACAAATATCAGTACACAAGTCATGATAGAATTATTACAATACATAGAATTCATATCATTATTATACAATAACACAATTCTATTTTCATTTACATCGAATCACGTTACAGTTTAATTCATATTCTGAAAGATCACTATACTTACAACGACTGCAGAATCTTGAATTCTAGATTATGAATTCTGAAATTGAGATGCGTTCCTTTGGGTAGATTAACGTTGCGTTGAATAATTTGATTAAGCTTTAGTTCTCTTCTTAATTTGATTCGTCTCTAAGCTCCTCCCTCTTGACGGCTACGCTCAATTCCTTCCTGGCAGCATGACGACTCCAATCTTATTTTTTTGTGTGAATTTTATTTGAGACTTAGGGTGTATATATAGATTTTTAGATTGTTTTGAGCCGTCAAATGAAGACAAGAGGAATCTAGACCATACAAAGTCCAAAGAGCCAATCAAGAGGTGACATGTCGGCCCTAATGACACACCGAGCCACAGAAATTCGAGCCAGAGCCAGACCCAGCCAGCCAGGTCGACACTATGGTCGACTTGGGGTGACCAAGTCGACACCATGGTGGACCCTATGGTCGACCTGGTCCTTGGGCAGGAATTTTCCCGCCCAGCCCAGTTTGAACTTATTTTTGAATTTTGAACTTGAAACCGAGCTGTTTGAATTTTAAATTTTATTCTAAAACTTCTGAAGGTCATAACTCCTTCATATGGAGTCCGATTCACGCAAACTCGGACTCTATCTCAAGCAGAATTCCGAGACGAACGCAATGGCGTAACCCGTTTCCCTTAATTCTTTCATTTAGAATTAATTACACTTTAATTTGTGAAGCTTAATGTTATAGAATTCATGGGGTGTTACAATCATTAACTATTGTTTATGTTCTATTATATTTTATCCTTGTGCTATGAGTTATATGACAAGTCTCGCTTGTGTTATCTTAACTTGATGATCATCCATGGCTGCGTGGCACACCTTTTAGCACATTATCCCTCTTATTTAGTGCAAAAGTTATGGGCGGTCGTCACATTTGGTATCAGAGCTCTGGATATAGATTTTAGCCAAAGTTCGAAAACGTAATTACGTATGAGAGACGTATTTTTAGATTTCTAATGGATGTATACTATATATTAGTATATAATATAGTAACGCTTGAACTTCATTGCAGTTTTTCTTAGAAGTGGACTAATCATTCTATTTTTCAGATTTAGAATGAGTCGTCGATCATCGAGACACACTGCTAAGGAGAAGACTATTCCTCGAGGGGGTGATGGTGGTATACCAGATTACCCAGCTATGTTCGAAGCTATGATGGCAGCGAACATGAGGAGGTTACTCGCTCTAGGAGCAGCCACGGTAAATGTAGGGGTTCTGGTGCAGCTGCCTAGAGTGGTGGACTTCGCGAAGTTATGCAAAGGATTTATTACTCCAGGAGGGAAGTCGTTTAAGGGGACATAGATGATTGTAGAGATTCAAGGGTGGCTTGATACTTGCATTTGGATCTTTGGAGACTTTGGTGTAATGCGACTAAGAGGAAGCTTACATTGAGATATCTACAGGGCAGAGCTATGGATTGGTGGGACTCTGTAACTCTGCAGACTCCAGAAGATGAGATTTCATGGGAGCAATTCCAAGCCAAGTTTGAGACGAAGTTTATTTCGAATGTTTATTGTCGAGCTTAAGCCGAATGGTTGACCAATGTTGGGGTATGTTTCTGATTTTGAAGCTTTGTCCAAGTATGCGTGTTTGTATGCCAAGACTCCTTATCATTAGAACAAGAAGTTCGTTAGAAGCATATGTGCCGCTTGGGTTAGGAACCCGAGATTTGTGGTAGACCTTTTGTTGTAACTAATCCAGTTGTGGGTTCGTCTAGTTTGAATATGATTTGTCATGGTCTAGTGTTGTCAAGTCATGGTTGCTCCTTTGTGTGTGATTGCTTTATTTTGAACTTCGCTAGGTTTGGGATTATTCTAGGTATGGACTGGCTCAAAAGGTATGCGACAAAAGTGGATTGCGGGAAGTTGGAAGTGATAATCGGGAATGTGGAAGGGAGAATGGTTGTGATTCGATGTAAGCCCGAAGGTGGTGACTTCATGAGATATTTATATTTGCTTGTGATTCCACGGAAAGACTTGTCATCAGTGCCTATCGCAAGTGAGTTTGATGATGTCTTTGAAGAGGTCAAAGGGTTGCCGCCGCATCGTGAGATTGAGTTCAGAATCGATTTGGTCAAAGGTGCTAGATCTATCGTCATGCCTCTTAGGCGGAGGGCGCCTAAGGAACAGTGATAGTTAGAGGTGAAAGTATGCGATATTTTGGGTAAAGGATTCATTTGGAGGAGTGTGTCCGAATGGGGTGCACATGTGGTGTTTGCAACCAAAGCAGATGGATGATCGAGACTGTGTGTGGACTATCGTGAGCTGAACAAGGTGATCAAGAAGAAAAAGTATTCTTTGCCAAGGATCAACGACTTGTTCGATTAGCTTCACGAAGCCAAGGTGTTTTCTCAGATGGATTTGGCAACGGGATTCCATCAATTGAGGGTAGCTAAGGATAGTTTGCCGAAGACTACTTTTAGGACACTATTCGGTTTCTTCGAATGGTTGTTGATGCCATTTTGGTTGACTAACGCACCAACATATTTCGTGGATCTTATGAATAGGGTTTTAAGAGATCGGTTGAACAAGTTCGTGCTTGTGTTCGTAAATGATATTCCAGTTTTCTCCTAGAATGAGGAAGAGCGTAAGACGCACTTGCGGGTTGTTTTGGAAATCTTGCAAAAGCATTAGCTGAGAGCTAAGTTTTCAAAGTATCACTTCTGGAAGAGCGAAATGAAATTCTTAGGCCATGTTGTTTCTGGAAATGGAATAGCGGTTGACCCCACTAAAGTGGCAGGAATTCAGGACTGGGGTAGACTAAGAATGCGACGGATGTTCGGAATTTCCTTGGGTTGACGGGATATTATCGCCATTTGATAAAGGATTTCTCCAAGATAGTTTCGCCATTAATAGGATTGACGAAGAAGAATTAGGTGTTCACATGGGATGCAAAGTGTGAGAATGCTTTCAGAATCATGAAAGGGAGACTGACAAGTGCTTCTGTTTTGACGATTCCAAGTGGAAATGAGGAAATGGTGGTATACATCGATGCATGTGGTACTGGACTTGGAGCAGTACTGATGCAAGGATATGTTTGTGGCCTACGTGAGTCGACAGCTGAAGCCGCACAAAAAGAATTATCCGACTCAAGATTTGGAGTTGGTAGCGATCGTGTTTTCTCTGAAGATGTGGAGACATTACCTATGACAATCGCACTTCAACTCACTTCAAATAGACCAAAAACCGAACCCATGTCGATTCAAGGTAAGCAAAAGTACATTCGTTAGGGTTTATTAAAGCGAACACAATGGAATGCAAAGCTCACCGCGGAACAGATAAAATATAATAAGAATATATCAGTGCAGCATAAACATTTTGAATACAAATTTGATTTTACATACCATTACTTTATGAAGGCTTAACATAATATGCCAATAATAAAGTACGTCTAGCCTTCATATGAAACTCCATCTCTCTTTGGAACTCCAAGTCTTCAAGCTTGAACCCGAACTCGATAACTGAGAAACAAACTAACAGACAGCCCGTGTGGAAATTGTGGGCACCCGCAGTTTGCAAGGGAAAAACAAACTACGAGTCAGTCATGGGGCTGGTATGAGAAAACCTTTGTTAGAAATCTGATACTTAGCCCTAATTTGAGTAAGGTATCTCGGGACCAAGTCGCGTGTCACGGAACAGGTTTCCTCCCAAGGATAAGTGCACAACCACAACAACCAGAACCGAACATAACAACCACAATCAGATTTTGAACACATTATCTTTAGAAAAATGAAAGATTATACGCCCTAGGTCCCATCACATAACGCAAGCGCACACCAGAGGATAGGGGTTTTCCTTGTAATCGCAAAATGTGCTTGATATAGTTTAAAATCAAACCATTTGATATTATGATAATGTCTAGGGTGTGTAAAATCATTTCGAAAATAAACTTATAAATCTTAGCTCGCATAGTGTCTTATACCACTATGTTGGCTACATAGGTATACAACTGAAAATCGTAAAAGGGATCGTATTGGAGTTTGGATTCCATCATGATTGTTGTTGATCGAAAGACCACTCGGGCATTTAGTGGATACCATGTTTGTACACAACACCGCACCCATTCTCTCATGTTGGTGAACTTAATCTCGCAACCTGTCATACCGTCGATCGATTGTATCCACACAAAACATAAAGTCATGCTAATCTGACAATCAGCATACCATCATACGGGGTGTGAGGCCTATGAAATCATGTCATACACAAAGCTACGCATTTAAACCACACTTTAATCATCACCACAGAGCCCTACTTTTCAAAAAAAATCCCTGATCGTTGCCCAACACTTAGCATGCCCCATGGTTATTCCATGTTAGACATGCAATCCATCCATAATTCCGTTCCGGAAATAGGAACGAAAACGAAGGCACTTGATTCCACATCCCTGCTTGGGAGTGCAAGTCCTTGCAAACCAAATTGCATGAAGTACGGTCAGATTAGCCGCTACTTTAACCTGGGTGGCCTACCCAAGGCATCAACAGGCCATTCGTCTGATGTGAAGAAATCTGGGTCTTCCACCATCGTCGTTTAAAAATATGATTTTTAACATATACCGCGTGAAACAGATTGCGATGGAACGAACAAGAAACAAATCAAAACTATCCGATAAAGAATGAAGAAGTGGATCCCAAATGTGAGAACTTATCACTTTAATTTTATTTTCTAGTTAAAAATATATACTAGGATGCATACAGTGCATTAGCAGCACCCGACACCGTCGTCCACAGACCATGGACGACTTGTTTGATTTGATTGTGTTGTGAAAATTGATCGTGATGTGGAATGGAGTAAATAAAATATTCATGTATTGAAATAAGTAGTTTATCATTAAAAATATAATTTTTAACGTGTATATGAATAAAATAAATATTTGTTATAAATTGGATGATTTGTTTATGCACACACATTTGACTGATATCGATTGGGATGATATATTTTACACATCGCCCAACTGCACAAATAATAATCAGTGTTTGTTGTTTGAAAACCCCACACGGGTATTGGAATGATATTGGACATACACTAATCCCAATATTTAGTTGTATGTCAATCAATGGGTTGACAGGCTGTTGTAAACATTAATTATTCATATTTAACACTTATGCAGTTGTGTAATGCACTCTAGATGATGGTTGACTGTGCTTGATTATTGTTGTTTACATGTGTGTATGAAATCCATAAAAATAAAATTATATGGTAATTGACTGTGTCTGATTCCAATTCGCAAAGAACAAAAATTTTAAATTAAGGAATATTTTAAAATGACGAGTAATGAATATTTTGAAATAACTAATATTTTAAAATAATATTTAGTAATGGATCAAAATATGATTTTGATGTCCGATTTTGGATGGACACGAAAATATTTAAATATATAAAGCCGGGTTGATTAGATTAACGCCATTTTGACATGAATGATATTTATATCAATTTTATTCATTTTTACAATGAATATCGAAAAGGAAATGATTTCAAAATCTAATGTTTTGAAAATATTATCATTTATATATTAATGATATGGAATATTCAATTTTCATTTGAAATTGAATATGAAGTTGAAATCGTTTTGAAAACGAAATTAAAACGATTTATAAAATACGTTTTAAATGGAAATTGATGAAATATATATATTATATATATTTAATGTCCTGAACAGAATGCGCCGCGCCGTGGTAGTTCGCAAATTTCGACCATTTACTTCGAATGGACATTACGAGAGATCCGACCATCGGATTCTCCTCAAATCGGAACCGTTAGGTTTGTATCCAAAAGAGCGTTCCAACGAATATAAGGAATTTGAAATCTAACGGTTGGATTTTGAATTATGTCCAAATCAAATTTGGAAAAGGCTGTTGTAACTGCAGTTCCATGACCGTTTATGGAAATCGACTGTACGGGCCTTGATAAAATTATTAAAAATATTAATAATTTGTGTAAAATCATAATAAATGATTTGGAAAGAATTGGGATGAAACATTCCATATTTTAAAAAATAAAAATATATTTTTATCGAAATGAACTAGTTATTAAGTAGAATTATAATCAAATTATTTTTAAATAAATAAATTGGATTGAGAGGGGTTTTAATATAACCGGAATTTCCCATATATGAATTGGAATGGATTTGAATCGAAATTATCTTCAGAATATTTCGATATTGGATTCCATGATTTGAAGGAATTTGGAAGAGATATATATATCGTTATTCCAAATATGATATTTGTTGGTTTCAGAATTTGATATTGAATATAAGCCGATATATTTTCTATTCAAAGCCTTGTATTTAATATCAAATTGGTTTTTGGGTGTATCATGAACGGTGCTTTAAATAACACTTGTTCTTTAACCTGATTGACAATGGAATGAGATTTTGGGTTTGACGTGAATGACATCTTTAATAATACTGTTCTTAAACCCAATGAAGTTAAGAAAATTAGAAACTAAATGGAGATTAGCTAAGTTGAATGGTTTCCTGGGTATTGATCTGATGTTGGTTTCAGCCTTCGGGATTAATACTTAGGGAATTATTCTCTTACTAATTTACGGTTAGAGACTGATGGGATGGGGTCTTCAATAACACTGTTCTTAAACCCCGTGTGAAAAGAATAAATCTTTTAATTAAGATTTAAAGAAGAATTTTCAATTAATTAACACTTAATTGGAATTGAAAATGGAATGTGGACTGGGTTTATTGTGAACTTTGTTTTTAACAACGTTCGTTCTTTAACCCGATTTACAGTGAAATGTGATTTGGAATTTATAAATCTTTTTATTAAGATTTAACGGGAATTTTCCAAAGTAAAGTTTTCCAATTTAATATATTAAATTGGAATTGAATAGAATTCGATTAGATAATAATCGAAGTGAACTTTTGTGGAGGAAGACTGTTAATACATATGGAATTTAAAAGGCTTTGTCGTTATTCCATTTATATTATTAGTCAGATACGGAAATTGATATCGATTATATATATTGATCTATTTCTGTGAAGATTCCATAATTAATGGAATGTGATTTGGGTTTATTGGGAACTAATGACATTAGTTCTTTAACCTAGTTAAAGATATGATTACATGTCTAAAATTGTATTTCGAATTGTATGGTTAATCTCTGCTAAATATATATCTGTTTGGTCGCGGATAATTTATTCTCTTGCTTAACACCCTTCTCTAAGACGTACGATCTTAGAGGTTATATATCGGCAGAAATCAATAGAACGGTGTAGATTGTCGATGTGACATGTTTGTGTTTCCAAAGTTAAATAATCATTAATATTGATTTTTGGAAAGATAAAAATAAGTGGAGTTTTAATGAATCTAATTAGATTGAAATGAGAATTGATAATTTAAATTATCAAATTTGGGAAATGGTCGAGAATGGAGTATCACCAGTTTTGTTCCTAGCGATAGTTAAATCTTTAATTAGATTTGAACGTGAAATGGTAATTAAATTTACCAATAACATCTTGTTGTCAGATATAGAGTATGACAAGTTTTGCTCCATGGGATGAATAGGTTGGGATTAGGAAATTAAACAAATGATTACTTTGGTGAGGAGCGCTAATCCCAGCTATTTTACCTTAATATGGTTTGAATTGATATCCAAAGGAAGATTAAAGAATTTATCTTTGATAAAATTAATGGGAACCTTTCCCAAAGGATATGAATATTAAAATAGAAGAATATTCATAATTGGAATGAGGCGTATGTTGTGATTTTATAACACTTATTTATTATATACGCGAGTTATTCAGAAAGGCCAGGTTTATACTCATTTTGAATAACTGATTCGACGATAAGTCGACGATGAAGACGATGGTTGAAGGCCGGAGGTATTCACATCGTTTAGATGATTATTAATGTCTTGATTGGGCTGTAAAACCAGGACAAGGTAATAAGTGGTGATCGTCCAGACGTACTTGGAGATCGATCAGATATGCGACGACCTCTCTTCTGTATTGGACATACGGGACGAGGAATAAGGTTCCTCCGGTTTCGTTCAGACCCAGAACGAACTTTTAAATGGATGTGTGTTTGACATTGGATTTTATTCTTTGTTGATTGATTTCTATTAAATATATATCTGTTGGGCGGCAGAGAATTTATTCTCTTGCTTAACGCTCTTCTATGAGACGTACGAGCTCAGAGGTTATATATCGATAAACATCAGTCGCATGGCACGAATTGCCTATGTGGCATGCTAAGATGCAAATGATCAAGGCTGCTGTTGAAAAGTAGAGTCTGTTGAAGATCAAAGCACGACGTTAATATAGCACAACTTTGTGTATAGCGTTAATTCGCGAGCCTCATACTTCGGTATGAGTTAAAAACGGGATAAGGGAACCTAAGGAGGACATGACGTTTCTTTCTAACTATGGATGGTGTCGGGGTTTTGCAATCCCAGACATTTATATTATTTTTATCTTTGTAGTTGTTGGAATGCGAGGTGCCTCGGATATATTGGTCTCTATGGAGTCGATGGATATAGGTCCTGTAGGACCGGGAAACATGTGTTCAAGAATTTCCAATCCACTAACGTAAGTGTGGACCGGCCTTGGAGGATCCAAGGGCCTATTGCGGGAGACCCTGAGGCAATTGCTAGAGTGTCTCGAAGCCGGCGAGGAGTACATCCCTTGCCTCGACTCATGACGGAAATCCAATTTCCAATATGTGACATTTTGGTTTTGATTGTAGAGCCTAGTATTGGCGACATGATATATGGTACCCATGCCGTCCATGATTGATACATTTATATTTGAAGTTATTTTCATACACTTTACTGTATAATAGTATCAAAATGATTCACTAGTACAAAATGTTTCTGTTGCATCGCCTCATTTGCTTCGGTTGCGCTCATAACCGAAGCAAATAGTATCATTTGCTTCGGTTCTGTTAACAACCAAAGCAAATACACCGAAACAAATAGTGTTATTGCTTCAGTTGTCCTTACAACTGAAGTAAATAGTGTTATTTGCTCCGGTTGCATTAACAACCGAAGAAAATGCAGGAAGCGAATAGTGTTATTGCTTCAGTTGCTCTTACAACCGAAGCATATAATGTTATTTACATCGGTTTCTTAGGAACTGAAGCAAATGCACCGATGCAAATAGTACTATTTGCATTAGTATTTTGGGAACCGATGCAACTGCAAATTATTTTAGTTGGAGCAAATCCATGTGTTAATAATCATAAATAATGACATACAACTTTCATTATTTATAATTTATCATAATTATGATTATCCACAAATAATTTGTAATTATTAATTATTATAAATAATCAAAAATTAATTTTATATTTAATAGTTTATATTAGTAAGTTATTAATAATTAGTAAATTATAATTAGTATTTAGTAACTACGTTTAATAATTAATTAATATTAAATAATTAGCAATTCATAATTATTAATCCGTATTTGCAATTAATATTTAACATCTAATTAATAAGTAATATCCAATAATAAAGAAGTGATATTTAGTTTTTAATAGCTAATATAAATCATCATTACTTAATATTTACTCTCAAATAATTAATTATTAATAATTAGATTATAATTGGGACTAATATTCAAAAGTCAATATCCATATTTAATATTTATGTAGTGACATTTAATACTAAATAAGTATTTTTAAATAATTAGTAGTTAATAATTACAATTAACAAATTCATAATTAATAAATGATCAATAATTAAGAAAAATGTGTAATAATTCGTTAATTAATCACCACGTGTAAGTGACAATATTACGATTGGGTATTTGCAACGTTCAAAAAACGAAAGTTGTATTATAAGATTTCTAACAACTAACTTTTCCTGACAGTTGCAATAAAGGGTTTTAATAATTGGCTTTTTCCTAACAGTTATGATATATGTATTTCTTAAAATTAGTTTTCTTGACAATTGCAATAAACACATTTCTGACAAATGTTTGCTCAAGTTAGCTATATAAAAGATTTATAACATACTATTAGTTTTCATCATTGTGTATATTGATATTTTCTCAAAGTTTACAAAAAGATTAAAAATTTGATATACAAGGTTATCGGGTTAAGACTTTTTTCTTAAAAACAATATATTCAATAATCGATATTTAATAATAAATAATCAATCATAAAAAATAAATTATATAGGTCACTATTTACATTTTCTTACATTTAATTGTTAACCGTAAATAATTTATGGTTACTAGTTATTTTAAATAATCGATACTTATTTTTTATATTTAACGATTTATCACAATTAATTATTAATAATAATTAGTAACCTATAGTTAATATTTTATTTATATTTAATAATTAAATATGATTAATAATTAAAATTGGATAATTAATAACTAATATTTGATAATTAATGCCTGAAATTTAATATTCAATTTTATTTAGTATTGAATATTTAATTATTATAACTGATAATTATATTTAATATTTAATATTCACAAAACTTAAGATTTTGGAATTTTCTAAGCTAAACCTAAAGATAATCATAAAATTTAAAAGTAAAATTATGAAATTTCCATAGAATGAAAAGTATAGAAAATTAAATTAAATTAAATTTAAACTGTCATAACATGTATATATAAAAATCTGTACAAATCGCTTAATGCTCAGACTAAGTAGCAAAGCCGCACTAAGTAACTCAAACAACCCGACCCGACATCGGAACGAAAGAAGGTAACCTACTTCGTTCAATTCACACTCCGCCATCCCTCTTCCAATTCTTCTTTTCATTTTAACGTCGTCCGAAACCTTCTAGGGCTTCGTGAGAAAATTCTCCACAATGAATCGCTTTAATTTCTCACGATCTAGCACCTTTGTTATGCTTTCAAGCATTTACGCAATAGAGGTGCTTCTCTATGACAACTAGATCCGATTAGAACTAATTGGTTTGATGTTCTCTTGCATGTTGCTGAGTATGTTGAAATCGTAAGTTTGGAGATACTTAAAGCTCTCTGTGGGTTCTTCACTGAATCAAGAAACATGAATTAAACTCTCATTGGAAAGGTAAATGTTGGTACATTTCCACTTCTCCACTGTCTTTCGTTCTTTCTTATTTTCTTCTTTTTTTCCTACCTATTTTCTGTTTTACTTTTTTGTTGCATGTTCTGTGAAAGGTTAGATTATTAGCACTTTCACCATGTTTAGATAGCCCAGGGTTATGGATTTTGGATCTTGTGTCTGTTTAATTCTCGAAATATGAAAATTAGAACAACTCAACAAAACTCTGCTTAAATTCGTATATGCTAACAGAGTACATCTCTAGTTATATTCTCATTGCATTATCTAAAAAAGAGTTGAGAAAATTAATGCTTTTTTTACTTTCATAGTACTGTCTATTTTCCCTCTAAAAAAGGGGGGAAATTATATGTATAATTTGAACAAATATGTTTACTGTTAACTTAGGTAACAGTTTATGGATGGTGTTTTCCTTTCTAACTATTCAGCGTACATCGGAACTAGTTCTGAATATTTGGGTTAACTGTTTAGAATGTTGTGAGACGACCCGATTTCCCGTTCTCACGGAAACAAGGTTATCTTTGGAATATAACACAGAAACAGATAATAGCAGAACAGAATTAAATAAATACACCAGAATGAACAACAAAATATACTGGATAAAAGTAATCATCAGAGTTACACAGTATACAGGATCTTACTTAGTACAAATACAGTTCAGCTATACATACATGTCTACAGCGGAAATAAACAAAATATGTACAATAGGAGCTGAACAGCATAAAAAGAAATAAATGATAGAATCCATCTTCAGCTCCAGCTATCCAGAAAGAACCAGCTAAACCTGAATACAAGGCTGCCCGTGTAGAAAAAGGGGCACCCGAGTTTGAGAGTGAAACAAACTACGAGTCAGTCATGGGACTGGTATGAGAAATCTACTCAACACATATATAATTGGCTAATCACAGGACCACGCCACTTTCGTGGAACGGGTTTACTCCATTGGATTGCCAGTGCTTTAAAACAAATCTTTCTTTTAAACATCGCTATGCTTTTTATAAAAATGAAGCCATTATAAGACTCAGTTCCCATCACACAATGCAACGCAAACCGGAGGATAGAGTTTTACCTTATAATGGCTAAAATATGATTGATACGAATAAAACAAGGGCATTTGATATTATTGCTAGTGTTTATATGTTTTGAAAACTATTTCAAATCATAACTATCAATCATAGACGGCATGGGTACCATATATCATGTCGCCATATATATATACAATCAAAGCCGCACGATGTCGTATTTGGAAATTGGATTTCCGTCATGAACCAAGGCAAAAGATAGTCCTTACCGAATTCGAGACGCTCTAGCCCGCCCCTCAGGATCAGAGCTCGAGTGACCCTTCGATCGTCAGGGCCGGTCCACCGATGTGGATTAAAATTCCTGAACACTGCGTTTCCCCACCCTTTGGGGTGTAAACGAGCCAACGAATGACTCCATCGGACCCGGATCGTCCGATCAAACCGAGGCGCCTCGCAACAGCAACAACCACATAGGTGAAAAGTATATAAATGTCAGGGCTGGTAGGTCACTGACACCACCCTAGCTAGAAAGAAACGCAGGCCCTCCCTGATGTCCTCTCCCGTTTTAGGTTCATACCGGGGTGTGAGGCTCGCGAATTCACGTTATACACAAAGCTACGCCACACAGGCGGTGCTTTGATCATCACCACAAGACTTTGCTTTTCAACAGAAGTCCTGATCACTGCATCTTAGCATGCCACACAGGCAATTCATACCGTGCAACTGATGGCTATCAATCACACAGAACAAATTCCAATGTCGGACACACAATCCATTTACAAGTCCGTTCTGGGTCTGAACGAAACCGGAGGCACTAAATACCTCGCAAACCCATCGATCAACACGTACGTCTGAACGATCACCACTCATTATCCATATTTCGGGATGCCTCCCAATCAGGACCTCGGTTACCATCCAAACGAGGTGAAGATCTCCGGTCTTCGACCATCGTCTTCATCTTCGAATTTCAATCGTCGGTCGATTATTCGAAATGAGAATTAACTCGGCCTTTTCAAATAATTCACGTATATTTAGAATTTCAAATCGACTTATTTCAATGGTTAAATTATTCGACAACACCAATTGTGTTCTTTAATATAGTTTTCACACCAAACACATTCAACCATCAAACATCACATAAATCAAGCAAATTCAGTTCATTTCCATTCCATATCGCTTACGATATTTTATAACTATTTATCGCTATTTTTATTTATTTTAAAATAGCTAATATATTCAAAACGACGTTTCGGGCCATAACGTGGCCGTGGCGCTGTTTTTCTTCAGATTTGATTTACACATATCTGAAAATCTAACCGTTGGATCTTCACAAAATTTACATCATTAGAAAGGTCTTTTCAAAACGAATCCAACGGTTCCAGTTTCGGGAAAATCCGACGGTCGGATCTCCCGGTACAATCGTTTGAATTTTCGATTTCAAAATACGAACTGCAGCGTCGTTATTCGATTAAATATAATTATATTTATATATATAAATAAATATAATCGTTTCTGGCGCTGTTTTTCTTCAGATTTGAATTAAACATTCCAGACAATCCAACCGTTGGATTTCTACAAGGTTGGTGCCGTTGGAAAGATTATTCCAAGGCGGACCCGACGGTTGAGGTTTCGGGAAAATCCAATGGTCGGATTTCCCGTACTAGTCGTTTGAAATCACGGTTTCGAAATACGAACTGCACGGCCTCGTTTCGTTTTAATTTTATTTATATTTATATAGTTATATAAATATAGTTCATTCAAGGATTTCTATATCGTTTTCACTTCAAAAATTTTTCTAACACCTTAAATTTTGGAAAAATTTCGCCATAACCTCCCCTGTACCGGGAGCGTCGGGAAATCGCAAATAGCGTCCCGGTCCTTCTAATCTCAAAAAGAAAAAGAAGAAGCCAAGCGGCTAGCCAATAGGCTCAAAATCATCACCCAAACAAATCAGTAAATGTGTACCTATTTGTCGGGCACAAAATTTTATTCCTCTTCTCTAGCCCCTTTGCTATAACCTGTTCAAAGAATATTGCATGTACATATATATACAGTTCATATCATTTTTCATTTTCTATTCGATTTCATATTCGATTTCTATTTGGTTTAAAAACACCATTCATTCTAATGTTACATAAATAGGTGCAAATCATTTCATTAGTTAATTAATGAATATTTCAACTCATCTATGTTTATTTTGAACAAGTGGCTATTTTTAACACTTCGCATTTTAACGATTTATGCATACGATAAAAATGTGATTTTTTATTGTAAAACAATTCATTTCAAAACACTATTTTTCTATACAGTTCATATAGTCGATAAAAGGTGATTTTTATTATCAAACAGTTTATTTCAAAATATGAATACCATTCAACACATGAATTTCTAAACAACGAATGAATATCAATTCAACACATGAATGTTTTCAATAGTTTTTATATATAGATAAAAATGTGATTTTTATTATCTAACAATTTATTTCAAAATATGAATACCATTCAACACATGAATTTCTAAACAACGAATGAATATCAATTCAACACATGAATGTTTTCAATAGTTTTTAGATATAGATAAAAATGTGATTTTTATTATCTAACAGTTTATTTCAAAATATGAATACCATTCAACACATGAATTTCTAAACAACGAATGAATATCAATTCAACACATAAATGTTTTCAATAGTTTTTAGATATAGATAAAAATGTGATTTTTATTATCTAACAGTTTATTTCAAAATATGAATACCATTCAACACATGAATTTCTAAACAACGAATGAATATCAATTCAACACATGAATGTTTTCAATAGTTTTTAGATATAGATAAAAATGTGATTTTTATTATCTAACAGTTTATTTCAAAATATGAATACCATTCAACACATGAATTTCTAAACAACGAATGAATATCAATTCAACACATGAATGTTTTCAATAGTTTTTAGATATAGATAAAAATGTGATTTTTATTATCTAACAGTTTATTTCAAAATATGAATACCATTCAACACATGAATTTCTAAACAACGAATGAATATCAATTCAACACATGAATGTTTTCTATATGAGGAATAAATATAGTTTAAGCATATGAAAATAATTCAAACACACAAATATTATTCAAAATTTCGGCAGCATAACGGCAGGGTAGTTACACCGGCACCGTCCCTAGTACGGCTCCTCGCTCTACCTTAAAACCTCGCGGTTTTTGACAATGGGAAACATGCATCTAGTTCGCACGCAGGCGGCATGTATATATTTATTTCATTTCCACAAACTAATCCTAAGTGGTTTCAACCAAATATTTCACGACCACAAATGGGTATTTTTCAACCACAATCAACCAATATCAATCACAAACAATCCCAAACAATCATTCAATTTTCACCACAATTTCAACCAATAAATATCGTCCATGGTTTGTGGACGAGGGGGCGTATATATATATATGTATATATATAGATATTTATATATAGCTATTCACTTTCAAATTCAACACATATATAATTTTTAAATCAGAAATCTCACCAATAGCTATCCAACTTCAAGACTCTTCTTAATAGAAATCTTCGCCTATTTGTCGCTTTCACCCGTATTCTCTGCATATGTAAAAATAGAATTTTTACTATGCTATTCAATATATAAAAATCGAATTTTTACTTCAACTTTCAACATATAAAAATATGATTTTTACTTGTGCTTTCACATATAAAAACATGATTTTTATTTTTGCTTTCACATATAAAAAATATGATTTTTACTTGTGCTTTCACATATAAAAACATGATTTTTATTTTTGCTTTCACATATAAAAAATATGTTTTCTATTTTTGCTTTCAACATATAAAAATATGTTTTCTATTTTTGCTTTCAACATAAAAAAAATGTTTTCTATTTTTGCTTTCAACATATAAAAAATATGTTTTCAAATTTTTGACAAAATCCGTTTTCTAGTTTATAAGTCATTTTATTCTTTATTTCAAAAACAGTTTTTATTTTGCTTTTAAAACCAGTTTTTATTTTGCTTTTAAAACCAGTTTTTATTTTGCTTTTAAAATCAGTTTTTATTTTGAAAACAAAATCAGTTTTTATCTTTTTAAAACAAAACAGTTTTTAATCTTTTTAAAACAAAATCAGTTTATTATTTTTAAAAATTCTGTTTTTACTTTCTTTACAAAAAAAACTAGTTTTAAATTTCTAAAACCTAAATCAGTTTTAATTACCTAAAATTAAAATCAGTTTTTAATTACCTAAAACAGTTTTAACTTTAAAACATATAACAGTTTTTAACAGAATAAAATAAAAATAAAAAAGAAAATAAATTAAATAAATAAAAATAGGGGATGCTCACCGAGGTAGCTGCGGAGAAAAAAAAAGGGGGGGGAATCGAAGAAGGCTTCGGCGGTTGCGATCTGGGGGGAGGGCTTCGGGTCTTCGTCGATGGAGGGGGGCTGCTGCGCCTTCGCGAGCTTCGAGGTAGGAGGCGGCGGCTTCTAGGGAGGAGGCGGCGGCTCTTCCTCGGCGCTCGAGGGATCGGGGGGGGCGGCTGCTGGCGATTTAGGTTTTTTTTTTTTTGTTTTGTTTTTTTTTTCCTTTTCGTTTCTGAGATTATATGAAGGGGGGGGCCAAGCAGAAGAGAAAAAGGGGGGGAGGGAAGAATTAAAAATTATATTTTTTTTTTTTTATTTATTATTTTATTATTTAAATTTGCAAAAGGGTTGACTTTTACATACGACCTCGAAACGAGGCCCACCGCCTGTCGCCCATAGCGTTTCACCCCCATTCCGAACACAATGGGATATGTATCGCAAGCTGATTTGATCGTTACAATCAGTTTCCGTTTGAATTTACATTTAAATCACTATATTGAATTTTAAACGCACATTTCAAATTACCGGGATCACATACTAACTAGAAAAATTCCAGAAAAATATTTTCTAGCTTCGTATTGACGATACGGTCCTAACAAAACTAGTTTCGTCAAATTCTGAGACCGTTTGAAAAATGGCCAATTTCCAGTCGATTAAAATCAACTGAAACTGGTCAAACGCGTTTTCCTTTGCCACGCTCACATATTGATTCGAAAAATTATGAAATTTGAAACCTAGCAATAACTTGACACTGCGGACCCAACAAAAGTGGTTTCGTCGAAATCCGAGGTCATCTGCAAAATATCCATTTTTAAGGGCCTTATATATATAAATATATATAAATTCCACAGCGACTATTTCTAATTTTAAACTGGACATATCTTATCATTTCTAAGATGAAATCTCAGTTTGTTAACTTCGTTATAAAGATATAGTTATACAGATTCAAATATTTCTTGTTTCGTTCAATTCTGACTTATATTGAATTCTGTATATTCATTTGAAATTAGAAATCGAATTTTCGAACTACCGCGCTATTTTCAATTCTATATATAATTATATTTAATTATATTGGTTTTCAAATGTCGATTCAACTCAGTTTTCATCGCCATTACTTAAAATATTTATTTTAAATATTTAAAATCCATTATTTTAGCCAATTTAAAATTTTTAAATTGGTTCAGATTTTCTGGGTCGTTACAATCTCCCCCACTTAAAACTTTTCGTCCCCGAAAAGGAATAAAGTCGAAAGTGGTTTGATAAATCTACAATCCCACAATACAACAACCAATTTGTTTTTAATATTCTGAGTATAGAATAAACAATGCACATCCATGGGAAGAAAATAGCAACAGAATAGAGAATTAAAAGGTAATGCAAAGTAGGTTAAATGTACCTTGCACCAGAGTCAATCAGAGATATCCACTCGGCATCTAGGATAAGCTTTCTGAATGCTCTCCTCAGTTTCCCAAGTACAATCTCGCGGATCTCCACTCCATTGTACCTTGACTAAGTGAACCTTCTTGTTTCTCAGCTCTTTGGTTTCTATGCCGATAATCTTTAGCGGCTCTCGCCTCACAGCTAATTCTGGAGTAATTTCAATGTCTTGCTGAGCTGCTTCTTCCACGATCAAGTCTGGATCATGAACGTGCTTTCGAAGTTGAGATATGTGAAATACATCATGCACTCCAGGCAACCAGTCAGGCAGTTTGACCCTATAAGCGAGAGTTCCAATCCGTTCCAGAATAGGAAACGGACCAATAAATTTAGGTGCTAACTTTCCAGTTTTACCGAACCTGATAACTCCTCTCATCGGCGATACTTTCAAATATACATAGTCGCCAACCTCAAAGGATATATCTCTTCTTCTTTTATCGGCATAGCTCTTTTGTCGGCTTTGAGCGGCGAGCAATCGTTTCTTAATAAAATCGACTTTGTCGGCCGCTTCTCGAATCATATCAGGACCCAACACAAGTCTATTTCCAGGCTCGACCCAACAAGCAGGAGATCGGCACGGTCTACCATACAATGCTTCGAATGGCGACATTGTCAGACTCGCCTGGTAGCTGTTGTTATAAGAGAACTCAGCCAAATGTAGATTGTCTTCCCATGATCCACCGAAATCTATAACACAAGCCCGCAATAGATCTTCTAGAATGCGATTCACCCTCTCAGTCTGACCGTCTGTCTGAGGATGATAAGCGGTGCTCAAGTTTAACTTCGTTCCGAGCTCGACTTGAAATGCTTCCCAGAATTTGCTAGTGAATATCGTATCTCTATCACTGACTATACTGAGCGGCACTCCATGTAGTCTAACTATTTCCCTGAAGTACATCTGCGCCAGACTCTGAGCGGTTCTGTTTGATCTGACAGGTATGAAATGGGCGGTCTTCGTGAAACGATCTACGATCACCCAAATACTGTCATTTCCTTTTCTGGTTCTGGGCAGACCATCGATGAAATCCATAGAAATATGCTCCCACTTCCAACCAGGAACTTCTAGTGGTTGTAATAGTCCAGCCAATTTCTGTTGGTCGCTTTTAACTAGCTGGCAAGTAGGGCATCGGCTGACATATAAAGAAATGTCCCTTTTCATCGACTTCCACCAGAAAGTGCGTTTGATGTCATTATACATTTTGTTTACTCCCGGATGGATACTGAGTTTTGACTTGTGGCATTCATCCAGTACTTCCTTTCGAAGTTCAGGAATGTTAGGGACACATATTCGACCTTTAAGCCTTAGAATCCCATCGTTGTCTATTTGAAAACTCGAGGGTTCGCCTTGTTGAATTATCCTTCTGATCTTCTGAATGAAGTGATCATCCTCCTGAAGAGCAGATATCTTATCTAGCAATGAAGTCGTGATAATAAAACTGGCGATCATTACATTCTTTCTGCTTAACGCATCGGCCACGACATTGGCTTTTCCTGGAGTATATATAATTTCGAAGTCATATGCCGCAAGAAACTCCAGCCAACGCTGTTGCCTCAGATTCAAGTCCTTCTGAGTGAACAGATACTTTAACGACTGGTGGTCTGTAAACAGTTCAAACCTCTCGCCCAGAAGATAGTGTCTCCAGATTTTCAAAGAGAATATGATAGCCAATAACTCAAGATCATGAGTTACGTAGTTCTTCTCGTGTGGCTTCAGTTGACGGCTAGCATAAGCAATTACTTGGCCTCTTTGCATTAACACTGCTCCAAGGCCTTCTCTAGAAGCATCAGTCCAGACTTTTAGATCCTGGTTGCCATCAATGATGGTTAACACTGGAGCTGTTGTTAATCTTAACTTTAGCTCTTCAAAAGCCTCCTCACTCTCTTCAGTCCATTTGAACTTAGAATGCTTCTTTGTAAGCTTCGTTAAGTGGCCAGATATCTTCGAAAAGTCTTTAACGAACTTCCGATAATAGCTAGCCAATCCAAGAAAACTGCGAACTTCAGTGGGAGTACTGGGCTGTTTCCAATTTTGAATGGCTGTGATTTTGCTTGGATCCACAGCGATTCCATCTTTCGATACGACATGGCCCAGAAATTTCACTTCATCTTGCCAGAATATACATTTGGAAAACTTGGCTTTTAATACATTCCGTCTGAGAATTTCTAACACTTGTTCCAGATGCTTTTCATGTTCGGCCTTTGATTTAGAGAAGATTAGAATATCATCAATAAAAACCAGAACAAATTTATTCAATACTCCTCTGAATACTCTGTTCATCAGATCGACGAAGTAAGCTGGAGCGTTACATAAGCCGAACGGCATTACTAACCACTCGTAGAATAAGTCGGGGCCTCTGAACGCTGTCATTGGAACACACTCTTCGGCAATTCGAAGTTGATGGAAACCTGTAGCTAGGTCCATTCGTGAGAATACCTGTGCTCCATTTAATCGATCTAACAAATCATCAATCCGCGGCAATGGATACTTGTTCTTTATAGTCTGCTTGTTTAAATCACGATAATCCACACATAGTCGTAGAGTACCGTCTGATTTTGGGACAAATACCACTGCTGCACCCCAGTCAGAGAAACTAGGCCTGATCAGACCTTTCCATACTAGCTGTCGTGTTTGATTGTCTAATTCCTCCTTCTCTTTCAAGGACATTCTTCGAATAGCGTGAACTACCGGCCTTGCATTGGGAACTAAAGCAATCTTGAAATCTATTTCTCTCTGCGGAGGTAAGCGAACAACTTCCTCGAACACATCCGCATAATCCTTGACGACAGGAATATCTTTAATGAGGTCAGGAATATTTTCAGTGATTTCAGGGATATTTTCTATTTGGGCTGGAGAAACATTCAAAGCTGCCCAGAAGTCTTTTCTATTAGCATTCTGACCTTCACAGGGAATGGTTATATAATCACCTGATTTAATCTTTGCCTTTACGACTCTCTCGGCGCATTTGACTTCAGCTTCATATTTGGTCAACCAGTCCAATCCCAAAATAAGATCGAATTCATCAAAATTCATGACTACAGAGATAATAGGGAATTTATAGCAAGAAAAAGAGACGGGTACTGCACAAACCCAACTAAGATTGATGGAACCTCCAACTGGATTTCGGACAGTCATTGGCTCATTGAGCTTCTTCAAATTCAAATCCAACTTCTTGACTGCACTCTTTGCAATAAAGCTTCGCGACGCGCCTGTGTCAAACAGTACTTTAACTGGAATGTTTTTGACGTTGAGCGTGCCTTCTAAAACGTCGGCCCTTTCTTGACTAGCTGAGGGCTCAGAAGTTTCTGCTACTTCATTTACTTGAACTATTTTAGGTTTTCTGAATAGCGGGCAGGCCTTTGAAAGATGACCGGACTGATGGCACTGACTGCACTTTCTATTCTCTTGAAATCCCTCCTTGGGTGGGAACTTATTCTTTCTTTGTTGGTTCCAAGATTTGCAACTTATCGCCAAATGTCCTTTTCTATTGCAGCTTGAGCACGTGGCGGTCATTATTCGTTCGTTCCCAGGTTCCGCCCTTTTTCTTTTGGCGCTGGGCTTCTTACTGACCTCAGGCGTTGTACTGGCCTCAGGACGATCAGTTTCAGACTCAATTTTGTTACTAGAGCTGACTTCCTCTTCGTCGCGCAACATGCCTTTCTTATGGAGATCTTCATATTGATAAGCCATATAAATCATTTCTGAAAAAGGAAGCTTTACATGCCCCAATACTTTATTCTGGTATTTCCTTTGAAGTCCGTGAATAAATCTCATATTTTTCTTCTTCGGATTTTGAATTAGATGAGGGGCAAAGTGAGAAAGTTCATTGAATTTCTTATGATATTCGGGAATGGTCATATCACCTTGTATCAAATAAGAAAATTCATCACATAGGCGCTCAGTCGCTTCGGGAGGGGTAAATCTTTCCAGGAAACTCACTTTGAATCTATCCCAGGTGATATCACCTTCTGGATTATCTTTAATAACTGAATCCCACCAAAACAAAGCTTCGTCTTCGAGTGCCCAGGAGGCCAGTAATCTTTTCTGGTCATCCCTAAGTTTTAAGGCTTCGAAGATTTTCTCAGCCGAACGAATCCAAGCTTGTGTTCTCATAATAGATTCTTCGCCCGAGAACGGCTTTCCACCCAGATTTCTATACTTCTTGAATAGAGCTTCTATATCCGGGTCAGTATTACTTCTTCTGTTTCTGGCACTCATTTTCTAGTTCTTCTGCAAATAGCAGATCAAGTGTCAGGTCACAGAAAAGGTATTTTAAAATATAGAGACAAATACTTGAAGTGTAAATGTGTCTATCGAAGTGTATTCATTCTGCTTTACTCATACTAGGATATTGCTGATCCTATCTGTATAGAGTTACTCGTCCTAGAACACTACTGGTTCTATTTCTGACGAGTTCGTTCAAATGTTATATTCCAGAACTAAGCTTAACCAAAGCTCTGATACCACGTTGAGACGACCCGATTTCCCGTTCTCACGGAAACAAGGTTATCTTTGGAATATAACACAGAAACAGATAATAGCAGAACAGAATTAAATAAATACACCAGAATGAACAACAAAATATACTGGATAAAAGTAATCATCAGAGTTACACAGTATACAGGATCTTACTTAGTACAAATACAGTTCAGCTATACATACATGTCTACAGCGGAAATAAACAAAATATGTACAATAGGAGCTGAACAGCATAAAAAGAAATAAATGATAGAATCCATCTTCAGCTCCAGCTATCCAGAAAGAACCAGCTAAACCTGAATACAAGGCTGCCCGTGTAGAAAAAGGGGCACCCGAGTTTGAGAGTGAAACAAACTACGAGTCAGTCATGGGACTGGTATGAGAAATCTACTCAACACATATATAATTGGCTAATCACAGGACCACGCCACTTTCGTGGAACGGGTTTACTCCATTGGATTGCCAGTGCTTTAAAACAAATCTTTCTTTTAAACATCGCTATGCTTTTTATAAAAATGAAGCCATTATAAGACTCAGTTCCCATCACACAATGCAACGCAAACCGGAGGATAGAGTTTTACCTTATAATGGCTAAAATATGATTGATACGAATAAAACAAGGGCATTTGATATTATTGCTAGTGTTTATATGTTTTGAAAACTATTTCAAATCATAACTATCAATCATAGACGGCATGGGTACCATATATCATGTCGCCATATATATATACAATCAAAGCCGCACGATGTCGTATTTGGAAATTGGATTTCCGTCATGAACCAAGGCAAAAGATAGTCCTTACCGAATTCGAGACGCTCTAGCCCGCCCCTCAGGATCAGAGCTCGAGTGACCCTTGGATCGTCAGGGCCGGTCCACCGATGTGGATTAAAATTCCTGAACACTGCGTTTCCCCACCCTTTGGGGTGTAAACGAGCCAACGAATGACTCCATCGGACCCGGATCGTCCGATCAAACCGAGGCGCCTCGCAACAGCAACAACCACATAGGTGAAAAGTATATAAATGTCAGGGCTGGTAGGTCACTGACACCACCCTAGCTAGAAAGAAACGCAGGCCCTCCCTGATGTCCTCTCCCGTTTTAGGTTCATACCGGGGTGTGAGGCTCGCGAATTCACGTTATACACAAAGCTACGCCACACAGGCGGTGCTTTGATCATCACCACAAGACTTTGCTTTTCAACAGAAGTCCTGATCACTGCATCTTAGCATGCCACACAGGCAATTCATACCGTGCAACTGATGGCTATCAATCACACAGAACAAATTCCAATGTCGGACACACAATCCATTTACAAGTCCGTTCTGGGTCTGAACGAAACCGGAGGCACTAAATACCTCGCAAACCCATCGATCAACACGTACGTCTGAACGATCACCACTCATTATCCATATTTCGGGATGCCTCCCAATCAGGACCTCGGTTACCATCCAAACGAGGTGAAGATCTCCGGTCTTCGACCATCGTCTTCATCTTCGAATTTCAATCGTCGGTCGATTATTCGAAATGAGAATTAACTCGGCCTTTTCAAATAATTCACGTATATTTAGAATTTCAAATCGACTTATTTCAATGGTTAAATTATTCGACAACACCAATTGTGTTCTTTAATATAGTTTTCACACCAAACACATTCAACCATCAAACATCACATAAATCAAGCAAATTCAGTTCATTTCCATTCCATATCGCTTACGATATTTTATAACTATTTATCGCTATTTTTATTTATTTTAAAATAGCTAATATATTCAAAACGACGTTTCGGGCCATAACGTGGCCGTGGCGCTGTTTTTCTTCAGATTTGATTTACACATATCTGAAAATCTAACCGTTGGATCTTCACAAAATTTACATCATTAGAAAGGTCTTTTCAAAACGAATCCAACGGTTCCAGTTTCGGGAAAATCCGACGGTCGGATCTCCCGGTACAATCGTTTGAATTTTCGATTTCAAAATACGAACTGCAGCGTCGTTATTCGATTAAATATAATTATATTTATATATATAAATAAATATAATCGTTTCTGGCGCTGTTTTTCTTCAGATTTGAATTAAACATTCCAGACAATCCAACCGTTGGATTTCTACAAGGTTGGTGCCGTTGGAAAGATTATTCCAAGGCGGACCCGACGGTTGAGGTTTCGGGAAAATCCAATGGTCGGATTTCCCGTACTAGTCGTTTGAAATCACGGTTTCGAAATACGAACTGCACGGCCTCGTTTCGTTTTAATTTTATTTATATTTATATAGTTATATAAATATAGTTCATTCAAGGATTTCTATATCGTTTTCACTTCAAAATTTTTTCTAACACCTTAAATTTTGGAAAAATTTCGCCATAACCTCCCCTGTACCGGGAGCGTCGGGAAATCGCAAATAGCGTCCCGGTCCTTCTAATCTCAAAAAGAAAAAGAAGAAGCCAAGCGGCTAGCCAATAGGCTCAAAATCATCACCCAAACAAATCAGTAAATGTGTACCTATTTGTCGGGCACAAAATTTTATTCCTCTTCTCTAGCCCCTTTGCTATAACCTGTTCAAAGAATATTGCATGTACATATATATACAGTTCATATCATTTTTCATTTTCTATTCGATTTCATATTCGATTTCTATTTGGTTTAAAAACACCATTCATTCTAATGTTACATAAATAGGTGCAAATCATTTCATTAGTTAATTAATGAATATTTCAACTCATCTATGTTTATTTTGAACAAGTGGCTATTTTTAACACTTCGCATTTTAACGATTTATGCATACGATAAAAATGTGATTTTTTATTGTAAAACAATTCATTTCAAAACACTATTTTTCTATACAGTTCATATAGTCGATAAAAGGTGATTTTTATTATCAAACAGTTTATTTCAAAATATGAATACCATTCAACACATGAATTTCTAAACAACGAATGAATATCAATTCAACACATGAATGTTTTCAATAGTTTTTATATATAGATAAAAATGTGATTTTTATTATCTAACAATTTATTTCAAAATATGAATACCATTCAACACATGAATTTCTAAACAACGAATGAATATCAATTCAACACATGAATGTTTTCAATAGTTTTTAGATATAGATAAAAATGTGATTTTTATTATCTAACAGTTTATTTCAAAATATGAATACCATTCAACACATGAATTTCTAAACAACGAATGAATATCAATTCAACACATGAATGTTTTCAATAGTTTTTAGATATAGATAAAAATGTGATTTTTATTATCTAACAGTTTATTTCAAAATATGAATACCATTCAACACATGAATTTCTAAACAACGAATGAATATCAATTCAACACATGAATGTTTTCAATAGTTTTTAGATATAGATAAAAATGTGATTTTTATTATCTAACAGTTTATTTCAAAATATGAATACCATTCAACACATGAATTTCTAAACAACGAATGAATATCAATTCAACACATGAATGTTTTCAATAGTTTTTAGATATAGATAAAAATGTGATTTTTATTATCTAACAGTTTATTTCAAAATATGAATACCATTCAACACATGAATTTCTAAACAACGAATGAATATCAATTCAACACATGAATGTTTTCTATATGAGGAATAAATATAGTTTAAGCATATGAAAATAATTCAAACACACAAATATTATTCAAAATTTCGGCAGCATAACGGCAGGGTAGTTACACCGGCACCGTCCCTAGTACGGCTCCTCGCTCTACCTTAAAACCTCGCGGTTTTTGACAATGGGAAACATGCATCTAGTTCGCACGCAGGCGGCATGTATATATTTATTTCATTTCCACAAACTAATCCTAAGTGGTTTCAACCAAATATTTCACGACCACAAATGGGTATTTTTCAACCACAATCAACCAATATCAATCACAAACAATCCCAAACAATCATTCAATTTTCACCACAATTTCAACCAATAAATATCGTCCATGGTTTGTGGACGAGGGGGCGTATATATATATATGTATATATATAGATATTTATATATAGCTATTCACTTTCAAATTCAACACATATATAATTTTTAAATCAGAAATCTCACCAATAGCTATCCAACTTCAAGACTCTTCTTAATAGAAATCTTCGCCTATTTGTCGCTTTCACCCGTATTCTCTGCATATGTAAAAATAGAATTTTTACCATGCTATTCAATATATAAAAATCGAATTTTTACTTCGACTTTCAACATATAAAAATATGATTTTTACTTGTGCTTTCACATATAAAAACATGATTTTTATTTTTGCTTTCACATATAAAAAATATGATTTTTACTTGTGCTTTCACATATAAAAACATGATTTTTATTTTTGCTTTCACATATAAAAAATATGTTTTCTATTTTTGCTTTCAACATATAAAAATATGTTTTCTATTTTTGCTTTCAACATAAAAAAAATGTTTTCTATTTTTGCTTTCAACATATAAAAAATATGTTTTCAAATTTTTGACAAAATCCGTTTTCTAGTTTATAAGTCATTTTATTCTTTATTTCAAAAACAGTTTTTATTTTGCTTTTAAAACCAGTTTTTATTTTGCTTTTAAAACCAGTTTTTATTTTGCTTTTAAAATCAGTTTTTATTTTGAAAACAAAATCAGTTTTTATCTTTTTAAAACAAAACAGTTTTTAATCTTTTTAAAACAAAATCAGTTTATTATTTTTAAAAATTCTGTTTTTACTTTCTTTACAAAAAAAACTAGTTTTAAATTTCTAAAACCTAAATCAGTTTTAATTACCTAAAATTAAAATCAGTTTTTAATTACCTAAAACAGTTTTAACTTTAAAACATATAACAGTTTTTAACAGAATAAAATAAAAATAAAAAAGAAAATAAATTAAATAAATAAAAATAGGGGATGCTCACCGAGGTAGCTGCGGAGAAAAAAAAGGGGGGGGAATCGAAGAAGGCTTCGGCGGTTGCGATCTGGGGGGAGGGCTTCGGGTCTTCGTCGATGGAGGGGGGCTGCTGCGCCTTCGCGAGCTTCGAGGTAGGAGGCGGCGGCTTCTAGGGAGGAGGCGGCGGCTCTTCCTCGGCGCTCGAGGGATCGGGGGGGCGGCTGCTGGCGATTTAGGTTTTTTTTTTTTTTTTTTTTTTTTTTTTTTTTTCCTTTTCGTTTCTGAGATTATATGAAGGGGGGGGGGGCAAGCAGAAGAGAAAAAGGGGGGGGAGGGAAGAATTAAAAATTATATTTTTTTTTTTTTTATTATTTTATTATTTAAATTTGCAAAAGGGTTGACTTTTACATACGACCTCGAAACGAGGCCCACCGCCTGTCGCCCATAGCGTTTCACCCCCATTCCGAACACAATGGGATATGTATCGCAAGCTGATTTGATCGTTACAATCAGTTTCCGTTTGAATTTACATTTAAATCACTATATTGAATTTTAAACGCACATTTCAAATTACCGGGATCACATACTAACTAGAAAAATTCCAGAAAAATATTTTCTAGCTTCGTATTGACGATACGGTCCTAACAAAACTAGTTTCGTCAAATTCTGAGACCGTTTGAAAAATGGCCAATTTCCAGTCGATTAAAATCAACTGAAACTGGTCAAACGCGTTTTCCTTTGCCACGCTCACATATTGATTCGAAAAATTATGAAATTTGAAACCTAGCAATAACTTGACACTGCGGACCCAACAAAAGTGGTTTCGTCGAAATCCGAGGTCATCTGCAAAATATCCATTTTTAAGGGCCTTATATATATAAATATATATAAATTCCACAGCGACTATTTCTAATTTTAAACTGGACATATCTTATCATTTCTAAGATGAAATCTCAGTTTGTTAACTTCGTTATAAAGATATAGTTATACAGATTCAAATATTTCTTGTTTCGTTCAATTCTGACTTATATTGAATTCTGTATATTCATTTGAAATTAGAAATCGAATTTTCGAACTACCGCGCTATTTTCAATTCTATATATAATTATATTTAATTATATTGGTTTTCAAATGTCGATTCAACTCAGTTTTCATCGCCATTACTTAAAATATTTATTTTAAATATTTAAAATCCATTATTTTAGCCAATTTAAAATTTTTAAATTGGTTCAGATTTTCTGGGTCGTTACATGTTGATAGCTAATTTATGGATGGTGTTTTCCTTTCTAACTTTTATCTTGCTCAGCAAAGGCACATGGTAATCATGTTGCTTGCTCAAAAAGAAAATAACAAATAAATGAGATAATTACAAAAGGGGCGAAGTCACATGTTAGTGAGTTAATATATCATGTTGCAAATGATGAATACAATTAATTTACTGAATAGATGTTCACTTTTATTTCTTTTGCAAAACATGTATCCCACTACCTACAAAAACATATTCTACAGGAATGGGTAATGTCTTAGGCAAAAAAGATGTTTACTTATTGTATGATTGAAGCCAGTGGACATATTCAAATGTGGAGATACTATATGTTACAAAATTCCGATGGAATGCAAGAAACCAAATAGTAGGGAAATTTTAAAGGAAAGTGATGAATGTTTTATATACTTTTGGCTTGTAACAGTTTAATGTTTAATATACTTTTATCTTGTAATCTGAACATGTAGCTGCTATGTGCTTCCATGTTTTGGTGTCTATGAGACACAAAAATAATTTCAGATGAATACCCAGATGTTTAAGGGAGTTGACGTATCCACTATGGGTCGAATGAAGGCATATTGACAGAATCAAGATTGTTGTTGTTTCTGGCTAAAACAACTAGATGGTGGGGGTGATATTCCATAACTGATTTTGTTTGCACATGAACTCAACTGAAGTTGGTTGCACGATATTGCTTCTTTCCTAACTTGGGGTGAATGACTTAGGAGGAGGAGAGCTTACACTTGTCTAATAAGGTAATCAATGTTGATGTGCCTCTCATGTTATAGTTTTATTTCTTGTTTGTGTAGGTTGGTTTTGAGAGTTTTACGAGGAACCAGTGTGTTAGAACTGATAACAGCAATAGTTGGAAGAGTTTTTTTAACCTCTTTTTATTAGAAACGAAAGTTTAATATAATAATAATAATAATAATAATAATAATAATAATTATTTGATTTTTGTTGGTGCGTTAACAAAAACCGTGCGAAGCTATTAATAACTACATGTGTGCATCTATCTATATACATAATTATGTTCCATATATAAGGTAAGCTGTTTTGTTAAGATTTGTGTTCCATGCATTTCACTAAACACAAAATATGTACTTTCTTTTTATCAGTGTTTCTAGATTTGATTCTTAAAGCATAATAAAGTAAAATGAAAATTGTTACTGGGTAATTTATCAGTGTTTTTTGAGCCACATAAATTATTTTTAACATGCACCTTATTATGTTTGGCCACATAACATATTTTCATGACAATTGTAGGCAGCCAATGAAGATGAGAAAAGGGAAGAAGCAAAATTGAAATAAGAAGGTTTGTTTTTCTTCCTACAAATTTTTCTTTGCATAAGTTATAAGGCTTATCCTCAAATTTATTTCTTTAACGTTAAACAAGTTGAGTTAGAGTTGAACTTCTTATTTACATATCAAATAGTTGATCATATTAGGCCCTCTAACGTATATATGCTTTTTGAAGTCCAAATGTATTTGAATGTTTTGTTCTATTGAGAAAGGATTGGATTTGCATATGTAGATGTCTTTGGTTACACCGCATTGTTTATTAATATAGGTGTTGAATTATATTACATACCCAACTGTAAACAATTCAGGTTAACATGGTTGTGGAATATACCGTTTGATAGTCTAGACATTGCATCAAAAACATTAATCAATATCATAGCACAGTGAAAGTTTTGATAAGCAAGACACTTGTGAGAAAACAAATTATCATTAGGTATATTGAACTCATTTAATTAAATGTCACAGAGATGATTAATTGAATTTTCAAGAATGATGTTAAACTTGGGTTTTCCAGTATTCATATCCTAAAATTTCATGTCTTTGTTAAACTTTAACTAAAGTTTCGAATTTTATATATGTTGAGTACATAATATTGTATATGCAGCTTCTTTATGTGCTAATATACTCATCTGTATTTGCATAGGATAATTATAAAATGAACTACTGAAGGTAGTGCATGGCACTGGCGTTTGTGCAGGTCAGCAAGGTTGCCAGTTAGGGTAGTTATAACAATTATTTATCCCATGAATATCTATTTTCTTAAACATGTACCGCATCAAGTGATTTTTGCTGCCATATATATCCATTGTATTACAAATGGTCTTTGTTGTAATTCGTTGTATTAAGACTGGGCTGTGCTTTTTATACATGTTAAAACATTTCATTGCATTGTTAGTGTGAATATTATTTCAGTTTCTCTTATATGTGGATTATTACACTACTATTGATTTATATTTATTTTGTTATTACATTGTTCAATTTGTTGATATCTAGCTTGATTATAAAATTGTGAAGGGTGTGTGAGTGTGTATATATATATTATATTGCAGTACTGTAGTGTGCAAGGAATGATTCTTTTTGGGTATTGGGGTTTTTGCTTCAGTTGTAACCACAATAGAAACAAGAAGTTGAGACTTTCTGCTTTAAAAAGTACCATCATTTTGCTTCGGTTAGGGTTACAACGGAAGCAAAATAATATTTTTTGCTTCTGTTGAACAACCGAAGCAATAGTTGTTTATCTGTTGCATCTACTGCATTTGCTTCGGTTCTTGAACCGAAGCAACAGGGGGTAAACAACTGAAGCAAATGACCTGTTTTGTAATAGTGATTTGTTTTAAATGTACCAAGCATGTTTGGCTATTATAAGGTAAAACCCTATCCTCCGGCTTGCGTTGCATTGTGTGATGGGACCTGGGTCTTATAATAGCTTTATTTTTTCAAAAGCATTGCGTTGTTTGTTTTATACACTGGAGTTCTTAGGAGGAAACCCGTTCCGTGTTATACGGCGTGGTCCCTTGATTTACTTAATTTTTAAAGTAAAGATTTAATAACTGTTTTAGTTTTCACACCAGCTGTAACACCCTGAATTTTCTATGGCTGTTAAAAGAACGAATTAAAGAATACTTAATTGTTAAAGTGAAAATTAAGGGAAACGGGTTACGCCATTGCGTTCGTCTCGAAATTGTGCTTGGAATAGAGTCCAAGTTTTCGTAAATCGGACATCGTACGAGGAAGTTATGGCCCTCAGAAGTTTCAGAAATTTAAATAAATTAAAAACAGTTAAGAATGAAATTCAAAACTCAAATTCAGACAAGAAAGAATGCTGGGCGGGATTTTTCCCGCCCCAGGCCAGGTCGACCAAGGGGTCGACCAACCCTATACAGGTCGACCTGGGGGTCGACCTACCCCCTCGGGTAGATCTGAACTGTGACGATTCTGACTTGTTGCTGAGTCTTTTCTGACCTATTGTTGAGTCACTAGGGCATAGGTGCAATTCTGGATAACCCTATCTAGTCTGAATGGTTCTGATTTTCTCCTATGATATTCTAACGGCTTATATTGATTTAAACTTCTATATAATCATGCACAGACTCAAGCTTTAAACGTAAACTAAATTAATCTCTTAGCCTCCATGCTGCTGCTAGAATAGTTCTTCTTCTTAAAGCTTAGGGATTGCAAGTCAGGATTCTAATACAAACGACGAACGTATTATTCTGTTCTCTAATCCGTCTTTATGAGAACAATTTCTTTCACAAAATAATTAATAAATTAATTATGATGAGTTATAATTTGGATTATGAGAACATGTCTATTGAATCATGTGAAGTAACTTAACTTTGTTATCAACTATTGGTGAACATATGACAGTTTTGTTAACTTATGTTGGTAGATCTATTTCATATGTCCAATCACATATGTTTAACTTGATTCATTTTATGACATCAGTTTATATGCAAGTTTGGGATGTAAATCATATGCTAGTTTGTATGTGAATCTTATGCAAGTCTGTTTTTACATATGCTAGTTTATATGTGAATCTTATGCAAGTCTGTATGCGAATTATACACAATTTTATATGTGAATCAAGTATATACATATGTTAGTTTATATGTAGAACATGTGATATTAGTTTACATGTTTAAATTCATATGCAAGTTTGTAGGAATCCATATACAAGTTTAGGTGAAAACCATATTCACATATGCAAGTTTAGGTGAAAACCATATTCATATATGCAAGTTCAAGATTTCATGTTTAGATCTACATTTAGATCCATGGTAGTTTATGCAAATTTATGTTCTATATGTCCATTGCCTATGCAAGTTATTGGCTACGCAAACTTATGTTATAATTCTTATTCGCAAGTTAGATCTGTTTTATGTGTTATGCAAGTTGTGATGTTTCTTTTCTTTTTATAAGTTAGACTATTTGAGAGGCTAACATATTTAATATTAAACGTACGAACGGCGTAGGGACAATGGGAAAATATTAATTATACAAATTGTGATTGGCATAAAATGTCTTTAAAGGCATATAATTAATTTGAGACACTAATTGGTATAATTTATATACCTGAAAAGTATGGACATAATTTAGGTGACAAATTATGGACATAGATTAATTTGGAAATTATTGAAAAATTTGAATAGGGATAATTAATTCATATTGGGGTGAAATAATTTTGTGTAATAATAAACGCCTAAGACATGAGGTTAGACTCGTTTGTGGTATAAGACTGCCCGAACCCGCCCGACAAATCCAGCAACCACAAACAGTAGTCTAATGTGAGAGATCGAAGGCAAAAATTAAAACAATTGTAAAGACACGAGGTTAGGCTCGTTTGCGGTATAAGACTGCCCGGACCCGCCCGACAAATCCAGCAACCGTAAACGGTAGTCTAATGTGGGAGGTCTTACAAGGTTACGGTTATAATGAATTAAGCAACACTTAACCAAGATAAACATGTGGTGGGACATAGGGGTTAGGTGGGTGACATGGGTGACATCTGAAATACGATTAGAAACACCTAACCAAATTGAAACATGTAAGAGACATGAATAAGAAGGTGTTAAGTGGGAAATCTTAAGTGGGGACCAAGCATAGGTGGAAAGCTTGTGTCAAGCATGGGGACCCTTTTTCAAACCAGTAACCCATTAAGTATCTTTGTGAGCTCGAGTTAGATCGAGGACGGGACACGCTTATTTGGTTTGATTGTAAGAGGTCAAAACGGGTTAGCGGTGGCAACGCTAGTCCGACGGGGTCATGTGCGTGCGTGGGCCCGGGCTGGTAGATAAGACGTTGTTGCATCGTGTAGATATAAGAAGTGTGTCTTTAGTGGTATCGCGTTGCCACTTTGGAAAGTGATACACCCCACTGTGGGACCAGCATGGGTATCTACGAGTTAGGGAGCCGATCGCATGGGGGTAGTGGGTACAACTAGTGGAGATAAAGGCAGGCGGCACCTATGAAGACAGCTAGGGGTACACGTAACTACCATTATGATTATTATGTTCAGTAGGCGGGATCAAATTTTAGGGTGACTAGTAATGGTGTAGTATAGTAATTATCCTATAGTGATTAGGAGCGCAATTAACGCCAGCATATTCCTCTTGTTTATTTTGTCTTGCCCATTTGTTTCACAGTCATTTCTTGTTTTACCAGTTTATGCCTTACCCTAATTACTTTAATAATTATATTGTTAAAGCTATTGGACTCGCAAGAATTTATGTCTGACCCCCTTCGTTTTCGCCTCTTTTCTTCCTTCCCTCCCCCCCAAGGTTTTCAGGGTGGGACTAGTGCTAGTTGAGCTTGATTTGGATCTCTTTCTCTCTCTTTTGGAAGTGCTTGGATTGCTGAAAGTAAATTTCACCTTATCTCTGTTATGGCTACTTATGTTGGGGTTATGCTTTTTAATTTATGTACTCAGAAAATAATTTGTCAAGATGGATATTAAGTTTACTTGGTTTTATTGTTGGTTTTTGATTTGTTGTAACCAAACTATTTCTCCGTTGCAATAAAAGTTGTTTTAATTTTTCAAGTACTAATATATGTATCTGCCTTGTTATATTCTGTTCTATACACCAATAATACTCCATGAAAGTTAATTCATTCCCTTTGAGAGTGACATTAATGGATGTGGGGTATTACACGTGGTATCAGAGCGAGGTTATCAAAACAGATAAGAGATTTTGAAAAGCTACTTTTTCAAAAGCATTTTATAAAGAAATACTTTCAAAAGTAGGTTTTAAGGAGAGTATTTTCAATGTTTTAAAAACATAACCCCCAACAACCATATATCTTTCCTTCGATTCTCCGTTTTGAATCTCTTCCTTTTTCTTTTCAGCATGTCTGGGGTACCCGAGATACCCGAGGGCATACCGATACCAACCTGGTTCAGAAGGTATCTAGATGCTAGGGCCACCGTCGCAGGCCCAACAAACGTTCCTCCTCCCCCAGCTGCAGCCGCTCCTCCTCCCCCTCCCCCTCCGCGTGTTGATACTTTTTTGAAGATATGCAAAGACTTTCGGGCAATAGGTGGGAAACCTTTTCACGGGTCAGAGACGTTTGTTGAAGCTCAAAATTGGCTTAAGAAGGTGGAAGATTTGTTTGGTATCTTCGAGATAGAAGATGGAAGGAATGTCCAATTAGCTGCTTGGTTAATGAAGGACGAAGCCTTGTTTTGGTGGGAGGTCACGAATGGAGAGCGTCCAGTGGAGACATGATGGATTTCAGGCATAGGTTCGAGATGAAATTTCTCTCACGAGCAGAAGAGAATTTATACATGGAGAGGTTCTTGGCGTTGAAGCAGGGAAATTTATCAGTAAAGGAGTATGTCAACAAGTTCAATCAATTGGAAAGATTTGGCTTAGACTTGGTGAACACATCTGAAAAGAATGCCCTGAGATTCGTTAAAGGTTTGAATGAGTCGCTACATGGGTTGGTTATGACCCACATTCCTATGGGGGCTACCTTTGAGAAACTGGTTGACATGGCGCTTATGCATGAAGAGGAGAAAGGCGCTAATGCAAATAAGGCACCGGAAAAGAAAGGGGATCAAAATAAGTCATAGCAGCAACCTAAGAAAGGTGGTAAGGATAACCATAGCAAAGGAAAGAAAAGGTGCTTTAATTTTGGAACACCAGGCCATCTGAGCAAGGACTGTAGGAAGAAGAAGAAGAAGAAGAAGACTGGCTATTTCAACTATGATGAGGCAGGACATCTGATTAAAGACTGCCCGAGAAGACAAGGGCAAGGGCAGAGGACAGGGTCTACTTCTGGAGGGCAGGTTCAGGCTCTCATGGCACCAGGGCAGGCAAGAGGCCAGGTGCATGCTCTCATGGCACCAAGACAGGAGAGAGGTAGAAATATTTCTGTTGAAAGTTTGGTTTTTCTGTTTGATCATCCTGTTCGTACTTTGTTTGATTATGGCGCTTCACACTCGTTTGTATCTGCTTCGTTAGTTGAAACACTGCACCTAAATAATAGTCTAGTTACGGATCCTATAGTAGTCTCAAATCCTATTGGTGGTTCGGCTCATCTTTCAATGATTTGTCAGGATTTGAGAGTGTCTATCTTGGGCATTGGGTTTGAATGCAACGCCTTCGTTCTTGGCTTCACGGGATATGGTTGATTCTGGGCATGGATTGGTTATCCAGTAATGGTGCCATCCTCGATTGTGAAAAGAGAATGGTTAGACTTATGCCTCGGTAACACTCTCGAAATCTCTTGTAATCCCATACATTCTGTTATGCTTAGCTACCTGGAATCTCTTGATGCATCTGTTGAAAAATTGCAGTCTGTTAGAGTAGTCCGTGAATACTCAGATGTATTTGAAGAGGTGAAGGGCTTACCTCCGAAGCGGGAGATAGACTTCCGCATATACCTTGTTGATAATGCAAAAGTCGTAGCTCTACCCGTTAGACACATGGCTCCAAGGGAGGGAAAAGAGATCAGCAATCAAGTCAAAGAGTTGCTCGAAAAAAGGTTTATAAGGCGGAGTATTTCTAAATGGGTTGCTCTAGCAGTATTCGCAACCAAATCGGATGGTGCACTTCGCCTATGCGTTGATTATAGGGAGGTAAACAAGTTGACCAAGAAAAATAAGCACCCACTACCAAGAATAGATGACTTGTTTGATCAGCTTGTAGGTGCATCGATTTTCTCCTAACTAGATCTGGCTATCAGGTTTCATCAGCTAAGAGTGGCTGAAGACAACATTGATAAGACTGCGTTCAGAACCCCGGATGGTTTTTTCGAATGTCTTACCATGCCTTTCGGCTTAACAAACGCACCCGCTTACTTCGTTAACTTGATGAGTAGGGTGTTCAGGGAGTTGCGTAATAAGTTTGTGGTGGTCTTCATAGACGACATTTTGATTTTCTCGAAGAATGAAGAAGAGCATGCTTTGCATTTAAGGGAAGTCATGGATACTCTTCGTGCACATCAGCTGAAAGCCAAATTCTCCAAATCCATTTCTGGAGAGAAGAAGTGAGATTTCTTGGACATGTGGTGTCCAAATAAGGGATAGCTGTGGACCCCGCAAAAGTAGTTATGGTGCAAGATTGGAAGGTTCCACGGAATGCAACCAAAGTCTAAAGCTTTCTTGGGCTAACGGGCTTCTACCGAAAGTTCATTAAAGACTTTGCAAAAATCTTAGCCCCACTCACAAGCTTGACAAAGAAGAACCTAACTTTCGCTTGGGATTTGGATTGCGATATTGCTTTCCAACGTTTGAAATGGGCTCTAACAACAACCCCAGTTCTGACATTGCCTGATGGGAGAAAAATGTTTACCGTATACACAGACGCATGCAGTATAGGGTTGGGCACTGTCTTGATGCAAGAAGGCAAGGTAGTTTGTTATGGGGGAAGGCAATTGAAGGTATATGAGAAGAACTACCCAACTCATGATTTGGAGCTAGCTGCCATTGTTTTCACCCTAAAGTCATGGCGTCATTACCTACTAGGAGAAAGGTTTGAATTGTTTACTGACCATAAATCAATAAAGTACTTTTTCTTACAGAAAGATCTCAATTTGAGACAATAAAGGTGGATAGAATTTCTGGCCTCATATGATTTTGAGATTTCCTATACCCCTAGTAAGGGCAATGTGGTAGCAGACGCCTTGAGTAGAAAGAAGCTGACCTTGAGTCATCTCTTTGTAGAAAGGAAAAGCTTGGAGTACATAGCAAACTTTAAATTTAGACCCTCCTCTGAAATTGTACCTAGTTTGTTAGCATCGCTAGAGATGCGGCCTACTCATTTGGACTTAATAGGAACCGCGCAATAAGGAGACCCTCAGCTAGTTGATATGATGGATAAGCTAGTTAGATGTGAGACTGCTAGTCACCTCAATAGATACTCCATAGATGATAAGGGTTGGTTGAGACCGGATGGAAGGCTATGCATCCCACAAGTAAGGGATTTAGTGAAGACGGTTCTCGAAGAAGCACACCATTCTAAGCTGACCATACACCCAGGCAGAGACAAGATGAATAAAGATATAAAAAGGGTTTTCTTTTGGAATGGCATAAAGAGGGATGCAGCTGAGTTCGTCGCTAAGTGCTTGATATACCAACAAGTCAAAGCGGAGCAGAAGAAGCCTGGTGGTC
This sequence comes from Allium sativum, assembly GCA_030737875.1. Taxonomy (NCBI): domain Eukaryota; kingdom Viridiplantae; phylum Streptophyta; class Magnoliopsida; order Asparagales; family Amaryllidaceae; genus Allium; species Allium sativum. The sequence continues at coordinate 587,990,221 of CM060916.1, forward strand.
TGCATCATCCTCTAGAGGTCCCACAGTGGAAGTGGGATAGCATTTCGATGGACCTTATTGATGGGTTGCCTAGGTAAAGAAGGGGCAATACCAGTATTTGAGTAATAGTGGGCAGGCTCACTAAAAGCGCTCACTTTATATCTGTTAAGAGTAGAAGGATTGCCTCGTCCCTAGCGTCCATTTATCTTAAAGAGATAGTTCAACTCCATGGGATACCCTCCATCATAGTGAGTGATCGAGATCCTATCTTTATGAGCGAGTTTTGGAAGAGTTTGCACGAGGCTATAGGCACACAATTATGCTTAAGCACGGCCTATCACCCCCAAACCGATGGTCAGACGGAAAGGGTGAACAGAGTATTGGAAGACCTCTTGAGATTGTGCATTCTTGACTTTGGAGGGACATGGGAGGATCATCTTCCTTTGGTGGAATTCGCTTACAACAATAGCTACCAAGCCACCATAGGCATGGCGCCCTTCGAAGCTTTATATGGAAGACCATCCGATCACAAACTTGTTGGTGGGAGTCTACAGACAAGCTCGTACTTGGGCCATACATGATTAGAGAAACCTCAGAAAAGGTGGACTTGATAAGAAGATGGATGAAGGCTACACAAGATAGTCAGAAGTCCTACGCAGACAAAAGAAGGACCGACCTTGAGTTTGAGATTGGAGATAGGTGTTCCTTAAAGTATCTCCTTTGAGGAATGTCATTCGCTTTGGGTCTGTAGGAAAGCTAGCAACAAGATTTGTAGGACCATTTCCTATCACAGAAAGGATTGGGACGATGGCTTACAGAGTAGAGCTACCCGAAAGACTGGCTGGAGTTCATAATGTTTTTCATGTTTCTCAACTACGGAAGTGCTTACATGAGTCTGCGGAAGTTGTGGAGCCAAGTATACTAGAAGAAGTATAAGTGGAACGAGAAGTGACTGTGAAAGAGTTCCAACTCATATCTTGGGTACGGAAGTCAAAAAGCAACGCAACCGTGAAGTCAAGCTTGTTAAAGTTCAATGGAGTGACGCTGAGGAAGAGACGACTTAGGAAACTGATAGAAAAATACGCATAGCCTACCCTTTTCTTTTTAAGGGTACCTCCTTGATCTCTTTTTCCATAAGTTTATTCATGCTTATATTATCTTTTAAGCGTATCTCCTCGTTCCTATTCTTTATCCTCAGGTAGAAACCAATGGATGTAAACATGTATTTGAAACATGTTATGATTGATGGTTACGAGTGGTTGCAAGTGGTTGCTAGTGGTTGCTCGTGGATGCATGTACACACACATTAGGCACTAGATCGACTCAATCACTTTCATATTGCATATAAATATGTGTGCATATTTAAAGCAATGGATGTATAATGGTTGTGTTATCATATGGATGCTGCATTTTGATGAATGGTTGTGCACACATGTAGAAATAATATGTGTCGTTAGGATTCTTTCGCATACATAATGGACGCATGGCACTATCATGATTTGCATTAAGGAGATAAACTAAATCAGTATACCGCCTGATTTTGCATTGGATAAGGAACATATACACACACTTTTTGCATATGTTCATATGGCATTAGAAATCTTGTAAGGACAATGGATGCTTGTGTTTGATGGTTGAGTAGACGGATGATTGGATGGTAGGATATACATTCTTCTTGACTTGAAGATTTCGGGGACGAAATCCTTTAAGGAGGGGAGAATGTAACACCCTGAATTTTTTGTGACTATTAAAAGAACGAATTAAAGAATACTTAATTGTTAAAGTGAGAATTAAGGGAAACGGGTTACGCCATTGCATTCATCTCGAAATTCTGCTTGGAATATGAGTCCAAGTTTTTGTAAATCGGACTTCGTATGAGGAAGTTATGGCCCTCAGAAGTTTCAGAAATTTAAATAAACTAAAAACAGTTCAGAATGAAATTCAAAATTCAAATACAAACAAGGAAGCGGGCTGGGCGGGATTTTTCCCACCCCAGGCCAGGTCGACCAGGGGGTCGACCTCCCCTATACAGGTCGATCTGGGGGTCGACCTACCCCTTGGGTAGATCTGAATTGTGACGATTCTGACTTGTTGCTGAGTCTTTTCTGACCTGTTACTGAGTCACTAGGGCATAGGTGGCAATTCTGGATAACTCTATCTAGTCTGAATGGCTTTGATTTGCTCCTATGATAATCTAACGGCTTATATTAATTTAAACTTCTATATAAGCACGCATAGACTAAAGCTCTAAACCTAAACTAAATTAATCTCTTAGCCTCCATACTGCTGCTAGAATAGTTCTTCTTCTTAAAGCTTAGGAATTGCAAGTCAGGATTCTAATACAAATGACGAACAAATTATTTTCTTCTCTAATCCATCTTTGTGAGTACAATTTCTTTCACAAAATAATTAATAAATTAATTATGATGAGTTATAATTAGGATTATGAGAACATGTCTGTTGAATCATGTGATGTTACTTAACTTTGTTATCGTTTGTTGGTGAACATATGACAATTTTGTTAACTTATGTTGGTAGATCTATTTCATGTGTCCAATCACATATGTTTAATAGATTCATTTTAAGACATCAGTTTATATGCAAGTTTGGGATGTAAATCATATGCTAGTTTGTATGTGAATCTTATGCAAGTCTGTTTTTACATATGCTAGTTTGTATGTGAATCTTATGCAAGTCTGTATGCGAATTATACACAAGTTTATATGTGAATCAAGTATATACATATGCTAGTTTATATGTAAAACATGTGATATTAGTTTACATGTTAAATTCATATGCAAGTTTGTAGGAATCCATATGCAAGTTTAGGTGAAAACCATATTCACATATACAAGTTTAGGTGAAAACCATATTCATATATGCAAGTTCAAAATTTCATGTCTAGATCTATATTCAGATCCATGGTAGTTTATGCAAATTTATGTTCTATATGTCCATTGCCTATGCAAGTTATTGGCTATGCAAACTTATGTTATAATTCTTATTCGCAAGTTAGATCTATTTTATGTGTTATGCAAGTGGTGATGTTTCATTTCTTTTTATGAGTTAGACTATTTGTGAGTCTAACATATTTCATATTAAACGTACGAACGACGTGGGGACAATGGGAAAATATTAATTATACAAATTGTGAATTGGCATAAAATGGCTTTAAAGACATATAATTAATTTGAGACACTAATTGGTGTAATTTATATACCTGAAAAGTATGGACATAATTTAGGTGACAAATTATGGACATGGATTAATTTGGAAATTATTGACAAATTTGAATAGGGATAATTAATTCATATTGGGGTGAAATAATTATGTGTAATAATAAACGCCTAAGACACGAGGTTAGACTCGTTTGTGGTATAAGACTGCCCGGACCCGCCCGGAAAATCCAGCAACCACAAACGGTAGCCTAATGTGAGAGGTCGAAGGCATAAATTAAATGTGTAACAATTGTAAAGACACAAGCTTAGGCTCGTTTGCGGTATAAGACTGGCCGGACCCGCCCGGCAAATCCAGCAACCGCCAACAGTAGTCTAATGTGGGAGGTCTTACAAGGTTATGGTTATAATGAATTAATTAACACTTAACCAAGATAAACATGTGGTGGGACATGGGGGTTAAGAGGGTGACATGGGTGGTATGTGAAATGCGATTAGAAATACTTAACCAAATTGTAACATGTAAGAAGACACGAATAAGAAGGGGTTAAGTAGATAATCCTATGTGGGGACCAAGCATAGGTGGAAAGCTTATGTCAAGCATGGGGGACCCTTTTCAAACCAGTAACCCATTAAGTATCATTGTGAGCTCGAGTTAGATCGAGGACGGGACACGCTTATTGGGTTTGATTGTAAGAGGTCAAAATGGGTTAGCGGTGGTAACGCAAGTCTAACGGGGTCATGTGCGTGTGTGGGCCCGTGCTGGTAGATAAGATGTTTTTGCATCGTGTAGATATAAGCCGTGCATCTTTAGTGGTATCGGGTTGCCACTTTGGAAAGTGATACACGCCACTGTGGGACCAGCACGGGTATCTACGAGTTAGGGAGCCGATCGCATGGGGGTAGTGGGTATAACTTGTGGAGATAGGGGCAGGCCGCACCTATGAAGACAGCTAGGGGTACACGAAACTACCATTATGATTATTATGTTCACTAGGCGGGATCAACTTTAGGGTGACTAGTATTGGTGCAGTATAGTAATTATCCTATAGTGATTAGGAGCGTGATTAACGCCAGCATATTCCTCTTGTTTGTTTTTCCTTGCCATTTGTTTCATAGTCATTTCTTGTTTTACCAGTTTATGCCTTTTCCTAATTACTTTAGTAATTATATTGTTAAAGCTATTGAACTCACCAGACTTTATGTCTGACACCCTTTTTCGCCTCTTTTCTTACCCCACCCCACCCCCCAGTTTCTCAGGGTGGGGCTAGTGCTAGTGGAGCTTGATTTGGATCTCTTTCTCTCTCTCTTTTGGAAGTGTTTGGATTGCTGAAAGTAAAGTTCAGCTTATCTCTTTTATGGCTACTTATGTTGGGGTTATGCTTTTTACTTTATGTACTCAGAAAATAATTTGTCAAAATGGATATTAAGTGTACTTGGTTTTATTGTTGGTTTTTGATGTTGTTGTAACCAAACTATTTCTCCACTACAATAAAAGTTGTTTTAAATTTTCAAGTTTGTCTTGTTATATTCCGTTCTATACACCAATAATACTCCATGAAAGTTAATGCATTACCTTTGAGATTGACATTAATGGACATGGGGTGTTACGCCAGTCACATGACTGACCTGGAGTTTATTTTTTTAACCTAAACTCTGGGTGCCCCTATTTTCCACATGGGCAGCTCATAGTTTTTGTTTTGCAGATTTATATTCACAGGATCCTGGTTTACAGCTGGAACGATATTCGGAAAGCTCTGTATCCGTTTATCTCTTTCAATTGTGTTTTTGTATTATTTTCTACTGCATTGTAATTTGTAAATCTCTGTTATTTATCAAATGTATATTATTTGTTCATACTCTGTATATTCTTGTACTCTGATGTAAATTGTTGTAATAAGCAATGAAATGTTCCTCTGTTTGTGTTCTGATTTGTGGTGTTCTCAACTCAATCCGGGCTTTCCTTTACGGGTAAGTTCGGGTCGTTTCAGCTGGTATCAGAGCTTTGGTTTACATAGCTCGAGAACAAGACGCATTAGAACCAAACAAAAGAATTCATCAGAGATTGGATTAGTAATATCCAATGAGAATAACTCACTAGAGATAGGATCAGTAGTATTCTAGAACGAGTATAAAGAGTGTTGTTTTAAAATTAAAAACAAAATTTGTTTTGAAAATTTAAACCTAAAAACAAAATTTGTTTTGAAAATTTAAACCTAACTATACGTATTTGAATATTTATTTTATATTGAATTTGGACAATTGAATATATAAAGATCTTGCGTATATGCCTTGCAAACGTATATTCGAAGTTTTAATATACTGGATAGATATAGAATCACACTCTAGTCGTCCGAGGATAATTCTGGTAATGCGGCTGCATTATCCGTATTTATGTTCGAGTTTCAAAAGTGGGATTTCTATATAATTCCAATTGACTGGTGTGAGAACCAAAACTGGAAAGGGTTTATTGCTGTGACTTGGCATCAACAATGGATATATATATATATAATTATGAATTTGAAAAGCTAATAAAATAATTGATTGCTGGTTGTGTTGTTTGATTATTGGTTGATTAATTAAAATTTTGAACCATTAAGACAAATTGAATCAAATGTTTAGCCAAATTGAAAATTGATCGGAACTGCATACATCTATACATGTATATAATGAACAGGTCATAACAGGGAAAGTAAGAAGAGGAATAAAATTGTATGCCTGACAAATAGGTACGTGTTTACTAATTTTCTTTTGCTTTTAAATGTTTATGAGCCTAAGACTGATCGCTTGGCAAATTTTCTTTTCTTTTAAAATGTTTATGAGCCTAAGGCGGGCCGCTTGGCAACTTTTCTTTTCTTTTAAAAATGTTTATGAGCCTAAGGCTGGCCGCTTGGCAACTTTTCTTTTCTTTTAAAAATGTTTATGAGCCTAAGGCTGGCCGCTTGGCAATTTTTCCTTTTCTTTTAAAAGAGTTTATGAGCCTAAGGCTGGCCGCTTGGCATTTTATTTTTCCTTTGGATTGGTGAGGGAATTGCGTGGTGAGTTGCGGTTTTAAATGTCTTCCTGTACAAAGGAGGTTATGGTGAAATTTTTCAAAAATTTAGGGTGTTAGCCAAATTTTTGAAGAATTTGAAAATTCTTAGAAACTGAAAAGACAAAGAATGAAAGCCAGAATGAAAGTTGAGTTGATTAGTAAAACAACTTTTAGTTCCGTTCCTTTTCAGGGACAAAAATATTTTAAGTGGGGGAGATTGTAACAACCCGGAAAATTAAAACCAATTTAAAATTTTTATTTTGGCAATTTTAATGAATTTTGAATATATTAAATGATTTATTTTAAATAATAACGACTAGAAATTTATTTTGAATGGAATTAGAATGTATATATTTTTTTAAATCGATATTAGAATATAAATATTTATTTTAATTATAAAAGGAATTGGAAATGGCGCGGTAGTTTGAAAATTCGATTTCAAATTTCAAATGAATGTACAGGATTCAAAATAAACCGGATTTTAGTGAAAGTAGAAATATTTGAATCTGTTTAAATGTCTTTCCAACAAATATGAAAAATCCAAATTTCATAGCGGGAATAAAAAGTATGTCCAATTGAAAATTTAGAATAGTCGCTATGGAAATATAGCCCGTAAAAATATATATTTTGCAAACGACCTCGGTTTTCGACGATACCACTTTTGTTCGATCTGGAATGTCAAATTATCGCTAGATTCCAATTTTCATAATTTTTGGAATTAATATGTGAGTGTGGCAAAAGAAAACGTGTTTTTGCCAATTTCAATCGAATTGGATCGACCAGAAAATGACCGTTTTTCAAAAGGCCTCCAAATTCAATGAAATTAGTTTTGTTAGGACCGTATCGTCAAAACATAGCCAAATTTATTTTTCTGGAATTTTTGGAGTCAGTATATGGCCCCGGTAAATTGAAATGTACGTTTAAATTCAATATATAATGATTTATATTTTAATTTAAATCAAAGCTGATCGTAATATCCAAATTGGGTTACAGGACATATCCCATTGTGTTCGGAATGGGGGTAATTAGCTAGGGGCGATAGTCGTTGGGTCCGATTTGGGATTCGGATGAAAAGTCAACATTTTTGGGAAAAATAAAACATAAAATGTAAAACCTTTTTATATGGCCCCCACTTTGTTTATCTCTCAGATCAAAAAAAAAAGAAACAAAAACCCGCCTGCCCTCATCGATTAACCCTAGCCGCCACCGAACCCCGCCCCAACGCTACCGCCCGTCGTCGAGGCCTTTCCCCTCCTCCCCCTCCGGTCGCGTCAGCGCCCCCCTCCCTAGCAGATCGATTCTCGATCGAAGAAACCGCCCCTCCCCCCTCATTTCGAGAACGTCGCAGCCCCCTCCTTCTTCTCAGTCGCGCCGCCTTTCTGGCCAGATCGCGCTCCCTCCGACCTCGCCAACCTCTCCTCCAACCTCCAATGCCGAAATACAGTGTGTTTTTATATTTTTATTTATTTATTTATTATATAAAATATGAGATATTTTATTTATAAAGTAAAGTTTAGATTTGAATTTTAATTAGAAAAATATTTGATTTTTAATTTGAAAAATATTTGACTTTTAATTAGAAAAAGATTTGATTTTTTAATTTGAAAAATATTTGACTTTTAAAATATAAATAACATATGGATTTTGAAATAAATAAAAATATGAGTTTTATTATGAAGAGAGCGAAATAAAAATATGATTTTTATTCGTATGTATGGCAAATAAAAATACGATTTTGTTTATATGAAAGGCAAGATAAAAATATGATTTTTATCTATATGGATTTGAAATAAAAATTCAATTTTTATTATTCGAATATCGAAATAAAATATAATTTTCATATAATGAAGCAGCGAATGAAAATATATTATTTTTATGCTATTAACATCGTTAAAAAAATATGATTTTTATATATGTAGGGTTGAAATAAAAAGGTGATTTTTATTTATAAAAATCGTCATTTAAAAATATAATTTTTAACATATACCACGTGAAACAGATTGCGATGGAACGAACGAGAAACAAATCAAAACCATCTAATAAAGAATGAAGAAGTGGATCCCAAAGGTGAGAACTTCTCACTTTAATTTTATTTTCTAGTTAAAAATATATACTAGGATGCAGACGGTGCATTAGCAGCACCCCACACCGTCGTCCACAGACCATGGACGACTTGATTGATTTGATTGTGTTATGAAAATTGAGTGTGATGTGGAATGGAATAAATAAAATATTCATGTATTGAAATAAATAGTATATCGTTAAAAATATAATTTTTGACGTGTATATGAATAAAATAAATATTCATTTACAAATCGGATGATTTGTTTATGTACACGCATTTGACTGATATTGATTGGGATGATATATTTTACACATCACCCAACTGCACAAATAATAATCATTGTTTGTTGTTTGAAAACCACACAGGTATTGGGATGATATTGGACATACATAATCCCAATATTTAGTTGTATGTCAATCGATTGGTTGACATGCTGTTGTAAGCATTAATTATTCATACTTAACGCTTATGCAGTTGTGTAATGCACTCTAGATGATGGTTGACTATGTTTGATTATTGTTGTGTACATATGTGTATGAAATCCATATAAATAAAATTATATGGTAATTGACTGTGTCTGATTCCAATTTGGAAAGAACGAAAATTTTAAATTAAGGAATATTTTAAAATGACAAGTAATGAATATTTTAAAATAACTAATATTTTAAAATAATATTTAGTAATGGATCAAAATATGATTTTGATGTCCGATTTTGGATAGACACGAAAATATTTAAATATATAAAGCCATGTTGATTAGATTAACGCCATTTTGACGTGAATGATATTTATATCGATTTTATTCATTTTTATAATGAATATCGAAAAGGAAATGATTTCAAAATCTAATGTTTTGAAAATATTATCATTTATATATTAATGATATGGAATATTCAGTTTTCATTTGAAATTGAATATGAAGTTGAAATCGTTTTGAAAATGAATTTAAAACGATTTATAAAATACGTTTTAAATGGAAATCGACTAAATATAATATATACAATATATATATATAACAACCTGAATAGAACGTGTCGCGCCGTGGCAGTTCGCGAATTTTGGCCATTGACTTCGAATGGACATTACGGGTGATCCGACAGTCGGATTCTCCTAAAACTGAAACCGTTCAGTTCGTATCGAAAAGAGCATTCCAATGAATATAAGGAATTTGAAATCTAATGGTTGGATTTGAAATTATGTCCAAATCAAATTTGGAAAAGGTTGTTGTAAGTGCAGTTCGCTGACCGTTTATGGAAATCGACTGTACGGGCCTTGATAAAATTATTAAAAACATTAATCATTTGTGTAAAATCAGAATAAATGATTTGGAAAGAATTGGGATGAAAAATTTTATATTTGAAAAGATAAAAATATATTTTTAACGAAATGAACTAATTATTAACCAGAATTATAATCCAATTATTTTTAAATAAATTGGATTGAGAGGGGTTTTAATATAACCAGAATTTCCAATATATGAATTGGAATGGATTTAAATTGAAATTATCTTTGGAATATTTCGATATTGGATTCCGTGATTATACGGACATTGTGGAGGAATTTGGAAGATATATATATATATATATCGTTATTCCCAATACGATATTTGCTGGTTTCAGAATTTGATATTGAATATAAGCCGATATATTTTCTATTCAGAGCCTTGTATTTAATATCAAATTGGTTTTTGGGTTTATCACGAACGATGTTTTAAATAACACTTTTTCTTTAACCCTATTAACAATGGAACGAGATTTTGGGTTTGTCGTGAATGGTATCTTTAATAATACTATTCTTAAACCCAATGAAGTTAAGGAAATTAGAAACTAACTAGAGATTAGCTAAGTTGAATGGTTTCCTGGGTATTGATTTTATGTTGGTTTCGGCCTTCGGGATTAATACTTAGGCAATTGTTCTCTTACTAATTTACGGTTAGAGACTAATAGGATGGGGTCTTCAGTAACACTGTTCTTAAACCCCGTGTGAAAAGAATAGATCTTTTAATTAAGATTTAAAGAAGAATTTTCAATTAATTAACACTTAATTGGAATTGAAAATGGAATGTGAATTGGGTTTATTGTGAACTGTATTTTTAACGACATTCATCCTTTAACCCGATTTACAGTGAAATGTGATTTGGAATTTATAAATCTTTTTATTAAGATTTAACGGGACCAAACTAAAGTTTTCCAATTTAATATATTAAATTGGAATTGAATGGAATCCGATTAGATAATAATCGAAGTGAACTTCTGTGGAGGAAGACTGTTAATACATATGGAATTTAAAGGGCTTTGTCGTTATTCCATTTATATTATTAGTTGAAACTGATATCGATTATATATATTGATCTGTTTCCGTGGAGACTCCATAATTAATGGAATGTGATTTGGGTTTATTAGGAATCGTGCTTTAAATGACATTAGTTCTTTAACCCAATTAAAGACAAGAATACATGTCTAAAATTGTATTCCAAACTGTGTAGTTGATCTCTTCTAAATATACATCTGTTTGGCGGCGGAGAATTTGTTCTCTTGCTTAATACCCTTCTCTGAGACATACGAGCTCAGAGGTTATATATCGGCAGAAATCAATAGTACGGTGTAGATTGTCAATGCGACATATTTGTGTTTCCAATTAAATAATCATTAATATTGATTTTTCGAAAGATTAAAACTAAGTGGAGTTTTAATGAATCTTTAATTAGATTGAAATGATAATTGATAATTTAATTATCAAATTTGGGAAATGATCGAGAATGGAGTATCACCATTTTTGCTCCTAGCGATCGTTAAATCTTTAATTAGATTTGAACGTGAAATGGTAATTAAATTTACCAATAACACCGTGGTGTTTGATATGGAGTATGACCAGTTTGTTCAATGAGATGAATAGGTTGGGATTGGGAAATTAAACAAATGACTACTTCGGTAAGGTATGCTAATCCCGACTAGTTTGGAAAACCTTAATATGGTTTGAATTGATATCCAAAGGAACATTAAAGAATAAATTTAAAGAATTTATCTCTGATAAAATTAATGGGAACCTTTCCCAAAGGATATGAATATTTAAATAGAAGAATATTCAGAATTGGAATGAGGCGTATGTTGTGTTTTTATAACACTTATTTATTATAAATGCGAGTTATTCGGAAAGGTCGGGTTTATACCCATTTTGAATAACTGATTCGACGATCAGTCGACGATGAAGACGGTGGTTGAAGACCGGAGGTCTTCACATCGTTTGGATGATTACTGATGTCTTGATTGGGTTGTACACCCAAGACAAGGTAACAAGTGGTGATCGTCCAGACGTACTTGGAGATCGACCGGATATGCAAGGACCTCTCTCATGTATTGGACATACGGGACAAGAAATAAGGTTCCTCCAGTTTCGTTCAGACGCAGAACGAACTTGTAAATGGATGTGTGTCTGACATTGGATTTTATTCTGTGTTGATTGATTTCTACTAAATATATATCTGTTTGGCAGTGGAGAATTTATTCTCTTGCTTAACGCCCCTTCTCTGAGATGTACGAGCTCAGAGGTTATATATCGATAGACATCAGTCGCATGGCGTGAATTGCCTATGTGGTATGCTGAGATGCAAATGATCAAGGCTTCTATTGAAAAGCAGGGTCTTATGGTTGTTGATCAAAGCACGACTTTAATATAGCATAACTTTGTGTAAAGTGTTAATTCGCGAGCCTCACACCTCAGTATGAGTTAAAAAGGGGATAAGGGAACCCAAGGAGGACACGACGTTTCTTTCTAGCTATGAGTGGTGTCGGGGTTTTGCAAGCCCAGACATTTATGTTATTTTTACCTTTATGGTTGTTGGAATGCGAGGCACCTCAGATATATCGTTCTCTACAGAGCCGATGGATATAGGTCCTATAGCACCAGGAAACGTGTGTTCAGGAATTACCAATCCACTAACGTAAGTGTGGATCGGCCTTGGAGGATCCAAGGGTCTACTACAGGAGACCCTGAGGCATTTGATAGAGTGTCTCGAATCAGGCAAGGAGTACATCCCTTGCCTCGACTCATGACAGAAATCCAATTTCCAATACGTGACATTTCGGTTTTGATTGTAGAACCTAGTATTGGTGACATGATATATGGTACCCATGTCGTCTATATTGGTACATTTATATTTGAAGTTGTTTTCATACTCTTTACACTATAATAGTATCAAAATGATTTGTTTTAAACGTATCAAGCATGTTTGGCTATTATAAGGTAAAAATCTATCCTCGGCTTGCGTTACATTGTGTGATGGGACCTGGGACTTATAATAGCTTCAGTTTTCCAAAAAGCATTGCGTTGTTTGTTTTATGCACTAGTATTCTTGGGAGGAAACTCGTTCCGTGTTATATAGCGTGGTCCCTTGATTTACTTTATTTTTAAAGTACAGATTTAGTAACTGTTTTAGTTCTCACACCAGTCACACGACTGACCTGAAGTTTATTGTTTTAACCTGAATTCTGGTGCCCCTATTTTCCACACCGGCGGCTAGTAGTTTTGGTTTTGCAGATTTATATTCACAGGATCCTGGTTTACAGCTGGAACGATATTCGGAAAGCTCTGTGTCCGTTTATCTCTTTCAGTTGTTTTTTCGTATTATTTTCCACTGCATTGTAATTTGTAAATCTCTGTCATTTATAAAATGTATATTATTTGTTCATACTCTGTATATTCTTGTACTCTAATGTAAATTGTTGTAATAAGCAATGAAATGCTCCTTTGTTTGTGTTCTGATTTGTTGTGTTCTCAACTCAATCCGGGCTTTCCTTTACGGGGAAGTTCGGGTCATTTCAATTTACTTTCTATCTTTAAAGGTAGTAAGGAAATTTATTAATATAAGTTTAAATATGTGCTTTTAAAACATACTTATTTTTAAGTCGTAAATTGCCTTTGTCGGTCTAAACTTATTTTGGTAAATTCAAACATGGTCCTTCTTTAACCAATTTAGGCCTTTAATATTTTCATGTTATGTTGTTTAACATACTATGTAATATTCATAAGAAACACATTTATGGTCATCATCGGATTATTGAAGATATTAAGCAAGAATGAGTTATTTTTTCCTAAATTTTACTGAAGTTTATTTCATATTATGATCTTTTAAAAAAATTATCGTTTTACAATGTTTATAAATAACTATAACTCGAAGAATTAATTATTCATAATGGTTAGAAGATAACTACAGTTATGTACGAAGGATCATATCAAATGTCGCTGTAATGAAAAAAATATGAAATTGTTATTTTCCGTTTTGATAAGTTTGACTTTAAGGTACTTTGAGAATTAAACTATAATTCGTATTAAAGAGAAAATTAATTACATATTGATTCTCCTTAATATCAATAAGTTAATTTACTGAATATGTGACTGATTAATTTTTATTTTATCATTATGATTTATAACGAAAATTCTATGAGGTAACATGTAGCATTAAGTGCTCTATAAATAAATAACTATAACTTAAAGATAAAGTTATCTATTATGGTTATAGTTGAACTAATTTTATGTAGTAAAGATCATATATCAGACGTAATTTCTTTGCTATAAATGAAAAATATTAACTACCTTTTAGTTTGATTAGTTTCCATTTATAATAATGTAGGAATTGTTCTTAAATTCTATTTATTGAGGGAATTAATTATATAGTAATCTAATAAACTTTGATTAATCAATTTCTTACTATGTTATAAATTAACTCTTTTTATTTATTTCCTTTTCTAGCAATCAATAACATTTATTATAAATAATCGCTAAGAAGTGTTTTGTAAAATTAAAAACGTTTCCTCGATATGACATACACATGCACTAAAGTAAAATAGTAATTTTGGACCTCATTTTCTAATTTTTTAAAGTGGATAATTGTTTCAAGGGCACATTTTAAAGAGGAAAAAAGTAGATCCATGGTCAAACAACTTTTGCTATTTAAATCAAAGAAAGCTTTCATGTTTAAATTGAAAACGATCCGAATATTTTGAACGATGGACATACATTGGCATTTCACAACTAATAAAAGTTAGTTCAAAAATGTTTTCCTGTAATTATAGGACTAAAAATTAATAAATTGATTAGGAATTGTTTTTTACTTTGTAAACACAGAATAAAGGAATATGAAAAAAATAGGATGGAAAGTTAAATCGTATAGCTTCGTTTTTTCAAATATAGTTTTTCGCAGGTGTGAATGAGGTTATTTTTAAAATGATTTAGTTCTGTGTTTAGACGATATAATATAAAGTTACATTTTTAAGTTATAAAATTATATTCATTTAGATTTCCAAGTTGATTATTTCTATACTTTTATAATGACACCATTCGACTAAATTAATTTTGAAGTCGCTATATTTTTTTCAATTTTAGGGGTAATTTTTTATTTTTAATTAATTTAGTAATAATGAGAAATTAAAGTGTTCACCTATTAGATGCCTTGGTGGCTTGGTCATAACTGAAATTATGAATTTTGACTTTTTTAATTTCGACTTGATATTTGTGTATTTTGAAATTATATAGTTGTGGTTCATATGACACTGTTATTTAAACTTGCGTGGTTGTGATTGAGATATGAAGGCATTTTGAATTCTACGTTGAATCAATAAGTTGAATCATATGGAAAACAATGTTTTTGTTATATCCATTTTTATTTTTATTTTTTCTTTATTTGTGCATGAAAATTCTATGAAATCATAAATTTTTATCAGTAATATATACAAGTGTTAAAAATATGATGAACCTTATGGAAATCAACAATCATTTTCTAATGTTTATGCCAGTATATGTAATATTCTGGTGGCAACGCTCATATTCATTAGAAATAATATGTTGATAACACTTACAAGTGTGAATTTGATTGCTTCATTGTTGACAAGTCATCAATAACACTTGAAAAGTTTTACCGGAGTTATTTGTAATACTGAGTATTATGTGTAGTGATATATGACCAATTAAATTGTAGATATAATTTTATGTTATGCACGATTAAAATAACATTGTTTACAACATTACACATTAAACCTCTATATCCATTAATTCAACAACTGACCATGTGCGTAGCATGAGTCACACACTAGCGCTGATATCTACATATAAATGGATTTAATTGTGTATTTTAATGACTGCGCGATTAAACTAGATATTCATGTATGAAACTTAAAGTGTTTTTACGCAAACTGCTTCTTTTAATGAACGTTATATCAACCAAACAACAAATTCTTGTGCTTCAAACAAGGCTACTCCAACCGTTTTTCAATCAATACCCTATTCCCTCGACATAACATCATGAACTTCCATTATAATACCCACTATAAATAAGCTCCAACTTTTTCACTCCTGCACCCACAATCTTTCTCTTTTTGCTAATTGTTAACCCATCAAAGTCTACCTCCCTCCGTGTGCATAGCACGGGTTCTAGCCTAGTTATTGATTAAAAGTCCAAATTCCTTTATTTCTAAATAAAGGTTTTATTAGATAATAAATCTGGATTCCCCGAAGGATTTATACATTTCCAAAATGTGATATTTTCTTTTCGAAATCCTTTTAAATCATTTATTATGATTTATCATAATTTTTCCATATTCTTAAGAATTTTTATATTAATTATTCCACATTTAAATATTTAAATCATTAAAATAACATAATTCTTCAAAAAACATTATTAAAGTCTCAAAGTTGTGACGCCTATTATAGAAATAAATAAGAACATTGAAATAGTAATAATGCAAATTTGAGTCTGTTTGCTATGCAAACGCAACTTCAATTACTATTCAACGTAAAATCGATTTACTATTCATTTCAACATTTGACAAGCCACAACTTGTTCTTAACTTGTTCGAAACCAGTGCGTTCTTTTGCAAAAGTTCATTATTATGAACTCAATTTCATTTTCAAAAGAGCTTAAATTCAAACTTTTATTTCCTCCGATTATTTTATTATTAAACTAATAATTTAAAGTCCAATTTCTGGAATGAGACTCATTCAACTCCTGTATAACCCGAGAATTTAGGTATATACAAACATTCAATAAACATAAACAAGATGTCATGTGTCTAGCGAGTTGTAACCAAACTCATTAGTTATTTAAGATCAGATGTCGGTGTCATAATTGTGTTCTATTTTATTAATTAACAACCAAACAGTATTCATATCTAATCCCAATACAACCAATCCAGCCACTAAACATTCGAACCAAAATATCCAAACATGGATATCTCAAACCAATAATATTCACACATGAATAGTGCTTAAGTAATAATCACAAAAGATGATTTCATGTCCATTGGCAAAGGTTTCACACATATACACATTCATGAGACCAGGATCTCTAACTTTCAAATGAATCCAAACGTAAAGAATGTTTCTTTATGTGTTTAACCAAATTTAGATCACGATTTACTTTCCTAACCTTCACCAACCCAACCTGTATTATCAACGAACTTTGCTAATCAAAAAAAAATTAGGAATTAGCTTACTAACTTTCAAAATTAGGCTCATAACCTAAACATGGTGACATATATACTACATAAGGGTGTTAAGGAACTAAACTCAATCCTAATCCATGAAGATTTCATCACAAAATCCCTTTAGATTTCTTTGAGACATTTCAACAAAAATGTTGCATGCATGTTTTAAATCAAGCTTAAAAGCCCTTTTTATAAATTTATTTCCCAAACAAACTTCATCTTTGCGTATGGTTACACATGAAGGTCAAAACCTTAGGGGTTCGTCATCCTTTACCACATCAAATTATTTATTAACAAACCAACAACAACCAACCAAAGCATGTATATACCTAATATTCTATAAATGTGAGATTTTGTGAACTAAACTAAAGAGCTTCATCCCCAAACCTAATAAGATGTCATTTCTACTTCATGAATTTACTTAATATATTTTTTTAGGCGTTTCATCGAACACCTTATGTGCGTATAGGTTATCCTTTTCCGACTTTTAAATTTCTCACTAAAAACCCATTAACATAGATATATAATCACTAATTAAACTCTTTAAAGTATAGTTTCCTTACCCCGTGACGTCCTAGCTCTCGTTATAAGGTCGGATGCTCCTTGATCCAATTTTTTTCTCCGATTTTTATGAAATCCGAAATTTTCTTGGCCAAACCTGAAATTTTCGGCTGCTCTTAGGCTTCTAAATCCTTCTCTAAGTTGACTCGTTCTCACGATTCAAACGCCTCCAAGAATGCGCGATTTCGTCTCCATATGAGAAAGTTATGGTTGTTTAAAGATTAGGGTGTGTGATTTTCAGCCGGAGGTGTAAATAGTTTGGATAGATCGACGGATCGGCCTCAGATCTATGTAGATCCAAGATTTTTAAGGAGAGGGGAGCTCTGGTTGGAACTAAGGTGATGCGGTGGGGATGGTGGCGGAGCATTCGTCCATGGAGAAAGAAGGAGGAGGAAGAAGAGAAGTGAAGGAGTTTGATTTTCTCCTTTCTTTTCTTTTAATCAGCCATGGCTGGCCTGTTTGGGAAGAAGGAGAGAATGAGGATAAGGATGGAGATGGAAGAAGAGATAAGGAAGCGGAGGGGGTATATATATAGGCACAGGTGACGCAGATCGCTAAAGAAAACCACATGTGTGTTTTCTCAGCTCCGTTCGGACGTTAATTTGACTTACTTCTTGATATCTCATTCAAAATGTTTTTCCACTATATTGTTTAATTTTTCTTGCTCTTCAATAATACATAAAAATATTCTAAATTCTAATTCGTTTGAATGTACAAATAATTTAAATTCGATTCAAAATAGTGTTTTCTGCCTATCTTAATACCTAGAACTCAGAATTGGACCCAACGAAAAGTGTATCCACCTAACTACCCCTATTTCGGACTCAATGGAATAGGTTTCAAAGAGTAATTCAACCATGTAGATAGGTTAATTCAAAAACAAGTTATTTTTAGTTCAAATTTCACTCCTTTTGTCACGTTTTCCTATCGCATAGTCACATACTGACACAAATTAATTTGAAACTTCACATAGTGCTATATTTTGACGTAACGGATCCAAAAAAAATAAAGTTGTCGAAATCTGAGACTTTTGAAAAAATGCATATTTTTAAGGTAACCAAAATATTGCGTTTTTATTGGTTTTCAACTGATACTTATTAATCACCAATTTTAAAAAACCCAATAATCTCATTTTTACTTTATAAACACATAATTCAACTTTAAACTTATTTTAAATTTCTTTTGGGTTCAAGTCACTTATCCAAATCATTTATAATCCTTTCATACTCATTTAAAATCACTTTTTTAATTGACCGAAAATCCTGGTTGTTACATTACCTCTTGGGAGTTTAATTCGAGTGGTTTACGAATAACAAGTCATTGAATTATCTTTTCTCCTAAAAGGATTTGAATCTTTGACAGCAGCGATTTGGAAGCGATGTTTTCAAAATGGAAGCACCTCGAGTACTTGGCAGGATTTGATTTCAAACCACAGTGTGAATTGGAACCTGAGACCTACTTTAATTGAAATGATTGGCGAGGTCCAGAAGCGTGATGCAAAGCTTGTCGAGATTATCCATAAGTTGGAACTAGAGGATTAAGAGTTCAAGGTTGATCGAGAAGATTGGCTTCGAAAGGAAGGACGACTGGTTGTTCCTGATATCAACGAATTGAGGGATGAGCTTCTAAGGGAATGCCTTCACTCAAAGTTGACGATTCATCTCGGTGGTAATAAGATGTATCAAAGACATGAAGCGAGTCTACTACTGGGAAGCTCCGAAAAAGGATGTTGGAAAGTTCATTTCCAAGTGTATGAGCTGTCAGTTGGTGAAAGCTGAACAAAAGAAGGTAAGTGAATTGCTTCAGTCATAGGAAGTTCCTACATCGAAATGGGAGCAAATATCGATGCACTTCCTAGAGCCAGGACAAGAAACAGAAGAATTTGGGTCATCGTGAATCGCTTGACCAAAAGTGCAAGGTTTATTCTTGTCAAATCGACTAGGACAACATCGAAGTTGGCTGAGCTTTATATAAAATGGATAGTTCAATTCCATGGTATCCCAAAGAGTATAGTCAGTGATCGAGATCCATTGTTCACGACTGGATTTTGGAAGAGTCTTCACGAGACTTTGGGAACCGAGTTGTGTTTGAGTACGGCTTATCATCTCTAAACCGATGGTCAAACCGAGAGGGTTAACCGAGTTTTGGAAGAACATCTGAAGTCTTGTGTATTGGACTTCGGAGGATCATCGAAAGACCATCTACATTTATTTGAGTTTGCGTAT
This sequence comes from Allium sativum, assembly GCA_030737875.1. NCBI lineage: Eukaryota > Viridiplantae > Streptophyta > Magnoliopsida > Asparagales > Amaryllidaceae > Allium > Allium sativum. The sequence continues at coordinate 588,009,738 of CM060916.1, forward strand.
AATAACAATTACCAGTCGGGCATTGGGATGGCATTATACGGGGCGTTGTGTGGAGGACCTTGTAAGTCTCTGGCCTGTTGGTTAGAGAATGGAGATAAATTGATACTTAGGTATGAGATGATAAGAGAAACATCGAATTCTATCAAGATCGTTCAGCAACGAATGAAGGCCACCTAAGACCATTATAAGAGTTATGACGATAAACGTTGAAAAGATTTGGAATTCGACGTTGGTTACATGGTTTTCGTGAAGATTTAGCCATTAAAGCATGTTATTCGATTCGGAAGTAAAGGAAAGTTGGCTCCAAGGTTTGTTGGACCATTTCCGATAGTCGAGCGGATTGGAAAGCTCGCGTATATATTGGATTTACCTAAGAAGATGTTGAGTGTGCACATTGTTTTACATGTGTCGTTCCTAGAGAAGTGTGTGCATGATGCGAATGTGGTGGTATCCGCGGAACGGTATGAAGACCTAAAAGTCGAGACTGTAGTTACGAAACCTCGTAAGCCGCTTCGCGTTGTGGGGAATGACACGAAACATCTTTAGAGGAAGACTGTTAAGTTAGTCAAGGTGCAATGAAGTGAGAATGATGACGAATGTATGCGTGGAAGATAAGAGAGAGTAAGAAGATGACCCATCCAGAATTCTTCGTCGGTATGACCCATTAATGTCGTCTCATCTTACATCATTGTAGCTTGTACTATCGTTGTTAGAATTCCGCGTGCTAGGATAAGTCTGTGGATGCATGGCTTGATAGATGCTAGTTTGGATGATAAATTGGCTGCAAATGGTTAATAGGCATGCAGAATTGTTTTGGTTGCTTGTGTTTGCTTGGGATTTCAGGGACGAAATTCCTAAAGGGAGGAGAATGTAACAACCCGCATTTTATGTATCGGAGGATCGTAAAAAAATTTAATTTAATTCCCTGAGGATTGGATCATTCTTATATTTTGATATGTTGGTTATGGGGATATGAGACATGTCCATAATTTTTACCGATTTTATTTGTGACTATTTTGCCCCTGTCAGTCTTGTACCGGGCATAACTTTTGACTGGGATCGAATTAGGTGTTGAGGTCGGTTTCATTGAAAAGGAAATTGTTTTAAAGTGGTCATATTAAAGATTTGGTTTAGCGGTTTGGGAGGAATCGTTGTTTTTGTGTTTCAAAATTTATGTTCAAGTTTTAAGAGCCATTGATGGTCTGATTTGAGGAGGCCCATCAGTGGGCTGGTGGGAGATTACAACTGGGGGGTTAGAGGCATGGAGAATAGATTACTTTCTTCATTCTCTCATTTTGGTTGAGCTCGTGATCCTCCTTACTCAATCAAATACACCTTTCCACCATTATAATTCTAGATCTACATAAGAGAATTGAAGATCTACGTTGTTTGAAGCTAGATCTGCGCCAACTGAAGAGAGATCGCTTCAAATCAAGAGGTTTGAAGCATATTCTTCACTGTCCGGATTGAGAATTTAGTGATTTCAAGTAAGTTCAAAGAGTTGGTGAGTGATATGCATTTCTCACACGGATTCAATCAAGTATATGGGTTGTTTGATCATAATCTCATCACCTTAAGTTGTTTTCACCTAGATCTACATCATGGTAAATATATTTTCATTTGAATCACTATAGGATCTACTCTAGCAACTTAAAACTGGTAATTCTTATGTCAATTCATAAGATTATGCAAGTCAGATCGATTGTTTTACTTTGTGCATTGATTTATCATGGTTTTGGTAAATTTTATATGATTATTGGTGAATAATTGTCGTTTCGATATTGTTGATGATCTCATAAAGTTTTGATTATTGAATTGGATGATTTGGATGACTTGTTTGCATCGATGTTGTCATTTGGTGATGATCTGGTCAAGTTTGGAGCGATTTTGGTCAGATCTGGAGTTGGTCGTTTTTCTTAGGTCGTTGATGACGTGGCATGAAGTTCAGGTTTTTTGGCTAGTACTCCAAGAAATGAAGCTTAGGTCGTTGGTGCATAGGTCGGGTCATTGAAGAGCATGGGTCGTTCGTGTTCATAAAGCATGGGTCGTAAGAAACAAGTTGAAGCTTCGAGTCGTTCGAAGATAGGTCAGGTTGTAGGAGCTTCTCTGGAATAGGGTAGTTGGTCTTCTGGATAAAGCCAGATCATTAGGTGACCCAGGAAGTTACGTCGTCGATGACTCAAAAAGTCAGGTCGTTGGATGACCCAAGAACTTATGTCGTGGGTGACCCATAAAGTCAAGTCGTTGGGTGACCCAGGAAGTTAGGCGGTTGGTGACCCATAAAGTCGGGTCGTTGGGTGACCTATGAAGTTAGGTCATTGGTGACACATAAAGTTGGGTCGTTGGGTGACCTGATGAGTCGGGCTGAAACACTATGAATCGAATATTGACCAAATGATATATATTTTTAGCTTGATGGTGGTTGTGACTTCGAAGTGAATTCAATGGGGAATGTCGAAGTGATGTAATGTGTTCATTGATCGTCGTAATGCAACGAAAGTGAAGACGACTCCAGAGGGGTGAGTTCGTGGATAATGGTTGCTTGGGTATTGAATTTGAGCTTATGAACAGTCATCAGGCTAGATGGCTAGAGATATCGAAGGCTGAGAAATTATCGTTGTTGTAGATTCTAGCGGATTCAAAGCAAGGGTATAATGGGACGCCCAAAAGACTAGAATTAACTGGTCGAGTACCATGGGCAGCTTGACGGGCCTAGATACATTTCGTCGTACGGTGTATGGAATTTTTCTAGAACCGGGGTTACCATTAGCCCTCGACAATTGAGGGCAAATTGTTTAGCCGGTCATACGATTAACGATGGTTTCAAAGCGGATTGGCGGTGATAGCCAGAGTCATAGATGATGGTTGTTTTGCTTGTATCATCTTGTGTAAATTATTCGATGTCGGAGGATATATTTCTTGGGTGCTTGTCTGATGTTGGTTTAGGCCTTTGGGGCTTGTGCTTGAGAGATGTCGAAATCGATTAAGATGGTCTATACTTGATAATTGATTGTTATGGATGTATTATTATTTCTAAATTCTTGTTTTGTAAAGGCTATCACTGTCGGATGTGGGGAAGATGAGTTTGGATTTCTCCTCTAGTGTTTAGGTTAGATTGATTGGTTAATCTACCTATTCACATATACTTTGTTGATGATGTCAGATAATTGTTTTATCGCTCATTAAGACTGTTGTTTGACTCAAGGTTTTATGTTTCCTCTTATTACCTTGGTTTGTTCATCCGATTTTTGGATGGGCAGACTGAGTAGCAAGCGGCAGGTGATAGATCTTGATGGGGACGATGTTGCTGTGCGATGACGAGCTGGAGGCTGATGTATTATTTTCTACTATCTAGTATATGTTGTTTTCGTTGTTGGATGTTTCTCTGAGTGCTTGTAGTGAGGCTTACTGTACATACTCTTCTAGTGTTTTCCAAGGTTGTAATGGATATTTTAATGGAGTTTTGAAAGGGTTTAAGATTCTACTTCATTATATTTTATGTGTGAATTTGGTCAGAGCTTTGGGTGCGCGAACATGTATAGATCAGACAACTTCATTGTATGGATCGGGCAAAAGATCAGACCATGGATTGGGCACAAAAATTTTAGAGTTGCACATGTGAAAATGGTTGATTTGACAAGTATCTCGATGGATCAGACAAAAATTGTTTAATTTGGCAAATGTTGTGGCAGGGCATGGATCGGGCGGAAGTCAAATCATGTATCAAGCGCCAAAGTCATGGTGTTGCATATATCAAAACGATGGATCGGGGAGAGTTCAATGTGATGGATTGGACAGTTTTATTTAGGTTGGAGCAGCTGAATTTAGTAGCGCTTGGCAAATGCTGTAGCAGGACATGGATCAGACAAAAGCCATTTTCCCTGGCAACGTGTCGCACACGGTGAAATTAGTGATTAGCCAAGGCACGCATCGGATGATCAACCACATTTCATGGATCGGGCAGACTCCTCTATGGATTGATCGGGCTGAAATTAACAATGCTTCACAAATGTTGTGAAAAGGGGATGGTCGACCACTTTTTGGAGCATGGATCAGGCACTAAAAAATGTGTGTTGCGCATGTGATTCTGAGCAGTTTTGATGGATCGGGCAGCAGGTCGATCCAGAATGGAATGCGCAGATTTATTTGCATTTCCAAGACACTGTAAAATGCAATTTAAACACTGTGCTTGGCTTTTCATAGCAAAAAGGATGGAAACGCTATGAAATGTAATATCGACCAAACGATGCATATTTTTTGGTCGATGATGGTCCTGGGTTCAACACAAATTCAAGGAGGAATGTTCGAAGTGTTTTAAAATGTTTGTTGATTGATGAAATGCAACGAATGTGAAGACGATTCAAAGACGTTGAGTTTGTGGATAATGGGTGCTCGAGAAGGCGCTTGAGCCATGGATAGTCGCCGACGATGACGACAAGAGTTATGGCGGCTAAGGAATTATCGTTGTCATAGGTTCTAGCGAACTCAAAGCAGGGGTATAATAGGAACGTCTAAAAGACCGGTTCAACGGTCGAGTACCCTGAGCAGTCATGACAAGCCTAGAGATGCGAGTCACGATGGCGTATGGAGTTTTTGCTAGAACTAGAGTTTACTACACTACACCAAAAATGATAATTAGGCAGTGCTCATGGCCATATCTGAATCTTCCAGAATCGATCTACTAAGAGGCTGATTCAGAGCGAAGTTATTTCTATGCACCCAAACAAGTTATTGAAATCGAGAAGCTATTGGAATTGAGCAGCGATCTTGGAATCATCAGCTATCATAGAATCGAGCAGAGGGCTACGGTGAAGGAAATAAGGCTAGGGTTCTGGAAGAGGGAAACAAAAATAATTGGGAAAGAATTAACTACGAAATGGGCGGCCTATGAAAAATGTAAGGGTTGATGGAAAAGAGAAAAATACGATGTGGTTTTGATACGGGTGAAGCGCGTATCGGATGAAGCAATCTGAATGTTCGAAAATATACGGTTAGATTTTAAAGATTAGGGAGGTGTGGATTGGAAGAGCTATAACAAATGAAATGGTTTAAAGCCGTATCAAATTTGATACGACTTAAAGCTGTATCAAATCTCTATATCCTGGTGTGTCAATTTTGTTGTTTTTGTGTAGTGCCATTTGCCCTTGATAGATAGCGTGATGTTGAGTCGGTCATACGATTAACGTTGCTTTCAAAGCAGGATTGGAGGTGATAGCCAAAGTGACGGTTAGTAATTGTTTTACTTGTATCGTCTTGTGTAGATTATTCGACATCCAAGGAGACATCTCTTGGGTGCTTGTCTGATGTTGGTTTAGGCCTTCTGAGCTTATGGTTGAGAGATGCCGATATCGATTAGTGTGGTCTACGCTTGATAACTGGTTGCTAAGAACGTACTGTTTGTTTCTACTTGATTGTTGTAAAGGCTACCACTGTCTGATGTGGGCGGGATAGGTTTGGGTTCTTCTCTGCTGATGTTGGTAGATTAGTTGATTAATCTGCCTATACTCATATACTTTATTGATGATGTTAGATAGCTGTTTAATCGCACATTAAGACTATTGTCTGACTCAAGGTTTTATGTTTTCTCTTGTTACCTTGGTTTGTTTATCCATTGTTTGGATGGGCAGACTGAGTAGTAGGTGACGTGTAGTTGATCTTGATGAGGACGATGCTGCTGACCGACGACGAGCTGAAGGCTTATGTATTAGTTTCCTATTGCCTACTATATGATGTCTTTCTGTTGTTATGCTTGATGTATTCTTTGAGTGACTTGTAGTAAGGCATATTGTACAGAATTTGATGTTGTATCCAGTTGATGTTTTGGATAGTTCATGACGATATGAAAAATTCTGCCTAATTCTGCTTCAATATTATTTCTAGTTGTATATGTTCTATTATATTTACTACACCATATATGCAAATTAGGTTGTGTTTTGGGCTGTATTTAATGCACTTAGGCACAGCTATAAGTCATATCAAAAAATGGTGAGTTTAAATATTAGATACGCCCATAAGCCATATCAAAATCAGAATTAGATACGGCAGTAGGCCGTATCTAAAGTTTAAATAGATATGGCTGCAAACTGTATTTCAATGCAATGGCTTTAAGCTGTATCTAAATTATTACTATGTATCTAAATTATTACTAGATAAGAATATAAACCATATCTAAATTATCTATAGATACAAATATATACAAAAGGCTGGTAAATATCATACAAACTCTATTTAAAAATTATAACAGCAAACGAAACAATTGTACGAAATATTTCATTACATTACAACATATAATGATACATGCTATTTCATTACATTACAATAAAGAAGATACGTGCTATTTATTACATTATAATAAAGAAGATACATAATGTTTCATTACATTACAAAAGAAGATACATATTGTTTCATAATTACATCATAATAAAGAAGGTAAACTCGATATTTTAGCAACTTCGGCGACCGCTCTCCGCTTTTCAACTTCGGCGATTGACCACTTTGATCTGCAACTAATCTATTCACCAAGATGAAGGTTTAAATTTATGGTTAAGAATTTACTGGGTGATCAACAAGATGGATGCATTCAAGCTCACGCACCTGGTTCAGGCATTCATACTAACTTATGCATTTAACTAAGCTCTAAGACTAGCAAATAAGATAATATATCAAGTGTCATATGCTGCTTCACTAGATCTAGGAAAAAGCATTTGACATTTGAAATTATCCCCTTTGCTAGTCTTGGCGCTTAGTTAAATGCAAAAGTTAGGATAAATATCTGAACCGGCAGCGTGAGCCAAAGTGTTACCACCTGGTGAATCACCCAGTAATTCTTAACCAAAGAGTTAAAGCCTTCAGCTTTGGTGAGGCTTCGCTGATGATCACCAAGTAAATTCTTAATCAGAATAGACATGCATCATCTTCGTCTATACTTGCAACCTAATTTGCATTAGAACAATAACGAGTCATAATATACATATACAACACACACATATATTGCACACACATATATATACACATGATCAAGGTCAAGAGCACATGATCAAGGCTAGTGACAACATGCAATAGCCCAACTAAAGTTTCAAATGCAAGGCACCACACTCAAGTGATCAAGTCAAAGTAATAGAGAACCAAAACAACACATGCAAGCTGCCACAAAATTGGCATAACAAGAGCAACATATAAATGAAGCAATACTGTGCACATATACAAGGCTATGCATAACAATAGACACAACATGCCACAATGCCACGGCACAACAGAAAATGGTGCGGCAATGCCAAGTACAATAGGAAAAAGGTGATTCAAGACCAAGGACAATGGCTAAGCATGCACACGACAACAGTGTTGACACATGCACAAGCCATCAAATAGCCAACTACCAACGGTTCAGGTTCAAGAACATAAAGCATGTACAGAAACAGTGTTGGACACTTTCAAAACAGAATGACCAACATAACCATTCAACACGAGTGCACAAGGCCATGGAAACATCAAATAACAATGGTGCATGACCAGTTAGTAGCATGTTCATATGCAAGAAAAATGATCATGACAGCACAATATGGTAAAAGCGAGGAGCAGGTGCAATACCGACCACAAACAACCAAGCAAAAGCTTAAGAACCCAAGTGCAAAATGCCATATTAGTATACAAGTGTACTAGTAAACAAAGAGAATGGAGATACATCATTGATCATCCCAAGTTACTCTTGGTCAAGGACAAAATGTACAAGACCATGAACAAGGCACATAGCTTAAGGAACAACAAAACAGTAGACAGTCAACACGCATGTACAAGATGACAGGTCAGACCAGCCATTGCATACAAACCAGCCGCCAATGACATTGAACACAAGAAGGCCAGGTTCAAATGCTAACATAGACACATGAATAATTCAAGTGACTGTGCATGAACACAGGGTTGATCAAGCTGGTATAAAGTTTCCAACATCATTATAATTAGTGTAAATGGCACAACACAAGTAAAAGTGCACAACATAGCAGCTATCAGACCAAAAAGTGGTCCTAACACCCAAACAAGTGATAATTCTAAATAAAACAAAAAGAAAAACAATGAGAACACCAGATTTATAGTGGTTCGGCATTAAAAAGCCTACGTCCACTTTATACGTCCTTGATTGATGATTCAAATATGAATACAATGTCGATTATCACTCAATCTCACTTATACAATTGATGATCTCTCTTAATTTTGATGAAATATACTCCAAAAGTTTGGATATAGTGTGAATAAAGCAAAGAAATTCGGTTGTTAAGAAGTTTGAGCCAATAATTTGCCAAAAAGATCCATTAAATGAAGTGTTTTGGGGGTATTTATAGGTTGTAAACCCATCTGGTTCGGGTGTCGCGTGGGGTCCATCATGCACGTTTCGGGTTCGGAGGTCTTATGATGATGACAACACACTAGAAGACATAGGATAGTGGAATGTAACCGCCCCGAGTTTATAGGAATTATGGGATGTAACCGTCGTAGTATCTGCTTTCGGATCAGATCATACAGTTGGATGGTGGTTCGAATTGGATGTGTATAGACCGAACCAATCCGGAAGTATTTCCTGAAGCTAGCTCATTGGTTAGCTCGTGTAGAAGGGAAGTGGTTCAGGTTGGGGGCTCCGAACCGATCTGAATATGCTACCTCCCTTCATCTTTCTAGCTCATGTGTTACAAGTTGAAGGGGCTCGGTTCGAGGGATCCGAACCGACCTGGAGGACCTTCTACTATGTCGTATATACTAGAATACACTCCTTGAATAATTCTTTGACTCTGCTTAGCCTAACCACGAAGTAGTCTAACATTTTGCCCCCTCAAAGATGCATTTATTGAAAATAAGGCGTGCTTTGATATAATCAACTTGTTTACTTCTAAATTAGTGCCAACTAATAGTCATGTCTTTTGGTTGAGCTGCGATGCTTCATAAGGTTGCATCTTTTAACATATCTGGAATGCCTATAAATACATCATGAGATCATGAACCATCTACTTCTTTTGCTTCCAAAAGCTTCAATATTTCTTCCAAGGCCCAAACAATTTTCAAGTATTCTTTCTGACGTATGCATGTGTGAATTTTAGCACCTTTTAATATTCCCTTACTTCTCCTCCATATATTGAGTCATATCATTAAATTAGGAACTCTACTTCGGTTCAGATCGGACTAATTCGATTCGCCTTGTATTCGAATCATCGTCGCACTACTGGGCTAAAAGTCCTTGAATTTTTTTGGATCATTAGCTGATCGGATCGATCTGGGCCATCTAATCAATCAAAATTCAAAGGGACTTCCTCTTCACATATAAATTCTCACACACTCTCTCTCTTCATTCTTCACTTTTTGTCGTTGCCCTTCTCACTTACCAAGAACCCTAATTTTTGAATCATGGAGAAAACTTCCTAATTCTCGAAATAAACTTATAGGTGGAGTTTCAATCGTTGTTTTGTTTAGTTTTTCATTGATTTAAGCTTGAATTTAAAGTAAACTTAGGCGATTTTGCTTGATATAATGCCCAAGTCGACGCTGATGCTTTTCTACTTGCTGCCATCATCGTTGTTGGTCTTGTGGTCACCTCGAGGCGGTAGTGGAGGCAGCATAAGTTGACGTCAAGGTCGTTGATTCATACATGCCCCATCAAAAACGAGTGTATGAGAACATTGGGTTCGTTGTTCTTGGATGAGCGGGAGAGAGGAAGAAAAAGACACACTTGGGAGAATGGGATCGGTCTGGGGCGGAGCGGATGACCTCAGAGTGATCGGGATAGAGCATGCATCTTCAGTTCAGATCGGAGGAGATGATATCGATTGGAGTCTTAAAACTACCTAAGTGGAGAAACAAGGTTTCGAGATGCTGGTGCGGTTTGGTTTGGTTTCAACTGATCCGAATGAAATTGTCTTCCGAAAGTTCTGCCCGACATGGTTCTGTTTGTCATTCATTTACGAACCGACCCTAAGCTCTAATGCCCAAGTTTCTAAACCGATCTGACACTTCAGTATACATATCTTCAAATGAATCATGTTATCTCATCCAGACTACCGGCTCGATCCGAATTGCTATAGCCTCACAAGACCCGATCCGAACCGGATGTATTTATCTTTTCCTCCAACCCAGACCTATGGATTTGCATATAAACTCCTGAACCGAACCATTGATAAAGACTTGGACCCCCGAACCAGTCTGAATATCTTTCATGCGGGACATATGCATGACCTGTAAATACATTGACAAAAACAAAGCATGATTGCAAACTTGTCTACAGTTAGGATAGAGCCTTCTGAAATGAACCTTCTGGAATTAATGAACATATAACTACTTTCCGCATTGCTTTACTTCTTGCTAATCTTGTATTCTCTGATTTCAGTGTTGTATACATTTGCATAATTTAGCACACATACACACATGGGGGGCACAGCCATCTATAATCTGATCTCTATTATCTTTTGGATAGTTTGGCAGTTATGACTAGGAGATGTTCGACTAGGCTAGCAGAGAGAAAAGAAGCCGTAGGATCATCTGAAAATCCTATCATTGAAGACATATCTTCTACTTCGGACCCAGATTGGGATAGCATGGGTTCAGACTGTAAAGCAGAAATATATGAAAGTGCAACATCACCCGGAGGTGATGTTTCTATGGATGAAGAGGAGGAAGGAGTAGGAGACAGTCGCGCTCCCGATGAATTCGCAAATGCCTTTGTCCTAGAGTCTCCTGGCGACTCCTTCGCATCAACAATTGACAATGCCAAACTTGTGCGAATATGTTTAAATCATGGAATTCTTTGAAAGGACACTGAGTTGCCCACTGAAACGGACCGGCCTCATAATCCACCCGAAGGGTATATGGCGATCAGTATGCTAATGTGCCTTGCTGGGACCATGCCTCCATTCCCGCCGTTCGTCGTTGATTTTCTGAGACGAATGCACATCGCTCCGATGCAGCTCCAACCCAACTCCTATGCTTATTTGTACACCTTATGTATTGCTTATAGGGAAATTTTGGGTACAGAGCTAACTTTCGAAGATGTTTGTTTCTTCTACAATTTAAAGAATCGGTCCCAGGATACCCCGTCCTTTGTATATTTTGAATCGGTGCCAAAGAGGAATGTAACACCCCGTGTTTTCTATAAACATTATAGTAACGAATTAAATAATACTTAATTTCAAATGTGATAATTAAGGGAAATGGGTTATGCCATTGCGTTCGTCTCGAAATTCTGCTTGGAATAGAGTCCAAGTTTTCTAAAATCGGACTTCATATGAAGAAGTTATGGCCCTCAGAACTTTCAGAAATATATATAAAACAATTCAGAAAATTAAATAAATATGCTTGAATCGATGGTAGGGTTAAGTTAATTAAGGTAACACTTAACCAATACACCATGTTAATTAGACAAGTAGGTGAGGTTAAGTAAATTTAGAACACTTAATCGTCATAACATGTTAATTAGACAAGTGGGTGAGGTTAAGTAAATTTAGAACACTTAACCTTTATAACATGTTAATTAGACAAGTGGGAGAGGTTAAGTAAATTTAGAACACTTAACCATTATAACATGTTAATTATACAAGTGGATGAGGTTAAGTAAATTTAGAACACTTAACCGTTATAACATGTTAATTAGACAAGTGGGTGAAGCTAAGTAAATTTAGAACACTTAACCATTATAACATGTTAATTAGACAAGTGGGAGAGGTTAAGTAAATTTAGAAACACTTAACCAATATAACAAGATGAAAGACTAGGGTTAAGTTAATAGGAAACACTTAACCAGTATAGCATGATGAATGGGTAGGGTTAAGTAATAAGAAACACTTAACCAATATAACTTGATTTATGGAAAGGTTAAATTAAAATAAGAGGGAAACACTTAACCAATATAACTTGATATGTGGTAGGGTTAAGTTAACACAAGAAGGCTACACTTAACCACAACAATATGACATGTAGGTGGGTTAAGTTAACTTGAATTGATTGATGACACGTAACCGATACAACAAGATGAATACGTGGGGTTAAGTTAACAAGAAACACTTGACCAACATAACTTGATGAACGAACGGGGTTAAGTTAATAGGAAACACTTAATTGATCCAACCTGATAAGTAAGGAGGGTCAAGTTAATAAGAAACGCTTAACCAACATGACATGATGAATGAGTAGGTTAAGTTAAAATGAACGGACAACACTTAACCAATATGACGTAATGTGCGGGAGGGTTAAGTACATATCGGGTTGGTGGGTAATATTAGTATATATAGTCCTACAAACTTAACCATTAAATAAACATGCTTGAATCAGTGGAAGGGTTAAGTACATATCAGGTTGGTGGGTAATATTAGTAGATATAGGCCCATAGAACTTAACCATTAAATAAACATGCTTGAATCAGTGGAAGGGTTAAGTACATATCGGGTTGGTGGGTAATATTAGTAGATATAGGCCCACAAAACTTAACCATTAAATAAACATGCTTGAATCAACGGGAAGGTTAAGTACATGTCGAGTTGGTGGGTAATATTAGCACATATAGGCCCACAAACTTAACCGTTAAATAAACATGCTTGAATCGATGGGAGGGTTAAGTACACCTCGTGTAGGTGGGTAATATTAGCACATATGGGCCCACAAACTTAACCGTTAAATAAACATGCTTGAATCGATGGAAGGGTTAAGTACATCTCGTGTTGGTGGGTAATATTAGCACATATAGGCCCACAAACTTAACCATTAAATAAACATGCTTGAAGCGATGGGAGGGTTAAGTACATCTCATGTAGGTGGGTAATATTAGCACATATAGGCCCAAAAACTTAACCATTAAATAAAAACGCTTGAATCGATGGGAGGGTTAAGTACATCTTATATAGGTAGGTAATATTTGTATATATAGGCCCACAAACTTAACTAATAAGGAAACCCTAGTAACGGGGACCCATTTCAGCAGTAACCCACATAGATGTATCAAGGTACCTCGAAACTAGGCAGGGTGGGGCACGATTACTGGGCTGATTATAAGCAGTCAAAATAGCGGTAGGGGGTACGTCAATGTAGGTTCCGACGTTTTACGAGCGCGTACGTATTCCGGAGTGGGAAAAAGCAGGCATTGGGTACTAGTAGTCATACACTGTGCATCTTGAATCGTGTGGGGTCGCTATCATAAGGATTGATACACCTTAGAGTGGGACCAACACAGGGTATCTACACGCAAAAGAGGGTCGAATAACACAGACACATGGAACATGAATACAAGTAAGGGAGCCGATCGATGGGGTAGTAAGGGTACATCTTACATCTTCATGGCAATTAGGCTGATTGAGGTAAGACCCTCATACTAGATGTACACCTGAAGGCTACCACAATTGCGGGGATCGGGATCACGTTGTAATATTATCATTTTGTACAGAGTACTGGTTGGGATACTAGTTAGGCGGTGCAGAGATAGATATAAAAATTAGAATAACTAGGTAGTAGCGAAGCAGAGAAAGAGTAGGAGCGCATTCAGTTTACCTTGCACTTATCTTGTCTTTAGTTATCTTGTTTTTATGGTATTGTCCTATTTTCAGTTTATTCATGTCATGATACTTTATCTTGTTTGCATGCTGAAAGATCAATGGACTTACCAGACTTATGTTTGACCTAGTTTGTTTTTCGCCTCTTTTCTTCCGTTCCCCCCATAAGGTAGTCAGGGAGAGAATAGCTCAGCCTAGCTATAACGACCAGAAATCCCCCTTATGGGAAATCGCGGATTGTACTGAGGAAAAGACGAATCAGAACACAAACAGAAGAACATTTCATTGTCAATTACAACAATTCCATCAGAATACAAGAATATTACAGAGTATGAATGAATAAAATATATTTGATAATTATCAGAGGTTACAATACATTACATAGCAGAGGAAAATAATACAATACACAACTGAAAGAGATATATGGATACAGAGCTTTCCGGATATCGTTCCAGCTGTAAATCAGGATCCTGTGAATATAAATCTAAAATAAGGGCACCCAGAGTTTAGGTTAAAACAATAAACTCCAGGTCAGTCATGAGACTGGTGTGAGAACTAGAACAGTTATTTAAAGCTTTACTTTAAATCAGATATATCAAGGGACCACGCCGTATAACACGGAACGGGATTCCTCCCAAGAATAATGGTGCACATAACAAAACAGCGCAATGCTTTTTGAAAAAATGAAGATATTATAAGACCCAGGTCCCGTCACACAATGCAACACAAGCCGGAGGATAGGGTTTTTCCCATATAATAGCCAAACATGCTTGGTACGTCAAAAACAAATCATTTGATACTATTATAAGTGTATAGTGTCAAAACAATTTCAATCATAAATATCAATCATAGACGGCATGGGTACCATATATCATGTCGCCATACTAGGATCTATAATCAAAACAGCAAATGTCACGTATTGGAAGTTGGGGTTCCATCTGCGAACCGAGGCAAAAGATAGTCCTCTACCGAATTCGAGACAATCTAGCCTATGTCTCAGGCAAGTACTCAGTCAAGCCTTTGGATCGTCAGGGCCGGTCCACCGATGTGGATTGAAATGCCTGAACACTGCGTTTCCCCGCCCTTTGGGGTGTAAATGTGCCAAATGACTCCATCGGCTTCACATAGTCACCAATATATCCGAGGTGCCTCGCAACAGCAACAACCACATAGGTGAAAATAATATAAATGTCACGGCTGGTAGATCACTGACACCACCCTAGCTAGAAGGAAATGCATGCCTTCCCTGATGTCCTCTCCCGTTTCTGGTTCACAACCAGGGTGAGAGGCTTGCGAATCAACGCTACACAAAGCCATGCCACACAGGCCGTGCTTTGATCATCAACCACGAGACTTTTCTTTTCAACAAAAACCTTGATCATTTGCCACTTAGGCATGCCACACAGACAGTTCACTCCATGCGATTGATATCCATCAATATATAACCTCTGAGCTCGTACGTCTTAGAGAAGGGCGTTAAGCAAGAGAATAAATTCTCCGCCGCCAAACAGATATATATTTAATAGAAATCAATCACACAGAATAAAATCCAATGTCAGACACACAGCCCACTTACAAGTTCGTTCTGGGTCTGAACGAAACCGGAGACACCTTGTACCTCGCATATCCATCGATCTCCAAGTACGTCTGGATGACCACCAACTGATTCCCTTCTCTTGGGTGTACAACCCAATCAAGATCATCAGTAATTATCCAAACGATGTGAAGACCTCCGGTCTTCGACCACCGTCTTCATCCTCGACACATCGTCGAATCAGTTATTCAGAATGGGATAAACCCGGTCTTTCTGAATAACTCGCGTAGATAATAAACAAGTGTTACACAAACACCACACAAGCCACATTCCAATTCAGAATATTAATTTATTCAAATATTCTTACATTTTTGTAAAGGTTCCCATTAATTTTATCAAATATAAATTCTTTTAATTTATTCTTTAATCTTCCTTTGAATATCAATTCAAACCAAATTATCGTTTATCCAAACTAGTCGGGATTAACGAACCTTACCGAAGTAATCATTTGTTTTAATTTCCCAATCCCGACCTATTCATCCAATGAAGTAAAACTAGTCATACTTCATATCTAACACCACGGTGTTATCGGTGAATTCAATTACCATTTCACGTTCAAATCTAATTAAAGATTTAACTATCGCCTGGAGCAAAACTGGTGATACTCCGTTCTCGATCATTCCAATCTAATTAAAGATTCATTAAAACTCCACTTGGTTTTAATCTTCCCGAAAATCAATATTAATGATTATATAACTTGGTAAATCATATCATGTCTTTAACTGGGTTAAAGAACCAATGTCATTTAAAACACGGTTCACAATAAACCCAAAATCACATTCTATTAATTATCGGGTTAAAGAACAAGTGTTATTTAAAACCCCGTTCACGATAAACCCAAAAATCAATTCCAATTAAATACCATTTAATTGGTACACTTCATTAAATCTAAATAAAAAGTTTAATCTTTTTCTCAACTGGGTTTAAGAACAGTGTTAATGAAGACACCATTCACGACAAACCCAAATCTCAGTTGATATTAAATACAAGGCTCTGAATGGAAAATATATCGGCTTATATTCAATATCAAATTCTACGACCAACAAATATCGTATTGGAAATAACGATATAAATATATCTTTCAAATTTCCATAATAATATCTGCATAATCACGAAATCCAACATCGAAATATTCCAAAGACAATTTCGATTCAAATCCATTTTCACTTTATATATTGGAAATTCTGGTTATTTTCAAAACCATTTCAAATCCACTCTATTTATTTTTAAAAAAATGGGATTATAATTATAGTTCAAAACTAGTTCATTTCAATAAAAATCTATTTTTATCTTTTCAAATTTGGAATTTTTCATCCCAATTCTTCAAAAATCATTTCTTATGATTTTACACAAATTATTACTATTTTTAATAATTTTATCAAGGCTCGTACAGTCGATTTCCATCAACGGCCATCGAACTGCACTTACAACGACCTTTTCCAAATTTGATTTAGATATAATTACAAATCCAACCGTTAGATTTCAAATCTCTAAAATTCACTAGAAAGATCTTTTCGATACGAACCCAACGGTTCCAGTTTTAGCAGAATCTGACGGTCGGATCTCCCGTAACGTCCATTCGAAGTCAATGGTCGAAATTCACGAACTACCGCAGCGTGGCGCGTTCTATTCTGGCCATTTAATATATATAATATATATATTATATATATTTCATCGATTTCCTTTCAAAACGTATTCTATAAATCGTCTAAAATTCGTTTTCAAAACGATTTCAACTTCATATTCAATTTCTAATCAAAATTGAATATTCCATATCATTAATATATAAATGATAATAATTTCAAAACATTATATTTTGAAATCACTTCCTTTTCTATATTCATTTTAAAAACGAATATAATCGATATAAATATCGCTCATGTCAAAATAGCGCAAATCTAATCAACACGGCTTTATATCTTTCACAACACATGAATTTATTTTATTCAACACGTGAATTTTCTATTATTCAACACATGAATATATATTTTATTTAACACATGAATTTATATTTTATTCAACACATGAATATTTATTCTACTCAACACATGAATATTTATTCTATTCAACACATGAATTTTCTATTATTCAATACATGAATATTTATTCTATTCAACACATGAATTTTCTTTTTATAATATTCTTTATTTTCCAAATTGGAATGAGACCCAATCAATTACCATATAATGTTATTTATATGGATTCTATACAAACATGCATAAAATAGCAACGATAAATAATCAACCATCATCCAGAGTGCACCACACAAGTGCATAAGCATTAGACATAAATATTTAACGTTTATAACAGTCTGTCAATCAATCAATCGACATACAGCTAATTATTGGGACTAGTGTATGCCCAATTTCATCCCAACACCCGTGTGGGGTTTTCAAGCAATCAAACACAGGTTTTATTTGTGCAGTTGGGCGATATGTAAAATTTATCGTCCCAATCCATATCAGTCAAATGTGTGTACATAAACAAATCGTCCGATTTGTTTATAACTATTTATTTTTTATACACGTTAAAAATTATATTTTTAACTATAAAATATTTATTCAATCCACATTACACAATCAATTTTCACAACACATCAATCAAACAAACAAGTCATCCATGGTCTTTGGACGACAGGTGTTGGTGCTGCTAAGCACCATCTGCATCCTAGTATATATTTCAACTAGAAAATAAAATAAAAGTGAGAAGTTCTCACCTTGGGTTTCCACTCCGCCGTTTTATTTCTGAAATTCAGAACAGTCCGGATTTTCCCGTACTTCCAACACAATCTTTTTCACGCTGTTCACTTTAAAAATCACATTTTTATTTCAACGCTAAAGCGATAAAAATCACATTTTAAATTATTCTCATTATATAAAAATCATATTTTTATTCTCTACATTATATAAAAATTATATTTTTATTCTTTACATTATATAAAAATTATATTTTTACATCGCTATTACATATGTAAAAATCACATTTTTACAACTCTGTATATATAATAAAAAAAATCTATTTTTACCTTGTTAAAAATCAAATCTTTTCATAAATCAAAATCATATTTCTTATACGTCTTTATTATATAAAAATTCAAACTTCTCTAATTTAAAGATTCAAACTTTTCTTGTATAAAAATTATATCTTTTCTCGTTCAAACATCATACATTTTCTCTTTCAAAAATTTCATATTTTTATCTCAAGAATAAATGAAAATAATTAAAACTTACCGCGGGAATGGGCTGAGGGGGGTGGTGGCACGGTGCAGTGAGGCTGCGGTGCGGGGAAGCGTAGGTGGCGGCTGGCGGCAGTGGATTTGGGTGCGGGGTCTTCGGGGATGGTTGCGGTCGACTTGGAGAAGCGGGCTCGAGCTTCGGAGTTCGTGCACAAGGGAGAGAGTCGGGGGGTTGCGGATCCGGTCGACGGCAGCAGTAACGGTGAAGGCGTGATGTAGGGGGCGATGGCTGAAAAGGAGATCGAGGGTTTTTTTCTGGTCGTTGACGGCTAAAAGAAGAAGGAGAGAGGGAGAAGAGGGGCGGTGGAATGGGGTGGTTGACCGGCGGGGCATGTGGCGGGGTCCGACGATGGGAAGGGGATGAGGAGTGGCAGTCGCGACGAGGAAGAAGGGCTTCGTTTTTTTTTTTTGAAAAGTGGAAATGGATTTGATCGAGGAAATCACAAAAAAGGGGGATGTTATGTGAAAAAGTTTTATATTTTATTTTATTTATTTTTCTTATCCCAAAAATGTGATTCCGTTCACGAACTCCAAATGAACCCAAAGACTGTCGTCCTAGCATATTACCCCCATTCCGAACATAATGGGATATGTTTCGTAAGCCCGTTCGGCCGTTTCGACCAATTTTCATCAAAATCCACATATAAATAAGTATATATTCAATTTGAACGTACATTTTAAATTACCGGGGCCACATACCGACTCTGAAAATTCCCGAAAAATTATTTCTAGCTTCGTTTGGTGATATGATCCTATCAAAACTAATTTCGTCAAATTGGAAGACCATTTGAAAAATGGCCATTTTCTGGTCGATTCAAATTGACTGAAATGGTCAAACGCTTTTTCCTTTTCCACGGTCACATATTGATTCAGAAAATTATGAATTTTGGAATCTAGCAATAACTTGACATCCCAGATCCAACAAAAGCGGTTTCGTCGAAAACCGAGGTCGTTTGCAAAAATTTCCATTTTTAAGGGCCAGAATTCCACAACGACTATTCTGAATTTTCAACTGGACATAACTTTTTATTCCCGCTATGAAATTTGGATTTTTGGATTCGTTGGAAAGATATTCTCAAATAAATTCAAATATTTTTGGTTTCGCTAAAATCCGGTTTATTATGAATCCTGTACATTCATTTAAACTTTGAAATAGAACTACCGCACCATTTTCAATTCCTTTTATAATTATAAATAATTATTTATATTCTAACGATGATCTATATAAGCATATGCATTCTAATTCTATTGAAAATAAATTTCTCGTCGTTATTATTTAAAATAATTCATTTTAAATATTCAAAATTAATTAAAACTGCCAAAATAAAAAATTTAAATTGGCTCGGATTTCCGGATTATTACACTAGCTTGGACCTCTTCTCTTTCCAAGCTTGAAGATTAGTTGGTGTATTGCTTTGGACTCTCTCCCTTCCACTGCTATGGCTGGTTCATGCTTTATTGGGGAATATTATTATTTTTATGCTTCTTTTATTCTTGGTAGTTTTTAAATCAAGACAGAAGTTCTATGTATTACATTTAAGTATGATTGAGGAAATTTTTGTAAAAGCTTGACTGAATTAAGTTGTTTATAAAATGTCTTTATTTTTCCGCTGCTTTATTTGTCTGTCTTGTAATTTTATCTGCATCTTTTACCTATAATGCTCCACCGAAGTTAAGGCATTCCCTTTGTGAGTGACCTTAACGGAGGCGGGGTGTTTCACTTGGTATCAGAGCTGAAGGTTACCGGATCAGATAAAAGATTTGAAAAATTATTTTCAAAACGGTTTTAAAAGAAGCATTTTCAAAAGAGAAGTTTGGTTTTAAAGGCATATTCCCCAAAGCCATATGCACTATCTTTTGATCCTCTGTTTGAATCCTTGTTTCCTTCTTTCCTGAGTCTCCGGGGCTCCTGGCTTTCTGGGAGGTAACCTCATCGCGTCATGGTCCCGTAGGCTTGAAGAGACTACGACACCTGTCAAAGTGCAAATAAGTGCCCAACTTCCATCTATAGGCGCAGTAGTTTCACCTACGACTAATTTTCTTTCAAGCTTTGTAGGATTTTCCATGCAATGGAGGAAGCTTTCAAGAGACTTGTCAACAAGTTACACAAGGATGGCAAAGATGAGAATGAGGGAGTTTGGCTAAGGAGCACAACACAAGGATGAAGAACTCATGGATATAGACTTGGTTCACAAAGGAGGGGAGGAAAGAATAGTAAAACCTAAAACAAGAGGAAGTATCTTTATTTTGGTATAACGGATCATATAATTAAGGGAAAGGGCAAGAACAAAGGACATGATTTTTCCGGAAGGCAAGTGCATGCTCTCACCGCCAGCATACCTGAGAGAGAGGCAGTAAGGTTTCTGTTGAAAGAGTTTAGTTTTTCCTTTTTGATCGTCCTGTTAGTACTCCTTTTGATTTTAGCGTTTCACATTCGTTTATATCCGCTTCCATAGTTGAGTCTCTACACCTTAGTACTTATATCGTAGAAGATCCCATTATTGTCTCAAATCCAATTTGTGGTTCGGCTCATTTAATTTTGGTTTGTAAGGATTTGAGATACTTATGTTTTAGGTTTCATGGGCTATGGGTTGATTCTAGGCATGGATTGATTAGCTAGTAATTGTGAAAGGAGGGTAGTTAAACTTTCGACTTGCCTCAGAAATACCCTCGAAATTTCATGCGATCCTAAGGGATCAGTTTGTC
Source organism: Allium sativum (assembly GCA_030737875.1). Lineage (NCBI taxonomy): Eukaryota > Viridiplantae > Streptophyta > Magnoliopsida > Asparagales > Amaryllidaceae > Allium > Allium sativum. The sequence goes on from CM060916.1 coordinate 588,030,787, forward strand.
TTAGCTACCTAGAATCACTTTATGTATTTATAGATGATTTTCGATCCGTTGGAGTAATCCATGAGTACGCAGATGTTTTTGATTAGGTTAGGGGGTTTCCCCCCAAAACACGAGATAGACTTCCGCATATATCTAGTCAACAATGCAAAGCCAGTTATGCGATCAACGGTAGTTTTAGAGCAAGATTGGCGAGGATAGCCAGAGTCGGTTAAGTGCTCAATTGTTTGGTTTTTTGTTAGCATCACCTAGATCGTCCAAATTCGGAGGAGGTATTCCTTGGGTGCTTGTCTGATACTGGTTTAGGCCTTTGGGACTTGTACTTGAGGAATGTCAAGTTCGACTAGGATGGTTTGCGTGAGAGATATCGACCCTCAGATTTGTGACATGATGAATAAGCTAAGTAGAAGAGAGACCTCTAATCACCTTAGTATATACACTTGGTATCATGGTTAATATATGTTTGTCTTGGAAAGATAGTTCGACTACATTGGATACCCTCTAGCATAGTAAGTGATCGAGGTCCTATCTTTACTAGTGGGTTTTGGAAATGGAGGTCAAGAAGCTTCGTAATCGTGAAGTTAAATTAGTTAAGGTACAGTGAAGTGAAGCTCAAGAAGATGCGACTTAGAAGACTGAAGAATAGATACGCACATCATACCCTTTTTAAGGGTATATCCTTGATTCCTCTTTTTCTGTAAAGTTTATTTGCATGTTAGTCTTTATCTTTTAAGTATATCCTCTCGGTCCTATTCTCGATCCTTAGGTAGAAGCTAATGGATGTAAACATGTGTTTGAGACATGTTATGTTTGGTGGATGCAAGTGGTTGCAAGTGTTTGCTAGTGGTTGCTCGTGGATGCATATACACACATTATGCACTAGAACGACTCGGTCACTTTCATATTGCATATGCATGAGTGAACTTTTATATATATGGATTGAAACTTGATGTGTTACCATATGGATGTTGCATTTGTATGAATGACTGTGCACTCATGTAGAAGTTATAAAGTATGATTAGGAATAATTGCATACATGATGTACTCATGGAACTAACATAATCCGCATTAAGGAGGTCAACTGAATTAGTAGACCGCCTGATTTTGCATTAGATAAGGACATGTACACACGCTATGCATATGATCATGAAAGCATTAGAAATCTTTTTAAGGACAATGGACGCATGTGATTGAATGGTTGAGTAGATGGATGTTGGATGTTAGTTCTTCCTAACTCGAAGATTTCGGGGACGAAATCCTTTAAGGAGGGGAGAATGTAACATCCCGTGTTTTCTATAAACATTATAATAATGAATTAAAGAATACTTAATTTCAAATGTGAGAATTAAGGGAAACAAGTTAAGCCATTGCGTTCGTCTCGAAATTCTACTTGGAATAGAGTCCAAGTTTTCGAAAATCGGACTTCGTACGAAGAAGTTATGGCCCTCAGAACTTTCAGAAATATATATAAAACAATTCAGAAAATTAAATAAACATGCTTGAATCGATGGTAGAGTTAAGTTAATTAAGGTAACACTTAACCAATACACCATGTTAATTAGACAAGTAAGCGAGGTTAAGTAAATTTAGAACACTTAACCATCATAGCATGTTAATTACACAAGTGGGTGAGGTTAAGTAAATTTAGAACACTTAACCGTTATAACATGTTAATTAGACAAGTGGGTGAGGTTAAGTAAATTTAGAACACTTAACCGTTATAACATGTTAATTAGACAAGTGGGTAAGGTTAAGTAAATTTAGAACACTTAACCGTTATAACATGTTAATTAGACAAGTGGGTGAAGTTATGTAAATTTAGAATACTTAACTGTTATAACATGTTAATTAGACAAGTGTGAGAGGTTAAGTAAATTTAGAAACACTTAACCAATATAACAAGATGAATGACTAGGGTTAGGTTAATAGGAAACACTTAACCAGTATAGCATGATGAATGGGTAGGGTTAAGTAATAAGAAACACTTAACCAATATAACTTGATTTATGGAAATGTTAAGTTAAAATAAGAGGGCAACACTTAACCAACATAACTTGATTGTGGTAGGGTTAAGTTAACACAAGAAGTCAACACTTAACCAAAGTAATATGACACGTAGGTGGGTTAAGTTAACTTAAATTGATTGATGACACTTAACCAATACAACAAGATGAATACATAGGGTTAAGTTAACAAGAAACACTTGACCAATATAACTTGATGAATGAACGGGGTTAAGTTAATAGGAAACACATAACTGATCCAACTTGATAAGTAAGGAGGGTCAAGTTAATAAGAAACGCTTAACCAACATGACATAATGAATGAGTGGTTAGGTTAACATGAACGGACAACACTTAACCAATATGACGTAATGTGCGGGAGGATTAAGTACATATGTGGTTGGTGGGTAATATTAGTAGATATAGGCCCACAAAACTTAACCATTAAATAAACATGCTTGAATCAGTGGAAGGGTTAAGTACATATCGGGTTGGTGGGTAATATTAGTAGATATCGGCACACAAACTTAACCATTAAATAAACATGCTTGAATCAGCGGGAAGGTTAAGTACATATCGGTTTGGTGGGTAATATTAGCACATATAGGCCCACAAACTTAACCGTTAAATAAACATGCTTGAATTGATGGGAGGGTTAAGTACATCTCGTGTAGGTGGGTAATATTAGCACATATAGGCCCACAAACTTAACCATTAAATAAACATGCTTGAATCGATGGGAGGGTTAAGTACATCTCGTGTACGTGGGTAATACTAGCACATATATGCCCACAAACTTAACCATTAAATAAACATGCTTGAATCGATGGGAGGTTTAAGTACATCTCGTGTAGTTGGGTAATATTAGCACATATAGGCCCACAAACTTAACCATTAAATAAACATGCTTGAATCGATGGGAAGGGTTAAGTACATCTCGCGTAGATGGGTAATATTTGTGTATATAGGTCCTCAAACTTAACCAATAAGGAAACCCTAGTAACGGGGACACATTTCAGTAGTTACCCACATAGATGTATCATGGTATCCTGAAACTAGGCAGGGTGGGGCACGATTACGGGGCTGATTATAAGCGGTCAAAATAGTGGCAGAGGGTACGTCAGTGTAAGTTCCGACGGTTTATAGGCGTGCACGTATTCCGGAGTAGGAAAAAACAGGCACTGGGTACTAGTAGTTATACACTGTGCGTCTTGAATCGTGTCGGGTCGCTATCATAAGGATTGATACACCTTATGGTGGGACTAGCACAGGGTATCTACACGCAAAAGAGGGCCGATTGACACAGACACATGGAACATGAATACAAGTAAGGGAGCCGATCGAGAGGGTAGTAAGGGTACATCTAACATCTTCATGGCAATCAGGCTGATTGAGGTAAGATCCTCATACTAGACACCTGAAGGCTACCACAACTGCGGGGATTGGGGTCACGTTGTAATATTATCATTTTGTACAGAGTACTAGTTGGGACACTAGTTAGGTGGTGCAGAGATAGATATAAAAATTAGAATAACAAGGTAGTAGCGAAGCAGAGAAAGAGTAGGAGCGCATTCAGTTTACCTTGCACTTATCTTGTCTTTAGTTATCTTGTTTTTATGGTATTGTCCTATTTTCAGTTTATTCATGTCAAGATACTTTATCTTGTTTGCATGCTGAAAGATCATTGGACTTACCAGACTTATGTCTGACCTAGTTTGTTTTTTGCCTCTTTTCTTCCGTTCTCCCCCCCCCCCCAAGGTAGCCAGGGAGGGAATAGCTCAGCCTAGCTTGGACCTCTTCTCTTTCCAAGCTTGAAGATTAGTTAGTGTATTGCTTTGGACTCTCTCTTCCATTGCTATGGCTGGTTCGTGCTTTATTGGGGAATATCATTGTTTTTATGCTTCTTTTATTCTTGGAAGTTTTTAAATGAAGACAAAAGTTCTATGTAATACATTTAAGTATGATTGAGGAAATTTTTGTAAAAGCTTGACTGAATTAAGTTGTTTATAAAATGTTTTTATTTTTCGCTGCTTTATTTGTTTGTCTTCTAATTTATCTGCATCTTTTATGTAACACCCCGTAATTTTATAACATTAAAATTCACAAATTAAAGTATACTTAATTTTTAGAAAAGAATTAAGTGAAATGGGTTGCGCAGAGAAATATATATATATTGATATATATATATAAATTAAAAATTAAATAAATAAATATGTAAAAATGTTCAAAATAGCGAATTGGGAAGGGAAATAACCGAACCGGCCCATTTTTGAGGTCGACCCGAGCCTCGCTGGGTCGACTAGGGGTTAATCCAAGGTGTTTGGCTGTCAACCCGTGGGCCGATTCGCTCAAATGCAGATTTTGCATTTGATTGGTTCTCATGGTTCAGGGTTAATCTAATGGTCCTAAATAACTTCCTACACCTATAAATACATCCTAATACTAACCCTAAACCTAATTAAAATAGAATAGTTACCGTCGCCATGGAAATCAATGGAGCCGCCGCCAACTAAGAAAGAAGAAAAGCAAATTCAATTCTAATTCTCTCAACCCTAAAGCAAAGCAAAACTCTCTCTTTTCTTCTCTAAATTGTGAGTATGATGATCTTAACAAGATTATTATCATTTTAATTAGGTTGAGTTATGAATGGATTATGAGTAGATGATGTGAATTATCATATATGTTGTTGTAAACCCCTTTTGCTATCATGTATATTGTAAATCCAATGTTATGTGATGATGATATCTTATATGTTGTAAATCATGCTATGATGATGTTATGTATGTTGAAAGTTTCTATGCTAAGTTGTGATGAATCATACATGTTAAAAAGGCCATGATGTTACCATCTATGCTAGTTAGTTCACATTAATTAAATCATCATGTTGGGGTTATGTTGATCTATATGACAAGTCACATATGCAAGTTAGATTGATTAGAAAAGTTATGAACATATGCCAAGACATCTATTATGACATCTAGAATTATGCTATGACATATGTGATATCCTATGCTAGTTCACACCATCATTATGTTGCCTAAAAACCCCATATGCAAGTTTATGTATAGATTTGGGCTATGATCATATCATGTAAATTGAGACATTTAACAAGTTGACACCTTTTGATCCTTAACATGTGTAGTTTATGCAAGTTTCACCCCTATTATGATTAGATTTATTTTAATTGTCTATATGTTGTGATAATTTATCTTTATGCTAGGTGTTAGACTATACAAGTCTAGCCTATATTATGCGTTGAATAAGCGAACGTATAAACGTGGGGTAGGGGTAATATTAAGGATTTAATATTAAAAAGTTGGGGTGCAATTGATATGATTTTGCATGCCATAAGTGGATGGCCATAATTGAGTCAATTATGGACATCATTAAAAATTGACTTAATTAATAATTTGAATTGGGAATTATTAAAACTGGGGTAAAAGATTTTAAATGTTAATCAATGCTTAGGACACGAGGTTGGACTCGTTTGTGACGTAAACCTGCCCGGATCCGCCCGGCAAATCCAGTGGTCACAAATGTCAACCCAATGTGAGAGGACCTAGGCCTAAACTAAAGCATAACGGTTGTAAAGACACGAGGTTAGACTCTTTTAGGGTGTAAGACTGCCCGGACCCGCCCGGCAAATCCAGCTGCCATAAATGCCAGTCTAATATGAGAGGTCTTTATGAGGTTATGGCCTGAATGAATTAAGAAATACTTTACCAGATAAACATGTAAGGTGGGACATGGGGGTTAAGTAGGTGCCTTGGGTGGCATGAGGAATCTAGGGGGTACCCTTAATGGCATGTGAAATACGATTAGTAAGACTTAACCAAACACACATGTAAATGAACATGACTAAGAGGGTTAAGTGGGATATACTAGTGACAAGCTTAGGTGGGTAGCTTGTGGGGGCCCATTTCGACCAGTATCCCAAACGTATCTTTGTGGGCTCGACCCAAGTCGAGGACGGGACACGCATGCTGGGTTTGACTGTAAGAGGCCAAAACGGGGAGCGGTGGCAACGCAAGTCCAACGGGTTTCATATGCGTGTGTGGACCCGGGCTGGTAGGTAAGACGTTGTTGCATCGTGTAGGTATAAGCCGTGCATTCTCAAGTTGCATCGGGTTGCCACTTTAGGGGAGTGATACACCCCCACTGTGGGGCCAGCACGGGTATCTACGAGTAGGGAGCCGATCGAAAGTGGGTAGTGGGGTACACCTAGTGGAGATAGGGGCAGACGGCACCTATGTAGTCAGCTAGGGGTACGTAAGGCTATTTATAAAGTTTCTGTGTGAAGCAAGTGGGATCAAACAATAGGGTGACTGGTGTGGTGCAGTATAGTAATGTGCGGTGCAGTGTAGTAATCATTCGTCAGTAATTAGGTGTGCCTTTACCGTTATCTTTAACGTTATCTTAAACGCTATCTTTATCTTCCTAAGAGTTCATAGACATTTACTTGTCTTCCATCTTATGCCTTAGTCTAGTTATTTTGATAATAGTATTGTTATAATTATCATACTCGCCAGACTTTATGTCTGACCCCCTCTATTTCTATCCTTTTTCCCCCTCCAGGTCCTTAGGTTGGGCCCAGCTCTAGTGGAGTTTGATTGAATTACTTCATCTCTCTTTGGAAAGCTTGGACCGTTGAAGTAAAGTCCAGCTTGTTATCTTTTTAATGGCTATTTATGTAATGGGATTATGTATTTGGTTTTTATGAAGATGGATATTGTACTTGGTTATGATCTATGGTTTTATGATGTAACAAACATGTTTAATTTCCGCTGCAATAAAATGAAGTTTTAGATTTCCAAGTACTATTTATTATCTGTCTTGTTGTAATTTTTCTGTTCTATATTCACTTATAACCTCCATGGAAGTTAATGCATTCCCTTTGTGTGTGACATTAATGGACGTGGGGTGTTACATTTTACCTACAATGCTCCACCGAAGTTAAGGCATTCCCTTTGTGCGTGACCTTAACGGAGGCGGGGTGTTTCAAGGAAGATCATTAGCGTAACGTTTAGCTACAAATATGGTGATCCAAGACCCGAATGGTTCTATATCAAACAGCAACAAGGACGTGCCCGGAGATGGCTTAAATCAAGTTAAGATTTTAGACTCTGATTTCTAATTTCAATCACTACTGTAAATGTATTGACTGTTGTTTATTTTCGCTTGTTGTCCCTAACCCGAAACAGGAAGTACATCAGGTGTACTCCAATCGCTTGAACCAATTTCTCAATGGTGATAAAAAATTCCTGACCATCAGAGACTGTCTAATGGATGAGTATCTTCACCGCCATTGTTTCCTTGCTATCACTGGTAGCATAGGCCATGGAGAAGGTCCCTATGTATAGATACCCCCAGTTGAGGGGCCAATTGATAATTTACCTGAGGAAGGAAGCTCGAAAGATCCAACTACGCCTTAAAAGAGTCCCTCTCCCACATCAACTCAGGATGATATATTAGTCAACATAAATGCCAAAGATGGAGATAAATACATCACCCCTGAAGATGCGACTACTCCCGAAAAACCAACTTCTCCCATAAAGTTACCATGGACCGAACCTCAAGGCGATGATTCTTTCATGGATGATTCTATTCATTAGGGTTTGAAGAAACTCCCCTTGCCTGATGCCATTTACACTTCTCAATATTTCGGAACCGACCCCTTCTTTCCTACCTTTGAAGGGGAGTTTACTCTTGTGAAAACCGGGGATGCTACACAAATAATTCTAAATCCTGGCTCCGGTCTACTGGGGGGACTCACATAGGATATATGCACAACACTTGCACTGCACATCACATCACTTGTGCTCTATATCAATCTCGATTCTAATATGCGTTTGAGTTGTTTTGCAGAACAAATGACACGTCATCGCTACCATATGAGATATGTTCGCTCGAGTATGCCTCCGATCGACTCTGGTGCAGGGCACGATCAGCATGAAAGCCAGGGTAGAGACGATACGAGGAATCGACCACCTCCACCTTACCGATCTTCTCGCTCTCGATCTCCTCGTCGTGCGGACTTGGAAAAACATAAAAGTCACTTTACTTACCATGAAGGGGACAAACACACTTCTAAAACTACAGCTTCCTCCAAGGATGAAACTCACCAGGAATACCATCAAAGAAAGGTTTGGATCCAAAAGAAAAACAAAAGGAACTAAGTAAGGGAGCTGAGAGAGATAAAAGGTCTATCGTACCATATAGGCACCGCAATATTGATATTACCACCACAAGGCCTATCGTACTCAACGATGAAAAACAAAGCCAAATTAGAGCTTTTGAAGAAACAATTTCCTGATCATCACTTTAGGAACATACATTTCGTTCCAGCTCTTAAGCCATTAGATTTTGACTGGGCAACAGTGGTTAAGGCTAAGATTGATGATGCAGACACTTAATACAAAGAGATGAAGAGATATTCGCGAACTCTGTTCAATATCATCAAGGACTTGTTGGCTGATGTTAAATACATGAAAGATAATGCTGAATATGATGCAAAGGCCAATGAAAATTCCGAGAAAGATCTTGAGGATGCTCAATCCAAACTTGCTCTTGCATAACGTGATTTGGACTCTTATAAGAAACAATATGAAGAACTACAACAGCGTTACCACTCTGAGCTTGAGTCCCATATTAGGAGTGCATGGACTTAAAGAAACAAACCGAGGATGCTAAGTCTGAAAGCACCACAGCAAAGTTGGCTTGTACTCGTCTCGAGCAGGAGAAAGTGGAGTTAGCGAGGAAGAATGCCGAATTGGAGGCCAAGCTAATAGAGGTTGAGACAAGGGCGACCTTACCCGAAGGAAATGTAGATATTGCCTTAAAGTCTATTGAGAGTACTAATGCACAACTTATGGCAGCTCAAAAAGAATTGGACGAGAGTGTTGAAACCATGATAGGATTCTTTGCTCAGGTGATCCAATATCGTGATATTTCATGGATTAATGATTACCCAAATACTTTGGTGTATCTATGGGATCAGGTGGTTGATTGGGAAAAACAAGAGCTCGAGGTAGATTCGATTGACGTGAATAAGCTTATAGAGAAGTATTTGAAGGGTGAGGAGATAGTACGCTTGGCCGAAGGGAGTAAACTTATTGCTGCTGTTATGGAAGAGGAGAGGCGTCAGGTCAAAGGAAAAGAAACCATCAAAGCCGGTTCCTCTTCCACTTCCCCGGGGCTACTGAAACGGAGGAATACATTCCGGAGAATCCAGGAATTCCCAAGGCATTTCTTCTATCCCCAATTGTTGAAACAACTTCAAAGATTCTCGCTGCTCATGTGGAAAAATCATCAGAAGGTTTCTCCACCTTTTCGCCCTAATTTGTTTGAGCTATTTCAACCTTTCGGCATATCGTTAGACTAACAATTGAAGAGCCTACTTTTTCTATTGAGTTAGTAACTGTTACTTCTCGCCTTGTAGGTCTAGAGACAACCATAAAGACTGATGAACAATTGGAAGAAGCCACCGAAGCAAAGTCCGTTGAGAAGGTTGAGGGAGAAAAAGGTGAAGATACTGATAAAGCTCTCATGTCTTCTAGCACTGATGCCTTCAAGGACGGAGACATGATTGATGCTCTAAAATAAGACGATGGTGATGATGGAAACATAAAAGATGATGATGTAGTAGTGACTGAAGTTTCTGAAAAGCTGACAACATGACTTTGTCTGAGATGAAGGCAAACAAAGATGCTCTTATGAAATCCAAGGTCGAAAGGGAAGAACCTCTCAATGTTGATCCTCTTCAGGCTATTATTCCTAAATCAGGATTAGTTGTCAAGCTATCTGCTAGGTTAATAACTGGGAGTTTGAGTCAGCAAACTCCAACTGATCTTAATGTTCCCCAGTTGGCAAAGGTAGGAGGAAGCGCATCATCACCGAGGCTGAGAAAGAGGGGAAAGCCGGGCATAAAGTCATCAAGAAGTCCAAAACCTCCCCAAATACCAAGCAAACGTAGTTTAATCTCATCTATTTTGTTTTCCAGTGGCCTGCTGTTGTTGCAGCGAGTGCGTCCCTCGCATCATTTGCTTAGTTTCGTTGTACAAACCTGCACTTATGTGAATACAACAATTTATTTTCAGTAGCTTGTTTTTCTGTAATGTTACATTTGTGTGTTTGTCGTTCATCTTAACCAAATGTAAACATAAGAAACAACTAGTAAGTCACATCATTAACAGAACAAACAATTTTGCATGAACTCCATGCAAACAGCAATACGTGTAATACCATGACATCATTAAGTTAAATGATTAACAATAGTGAAATGTAATGTCTGTGCCCCCAATCAACCTTGAATAAAGTGCTTGGCCAGGGCTTGTTCGAGATTGATTTGGTTCCGCATTGGATTGCCCCCACCCTTCGATGAGGCTAGGATTCTTTCTCATTAGCGCTTATTCTTAGCACCTTTATACTCTTCTGTCGTATGGTCAGGGTAGAGTGTATTTAAGGCGGTCTTTTATCATGGTGCACCTTCACGCCTTAAGGACGTCATCTTCGCGTCCTTTATACTCTCTCTCGAATCATGAGAGTTAGAGTTTTGGACGTCGATTTCCTGTCCTTTTCATTTTGTTATGCAAACAGTCATATCGTTCGCTCTGGTTTCTCTCACACATGATTTGTTAAGGTAGAGTCTCACCAACTGGGTATACAATTTCAGATTTAGTGTCACGTATTCAGATCACAGTAATCACATAATATATAAAGAGATTTATGCAGGAAAAGTAAATCACACACAATATTTTTATAGTGGTTCGACCAAGTCGTGGCCTACATCCACTTCATAATCTTTTGCTTATGTCAGACATACTTTTCTAGGCAAGTCGTGCCTTTTTACATGGTTCATAAAACAAAAGAAAACAATACAGATTTAAGTCAAGTACTACCGCAAGTTTTGGGCATTCCATGCTCTGGGAATATCTTCACCATCTACGGTCGGTAACTTGAAAACTCCTGTATCAAGTTTCCACTGGATGATATATGGTTCCTCCCACTTCGGACCCAGATGGACTAGGGGTGGAAAGACACGCTTCAATACTAAGTCGCCCAGTTCAAAGGTTCGAGGCTGAACCTTTCTGTTATAGTATCGTGTTACTTAGTACCTGTTCCTTGAGGCACATAGATCCGCTTCATCCCTTTTTTCTTCAACCATATCTAGGGACTCGAGGAGAAGCACATTGTTTGTCATTGGATCGTAGAACGTTATCCTGTGAGAGGGAATTTTCAACTCTACTGGAATGACTGCTTCTGATCCAAAAGAAAGTGAGAAAGGGGTACGACCCATTGTCGTCTTGTAAGTTGTTCGGTAGGCCGAGAGTGCTAGTGGTAGTTCGTCGACCCACATGGCTTTTGCCTGTTCCAATCTCTTCTTCAGAATGGACTTAATAAACTTATTTATTGCCTCAACTTGTCAGTTGGATTGTGGGTGAGTTACCGCGGTGTATCTTTTTCGATTTTATATTTCTGACAAAAAATTCTAAACTTGGTGCTATCGAATTGAGTTCCATTATCGGTTATGATAGTTATGGGAATCCCGAATCGACAAACGATATTCCTGACTACAAAGTTAATCACCTGTTTCGTCGTGATCGTAGTTAAGGGTTCGGCCTCCGCCCATTTTGTAAAGTGATCCATGGCCACGATTGCTAACTTTACGAATCACAGCTCGTCTCTCGCTTTTCTTTACATGAAATGTTTCGTTCTGCAGCAAGTTCTTGATTGGTTCATCCATGATTCCCTTTCTGGTTCAGCTTCCAGTACTGGGTCAGCTTCCAATACTGGGTCAACTTCCATCTGATCAAAGCTTGCTGACTTCAGTACCTCTATCGGAACCATTTCAGTCTCTTCTGGATTGTCAGAACTTGCTAACTTAACTAGTCTGTCCGCTTTCTGATTTTGTATCCGCAGGATGTGAGTTATGTTGTAACGTTCCAAGTTGTTTAAGGACTCCTCTACCTTTTCGAGGTAAGTAACAAGTCGAGGTCCCCTAGCTTGGAATTCCTTTAGGATTTGGCAAGCAGCTATTTTGGAGTCACAGAAAATGTCTAGTGTGGTCACCCCCAACTCCTTAGCGAGTTTTAGCCTGGCAATCAGGGCCTCGTTCGGAATCATTGTTGGTGGTGGAGAATTCCAACCGCAAAGCATAGTAAATAGATCGTCCTTCAGGAGTTGTTAAAACGACTCCAGCGCCGGACCTTCGACCATTCTTAGCCCCATCTGTGTACAATTTCCAGGGGCTAATTTTGAAACTCGACTCTTAGGGGTCAGCCTTATCATCCAACACGTCCTCTTTGGGAATGGTGAATTCTGCTATATAGTCGGCCAATGCTTGTCCCCTTATTGATCTCCTTGGTTGGAAGTTTAAGTCGAACTAACTCAACTCAATGTTCCACTTAAACAATCGTCCGGATGCTTCAGGTCATTGCAATACTTGTCAGAGCAGTTAATCAGTGTATACTACAATCGAATGAGCCTGGAAATAATGATGGAGTTTTCGAGATGCAATCAGGAAGCTATAGGCAAGTTTTTCCATCCTTGGGTAATTACGCTCTGCTGCCGCTAATTTCTTGCTTACGTAATACACTGGCCTCTGAACTTTGTCTTCCTCGCGTACCAGAGCTGAGCTGATGGCATGAGATGATACTTCCAAATATACGAACAGATCCTTATGGTCTACTGGTTTAGACAAAATTGGGGGTTTCTCTAACAGGTCCAACAAGTTTTAAAAAGCCTCTACACAGTCAGGGGTCAACTCGAATTTTTGTTTCCCTCGTTTAATTAAATCAAAGAAAGGAACACATTTGTCTGTGGCTTTGGAAATGAATATGCTTAACGCTGCAACTTTTCCGGCCAAACTTTGAACACCTCTATGTTCCTAATTGCTGCAATTTGTTCAGGATTAATTTCAATCCCTCGAGAACTGACTATGAATCCGAGGAACTTTCCTGATGCAACCCCGAATGAACATTTCAAAGGGTTTAACTTCGTCCCATACCGCCATTGAATGTCGAACATCTCCGCCAAGTCTTTTGTGTGATTGGAAGATTGCCTGGATTTCACAAGCATGTCGTCTACATAAACTTCCATTGTCTTCCTGATCTAATTATAAAACATTCGGTTCGCAAAACGCTGATATATGGCTCCGGAATTCTTTAATCCAAATGGAATCACCACATAATAGTACAACCCAAGGTCTATAATAAAACTTGCATGTTCTTGATCCGATACATGCATGGGGATTTGGTTGTACCTCAAATACGCATCCGTGAAGGAGAGAAGTTCATGTCCCGCTGTTGAATCAACTAGTTAGTCAATCCTGAGGAGTGGGAAACTATCTTTTGGGCAAGCTTTGTTGCGATCAGAAAAGTCGATACATGTTCGCCACTTCCCATTTGATTTTTTAACCAAGACAGGATTTGATATCAAGTTGGGATATGTTGAGTCTCTGATGAACCCATTATTCCTTAAGTTCTCTGCTTCCTCTTTCAAGGCTGCTAATCTCTCCGGGCCCAACATGCGCCTTTTTTGTTTCACCGGAGGGTGGTGCCTTGGGTTTAAGCTTAGCGAGTGGCTCATAATCGAGGGAGAAATTCCACATATGTCCGCATGGGTCCAAGCAAACACATCAATGTTTGCCTTCAGAAAGTCAGTCAATTCTTTCGTCCAAAAAGAATCCAAATGAGATCTAGTCTTCAAGACCTTTGTCGGGTCGCCTTCCTAGTTCCTGGCTCCTCATCCTCTTTAGGATCGATATCTTTAGGTTGGTCGTTAGGTAACTCCCTTAGCGGTATTGTCTTTAGTTGCTACGCAGAGTTTTCCTTAGGGAAGCGCTCTTATGTTCTGAACTATTTCCATTACACAACATCTTCAACTCCGCCATATAGCAGGCTCTTCCGGTAACTTGATCGCCTCGGATCATTCCCACTCCAGCATCTGTTGGGAATTTCATTAGTAGGCACCATGGAGAAATGCAAGCCCTGAACTCCGAAAGTGTTGTCCGTCCTAGGTAAGCGTTGTAAGGTGAGTCGATGTCCATGATATAAAACTGCATAATCCTCACTCTTCTACGCTCTCCCTCACCTAACTCTACAGGTAAGTCTATCCCTCCAATCGGGGCGGTTGAGGTCCCATTGAAGCCACGAATCCAACCTTCACATGGCTTTAAGTCCTTCATTTCCAGTTTCATCTGATTGAAAGCCTTTTTAAAAAGGATGTTAACAGAACTCCCATTATCCACAAGAACTTACTTGACTATTGCAGGTCCAATAACGGTAGTTATTACTAATGGATCAGTGCTCAGCGTTTTAACTCCAATACTTTCCCTATCCCGGAAGACTATATCATCAGAAGCTGTCTTCTGCTATTTTACCGGCGTGGTTTCTTCAAGGTTACCGCATTCTCCTATTTCTGGATGTTTGGCACATTAACATACTGGTCCATTGTTCTGTTATTGGATCCAACTGGATGTGGTCCCCCCAACTATGGTGTTTATAACAATATTCTTTCCCTTTTGTTGAGCCGTGGGCTTAGAAGCTAGTTGGTTTTGACTCGGGGCTTGTCCTCTGTCTCTGGGATCAGCCTTGTACTCGTCTAACTTTCCTTCTCGAAACAATTTTTCAACAACGTCTCTTAGATGATGACACTCGTTAATAGAGTGGATTTGAGTTCCATGAAACAAAAAGAAGTTCCCATTTGCAAGTTCCTTTTCAGTGGAGTCCCTAGGCGGAGGTTTTTTGTATTGCAAGATGTTATAAGTATCTAGATAAATGTTCTTTAAAGCGTCACTCAACGACATGTAATTTTAGAAAGTTTGAAATCGAGGCCTTTTTCCAGAGTTGTTCCCTCGATTTTTGTTCCTTTTACCACCGTTCCTATCCCGAATGCCATTTCCTACATTTTGGTTACCAACTTTTACCTCGATTTTCCCTGAATTGTCGCCGGACTATTTCACAGCGACGTTACTTTGAATGTCTTCTCTAAAAGTTCCGTCAGATTTCCTTTTTCGATTGGCGTATATTTCCTCCCGCCGCAAGTGAATGTTTGCCTTTTCATAAAACGATTCTCTTGTCAATGGTGGTTTTCCAGCCAGATATCCCCGAACTCCATGTCTGGATCGACCCCATCTATTAACGCCATCAAAATGGTTGGCTTATGTGGGTCGCTTACCCTCGTAACTGCTAGGTTAAAGAGGTATAAATACGACTTCAAAGATTCACCATAAGCCTGCTTGATTCTGGACAATTCAATGACGCTTTTATATTTCTGCGCATGGAGTCGCAATTGGTTCATAAAACGTTCACTTAGTTCTTTAAAGTTTGGTACCGACCGGGGTGGGAGTCGAGTGAACCACATCAACGCAACTTCTTTGGGATATATCGGGAAAGCTTTACATTTCACCGCGTCAGGTGCTGCTGCGGCATTCATATACCATGCATACCTCATCAAATGTTGTCCTGGATCAGTTCTTCCTCCATATCGATCCATTTATGGTAAATTAAATCGTCGGGGAAATTAGAAATCCAGGATGTCATCGGTGAATGGGGTGTGACTGTGCTCAATACACTAGACCTCATTGGTGTAATGTCGGCTATCGACCATGATTTGGCGCACCACTGCTTCTACCTCAGCTTTGTCAAAGTAGGTTCGGGATCCACACTCCTATTTCTTCTAACATACCGGTCTCTACATCGGGTGACGTCTTTATATTTCGGGCTGCGGCTGAACTTCCTTGCCCTCTTCGATCTTGGTCATTCAAAGGACGAGTGGGCTGGAGAAGCTACCCTTGAGTGGGATTGGTGATGTTGGAATCTCTAGGAAGGACGTGGGTTCCTCGCATCAGCAATAGCATTGGTTCCCTCAGGCTTGGATCATTAGGTCCCAAAACACGGGCCGCTTCTTCGTGCGACCCCAATGATCCAAATGTTAATTGATCAAGATTTTCGGGCTTTCATATGGCCTCCTCTGACGTGGACGTTCTTTGTCTGAAGAGGACGAATGATCTGCAACGATACGATGATTTGGGGAGGGCGCTCTTTGTCTACTAAGCTCATTTACTTCTCTGCTCATAGCTTTCATGTTCTCGCGCATAAGAACGCTACCGCGTTTATGGGCCTCTAAGCATTATTGGTTTTGTCTAACATGTCTAGTAAGCATGAGAATTCCCTGTGTGTGACGGGTGTAGAGGGAGTAGGCTGATCACTAGTCGTCATGGCTGACATTATAACATCTATAGGGGCTCGAGTAGAGGTACCAGCCTCGGTTATATTTGGCTCGGCTCGAGCCACCATTGTATCTACAGTTCGGATCGAGGGGTGTTACCAGGAATGTTTAGGTTTCCGGTTCGCTTCAGTTTTGCATCCTCTATTCGGTTCGGATTGTTGTCTTTGGGTCGGATCAATGATGCTCTCCCAGACCGGTTCGGTCTTGAACTCTACCCCCTCGATCTGGTGACAATCATGGCTTGTTGATCTTCACCTGTCTCGCTTTCCCGAGGAACATGCGCTTCTTTTCCTTTAGTCATGGAATCCAATTCTTCTGAGATTTATCCAAAGAAAACTTCAAAGATACTGAAAAAGTAGACTAGCTTCTTCGGATTTGAGAATCCAAATAATATAATGATAATCTAAAATGCTGAGAATTCAAGTTTCTCAGTGAAAGCACTAAAATGTTAGACCAAAAAGTGGTCCTAACACCCAAACAAGTGATAATTCTAAATAAAATAGAAAGGAAAACAATGAGAACACTAGATTTATAGTGGTTTGGCATTAAAGAGCCTACATCCACTTTTTACTTCCTTGATTGATGATTCAAATACGAATACAATGCCAACTATCACTGAATCTCACTTATACGATTGATATTCTCTCTTAATTTTGATGAAATATACTTCAAAAGTTTGGATATAGTCTGAATAAAGTGAAGAAATTTGGTTGTTAAGGAGATTAAGCCAATAATTTTTCAAATAGATCCACCAAATGAAGTGTTTTGGGGGTATTTATAGGCTGTAAACCCATCCGGTTCGAGTGCCGCATGCGGTGCATCCTGCACGTTTCGGGTTCGGAGGTCTTGAGATGATGACAGCACACTTGAAGACATGGGATACTGGAATGTAACTGCTCCGAGTTTATAGGAATTATGGGATGTAACCGTTGTAGTTACTGCTTTCAAATAGGATCGTATAGTTGGATGGTGGTTCGGATCAGATGTGTATAGCCGATCCGGAAGTATTTCCTGAAGCTGTCTCATTGGTTAGCTCATGTAGAAGGGAAGTGGTTCGGCCTGGGGGCTCCAAACCAACCTGTATATGCTACCTCCCTTCAGCTTTCTGGCTTATATGTTACAAGTTGAAGCGGCTCGGTTCGAGGGATTCGAACCGACTCAGAGGACCTTCTACTATGCCCTATATACTAGAATACACTCCTTGAACAATTATTTGACTTTGCTTAGCCTAACCACAAAGTAGGCTAATAGTAGCATGCAAGAAAAAGAGAAGATTCGTTTTTGAATTCGAGCAAGAATATATGAAACATTACAAAACTGTCTGAAAATACCCAATTCAAACCCAATTTAAACCTAATAACACAATAGCAACATGAATTCGAGGTAGACAAGCACATGCAAATATCTATCATTCATATTTTTGAACCATGTCATGGAAATTCAAATTAAACCCAATTTAGACCCAATTCAAATTAAACCCAATTTAAACCTAATTCAAATTCAAACTAAACCGAGAGCATACTCACCTTCGGTGGCGACGAGAAAGATGGACAGCGGTGGACTGAAGGTTCACCGGTCACCTAAAGGAAGCGCGAGCTGGCGAGCAAGATGGACAACGGTGGATGGTTTATTGATAGAGGGAGATGGTGCGCCGAGTACCAAAACCCTAATTTGGGTTTTCGGTCACCATGGAAATTAAAAAGAGGGAAGAACCCAGTCGAAAGTTTTGAAGTGTCAAAACTAGATGATGCCAGAAAGAAAATAGCGGGGGAAATTTTGATATGGATTTCATACGGCCAAAAGCCCTATCAAATGAACTGATCCAGAGCTTTGTTGATGTACGGTTAGATCTTATGTATTTGGTGAGGTACGGATCGTCAGGAGGAAAGCTGATATGGCTATAAGCAGTATAAAATTTGATATGGCTAAAAGCGTTATCAAATCTACGCATCCTTATGTGCCAAATTTACATATGGTGTAGTGATTTTATTCTTACGTTGTGAGTTATACGATAGGTTCCGCATATATTATTCTACCCTGATGATCGTCTGTAGCTGCCTGGCACGTCATTCAGTGCATTATTTCCCTTGTTAAGTGCAGGAGTTGTGGGAGGTCGTCACATATACTATTTTCCTTACTTATAAAGTAGTGTTATATACTTAATTGAATGGTATAAGTATTGTCATACTTCATATCTGGGTCAAACAATGTTAAATAATACATTGTTTACTGTAAAACCCAAAAGTTTTATTCAATTTCTTAACCTTTCAAAATAAAGTTGCAATACCTCTTATGTAAATAATAACTATTTACAACATCTTTTATCATTATAAACTAGTAACACCCTTTAGATAATAGTAAAGTCATTCAATTTGGGGCATTTTATTTTCCTTTCAGACCTTGAATCGACAACGTTCTTATCTTGAGGTAGATAAAAGTTTGTAATCTCAAAACTGATATTAATTAATCTCCTTTACACTTTCATTTAAAATATGGTTTCATAAACCATTCTTGTTTTTGAAAATCTCATCCAAATCATGACTATTTTTACTTAATTTGTTGACTAAGTAACAAAACTCTTTAGCTTTAAACTACTTTAATACACTTCATTTACAACTTGACTTTCATTACAAAATCCATTTATCGAATCTTTACACAAATTCATTTTAGTAACTCATTTTAACTTAACTTGGTTTTATTTCAAAAGTCTATTTACCAAATCTTTCATAAGAATCCATTTAATCGTCTTCCCTTTGCATTTGAGAATCTTCTTTCAATACCAATAGATTTACTTAACTGACTTATTAAGTAAACCATCAAGTTTTGAATTTATTTATATAAACTTTATTTATACGACTTGGATTCTATCACAAAATCCCTTATAAAACTTTCCAAAGTTCAACTCATTATAACTCGATTACATTCTTAAATGAATTCCATTTTAAAGCGTGATCACCTTAAATTATCAGTAATTAATGTTAACTAAAATAAAAGTAGTTTATTTTGCTATTAACTAAGAATCAAATAGTTAATTCCTTTTAGAAAACGATTTAAATGATAACCGATTTAATTAGTAATAAACAACTCGGCAATTATCCTTATACCCAGATAACTAAAGATTAATTAACTTTTGTGAACATTCATGAGGTTTAGATAATTATTTATCGAAACAATCTCTATTAAATTAATTGAAAATAAATTAATCTAATAACCAATTTCGATATAAACATTCGACTTAGTTAACTTAAAAACATCTGTTAACTTGTTAACTTATTTTCATTATCCTTTCGCTTTAATTAGTTAATAATATAATTAATTTAACATCACTCTGCTTAATTGTTTTATCAAAAACAATTATCCCAAATTATTAATCTATAGGTTAACTTCGGACTTTATTGCTTATAAAACTTATTAAAAACATAAGAATTTGCTAAATATCATTTCATAATACTTTTATAAAATATGATTATAAATATTAATTTATTTATAAAACTCTCTATTTTACATAACTTATATAAAATATAATTTAAAATCTTGCTTCAGTGTAACAACCCGTATTTTCAATAACCTGTAATAACATAAATCGAGGCAGAATTTAATTCTAAAATGGGAATCAAGGGAAACGGGCTATGCCATTGCGTTCGTCTCGGAAAAATACGCGAAATAGAGTCCGAGTTTTCGAAAATCAGAGTCCGTATGACCAAGATATGGCCTCGCGAAGTTTCACGAAAATTCCCAAATTAAAGTATACTTAATTAAGTGAAATGGGTTGTGTAGATATATATATATATATATATTGATATATATATATATATAATTGAAAATTTAATAAATAAATATGCAAAAATGCTCAAAACAGCGAATTGGGAGAGGGGAATAACCGAACCGGCCGATTTTTGAAGTCGACCCGAGCCCGCTGGGTCGACTAGGGGTTAATCCGGGGTGTTTGGCTGTCAACCCGTGGGCCGATTCGCTCAAGTGCAGATTTTTCATTTGAATGGTTCTCATGGTCCATCTTTAATCTAAAGGCCCTAGATGGTTCCTACACTTGACTTCTTCCCCAAGACATGCTTTGATGGCTTGGATTGAATCTAGGGTTAATCCTATGGCCTAAAACACTTGCCTAATCTATAAATAAGACCCTAACCTACCCTAATTCATTCATAATTAAACCTAGTGACTAAACTATGGCAAAATGCTAGCTCTCATGGCCTCCACTAATTTTATGAAGAGGGTTGCATACTAATCACTCTCTAATCAACTTCTAATCCCTTCTTAGCATCTTAATCTTCTTCATTTGGTGTTCAAAGTTGCTAGTTGTGAGTTTCTATCACTTTGATGATCTTTTGGTAAACTAATTAGATGAGATGTGATGAGATTTATGGTTTTGTATGAGGGTTAATGAGCTTTGAATCATATGATATGATGTTAGCATTAATCTTATGTTTATGCATGTTGAGTATGTAAGCTTATGCAAGTTTAATATGATGTATGTTATGTTTGCATGATGCTAAATATGCAAGTTGTGGGCTATGTAATCATATGCATGTTATGCAAGTTCATGGTAATATGCTATGCAAGTTACATGTATGTAAATATGCAAGTTACATGTTTGTTAATATGCAAGTTACATGTATGTAAATATGCAAGTTACATGTTTGTTAATATGCAAGTTACATGTTTGTTAATATGCAAGTTACATGTATGTAAATATGCAAGTTACATGTTTCTTTATATGCAAGTTACATGTTTGTTAATATGCGAGTTACATGTATGTAAATATGCAAGTTACATGTTTATTAATATGCAAGTTCATGATGACACATTATGCAAGTCTATAAGCTAATATGCAAGTTTGTTATGCAAAATGAATATGTAAGTTATGTGACATATTATATGCAAGTTATGTGACATGTTATGCAAGTTCATATGCAAGTTATGTGTTTGTTAATATGCAAGATGGCACCTTTGAAACATGTTCATTCATATGCAAGTTGACACCTTTTATATGTGTTATATCATGAACGAAATTACGTGGGAACGATGGGGTAATTAAATGCATAAGTTAATAAGATTGTGTGAAATTAATATAATTATGCATAACACAAAATAAATAAACATAGTATGGGAATTTGCCTATTTGGTTAGGTGTACCCATACTATGTGTTGGGAATTTACCTATTGAGTTAGGTCTACCCCATGGGAATTTACCTATTAAGTTAGGTCTACCCATGTTAAGAAAACTTGATTAATTAGGGATAATTAATATAAAATTATGAGGGTGATTAATTAGGTGTAATTAATTGACTAAGACACGAGGTTGGACTCAGTTGTAGCGTAAAACTGCCCGGACCCAACCGGCTTAACCAGTTGCTACAAATGTTAGCCCAATGTGAGAGGTCTTAGGCACAAACTAAATACGTAATTAATGTAAAGACACGAGGTTAGACTCTGTTATGACATAAGGCTGCCCGGACCCAACCGGCTTAACCAGCGGTCATAAAAGACAGTCTAATGTGAGAGGTCTTTACAAAGGTTACGTTCTTAATTAATTAATTAAGAAACACTTAACCACATTAGCATGTAGAGGGACATGAGGGGTTAAGTGGGTGCCTCGGGTGGCATGAGAAAATCTAGTGGTTGCCTTGGGTGGCAATAGAAAATACGATTAGAATACTTAACCAAAATGGAACATGTAATTAAAACATGATTAAAGGGTTAAGTGGGATATACTAGAAAAAGGGACAAGCTTAGGTGGGTAGCTTGTGGAGGCCCATTTCAACCAGTAACCCATACGTATCTTTGTGGGCTCGACCCATGTCGAGGACGGGACACGCATACTGGGCTTGACTGTAAGAGGCAAACGGGTTAGCGGTGGCAACGCAAGTCCAACGGGCTTCATATGCGTGAGTGGGCCCGGGCTGGTAGGTAAGCCGTTGTTGCATCGAGTAGATATAAGCCGTGCACCTTTAGTTTCATCAGGTTGCCACATTGGGGAATGATACATCCCACGGTGGGGCCAGCACGGGTATCTACGTTAGGGAGCCGATCGAATGGGAAGTAGTGTGTACACCTAGTGGATTGTAGGGCCCCGTGGCGCCTACTTGGTCACCTAGGGGTACGCAGGTACTAATTAGTAAATTTTATAAGTCCTTGGGTGGGATCAACCTTTAAGTTAGGAACGACTGGTGTGGTGCAGTTTAGTAATTTACCTTAGGGAGGGTAGATGCGTCTTTATCCTTTATCTTCGTTTAGTTGACTGCTTAGGGTAGCCATTCATCCCTATATGTTACCGTATATCAGTTTATGTCTTCTCTGGTTACTTTAACGATTGTATTGTTAAAGTTATAGGACTCGCTCAGACTTATGTCTGACCCTGTTGTTTTTATCTTTTTCCCAACCCTCAGGTCCTACGGTGGATCCTAGCAGTAGTGGAGCTTGATCGGATTGCTGTTCCAGTCTTTAGGAGCTTGGATAGATGTAAAGCTCCAGTTATCCAGTTATCTTTTCTTTTGTTCGGCTATTGTATGAGAGTGGGATTATGTACTTCTTTATTTTGATGGATATTGTACTTGACCTTTATTGTGGTTTTATGATGTAACCAGACATGTTTTACTTCCGCTGTTATGAGATGATGTTTTAAAATTTCAAGTACTATTTATATCTGTCTTGTTGTAATTTTTCTGTTCTATATTCACTAAAATACTCCACCGATGCTATGGCATTCCCTTAGTGAGTGATCATAGCGGGAGTGGGGTGTTACACGTGGTATCAGAGCTTAAGGTTACCAGAACAGATAAAATTTTTGAGAAAAACTACTTTCTAAGAGTATTTTCGAAGAAAGTATTTTTAAAAGCATGTCTTCTAAGAGAAAAAGTTTTTGAAAAAGAAAAGCATAATCCCCAATAGCCATATCTTTATCTTTCGGAATCTCCTTTTTGAATCTTTCCTCTTTCGTTTCAGCATGGCTGAAGATCTTAACATCCCGGAGGGTTTAGTTATACCACTATGGTATAGGAGGTTGCAAGAGGCTAGGGCCGCGGCTGCGGGTCCGGCCAATGCTACTACACCAGAGACAACCGCTCCTCCTCCTCAGCCTAGAGTGGATAATTTTGCTAAGGTTTGCAAGGAGTTCAAGGCTATAGGAGGAAAACCTTTTCTTGGTTCAGAGACTTTCGTAGAGGCTAGAGATTGGCTTAAGGAAGTGGAAGAGTTGCTAGATATCTTTGAAGTGGAAGAGGGAAAGAAAGTCAAGTTGGCGGCTTGGTTAATGAAGGGAGAGGCCTCATTCTGGTGGGAGGTCACTAATGGAGAACGCCCTGTTGACTCTTGGGCAGATTTTAAGCAAAGGTTTGGGGCTAAGTTTCTCTCAAGGGCGGAAGAGAATCTGTTTATGGAGAAGTTCTTGAATTTGAAGCAAGGGAATCTCACGGTGAAAGAATATGTCAACAAATTCAATCAATTAGCAAGGTTTGGCATAGAGTTGGTGAATACACCGGAGAAGAAGGCTTTGAGGTTCGTTAGAGGCTTGAACGAACCATTGCAAGGAATAGCTATGACTCACATTCCTATGGGGGCCACTTTTGAGAAGCTTGTCTACATGGCACTTATGCATGAGGATGATAAGAATTCTAAGGCACCAGAGAAAAAGGGGGATCAGAAGAAACCGCAACAGCAACAACAAGGCAAGGGCGGAAAAGGCAATGGTGACAAAAAGAAGACGAAGAAGAAGTGCTTCAATTGTGGAACACCAGGACACCTTAGTAAGGATTGTCGCAAAAAGAAGAAGACCGGTTGCTTTCATTGTGGTGAAGCAGGGCATCTTGTGAAAAACTGCCCAAAGAAGGGGCAGAAGACGGGGTCTACCTCAGGAGGCCAGGTGCAAGCTCTTATAGCACCACCTCAGTCAGGGGGGCAAGTTCAGGTTCTCTCAGTTCCACCGATTCAGCAGAGAGGTAGAACTATTTCCGTTGAAAGTCTGGTTTTTCTGTTTGATCATCCAGTTCGTACTTTGTTTGACTCTGGCGCATCGCATTCTTTTATCTCATCATCGTTAGTTGAGTCACTGCACTTAGACACCAGTCTAGTTGATGATCCCTTGGTTGTCTCAAACCCAATTGGGGGCTCCATATATCTGTCTATGATATGTTTGGGTTTGAAGATTTCTATACTTAGCGTTGAGTTTAGATGTGATGCTTTTGTATTGGGCTTCACGGGCTATGGGTTGATCTTGGGCATGGACTGGTTATCCAGTAATGGTGCCGTTCTTGATTGCGAAAGGAGAGTTGTCAGGCTCATGACCCGCTTGGGTAACACTCTCGAGATCTCTTGCAATCCCATGGAATCTGTTTTGCTAAGTTATCTTGAATCGCTCGATGCTTCGGTCGAGAGTTTGTGTTCTGTCAGAGTAGTCCGGGAATATCCGGATGTGTTTGAAGAAGTAAAGGGTTTGCCTCCGAAGCGGGAGATAGATTTCCGAATTTATTTGGTGGATAATGCCAAACCAGTGTCTTTGCCAGTACGCCACATGGCTCCTCGTGAGAGAAGAGAACTTCATAAGCAAGTAGGGGAGTTGCTTGAGAAGGGGTTCATAAGGCGAAGTATATCGGAGTGGGGAGCTCCAGTAGTGTTTGCCACGAAGGCGGATGGGTCCCTCAGACTTTGTGTGGATTATAGAGAACTTAATAAGCTCACGAAGAAGAATAGACACCCATTACCGAGGATAGATGATCTCTTTGATCAGTTGGTTGGCGCGTCAGTATTTTCGCAGATGGACTTAGCTACAGGGTTTCATCAGTTAAGAGTGGCGGAGGACAGTATAGAGAAGACTGCTTTCCGGACTCCGGATGGTTTTTATGAGTGGCTAGTGATGCCATTTGGGTTGACAAACGCCCCCGCATACTTTGTTGATCTCATGAGTAGAGTGTTCAGAGAGTATCTGAATAAGTTTGTAGTAGTTTTTGTGGATGACATCTTGGTCTTTTCCAAGAATGAAGAAGAGCATGCCTTACATCTCAAGGAAGTGTTGGAGACTCTTCGAGCGCATAGTCTTAAAGCTAAATTCTCTAAATGCCATTTTTGGAGAAGAGAAGTGCGATTCTTAGGGCATGTGGTCTCTAAGGAAGGGATAGCTGTGGATCCCGCAAAGATAGTATCTATCCAGGATTGGAAAGTTCCTAGAAATGCTACCGAGGTAAGAAGTTTCTTGGGGTTGGCAGGATATTATAGGAAGTTCATCAAAGACTTCGCGAAGATATCAGCCCCATTAACCCGCTTGACGAAAAAGAATCTGGTTTTCTCGTGGGATGTAGATTGTGATGATGCTTTCCGACGGTTAAAGAGAGCTTTGACCACCGCTCCAGTTTTAGTGCTCCCGGATGGGAGTAAGCCGTTTGTTGTTTATACCGATGCTTGTGGAACAGGATTAGGCGCAGTCTTGATGCAGGAGGGAAGGGTAATAGCCTATGGAGGGAGACAATTGAGAGTGCATGAGAAGAATTACCCTACCCATGATCTAGAGTTGGCCGCGATTGTTTTCGCACTTAAGTCTTGGCGCCATTATCTTCTTGGTGAGAGATTCGAGTTGTTCACCGACCATAAATCATTGAAGTACTTATTCTCTCAGAAGGATTTAAACTTAAGACAGCAAAGGTGGATGGAGTTCTTAGCATCCTATGATTTCGAGATAGCGTATACCCCTGGTAAGGGTAACGTGGTGGCAGACGCCTTAAGTAGAAAAAGGCTATCTTTGAGTCCATTGTTCGTGGAACGACGAAGCTTGGAGTTTCTTTCTTTGTTTGACTTCAGACCTTCTGTTGATTTTGTACCTGGTTTGTTGGCATCCTTGGAGGTTAGACCTACTCTTTTGAGACGGATTGGCGAGGCTCAGCGAGACGACCCACAGTTGGTTGTGTTGGTAGAGAAGCTTATAAGAGGGGAGTCGTCCAGCCATTTGGGTAGATACACCATAGATGATAAGGGATGGTTGCATAGAGACGGTAGACTTTGTGTACCGCAAGATGAGGGTTTGAAGAAGGCTATTTTGGATGATGCACATCGTTCAAGAATGACTATTCATCCCGGTGGAGACAAAATGTACCAAGACATGAAGAGAGTTTTCTTCTGGGCCGGTATGAAGAAAGATGTGGCCGAGTATGTGGCTAGATGCTTAGTGTGCCAACAAGTTAAAGTGGAGCAAAGGAAACCCGGTGGGTTGCTACACCCATTGGAAGTTCCACAGTGGAAGTGGGATAGTGTCTCGATGGATTTCATCGACGGGTTACCGAGATCGAGGAAGGGCAATACGGGAATTTGGGTTGTGGTAGACAGACTTACCAAGAGTGCCCATTTTATACCCGTAAAGAGTAAGAGGACCACTCCATGGCTTGCTTCAGTCTATGTTAGAGAGATTGTTAGATTGCATGGCGTACCATCCAGCATTGTGAGTGATCGAGATCCTATTTTCACTAGTGAGTTTTGGAGAAGTTTGCAAGAGGCGGTAGGGACTCAGTTGTGTTTGAGCACCGCATATCATCCTCAGACGGACGGTCAGACTGAGAGGGTGAACCGTATCTTAGAAGATCTTTTGAGGCTTTGTATCTTGGATTTTGGAGGTACATGGGAAGAACATCTTCCTTTGGTGGAGTTCGCATATAATAACAGCTTTCAGTCCAGTATTGGTATGGCTCCTTTCGAAGCTCTTTATGGAAGGCCTTGTCGATCTCCTACATGTTGGTGGGAATCTACGGATAAGATCTTGCTTGGGCCGGATATGGTTAGAGAGACTTCAGAGAAGATTGATTTAATTCGAAAAAGGATGAAAGCAGCGCAAGATAGACAGAAATCTTATGCGGATCGGAGAAGGACGGATCTTGAGTTTGAGGTTGGGGACATGGTTTTTGTCAAAGTATCTCCATTGAGAAATGTTGTTCGCTTTGGGTCCGTAGGGAAGTTAGCACCGAGATTTGTTGGGCCGTTTCCTATTAAGGAAAGGATTGGACGGATGGCATATAGGGTGGAGTTGCCCGACAGACTTAGTGGTGTTCATGATGTATTCCATGTATCACATTTGAGGAAGTGCTTACATGAGACCGCGGAGGTGGTAGAGCCGAGCTTGCTTAGAGATGTAGAGGTAGAGCGTGATGCGACGATTCGACGAGCTCCTACTCGCATCCTTGGGTCAGAAACTAGGAAGTTGAGGAACAGAGAAGTTCAGCTAGTTAAAGTGCAATGGGGAGATGACGAAAGCAATGCTACTTGGGAGACGGAAGCAAAGATGCGTTCTTTGTATCCATTTCTTTTTGAGAGTATGTCTTTTAACTTCTCCTTTATTGCTTGTCTAGTACTTATCTTATCTTTAGTATATCCTCTCGCTAATACCTATGACCTTTAGATAGGGTAAAACCTATGGTTGAAACATGTGTTTGAAACATGTTATGGTTGATGGATGCATATGGATGCAATTGTTTGCTAGTGGTTGCTCGTGGATGCATACACACACACATTAGGCACTAGATCGGCTCAGTCACTTCATGTTGCATATTGCATAAATGGATGTGGTAGTTAGATTGATGGATGTATCATGGCTGTGTTATCATATGGATGATGCATTTTTGTGTATGGTTGTGCACGCATGTAGAAATTTGTATGTGTCAATAGGGTTTCGCATACATATTGGATGCATGGCACTATCATGGTTTGCATTAAGGAGGTTTACTGTATCAGTAACCGCCTGATTTTCGCATTAGGTAAGTACATATACACACACTTTTGCATATATCCATCCAGCATTTAGAATCTTGTAAGGACAATGATTGCTCGTGGATGATGCTTTGAGTAGATGGATGATTGGATGGTAGGATACGTTCTTCCTAACTTGAAGATTTCGGGGACGAAATCCTTTAAGGAGGGGAGAATGTAACAACCCGTATTTTCAATAACCTGTAATAACATAAATCGAGGCAGAATTTAATTCTAAAATGGGAATCAAGGGAAACGGGCTATGCCATTGCGTTCGTCTCGGAAAAATACGCGAAATAGAGTCCGAGTTTTCGAAAATCAGAGTCCGTATGACCAAGATATGGCCTCGCGAAGTTTCACGAAAATTCCCAAATTAAAGTATACTTAATTAAGTGAAATGGGTTGTGTAGATATATATATATATATATTGATATATATATATATATATAATTGAAAATTTAATAAATAAATATGCAAAAATGCTCAAAACAGCGAATTGGGAGAGGGGAATAACCGAACCGGCCGATTTTTGAAGTCGACCCGAGCCCGCTGGGTCGACTAGGGGTTAATCCAGGGTGTTTGGCTGTCAACCCGTGGGCCGATTCGCTCAAGTGCAGATTTTTCATTTGAATGGTTCTCATGGTCCATCTTTAATCTAAAGGCCCTAGATGGTTCCTACACTTGACTTCTTCCCCAAGACATGCTTTGATGGCTTGGATTGAATCTAGGGTTAATCCTATGGCCTAAAACACTTGCCTAATCTATAAATAAGACCCTAACCTACCCTAATTCATTCATAATTAAACCTAGTGACTAAACTATGGCAAAATGCTAGCTCTCATGGCCTCCACTAATTTTATGAAGAGGGTTGCATACTAATCACTCTCTAATCAACTTCTAATCCCTTCTTAGCATCTTAATCTTCTTCATTTGGTGTTCAAAGTTGCTAGTTGTGAGTTTCTATCACTTTGATGATCTTTTGGTAAACTAATTAGATGAGATGTGATGAGATTTATGGTTTTGTATGAGGGTTAATGAGCTTTGAATCATATGATATGATGTTAGCATTAATCTTATGTTTATGCATGTTGAGTATGTAAGCTTATGCAAGTTTAATATGATGTATGTTATGTTTGCATGATGCTAAATATGCAAGTTGTGGGCTATGTAATCATATGCATGTTATGCAAGTTCATGGTAATATGCTATGCAAGTTACATGTATGTAAATATGCAAGTTACATGTTTGTTAATATGCAAGTTACATGTATGTAAATATGCAAGTTACATGTTTGTTAATATGCAAGTTACATGTTTGTTAATATGCAAGTTACATGTATGTAAATATGCAAGTTACATGTTTCTTTATATGCAAGTTACATGTTTGTTAATATGCGAGTTACATGTATGTAAATATGCAAGTTACATGTTTATTAATATGCAAGTTCATGATGACACATTATGCAAGTCTATAAGCTAATATGCAAGTTTGTTATGCAAAATGAATATGTAAGTTATGTGACATATTATATGCAAGTTATGTGACATGTTATGCAAGTTCATATGCAAGTTATGTGTTTGTTAATATGCAAGATGGCACCTTTGAAACATGTTCATTCATATGCAAGTTGACACCTTTTATATGTGTTATATCATGAACGAAATTACGTGGGAACGATGGGGTAATTAAATGCATAAGTTAATAAGATTGTGTGAAATTAATATAATTATGCATAACACAAAATAAATAAACATAGTATGGGAATTTGCCTATTTGGTTAGGTGTACCCATACTATGTGTTGGGAATTTACCTATTGAGTTAGGTCTACCCCATGGGAATTTACCTATTAAGTTAGGTCTACCCATGTTAAGAAAACTTGATTAATTAGGGATAATTAATATAAAATTATGAGGGTGATTAATTAGGTGTAATTAATTGACTAAGACACGAGGTTGGACTCAGTTGTAGCGTAAAACTGCCCGGACCCAACCGGCTTAACCAGTTGCTACAAATGTTAGCCCAATGTGAGAGGTCTTAGGCACAAACTAAATACGTAATTAATGTAAAGACACGAGGTTAGACTCTGTTATGACATAAGGCTGCCCGGACCCAACCGGCTTAACCAGCGGTCATAAAAGACAGTCTAATGTGAGAGGTCTTTACAAAGGTTACGTTCTTAATTAATTAATTAAGAAACACTTAACCACATTAGCATGTAGAGGGACATGAGGGGTTAAGTGGGTGCCTCGGGTGGCATGAGAAAATCTAGTGGTTGCCTTGGGTGGCAATAGAAAATACGATTAGAATACTTAACCAAAATGGAACATGTAATTAAAACATGATTAAAGGGTTAAGTGGGATATACTAGAAAAAGGGACAAGCTTAGGTGGGTAGCTTGTGGAGGCCCATTTCAACCAGTAACCCATACGTATCTTTGTGGGCTCGACCCATGTCGAGGACGGGACACGCATACTGGGCTTGACTGTAAGAGGCAAACGGGTTAGCGGTGGCAACGCAAGTCCAACGGGCTTCATATGCGTGAGTGGGCCCGGGCTGGTAGGTAAGCCGTTGTTGCATCGAGTAGATATAAGCCGTGCACCTTTAGTTTCATCAGGTTGCCACATTGGGGAATGATACATCCCACGGTGGGGCCAGCACGGGTATCTACGTTAGGGAGCCGATCGAATGGGAAGTAGTGTGTACACCTAGTGGATTGTAGGGCCCCGTGGCGCCTACTTGGTCACCTAGGGGTACGCAGGTACTAATTAGTAAATTTTATAAGTCCTTGGGTGGGATCAACCTTTAAGTTAGGAACGACTGGTGTGGTGCAGTTTAGTAATTTACCTTAGGGAGGGTAGATGCGTCTTTATCCTTTATCTTCGTTTAGTTGACTGCTTAGGGTAGCCATTCATCCCTATATGTTACCGTATATCAGTTTATGTCTTCTCTGGTTACTTTAACGATTGTATTGTTAAAGTTATAGGACTCGCTCAGACTTATGTCTGACCCTGTTGTTTTTATCTTTTTCCCAACCCTCAGGTCCTACGGTGGATCCTAGCAGTAGTGGAGCTTGATCGGATTGATGTTCCAGTCTTTAGGAGCTTGGATAGATGTAAAGCTCCAGTTATCCAGTTATCTTTTCTTTTGTTCGGCTATTGTATGAGAGTGGGATTATGTACTTCTTTATTTTGATGGATATTGTACTTGACCTTTATTGTGGTTTTATGATGTAACCAGACATGTTTTACTTCCGCTGTTATGAGATGATGTTTTAAAATTTCAAGTACTATTTATATCTGTCTTGTTGTAATTTTTCTGTTCTATATTCACTAAAATACTCCACCGATGCTATGGCATTCCCTTAGTGAGTGATCATAGCGGGAGTGGGGTGTTACATTCAGTTTAAAAAAATTATAACTTAAGCTTCGTTAATTTGCCCAACGACAAACCAACGTCTTAAAATGATGGATTTTAGGCCATCTACTGCCAATCACTTAATCAATACTTCTTATTGACTAATAACACATTAAACGTTGAATTCAATTCAATAGTCAACATCCAAAAAAGTTTAATACTGCTTGGTTAAACAATTCATATATGTTCAATATAAAACAAACAACATCCAAAATATTGAGGAATCCAGTTGGATCCCTCCAACCTGTTATTCCCTGCTCACAACTCATAAAATTATTTTAAATATGCATATAAAATTGAAATTTAAATCTAATGCATTTAAGATAATGGAAATTTAAAAACCGACAGTCCACAATCAAATAATAACCACTCAAAGCATCCAAACATTCAATTTATACGAACAATGATAAATTATGAATATATGAATTTAATCACATCATAGAATCCAGAAAGCATGTAAGTTAACTCACTTTTCGTTATGGATCGATGATTCAGGTTGATTTATATAAATTCAAACCAATGTTTGAAATTACATAAAATTCCAATTGCCTCCAAATTGCCCCATCCTAGTTCATACTTGTTGTGTTCATCGATATGATCCCATCGAATCTTGTATCATTCGATTCTGATATCATATGTAAAAGTTATACAATTTATAAATTAACAATTGAATTTAAACACCTTTACTATTAATTAATATTCTATTTACCTTAAACATAGTTAATCCTGTAATCACTTCCCTAATCATAGTTCCAACCGGACAAAACTTGCAATTATCTCCCAGGTTCGAACCACACAATACAACGACCACCTTCTGACGCCTACCATCGCCTTCCTCCGCCACCGGACCCCACGTCGCCATCCCCACCAGACCGCCAAACATCCAACTATCATCTTCGAGCTGCCTCGCACTCATTGATGCCTTATAGCTCCGCTATGACGCTGAAATATAAACCCAAACTCTAGACCAACACGGAAAGAAACCCCTATGTTCATCTCTGTGTTGCGCCGCCTCCAGTTCGCCGAAGGTCACCTACTCATCATCGATCCAACCCCCATCGGTTTGGCTTCCATCACTGACCGGTCTCGTTTCTTCTGGTGGTCTGTAGCCTATGCGCGAAAACCCACATACCGACCCCTTTTGTTTTCCGATCAACCCATCATAGCTCCGTCAACCAGTCACCGGAGAATGCCTTACCACTACTAAATGACTTGCCCTCTCCTCCTCCACCTTCACTTGAATTAGCGACACCCGATTTGGCCTAGGTTCGCTAGAAATCACCTTGAACTACCATGACTTCGAGGCTAAATTCCTTCCTCCTTCGACCATCGCGAGGAACACCACCACTGTCGATAGCTCGACCCCAATCCCCTCTTCAACTTTCGTGTTGAACAATTCTTCCAATTCATCACGAATTTGAAGTTAAAATTGATTAAAGAAATTGAGGGGTGGTGGCTACGAGATGAAAGGGAAAGGAGTTAACAATTATATATAGTGGAGGGTTAGATATTTATTTATTATTATTTAATTTACACAGAACTTACATTGTAAGTTTCACCCTCGAACGACTATATATGAGCTCCAATTGCGATGAAAATTGAAATCCTATAATGACTTAATGTTTTGGACCTGATGGAACTGGTTTCGTCGAATTTCTGTGACCTTTTTAAAAACTTCTATTCTAATTTCAAAACGTACATCGATATGCGTTTATATCGCACACGATCACGTAATAACTCCAATTGACTTGAAATTTGAAATCTTACAATAATTAATCATTACGGATTTTATAAATTTTGTTTCTTTGAAATCTAAGGTCATTTGAAAATTGGTTGTTCTCAAGTATTAAATTAAATCGATAAAATATAAATCGATTTCAAAATAATCAAATTCACTGATAATGAATTATTATTATCATATATTCAAATAGAATATATATAGCTTCAAAATAAACTAATTTAGATTTTAAACTCAACATTTTAAATTCAAAGTTAAATTGATATCTGATTTATTTAAAATCCTTTCAATTTATTTAATAAGTCATTATAGTTCATAAACGACTATACCGTGATTTTTTTGAAAATTTGATTTTGAAATAACTCAAAATCTAAAAGTTGAAATCTCAAATTTTCTATTCCATTAGAAAACAATAATCCAATAAATCCGGAAGATACTTATTTCAAACAATTCCGACTTATATTGAATCCTATATACTCAATTGAAGTTCAATTATAAAATTACAAATTATTGCGACGTGACAAGCTCATTTTTAATTAAATTTAATAAATACGTTCAGACTTCGTTTAATTAATAAATTCCTTATTATAATTAAAATTTGAACTTAATTGGGTCTTAATAAATCATTCAATTCATACTAGATCTCAAATCCAATTTATTTTCAATTATTTCAAAATTAAATTTATTATTTTACTAGTCGAATTAAATTAATACTCAAAATCGTAGAATTCGAGTTATTTAAATTTCCAAATTAACATTTAAAACCAATTTTAAATGTTCAAACTTAATGACTAAAATTACGATCATTGCAGAACCTGGGAAAAAACCGCACTTAACCCACTCCCATGCTGGATTGAGGACCCCGAGTAATCTAAAAGACATAAGTCAACACCAAGGAAGAAGGATTCAAATTACCCATAAAGGGTCTCATATGGAAAGTGAAAAGAACATCATCAGACATACGATGAATGATCAGGCCTGAAGCCATGGTACCGCCTTGTTTCAGGAACACCAAAAGTGCCAGATGATTAGACAAGAGACCAACATAAAAAAGAATATACCGAAGATCCTTATCATGGCCTTTGGCTCATCAGGACCGAAGACATCGATGAGTAGGGTCGAAAGACAACTAAACCCACCAACGACCCGAAGTGGGACCAAACATCAATCGCACACTCGCCTTCACGAAATAAGCGGGCGGTTGATTCCACGACACCGGAAAGGCAATAACTGCAATGCGACACAAGCAGAATGCAATCCTTCTAAGGTTATCATCAAGTGGAAGGTTGTTGTGAAGAACCTTCCACATAGTGATCGAAACTTTCGGAGGAACATGTCGGTCCCAGATGAATAAGAAAAGGGGATTCCTGGTCATTGGAACTCTTGTAAAGTTCCAAGCATCCTGGAGGGAAAACGGGCTACGGTTCCAACCTAGGCCGTGTCCATGACTATCCAAAAAAACCTTTACTGACTCCATACGTTTCCACGTCTCACTTGCGTAAGACGGGGTATCCGCGTAGTCGGTTGATAAAAGGCGTATATACTTGGCATGAAGGACAGACGCCCATAGCGAGTCGTTAGCACAGAACCTAACCCAGAGCTTACATGAGTAAGCCTTGCACACATCTCGTGGATCGCGAAGACCAAGACCCCCCACCCACACCTAGGACGACAGATGTTCTCCTAGAATTGTCCCTACTACCCTAAATGAAAGAAGAGGCCAAAGAGTGGAAGAACGGAAGGATGAAATTGACGGCATAACCGCAAAGACATGCGAATCAATTGAGTTGAGCATCGAGTTGACAAAGTCCAACCTACCGACCTAAGAAAAAAGCTACCTCAAAATCTTTCCTCTTGCTTTATCAGTAATGGGATCGAAGAGAGAATTGAGGTTACAACCACGATAAAGGACAATCCATAGATAAGGGAGAGGAAGAGAAGTGGCACGAAAACCCCTAAAAAACTCGATCCGCACGACCTTCCTAGTATATAAATACCTGAAAGGTACGAAATAAATCTTAGACGCGTTAACCAGTTGTCCCGAACACTGTTCATAAAGATGAAGGAAAGAAATGAGAAGACGAACAAAATGTTGATGATCATTAGCAAAAATAATGATGTCATTGATGAAAGACGGGGAGGAAATCATGGGACAACCACTGGGAATACTAAAATGATGAATCTGGCTAGCGATCGTAAAAGCGTGGACACCATTGACTAACGCCTCTGCCACAATGATGAAAAGGGATGGGGAAAGGGAGTCACCTTGCCACATGGCCCCACCGGAAGGAAAGAAACCGTTGGAAACTCCATTGATTAGAATGGAAAACCAACAGTTAGAAAAAATTCACTAGACAATGTCAATGAATGGCTTAAGAAAACCAAAAGTTCAGAGAAGTCGAATGATAAAAAACCAAGACATGCAGTCATAAGCTTTAGCCATATCAAGCTTAATGACCATATTGGAACCCCAGATCCTGCGATCAATCTGGGAGATAAGCTCTTGAGCAAGCAGAACGTTGTCAGTGATCAGATGACCTTTGAAAAATCTATCTTGGGAAGAAGAAATAATACTATTCAAGAAAGGCGCGAGTCTGACATATATGATCTTGGAGACGACCTTGTTCATAAAATTATAGAGTCTATTCGGGAAAAAATTGGAGCAAGAACGAGGATGATCAACTTTGGGAATAAGGATAAGGTTGGTGGACGTCCAACTCTTAGGAAGAGTTTGACCGGAGAAAATGATTGACTTGCAAGAGAGAAACTGAAATGAATGATCTCTCACGCACACGATAGAAATCCCCATTGAAATCATCTGGACCACTCGCACTGTCCTTACTTAGAGAGAAGACACAAGTACGAATCTCTTCCATGGAAGACAGCTCTAAAAGAATAGAGATCTCAGAACCAAGAATAATACGGGGAATACGAGAATCGACTAAGGGATCAGATTGATTGACTGATGGATAGAAGAGGAAAGAACGAAAATGAGAAACGATGGTTTCAATGACATCTACCGATTGTGTCGCCATTGAGTCATTGGGACGAAGGATCTGGCTGAGAAAAAGGATTATGTTTTTCTTTTTAATAGAGGAATGACAAAATTCTATTTGGAATCGCCACCGATGACCCATTTGATATGAGCTTTTTGCTTCAGAAAAGTAGTCTCAACCTTTAGGATTAAGTTGAGCTAGGATCCAGGCCTGTTTGTTGGAAACAAAAGAATCAGCATCGAAAGAGTCCTTTACAAAGGTGAGAGATTCTTCTACAGACCGCACCTTATCAAAGGTGTTCTTAAAAGTCTGCACATTCCAGGTTTTAAGACAAGATTTGAGACGCTTCAGTTTAAGAGAGAAGGTCGCAATAGAAACGCCTGGGGGGAGATCCCAACTCTTACGGCCAATAGAAAAGCATGGTGGGAGGACCACAAAAAGGAAGCGAAAAGAAGTTGGACCTAAAGAAGAAAAGTAAATGCACTTCAGAACGAGCAAAGCGAGATCCAAGTTAGTGTAGTGAAGGTGCTCAAGGGAAAATGAGAAAGTTAGACCAAACCTCCCTTTCGACCCGAAAACCCTATCTAGACGAGAGAGGATACCATTCAGATCATCTTGGTTATTGCACTAAGTGAAAGCTGAACCAACAAAAGAGACTTCAATCAAGCCCGATTGAATGATGAAGGAATTGAAATCCTCAACTGATGCACGATTAATCGAAGATCCACCATGTTTCTCTTGAGTGGAAACGACATTAAAAATACCCCCTAAAACCGAGGTGGAATAGGAAAGCATACATAGAGAGGTAGTCCTGCCACAAGCGCAGACGTTCTACGCTACCGCACCTAGCATAGACCATAGAGAAAAGAATGGTGCGGGAGCCGATCAGACCACTCAATAGCAAATAGTTGATGTGAATCAAAGATACGGCACACTGACACCTCAAAGGCCCATAAAATCCAAATCTTGTTGGAGATGTTACACAAGCCTCCACCAAAACTGAGTTGAAGGACGAGTTTATATAATGTTTCTGTCCCCATGAAGATTTCCAGAAGCACCACAACCAGAATAAAATGTCTCTTAATGATAGGCTTGAGATGCGAAGCAAAGACCTCATTCCCGACACCTTTAATGTTCTGAAATAAATAGTTCGCCATCGCAAAAGGATAAAAGGAGAAACCAATCAAAAAAACCAAAAAGATACTAGATCAGATTAGGTAGAGTGTATGACGAATCGTCCTAACTATCTTCTCTTCTACAGCAAGAGAGCGAGTGAGAAACGTACGAGGAGTTCGAACCTACGAATTCCTAGGAGAGGCACGAGAAGGGAAACCACGATAAGAGGTCATCGAACATGAAGAAGGAGGAGAAGAAAAGGAGGCGGAATCAAATACCGATATCATGCAAGCAGTCGAAGAAATCGCGACCCGCCTAGGCGAAAAGAGGTTATCTAAAATACAGGAATGTGAGTTCTTGGATAGTTGCGACAAGCGGCCTTTTGAAAGAAGAGGCAAAATATGCAAAAAACTAGGAGGAACGGTTGAAAATGTTGTAACATCAAGGACTAACGCTACCACATGTTGTGTGGACTCCTCTATGTCAGGATTGTCATTAAATTGACAATCCTACAAAGCTAATGACGACCATCGACCGAAGGGGCCAACCGAAAAAATAAGGGAAAAACAATCCCACTAGCAACCACAGAAAGCCCGCACTTGCCAGACTCGACTACCTCAAAAGGCGACGTATAGGCCCTATTAGAATATATACATCGTCGATCGAATGCTAATAAAACTGACAACCCAAAAAACGAAAACCAACCCAACCAATGAATAAAAAACCCGCCCACCACAACCAAATCACAAGCAAGCCATTGATTGGCTCGAGGTGATCACAATTTGGCTACAAACAGGCAAAAACCCAAAACCCCAAACAACGAGCAGAGTCACTGGAAAAGCAAAACCCAAAAGAAAACGCCTCAAACCAGCTAACAAATAGGCGCATAACATTGATCGACCAAAGCTAATCAATGATAACATGCACCCAACCAAACTGCATAAAAGCCACAATTGCAGAAGGAGCACATAAAATAAAATAAGAATCATCAACAAAGCTAACACCCAAAGAAAAGGAGAGAGGGAAAAACCACCTCCACAGGGTAACCAAACCAACAAGCACAAACGACCAACCTCACATACCAACAGCACTGAAGCCATGGTACATGAACATGCACAACGCCAACCCGAAACTGGAAAAACCAAAACTGGCAAAACCAAAACCTGAAAGAAAACAAACCATAGCCCACAAAACAACCACAAAGGGGAAAATAGTACCGCGAAGGCAACTACAACGATACATTACCACAGTCAAAAGGAGAATCAAGACACCAAAGAGATGTTGCCCCTTTTAAATGTAACAAGCAACTAAAAAAGGGAACCAAACTGAATCAGCTTGAGCTCAACAACATAAGAAGAATCAAGCAAACAAACCGAAGCCACTTCATCGCCAATTGGAGGCAAACAAACCCTTAACCACACATTGATAGAATGATCAACATAGATACTAGCATAAAAATTAAAACATACCCGCGCATGGAGAAAAGAGGGTCAACATACCTAGGAAAACCCAAAATCAAACAACCAAGTGCAAACTTACTAATCACCACAGTCACCTCGCCAAGGGACGGAGACACTGGCTGCATTCGTTGCATAGCAATATCCCACTTAAACCCCTCATACGAGAGACATGAAGCCCGCCACCATCGATAAGAGCTACCCTAAAACCATGAAGTACTACAACCAGAGTGCGAGATGACAGTGGAAACCTGGTTGGACAACACATCCTCTTTCTCAACCAACTCAAGCAAATAAAATTTATTACTCGTGTTAAGGGGGGCAGTGCACGGGAGGGTTCACAACCGCTTGAAGCAATCGGGGCACTAGCCATGCACGAGCGAGAAGAGATAGGCGAGGAGCAAACCAAGGCTGCACTGGCACGATGACGTGGTCCTTTGCGAGGATGAACACACTACTGGAAACCCACAACATCAAACATGGAAGGACAAACAACCTAAAGTGGAGAGCAACAAGAAATCGTATTGGGGAGAAACTGAATCAGTGGTAATTCATCAACCACATCAACAACAAATCTAAAAGGAGGCAATAAGGCAAAGTAAAGAAGCTCCCAAAACGACAGAACAACGCATATCAGCAGTCGCCAAAGGATGACAAAAATCAACAAAATCCCAAGAAACAAATGAGATTGGTCATTTTCCATAAACACATTCCCCAAAAGAACAAACCGATGACACAACAAGGCCATAAAATCCAGCAAAGAGACCACCTCGACCAAAACCTTATTAGTGTCAATTGAAGCAACAGAGACATGAAGGCCAGAGGCCAACACTAACGCCACCACTATCAAATCTAGAGAAGGGAGCACAACAATAAATGACTTAAAAGCCTAAAAACCCCATCAGAAGTGGATCTGAGAACAAGAAACCAAAAGGCTCCAAATTCAACCAACAGAGCAGCACACAAACTAGTCGAGCAGACCGCAAGACACAGGAGAGACAATGCTAACGAAATACCATGCACGAAAGGGCAGAACGAAGCGAACGCTAGCAAAGAACCATAGAGAAGTGGCGATAGAAGATAAATCGTTTTAAAGAGAGGGGGAGGAAGACATTAAAATACGCCTTCTTAAATGGATTTCATTAAGTTTTTTATTAATTATTTACTAGGTTCACTTATCCTAAATATTATGTTTTATAATTAAAAATCATTTTAAAACGTCAAATCTATCTTATACGAACAAATAAAGTCCAGTGAAAGATAATATAACTCACCTTTGCCAAATCGGCCCAAACAAGCTTCCCAGCATAGAGCTTATCAATAGGAGTCTACAGGAAGAAACATCGTCCAATTCCGACCTCATTTGAGAAAGCTATAAAAGATATAAAGTTGACGATTTATTTAAACAATTAAATAACTTAACTATATGGTTAATATAAACTAATTACTTAATCACCCCTAACCTTTCTTCCTCATTCCATTTACACATATACACAGTAACATGGTTGTCCACCTCTCCTCATCGATACTGAGCTCAATTATATGAAGTCGAATGTCGTTTGCTCCATTGGGTTTTTTCTTCGAACACTCGATATGCTGGAACCATAACTTCGGACCCCCGACCTCCTAATCAAATCGCGGCATCTCCACCAGTGCAGGGAATCACACCTCCCCCCAAGTGACACATTTTGATTCCTAAGGCCGGAGTCGACATAGTTGCTTCTAGGAGATGAACATCGCGAAAAGAAGAGTAACGACACTCTCCTTTCCACCTATCTCCACTTGTTTAACCCACCATGCCAAACCTTAGATTACGACCCAAAAAATGGTGGCTCCAGTATTGATGTCACACCCCATAGAACTAACATAAGTGGATAGAAATTTCGAAAATGAGTTTAACTTGGTGGTTTTGGATTTATCATTGATGATATGTTGGTTGATTTAATTTTTGAAGATGGTAGAAAGGGCGACCATGATTTTTCAATGGAACAGTAATTTGGTTTTTTGAGAGAGAAGGGAATTAGGGTCGGGCCTATTTCCTGTATTCCACAAATGATAATTTAGTTATTGTTTTATTCTTACAATTCAAATCCTCCTTTCTTTCATAAAGAAAATCGATGCGCGTTTTACCTCGCCACGATCAAACAACTCATCCAAACGCTGCGAAACCTGATGGCGCACATTGCTACAATGATACGGTTTCGATGGTGCAAGTTTTGGCTTAATCCGAGACTATTGCCAGAAACGGTAATTTTACGTATACCTTGAGTCGGTTTTGACCCTAAAATCAACCGATCTCAAAATATAGCGATTCTTACATTAT
This sequence comes from Allium sativum, assembly GCA_030737875.1. Classification (NCBI taxonomy): domain Eukaryota; kingdom Viridiplantae; phylum Streptophyta; class Magnoliopsida; order Asparagales; family Amaryllidaceae; genus Allium; species Allium sativum. The sequence continues at coordinate 588,071,800 of CM060916.1, forward strand.
TTATCCATGTAACCAACCATACAAACTCAATGGAACTTGTCTCGAGTCCCGATTCGATCATTTGTAAAAAACACCTTTTGGAACTGTCAACCAAATAATTAACGATAAATATTCATATAAAATATTTAAATATCCAATCTTTAAAATACGGTCTTTGCAATGGGGGTGTGGTAATATATATATATATATTTGTATATATATGTATATATATAATAAGAGTTAATATGCTTTGGTATTTTCAGTTTAATCTCCCGTCTTGGGATAAATCAATCCCAAGCACTAAGTTGTTGCTGTGTGTGTGTGTAATAGAAATATGTAACAACTGCTGTGATTGAAATTCCTTTGCTCTCATTCTCTAATGCTTTTTCATGTTTATATATTTTATACCATGTAAGCTATTACTGTGGCAACTTTGATTATTTTATTGATTAATCCTTATATTACTGTTGTTACCATGATATATTTAATTATTTTATGGATTCTTTTGGTGATGATAATGAACAGATTTTACCATAAAATCAACGTTTGAAACTGATGTAGCACTTAGTATATATATAAATCTAATTTTGTTCATTCTCCTTTAACATTACCAAATAAAGCATATGCATAACCTAATTAAACTTTTGAGCAAATACGGTATCCAGCTTTAATTTAGTATAAATACAACTATTGGATTCCTCGTTTTTTTCTCTTTAATATGATATTTTATGTTTGTTGGAGAACAAATTACGCTTTCATTGATTTTGGTATGATGGTTTTTTTTTTTACTCTTAAATCATGTCTAATTAAACATCTAATGTCATATACCATAAATGTATTAATAACCTTTCAATATAAGTAAGAATCTTATTACCCCTTAACGCACGCTTAATTTTAACATATAAAATAAAACGAATCCACTATTTTTGACATGCATAATATATAACACTAATTTAAAAATAATATTTTTCATGTGTAGAAAATAAGTAGTTGTTCGTTATTTATGGTAGAGAAGGGAATAGTACAAACTGCCAAATTAAAAATTACATATTGCCAAATTAAAAATAATAATTAGGAGCCCAAATAATAGGACCATGGACTTCCTACATGTCTTGTTAAATATTTCGTAACAGCTAAAAATAGTTGGCGTAAATGCATGGTTTTATGGTAATATTCTCACATTAACTCGTTTTCGTTTAATCTCGAATCATAGCAATAGATAGCGAGTTTAAATATTAAGCGGGCGGAGAAACAAACACTCTTTTTGTGGGAGTTAATATTAGTTAACAATAGTTCATTAAAGAGGAAAGTTATAGGCATACCTTTTTGTGATGTCAATTTTAGTTAACCTAAAATTCAGGTGATGACAATAATCAAATTAGAAACCGCTTCTTATTTCTAAACTTAATACATAGACAATTGTTCATGAAAATAAGTTTCATGAAAGTTTAACATTTTTAGCAGTAATCTGTAGTTCGAACCGCAAATATCTGCAGTTACCTCGGATTCTACTTTAGAAAGAAAAAAAATGCAGGTTCCTGTTTTAATTTTGTTTTAAAAAAAGTTAATGCATAATTGATTTTTTATAAGTTAAATGTATATTTTTGGAATAACGAAAATTGCAAAATATCTTGAAGTTTTCTAATAGTAAAAGCAACAGAAATTATAATTTTTATAGAATAATATAAAATTCGATAATGGTGAAAAACTGCAATTATTTTCTAAAATTATTCTTAAATAATAATAATAATAATAATTTATGAATGAAAAGTTTGATTTTTCAAATTTTGAATAACTTTTGAGAAGGGCACGTTAATTTGCATTTTTATCATAAAACTGGAAGTTAGTTTGTGTTTTTTAATTTATAGAAATATAGACTTTATATATCCATGTATAAAAGGCACACTTCACATACTATGTATGAAATGAAAATAATCATTTTAAGTAATGTCAGTTACCAAAGCGAGAGATCAGTACCGTCAGCAAATCCAGAATTTCTCATCATAAAGTAATATTTGGAATTAATGCAGTAAAAGTAATATTTTTGAATTAATGCAGTAATTAATATCGTGTTCATCTTCTTTTTACATAACCAAAAAAATGAAAGTTGACTGTAATTAAACTTAATAAATTTGATATGCATCTTTATATTAAATTGTAGTATAACTATCGTGTACTTCTTTCTCTGTAAATTTTTTTTAAAGGAAAACATTAAATTAAGTTTCCATTCAAATCAACTTTAAGGCTTCTAAAGCCAAACAATATCGTTTTACACAGAACAATGTGCTTCCAACTTTTTTAATTGTGGCATAAGGTACGACGATGGTAGAGTCCAACTCCAAATTTAAAATTCTTTTAATTTTGATATAAGATTCGGTGAAAACAGCTTTTTAAAACTTGTAATGATTTAATTTATCATTAATAATTTATCGGATGTTAAATGAATTTTAAATTGGAATTATTAAAATAAATGAAAAATGAAAGGGAAAAATGTAACAATTTAGCAAAATAATAACGTGGATAATGTAAGGTATGCAAATTTGTTTTCAATATGTTTTTTTCCTAATTGCAAGTAAAAAAATTAGGGTGGATAATAGGAGGGGAAAGTGCTAAAGATTTTCAGCTTCAACCACGGAACGGACACAAATCTGAAATCACAGTAAAAAAAGGCGGGCGAGGACAAAACAAAAGCAACCTAATTGCAGCACCACGAAATCGCTCTTCCACGTAAGCAAAACCGAGGATCACGACCAATTTTAGTTTTGAAAACCCCCCTAACAATTTCAAAATTTCGCAATGTCCTCGCTGCTATAATCTCCAATTTAAGTCCTTGCTTATCTTCTCCGATGACATTCGTTGCCATTTTTCGCCATTGACGACTTGGCTAGCGTTTGTCTCCCAAAAAGTAGTAGTAAGTTTATACTACAATAACAATACATAATTTTTATTCCAATCAGTATTTCTGGATTAGAAATTGATCGTCTTTCTTTCACGCCTTTTCAAGATCTACTATCAAATTCTTATTGATGCTAATTGATTTTCATTCTTTTTTTGTTCTTCACTTCTAATCTTAAATTTTTGTCCAATTTTGATAGAAACACGAGGAATACCTTGAAGCGCCAAATCGAATTATTTTCTCTCTTAATGATCACGGTTTTGGGTTTTCTTCGTTCGAACAGTTCGATCGGGATTTGTTTTTAGTCTAATTTCAATCAAATTTGTAAATTAGTTAATTTCATTTGAGAAGCATGTAAACTCATTTGTTCATATCGATTAAATAAACTGATTTTTGGTACTGTAATTTTATTTTGCTGTCTATTTTAGTTTTAGTAATTGAACTAGTAAAAGCACATGCGAATTAGACAGTCAACAAGCCAATAAAGTTCTTCGTCAAAGACCCCAAAGTCAAAAAACATATAATATAGAGTTTGGTACTGTGGAAAATTCTGAGAAAAGTTTTTCATTAATTTGTCTGTGCAGAAATGGTTGATAACTGTTCAATCGAGTCTCTCAACTACTGGAGAAAATTCTTCAGTTGCGCAAATGCGGACATATTTCATGTGATCAAATTTGCGATTCTTGTTGCTTCAGCAGATTGCCCTTCTGAATTTTTAGCATGGCGTGATCAAATCACTGAGGTTTTATATAACTGCTATTCAATGCAACAATGTTTTAGCGAAGAAGAAGATACTCAGAAAGAGAGCAAGGAATCAAAAAGTAGTGGTAACAGCGAGGAGAATGAGCATACAACAAGCAATGGACAAAGTAGTAGTGGTAGGGATGAGCATTCAAATTTTGATGAGTACGAGGCTTTGACTAACGAGATTGAGGAGGCGCAGGAGACCATGGGAGAAGTTTTGAGGATCAAAGAGTTACTTACTAATTGGGCTGATGAGGTTTGTTATAATTGCTGGATATTTTTGCTTATTTGTGCTAAAACAGGCTCAAATAATGCATTCTTGGTGCTGCAAATACACGAAACCTTAGCAGGATGATCTCTCTATTTTGTGATGAAACTGAATTAATCTGGTTTCTCTTCCCATATCTTATGCATTTGTATAATTTGGGATGGTGTATTCAGATGTATGTTATTTAGCGGTTTGCTTAGAACAAAAGATTCTTGTTTGGCGATCGCCGATAGGTAAGTTAAGTTTGTGGGATGGCGAGATTATTCATTACTAGAGACATTTAAGATCTATTTAATTAGTTACATCAAGTCATCTTACTATCTTTATGTTTCTGAATAATAAAATAGCTGTGTTTAGTCTAGTCAATTATGCTTGCTTGCTTCATTTTCTCAGAAGTGTTTTTGAAAGTGGGTTTTACTGAACTTAAAATGATTGAAAAACAAAAGAGCAAAAATAATTTTTGTTAACTGTAAGCCATAATATGAGCATCCAACTTGTCTAAAAAGAATGGTTTTGGAGGATTTTGACAAATTAGGTTGATCCTTACTATTAACTTAAATTGATGGAGGCATGTCTTGTAAATACACTCACATGATTTATTCATTGAAATGTAAACAGTATGATCATTAGCTGCTGCTCTTGATGCCTTCCTTTTGTATGAAACTAGAAAAGTTACATTGTTTATTGTTGTTTCTTTTAATAGTCTGAGAGAATTATTACTGATTCGCTAAGGAGGCTGCAGTTGATGGAGCTCACAATCGAAACCCTTAGTGTATGTTATCATATGTTTTTAATACAAGTCTATTTTCCATTCTTCAATACAAGTTTCTTACATGTTTGCTATATGTGTTTATCAGGCTACACAGATTGGAAAAACTGTTAGTAGTTTGAATAAGCACAAGTCTAAACCTGTCCGCCAACTTGCCCGGACTCTTGTCAAGTGAGTCTTAGTTTATTTATATTAAAATCACTTTTTACTATCAAGGCATGTTAATACAGTTTATAATCAATTGATAAGTACACATTCATCTAAATCTTAATAGAAAGGTCGATAACCAATGGAATAAATGGCTATCAATTAATTATATTCCTCTCCTTGTGGTGTAGGGAGTGGAAACTACTTGCTGAGCAGTGGGTTACTGCTACTTTAGCTCCTCAAGGTAAAAATTGCTTTCTTAGCACGAATATATATAATTTTTTTTTCTTGCTTGGAAATTATTCCTGCTTAATTATCATATCAGAACCAAGCCCCTTTTCTGTGGATCCTTCTCCTGCTCAAGAGGAGTCTCTACTTCCTTCTGAACTGGATTTTCCTCCACTAGATGTGGGTGCTCTGCTAGCAACGCAAACTGGATCTTTTGAGTTTTCCAAGGTGGTAATTACTACCATACTTTGAAAGTCTAAAGTTTTGCAATTTGTTATTACTGCAAAACAATAAAATCCAATGTAACTTTAAGAATTCCGTTTATTACACAACACTATTTGCTCCAAAAATCTCTGTGTGTTTGTCATTTCTAGTAAACCTTTTGATTATGTGAAACTCTTAATACATGAGCAAATGATGATCTAGTGAATTGTGAATCAATCGTTGCAAATATAGGTTGGTTGTTTCTCCTTCTATAATCAGTGAGAAAAAAGCAGTGTGCATAATGCAGTTCAATATTATTATTTGAAGAGGTATCATCATGGGCTAACTAATTTTGTGTTTTATTTTTGTAACAGATCTTTGAGGGAATCGATGACGATGGAAGTGAGTGAGATTATTACTTCTTTAGTTATATGTGGGTTCTCTTGTATGTTCATTCTTTTTATAACATTGTATATATTGCAGATTTGACAAGTAATGTGAGAAAGAATGTAATACCTAAACAAGTTGAGGATGATTCCACAAGAAATGAAAATGAGGAAAAAAAGAAGGAAGCAGCAGCGCACCATGAAGTGGAGCCATTAGAAACTACTACTTACAGAGCATCAAAACATGAAAGATCTCCTCTACAAAAAGATACCGTGTGTAGGAATAGCGAGCAAAGGCAAATACCACAGCAGTATTCAGGAGAGCTTAGAAAGAAAGAAGCACCGGCTTCTAAAGCTACGAACACCAGTGATGCATATCGTAAGGCATCAAAACTAAGGGATAACTCAACTAGATTTGCCCATGAAAGACCTCCAACACAACTTGGTGTTTCTAAAAATGCAAAGCAAAGGCAAAACGACTCTGGCATAGCGTTGAAAAATGGGTCGTCTAGTAGAAATGTAAGTTCATATCCTGACACTATAAAACTGTGAGTTTATGTTGGCTTGTATATGCTCTACCTGAATTACAGACAGCATTAAATATATTTTTTCCCTTTAAGGCCCATGCGGTTCGATTTAAATAAACTAATTTGATTTTATTAACTACTTTTTTTTTTTTTCACAAATCAAAATAAATCATCTCCAGTAAAAAAAATTAATTCATTTAAGTCCATCCAAATATATCCTTAATTAATTTTTTGGCTCCACAATGATATCAGGTAAGGCTCGAGGAGGCTTATAATTTAATTTTTATGTTCCCTTTGTTTTTTTTTTCCCCCTTTAAAGAAAAAGGTAATATACTGTTCCATTCAGGTCTCCATTCTATATAATCAATTACATTTTCAGATAGGTCTTCCTCTCAAATGTTATGGCTGTTGTTTGCCAACATTATGTCGGTTATTAACTTTGGTTAGTGGACTGTAATCCCTTATGTTTTTCTTGGAGTCTTGATTGAAGAATTTCCTGTAAATCTAAGGATGGATAACACTTCTAGTTTGAATTAATATAATTCTCATTGAACCAACATACACCAATAGATGTCTAGAGGTGAAGCCTAGCAGTTGAAACTGCATATTAACTGGAAATAAAGAGCGCACAGCTTAGAGTCCAAAAAAAGCCTGTTGAAGTATTTTATATCTATGTTTTGCATATTTTAACTAATTATCTTAATAACAACATTTAATTAATTATCTTATAGATAACGAAGGAGTCTGAAGACCAAGCTTATCTAGCTAAGTTAGAGGTGGCGAAAAGAAAACTTCAAAACCGATACGAAGAAGCAAATAATGGTGTGTACATGTCTGATTTGATATGCGAAAAATTATTGTTAACACTTGACCACAATCTTGTTAAAAAATATATGTTCCTTGTACACAGCTAAAAGGCAACGTACAATTCAAGTGATGGAACTGAAGGACTTGCCAAAGCAAGCGCAGAACAGGGCACAGCCGCCCATGATGAAGCGTGGAAGCCAATTTAGGAGGTGTATGAACATGAAGTCTTAACATGCATATTTTGCTTGTGCTAATATATATTGCAATAAGGCAGACCCTTTTTTCATGTGGTCATAAGAGGGGGGAAAAGAAAGAAAAAAAATTTGAGAGGAGAAAGAAGAAACTAATTTACTTGTGAAAGTAGAGGACAAAATCGCCTATAGTGGAAGAGGATGGAGTTTGTTTTTGAAAAAACAGATTCATGAAATCAGCAAGTGTATCCCAGTTTACTGTGATTGGACATTGTATATATGATTTATAGTTCTTTGGGACAATTTCCTTCCATGGTGGCCTTTCAGTCAAAGTCGCTGGAGTATTCATGTCAAATTATTTAGATTAGCTGAAAATTCATAACACTTGTCCTGCTTTCATACTCCTACATATTTGGTTTTAAATCGTTAGGAACGGATTATTCACACGCTAGTTCGAAACTCTTGCCCTACATCTAGTTTTAGAGCTTTCTTTTGGAATTCCTGCCAACAATCTCTCGCTTTGTCGGGTGAAACATGTACTAAAAACAAAATGCACTTGAGTAGGCAGGCTTATTCTCACAACATAGATTTTGACTACTGGTATAGCTCTTTCTATAATCTCCTTAGTGATTCAATATTTATGACTGGGATTATGGAAGTTATGTGAATGATCCTTGAATGTAGAATGTAGCCGTTTACCCCAAAATTGGTTCAAACACTCAATAATTATATGTAGAAGGCAGAGTATGAATCACACAGAGCGAAATCATAGAGAAACCAACATAAAACGATAAGAAATCAGATACAAGAGTCTATAGTGGTTCGACAGCAAAAGCCTACGTCCATTTGATGCAATCAACTGTTTATATTGTAGGATCACAGGTATTGTTACGATTTTATGTAAGAAATATAAGAAAGGAGTTGAATCCCGAGTCTAACCGAGTATGGGCGTTGAAGAGCCAAACAGATCCTTTCAAATGAAGCCATGGGGTCATATTTATAGGTTTAGGTGGTTAGGAGCAGTAGAGGTAGAGGAGAATGTGGGTAGCCATGTCACCAATGAAATTGGATTGGATCGACCTAAGTAGGCTTATCCATATCGGTGTCGATCCGGATGAATCAAGATCAGCGTCGATCCAGATCAATGACCATCTATCGACCCGGATCCAGGTCTTGATTGCCTTCAAGCTGTTAGTGTTGGTCCAAGTATTTAAGCGCCAATCCAATGTATCTTGATCCACACCGCTCCGATGTGATGTCTAGAGGTCGATCCGACGTAGTGATTTACTTGACTGATCAAATCCAGGTTGTATAGTCAAATCGATTCAGATTGGTTGTGAAGTTTGCTTTCGTTTGGTTCTCCGCTTTGGCCTTCGAACTGGATCTTTTTAGACTTATCTCTCGTCGCTTGACGTTCCAGGTAAAAGGGATTGACTTCATGTTGGATCCATCTTGAGCTTGTCTGATTATCGCCTTTGTTGTAGATAGGCTTTGAATTTGAGACATCATACCATCATTTTCGACTATTCCAACAGGGGATATTGAACTGGCCATAGGATGAGTGGTCTAGAGTAACCGAGCCAAAAGATCGGGTAACATTTGCCCCCAAATTACGTCTTGTTGCAAACATGATGTGCTTTAAATCGAAACAAGTTAAAGTCATAGAAAGGGGATTCCACTTGCAGTCTGCAATGATTGTTATCCTTTTTCCGAGTTCTGCTTTGATGAAGAGACTCATTATTTGTTGTAAATGTTTTTTTTTCAAGGTCGGTATCCGACAGAGCAAATATTGGGATGCAACATGCCGACGGCATTGCGTACTCAGTTCCCTTGAGCCGGTCAATTCAGTTAGTAGGCCTCGGTTATTGAAATTGGCTCTCTCTCTCTCTCTTTAGTGTTTTAGGTCATACTTGAATTCCTATGGAAATAAGAAATCAAATGCTGAATGTGCATGGATCTCCAATATTTCAAGTTGACAATTGCTTCTGAGTTTTGACTCTTCCAAAGGATTAATTAATGGCACGAGATCTTTCAAATTATGGACACTTTAAGCATGTGCATGCAATAGCTGTCAATCAAGCTTCTGCATATGTGAGTTAGACACAGTGTTGAATTCAGTCTTGTCTAATATGCAGTTGTTTGGCAGATTTTTATATTGAATGCCCGAGTAGCGCATTTCCTTTTTATTTATTCGTTATGCATCACTAGTCGTCTAATTTTGGATGATGATTGATCACCCAGGTACTCGAGCATCAATTTGAGAAATTTACTTTTGGGGCATTTTTTTGATAGTAGATGAAGGTTTCGTGAAATTATGGATATTAGTAAAAAGAGCAAGGCATCGTATTCTGCTTTTTTGGATTCAAGTTGGCCCTCATGAGTCAAGGAATAGGATCTTGCATTAGAAGGCTACGTCGTATCCACCTTGAGTCAATTTTTTTAATTCAGTATCGAGAACTAAGGATAATTATTGGTAGACGGATCATGTTCCCTATTGCTCACATCCTTTTTCCACGGTCACAAAAGATAGGTTAATTAGCGGACGTCGAAGTCATGCCTTTCGAGGATTTGTACTCTCTCATCGAATCTTGAGTTAGAGTTGAATGCAGGACGCTTGGTTGGCACCCAACCCGAATTAGTTTCTACCAATCAGGCCAAAGGCAAGATGATTTAGCACGAACAGTAGATTCACGTTCACTTCTCATTTATATTCTCATCCAATCTTCGAGGATTAGAGTTAGGCAGTGAGAAATCAAATTGCAGTCATCTTGGGTGTTCTCTTTTGCGCTGTAACAACCTGAATTTTAAATAAATTTTTAATTACTGATTTGATTGAAATTTAAAATTTTAATTTTTAAATTCAAATTTATTCTTCATTATAATGAAATAATTGAATTAAGTTTTGTGTATTAAAAAAATAAGTACTGTTTGAATAATGACGTTAAACAACTGTCAAATCAGAATTTAATTGTTGAACTTAACTTAATTTGTGTTATTTAAATTTAAGTAAATTCGTAAAACTTAAATTTAAATAAAGTATTTGAATTACTGAGTATTTTAGTTTACCAAATCTATTAAAATAGAAAAAATTCCAAAAAAACCAGTTCTGGTCAAATTTAGTAAAAATTCGAATTCAAGCTGAAAATTTAAAAGCTTCAATTTTTTTTTTTTTTTTTATGAATCTACGTTGAGTTCTGAATGTCCAACATTTTTTCGTTTCGTTAAAATTTAATTTCGTTTATCATAATTCGCATTTATAACTGTAAAAACTCGCAAAACGAACATCGTTTGTCATGTATATATTTTTCCTATATTAACTGTGTCACATCTATATCTTCCTTGGCATTCTCATTGGTATTAATACCTGTTTGGATTTGAACAGGTAAAATGAATCTATAGGGGCCTATTTATTAAATTAGCATTTAGTATTCTGTAACCTCCCTTTTCACGAACAGATAAAAATCATGCACTTCTCTTTCTCCTTTCTGAATTATTTACTGTAATCTTCCTTTAGCCTTTTGGGAAAGTTTTTCCACTTCATGCCTCATTATTATTCCATGTTTGAAGTGGTAGAAATTTGAATAATTTATAATACATGTTTTCTTTACCATGACTTCTCATTTCATTCACAGAAAGATATCTCCTTCTTCTTCCTCCTTTCCTTTTCCTCTCTTCTTCCCTAATTCATTTCTCTGGAAAAAAAAGGAAGGAATAAATTTCTCACTCAAATCCATCTCTCTTCTCTTTAAAAATTTCAAATTCTAAACTACAAAAAAGAAAATAAAATCTCCTCTTTATTTCTTATTTTCTAAATCTGATCACCATCTTATTATTATTATTATTATTATTATTATTATTATTATTATTATTATTATACAAATCCTTTTTCCTGAAAATTTCAGCGGCCTCTTTCCATCTTGATTCACAAATTAAAACAAATTCCTAAAACTTCAATTTTATCTCTCTCAATTCCAGGAAATCTCAAAACCTAGAAATCCCAAAATCTAAGGGTGTGTTTTCTTTCTAGTTTTTAGTTTTTGGTTTTCGTACGTACAAAAATACGAAAAGCACATACATACCGTGCAAAACGATCATTTTACAAAACGAAGTTAACACACAAAACAAAAAACAACTTTTTTTTCTTTCATTTTCCTTATTTTAAGAAATAACAGAACAACGACGTCAAATTCATCCATCCACCATCCTCCATACCCTTCATCATCTCCTCCGTTTTTAGTTTGTCACATCCGTTACCCTTCAAGTCTCTGCATCTATCAAAATTAACATTGAAAACTCAAAACTCAAGACACAAAATAAACCAAACACTACCTAAATCTCTTTTCTCTTGAAAACCCCTTGTTTCCCTCCTTCCTAGCAACCAAACCCTACCACCAACCACCAACCACCAAGCTAGCCACCATCTAGCCTTCGCATCACCAAACCAACGTTTAGAACCACCTTAAGCTCTACTGTACCCAATGGTCGCACCACACAACCACGACCCGAACCCAAAATCCACAAACCAAAAATCATATTACACATGGTCTATTTTCTGTTATGTTTTAGATTTTGCCCAGTCTTCCCGCGGCTGTAACAATCTATTGGAGAACCGCATCCACTTTTTTTTTAAACTGGGTGAAATTGAAATAGCTACAACTTCCATGTTGATCACTTTTTCGGATTTCGAAATCTTCTGCATTGAAATCACGATTCTTTCAAACACATTTTTGGGTCTAGATTTTCGACCTGAAAATTTATTTGTCGCTGTTTTGGTCGTATCTTCTCCAAATTCTATAGAAAAACATTTTTTATATTGAAGAGAAAAGAATTTGCAATAATTTTTCAATTTATGATTTCTCCACATTCTGAGGTTAACGGATTCAATAATAAGTTTTAAAATTATCAAAATTTTTGTTCAGTTTTTGCAAATTTTGCTAAAAATCGAAATCCATGTTTCCAATCCAAAACCCCTCTACTCTCTTCATTTAAATTTCTTAAGACATCGTTTTGTGAATTTATTCATGCCATGTAGTTAGAGAGCACGTAGTTGTGCTTGTAGGTTGAGTTGTGCATCTTGCTTTCCGTATTCGTGTTTGTATCAGCCTACGTCATCTTCCTTTTATTTGCTAAGCAAGGCGAGAATCCTCACTCATGATTAACATTTTTATTTAGTAAATTGAAATATCTTGAGTTGACATATGAAATATTAGAATTTCTCTATAAAACTTGATTTATTCGTTATAAATTTTTGCACATGCAACACATATACTTTTGACATATATAACACAAATAATTTGCTAATAATATTTGATTGTTGCGATATATTATGATGCATGTGCGATAACTATAGTGTTGTATATATTTGTTCTCACACTGCATGTAGCTACCCAAATTTTTGGTACCTTTTGAGCTGACCAAACAACACCAGTCCAACCCAAATTGTACTGGAAACCCAGATGGCAATAGAAAAAATTTAGAGGATGAGATAAGAAATAAATATTAGAATAGAAGAATAAGAAGAAGAACTAACACAACAAAATCAGAGTGTCACATCGCAGCGGAACAAAATATTATATAGAAATAAATCTTTATTGAGAGCTTGAAATAAATACTTATAATCATTAGAGTACATCAACACATCTGGACAGTTATAATAATTTGTCCTTATATACAATACACAACAGAATAAATATTAATACGTATAAACTTCTCCAGCACGTCTTCTGAAATTCGTAATATCCAATAACCTGAACCTGTAAAACCCAGGCTAACCCGAATATTTATAAACACCGGATCAGTCTGGTGTACCAGAATGAGAAACCCACTAAGTTTATAAACAACATCCAACTTGATTTTAAAGTTAAAATTCATTTTCGAAAGAAAGGATAATCGCAAGGCCAAATCCACATATAAACACAGACGGTTTTTATCTTACAATAACCCAAAACATTTTTAAATCATATATATATATATATATATATATCCTCTGATATTATAATAGTGTTTAAATACAAATAAAGAGCAATCTAGCGGAACGCTTGCATCTCACGCTCCACACATATAGTATACAATAAAAAACCGCGGGCGATTATTGGAAATTGGATTCCTACTATGACAAGGTATGGAACCACCTGCCGATAGTGTATCTCTAGAGGGAAATACACTGGGTGCAACAAGAACATCTTGCAACCCAGCCACGCATGACCGACCACTCATTTCTCTTGAGTGTATCGAATGTATATCTCCAATTGTTTCCCGAAAAGGGACATCATCGAATAGAATAAAGAAGAAAATAAATTTTCTCTAGATAGGTGATTATACATCCTAATGGGAGTGACCCACTTAGCCATGCTGCCTGCCCGATTTTTGTCATTTCCCGGTTGAGAGGCCTGAGGTTTGAATTACCATTCCAAGATAGCACACCACCATTCACTTTGAATGCCACATCGTCAGATCCGCCAAATCACTAATTGACATCGACAAAATATACTCCGGGTGTTAGCGCCACCAAACAGAAGTACATTTATAGGAATCAATGTACGTGACTCTTAAGAAATATTCTGTCAGACATTCGTCCATACAAGTCATCCAGGAACAGGATAAATCGAAGGCACTCTCCTATCACATCCTGGGAATCACCCTATGGACTGGTAGCGAGTAGTCCTTGCAATCCATAGATTTCAACCACGATAGAGTCACACCATATCTCTAGGAGCTACCTGGAGATTATAAGTAATTCTACAATTTTATGGAAATCTACGGTCTTCAATTTCTTCGTCTTGATCAACATTTGATATCTTCAACATTTCGTATTCATTTGTCGGAATGGTTTTCGAATATAAATTTATCCCGCTTTTTCCGTACCAACCATCATATTGGCCAGATTTGATAGTCCGTTATTTAACTATCAAATAAATAACCATTCAATCATACAAATAAAGATAGATTTATTGGTTCAGTACTCAGCATCACTTGGACCATTTTAAATTAAAAATAATTAACCAATGGTTAATTAAACTTTTAAAACTCTTGATGTTTTGAAATACGGTATTTATGTAATGGCCCGAATTTCCATACCCTTTGAGTCGACTAATAACACCACACGTACAACCCAAATTGCACAGAAATACGAATCATTAGTAGAAAGAAGTTAGAGGATGAGAAATAGAAAAAAGAGAAATAAGAATAGAAGAAAACGAAGAACACAAATCTCACAGCGGAACGAATAAAATATATTAAATAACATAACTTTTGAAATACAAATCAGTAACTTTATGTACATACCATCATCAGAGCGTAACACTATTTCTGGAACAGTTATAAACATCTGTTTCTAGAAACAACATAGTACACAGCGGAAAGTATGATAGTCTGTAGCTAACTGATGAAGCCTTCTGCTTCATACTCCTCCAAGTGAATCTATAATATCTCGACTACTTGACTGCCCATACAAATTTGGGCACCCAAGAGTTTAGGGAAAACGAAACAAAAAAACTTTTGGGTCAGTCATGGGACTGGTGTGAGTAAACTCCAACCATTGGTTTAACTTTTAAAAATCCTTTCGAAAGAAAAGATAATCGTAAGTCCCATCCACACATAAACACAAATGGTTTTTACCTTACGATAACCAAAAATATTTTGATATCAAAATTTGGTGATATTATAATAATGTATAAATCAAATAAATAGCAATTAAGCGGAACACTTGCATCTCACGTTCCATATATATTAAATCAAAAACCGCAGGACGCTTATTGGAGATTGGATTCCAACTATGACAAGGTATGGAACCACCTTCCGATCAGTATACTCTAGAGGGGATACACTGGGGTTCAACAAGAACATCTTGAAACCCGGCCACACATGG
This sequence comes from Allium sativum, assembly GCA_030737875.1. Lineage (NCBI taxonomy): Eukaryota > Viridiplantae > Streptophyta > Magnoliopsida > Asparagales > Amaryllidaceae > Allium > Allium sativum. The sequence goes on from CM060916.1 coordinate 588,086,813, forward strand.
CTGGCCACTCATTTAACTTAAGTGTACCGAGCATATTATCGCCAACGGTTGTGATCAGCAACCGTTACCGAAAGCATACAGCAGCGAATAGAATAAGAAACAAATGGAATTTCTCTAGATCAGCTGATAAACACCCCTAATGGGAATGACCCACATGGCCATGTTGCCTGCCTGATTTCTGTCATTTCCCGGTTGATGAGGCTTGAGGTCGCAATTATCCTTTTAGAACTTTTTGACACCATTACTTTGAATGTCACGTTGTCAGACATTTGTCCATACACGTTGTCCTAGGATTAGACAAACCGAAGGCACCATCCCATCAATCTATCTTAGGCAATTTCTACCTAGGATTAGCAGAACAGCCCTTGCACTTTACTTCGTCTTCAATTATCTTCAGCATAAGTTGATTCGTAACGCTTATGCCAATACGGAGTGGTTTTCAATATTAAATATGATCCCGGACTCTCCAAATTGACAATGGAGGTATAAAATAAACCAAAACATGGATAATCGGTGATTTAACTATCAAAGAAACATCTATTTGACCAACAATCCTATTTCCAAATGGAAATTCTACTAATCAACCATCAAACAACACTGGCCCCTTTTAAGTCAATTTTTGATTAAATTATCATTTCCTAATTTCATAGACTCTTTATTTACCATATTCCAAAGAATATACATCGTTAACATCGGAAAACGTTTCCAACTCTTTACATCTCTTATTCTCTATATTTAGGAAATATACATTATTAACGTTGGAAAACATTTCCAGTTTCCATCTCTTAACTTCCCATCAACCAAATCATTTCATTTTCTATTTTTAAAAAACATCTCTAATTATATTTGGAAAACGTTTCCAAAATCCTTTTAAATTAAACCGATGTTATATAAAACATCGTTATTATGACTTGACTCGTTAATTTTTTTTCATTAACTAACTGTATCTCCCCAATCCTTGCTACCGAACCTTAACCATTCCTCCGTCAATCATGAAGTCAATCAAGTTGGGGTATAATTACCTCTTAGACCTTAACTGACAACATTCTCAACGTCAAAATAGTCAAAGCTCACAGTTTCGGATTCCAACAAAACAATATCACACACTCTCAGATTCATTTTGAGATTTCACTTCTTTTTACACAAATCATCGATTATAACAATAGCGTTATAATCCCTGTTTCTAAAATATTAAAATATAATTTAAATCATTAAATTAAATAAATAACTAACTAAATAATTAAATAAATAATTAAATTTGTATTAAAACGGAAAGTAAAAAGTACTTTCCTGAATTCGATATAATCGAATTTCAATAACTCCCTTTCGAATAGTCCATATTCGATAAATACTCCGAACTTCGGAATAATCTACCATTTTAGTTTAACTCGAATTGGCTTATAACTATTTTCATTCGTAAACATTTGATTTCAAACAGTTATTTATTTTCACATATGAATTTTCATTCCTTAATAGGAATCTATACTAGTTTATTCAAATCAATTTGATTTTTATTTATAAATATCATTACTGCTCTACTTCCAGTTATCGAGTCCCTTTTTAGAACCACATCATATTCTATTTCAGTTATAAACTCTGTTTATAAACTATAGCTCAGTTAACACTTTTCCATTTATTTTAATTAATCCAAGTTCTCTTTTGAATATATTTACAAGCTATACATTCCGAAATTAACTTAATTTTATTTCTGTAAACCCTTTTTCATATATTATTGCAAACCATAGAATTTATTGAAAACCTCTTAACGTATCTAAATTAAATTATAGTTTCATGTTAAATGAATTTTAAATATCCTTTCGGAAATAAATCATTTGTATAAAATTTGCCATAGCTGAATTCCTATTTATAAATCCATTTATCTCAATTGATTTATATTCCAAATTTTGGAATAAGACCCATCGTTTCCCTTTGAATGATTACCACTTCCCTTTCTCACTCAAATTCTAATTTGTATTCACAATTCAAATCTAAATTTCCTTTATAGATATTTCACTTGAAAAATATTTACTTTAAACCATTATTCACTTTAATCCTGAATATATTTCTTTTATATACAATCATTTGGTTTCGTACTTATAAATATTCTCTTAAACCCAAATTCTATTTATAACTTCTATTCAGAAATTTTCAAACAAATCTAATTTTATTCCAGTCATTTAAAATATTGTTTATGATTTCTTTTATAATTTGCTAAGTTCAAATCTCATCTCAAATATTGGTTTCATATCTGATTTACACTTTTCCATATAAATTCAAATTTGAATTTATATTTCAATTTATCCAACGATAAATAATTCACTTAATTTATAAACCCGTTTAATATCAACTTCTTGTTTTAATAAAACAAGTTTCTACTTTTTAACTCCATTCGAAATTTCACTTCAATTTTTGGAAAATTATATTTCATTTGTAAATCTCAAATTTCCTTTTCTATATTCGTAAATATTTTGCGGTATTTAAATACCAAAATTCTAGGGTCCGTGATATTTAAACACAACAAGATCAATCACGATTATTATATCGCAGCATATGTCACAATCGATGCAAACACAATAATATAACCGTTGAGGAATCCAATTGGATTCCTCCAACCTATTTCCTTGCATCCACAGATGTTAATCAACATCAATATTATTAATTTAACATCAATATGAGATATCATAGTAAACAGAACTAATAATCGATCAACGATATAATTATATTAACCACTTCAACCAATTTTATCAACCATTCATCCAACTAACCACTACACAAGTTATAAAATTATTATAAATAATTTAAAACTCGTTTATATAAAAATATAAACTCCTAATACTGATGTGTGTCATCACTACTAGGCTATACACCATATCATCATGTTGTTGCCCTTCCATTCATGTTCCAAACCAACCACATCCTTCCCTTTTTCTACCTTTTCAGTTGAATGTGATTTGTTTCCTCCTTGTTCGAACTCACGAGAAAAGGAGTTTTCTTCACCATACCGTCCCCATCAATATGAACTCAACATATTCCATGCATTTCGCTTTACCAAGCCATAGTAACCCACTCAAACCCTCATAGTAAACAGTCCGCATATCTTTCTTTGTTCACGTCGAACCACCCTCTTATTCAAAATATCACACACTAAAGAAAACAGTAGCATCACCATGCTTCAGTAACACACCCACAACAGCAAAAAGAAAATAAACAACACCCTTCTTTCTCGTTTCCTTCACGTCCTTCTTCTACCTTGAATACCTATTCCATTTACAGACTCCTCTCGTCCAAAACTCCCTCCCCATCACTGTTTTGTTCTGCTCGAATTCTTCCATTTCTCAACTCACTCACCTCGCTGACTTCACCTTCTCCCACTTCGCGAACTCTATCCACCACTAAAGGTCACCGCCAGAGGTCAGAACCTTCCCGCGACTCCCTTCTATCCACTCGCGGGTACCTCCTCTACACCACCCCGAAACAACCCATACGCTGTATTCATCCTCGAATAAACTGAAAAACTAAGCTAAATCTGTTTTCGTAGGGAGCATGATTGCGCTGAGCGTATGCAATCAGCCGTTGAACCCCTGGGTGTCCCTAGTGGGAGAGTGTTGTCTCGTGAGGGTTTTCAACGGATACTACCCACAAAATCCAAAAGCAACAAGTATGTACAAAATGCAAAATTCGAAAATATTTACAATATGAATGGAAGTTTTTAAAGGAATATTTACAAATGGATAATTTACTTTTAAATTTTACATGAATGAGTTAACACAAATTTGGGTCGTCACTATGAAATTTGAGTCCGTTACTAATCAAACCTTCATACAAAAGTCATGTTATCGTCACAAACTCCTCCATCTTGGCCAGTTGTTTCGGTAGAAACATAGTGCAAATATGAAATGAATTCTATAATCGATATCAACAGTCGTAAAACGACATCTCATCTTCCTTTTTGTTAACAAGCTAGGTCGAATAAGTGAAGAGTGTGCTTAGATTTAAGTGCTAACTCTCTCATTATTACAAAATATTCACATTATTATTATTATTAATATTATTTACAAATACCTTGGTATACCTCCTCTACACTACATTACGACTTACGTGAGGGACGGTAATCCTAACGCGTCCAACTCATAAAATGAGATCAAGGTATACCGACACTGACTTTGTCGACAAGATGTCGGAAAGAGCTTGGAGGGTTTGCACACCAACGCTAGATGTACTAGCAATGTTGGATACCCTTGAATTATTATATATATACTTCTTTTTTCTTTTTTTTATATGAGAGAGTTAAGCAAGAATATCTTAGCACAACTTCACTTAAAGATCTAAAATGTTATCGCAAGTAGTCTAAATCAACCATTCATTTTATCACATTACAATTCAGAAAACATTTCATACTCACCACCTACGAATCTCCCTATATACCAGTTACACCAAATTTGCTCATAATTCAAACTTTCCTTTCATTATCCGCTAAGAGAAGTAAATTTCCAAACATTTTAATCGAACGACCAAAATTATATGCTAACTCCATTATGCCTTATTTAGAAGTAAATAGAAGTGTGAAACTCCTTTTTTTTAAGAGAAAAAAAATGCAAACTTAAACTATGCAAAACAGAATGAAAATGAGACCCCCCCCCCACACTTAAAAATAGACTGTGTCCCCACAGTCGTCAATCAGACATATCTTAGTGAAAGAAAATTATTTAACAAGAGAATATTTACATATGTACAAAAGAGGGTTAGTGTGTCTTACAAATACACGTGCAGAAAATACGTTGTCATTGAATTGATGAACCAGTCCTCAATGGACCAATGGATCAGCCTCATTAAGATTATGAGAAACAGCTTAAGCATAGAAAACCAAACATAAGGGATTTTATATTACATTTTAGATTTGGAAAAACAAAATTTGTTTTTTTCAAAAGTTTGAGTTGCTAATTTTAAAACGTTGAGCTTACAATTGATCCTAAAATCGAATTGAATTTCTGTTACAACTATAGAGAGGTCATTGAGTCGGGGTTCGGTAAAAGTTAAAAAAAAGTTTGATTTGTTTAGATGATGTAAAAATTGAGAGACACGTGCATTGTGCTCACCCCCACACTTGTTTTGAGAAACATTGTTCAGTTTTTCTTTGATATTTGAAATTTTGTTCACTAAAAGTTCAATCGTAAATCTAAAGTTAAAACCAAACAAATGAATTTTCAGCAAATTTTGAAATTGTGTTTTCTCAAAAACAGTGTTATTCCAAAAATAGTTTATATACCACAGAAATTTATCATTGAAAAACAAGTAATCACAGTGAGGCTCAGTTGAAATGATCAAGTCGCAAGGAGTTTCAACAATTTTAGAAAAATCGTCATTGTGTTTAAGATCACATTCAGTAGTTTCGTTGTTTTCAACTTTAAGAATTTCAAAGTTGTCAAATGTTTCATTTTCAGTTTCAGACCCAACAACTTCATTGTCAATCAGTTTAAGAAGTTTTTGCTCATCAAAGTCATCCTCACTTAAACAGTTGTTAACAACTTCATCATTTCTACGAGATTGACAATATAAAGTTGCTAAATCTTCAAAATTTTCAGAATCCAAGAGAGGAAGATCAAATTGAAGATTGACGTCTTTGTTTTCAAGAGAATTTAAATTCAAATCAATTACAGAGATTTCCACAACTTCTTTAAGATTTTCATCAATTTCAAAAGTTGTTATTTGAAAATCATTGATTTTGGTAAAAGATGGATTATCACTCGAATTGTCTCACATTCGGTTTTGATTATTTTATTTTTCACGAATATTCAAGTATTATTGAAACAAAAATTTGTGTGATTATCGTGAAATTCATTCATTTGCTCAGCAAAATCAAATTTATAATTATTTACATGAGAATTTTCAATTTGAAATTACTAAGAACAAAAATTTTCAGTTGCACCACAATTGAAATTATTCCCGTTGCCAAAACCATTTGAAAAGTTATTCACATTTCCATTTTGAATTTGAGATTAATTTTGGAGTTCGAAATTGAATTGGCAAAGGTTATAATCAAAATCATTTGAATTTGGGAATGAATTCAAATTTTGATTATTTTGAAAACTTTGACTTGAATTGTTGCACAAGTATTAATTACACCATTCATTTATTCTTTGATTTTGTTGTGTGCTCATTTCAAGTAAAGATTCTACATTTGTTTCACGATTTGAGGATTGGTCGTAATTTTGATAATTTTGTGGTGCAAAATTAGGATCATTTTGAAATTTTGAAAAGCTGATGGTGTACAATCCAAATTGTTTGTACAATAGTTGTTATTAGAATATCCATATGAATTTGGTTTAAAATTATATGGATTATATTGATTTTCACAACTATCGTAAAATTCATGGGAATAAGGAAATCGAGACATTTTCAAGAAAGCTCCTTTTTTATTGATTTTTTTTGTTATGAGAAAATGAAATATTCCCAAAAGAAAATTGTTTTTTTAGATTTTGGATTTTTTTATTTTTTTTATATGCATGAACTAATGCAATGCAAATTACTTATTTACAAATTTTCTAAAATTATATAATGACGGTCAGATTAATTTCAACAAAAGATTTCTCGATCAGTTAACGGATATGAGTTATCTGTGCACTAGGAATCACCCTAGCAATGCAACCGAAGGTTTAAGTACCTTCAGAGGAACAAATTATATAATATTTATGAATCAACGTAATATTTATAAACAGTTATTACTCTGCCGTAGTCTAGACACTGAGAAATAATTCGTTAGAAAGAAACCAGTTTGTCAAAGTATAACAGTGTCCTTAGAAAATAAAAATAAAATGAGATGAAATCAAAACAGAAATTAAACGTGAACTACAATGCAACTACAAATGAATTTTTGCTTTGTTTTTTTTTGTGTGAATGCAAATGCAAGCAATCAACAATGCGAATAAAATAAAAACAAGGAAAGAAAACATATACTAGTGCATGTAGAATTTATTAGCAGTTTTATTTATAAGCAGCAATTTTTGTTTTAAGCAAGTGCAAAGCAAAGCGGTGCAAAGTGAAGTTAGGCAAAGCAAGTCCCTTCTTTTCCTGATTTCCTGTAATAATTCTTTTTTCGATCGAGATTGGCACTTCAGTGTTGCGATTTAAGGCAAGGTCGCGGTCCTAATTTGGGGATTGATGAGGGCACAAAGTGAAGAGGTGCTCGTGGATATGATTTGAGAAGAGAGAGTGTGTGGTTGGAATGTCTGGTTCGAAGGATGATAATAATAATGGTGCCTTGGTTGTGAGTTTGGGAGAGATAAACTGATTTGTAGTGAGTGTTTTGGGTAGACAGTGGTGTACTGCTATGTATGGCAATCAGAATAACAGTAGTGATGATTTGTGGTGATTTTGTGGAAGTGAGTGTAGACAAGCTAATGGCTTTATGAATGAACTTAGGGATGGTGAGGTGGTATGTTGAAGACTTGAAGTGATGTAGCTTGGAGTGGAGGTCAGTGGCATGTCGATTTGGTGCGAAGTGCATGATAGAGTGGTTGCTGTTGAAATGGCCCAGCGAGGGTATGGCACAAGTAATTGTGGTGGTGTGTGGGTTTTGGTAGAGGGTGATGAAGTGTTTGGAAAAGTAGGACTGTGGTAGCGTTTTTGTGGTGGCTTGTTGGTGGTATGAACCGAGGAGGCTTTTTTTGACAACCCCAATTTCGAAAGACCGAATTTTTTTCAAAATTCCAATCTATCGAAACTCGGATTGGTTTTCTATGGTATCCTGCAAAAAAGACAGAGATATAAAACATGTCAGAGCTTAGAAAAATATCTCACAGCAGGAAGGACAAAATATAGTATAATCAAAACATAGCCTTATCGTATTATTAATACTGCCTAACCAGTATCCAAAGCTATCATGTCTCTGCCACAATCTAACCTGCGAGTGTGTTATGAGGAAGGGGTCAAAACACAAGTTCTGGTGACTGGATTTAAATTATACACTTTGGATAATCTTACATATACCGTTCAATCATATTTTCTTATTTATTAGGTGACTTGGGTTAACAGCACTCAAGGATTACACACACGTCGTACCCATTTACTTCCCAGTGAATTAACCTAATACATTATATGTAGCTATCTCTTAATATTGAGATACACCCCTTGTTATCCCACTCGCATAGTCCACCGTATCATCATAGGAATATAGCAGTCCCTAATCCTACGCGCAAATGTCGTACGAATTTCTGTGTATATGTCAACGCTACGGCTGCAAAAAACCACTACTTCTATATTATGTAAGCGTCCGGACTGCCATCTTTGAACCATTCGATCGAATCAGGTTCCATCCTCGAATAATGCCCTCTAGTCTTATGATACACCACCCAGAGCGACATGAGTGTACCTAGACTTTCCCACGTACGTATCATCAATCGTTCTCGATGTCTATTGCATATGTTCTCTATATGTGCGCCCGAGTCCCGTGGCAGGGCTAATCAAGAAACACGGAACTCGGCCGAGAGCTTTTAGATATATGCCGATTACAGATGCTAAGGTCTACTTTTTTAGTGGCTATGGTCCCACTAGACCCCTTCCTCAACTAATGAAAGGCACCCAAGAATATCAAGAATGAGAACTTAACCCCCGGCCCCCTATGCCCTTCAAACGTATTGGCCAACCTCATCCATAACTAGATAGCAAAGTATTTGGTCTTTGGAGTTCTCCGCCTTTCCGCTTTACGTACTGACCGAAGATGGTAGGTAGACGACGAGTTGCTATCACAGGGCACTAACTGGTCTCGCCGAATCACGCCGGTCCATCTTTGTCTTTTGATTGCCCCTTATTAATGCAATCAAGGCATACTCATTGGTTCACCCACATAGATCTAACCTCTGTGAGCACAGGCGGATCGTCTGCCACTCACAGAGGAATACCAAGAGTACCCTACATCCCCAGAAGCCGCGTGCTTCTTAACCCAGTCCGTTGGAGCCTACAATAATATCTAGATGGACATGCGCTCCTCTTTGAGTCTTTTGACATCCCGATGATCTACCCCTTAGTGTTATTCATCCTCTAATGTATGGACTGGCCCAAGCGCCTCAGTTTTATATGTCATTAGACCCTACGTCTAACCATTAATTACACGCTTGTGCCACATCGTGAGTTTTCTCAATTAACTTGGTTATTCTCCTTCACATTGACCTCCTTTTCAAGTTTACCAAGTTACCCTTGCTTATTAATTCAATTTATAACTTAACCCATTTAAGTTTATTAATAAGCTTACAATATGTTATTCTCTAGATTATGGCCCAAGGTCTGTGATCCACAATCCCTTTTGTATTCTTGTTTGATTTCAATAACATGTTTTACTTAATATGTAATTAAGTATATCCAATTCACATGTTTTCAATTAAAATGTCACTTACCATTTATGATTAAATATAACATATTTCATTTCATAAGTTTTCCTCATCCTTTCTCATTTAATCATAATCCCACGTTACGTTGTCAATACGAATTACCGTTGTTTACTTATTAACTTAGTTCTATTAACTAAGGCCCATTAATAAGTTTCTCTACCCATTTATTATAACCTATGTTATAATTTCCCCTTGTCCCTAGGACAAGTCTAAACATGTTATTCTTACCAACGGGTTTCAGACTCCCAGACTACTTAATTTATAATTAAGTACAATATATTTTTCCCTTTTCTTAACTGGTTTCATGTTTTCCCGTTTTTTGATTACTTAATTTACAATTAAGTGTCACTTAACTTTATTCACCAGTTATCCCATTCCCTTACGAGTTTATTATAACCTAAGTTATAATATTTACTTGTCCTTAGGACAAGTCTATCTATTATTCAACATTTTCATTAATGTTATTTATCTATAATAGGGCATTATCATTCCCCTTTTAAACCATTTACTGTTGTAAACCATTATTCTTCATTCACTGTAATATATGTTCCTTATTATATTAAGGAAAACACTTCATGCACCTTATTAGTTTAATAGAAGGAATCAATGATTTATTTTCATAACGTTTTCCCATCTAAATCAGTGGTAGCAAGTAATTTCTTTACTTTTATTTATTTATTGTGGCTTACTTGCAACAACGTTCTCAAAAATAAGTCATTTAGGGAAATACATCACTTTTCCCTCTTATCACACTAATTCAGTTCATTACATCCCTTCTTTTCTTATTTTATGAGTTAGACATTTAATCACCATCCTTGCCATTTATTCATATCTTGTTATATACATATATACATATATATAAGCACTAGACCTCTCACATTAAGCCTATGCTTGTGGATGCTGGATTTGCTAGGCGGGTCCGGGTAGACTTCTACCACAAGCTGACTCAACCTCGTGTCTTAGCACATGTTGTTAATTCTTTCACTTAGGCCTCTCACATTAGGTTCAACATTAGTGGCTGCTGGATATGCCGGTCGGGTCCGGGCAGACTTCCACCACTAATGCAACCTAACCTCGTGCCATAAGTGTAGTTACAATTTCTAATTGTAATCCTAGGCATATTCATTTTCATTCAATCACTTATGTTCATATCAAATTGCGCTTCCAAATTAAAATTTCAAAACATAATATATGTTATGTTCCAAAATCCCATTACATGAAAATTTTGGACATATTATCCTTTTTACTATAATATAGTTTACAGTAATCTAATTTACATGTCGTCCAATTTTTGCCTATATTTTGTTGCATGTCATTTTCAACATATGTTTAATACTACTAGGACATGTAAACATTCAATCGGTTAATTATTTTAACATGTCGTTCAATCAATAATATGTCCCAAGTAAAGCATGTAATTACAATCACTGAATTGGCTATTCATATCCTAACAAGTTTATTTTCTCCAAAATGTAAACATTCAATAACTTAGCCAATTCAACATAGGAATTTTCTGACATATTCATATCAACATTTCAATTCGTTACAACAACAATTTATAATTAACTGGCCATTTCACAATTTATTAAAAAGGGGAATGCTAAACGATAGTCATAACATTATCTAAAGGCTATAGCTTAAACCCACTCACCTTTAAGCTTTCCCCAAATTTTGCATCTGATTCGTTCTATCATCCATGGTTTTCCTTTTCCCTTTAATTTGATTTACGACCTAACAACCATGGATTTATTATTTCGTGAAAAGAGAAGGGAAAGAGAAATAATTTAAATAGATTGGTTCTTAGCGGTTTACCTTGCTTTCATGATTCAATAATCTTTTTATTAACGTTGATTCCCTCTTCCAAATCTGAATTCATAATCCTCCTAAGTTAACATTTTAATTTCAGAATAGATTTGAGAAGAGAGAGAGAACCATGGCAGAGATCTAGCGTAGCTGCTGAATTATGATGTTTTAGGGTTAGTTCTGGGGTTTTATTTATAGGTTCTCAAGACCTTATCGTACACGTAGCGCTGAGTCAGCATTGAACCCAGTTAAGAAAATAGTCCAGGTTCGCAGATGAATGTAGCCAAATCTTATTGTACACGCAGTGCTGAGTCAGCATTGGGTCCCGCAAGCTGTTTTGGCGCAAAAATTTGAATTTCGAATGTTTAATTGTTTTGGCGTAGAAATTTGATTTTCGAACTTTTGAATTTCTGAAATTTATTTAACTGTTTTATTAACATGAAATATTCTTATATCTATATAATTCTTCTAACGACCATTTTACGCGTATATATACGCATAACTTTCGTTTTATTTTCAAAATTCAAACGATGTTGCACCGTTATTTGATTCTTGCCATATTTCATTGACTGTAGCCTTATCTTGAATTTTATCTATCGTATACATATATTTCTCCATATATATATATATATATATATATTCTCACATATATACATATATTTTCTTTATTTCCTTCTATGTACGTTCTTATCCTTTCAAAATTTGAATTTGTATAGGTACATATATTTGCATGTTCAGTTGGCCCTCTCTAAAACAAAGATAAAAATTATGCCACCGCCAGGGTTCGAACCCCCGACCTCCATGTTACTAATCCAATGCCTTAACCAACTGAGCTGTGAAGTTTTTTGTTAATAAGTCTTAGACCAATGATAATTATTGTTCTCTCCTTTCTTCTCTTTTTCATGTTAGTTACAATACTTAAATTAGACCATTGCATGAATCTTTTTCTTTTAATGTTAATGCATTATGTTTGCAAATCAGTGCATGCAACATATTTACATTGCATGCAACCAATCCTTTCTTTCTTTCAATGCATGCATTACATTTTTTCCAGTGCATGTATTTATTACATGCAATCCTTATTTTATTCTTTATTTTACATTTTAATTTATTTGTATATATATATCTTGTGTATATACAAACTTCTAGGCTTAATAACTTCTTCATATGATGTCCGTTTTACGCAAACCAGGTGTCTATCTTGACCAGAATTCCGAGATGGACGCAATGGCGCAGTCCATTTTACTTAATCTCATTACTTAATTAAGTTATTCTTATTTTATTATCTTAAAAATATAGGGTGTTACACTTTTGATGGATAAGAGATGAGTATGATGTGGTTTTGCAAATAAGCAGGGGCTTTGTTTGTGATCTCGAATTGAATAGGTTGGATGCGTTAAAAGGAATTGAATGGTTTCGACTAGAGCAGAGGCTCAGGTTATTGGATGGGGAGGGGTGAAGTTGGGTATGTTTGTTATTTTTATTGTATATGGTCTGACAGTTCCGGGTTATGGTAGAGATGTTGACTGAAGAAATGGTCAGAAAATATAGGGAAAGAAGAGAACTATGAATGGATTAAGAGAGAATGGAATTTTTTTTATATATAATTGTTGAAAAGAAAAAGGAAAGTAATAAAAAATAGCAAGGAGATTGAAGAAGGAAAGAGATAAGAGTAAAGATGGATTTTTTTAGAGATAATAGAAGGGTATTATGGCAAGAAGAGAAGATGGCAGTAAAACATAAAAGAGGAAAAGACACAAAAAATGACAAAAATGCAAAGGAATTTTTTTTTTGGGAAATAAATTGTAGACAAAAGGAAAGAGAGATTGTAGAAATAAGTTGGAAAGGAAATTGTAAAAAAGGAAAGAAATTTGAGAAAATAAATTGCAAGAAATTAATGGAAAAAGATGGCAAGAATAATTATATATTTTTTCTCTTGTTTTGAGATTGTAGAAAATAAATAGCAAGAAATTGATGGGAAAAGATGGCAAAAATAATTATATATTTTTTCTCTTATTTTGAGATTGTAGTACTAATAAATAATGCCAAATCACCTAAACAAGAATTTTATTTCTATATATAAAATTAAAAAGATGGAAAAATAAATAAAACAAACATTTTTTTTAAACAAGAATAACAAAATTAATCCAAAGAATAAAATCAAAATTAATTAACTTTCCCCAGCAACAGCGCCAAATACTTGTTCGACGACGAATACTCTATGAATTAGAAATCAGTTGCATGAAATATCGTGATAATAAACCGCAAGCGCATGGCATACAATTGTTAGTTGTGGCGAATACGAATCAATCCGCAGGGAAAGAAGTAATTTCAATCTTATTCGATTAAATTAAACCAAAATTCGGATTGATTTAACAAATAAAGACTAGTAAACACTAGAACTAAGTTGATAGCTAAATATGAAACGAAAGCAATTTGGAGGTAAATCCCCTCTCATATTTATGCAAATTAAAAAACGTATGATCTATGATCTCTGTTAAGTGACATATATGCAACATTTAAACCACTTATGATTCTCATGAAAATGAAACTGAAGCAAAAAAAAACTATTTTAATTATGGCTTATGAACAATTAATAGATCTATAAACCATCAAATTTTATTCTTACTTTCATTATAAAATCAATAACCACTTAGCAAATATTGATGTAATTTGTGTTTACACTAATTAAGCATAGCCTATTTTGTTGTCAACAAACATAGACTATCAAAACCACTTGTATTAACTTACATCAACATCCATTAACATGAAGCACAAATTAGAGATCACAAATCATACAAATGTTGAACTTACATAAAGTTAGAGAGCTTCATTACCCCCAAATCAAAGGGATTAACTACTCATATGTGTTATCGAATCAACACATGTAAGTTTCAACATAAATATGAACAAAACAAAAGAAAGAACTAACTAACAACAAAAAAATAGATATAAACTACCTGTATAAAATTAAACTACACTAATGCATAAAGTAAATAACAAGAATTATATGAATAAGAAGTAAAATTGCATTAAACTGAGATTACATAAGAGAAATAGCTAAGAAGCCATGGAAGAAAAATAGAGGTTTTGATTTCTGCCTCCACCCTAAACTAAATAAAAAAATAAGATCCTTTTTACATTAACATACATGGGTTATTTATACATGAGTAAAATCATAATTTACTTTTAGCGTGCTACCAAGAATGCCCTTCAGGAAGTGTGGCCACCAAGTAATCATTAAGCTATAATTAATCCATCATCAAATTTTCCTGAAGCTTTAACATCCACTTATTTGTCCATTTGCTTCTAAGTGTAGTAAGTGGAAAGGTAGGTAGGGTCCACCATGATCATGTTTGAGAATTATTTCCTCTTCATTCCTTTGTATGCATATAAATATTTATGAAGCTCTCTTCCTAACGCACCAAATGTCTACAAAAACAATGAAAATGTCCAAGTAAAATTTTCAAAATAACTTAAGCACAAAAATGACCAATTTTCCTTTGTATAATGATGAATAAATGGTATTTTGAAATCAGCTGAATTATGGTTTAAAAGCGATAAAATACCCAGCGACTCCCTAAAGGATATCCAACACAGATGTAAGTGGATGTTACGAACCCGAAACCCCGTTGAACTCGTGCCTCCCCCTTGAAGGCGTCAGCCAGCTCGCTCACGTGGATCTAGCCAAGGACCGATCTTTTATATATACACGAAATTATTTCCGAATGAAGCAGTATCACTGGAGTTTGATTCGTGATTTGTTAGTTTGAATATTTAATTGATTTTTAAAGGGAATGGATTTCATTTCGTTTGCTTAACTAGAGAAAACAAAAAGGGGAATAGTGAAAAGGAAATGAGGATTTTATGGATTTCAAGGAGAAAGTAAAAGGTTTCAAGTTTTTGGGGGTGATGGTGGAGGTAGCTTCCAATTTGATTGACCCCACCGATAGTTTTCTAGGGAAATTGACTTCGGTTTCGGGGTATATATAAAACAATGGGCCTTCCTGCAAAAAAATTAATCTGGCTTCAGTGGGAAGGAACACTGTAGCTTTTGACAGAAGCTTAACGTTTATTTTAATTTGTATTTAAAGATTAGCGTACCCTGCTATACAGAATTTCGTTCACTTACGACTGCTACAGACAAAAATAAAATACTATCGTGTCAAGTGATGTGTCATGATCCCGAAAATATAATAATATAGACAAATTAACTTATATTGTGACATCCTAAAATGCAGATATAGAATGTAAAAAATTTCAAATAAAAAGTTGCTTATTTTCCAAAATAAAAATTACAGAAAAATTATATAAATAAAATTATAACTATGTCTCAAAAATCTTATCCAAATTCGAAATCAATATTTAATTATATTAACTAAACCGTTATGGCTTATACACGATTCCACAGCGACTTTCTGAAAATTTGATTTGGACATAACTTAAAATCTATAGGATGAAATCTCGATTTTTCACTTCAATTAGAAAAATATAATCAAATAGATACAAATGTTTCTTATTTCGAAGAAATTCGACTTATATTGTATTCTGTATATTCAGTTGAAGTTCAAAACGTTAAATTACGAACTACCAAGACATTAGGAGCTCGATTTAAATATAATTATAAATTATACGTTATATCGTCATTTTAATATATAAATTCCATATAAATTTCCATTATATTTCTAATACAACATTTAAACTAATTTAGATGTTCAAATAAATCGGCAAAAATCCGGGTTGTTACAATTTACTTCTTAATTTAATATACTAATATTTTCAAAATCATTTTATTTCAATATTTGGGAAAAACAACTTATAACTATATCTGATTTTCCATCTTACTATTATTTCAAAACATTAGTTACAACACTATTCATGCATTTCTATACTCCAACAATCACTAGTTCCTAACCGTAAATTGGTAAGAGAATAATTCCCTAAGTATTAACCCCGAAAACCGAAATCAACATTAGATTAACACCCAGAAAACCACTTAACTTAACCAACCTCCGGTTAGGTTCTAATTCTTTTCTTAACTCGTTATCAACCCATCATATTCCACTTCTAATTCGTTTAACCATTTTCCACTTTGAAAATCTCGTTTCAAATTCCATTGTTAAGTAACGATAATTTCAGACTTAACGTTTTAGGCTTACGCCCCCTTTTTTAACATCATTTATAACTCTCAAGTTTAATATAAAACCCTAATTATCTCTATTCCTTCTTACTTAAATTTCAGACTTAAGGTTTTAGACCCAAAATTCCCCAATCCCCGAAGAGACAAAGGAGCCCGGATTGCTTTGAGAACACGACACATCAGAACACAAGCAAAAGAATATTTCATTTCTATTACAACAATTACCATCAGAGTACAAGAATATCATAGAATAAATTACATAGCAACGAAATTAAAATGTATAAATAAAATATCAGAGATTAAAATTACATTTTAAATACATAAACATATTGTGCAGCGGAAAATACATCAACTAACACAACTGAATGAAATACACAGAAACAAAGTTTTCCGAATATAGTTCCAGCTGTAAATCCAGGATCATGTGAAAAGAAATATGCAAAACCAAAACTACTGACTGTCCGTGTGGAAAATATGGGCACCAGAGTTTAGGTTAAAACAATAAACTCCAAGTCAGCCATGAGACTGGTGTGAGAACTAAAAAAACAATTATTAAACTTTTACTTTAAATAGGGTAATTCACGGGACCACACCGTATAACACGAAACATGTTTACTCCTTGTGAATACCAAAGCTTGAAATAAAATGATTTATTTAAAAAACAATGATTTTGGAAAATGAAGCTATTATAAGACTCATGTCCCATCACACCATCCAGCGCAAGCCGGAGGATAGAGTTTTACTTTATAATAGCCAAACATGCTTGGTACGTATTAAAACAAATCATTTTGATATTACTGTAAGTGCATAGTGTATCAAACAACTTCAAATATAAATGTATCAATCATAGACGACATGAGCGTCCTGTGCCACTATGCCGCCATATAGGTTTACAACTAAACTGAAAAGTATTGTATTGGAAATTGGATTTCTGTCATGAACCAAGGCAGTTGGATCTCTCCTTCCGATTCAAGACAATATAGCCTACCATGTCTCAAGATTCATCTGCAACTGCACCTAGGATCTTCTGAGATGGTCCACACTTACTTTTGTGGATTGGTTATTCCTGAACAATACGTTTCTCTGCCCTATGGGGCATAATGATCAGTATGTCGACCATATCAAGAGCCACTCGGGACTCAAATCCGAGGTAACTCACTTTACAACATCCACATAAGTAAAATGTCTAGGCTCCATACCATGACATCACTCCTAGCTAGAAAGAAACACATGTCCTCCTTGCAGTTCCAATATCTGGTTCATACCGGGGTGTGAAGCTCGCGAATTAACACTATACACAAAGCTATGCTAATTAAAGTTGTGCTTTGATCATCATCCGCAAGACTATGCTTTTCAACAAAAGCCTTGATCATTTGCATCTCAGCGTGCCACACTAACCACGCCATGCAACTGATGTCTATCAATATATAACCTCTAAGCTCGTACGTCTCAGAGAAGGGTATTAAGCAAGAGAATAAATTCTCCGTCACCAAATAGGTATATATTTAATAGAAATCAATCGGCACAGAATGAAATCCAATGTCAAACACACATCCATTTAAAAGTCCATTCTGGGTCTGAACGAAACCGCATGCACCTTATCCTCATCCCATATGTCCAATATAGGAGAGGGGTCCTCGCATATTCAGTCGATCTCCAAGTACGACTGGACGATCACCACTTATTACCTTGTCTCGGGGTATCAGCCCAATCAAGACATCAGTAATCATCCATACGATGTGAAGGTCTCCGGTCTTCAACCACCGTCTTCATATCTTTGACTTTTAGTCGTCGTAACAATTATTCAGAATGGGTTAAACCCGATCTTTCAAAATAACTCTTGTATCTTATAATCAATAATCAAGTGCTACAAAAACATCATACGCCTCATTCCAATTCAGAATATTCTTTTATTCAAATATTCATTTCTTTTGGGAAAGGTTCCCATTAATTTTATCAAAGATAAATTCCTTTAAACTTATTCTTTTATTCCTTTGGATATCATTTTCAAAAGGATTCCATTTTATCTTTTAATAAATTTAAACCAAATTAAGGTTTATAAAACAAGCCGGGATTATCGAGCCTTACCAAAGTGACCATTTAAATTATTTTTCCCAATCCCAACCTATTCATCTCATGGAGCAAAACTGGTAGTACTCCATATCTAACACCCACAGTGTTATCAATAAATTTAGTTATCATTTCACGTTTCAAATCTAATTAAAGATTTAACTATCACCTGGAGTAAAACTGGTGGTACTCCATTCTCGATCAATTCATGAATTCTGTAAATTTAATTAAATCATTGCCATCTCAATCTAATTAAAGATTTATTAAATCTTCATTTAGCATTAATCTTCCAAAAATCATTATATAATGATTATTCAATCTTTGGAAATTAATCTTGCCTTTAACTGGGTTAAAGAATCAATGTCATTTAAAACACAGTTCACGATAAACCCAAATTATCTTCCATTAACTATGGAACCTTCACGGAAAACTGATCAACGTATAATCGATATAAATTTTCATATCAGACTAATCATATAAAGAGAATAACTGCAAAGCCTTTTAAATTCCATAAATAGTATTGGTCTTCCTTCACAGCAGTTCATCTCGATTATTACCAAATCGAATCCCATTCAATTCCAATTTATTATATTAAATTGGAAAACTTTACTTTGGAAATTTTCATTAAATCTTAGAATAAAGATTTATAAATTCCAAACCATATCTTTATTGTTAATTGGGTTAAAGAAAAAGTGTTATTTAAAATACCGTTCACGATAAACCCAAAAATCCAGTCTTAATTCAATTCCAATTAAATATTAATTAATCTGGAAAACTTCTCTAAATCTTAATTAAAAATTTATTCATTTCTCAACTGGGTTTAAGGAGAGTGTTAATAAAGACATCATTCACAACAAACCCAAAATCTAATTTGATATCAAATACAAGGCTCTGAATAAAAATTATATCGACTTATATTCAATATCAAATTCTAAAACCAACAAACAACGTTTTGGGAATAACGATATATATATATACATATATATTTTCCAAATTCCTCAACAATATTCGTATAACTATGAAATCCAATATCGAAATATTCCGAAGATTATTTCCATTCAAATCTACTCCAATTTATTCATTGGAAAATTTTGGTTATTTTAAAACCCATTTTTTTCAATCCAATTCATTAATTTAAAAACCATTAGATTATTATTCTAGTTAATAACTAGTCCATTTCGATAAAAATATATTTTTCTTTTCAAACCTGTAATTTTTCATCTAAAATCTTTCCAAACCATTTATTATGATTTTACACAATTTTCCATATTTTTAATATATTTTATGTCGCCATTTTAGCCGGTTTCCAATAGCGGCCGCCGAACTACATCCATAGCGACCTTTTCTGAAATTGATTTAGACATAGTTTGAAATTCAACTGTTCAAATTTAAATCTCTTATTTCATTGGAAAGATCTTTTCGATACGAACCCAATGGTTCTGGCTTTAGGAGAATCCGACGGTCGGATCTCCCGTTACATCGATTTAAAGTTAATGGTTGAAATTCGTGAACGGTCGCTGCACGGTGCGTTCTATTCAAGCCATTAAATATATATAATATATATGTCGTCAATTTCCATTTAAAATGTATTTTATAAATCGTTTATAAATTCATTTTAAAACGATTTTAACTACATTTTCAATTTTAAATCAAAATTGAATATTCCATATCATTACAATATTAAAATGATAATATTTTGAAAATATCTGAATTTGAAATCCATTTCCTTTTCGTATTTATTATAAAATAAATAAAATCGATCGATAAACCCGTTCAGGTTAAAAATGGCATATATACTTAACTCGGCTTCCATATTTCAATATTTTCGTGTTCATCCCAAATCAGACATCAAAATCATATTTTGATTTTTTTCTGAATATTATTTTAAAATATTCATTATTTTAAAATATTCATTATTTTAAAATATTCTTTATTTTAAAATATTCTTTATTTTAAAATATTCGTTATTTCTGAATCAGAATGCGACCCAATCAATTACCACATAATTTCAGGTATATGGATTTTCGTACATCGCCTGTATTCAACAATAACGTTAAATAATCATTTAACATTCAAACATCATTCAGAGTGCATTTTACAACTGTATAAGCATTAAAATAAATGAAAAACGCTCATCACAGCCTGTCAACCCGTCGATTGACATACAACTAGATATTGGGATTAGTGTATGTCAAATATCGTCCCAATACCCATGTGGGGTTTTCAAACAACAACAGTCGATTTAAATAAATCATTGGTTAATAAATTTAACCAATTCAAATTCGGTTTGAATTACTTTTCTACTTAACCAATTTTCACTGTTTTAATATATTGATGATTATTTTGTCCCATTTTCATCTATCAGTTTAATATTAACATTACTAACATGTTAAATATCATAAAATCATCATCACAATACACAAATCACCAAATCATCCATATAAATAATACTCAACTACCTAATGTCATTTACGGCGTCATAAGTGGCCATTCGCGGTGTATGAATTCCGAGTGTCGGTAATATCCATGCATCGCTTCCAATTTATGTGATTTGTGTGAATTCGAGTGTTGAACTCCGTACAACAAATAAAAATCAATACTGGCAATTTCTATATATTTACAGTTATAAAATAAATTAAATAACTGTACAAAATTTTAGTGAGAGAATTCTCACATTGGGTTCCACTCCATCATTCTTTATTTAGCGATGGTTTTAATACTGCTCAAGTTCAAATTTGCCTCTTTTTCTAATTTGCTCTATTTCTGTTCTGGTCAGTTCCATTGTGAATTTCTCGTCAAGAGGATTCCAAAGGACCCAAGTTTGTTGAATTCCGTGTTCGTATGCAAAAGTTATGGAGATACAAACATTTAAACATTAATTAATTAACAAATTAATTAATTTATTTATTAATTAATTACACATAAGGGATAATTACCCCTCCTTTCTTGTTTACTCCCTGTGAACGTTTGAAACCCACTATCGCCAGAAAGAAGCCAGTGTCGCACCCTCCAGAAGCGATCAGACCAAGATCAGCCGTTCCCACCTTGAAGCCCTTGCCTTGCGTCTCCTCCTCCCCCAGTCACGTAGGATTCGCAGCCTCAATGGCTCCTGGATTTCCGTTCAACCTCCACGGCTTTAGGCCAGGAATTCTTGTGGGATTCTTCATGATAATCAATCAAAGTCAAACCAAATCAAAGAGCTAACGAAGCTCTAGAATTTTTGTTTTATAAGATGTTAAAATTTGTAACAACCTGCATTCTACGCATCGGAGGATCGTAGAATATTTATTTATTTCTTATATGAAGGCGTATGGTCATGTAACTTTGGGAAACGACTATTGGGGTCATTTCCCATGTTCATGATTTTTGCCGATTTTTAAATGACCGTTTTGCCCCTAGCTGATCTTGTTTTAGCCATAACTTTTGACTGGAAAGGAATTTTGACCTGAAATCACTTTCGTTAGATTCGTTTGATGGTTTACCTTTCCGTAGAGTGGTCATAATAATAGCCAAACGGACTCACCGTTTGGGAGATATGGCTAAAATAAGGTTTGGAAGGTGAAAAACTGCTTAACCGGGCCAAATAGGGTGATTAGTAAATGGGCCCATAACCCATTTCGGGATTAGGGTTATGGGGAGGCTGAAAAGAGATAGGGTTTCATTCCATTTCAGTTTTCTAGCCTCCACTTACCTCTTAGAAACCCTAAAAATGGCCTCCAACCTCTAAATCACCTCCAAATCACTTTCTAATCAAGGATTAAGCTTAGCAACATCAAATCAAGGGAGATCTTCTCCAAATCAAGATTAGAGCTGCTGATTTGCATTGTCATTCACGCCCAAACAGAGATTTATTTCAGATCTAAGGTTTATTTGTGGCTAAGGTGAGTGATTTGCATAGTTTCTCACTAACTATGGCTAATTAAGGGTAATTAGTGTTAATTAGCGAATTTAAACATGATAAAATTCTGGAAAAATATTTATAAATTCCTAAATAATGTTTTAGACCTCTAATATGAATTTGGGTTAATTTGGTTAAGTTTTGCTAATCCTATCATTAATTATACTTGGACATGCTTAAGGGAAAAATATGGGGTTTCGGCTATGTTTGATCCATTTTAACTTATCATATTGATGTTTTGGTGTTTGAGGTCACTTTTACTTGTTACTATGACTGTATGGTATGCTTTGTGATTGATTAGAATAGTTGGAATGGTCGAAAACGCGGTCGAGTGGCGTAAACTGCTTGCTGGAAAAAGTGCAGGAAATTGGCCGATCCAGATCGGAACGGATAAAAGGACCCGATCCGAACCACCTCCCACGCGAGTTCAGAAGCTCCAATCCTCTCCGTTAACATTGCATGGCAACGCGACTTGGAGACTTCGATCCGACCTGGTGTGCTCTGAAGGAGGTCGATCCGATCCATCATCCTAAAAAGACCTCCGATCCGACGTTGGGACAAAAGGAGGAAGCCTGTGCTCCAACCCGAACTGATGGTACCTTCCGATCCGATCCGAAGAAGCTTGCCAAGGAGTGTAGACCTCGATCCGATCTGGAGTAGAGAGGAAGGTTTGTGCTGGAAATCCCAAACCGACCCGATTGCTTAAGGGAGGAGCATTCCGATCCGAACCGAACTGATGATTAGGAGGAGATCCGAACCGATCTGATGATGACCCATAATCCGAGAGGCAAAGGTAGTCCAAATGGAAGTTAGAGCTCAGGATCTAGTTGGGAACCAATGAGTTCACTTCATGGTTGGGCTTTGCTGCGGGACGTGTGCTAAGGAGTTGCCGATGTTCATAACTTCGATTCACCACTGAAAAGGGATGATGGGCTACGTATCAGTGCAGTAGAGTCATCACGACTCGAGGGGCAAAGTGATCGTAGCAGGACAACGTATCAGTGCAGTTGAGTCATCACGACTCGAGGGGCAAAGTGA
The DNA here is from genome assembly GCA_030737875.1 of Allium sativum. Classification (NCBI taxonomy): domain Eukaryota; kingdom Viridiplantae; phylum Streptophyta; class Magnoliopsida; order Asparagales; family Amaryllidaceae; genus Allium; species Allium sativum. The sequence continues at coordinate 588,110,145 of CM060916.1, forward strand.
TCGTAGTAAGACTATGAGCCAGTGCAGTGGGGCCATTGTGACTCCATGGGGGCAGAGTGGACATAGTAAAGGATTAGTAAGGCTATGAGCCAGTGCAGTGGGGTGTGTACGACTCCATGGGGAAAAGTGGACATAGCGAATGATTAGTGGCTATGGATCAGTGCAGTGAAGCCATTGTGACTTCATGGGGGAAAAGTGATCATAGCAAAGTATTAGGTGATCGAAGTGGTGGATATCGTATGCTTTACGCACTGAGTGAGAAATGTGAGGATGGTTGCTATGTTTGATTGTTTGCCATCACTATGACATGCACACCCCCACCCCCATATACTTGTACACCATATATTAGTGGCACCTTAGAGTGTTGTACAATATGTAGTGCTAACTCTTTGGTTGCAGGTCCAGGTTCAGGTATGGTTTAGTATACCTGTTATTGTTCTGTTTAGCTGCTTATCGCTCATACAAGACTTTTTGTCTGACCCAGAGTTTTATGTCTCTTCTTATTACTCTGGGTGTTCACACGAGCAGACTAGAGACAGGTTAGCTGGTGATGCGCGAGTAGCGGATTCGAAGGCGAGCAGGAGGCTTCCACGCATGATATATATATAGATATTCTCCCTGTGTCGTTGCTGGTCACTACTTTGGGCATTAGTAGTGCACCTTTCTTGTTTAGCTTTTGAGACAGTTTTTAAAAGTTGTAATAATGTTGGCTTTGGATCATAAGATGTACTTTGGATTTTCCGCTGCTATGATAGTTTGTTTTCAGCTTATGCATTGTCTCACCTATTTTATGTCAAGTATGTTGTTATTATATTTTGTTCTATGCGCTGTGAGACATTCTACAGGTTCCTTGTTGATTCTTCGTCTTCTTTCTTCCTTTCCTTCTGACGATCCGTCCCGTGCTAACTGGACATGTGCACAACGCACCCTTGGAGTAAATGTCGGTTGGTGCGGGGCGGGTTGACACAAAATTATTTGGTGGATTCAGAGAAAATTGAAAAGAAATTGGGAATAAATCGTCCATTCGAAAGGTAGGAGGCGGCTGCGTATTATTAGTGATTAGAGTTAGGGTCGAGTTTCGTTCTGTACCTTTTCATATATTTTAATAATATTTAATTTGAGAATTTATTTATTTAACGCACCGAACTCCAAATCGAACCCTACGACTGTCGTCCTTAGCTAAATACCCCCATTCCGAACACAATGGGATATGTTTTGTAAGCCAATTTGGCTGTTTCAATCAGTTTTTTACAAAATTGAAATGTAAATCAATATATATTGAATTTAAACGTATATTTTAATTTACCGGATCCACATATTGACTCCAAAAATTAGAGAAAAATAAATCTAACTATGTTTTGACGATACAATCCTAACAAAACTAATTACATTGAATTTGAAGACCGTTTGAAAAAAGGCCTTTTTGCAGTCGATTAAATTCAAACTGAATTGACCAAATGCGTTTAAATTTACCACACCCACATATTAATTCCAAAAATTATGAAATTTGAAACCTGACTCTAATTTGACATTTCAGATCCAAAAAAATGGTTTCATCGAAAATGAAGGTCATTTGCAAAATGACTATTTTTAAGGGCTATATATATTTAAAATATAAATATAAATTCCATAGCGACTATTCTAAATTTTAAACTAGACATAATTTTCAATTTATATTATAAAATCTGAATTTTTCTCATTCATTAGAAAGATTTAATTAAACATATTCTAACATTTCTGGTTTTACTGAAATCTGAATTATATTTCATTCTATATATTCATTTAAAGTTTAAAATCGATTTTTCAAACTACCACGCCATTTCAGGATCGTTTTATAATTAAAATAAACTTGTAAGTTCTCACTTCAATTTAAATAAAATTTTTAGTCGTTATTATTCAAAATAAATCATTTTAAATATTCAAAATCCATTAAAATAGCTAAAATAAAAAAAAATTAATTGGTTCAAAAATTCCGGGTTGTTACAATATAAGTGGGATAAACTGAGTGAGTTGAACTCACATTGGTTCCATTTGTCATCAAAACGGTTTGTTTCAGTTAATTCCAAATGTATCCAGACCAGCTCCAAAATTTTACGTTTATCGGTACAGTGCCATCGTCCCTTGTTTCATTCGATTCCAGTACTGTACGCACGATTATAATTTTAATATGGTATTCACTTTAACAAATTAATATTATTAATAATTTAAATAATACCAAATTACTAAACCTCTACTTTAAGTTTAATACCTTCGTTAAGCTTGTTTCAAAGCTGGATTAAGCGCAATATATGGATAGACACATGAAAGACATATTTAAACACTCAGGTTACTTACGTTTGTTTCGTAAAATGCTTAGGCTCGTTCACACATACAATTACCCCAGCTCATTTTAATTATTTATACATAGGCATGTTGAAAGCTTGCTTAGGCTACATAAACACATTATATTATTAATACTTAAGATAAGTACATTAAACCGGTTGTTTAATATATCCCATATATTCCATCATTCAATGTCTAGTTCAACCAGTGTTGGTGAACTGCATTAAACATTGTACTCATTATTATTTTCCCTATGGATTAAACTAATAATAAATTAACCACCGTATATCTTAGGATAAACCAATATCCACCACACAGGCCTGCACGTTTAATAATAGCTAGGCATGTAGATAAACATGATTATGCATTTAGGCATATATATATATATATATATATATATATATGAGGAGGGTTCCGCTATACCTTTTATATTGCACGTGAAATATAAGAGGTGTAGAGGAACCCTCATATATATATATATATATAGGAAAGTCTAAAGGGACACAAAATTTTGGCACAAAATTAAACACAAAAAATCTGAGCCACTAGATATCCCCATGATTTGCACCTCTCATGTAAAGACAAAAGAATCCAACGGTCAGGACTCTATATTTAAAGTTGTATTTTATTTAGTGTCCCAATAGCCGCTCCCTATACATACATATACATACATACATACATATATATATATACAAACTGGATCAGGCTTTTTAAACATGATTAGGCATATAGTAATTTACGATCTGCCAACACTTAGTACTGTTCATCTCTTACCTTCGGCTTCAACAATTCTTCTCGTTTCAGTTTCCTCACCACTAAACAAATTCATCGAACCCATGAACTCAAACAACCATAGGCGCAAGTTCTCAACCCCATTTCAGCCATTGGAAACTCCCCTCTCACCCTCAAGCTCTACGCCCTACTGATGCTCACATATTTTTTCCCACTTCATGTTCTTCCATGCAAGCTTCTACTATTCATGCAAACCCCTCGCATCACCGCTCCGGTCAGCGCTCCGACCAGATTTAGATCTCTAAGACCATAACCAACAATCCGTTCTGTTCAGTTATTCTCTCTCTTGTTTTCCAACTGGTCCAACGAGCCGAGCAACCAGAAGGGAAGAAACAGCCGCGGGCCAGCCACGAAGAGGTTTACAATGGCAAAGAGTTTGCCGTTATAAGGTTACAACGGCAAACTCTTTGTCGTTATAACATTATAACGACAAACACTTTGTCGTTATAAAGTTATAACGGCAAAGTGTTTGCCATTTTAAACTCAAACTAGAAAACCCTCCCGCCGCCACCCCTCGTCTTCATTCTCCTTCCCCAAATTTCAAACCGGAAAACCCAACATCATCCCCCATTTTTCACCCAAAATTTTCCACCAATTCACCTATCTGTCAGCTTTTAACCAAATTGACTACCGTATTTGAGTTATTCGTTCGAAAATATGGCTAGATTACTAAAAAAATTCACCAAAAAATTCATGTATGGCGACGATGGTGGTACCGGGGGTAGTGGTGCAGGCGGGAATGGCGCAGGGGGCAGTGGCGCAGGCGGGAATGGTGCAGGGGGTAGTGGCGAACAACCAATCGCACAGTACGTGCCCGGAATAGAAGACTTGCTTCCAACCGCCGAAAACATGGAGAACCAGGATGTAGGGGCGCATAAGGAAGGCGGCAGTCATAGGGGCGGACGAGCAGGCAGGGCGCGTAGGATGGGTTTCCGCTAGACAAGCTGATCTCGATGGTTTTTTGGATCCGAACCTCAGCGCCGTGAAGCTTCCGATGCTATCCAATTTTCACATTCTTCCAGAAGGCGAAGAACACGTTAGCACACAGTCGAGTTTGCCTGTAAGTATTTTTAGTATTATTTAAATAATATTCTTTGAGTATTAGACATTGAGTAGATAGTATAAATTTTTTTGAACTGTTGGCAGTCTCGGAATATACGTTCACGTGGTTCGTTAGCGACCACACTTAGATATTATCATGCATAGTTGGCGGGTAAGGAGGGGGTCGTAGCACTGTTATATGCTCTTGGATTTCATTTTTTCCTAGTTAATATTAAAGACCTTTTAATGAAACAAGTGGATAATTTATTAGTCCTAGTTTATCTTATTGTGCGCTTTACAATTTTAGGAATAAATCATGTTATAAATGTTGATGTTCAATTGTGTGCGGCCATTGCTCTACGGTGGTACAAAACCACCCACACATTTCACTTTCCTTGTGGTGAGTTAGGACTTACACCGCTTGATTTCTCCATGCTTACTGGTATTAGTATTGGTGTAGATGCTTATCCCCCACTGCCTTTTGATGATGGTTGATGGCATGATCGTGCACTTCTTCATGATCTACTGCCTCATTTTGACGTTTCTGATGCGTCATATCAGGTAGAAGGCGCTATCAGAGTGAGCACCATCCGTGCGGCCATGGATAGCATACTCGCTCAGTACTCTGTTGTTGACGACTTGGAGCTTGCTTGATTATTTGTGTTATACTTTATGGGTAACCTATTCTTTAGTTCTACGAGCAGTAGTTTGCTCGTCGGGTTTGTTGCGGTCGCGGCTGAGTTAAATGGCGATGCAGTAATTTTATATGATTGGGGCACACCTATCCGTGCATAACTATACAAATGTCTCGACATGCAGTGCACCATCTATGATTCTCAGGTTTCTTTATATGGATTCTAGGAGTTGTTACAGTACTGGTATTTTGAGTACTCTAGGAACTTTCATTTTGTCACCCGTACTTTAGACCCGTAGGTTCTTATTGGTTTCTTGGTGAGAGGTGCTGGAGACAGTTATATGACTTCGACGCTATTCTCGATGATCCACACCCACATACTTATCGGTGTATGATTTACCTGTCGGAGCAGCTAGATATAGCCAGGGCAGCAGGCTGGTGGACGGCCGAGAGCTTTGTTATTACCGGGGAGTCATACCTTGCCTTCTAGCGCAGATTTTTCACCGGGTATTCAGACACGATTGCACATGCAGCATCAATTGATTTAGTAGGGCCATCTGCTATACGACACGGCATACGTCCACCTGTTGTCGAGGATATTACCCAACCCAGACAGAGTTTTCGTGCAGCTGATCATGTGGCGGCCGCCAGTCATTTTGGTTAGACCATGCAGTGCCAACCATTGAAGCATATCGTTACATTGACGTGTATCATCCTACGGCCCATCACGATTACCCGGACCCTACACAGATATCATATCATGATCTGTATGATATGCATATGGGGATTAGGCATACGGGCTACGTAGAGCATAGGCGAAGCCTAGATTACTATGATAGTGAGCTACGTCGTGTTGCAGAGGAGGCATGACAACATCAGGCGCATTTAGAGGCCCAACTTAAGGAAGAGCGCAAGAGATTTCAGGACTTGTAGATGTATTACCACTATAGGTCTAGTGCTAGGTCGAGTCAGCCTCCAGATGTTGGTGATGATGAGAGACCTCATCGGTGCCGCACACGTCTGCGTACACATTCAGATGACTCAGGCGACTGACTTACTACCACTTTTATGTACTTTCGCAGTTGTCAGTTGTATGGTCCTATTGTTTGAGTAGATGTTCTGCATTTGTTAACTACCACTATTATGTACTTTTGATGTATTACATTTTCCTAGTTGTTAGTTGCATGTTCCTGTTGTTTGAGTAGACATTCTGTATTTGTTCACTACCACTATTATGTACTTTCGATGTATTACGTTTTCACAGTTGTCAGTTTTATGTTCCTATTGTTTGAGTAGGCGTTCTGTATTTATTGACTAACACTATTATGTACTTTCTATGTATTTTGTGTACGTTCTGATTATGTTTCTGTGTAGAGACTGTATTTGGTTCTGTGTAAAGAGTGTATTTCTGTGTAGAGACTGTTTTTGTGTAGAGTCGGTATGTTCTGTTGTTCTAGTTCCTGTAAGTGTTGTTTGGAATGTACTAACGTTTGAATTTAATGTTGAACGAGATTACCCTCTTCTCGTTTAGAAATGTAAAATTCTTAAATATCACACCAACATAACATGGTTTACAGATACCTCCAAATTCTATGTACAAATATCAAATTAAATAGATAGTAAAACAACCATAAAATCATAATACCATAAGCCTACTCAGTTCCTTAGCGGGTCAACCAACTGCAGCGGATTTTATACGCTTCGTAACCAACAAATTCCTCACCATACTCGAAAAAGTAACGAGAATCATATGTTGCTTGATTTATTTTAAATATTTTCTCGTCTTCAACCATTTCGATAATCTGTGTGTACCGATCAGAAGCGTCTGCAAAATGACGATTAACCATTTGGATTTCAACCGATGTTCATCCAGTGGGCCGGGAACAATGGTTGTTGTATTGCCTCGTGATCATTGCCCTTCTTTCTTCATATGTTAAACCCCCTCCACTTTGCATTAGTAACTCATCTCTCTTTTCAACCTCAATATAGGATTTTATGAGGGCCAGCAAATCCTTGGAAGAAAAGTCTCGAGTAGGAGAATTCAATGTTTGAGCACTATTACTAGGTTGTTTATTTATTGGAGAAGGACGCGGAGCTGTAACCGCTTGATGCTGAATCGCAACAGGCACCTCTTCAATTTGTGTATCCTAAAATCCAACTTCATTATCGTTGACTAAGTTCCATTCGTACTCATAAAAAATCCTTCCCATTTGTTCATCACTTATTTCTGAATCGTCCATGTAACTTATGCATCAGTAGAATAAGTAGAGTTACTAGAAGTACGAAGTTTGTTCAAAATAAACGTTGCCTTTAAGAAAACAAGGAAATAAAATTTCTCACTTGAGCCTGGATCGGTGCTGCTTGAAGCTTAAAAGGTATGAGATGGATCATCAAATATGCAATACTTATAAGGGTAATGTACGACCAATAGTTACAATTAATTTTGGCATGTACTATTAAGCTCGTGATACTATGTTAGATTCCCTACAATGACTTTTCACATCACAACAAACATTATTTTGGCATGTATGAGAGGGCTCAGTGTCAAGTCATTTCATTGACTGTAGCAGGCCTTGGAAACATTATTCTGAATTGTTTTGTCATAGTGTCAAGTTTGTGTATATGTAGGAGTTAAAAAATAGGGGTCGTCCTCGGGTGCATTAACCATTTCAATAACTTAGAAGATTACATGACTTGACAATTATAACAACTACAACAATTATAAGAACTACAACAACGACAACTAGAACAACAGAAAGAAATGCCAAACCATAATCATACAAACTACAACAAATGAGCATACAAGCACCAAATTCAAACACATACACCTACCATGGCCTAGGGAAATGACCATCTCTAGTTTTACCGGTATTAATGTTGCTCAAGCGTCTTATTTCTGCTTGCGCTTCCAGTGCATACCGACGTCCACGTTCGCACATGGGAGGGTCAATCCACTGCTTAAAGCAACAACAATCAATTTCATTAGGATAGTTTAGGTGGTCGTTGTAGGCTTGACAGCCGAAAAATCGACGACCGGCATTTGTTTCGGTCTCGTCAACAACTACGACCGATTCTTATCCACAATGGCAAATAGGGTTGGATCCAATCGTCCGTAGTGGCTCGGAAACCTTCCCTTCAAGTACAATTTCTTTTCCAGATCTTTGATGAATGGAAGAGGCATCGTCGTTTGAATACGGCGAGTATCCGCATTCGTGAGATGGCTGAAACGATTGCTAGAGTAGGACTGGACGTTACATGGCTTATGATGATGAGTGCGCTTCGGACATGGGTTTCTTACTTGCAGTTTTTTTCCTGGTTCTCTTGGGTGCAGATGAAGACATTTTTTTGGTTGTCAAAGATGAAGTTGAGAAGGAGGTGTGGTTTTCTGGAAGAAGGAGGAGGTAGGTTGGTATATAAAGGGAGGGAATGCGATCGTTTCAGTAGCCGTTGTGGTGTCACGGCTATAAAATATAACGGCAAATAGTTTGTCGTTATATTTTTGTACAGGTAAACTCTTTTCCTAGACTATAGGCCTGTCACTCTTTTTGTAAAGTTTTCAGATCAGAGTGTAGTCATGTCACTCTTTTCCTAAAGTTAAGAACGCATTTTCCAGCGTAGCTACAGGATATAGTGCACTGTGTATAGTATGCAGTAAACAGTGCAAAGTATTCAGTAAACAATGCACAATATACAGTATACAGTGCACAGTCCAACGTAAACATTACCCATTGTCAATTGGTTTTCACATTCCGTGTCTTTTGAAAACGGGAAGTAAGTTCCGTATGCAGTGGTAACTAAATCTCCTCCTATATATATATATATATATATATATATATATATATATATATATATATATATCTAACATTGGTTCAGTAATACCCATCCATACGGAGGCAAAATTATATCTCAACTAAGAAACATGCCAATTTCTTATCCATCTTCTTACAATTACATGGACCTTCTCCCTGGACCCTCAAACCCTAATTCGTCCACACCTAGAGAACCAACTGAGTGGTATATCGAAATGGAAGAGCGACACAATGACGAGGTGCGACAATTAGAACTTGAAGCAGGAATGCATGAAATGGAAATACGACATCAACCAGACAATCGAACTCGACAACGTGACTGCAGGTCTAACCTTGTAATTCCTCGTGTTAGAGCCACGGTTGAAGAAGGCGAGGTGCAATCCACAAATATTATATGCTTTTGTGGTTTTGAAGCACCGTAACTAGTCGTCCGTCATGGAAACGACATTGGACATCGATATTATACTTGTCCAGTACGTACCAACGGATGCGAGTTCGGACAGTGGATAGATGATCGCTTTCCCCATCGAGCAATTACGTATGCTTTGGAACTAGAGGAAGAAATAAGAAAGCTGGGAAATCAAGTAAACGACCTAAGTAATGCAAATTATCGCCTGCAACATGGATTAAATTAGGATTTAAATATTTTATGTTATGCGTAATATGTACTATATCGTTACGTGTCGTATCACTTGTATCGTTATGCATTATTTTTGTTGAAAACTTTCACTGAAGTTCGAACGAAGTATGTAACCCAATAGCTGTGTAACGTTCAGGGCATGTACGCTGATTTTATTTATGGAACCTATTGTTTGTCTAATCTACCATTTGTGTAATTTATCATGTTTGTAAATTATTATCACTTGTGTAACCTATGCGTAAGGGTTGTTCCCAGGTGCATTAAACAATTCGATGTAAGTTTTCGGATTATAGTGTTAGGAGTTAAAATACAGGAGTCGTTCTCAGGTGCATTAACCATTTTCAGTGATTTTTTCACTTTATTAATTAGTCGTTGTATCACGATAATAAATTTGTCCCGGGTATCACCTACTTTGTGTCTATGTTAGGAATTGCAACATTTCTTTTTACAAATATAGCCCTACTTTGTGTTCAAACGCAGCAATATATATGCACCAACTTTATATCTCTAACAAAATAAAAATTCCATGCACTTTGTACTCATTTCAATTTTTTATAGGTTTTGTTTTCAATTCCAGCTATGGACAACTTGGAGATTGACGCTGAAACAATGAATAATTGTTATGAAGCATTTGAATGGTCCAGGAATAGTATGCAACACAACAAGCCTATGGTGGAATTCGGTGAAGGAGCAGAAGTTCTGTGTAAATCAGGGAAGCCGAGAACAAAAACTTTGAATGCTCGATTACGCGAAGTTGTAGCAAATCAATGACCTAGTAAGCAGATTGTATATGAAGGACAAGAAATCGAGCCCCTACATCCTATCGGTCCAACACTACCTAGTGTAGCTTACCCTATTTGTTGTTGTGGAGATGAATCGATTGTTGTTGTTGCCAAAACTGAAAAAAATGCTGGAAGCTGATTCTTCGGATGTACTGCCTTCGAAGACCATAGGTATTACCCCGATTATGTTCAATACTGTAATTTTATGCAGTGGATAGACCCCCCGATGTGCCAATGTGGACTTCAATATGCACTGGAAGCGCAAGCCGAAATAGGGCGTTTGAACAAGATTGTTGCGGAGGCAACTAGAGCTGGCTATCTCAGTAATCATTAGCATTTGGTTTTTCTTCGAATGAAGTTTTATTATTGTAGTTTGTATTTGATGTTGCTATGTTCTGTTGTTCTAGTTCCTGTGAGTGTTGTTTGGAATGTATTAACGTTTGAATTTGATCTTGGACAAGATTGCCGTCTTCTCGTACAGAAATGCAAAATTCTTAAATAACACACGAACGTAACAAGGTCTGCAGATAACTCCATACTCTACGTACGAACTTCAAATTAAGTAGACACCAGTAGCGGAGTTTATACACTTTGTAACCATCTGTAGCGGGTCAACCAACTGTAGTGCATTGACTGGTCAAGTCTTGCACAGTTCGCATAGTGCAGTCATGTTTTTTGGCAGAGTAGAGTCATGTCACTCTTTTTTGAGAGTTTTCGGATTATAGTGCAGTCCTTTGTCCTTTTCCTAGTTGGGTCGTCCTTGATATCCTTTATCAATCAAAAGCAGATTCCGTACAGTGTTCCCTACAGTCGTACCAATGATCGGTAACATCAGTCTTCTTTTTCGCTGCCGACACAAGCTTTGAAAATCACAAAATATAAATCAAAGTGTAGCTAGTGACCGTTCACACCATTACCAATCTTGTAGCTATATATACATATGGTAACTTACTAACATCTTCCCACACTCAAACAACTTTGTTCCCATTCTTAGAGCACATCCTTTTATTAGCATTCACTGAAAATGTCTTCGTGGTCATCATCTACAGATTATGAGGAACAGGCATACGAAGACATGAGGCTACAGGAGCTTGAAGATGAATTCCAATTCCTAAACCAAATGAGGCCGCAAACTGAACCGTCATACGAAAAGATGAACGTTCAACTTCCACATGAAATGCCAGTACCACCTGTTCAAGTATCATCTGAACAGGCGGTCACTCAGTCAACGTAGGAAGCAGAGTTCTTTCGTGTACCACTGCACGAACATGTAGTTGTTTCCTATCTAGTTCGTTGCTACTGCGGGTACGCGGTTGAAGTTGTGGTTCGAGCAGAGGGCAACAATATAGGTCGGCGCATGCAGCGATGTCCAGCCTATCCAAATGGTTGCAATTACACGGAATGGATAGACCAACCTTTATGTCCTCGGGGAATAGCATATGCTAATGAACTCGAACGAGAGAATAGACGTGTTCGAAGTGATAATGACCAGTTGTGATTGAACATAATGCGACTCTCGTAAGACTAAACGTAAAATGCAGTGTAATGAAGTTGCTAATTCCTACTCCATGCTTTGATTGAGCTAGCTTGCATGTACTATCGTCAGTTGTCGTGTCTTTATAAACTATTGTATCTTTATGCTTATTGTTGTATCTTTATAAACTGTTGTATCTCCTTATCCTTCTCTACTGTGACAAATTAATCTCCTGTAGCGTACACCGTAGCCATTGTTAGCCTACTTTGTGAACTAGGCAACACAAAGTCAAGAAACCAACCATTGAAGAGTATTTCAAGTTATAAGACTCCGGTTCGGATCGGAAGGAAACACCACAATTCAGATTGATAGCAGCATATCGGTTCGGATCGGGTAGAATTCTCTGTTCGGATCGGAAGGCCAATAAATCTCAAGTGGATCGGAAAGCCATCTGCTTGCCATGACGCTGGAGCAGAGTGGAGTATGATTAGAGAAGGAGAGACGTCCAAGCTACTCCGGTTCGGATCGGGTATTCCGATCCGAGCCCCCAACCTGCACGTCTCCGACCCGCACCCATGATCCAGGAAAATCTCCTATGAAATCGCCTGGAGAACCGGACCGGATATGACTAATTCCTACCCCTAACGTCCGTCTCTTTGATGTGTTGTCAGCTTGATAGTCCATCCGAACCCGAAGAGAGTGCGATGGAGGACACGTGTTCCGACCCGGATTGAATCTCAGGCAAATTCACACCTATAAATACCCCATCTAGAGACAAAGAGAAGGATCTTTTTCAGCACTTTTGAGAATCCAAGTACCTCCATCATCCGAATTCCTTTACTCCCGGAAAATCCAAACCATCTTTCATTTCTTGTTTTAATCATTTAAGTGAACAAAAGTGAGTTGTGAGTGAATCTTACATTGCATTTGTAACTGAATTACTGAATATAGTGAAAACTAAGTGGACGTAGGCATTTCTTCGCCGAACCACTATAAATCTTGTGTGTTCATTCTTATTTTTGTTTTATTTTATCTTGTTTCTAATCAATTTGGGTGTTAGAACCACTTTTGGGTCTAACATTTTGGTGCTTTCACTGAGAATCCTCATCTAAATTCTTTATTTTCCGGGATCTCTTTCTACTTTTTGGACCGTTGAGTTCAAAGAAGTGAATCCTTAAGTCTCTCCGCTTTCTTGCATTCGTTGAATTAATTGTTGAAGACTCATGGCCAAAGGAAAAGGCAAAGAAGTTCAGTCGGTTCAAGGAAATGGAGCTGGCGAAGATCAGCAACATGCTGTTGTAACAAGGTCTCGGGGGCAGAGTTCAGCAGCAGGGAGAATCAATGCAGGAAATCCGAACCGACAGCAAGGGGAGAGCTCCGATCCGATCCGGGTAGGGGACTCCGAAGCAGTGCACTCCCCCAGTCTGAACCGACCCGACTTGCTCGCTGCACACCGATCCGACCAGGCACCCCAGCTCCGATCCGACCCGACTTCCTACCTCCGATCCGACCCGATGCTTGGTGAAGCTGGAACATCTACTCGAGTCCCCGCGAATGCTCCAATTCCAGCTGCCAGGGTTGGAGACCAGGTCAATCCATCTGCTCCCATCACTCAAGGAGATTTCTCGCGCTTGCTTGATATGCTTGAGAGCACGAGGGAAGCTATGGGAGTTCATGAGCGCACCAATCTCATGATGCAGGAAAATATGAGGCTCATGAGTCGGGAAATCAATGAGCTCCGCCGGCAAAGAACTCCATCACCGGTTCGTCACACACCCGTAGATCAATCTTCATCTTCCGAGGAAGAGAGGCCCCGTGAACGAAGGCCACTCGAACGACCTCAGAACGTGGAGCAGCTAACGTTTGGATCTTTGGGATCTCGCGAGGATATCGCACGAGCATTAGGAAACGATAGCCCTACTCGGGGGCAAAGACTCCAGTCCCCTCTTCCCGAGATCGACCGGGAACACAGGGAAAGGAATCGAGTAGAGGCAGCTCGAAGAAGAAGGGCATCTCCAGAGCAAGAGCCCCGAAGGAACTCGGACACTAGGGCCAGGGAACCTGAGCAGCCCTTAACTAGTGCCGATGTGCAGGCAATGGTCCGCCGAATTATGTCCGAGAGCCGGAATTATACGAATGAAGACTATGGCATTGAGCGAAGCCATACACCGTTCATTGACGATATCCTAGATTTCCAGTTTCCCCGACGCTTTAACTTGCCACAGATGGACAAATATAACGGAAGGACTGATCCGGGACAGCATTTGATGCGGTATTCGTGGCTCATGAACGCCGCTGCTGCCCCTGATGAAGTAAAGTGCAAAGCATTCCCAATCTACCTAGAAGATGTGGCATTGTTCTGGTTTACCCGGCTTCCTCCTCGTTCAATTTCTAATTACAAAGAACTAAGTGAGCGTTTCATGAACCAGTTTCGACTACATGCCCGCAAGTCCAAGAGTGTTATTGAATTGTCGAGGATCAAACAGGCACCAGGAGAGTCTTTAAGGGCATATTTAGATCGTTTCAACCAAGCTGTAACTGAGGTCAGTGACCCGCATGAGCCCACTATTCTGATGGCATTGAAGGAAGGAGTCGATCCTGAATCTGAGTTTGGAGACTACCTTTCTGGGAAGACACCCCCCACAAGGGCGATATTCTACGAAAAAGCCGATATTTATCTAAGACGAGAGGAGGCCCGGGCAAACCGGAAAAGAAAGTCTGAGACAGCTTCAAAGGAGAATGTGCAGAGTAATATTGCCGTGAAGCAGTCTGGGGAAAGTTCTGGTAAGGTTGAAGTAAATGTAGGAAACAAGGGTGGAAACAGCAATACTGGAAACGGGGGAAACAACAACAACCGTAATTCGAACGGTAACAGGAGAAACAGAAATAGGGGAAGCGACCCTAACAAAAGGCCCCGATTCCAGAATTACGAGGACTATACACCATTGAATGACACCCTGGAAAATATTTACCTGGATACGTACAATGTGTTGCAGTACAAAAGACCGCCACCTCGTGATTCGACCGAGAAAGAAATGGCGACAGGGAAATTTTGCTTGTTTCACGGAACACATGGACATTCGACCAATGAGTGTCGGCATTTGAGGGATGTAATTGAAAAGTTGCTGCGTGAAGGAAAGTTGGATGAGTACAAGGTTGCCCCGAGGGACAGGGGGCAAGGAGAGCAGGCTCCAAACAGATCCTACCTGCTCCTAAGCCTACCGCGCAGCAGAAAGGTAAAGGGATTGTCATCAACTCCATAGTAGGCGGACCACACCCGGCAATCCGAAGTTTTAGGTCAATGGACCAATATGTGAATGCTGCTAAGCATCTAGATGTGAATGAAGGTGACGATTTGGAAGATGTCACCCCTATAAAACAACAAAAAACCATGTTCGATGACATGGTGTTTCGCAGCCGAGACAACACGGGGATACAATCTCCCACCAATGATCCGTTGGTTATTACTACCACCATTGGGCCGGCCTTGGTCCATAAGGTATTAGTAGACAACGGAAGTTCCGTTAATATTTTGTTCAAGAAGTCATTTGATCAGATGAAACTTGAGCCCGAAGATCTGAAACCTTGTGAAGGATGGATTAGAGGCTTCAACGGAGCGACGACAGCTCCCATGGGATATATAGAATTGCCCGTGACCCTAGGGCAAGGAGAACGTAGAAGAGTGCGAATGCTTCAGTTCGTAGTATTGGACGTAGATTCGCCCTACAACGCATTTTTAGGGAGACCTGCCCTCGCTGAATTTAGAATTTGTATCGCCCCTTGGTGCTTGTAACTAAAGTTCCCAACTGAAGCTGGAACTGGAGTAATAAGAGGGGATCAGGTCTCTGGACGGGCCTGCTACGTGGCCGAACTGAAGATGTTGATGAAAGGAGTTAATGCTGAGAGTAAGGATGCCTCGTCTCCCTCAAAGGGGGACTCGGCATAGCAATTAGAGAAATTGACCCCAAAGGAGTTGCCCAAAGGAACACCTGAAGACCTGGATCCTAGAAAAGACGAGGAACCAGAGGCTAGGAATGCAACTCCTAATGAAACGACAGTGGAAATTCCTGTTGATAAAGCTGATCCGACGAAAGTCTTGAAGATTGGTTCCCAATTGGATCCACGTCGTGCTGAAGAACTGACGGACTTCTTGAAGGCAAACTTAGATGTGTTCGCCTGGACCCATGCTGACATGTGTGGGATATCACCTTCCATTATCAGTCACAAATTGAATGTAAATCCGAAGCATCCGCCTGTGAAGCAAAAGAGACGCACGCTGGGCCCAGAGAGGTCGGCTGCCCTCAAAGAGGAAGTAGAAAAATTGAAGCAAAATGGATTTATTCGAGATTCGACCTATCCCGACCGGATATCGAATCCCGTCCTGGTAAAGAAGCCAAACGGAAAGTGGCGAACTTGTATTGACTTTTCAGATTTAAATAAGGCTTGCCCAAAAGATAGTTTCCCACTTCCCAGGATTGACCAGCTTGTAGACTCGACAGCAGGTCATGAACTTCTCTCTTTCATGGATGCATACTCTGGATACAATCAAATTCCTATGCATGTACCAGATCAAGAGCATACAAGTTTCATCACGAATTTGGGGTTATATTGTTATGTTGTAATGCCATTCGGATTAAAAAACGCTGGAGCTACTTATCAGCGGTTGGTAAATAGAATGTTTTATGATCAAATAGGAAAAACTATGGAAGTTTATGTGGATGATATGCTTGTTAAATCAAAGCAGTCCTCCAGTCATACGCAAGACTTAGCAGAAATGTTTGGTATCTTGCGAAAATACCGTATGAAATTGAATCCTTTAAAATGTTCATTTGGAGTGGCGTCGGGAAAGTTCCTTGGCTTCATTGTGAGTTCCCAAGGAATTGAGATCAACCCTAGCCAGATAGCGGCGATTAGAAATATCGAAGAACCAAGAAGAATTAAAGACGTCCAAAGTCTGGCAGGAAAGGTAGCGGCGTTGAGTAGATTCATCTCTAAAGCCACCGATAAATGTGTTCCCTTTTTTGATTTGATAAAAAGGGGAAAGAAGAACTTCCAGTGGACTCCCGATTGTGTCAAGGCCTTTCAAAATCTGTTAGAGCTATTAGAGAAACCGCCAATCTTATCAAAGCCCGTAGATCACGAAGAACTATTTGTTTATCTAGCAGTCTCGGCTCACGCTGTCAGCACAGCTCTGGTTCGAGAAGAAGACAAAGTACAAAGACCAGTATACTATGTGAGTAAGAAATTAGCAGCGGCAGAGCGCAACTACCCAAAGATCGAGAAGCTTGCTTACAGCCTCCTGATTGCATCCCGAAAACTTCGTCACTACTTCCAAGCCCATCCAATAACCATATACACCGATCAGCCGTTAAGGCAGGTGTTGTAGAAACCCGAAGCGTCGGGAAGGTTGATCAAATGGAACATAGAACTAAGCCAGTTTGATTTGAATTTTCAACCGCGAAAGTCAATCAGGGGGCAAGCTCTAGCGGACTTTATTGCGGAGTTCACCATTCCAGAGGAAGAAATAATCAATGACCAAGTGGTCAAATCTGAGGATAAGCTAGAGATGAATCCGTGGAGATTATATACAGATGGAGCTAAAAATGACCGAAGATCCGGAGCTGGAATTGTCTTAGTCACTCCGGAGGGACGGTCGTTATATTACGCCCTACGGTTAGAATTTTCGGCAACTAACAACGACTCTGAGTATGAAGCCCTGATTGCCGGGCTGAAACTTGCTAAAGACCTCGGAGTAAAAATGATGGACATATTTTGTGACTCTAAGATTGTTGTTTGTCAAGTGCGAGAGGAATTCGCGGCTCGAGGACCTCGACTTATCGCCTACCTCAAGAAAGTGAAAGAGCTATTGAATAGCTTAGATCGGTACAGCATAACACATATTCCCAGAATTGAAAACCAGAAAGCGGATAGACTGGCAAAACTGGCTAGTTCTGACAATCCAGAAGGGACTGAGGTAATTCCAATTGAAACATTGGAATCGCCAAGCTTTGAGTCAATGGAAATTGAATTCGTTCTTGAAGCGGAACCAGAGAAGGAGTCATGGATGACTCCAATCAAGAGTTTTCTTAAGAATGGGACACTCCCATCGAAGAAAAGTGAGAAAAGAGCTGTAGTCCGCAAAGCTGCCAGATATGTTATGCAAGACGATACTCTCTATAGACAAGGATTTTCTATGCCCCTGTTACGATGTATCGCACACGACGACATCAAGCGTGTACTGAGAGAAGTGCACGAAGGTGAGTGTGGAGATCATACAGGAGGTCAAACTTTAGCAAAGAAAATATTGCGGTACGGATACTTCTGGCCTACAATCAACAAGGATGCAGCTGATTATTCACGACGCTGCGATAAGTGCCAGAGATTCGCCAAAAATCCCCAGGGCACCGTCAACCCAGCTTAAATCGATGGTGAGTCCTTGGCCGTTTGCCACATGGGGAATCGATATCATTGGAGTTTTACCAATTGCTAAAGGAGGGGCTAAGTATGCCATAGTAGCCGTGGATTATTTCACGAAATGGGTGGAAGCTGAGCACTTGACCAAGATCACAGCAAGAAAAGTGATAAGTTTTGTGGTCAGAAATATTATATGCCGGTTCGGGATCCCAAGAACGATTATAACTGACAACGGAACCCAGTTTGACAGCTCTGAGTTCAGAAATTTTTGCCAGAAATATAAGATAGACAAGCGATATACTGCAGTCGCCTATCCACAATCGAATGGGCAAGTAGAAGCGGTAAACAAAGTTATAAAATCCATCCTCAAGAAACGGTTGGAGCGTGCAAAGGCAAAATGGGTTGATGAATTGCCCCTAGCTTTGTGGGCATATCGAACAACGTTTAAAACGGCTACCGGTCATACCCCTTTCTCTCTCTCCTTTGGTTCAGAAGCAGTAATTCCAGTTGAACTGGAAGTTCCTTCCCACAGGGTTACGTATTATGACCCGATGACGAATCGGGCACTTTTACTTGAGTCTCTTGATGAAGTCGAAGAGAAGAGGGACGAAGCAGACTTGCGTGCAGCAAGACATCGGCGTCAGATGGCGCGCTATTATGACAAAAAAGTTCGCCTCAGAACTTTTGAACCAGGAGATTTGGTGCTAAAGAGAGTTTTTCCATCTCTTCCTCACCTCGGCCCAAAATGGGAAGGACCCTTTGTCATCCGACGGAAACTTGATAAAGGAACATTCAAGTTAACGACCATAGATGGCGAAGAAGTCCCTCGAGCATGGAATGCCCAACACTTAATGCGATATTTGGATTAGAAATGCTATACTTTTTGCTGTTCTTCCTGTAAACTCTGTAATAAGGCACGACTTGCCTTTGGAAAATATGACGATATGAATAAAGGACTATAAAGTGGATGTAGGCTATGACTTAGCTGAACCACTATAAAATATTGTGTGTTATTTACTTTTATGCATTTACATTCGTTAGTTGTTCTGTTGTGATTATAAAATACAGGATAACTTAGAGCCTAAAAAGGTTGAAACAGTTTGGGCATAAAAAGAAGCACAATGATTATTTGTGCAATAAGACATAAAAGAATGAGAAAACGACATTCTGAACTCTAACTCTCCAGAGAAAGAGAGAGAGTATAAAAGCGTCTCCGACTGAGCGCTGAGAAAGGAGGATCGACTCCGAACTCTAACTTTCCAGAGAGAAAGAGAGTATAAAGGCGTCTCCAACCGAGCGCCGAGAAAGAAATCTTTTCCCGTTGAACGACCGGGGAATAAACAAATAACTGAACTCGAACTCTAACTCTCAAGAGAATGAGAGAGAGTATAAAAGAAATGCCAGAAAAAACAACAAATATTGATGACACAGGAAATGCTATCCCGTCAGAGAATCGGGAGCATTCAGATTGCATGGTTAAGCATTGAATAACTTATGGAAATTGACTGGGGACACATATACATACACATATCTCCCCTTTCCCCAACTTTGTTACATGACTATGGATATGCATTTTTACATAAGTGCAGAACTGCTGACAAATAAACATTGCAAAAAGTGAATTATTTTTATTTACAAATGAATGAATTTGTACAGGGAAATAGCTGAAAAAGAAAATGCGGAAGTTGCTGGTGTAGCAGCACTTATTGGTTTACAAAGATGCTAAAAAGACACAGGAGAACCCACTATTTGGGTTTGGGATGAGCCTTCGATTTCTTGGCAGCTTTTTCCGCATCCTTTACTTCCTTCTCGGCTTCAGTCAAGATTCGCTTTGATTTCTTTTTCCCTGAAGATGTAGTACTGGAGCCAGCAGACTTCTTCCCGGAGGGCTGGGCACTGGAGTCAAGAGAAGATTTTTTAGCAAGTTCTTCGGTAATAGATCTAGTTGAGAGCTTAACAACTAACCTTGAACCTGCATCCACAACTGCGAGGGGCTTGAGGACCTCAGGGTCTAATTCTTCAGCCTTTAGTTGCAAGCGCTTGTCTTGATCGACCTTCATGGCCGCCAAGGTAACGTCATCGGCGCTTTTTGACTCCCCAGTTATTGTAACCTCTGGTTCCTCATCATGCCCCTCGTCTCCTCCGTCGTCTTTTAAAGCTGTAATCATCTCTTCATTATGGGGAGCAGTGACCTTAGTTGGCTCACTTCTTTCCCCCAGGTCTGCTGAAGCAGCCTTGTCTTCCCCTTCTTTGACCCTATCAGCGGGCTTTGTCCCAGCGGTAGCTCCTTGAGCTACATCTGTCTTCGCGGATGATTCAACGCCTACAAATTGAGAAACATTGGTTATCAACTCAGGCGAGAACAAAGGATTTCTCATCGAACGTTCGGTTATGTAGCCAAAGGTAGTAGTAGCCTTGACAAATTGAGGAGAAAAGATAGGGATACCTTCTGAAGACTTTTCAGCGGGGGTGACTACTACCTCTGGAGTTATTTCAGGAATATGAGATAGCAAAGTGGTTCGGGGAATTCCCGGGTTTTCGGGATCATACCCTTCTACTTCGGGAGTTACAGGAGCAGAAGAAGAGGAACCAGCTTCAGGAATGGTTTTCTGTTTAGACTTCCGCCTCTCTTCTTCCATGGCTTCAGCAATTAAACGGCGCCCTTCAGCTAGGCGCTCCGGTTCGTCGTCTCTCAAATATTTCTCCATCAGCTTATCTTCATCGAGGGAGTCGACCTTAAGCTCTTCTTTTTCCCACTCGACGATTTGATTCCACACATGAACCAAAGTGGATGGATAGTCCTCGATCCAGGAAATGTTTCGACGACGAATAATGTGCGCGAAGAATTCGATCATTAGCTCGCTGAAGCCCTGAATATCGGCCTCAGCCTCTGATAGTTGTTTGCGGGTTTCCTCCGCAGATTTAATAGCGCATTCCACATTGCCCTCAGCCAGAGCAGCCCTGTTTTCCGCCTCCAACAATTTTGAAGCCAAGTCTGCGTTTTTCTTTTCTAACTCAGCACTCCTTTTTGTTAACTCGGCGTTTTTCTGCTCAAGCTCAGCATAAGCAAGACGCGTCTTAGCAGCCTCTGATTTGGCTTCGTCAGCTTGCTTCTTCAACTCGGAACGCTCCTGAGTGTGGGATTCTAGCAAATCATGATAGCGCTTTTGCATGTCCTCAAACTGTTGTTTGAAGTTGGAAGCGTTCTTCTGAGCGATAGCTAGTTGAGCTTGAGTATCTTCTAAATTTTTTCCTAAGGTTTTTAGGGCCTTAGCATCCTCCTCTGCAGTCTTTTGCATTGAGTTAGCATTTGTCATTAGAGTGCGGATGATTCTAGAAAGAGTGCGGGAATACTTGAACATCTCGGTATATTGTCTTTCCACCAAATCAATCTTTGCTCTGGCCTCCTCTGCCCAATTAGAAGAAATAGGTTCAAGGGAAGGTAGAAAGGTCAGAGTCTCGAAGTAGTGCTCGGGAAATTGCTCCTTTAAATATGCCAGCCTTACTGCGGTTCCCGCATCTGGTGGAGGAGGGGCGAGGATTGTTAGTTCAGTGTCCCTTCCTGAAGAAGATTCTGTAGAACCCTTGTCTGTCCGAGGTCGCTTAGTGGCAGGGACTTTTTGCTTACTTCTAGACCCAGTTTCCTTTGGAGGCGTTTTCTCTCTACTCCGCTTTTCATGGGAGGAAGTGGAATCCCTAGATTGTGGTCTATCCTCCTCCCTACGACCTTGATAGCTTTTGTATTTTTCTTGTTCCGGTCGAACTGGTGAGCGGGAGCGTGAGGATCGAGGTCGATAAGGATCATAGGGTCTTCTTTCCTCCCTACCGCGGTCATCCCGGCGATTATACTCGGCATCCTGAGGAGGATTGGACATGCTGCGGCGAAGCTTTCTTATATCATAAGAGGATCGAGACATTGTACCTGCACGATAAGTTAAACGAAGTTTAGAATCGACGAATCCATGGAGAAAGAAGTGCAATGAATGCTAGTGCTACGGTGTAAAGTGCATCCTAAGTGGTGTGTGTGTCCCCCCAACCAACCCGAGTCTGAAGCTAGACTGGTGCGGGCAGGCTCTTTGGCCTTAGCAGGAGTAGTTTCTTCAGAAGAAGTGAAGACTAAAGGGTCCTTTCTGAAATCTTCTGAAGTATATATAGTCTCGGGTAAGGGGAGACCCCCCAAACCCTGAAATATGTGCTCTTCAGTGCTAGGAACATCCCCTTCGGAAGTGTGAAATGGCGACTCTCGGGGAGACTTTGACTTGTCTGGAGAAGTAGTTTCCTCGGGGGCAATATACCCTTCACGATGCTCTTTGGACAGATTAGCCAATTCATCATCTTGCGTAGAAGATGGAGAAGGTGAAGTGTGAAGAGAAGCGGTAGGAATTCCTGAGCCCTCTCCTACCTTTGGGACCACCTCCACTGGAGGAATGTACGCATATGGAACCGTCCCATGTCCAATGCTGCGAAAAACAGATAGCAGCCCATGAAAGTGAAGGTATTCATCTTTAAGGACCTCGTCAATAGTAAGGAATTTTTGGTCGCCGTTGAGGAGACGGTGCATTCGATCAAAGAACGCTTGGTCTGATACCTGTTTGGGATTGTCGACTGCAAATAAAAAGGAAAACAGGTCAGGGTGATGATTCAAGTGTATAGAGCCCGGGTTCAGAAGATCAGTGCTTTACTTGATTTTGTCCATCTCCTGGCGCATCCAGACTGTTGCTTTATATAGAACCACTCTAGTCTGGAATCTCCAGCTTTACTGCTAAACGGCGTAGAGATTATCTTTCTCTTCGGGACTGATTCAAAGTAACAGAAAGAAGGGGTTTCTCTAGTCCGATGTTTGAAATTATAGAAGAAGTGAACTTCGTCGAACGTGAGCTCCACGCCTAGAATTTCACGATATGCTATGAATAAGGTATGCAGATAGGCATATGAATTGGGATGCAGCTGCATGGGGGCAATCCGCATTTGTCTTAAGAAGTCGACGATGAAAGGCGAGAATGGAGGAATGGCGCCAACCATGCACATCAGTCGAGTGACCGTCATATATCCTTCTGGAGGGTTATGGGGACGGTCAGAGCGTGAGGGCACTAAAGTGTCCCTTTTCATTATTCCATACTTCAAGCAAATTCTAATAAGTCGGTCATTGTCAATTGTCGATTCTACAGAATCTGGAGGTGACTCCAATATAGTGGCTGAGTCAAATTCATCGGGTGCTCGATTGTCACCAATCCCTCCTTCCTCCTCAAAGCCTAGGGAAACTTCATTTTCTGAAGACATTTCATCGCTTTCCCGATGACCAACTCCGTAATCCGGACCCTCGCTGTCCCATTCTGGGTCAGATGAAGAAGATATATCCTCGAGAGTGGTTTTGTTGGAAGTTTCTGGAGCTTCTTTCCTCTCAGCTAAACGAGAAGAGCGTCTGGGCCTCATTGTCATGGAACTATTGAAGAAGCAATAGCACGGATTAGAGTGAATTATCCCGTGTCCCCTTTTTGTGTATGTATGTGAACTAAAGTGTGTGCAACAAATGTGGGAAATACAAAATAGAAGTACAGCAATGTAAGACGAAGCTTTAAAGAGAAAGTAATAGTCAGAGTTGTCCTTGATTCTCGTTTATGTTCGCAAGGCACTATCCTAACTGTTCGCGAAGCATATTCGTCTAGAGTAAGCGTTAGTTGAATTGATTGGGTAGTCTTTATGTGCCAAGTTTGATATGTTCGGTTCGGTTCGGATATACGTATGATGGCTGGCTCAATACAAACACAGATAGTAATCGGTTCGGATGCGTCATTAAAGCAGGGCCAGTTCAAGACAAGGGAAGCAATGGGTTCGGAAGCAGGACTGATCTGATCGGATCGGATGGCCCGATCCGAACCGAACTAGCACCACTCAGCCGATCCATTTACTTCAACCTTCACTTCTCCGACCCGAACCGACGTTTTCTTTCCTCCCTGTCTTTCTAAAGTGTGTAACCCGGACCGACCCCTTATCCTACTTCTTCCTTTCCGCTCCTCCGTCTTCTACCCGAACCGACTTCAGTTGGTCACCACGCTCCTCGTCTTCTTCCTCTTTCCCCCCTTTCTCACAAACAGGTCCATGTTATCACCAAAGCTATCGTCAAGGGCAGAAATTTGCCCTCTCCAGCTTCGCAACGCCTCGAAGCGACGGCGCGTCCACCAGTAATGATGTGGAGTTCAAGCGAAGCCTGTGGCTAAACCATCCCAATCCAACACAAATTGAAATCAAGAGCAATTACTATGAAGCTATTCGAGATTAAAGAGCTACCTACGTGTTCGAGTTAAGAAATCTACGAGGGATAGTTTCAGAATATTCGAGTTTCTGATGTTTTCAATACTTAGGTCCGAGCGGCAATAGAAACGAAGAAGGAAGGAATGAAGACGGTGATGGGTTTATATGAAGAATGGTGTTGACTCCTCGTCTCCCTATTTTGTCTCGCCCGCTCGGACCGGAGTGGAAGCCCAGTAGCACAACTCTCTCTGAAGGCCCAATGTTAAGAAATAAATCCTCGAATACGCTTCGGATCGGAATCCGAACCGAGTGGAAACTTCACACGTTGATTTAGCATCCGACTCGAATTGAAGAGAAGGAGAGTAAAGGAGGAGCATACCTGCAAGAAGCATTACTTGGCGAGATAAGTTCCCAAATTTGCTCAGAAATAAAGAAAATGTGTTCGGGTCGGACGCCGAACCGAACAGAAATCTGTGCATTACTCTTGACAATTCTGGTTAAACGACATCAAAGCACGCTTTGTACAACGAAAGCATCCTTTGAGGGGGCAAAATGTTAGCCTACTTTGTGAACTAGGCAACACAAAGTCAAGAAACCAACCATTGAAGAGTATTTCAAGTTATAAGACTCCGGTTCGGATCGGAAGGAAACACCACAATTCAGATTGATAGCAGCATATCGGTTCGGATCGGGTAGAATTCTCTGTTCGGATCGGAAGGCCAATAAATCTCAAGTGGATCGGAAAGCCATCTGCTTGCCATGACGCTGGAGCGGAGTGGAGTATGATTAGAGAAGGAGAGACGTCCAAGCTACTCCGGTTCGGATCGGGTATTCCGATCCGAGCCCCCAACCTGCACGTCTCCGACCCGCACCCATGATCCAGGAAAATCTCCTATGAAATCGCCTGGAGAACCGGACCGGATATGACTAATTCCTACCCCTAACGTCCGTCTCTTTGATGTGTTGTCAGCTTGATAGTCCATCCGAACCCGAAGAGAGTGCGATGGAGGACACGTGTTCCGACCCGGATTGAATCTCAGGCAAATTCACACCTATAAATACCCCATCTAGAGACAAAGAGAAGGATCTTTTTCAGCACTTTTGAGAATCCAAGTACCTCCATCATCCGAATTCCTTTACTCCCGGAAAATCCAAACCATCTTTCATTTCTTGTTTTAATCATTTGAGTGAACAAAAGTGAGTTGTGAGTGAATCTTACATTGCATTTGTAACTGAATTACTGAATATAGTGAAAACTAAGTGGACGTAGGCATTTCTTCGCCGAACCACTATAAATCTTGTGTGTTCATTCTTATTTTTGTTTTATTTTATCTTGTTTCTAATCAATTTGGGTGTTAGAACCACTTTTGGGTCTAACAGCCATGATTGTGAACACTGAAGCCATGATGTTGTCGTTAATATTATATTTGAGATATAATTGATTTTATATCGAGTTTATTATATTGGAGATATAATTGACTACTCAATGCAGAGATATTATCCCAACCATTATTGCCAACCATTCTTGCCTACAGGTATTGCCAACCATTATTGCCAACCTTTCACATCACAACAACTGTCCGAATTGACTACTCAATGACAGAACCATTATTATCCCAACAATTATGTCGGAACCATTATTGCTAAAAAATATGGCTAGAATAATTTAACTACTCAATGCAGAGATATTATCCCAACCATTCTTGCCTACATGTATTGCCAACCATTATTGCCAACCATTAGTGCCAACCTTTCACATCACAACAACTGTCCAAATTGATTACTCAATGACAGAACCATTATTATCCTAACAATAATGTCGGAACCATTATTGCCAAAAAATATGGCTAGAATAATTTGACTACTCAATGCAGAGATATTATCCCAACCATTATTTCCTACATGTATTGCCAACCATTATTACGAACCATTATTGCCAACCTTTCACATCACAACAACAGTCCGATTTGACTACTCAATGGCAGAGATATTATGCCATCCATCCTTGCTTATATATATATCTGTCCAACGTCTACACCTAGGGAGAACAATGAAACTAAATTTATAAAAAAGCAAGCAATGGATCCAAATCTATACTACCATTACTACGAAGTCATGAATCAAACTGACGATTCCGAACTAGAAATGGAGGAAAAGACGGAGAAGGAGCTGGAACAGCACGCAATGATTGGGTTTTCCAATTATTTTGTTGAAGGCTCAATGAACAACCGTCGAGGTAGTATTCATGGCCGGATTGACCAGTGGTATAAGAGAGACTACAAGGATGGACATGAAAGACTAATGAGGGATTACTTCATCGATAATCCAACCTACGATATAACTTTGTTCCGCCGTCGTTATCGTATGAGTCCGGCAATTTTCTGAAAAATTTATCTTAAAGTTCATCAATCAAACCCATATTTCACTCATAGACTGAACGGAGCACAAGAAATCGGCCACTTGCCCCACATCAAAATTTCATCGGCGTTGAGGATGTTAAGCTATGGAATATCTGGCGACCAAATGGATGAATATTTCAGAATCGCAACATCAACAGCAATAAAGTGTCTGAAAGAATTCTGTAAAACAGTTGTTGAATAGTTTGGGAAGGAGTACCTAGGGATGCCTGGACCAAACGATATAAGCAGGATATGATGTGCACGTAAAAAGCACATTTGTATGTACATATTTATTCTTGTTTAGTGCTAATAAATATCATATATGGGTATTTTATCATGTTTAAACAATAATTGAATTGATTTCAAAACATCATGCATTTATCATCATATAGGGGGAAATGGTCATTTTTGTGCTTGTATTATTTTGAGAATGTTTACTTCGTCATTTTTCATATTTTTACAGAAATTGGATGCATGTAGAAGAGGACTACATAAAGATATATATGCATACAAAGGAAAAAGGAGGAAATCAATGCCTTGCCCAAAAAATGAATGGGAAATCAATCAATGGAAAAAAGGGAATCAATTCAAATAGAGGATTAATGGAGGACCCCACTCACTCTCCCTCCTTCTTTAGTGGGGACAAAAATTATGGCTTCATGAATCATTATTGCTAAAGACAAAATGAAGCTTAAGGAGGAGACATTCTTGGTAGCACGCAAAAAGTGAATTAGAGTTTAGTAATGTATAAATTACTCATGTATATTAATGTAAAAGGGATCTTGAATTTTTAGTTTAGAGTGGAGGCTGAAATAAGAACCTCTATTTTTCTTCCACGGCTTCTTAGCCATTTTTTTTGTAATCTCTCTTTTTGATGCAATCTTAATTTGTCGTCTTTTATTTAAATTTTATTTTATTTTATGCAAGTAGATTAGTTATAGTTTTTGTTGTTTAGCTTGTATTTTCTTTTATTTCTTTCATGTTGCAAACTACATTTCTTGTTAAAATAACAAACATGAGAGGCTAAATCCCTACAACTTAGGGATAATGAAGCTCTCTTTATTCATATAGTTTCAATATACTTGTTTATTCATGATCTCTTTTTGTGCTTTAATTCATGTTGATGGTTATGGTTTTTGTGTTCATTATTGAGTTTGATAGCCTATAGTGTTGACACCATATAGGCTATGCTTGTTCATATACTCACTAATTACCTCTTCACCTACATATGACTATGGTAATTAAGTGGAGATTGAAATCTAAATTTGATGGTTTATACTCCTACTAGGGGATAGGCCATGCTTAAAGTATGATTCAATTTTAACTTGTTATCATTTTTCATAAAATTAGTAAAGTTGTTTAAGAGGTGTGACAAAATTTGATGACTTATGTTGGGATAATCACTAGCACAAATAGGTCATGCTTAGAATAGCCACATCAATTAAATTAAATATTGACCAAAAAGAGAGATCATGGTTTCATTTTATATTGATTCATGTGATCTTGAGAGTGAATTTGCTCCTAAGTTGTCATTTAATCCCTTATTTTTCAACCAACGTTTGTAGTTAATAGTTTGTTAGATTTTGCTAATTTTTAGCTAGTTAGTTAACATTCTCACTCGCTTTCAATTTAATTTGATTGAGTAATTTTAGAATTAATTCTTTCCCTGTGGATCGACCCGTATTCACCGCGTACTACGATTGATTGTACGCCGTGCGCTTGCGGTATTATCACGATATTTCTTGTTAACGGTTTTCTAATTTAATAGAATACCATTAGCGAACAAGTTTTTGGCGCCGTTGTCGGGAAAAGAATTTAGTTTTAGTTTTATTCTTCGAGTTAATTTTCTTATTTGTTTTTTTTTAAAGTTGTGCGTTTTGTTCCATTTTGTGTTTGTGTTTTGTTTTACTTTTGTTTGTGTGTTTATTTCTTTTTGTTTGTGTGTTTTTATTTTGTGTGTATGTGCGTTGATAGATTTCATATTGTGTTAGTTCTTCTATTTCCTCTCTCTTAAAAAAAAAGAAAAAAAGAAAAGAAATATACACTTGCCTTTTGTCTTCAATCCCTTTCCCATTTTTGTGCTTCCAATTTCCTTTATTTCTTTGCCTTTTTCTTTCTCTTATTTATTTATTTCCTTCCCTCCCTCTCATTTATTTCTTTCCTTTTTCTTACAAATAATTAAAAAAAATTACTGCTTTCCTTTTCTTCCCAAATTTTCTCTCCTTGCCTTATTTCTATACCACATAACCTCTACACCATTTCATCACCACCACTTCTGTCATTTTTCATTCACCATCTTCTGCCTCTCAATCTCTTAACTCCTCCTTCCTTCTCATCTTCACTATCTCCTACTCCATACCCAAACACAAACATCCTTCAATTCCTACATCACCTCTTCACACACATATCAAAACTACCTCTACAGCTTGCCATCAACTCCATACACAGTCAAACACCACACAACCACCAAATCCTACACTCGGCCTTGCGGACCAAAAACACTTACCCTACATTCAATTTTCAAACAACTACCCCTCTCCCATTCTGCCTGAATACCACCACCATACACGACAATTGCAAAACCCCTTCTTGTTTGTTATTTAAAAAAAAGAGTTTGCTTTTTTGTTTTGTTTGATCTTGTTCATAGATTCTGTGTGTTCACTTGTTTTTTTGTTTAGTTTAGATTTTTTGTGTGTGTTTGTGGTTGTTTTCACTGTCTTTAGTTCTCTTTAAAAAAAAATATTTTTGCTTTCTGAATCTTCCCCTTTATCTCTCTCATTTATTTCTCCCCTTTTTACAATTCTTCTAAAATAAAACAATTCATTGCTTTCTTTTTATTCCCTCTCTAATTTTCTTTCTCTTCTTTACCTTACATCCCCTGATTGTCTTCCCTTCTTTCTCTCTAGTAATTAATTAAATTTATTGCTTTCAAATTCTTCCTTTATTTCCACTTTCTGATTTCTTCCCCAAATTCTCTTCACAAATACACTTTTTTTTTAAACAAAACAAAATTTAAAAAAAATCTTCCTAAAATCCTTCCTTCCTCTATAATTTCTTTCCCCTTTCTGCCCTAATCATCATCCAACAATTCCTCAAATAAATCAATCCCACTTCACACCATTAAATCATTCCCTGCATTTCTCCATCCTCTCACCATCTTCAATCTCCAATCCATACGTAAACCAAATCACTCAAATACCTCCTTCCAAACCAATACTACATCTCCCCGAACTCAACCTCTTCTTGCTCCACACATTTCTACAAAACTTCAACAAATTTCTTTTATTTCTTCCTTCTTTGCCTTGAAATTCTCTACAGCTGTAGCTGTTCACCGCAAGTCCAATCCCATCAATTTTGCCGACTAAACTCATCAACTTCAAACTACCACCCGTTACAGCCCCTCTTCTATTTGCCTGTGCAAGACAGACCCGTATACCACCAAATCGAATGCTATCTTCTTCCAACCCCCAAATCACAACTTCACGACCAACCTCAATTCAAAGTCTTCAACAATCTGAACAAGCCCAAATCACATCCCGAACCAAAAATCTGCCTTTCACGTAATTGAAATTACCAAAACCCCAAATTGCATAAATTCCATTTTCGCCAAAACACCAAGACCCATTCACGACTTTAACAAGGCCTGTATAACTTCCGATTGTCGATTTTGGGAAGCTACTGATTTGTGATTTTACTTTGGGTTTCTGCTCTTCTCTTGATATCAGTTTCGGTGGTGATTGAAAAATTAAACTTCCATTTGCTGGGTTTAGAGAAATAAGGACCAAGGCATTATTTGTTTTTTAGTGTATATTTAATAGTTGGGCTTGGATTACTTTAAAAGATACAGTGGCAAGGAAATATTTTGTTTTGTTGGCTAAATTGGGTAGTGAGTAGCGTGGGTTGTAGGCCATTTGATTCACTTGGGTTCTCTTTTCTTTTGATTTTTATTTTCGTATTTTTGAACTGTTTCATTCTCCTCTTCTAAAAAAAAAATTTGCTTTGAAAAAAAAATCACTTGCCAATTGTATATATATTGTCTCTTTTCAGGTTGTAGCAATAAGAAGAGCGCTTACTTGCTATCGATAAATTGCATTGCTTTGCTTGCGTTTAAAAAAAAGCGCCGCTAAATAAAATTGCTAAAAATTCTGCATGCACTGGTTTATGTTTTCTTTCCTTGTATTTTTTTATTTGCATTATTGTTTGCTTGCATTTGCATCAAGAATTCAAAAACAAAATAAAAATTCACTCGTAGTTGCATCGTTAATTCACGTTTAATTTCTGTTTTGCATTCATCTTATATTTGTTTTTATTTTTTTCTAAGGACATCGTTATATTTTGACAAATTGGTTTATTTCTAACGGATTATTTCTCGGTGTCTAGACTACGGCAGAGTAATAATCGTTTGTAAATATTACGATGATTCGTAAATATTATAGCGGTTGTTCCTCTGAAGGTACTTAAACCTTCGGCTGCATTGCTAGGTTGATTCCTAGTGCACCGATAACTCCTGTCTGTTAACTGGCTGAGAAATCTTTTGTTGAAATTAATCTAACCGTCATTATATAATTTTAGAAAAACTGTAAATACGTAATTTGCATTCATATAGTTGCACTAGGTTCATGCATATATAAAGAAAACAAAAACAAAAAAAATTCTTGAAAATGTCTCAATTCCCTTATTCCTACGGATTTTACGATAGTTGTGAAAATCAATATAATCCATATAATTTTACACCAAATTCATATGGATATTTTAATAACAACTATTGTACAAAAAATCTGGATTTTACGCCACCAACTTTTCAAAATTTTCAAAATTATCCTGATTGTACACCACCAAATTTTCAAAATGATGATCAACCCTCAAGTCTTGAAATAAGTGTTCAAGTTCTACTTGAAGAAAGTCAAAGATTTAATGAATCAAGTCAAAGATTAATTGAATTGATGTGCAACAATTCAAGTCAAAGTTTTCAAAATAATCAAAATTCAAATTCAACTTCAAAGTCAAATGATTTTGATTATAACCCTTGCCAATTAAATTTCGAACTCCAAAATGAATTTCAAATTCAAAATGGGAATGTGAATAACTTTTCAAACGGTTTTGGCAATGGAAATAATTTCAATGATGGTGCGATTAACAATTCTGGTTCTCAACAATTTCAAATTGAAACTTCTCAAGTTAATAATTATAAATTTGATTTTGTTGAGCAAACGAACATACTTGACGATTACTTGAAGTTTCATGAGAAACAAAATCGAATCCAAACTTATGACGATTCGAATAAAAATCCACCTTTACCCACAATCGACAATTTTCAAATAACAACTTTTGAAATTGAAGAAAATCTTAATGAAGTTGTTGAAAGCTCTGTAATTGATCTGAATTTGAATTCTTTTGAAAACGAAGACGTCAATCTTCAATTTGATCTCCCTCTCTCAGATTCTAAAAATTTAGCAACTCTAGGTTATCAACATGACAAAAATGATAAAGTTGTTAACAATTGTTTATGTGAGGACGACTTTGATGAGTGAAAACTCCTGA
Organism: Allium sativum; assembly: GCA_030737875.1. NCBI lineage: Eukaryota > Viridiplantae > Streptophyta > Magnoliopsida > Asparagales > Amaryllidaceae > Allium > Allium sativum. The sequence goes on from CM060916.1 coordinate 588,142,245, forward strand.
AACTGGTTGACGATGATATTTTTGGGTCTGAAACTGAAAATGAAATATTTGAAAACTTTGAAATTCTTGAGGTTGAAAACAATGAAACTGCTGAATGTGATCTTAAGCACAATAACGATTTTTCTTAAACTGTTGAAACTCCTTGCGACTTGATTGTTTCTACTGAACCTCACTATTATCACTTGTTTTTCAATGATAAATTTATGCAGTATATGAACTCTTTCTGGAATAACACTGTTTTTGAGAAAACACGATTTCAAAATTTACTGAAAATTCATTTGTTTTGTTTTGACTTTAGGTTTATAAATGAACCCTTAGTTAACAAAATTTCAAATATCAAATCAAAACTGAACAATATTTCTCAAAACAAGTGTGGGGGTGAGAACGATGCACACATCTCTCAATTTATACATCATCTGAACAAATCAAACTTTGTTTTTAAAACTTTTACTGAACCCCAGCTCGATGACCTCTCTTTAGTTGCTACAGATATTCAATTCGATTTTAGGATCAATTGTAAGCTAAAAATCCTAAAATTAGCAACTCAAAAAACAAAATTTGTTTTTCAAAATCTGAAACGCAACATACCATCCTTTATGATTTGATTTTTTGTTCTTAAGTTGTGTCTCTCATACTTGAAGAGACAGATGAATCGGTCTTTAGAAGACCGTTTCATTTACTTCTTGTCAATACATTTTTTGATAGATTGTAAATATTTTTTTCCCCTTTTCTCTTGTAAATATAAGTCATATTTTCAAAAAAAATCATTTTCTTTCCATTTGGGTTGACTATGCGGACACAGTCAAAATCAAGTGTAGGGGTAGAGTTTCATATTTATTTTGGTTTTGCATAGAATTTTCTTTTTCTTTTTTGTTTTCATTCAACAAAAAAATCACATTTCTATTTACTTTTAAATAAGACATGATGGAGTAAGCATATAATTTTGGTCGTTCGATTTAAATATTTGGAAATTTACTTCTCTTAGTGGATAACGGAAGGAAAGTTCGAATTATGAGCAAATTTGGTGTAACTAGTATATTGGGAAATACGTAGGTGATGGGTATGAAATGTTTTCTGAATTGTAATATGATTAAATGAATGGTTGATTTAGACTACTTGCGATAACATTTTAGATCTTTTAAGTGAAGTTGTGCTAAGATATTCTCGCTTAACTCTCTCTCTCTCTTATGCAAAAAAAAGAGAGAGAAAATGTATATATATATATGATAATAATCCAAGGGTATCCAACATTGCTTGTACATCTCGCATTGGTGTGCAAACCTGCTAAGCTCTTTCAGACACCTTGTTGACAAAGTCAGCATCGGTATATCTTGGTCTCATTTTATGAGTTGGACACCTAAGGATTACCGACATCTTGTTGACAAAGTCAGCGTCGGTCTGCACAATCCGCCAAGCTTTGTCCCAAACTCTCACGGGTGGTATACCTTGGTCTTTTTTGGTTAGGTGTTTGTAGATAGTAATACTGTAAATATTTTGTAATAAAGAGAGAGTAAGCACTTGAAATCCAAGCACACTCTTCACTTATTCGACCTAACTTGTTAACAAAAAGGAAGTTGAGATGTCGTTTTACGATTGTTGATATCGATTATAGAATTCATTTCATATTTGCACTATGTTTCTACCAAAACAACTGGCCAACCTGAAGGAGTTTGTGACGATAACATGACTTTTGTTTGAAGTTTTGATTAGTAATGGACTTAAATTTCATAGTGACGACCCAAATTTGTGTTAACTCATTCGTGTAATATTTAAAAGTAAATTATCCATTTGTAAATATATTTTTAAAATCTTGCATTCATATTGTAAATATTTTCGAATCTTGCATTTTGTAAATATTTTTTGCATTTAACTTTTGGATTTTGTGGGTAGTATCCGCTAAAAATCCTCACGAGACAACACCCATCCTACTGGGGACACCCAGAGGTTTAATGGCTTGTTGCATAATGTAACACCCTGGATTTTTGAATAATCGAATTAACTAAATTAAAGAACAAATGTTAAGCATTGTTCTAAGGTTTGTAAGCAAAAGACTTAGTACCTCATTTGGTTTGAACATGTTATTTGCATACAAGAGGTACAGAGTTCGATCCCCGCCAATGCCATATTTTTGTTTTAGGGGAATGGCTAAAAAGCGGCTTAGTGTGAACGCGGTTCAAAAAGTAGTTTAGTGTAAAAATGGTTAATTAGGAAGATAGAAATATATATTTATATATTTATAAAAATAAAATAAAATTCAACCTAAAATTTAAGAAAAAAATTCAAAACAGTGGAAGCGGGAAGGCAAAACACCAAACCGACCTATTTTATGGGTCGACCCGAGTCCCACTGGGTCGACCCCAGGGTCGACTCAGTAGGTTTGGAACTAGTCTCGTCGGCCCTAAATGGTCTATGACGAAATTTTATGTTTTAGGGCTTAGGTGGCGATTTCTGGTTGGTCTGTTGACATCATTACTTGGTTTCTAAGGCCTAGATGGATTCTAGAGTGATCTGACGGCTGTAAATAAATTCAAAACTCTATAAAAAGACCCATAGACTCAAACCCTAAATCAAAATTAAAACTAAAACTATGGCCGTCTTGCTGTCGTCTTGAACCCTAGAGCAGCTGCCACCAATTGGAGAGGAAGAACAGCAAATCAAATCAGTTCTATTCAACCCTAACAACGAATCTTCTTCAAAGGAGAGCTAATACAACTTTAGAAATCAGAATTCAGAACTCAAGACCGCTTTTGAGTTGTGAGGTTGATCACTTTAACAAAATAATTGCTAAATTAATTATGATGTGATATACGTTGGATTATAAGTTGTGGTTGTGAATCTAATTCATATGTTTAATCATGTATGTTAACTTGATTCATATTATATGATATTATGCAAGTTTTATATATGATGTTATGCAAGTTTAATGTATGATATTATGCAAGATTAATATGATTATCAAGTTAATATGATTATGCAAGTTTCATATATGATGTTATGCAAGTTAATATGATTACGCAAGTTTCATATATGATGTTATGCAAGTTAATATGATTATGCAAGTTGTACATATGACATTATGCAAGTTTTATATATGATGTTATGCAAGTTTCATGTATGATGTTATGCAAGATTAATATGATTATGCAAGTTAATATGATTATGCAAGTTTTCATATATGATGTTATGCAAGTTAATATGATTATGCAAGTTTCATATATGATGTTATGCAAGTTAATATGATTATGCAAGTTTAATATATGATGTTATGCAAGTTAATATGATTATGCAAGTTGTACATATGATGTTATGCAAGTTAATAGGATCACGCAAGTTGTATGCGAGTTATATGATGTTATGTAAGTTTGGATCTAAAATATATGCTAGTAGTTCATGATGTTAACTTGTGTCAATGAATCCCTTTTTATAATCCAATCACCTAGGTTTATAACATCAGTTTTTATGCGAATATGGATGTGGAACATGTGCTAGTTCGTATAAGTATTATGTTCATATGCAAGTTTAAGTGATAATTGGATTCACATATATACAAGTTCACACCTTTAAAGTTTAGATCCATATTCAAGTTGAAATTTTTATGTTGAAACTATGACATGCATAATTATGCAAGTTTACACCTTTATGTGGATCCATAGTTTACTCAGGTTAACACCTTTTATTGGATCCATAGTTATGCAAGATGACACCTTTATGTTTAGGTTGACGACATACATAGTTTATGTAAGTTTGTGATAATTACCTAGGCTAGTTGGGTGTAAAACTATGTTCATACATGCAAGTTCACACCTTTTAGATCTATGATTTTTGGATCCTTGATAATACAAAGACTATGCAAGTATGTTGTAATTCTTAATTGCAAGTTAGATGCAAATTAGATCTATTATTGTGTGTATGTGACTTTGTGACGTTTATTCCCCTTTTTTTAAGTATTAGACTATTTGCTAGTCTAATATGTATATGTCATGTTAAGCGAACGAATGACGGGGGTACGATGGGGATAATAGTGGATACACACATATTGTGAGTTTGGCATGTAATGGCCTAAAAAGGCATGTAATTAATTTTAAGGAATAAAATTAATTAGTGATGAAATTGGTATAATTTATATACCATAAATAGATGAGCATAATTTAGGTGATAAATTATGGACATAAATAAATATGGAAATTTGAATAGGGAAAGTAATTCAAATTTGGGGAAAATTAAGTATGTATAATTAATTGCCTAAGACATGAGGTTGGACTCATTTGTGGTGTAAGACTGCCCGGACCCGCCCGGAAAATCCAGCAGCCACAAATGGTAGCCCAATGTGAGAGGTCAAAGGCCCAAACTAAATGCGTAACAATTGTATGGACACGAGGTTAGGCTCGTTTGTGGTGTAAGACTGCCTGGACCCGCCCGGCAAATCCAGCAGCCACAAATGCCAGTCTAATGTGAGAGGTCCTATAGGGGTTACGGTAGTAATAAATTAAGAAACACTTAACCGAAGTAAAACATGTGGTGGGACATGGGGGTTAAGTGGGTGCCTTGGGCGGCATGAGGAAATACGATTAGTAACACTTAACCAAGGTAAAACATGTAAGTGGGACATAGGGGTTATGTGGGTGCCTTGGGTGGCATGTGGAATTACTAATAGAAACCCTTAACCAAATTTAAAACATGTAAGTGGACATGAAGGGGATTAAGTGGGATGTACTAGAGGGGACCAAGCCTAGGTGGAAAGCTTGTGTCAAGCATGGGGGGCCCTTTTCAGTCCAGTAGCCCATTAAGTATCTTTGTGAGCTCGACCCAAGTCGAGGACGGGACACGCCTACTGGGTCTTATTGTTAGAGGCCAAAACGGGTTAGCGGTGGTAACGCAAGTCCAACGGGGTCACGTGCGTACGTGGGTCCGGGCTGGTAGGTAAGACGTTGTTGCATCGTGTAGTTATAAGCCGTGCATTCCTTGCGTGGTATAAGGTTGCCATATTGGGTAGTGATACACCCCACCGTGGGACCTGCACGGGTATCTACGAGTTAGGGAGCTGATCGAATGGGGCAGGGTGGTGGGTACACCTAGTGGAGATAGGAGCAGACGTCACTTATGTAGTCAGCTAGGGGTACACGAAGCTACCACTATTATTAATAATTATTAAGGGGGTACACCTAGTGGAGATAGGAGCACGCGACACCTATGACGTCAGCTAGGAGTACATGGAATTACCATTATTACTTATTGAAGGGGTACATCTAGTGGGGATAGGTACACGCTGGGTACCTATGATAGCAACTAGAGATATACAGTCAAACATGGAGGATAGTGGGTACATCTAGTAGTACACGAAGCTATCATCGTTCTATTTAGCCAAGAGGGATCAAATTTCTAGAGTGACTAGTAGGGGTGCAGTTAGGTTAGTACAGTATAGTACGGTACAGTATGGTAGAGTATAGTAATTATCCTATATGGATTAGGAAGCGCCATTAACGTTATCTCTGTTTCTCTTGATTGCCTTGCCATACCCATGTGGTTCACACAGTCATTACCTTATTCTCCAGCTTATATCTTATCATATTGCTTTATTAATTATGTTGTTAGAGTTATCAGACTCGCCAGACTTTATGCCTGACCCCCTTTGTTTCCACCTCTTTTCTTCCTTCCCCCCTCTCCCAGGTTCTAAGGGTGGGACTAGTACTAGTGGAGCTTGATTGGGATCTCTTTGGGAGCACTTGGATTTGGATTGCTGAAGTAAAGTTCAGCCTATCATTTTCTTTATGGCTATTTGTAGTAGTGGGATTATGTACTTTGTTTTATCAAGATGGATATTATGTATTTGACTTTGGTTTATGGTTTTTGATGATGTAACCAAACATATTTACCTTCTGCTGCAATAAATAAAGTTTTAAATTTTCAAGTACTGCTTTATATCTGTCTTGTTGTGATTTTCTGTTCTATATTCGCTTAAAATGCTCCATGGAAGTTAATGCACTCCCTTTGCGAGTGACATTAATGGACGTGGGGTGTTACACGTGGTATCAGAGCTGAAGGTTACTAGAACAGATAAGATATTTTGAAAAACTATTTTTCAAAAGCATTTTATAAAGAATACTTTCAAAAAAATATGTTTGTAGAAGAGTATTTTTGAAAGAAAGGTTTATTTTAAGAACATAATCCCCAAGAGCCATACATCCTTCCTTCGATTCTCCGTTTTGAATCTCTTCCTCTTTCTCTTTTTGAGTTCCCCCCCTCCGCGTATTGATGCTTTTTCTAAGATAAATAAGGACTTCCGTACGAAGGACGGAAAACCACTTCAAGGGACTTAGACGTTTGTCGGGCTAGAAGTTAGTCCAAGGAAGTGGAGGGCTTGTTGGTACCTTTAAGATAGACGATGGGAGGAAGGTTCAAATAGTTGTTTGGTTAACAAAGGACGAAACCTCATCTTTGTGGGAGGTCATGAATGGAGAATGTGAAGAAGAAGGCTAGTTGTTTTGGAGAAATAGGACACCTTAGGATTGTCCAAAGAGGCAAGGAAAAAGTACAGGATCTTCTAGAGGGTAGTTGTATTCCCTCACGGCTGGTATACGTGATGGGGGTAGGACCGTCTAGGTTGAAATTTGGTTTTCTTTATCATCCTGTTTGAACTTTGTTTGATTCTGGTGCTTCATACTCGTTAGTATCTGCTTCGTTAGTTGAAACACTACACCTAAATACTAGCCTAGTTAAGGATCCCATCCTAGTCTCAAATCCCGTTGGTGGTTCGGCTCATCCTTCAATGGTTTGTCGGGATTTGAGAGTGTCTATCTTGGGCGTTGGATTTGAATGCAACGCCTTCGTCCTTGGTTTCACGGGCTATAGTTTGATTCTAGGGGTGGATTGGCTAGCCAGGCGGGGTGTCATCCTAGATTGTGAAAGGAGGGTAGTTAGACTATTGATTCGTTATGGAAAGACCCTCATATTTCTTGTGACCCTAGGGGTTCAGTGATGCTTAGCTGCCTAGAATCTTCTGACGCATCCAACGATGATTGGGAGTCTGTTTGTGTGGTCCGTGAGTATGGAGACGTCTTTGATAAAGTGCGGGGTTTACCCAGAGGCACGAAATAAGTTTTCGTATGTGCTTAATAGATTAAGCAAAGCCAGTTATGTGATCAGTGGTGGTTTTGGAGCAAGACTGGCAAGGATAGCCAGAGTCGGTCAAGTGCTCAATTGGTTGGCCATCTTACTAGTATCATCTCACTTAGGTCGTCTGAATTCGAAGGAGGTATCCCTTAGATGTTTGTCTGATATTGGTTTAGGCCTTTGGGGCTTGCACTTAGGGGATGTCGAGTTCAACTAGGATGGTCTGTGTGAGAGATAGATAGTTGTGATGATTTTGCATGGGATAATATCCTGATTTTCTCTAGAAGCAGAGAAGAGCATGCCCTACATCTTAGGGAAAGCTTAGGGATCCTACAAGCGCACCAGCTTAAAGCTAAGTTCTCCAAAATACCATTTTTGGAGGAAAGAAGTGAGGATTTTAGGGCATGTGGTCTCTAGGGAAGGGTGATATGTTATGGTGGAAGACAGTCGAAAGTCCATGAGAAGAATTACCCTACCCACGACTCAGAATTGGCTGCCATAGTTTTTACGCTCAAGTCTTGGCGTCATTATTTGCTTGGTGAGAAGTTTGAGTTGCTTGCAGACCATAAGTCGCCAAAGTACTTGTTCTCTCAGAAAGATCTAAACCTGAGGCAACAAAGGTGGATGGAGTTCTTGGCGTCCTACGATTTCGAGATAGAATATACCCCTAACAAGGGTAACGTTGTGGCGGATGCCTTGAGTAGGAAAAAGTTGACATTGAGTCCTTTGTTTGTCGAGCGACGTAGCTTAGAGTTTATCTCTACCTTTGACTTTAGACCATCCATTGATTTTGTACCCAGTTTGCTAGCGTCCTTGAGGTCAGACCTACGCTTTTGGGACGGATTGGCGAGGCACAGCGAGACGACCCACAGTTGGTTGAGTTAGTAGAAAAACTCAAAAGAGGGGAGTCATCGAGCCATCTCCGTAGGTATACCCTAGATGACAAGGGTTGGTTACGTAAGGACGGTAGACTTTGTGTACCACAGGACGAGAACTTGAGGAAGACCATCCTTGATGATGCACATCGTTCGAAGATGACCATCCATCCCGGCGGGGACAAGATGTATATGGACATGAGACGAGTTTACTTTTGGGCCGGTATGAAGAAGGACGTGGCAGAGTTTGTTGCTAGATGCTTGGTGTTCCAACAAGTAAAAGCAGAGCAAAAGAAGCCCGGTGGATTGCTTCACCCATTGGAGGTCCCACAATGGAAGTGGGAAAGTGCTTCGATGGACTTTGTTGACGGATTGCCGAGATCGAGGGAGGGTAATACGGGGATTTGGGTTATGGTAGACAGACTTACTAAAGAGCGCCCATTTCATTCCCGTGAAGAGTAAGAGGACTGCTCCATGGTTAGCTTCCGTATACATTCGAGAGGTAGTTCGTTTGCACGGTGTTCCTTCTAGCATAGTGAGCGATCGAGATCCTATCTTTATTAGCGAGTTTTGGAAGAGCTTGCAAGAGGCGGTAGGGACTCAGATATGTTTGAGCACCCCATATCATCCTCAGATGGACGGCCAGACCGAGAGGGTAAATCGTATTCTACATGACCTATTGAGGTTGTGTGTCTTAGATTTCGGAGGTACATGGAAGGAACATCTTCCATTGGTGGAGTTCGCATATAATAACAGCTTTCAGTCTAGCATTGGCATGGCACCGTTCGAGGCTCTTTATGGACGGCTGTGTCGTTCTCCTACATGTTGGTGGGAGTCTACAGATAAGATCTTACTTGGGCCCGATATGATTAGAGAGACTTCGGAAAAGATCGATTTGATTCGAAGGAGGATGAAGACGGCGCAAGATAGGCAGAAATCTTATGCGTACAAGAGGAGGACAGATCTTGAGTTTGATATTGGGGACATGGTCTTTGTCAAGATGTCTCCATTACGGAACGTCGTTCGCTTTGGGTCTTTTGGGAAGTTAGCACCAAGGTTTGTAGGGCCGTTTCCTATTAAGGAGAGGATTGGGCAGATGGCGTATAGAGTGGAGTTGCACGAGAGACTTAGTGGCGTACACGATGTATTCCATGTGTCACATTTGAGGAAGTGTTTGCATGAGACCGCGTTAGTGGTAGAGCCGAGCTTGCTTAGAGAGGTGGAGATAAAGCGTGATGCGACGATTCGGCGAGCTCCTACGTGCATTCTTGGGTCAGAGGTTAAGAAGTTGAGGAATCGAGTGGTCAAGCTAGTCAAAGTGCAATGGGGAGATGATGAGAGCAACGCTACTTGGGAGACGGAAGAGAAGATGCGTTCATTATACCCTTTTTTTTCTCGAGGGTATGTCTTTTAGTTTCTCCTTTATCGCTTACCTTGTACTTATCTTATCTTTAGTATGCCCTCTCGTTAGTACCTTTGACCTTTAGATAAGGTAGTCATATGATTGAAACATGTGTTTGAGACATGTTATGTATGATGGATGCATGTGGATGCAAGTGTTTGCTAGTGGTTGCTCGTGGATGCATATACACACACTTTAGGCACTAGATCGGCTCAATCACTTCATATTGCATATTGCATATAAACGTGTGTGCATATTTAAGCTAATGGATGTATAATGGTTGTGTTATCATATGGACGTTGCATTTTGGTGAATGATTGTGCATACATGTAGAAATAATATGTATCGATAGGGTTCTTTCGCATACATAATGGACGCATGGCACTATCATGGTTTGCATTAAGGAGGTCAACTGAATCAGTAGACCGCCTGATTTTGCATTAGATAAGGACCATATACACACTTTTTGCATATGTTCATACATCATTAGAAATTCTATAAGGACGATGGATGCATGTGTTTGATGGTTGAGTAGATGGTTATTTGGATGTTAGGATATGCATTCTCCTTAACTTGGAGATTTCGGGGGCGAAATCCTTTAAGGAGGGGAGAATGTAACACCCCGGATTTTTGAATAATCGAATTAACTAGATTAAAGAATAAATGTTTAGCATTGTTCTAAGGTTTGTAAGCAAAAGACTTAGTAGCTCATTTGGTTGGAACAAGTGACTTGCATACAAGAGGTACATAGTTCGATCCCCACCAACGCCATATTTATGTTTTAGGGGAATGGCTAAAAAGCGGCTTAGTGTGAACGCGGTTCAAAAAGTAGTTTAGTGTGAAAATGGTTAATAAGGAAGATAGAAATATATATTGATATATTTATAAAAATAAAATAAAATTCAACCTAAAATTTAAGAAAAAAATTCAAAACAGCGGAAGTGGGAGGCAAAACACCAACCGACCTATTTTATGGGACCCCAGGGTCGACTCAGGAGGTTTGGAATTGGTCCCGTCGGCCCTAAATGGTCTATGACAAAATTTTATGTTTTAGGGCTTAGGTGGCGATTTCTGGTTGGTCTGTTGACATCATTACTTGGTTTCTAAGGCCTAGATGGATTCTAGAGTGATCTGACGGCTGTAAATAAATTCAAAACTTTATAAAAAGACCCATAAACTCAAACCCTAAATCAAAATTAAAACTAAAACTATGGCCGTCATGCTGTCGTCTTGAACCCAAGAGCAGCCGCCACCAATTAGAGAGGAAGAACAGCAAATCAAATCAGTTCTATTCAACCCTAACAACGAATCTTCTTCAAAGGAGAGCTAATACAACTTCAGAAATCAGAATTCAGAACTCAACACCGCTTTTGAGTTGTGAGTTTGATCACTTTAACAAAATAATTTCTAAATTAATTATGATGGGATATACGTTGGATTATAAGTTGTGGTTGTGAATATAATTCATATGTTTAATCATGTATTTTAACTTGATTCATATTATATGATGTTATGCAAGTTTTATATATGATGTTATGCAAGTTTCATGTATGATGTTATGTAAGATTAATATGATTATGCAAGTTAATATGATTATGCAAGTTTCATATATGATGTTATGCAAGTTAATATGATTATGCAAGTTTCATATATGATGTTATGTAAGTTAATATGATTATGCAAGTTGTACATATGATGTTATGCAAGTTTTATATATGATGTTATGCAAGTTTCATGTATGATGTTATGCAAGATTAATATGATTATGCAAGTTAATATGATTATGCAAGTTTCATATATGATGTTATGCAAGTTAATATGATTATGCAAGTTTCATATATGATGTTATGCAAGTTAATATGATTATGCAAGTTTCATATATGATGTTATGCAAGTTAATATGATTATGCAAGTTGTACATATGATGTTATGCAAGTTAATAGGATCACGCAAGTTGTATGCGAGTTATATGATGTTATGTAAGTTTGGATCTAAAATATATGCTAGTAGTTCATGATGTTAACTTGTGTCAATGAATCCCTTTTTATAATCCAATCACCTAGGTTTATAACATCAATTTTTATGCGAATATAGATGTGGAACATATGCTAGTTCGTATAAGTATTATGTTCATATGCAAGTTTAAGTGATAATTGGATTCACATATATACAAGTTCACACCTTTAAAGTTTAGACCCATATTCAAGTTGACAGTTTTATGTTGAAACTATGACATGCATAGTTATGCAAGTTTACACCTTTATGTCGATCCATAGTTTACTCAGATTAACACCTTTTATTGGATCCATAGTTATGCAAGATGACACCTTTATATTTAGGTTGACGACATACATAGTTTATGTAAGTTTGTGATAATTACCTAGGCTATTTGGGTGTAAAACTATGTTCATACATGCAAGTTCACAACTTTTAGATCTATGATTTTTGGATCCTTGATAATACAAAGACTATGCAAGTATGTTGTAATTCTTAATTGCAGGTTAGATGCAAATTAGATCTATTATTGTGTATATGTGACTTTGTGACGTTTATTCCCTTTTTTTAAGTATTAGACTATTTGCTAGTCTAATATGTATATTTCATGTTAAGCGAACGAATGACGGGGGTACGATGGGGATAATAGTGGATACACCCATATTGTGAATTTGGCATGTAATGGCCTAAAAAGGCATGTAATTAATTTTAAGGAATAAAATTAATTAGTGATGAAATTGGTATAATTTATATACCATAAATAGATGAGCATAATTTAGGTGATAAATTATGGACATAAATAAATATGGAAATTTGAACAGGGAAAGTAATTCAAATTTGGGGAAAATTAATTATGTATAAATAATTGCCTAAGACACGAGGCTGGCCTCATTTGTGGTGTAAGACTGCCCGGACCCGCCCGGCAAATCCAGCAGCCACAAATAATAGCCCAATGTGAGAGATCAAATGCCCAAACTAAATGGGTAACAATTGTATGGATACGAGGTTAGGCTCGTTTGTGGTGTAAGACCGCCTGGACCCGCCCGGCAAATCCAGCAGCCACGAATGCCAGTCTAATGTGAGAGGTCCTATAGGGGTTGCGGTAGTAATAAATTAAGAAACACTTAACCAAAGTAAAACATGTGGTGGGACATGGGGGTTAAGTGGGTGCCTTGGGTGGCATGAGGAAATACGATTAGTAACACTTAACCAAGGTAAAACATGTGAGTGGGACATAGGGGTTAAGTGGGTGCCTTGGGTGGCATGTGGAATTACTAATAGAAACCCTTAACCAAATTTAAAACATGTAAGTGGACATGAAGGGGGTTAAGTGGGATGTACTAGAGGGGACCAAGCCTAGGTGGAAAGCTTGTGTCAAGCAAAGGGGGGCCCTTTTCAGTCCAGTAGCCCATTAAGTATCTTTGTGAGCTCGACCCAAGTCGAGGACGGGACACGCCTACTGGGTCTGATTGTTAGAGGCCAAAACGGGTTAGCGGTGGCAACGCAAGTCCAACGGGGTCACGTGCGTGCGTGGGTCCGGGCTGGTAGGTAAGACGTTGTTGCATCGTGTAGTTATAAGCCGTGCATTCCTTGCGTGGTATAAGGTTGCCATATTGGGGAGTGATACACCCCACTGTGGGATCTGCACGGGTATCTACGAGTTAGGGAGCCGATCGAATGGGGCAGGGTAGTGGGTACACCTAGTGGAGATAAGAGCAGACGGCACCTATGTAGTCAGCTAGGGGTACACGAAGCTACCACTATTATTAATAATTATTAAAGGGGTACACCTAGTGGAGATAGGAGCAGGCGACACCTATGACGTCAGCTAGGAGTACATGGAATTACCATTATTACTTATTGAAGGAGTACATCTAGTGGGGATAGGTACACGCTGGGTACCTATGATAGCAACTAGAGATATACAGTCAAACATGGAGGATAGTGGGTACATCTAGTAGTACACGAAGCTATCATCGTTCTATTTAGCCAAGAGGGATCAAATTTCTAGAGTGACTAGTAAGGGTGCAGTTAGTGTTAGTACAGTACGGTATAGTACGGTAGAGTATAGTAATTATCCTATATTGATTAGGAAGCGCCATTAACGTTATCTCTGTTTCTCTTGATTGCCTTGCCATACCCATGTGGTTCACACAGTCATTACCTTATTCTCCAGCTTATATCTTATCATATTGCTTTAATAATTATGTTGTTAGAGTTATTGGACGCGCCAAACTTTATGTCTGATCCCCTTTGTTTCCACCTCTTTTCTTCCTCCCCCCCAGGTTCTAAGGGTGAGACTAGTACTAGCGGAGCTTGATTGGGATCTCTTTGGGTGCACTTGGATTTGGATTGCTGAAGTAAAGTTCAGCCTATCATTTTCTTTATGGCTATTTGTAGTAGTGGGATTATGTACTTTGTTTTATCAAGATGGATATTATGTACTTGAGTTTGGTTTATGGTTTTTGATGATGTAACCAAACATATTTACCTTCTGCTGCAATAAATAAAGTTTTAAATTTTCAAGTACTGCTTTATATCTGTCTTGTTGTGATTTTCTGTTCTATATTCACTTAAAATGCTCCATGGAAGTTAATGCATTCCCTTTGCGAGTGACATTAATGGACGTGGGGTGTTACACATACACTCAATGCAATCGTGCTCTATAAAAAAATGGATTTAGCTTAGTTTTTACTTTATTCGAGGACGAATAAAACGATAAGTGTGGGGGTATTTGATGTGCACGTAAAAATGCACATTTGTATTTACATATTTATTCTTGTTTAGTGCTAATAAATGTCATATATGGGTATTTTATCATGTTTAAACAATAATTGAATTGATTTCAAAACATCATATAGGGGGAAAATGGTCATTTTTGTGCTTGTATTCTTTTAAGAATGTTTACTTGGACATTTTTCATATTTTTACAGAAATTGGATGCATGTGGAAGAGGACTACATAAAGATATATATGCATACAAAAGAAAAAGGAGGAAATCAATGCCTAGCCCAAAAAATGAATGGGAAATCAATCAATGGAAAAAAGGGAATCAATTCAAATTGAGGATTAATGGAGGACCCCACTCACTCTCCCTCCTTCTTTAGTGGGGACAAAAATTATGGCTTCATGAATCATTATTGCTAAAGACAAAATGAAGCTTAAGGGGGGGGGGAATTCTTGGTAGCACGCAAAAAGTGAATTAGAGTTTAGTAATGTATAAATAACTCATGTATATTAATGTAAAAGGGATCTTGAATTTTTAGTTTAGAGTGGAGCCTGAAATAAGAACCTCTATTTTTCTTCCATGGCTTCGTAGCCATTTTTTTTTTGTAATCTCTCTTTTTGATGCAATCTTAATTTGTCGCCTTTTATTTAAATTTTATTTTCTTTTATGCAAGTAGATTAGTTATAGTTTTTGTTGTTTAGCTTGTATTTTCTTTTATTTCTTTCTTGTTGCAAACTACATTTCTTGTTAAAATAACAAACATGAGAGGCTAAATCCCTACAACTTAGGGATAATGAAGCTCTCTTTATTCATATAGTTTCAATATACTTGTTTATCATGATCTCTTTTTGTGCTTTAATTCATGTTGATGGTTATGGTTTTTGTGTTCATTATTGAGTTTGATAGCCTATAATGTTGACACCATATAGGCTACGCTTGTTCATATACTCACTAATTACCTCTTCTTCTACATATGATTATGGTATTTAAGTGGAGATTGAAATCTAAATTTCATGGTTTATACTCCTAATTAATAGGGGATAGGCCATGCTTAAAGTACGATTCAATTTTAACTTGTTATCATTTTTCATAAAATTAGTAAAGTTGTTTAAGAGGTGTGACAAAATTTGATGCACTACTACAAAAACGGTCTGTTGCTTTGCCTCATTTTCTTCGGTTGTTCTTATAACAGAAGCAAATAGAATCATTTGCTTCTGTTCTATTAACAACAGAAGCAAATGCATGAAGCAAATGGCATTACTTGCTTCGGTTATGCCAATAACAGAAGCAAGTAGTATAATTTGCTTCTGTTGTACCAAAAACCGAAGCAAATGCACCGAAGCAAATTGTGTTATTTGCATTGGTTGCTTAGAAACTGAAGAAAATGCACCGAAGCAAATAATGTATTTGCATCAGTTCCATAACAACAGAAGCAACTGCACCGAAGCAACAACGAATTATTTTACCAAAGCAAATGCAAATGTCAATAATCATAGACTACCTTACATATGTAATTATTTATAATTTATTATAACAAATGATTGTTAATAAATAATTTATAGCTACAGATTATTATAAATAATCAATAATTATATTTTATAATTAATAATTTATTGTAGTTAATTACTAATATTTAGTTAGATTGTAGTTAACATTTATTAGTTTCATTTAATAATTAACAAATGAATTAATAAAATAATTAACAAATAATATTTAATATTGAATGTTTAACATTTATTATTAAATTAATTAGTATTAATTAATAATTAAGAAGTATTATCTAATAATTAATTTTCAATAATTATTATTTAATAATTACTATTAATTAATTATTATTACCAAATATTTAGTTAACTATAATAATATAATATTTAAGATTGATATTTAATAATAGTTAATTACTAATAAAGTTTACTACTTATGAAGTGATATTTAGTATCTAAAAATTAATTTAATATAATTATTAATTAATAATGACTATTTAAAAATTAATGATTAATAGGTAAGACAAATATTTAATAGTTCAATTTAGTAAGAAACAAGAATTGAGAAGTAGTATCTAATTTTTTTTATTTGTCACCATAATTAATAATTATACTTAAGCCTTACCAAAAATAATAATAATTAATTTTAAATAATTAGTAATCAATAATGACTATTTATACTTAATGATTAATAGTTAAGAAAAATATTTAATGGTTCAATTAGCTATAAGTAATTAATATTCAATTATTATACTTTAATATTTCACATTTTACTTTTATTATAGTTTAGCATCAAATAATTAAAAATATTAAAAATATATTATGAATATATTATTTAATATTATGTTAAATAAATAAATAATAATAATTACAACTAATAATAACTAACATACAAATAACATTTCTTTATTATTTAATATTTATTTTTTCATCGATATTTATAAAGAACTTTTCACAAACGACCTCGGAATTCGACGAAACCTATCCCATTGGGTCCGGAATATTTTTTTATGGCAGGATTACATATTTGTTTGTCAAAAACGGAGGGTTTATGTAGGTAATTTGACACATTTCTCATTGCAAAGTTATGGATAATAAAATATTAATAAATTAGTCCCACTTCCTCACTATATAAATACTTCACGTTATAACCTAATGTTTAGTCAAACAAATGCCTCGTGGTCAAATAAAGAAGCTGCCGCCTCCGTTATATTGAACGGTCAGTATACTCTGAAATTCTTCCTCAAATTTCCTCTAATTCTTTCTTCAATTCGATAATACTTCCACACCAAATTTGTTTAGCTCAACGAGCTTGTGAGGTTGATCGGTTAAGATAAAAAAAATCGATTTGTGGAGGACAGAATCTGCTCAGGAAGTCTCTGCGGTTAAGGGTAGTTTGGGAGCGATGGTGGCTATCGAACTGGACGGCGGTTCGGGCGTCGGTTGCTGGCGTTGGTGGCTATCAACTGTTGGGGTCAGATCGACGTTGGAGGGATGGACTGAGGTGCGGTAGAGATGTTGAGGACTGGTGTTGAAGATGTTTTGGTTTTATTCGAAATCCTGGAACAAAATAAATGCGTAAAGGAGGAATCTAGGCGGTCTGTTGTTTCCAAATGGGAAGTACTTGGACTAATTATAATTTAATTAAGAGTTTTATTGTTAAATCATATAACAATAGTATTTTTGCAGTGGGAACAAAAGTCTGGGTAATGAAGCAAGCGGTGAAACGATGTACTTAGTTCGCTGATGTTTTTAGTCTTGAAGAGTGTTATATGATCTCAAATAGTATTTCTTTCTTTTTTTTAGCCTTGAAGAGTGTTATTAACTAACAATAATATTTCTTTCTTTTTTGTTTCCGAATCTTATATGGTCTCAAATAATGCTGCAACTAGGTGTGATGCTCCATCAAGTTGATTATGTACTAAGTTCGCTGATGTTTTTAGTCTTAAAGAGCGTTGTGTTGCTATGGTATAGCTGATATGGCCGGGTTGTAGTGATGAGATGTGAGATGTTGCAGTTTGATTGTTGAGGCTTTTGTATGGTGTCAAGTTTAATCTACAGAGGTATGTTTCACTATTTTGTTCATTTCTATTTTGAATGTTGTCCATTTGCTGTTTTATCTGTGGCATATGTTATTTTTAAAGAAAATGTTTAAAGTTTGAAAGCCAATAATTATATAGTTGTTTAAGTACATCACCAAACTGCAGGTAGTTGAGGCAAATTTCAAAGCTTACCATATCAAAAAAAAGATGCAAAAAGTCTTATATAATTTTGAGAACGTATATACCAGAAAACAGGATACTATAAATAATTTTAACCATTATCAAAAATGTTAACTAGTTAGGTAGAGTTTACTCAGTAGTGAATCAAAACCAGAACCTATAATTTAATTCAACCTTTGTTTGGTTTGGTGCGAAGGTTTCTTGAAGTAGATGTCTCATTGAAATATGTCATATTAAAAAAGGTACTATAGTTAGTGCCATAATGTGACGGGGTAATGGAGGATGATTCGATTTATTAGTGATTTAAATCTTCTGTAAAGGAGTTGCAAACTATGCAGGTGTTCATGGATGGATCACACCACTTCATTTGTCTTTGAAATTCATGTGCCTTCTTTCTTCAATAAAATTAGACTATTACTACGAGTGTGATCCATGATGTTTGATATCTTATTCAACCAATAAAGAATGTGACTAGATGAGCAAATAGTGGCATATAGTTTGAAAGTAAGGAACTGAATGCTAAATGTGTACGCCAATTTATCCCAAAGGACCAATCATATTGGATGTTAGTGTTTTAATGCTTGCTTTGCTAAATGCATACGCTAGTTTATCCATGCATAAAAAGTCTACGGTCAGTTTATCCATTTGTTTCAAACCCGACGGCTCATTCTGCCATTTTGGACCTGTTCTTGGTTCTTTTCCTTTTGTTTTCCCATGCATGATGCATACATAAAGACGTTTCAACTGAACAATTAAAATATTTATACCCTTAAGAAAATACTGACAGCAACTTGAACATGCATTATTAGCCTTTGAATTGAATGCTTTCTCTTTTTTTTTTTACATTGCTGCATTGCCTTCTAGAATCTATTGACTTAACTAACATTTCTTCTCATTCAAAATGTCACAAGATGGACAAACCACGTCCAAAATCCAATTTATAGAAGTGGTAGAAATAATTTCATAGAGCAAGCTAATATTCAGTAGTTATAATCATTTTTTTGAAAATGTCAGTAGTTGATCATGCATTACAATAAGACTTGAAATTCAGCAAGATTCATCTTGTTGCCACAACCTATAGTTTATATACTGCGATTATTATCTTTTCCAACCATAGTCATAACATGATGATTGCATTTTAGATAAGTCAACTAGGGACAACTAATAAATAATAATGCTAGAATTGGGTCAACCTACAACTACATTCGTGGATGATTTTAAAAAACTTTAAACATTTTCTAGTATCCTGCTGATGCTTGCATAGCTTTCATACAAAGGTGGAACTGTAAAATCAATAATAGATGAAAATGATTTGGTTTTAGCAAGTATACTGTTAACAATTTATTCTAAGCAGAATGTGTCCTTAAGTTTGCATATTTAATAATAAGGATTGATGCTCTTTACCTTTGTCAGGATCTGGTTAGAAGGTTCTTTGGTGCTCCAACTGGAAGGCGTACAATGCAAGTTTGTTCATTAAATGCAAGTTAGATCAAGTTGTCGATGCATTTCGTTTTATACCTTGAATTTATTTTTCTATTTTCAGCAAATAACCAAGTTATGTGTTTTGTGTATTGGCTGAATTTGATACTATAGTTAGTCTTATTTCACATTGTTGTCCTATTTAGTTTTATTTCGTTGTGTAACATTGACATTTAGTTAGAATTCAATATTATATGTAGATATTGTATTGATATTTAGTTTTGTTTCAGTGTTTTCTATTGATATTGCAGTCGGGTTTAGTGTTATTGTTGCTCTTTCTATTTTGGCTTTAAATGCAATTTGATGCTGTTTCAGGTTTTAATTAAAACCTGAAACATTATTATTATTATTATTGCATCAGCCGCTTTTTTGCTTTGGTTGTTTGGAACAACCGAAGCAAAATGTTGGTCATTTGCTTCTTCCTATAACGGAAGCAACAGGTGGATAGCTGTTGCGTCTTCTGCATTTGCATCTATTACTGAATTGAAGCAACAGGGGTAAACAACCGAAGCAAAAAAATGTTATTTGCTTCGGTTGTTTGTCCGAAGCATCAAATTTTGATCTGTTGCGTCTTCTGCAGTTGCTTCGGTTCCAGAACAGAAGCAACATGGGTAAATAACCGAAGCAACTGACCTGTTTTGTAGTAGTGATGGCTTATGTTGGGCTAATCACTAGCACAAATAGGTCATGCTTAGAATAGTCACATCAATTAAATTAACTATTGACCAAAAAGAGAGATCATGGTTTCATTTTATATTGATTCATGTGATCTTGAGAATGAATTTTCTCCTAAGTTGTCATTTAATCTCTTATTTTTCAACCAACGTTTGTAGTTAATAGTTTGTTAGATTTTGCTATTTTTTAGCTAGTTAGTTAACATTCTCACTCGCTTTCGGTTTAATTTGATTGAGTAATTTTAGAATTAATTCTTTCCCTGTGGGTCGACCCGTATTCGCCATGTACTACGATTGATTGTACGCCGTGCGATTGCGGTACTATCACAATATTTCGTGTTAACGGTTTTCTAATTTAATAGAATATCCGTTAGCGAACAGGACACTACGCAAGGGAGAAGCTAGAGCATTTCCAGGTATGATTGGAAGTTTAGATTGCATGCATTGGCCTTGGAAAAACTGCCCAACGGGATGGAAAGGAATGTTCACTGCACATAAGAAAGTGCGTCAATGATCCTTGAAGCAGTAGCAACAGACGATTTATGGGTTTGGCATGCTTTTTTTGGAGTCCCGGGTTTATTGGATGATATAAATGTTTTAAAACAATCATATCTTTTCACAGAACTTGCTAACGGACTGTCAACAGATGTTTCATATAAAGTTGGTAATATCGAACACAAAACTGGATACTACATAGTGGATGGAATATACCCAAAGTGGAGAACTTTGATGCAAGGATACAGAGTACCATCAAATGACAAAGAAAGTTACTTCACTGAAAAAGTAGTAGCTACAGAAAGGACATCAAACGTACGTTTGGTGTTTTACAAGTCCGATTTCGTATTTTACGAAATCCTACTCGTTTTCATGATGCAGGAGTGCTTTCAGAAATCATGTATGCTTGTATAATAATACATAACATGATTGTGGAGTCTGAAAGAGGCAGATATAAGAATCAAAAGTCTAATTATCCTGACATGTTTACGGGGACAAATGAAAAACCACATAAAGATGTAAACTCAATGGAAGAATATGTTGACATGGTTCAACACATTGAAGATCAATCTGTGCACTTCCAATTGCGTGACTAGTTGGTGGAACATTTGTGGGCGCATAAATGAAGGAATAGTCGGAATCATTAGTTGGTACTAGAACTTAACTATTAACTTAAATATCTCCTCAGTGTTGGGTCAATTCAAGCCGTGAACTTTGTATCAGTGTGTAGTCATGTACTATGTATCAGAGTACAATGTATCGGTGAATAGTTGGGTCAATAAATCTGGTTTCCAATCATATTGTAGATTGTATCATTATTTCAACAACTAGTACATAAATACTAAAAACCGGTCACAATCATATTACAACTCAACCCAACATATACAGCGAGTACATAAACTACAACTACTACATAAATACTACAAACAGGTCACAATCATATTACAATTCAACCCAACATATATAGCTACTACATAAACACTAACCAGTACATAAATACTACAAATAGTTCGCAATCATATTACAGCTTAACCCAACATACATAGTTAGTCCTTATACGAGCCACTACCGTTTCCGCTTCTGCTTGCTTTATTTTTTCTATACTCTCCAAGCTGGTCGGTTAATAGTTCTTGCAGTAGAGGGGAAATCTTACTAAAATCATATGTAATCATTTTAATATAATTCTTCTCTCGCAGCATAGCTTTCGTCTCCTCCAGCTTCTCTCGTACCATTGCTTTCTTCTCCTCCTGCTTTTCTCATAGCATGACTTGTTTCTCCGTATGTGCTTGTCTGCGGAGCTCTCGTTCATCCCTAACTGCCTTTTGGAACTCTTCGTTGTTGTGGTTTCTTTGCACCGAAAATCGAACTCTATGCTCTCTTGTCTCCTTAGCTGAATTCTCTATTGTTTCCATAAATCTATATAACTCTGCACTGTGTTGCTCCAGCTAAACTGACTTGGCTCTGCCAATAGGTCGTCTGTCACTAGTTCCAAATAAAGGGTTTCTTTCTTGCGAACTCGGGTCACTTCCTGGATTAGAATCAGAATAGGTCATCCTTCTAGCTTTGTTCTGCTACTCAAACATGAAGTTGCTTAGGTTCTTCCACTTCAGCAAACTAGATAGAAGCTAGAAACAGTCATGAAATTTAAATGGAAGTCCATACTTTTGTTGGTAGGCCTTTCGTGACTCTTCAATCTGTAACACAAAGTCGAAATTGTATGAGTGTATGACATTTCTAACTAATCAACCATAGTATAGTAAGCTATTTTTAAAAGTAATCTATGGTACTTACAATGTCATAAGGTGCAGCACCGCTTTGCTGCCTGTTCTGTGTAATAACCCGCCATTTTCGACCACTCCAAGCTGGTAATTAAACCAACTCGAACTGCTCGAAAACGACAGATTGTTATTAGCTTCTGAGGTAAATAGAATAAATCACAGAATCATAGACACAGGATAATATACAACAGTATATCTCACAGCGAATTTTATATACAAAATCAGAGTTATACAAAACATTTTTCACAACGGAAGAATAATATATGTACATGATTTTAAATAAAATAAAATAAAGGTTTACAGGTTTGTCGAGCGCGCCACATGCGTCTTTACGCTTCTCCACTTCGTTGCGAGCTGAATTCTTTAAAATCTGCAATGCTCGTACCTGACCCGAGTGTATTGCATAAAAGAAACACAACAAACACTCGGATCAGGATTAACTTTATTTCAAGTCAGTAAACTTCAATAAGCACGCAAATATAATCAGTTTAATCCAAACAATTTTAAATAATTCATGTATAACACTCAACGAAACGCTGAACGGTATATATTCATGGTAAAATGGTTCGAAGTACATGCCAATCAGTAGCATGCATGATAGCAAGGAAATACACATTTCATAGGTCATCACTAATTTATATTTAAGAACATAGCTAAGTGTATAAGCCAAGATATAACATGCATGCAAGGTTTTTCCAAACTAATAACATGATGCATGCAAAGCAGTAAATATTACAAACCCAAAGCAAAAGAAATATACGTATAAGAGTGGACAGGGACAATTGGATTCATATCAATATCTCATCTAATATAGAATGGCATGTATATGGATTGCTTTCATGAAGTGAGATATCAAGTCGTAACCTATGCATGTGTGAATCTTTAAAAGCATTTAATGTCAAACACAGTAAAATATGGTTTAAACATGTATCTCAGTTTAAACATGTCACATGGTAGTCCGTATTATGTATGAACAGGACGCACATAGGGGTTTCATAATTTTTTGGCATCTACCAGCGGGTAGGTAAGGCACTCATAAAGTAATTAAGTAAAGGAACCATGTGTTGGATCCATTAGTGTAACAGTCCAATATACTAAACCTTACAGCAAACATGACATCAAGTGAGAGGTCCCATGTTTAAATGAAATTAACACTACAGCATGCAAGAATGTATATGTGGAAAGGAATAAGGTACATACTGTGCAAATATGAAAGTGGCCAAAGGTGCCACAAAGGCATGGATGGAACAGCACAATAATATTTCAACCTACACACAGTGGTTTAACATGGAAGCCATTCAAGCCAACGCATACAAGATTAAGTAAATATCAGCACTTGGTATTACGCATAAGAAGGTAGCAGCAAACACCACAAGAAATTTATACACAATGCCTACGAAGTTAAGAGGATTGAAACAAAATTAATCAATCATGAGCGAACTCACCTGCTCAGCGAACAGTGGCGGACAACGGTGATGAATCGGAGAAGGAAGCGGCCTACAGGGAACAGCTTGCTGAAAATCAGAGAGAAGACGGGTTTTAGCTGAGTTGGCGACTTCGATTGCTGGTGGCGACGGACTGGAATTCAAAGTAGTGGCTCCAAGGCGATGGTGGCTTCAGGCGGACGCTTAAGCTTGGCCACTAAACAGTTGCGAGGAGGCGGCTACGGCAACGCTGATGGGCTCGAGCTGCTCGGTTGCGATGGCCAGAGAAGCGGAGGAGCGAAAGGCGTTGACTTTGGGTCTCAAGATCTCGACCTGAGGAAGAGAGATGGGTTTGGAGGAGGACCGATTGTTGATTGAGGAGGTGGAAGGCTGAAGCGATGAGAAGGATTTGGGAAAAGATTGGATTTTTTATTTTGTTTTTGAAAAATGAAGATAACCGGCTAGTGAACGAAAGAATGAAGACAATGAAAGAGGGCTCGGTTTTTGTACAAGGGAAAAGGAAACGGTAATAGGCTGAAAAGACGGAGGAATGTGAACGGATCAAATGTATAAATCAACGTTTTTTTGTTTTTGTTTTTTTTAAGTAGCATGCATAGAGCTTTGGAAAAATGTGAACGTGAATGGCTTAAATGAACGTTTGATAATGAAAAGATAACGAATGGTTTGCATTCCATGTGTTTGGAAAAGAATAAAGAAGGGACATTTAAAATAATGCATGCACTTGTAAACTTGGAAACACATCATGCATGCATGGTTGGTTATTTAAACACAAGTGACCATTTGCAAATGAAGAGAGAGGGTGCGTGCATGTCATTGGAAAAACATAACATATGCATTGAAAATACATGTTACATATGGTTCTAAAATAAGAAGCAAATGTGTCCATCTTCTAAGCCTTTTGAAAAACAAAAATTTAAACAAGTGGTTTAGTAAAACAAAAGGACGGGTTTTGCAGATCCAAAATCTCAAGAAAAATATGAGGTACCCGAATATGGACACTTCGAACTCAAATGGCTTTGTTTCAAAAATGAACTATGCAAGCCTTTTAGCAATTTCTGCGCGAATCGGGCATCGAAACTGGCAAATGAACATATTGCACTAATCAGCGCGACGAGACGGTCGAAACGGTATACAGTTTGCAGTGTCAGGATGCTCCGTTCAAAAGCGCGTTACAGACCCCTTTTAAAAGGAAAAATGACACGAGAAAACAATTAAACGAAGGTCAATATGTCTGATTTTCGCGAAACGAATTTCGCCGTCAGATTCGTGACAACAAACACAATATTTTTCATGTTCGTCCGAACTGATTTCGGAGAGATTTTAAAATTGTTAAAATTTGAACTGATATGCGCAATTTTGCACTCAAAATTGCACGATCTATAAACATTCAAATTTTCCGACAAAATTGATTTCTACGCTATGTCTGGTTAGAAGCATCTCAAATAATTTTTTTTTCGTATTTTATTTTTATATTTCATTTTCATTTTTATTTGAGATATATCGGTTGCCGCTACCGCAAATAATCGTCAAAAACTGATTCAAATGAAGTGACTAAAATTTGATGGTTTTTAATGTAAAAATTATTTAAATCGCTTTTAAATGAAAATAACAAAATATTAAAGATAAACATTTCATTATAAATCAATTTCATGTTTTAATTTTCCTAAATAAATTCAAATTCAACTGAATAAACTCAGTTTAATTTATATACTAAATAAGATCGAAATTGAAAATATTATTAAAATATATTCATATCAAATCAAATTCGTTCGTAATAAAAACCAAAGTAAATATAGTTTTAAATCACAAAAATAATAATCAAATAGCTATCTCAATAAAATACAAACAAATTGAGTTTTACATAAACAAAATAAAATAGAAAACAAAGTTTAAATTAAATAACTAAATAAAAATAGACTTAAAATTGGGGTTGTTACAATCTCCCCCACTCAAACCTTTTCGTCCCCGAAAAGGAACGAGGCAGAGAAAATAGTAATTCAATAATTATATTTTTTAAAAATAGCTCAGATTTATCTTCATCTCCATATATACTTTGAGAAATTATATATATTTAAATCAATGTTAAATATTTTCTAACATTTATAAATAAGTATAAGTATAAATATTCACTAGGCGTCTCGATTGGCGATTTATATCTATCCCACTTTCGAAACCCAAAAATAGACATTGATGATGCTGCACATTCATCACCAGAATCATTTTCAAGCGACTGGAGTGTGACTATATCTATCAAATACTTATAGCATTTAACATATACGTTGATCAGACGTATACCCAAATCACTATGCATTTGATAGGCCAATTTTAACGTCAAATAAATACTCAAAACATCTTTCTATATTTAACCAGAATATATATAAAAATTTCAATATTATACGAAGAAAATTAAATATTATTATACCTTTCAAAATACTTATTTCAAATCAACTTTTAATAAATATGAACTCGCTAGAAGACTTATACTCTCCTTCTTGCTATGGGAAAGATAAGTTATAGAATTCGAGTTAAAAGCTGAACAAAAGAACCTAATCAAGGGGGATTTATGATGGAATAAGGATTCAAATGGAAGGGAAAATTCGGGAACAGAATTTTATATCCGGAAACATTTGTTTTAAAAACATTTAAAACCTCTTACTTAGTTTATTATGTTAAGGTTATATAAATTTAATTGCAGGTTATTGGTTTGTTATTTAACGTTTCAAAATACTTGATAACTCGAAGTTTAACAAGTCTACTGTCGTTCTTAAAGACGTTAGGCATACGCTGGCCAGGCGCATGACCAAAACCTCTAAGTACTAAATATACTTGTTTCAACTCCCAGTGAAAATGCTTAAAACATTTAAAATAGATATGGAAAATATTTCCCCCATGGATCGCGGTTACTCGGCGGTTGCGCTACTATCCCAGTAGAATCGCTTGTAACCGTAGGTATCACACCCCTTGAATTACGCCATGGTTGTTGCCATAGATCGCAGTTACGCGGCGGTTACGTCACTATCCCTGTGAAATCGCTTGTAACTGTAGGCATTGCGCCCCCAAATTACGCTATGGCATCTAGACTCTAGAGCACAGTCATGCGGCGGTTACGTCACTATCCCGGTGCAATCGCTTGTAACTGTAGGCATCTCGCCCCCCCCCCTTGAATTACGCTAGAACAAATAAGTAATAATAATAATCAACGTGATCTCACCGAGTGAGATTCCAATATCGATGGATACTCCAATCGACGGAGCACCAACGTAGCTACGATTTCCGATTTTCGATGGACACTTTCGACGAGCACCAAAACAATCCCTCTCTCAGGAATTGCAATTTCAATGAAAGGTACTTCCCATATCTTTATTTCGAAGACATATACTATATATATAGTACTTCATTTCGCGCTTCACCCATATTGTACTTATATAAATATCAATTTACATAAGATTTCATTTTCAATATCATGTTTTCAAATATATCATTCTTATATAAATTCATTATATAAGGTTTCATTTAAATCAATTAACTTCCAAATCAATAGCTTTCGAATTAATCGACATTTCTTATATAAATCTTCCATATATATAAGGTTTGAAAACTTCATATCAAATATTCAATATCAAAGATTCTCGAAATTTCATTTCAATACCAATTTAGTTTTGATTTTATAATAAATTTGAATACTCAATATCATTCCAAATCTTGTTCACAAATGGATGGATCATTCAAATAGTTGAAAAGTATATTTTTCAATTCAATAATTGGAAATCGTGAGTTCAATCATTTCTTATCAAAACGTCTAAAGATGTACAATTACACTATCATAATACATTGGATCATCATTCGACCAAACTCGAGAATCAATTCCAGATTTTCTTTCAATCATTCAAAATATACAAATATGCGTATATCAAATCATGCTTTACAATCAAACTTCATTGGATAAACAAGTAGCAAAGCTTTTTATTCGAAAATCAAAATTCATTGGATAAAATCACTTCAAACTTTTTATTCAAAATTACTTGTATCTATTACTAGTACTTTTTCTAAAACCTTATAACTAAATTTCAAAGTACTCCAGAACAAAATTCTCAAGGTTTAGTCAAGCGATCTCCTTAGTTAAAACTAAATCATTTTATTCCACAGCTTATCTTTATTTGCAATACTCATTTCTTATTACATTTCAATGGTTTAATATTCTTTGATTTATTCATCCATTCATCATAGATATTTTGTTAATATTTCTTAAATTTCAACAAGCAACTTACACAACCATTTCTCTTGAAATAGATATTTTCAAAATACCATATTCACGTAACTAAATTTATAATTCACTTAACATATACTCACATTCTCGACAGATAATTCGAAGATGGGTTTCGAATGGTTTCAAGATTCAAATATAAGGAGATCTTAACAAAGAAAGCAATCGAAGAGGACAGATTCGAAGAGTGGGGATTTAAAAAGGATTTAAATTTCAAAATACTTTACGTTTCAAAATAATTTATATTTCCAAAATACGCTCTCTCACAAGAAGGATTCTGCGACTAATTCCACTCATTCTAGGGTATCACTACCCTATCTCTAATGTGCTTTTACCTCATAAGCTAAACTTTGTGTAAACCAAAGCTCTGATACCACATGTAATAACCCGCCATTTTCGACCACTCCAAGCTGGTAATTAAACCAACTCGAACTGCTCGAAAACGACAGATTGTTATTAGCTTCTGAGGTAAATAGAATAAATCACAGAATCATAGACACAGGATAATATACAACAATATATCTCACAGCGAATTTTATATACAAAATCAGAGTTATACAAAACATTTTTCACAACGAAAGAATAATATATGTACATGATTTTAAATAAAATAAAATAAAGGTTTACAGGTTTGTCGAGCGCGCCACATGCGTCTTTACGCTTCTCCACTTCGTTGCGAGCTGAATTCTTTAAAATCTGCAATGCTCGTACCTGACCCGAGTGTATTGCATAAAAGAAACACAACAAACACTCGGATCAGGATTAACTTTATTTCAAGTCAGTAAACTTCAATAAGCACGCAAATATAATCAGTTTAATCCAAACAATTTTAAATAATTCATGTATAACACTCAATGAAACGCTGAACGGTATATATTCATGGTAAAATGGTTCGAAGTACATGCCAATCAGTAGCATGCGTGACAGCAAGGAAATACACATTTCATAGGTCATCACTAATTTATATTTAAGAATATAGCTAAGTGTATAAGCCAAGATATAACATGCATGCAAGGTTTTTCCAAACTAATAACATGATGCATGCAAAGCAGTAAATATTACAAACCCAAAGCAAAAGAAATATACGTATAAGAGTGGACAGGGACAGTTGGATTCATATCAATATCTCATCTAATATAGGATGACATGTATATGGATTGCTTTCATGAAGTGAGATATCAAGTCGTAACCTATGCATGTGTGAATCTTTAAAAGCATTTAATGTCAAACACAATAAAATATGGTTTAAACATGTATCTCAGTTTAAACATGTCACATGGTAGTCCATATTATGGATGAACAGGACGCACATAGGGGTTTTATAATTTTTTGGCTTGTACCAGCGGGTAGGTAAGGCACTCATAAAGTAATTAAGTAAAGGAACCATGTGTTGGATCCATTAGTGTAACAGTCCAATATACTAAACCTTACAGCAAACATGACATCAAGTGAGAAGTCCCATGTTTAAATGAAATTAACACTACAGCATGCAAGAATGTATATGTGGAAAGGAACAAGGTACATACTGTGCAAATATGAAAGTGGCCAAAGGTGCCACAAAGGCATGGATGGAACAACACAATAATATTTCAACCTACACACAGTGGTTTAACATGGAAGCCATTCAAGCCAACGCATGCAAGATTAAGTAAATATCAGCACTTGGTATTACGCATAAGAAGGTAGCAGCAAACACCACAAGCAATTTATACACAGTGCCTACAAAGTTAAGAGGCTTGAAACAAAATTAATCAATCATGAGCGAACTCACCTGCTCAGCGAACAGTGGCGGACAACGGTGATGAATCGGAGAAGGAAGCGGCCTACAGGGAACAGCTTGCTGAAAATCAGAGAGAAGAGGGGTTTTAGCTGAGTTGGCGGCTTCGATTGCTGGTGGCGACGGACTGGAATTCAAAGTAGTGGCTCCAAGGCGATGGTGGCTTCAGGTGGACGCTTAGGCTTGGCCACTGAACAGTCGCGAGGAGGCGGCTACGGCAACGCTGATGGGCTCGAGCTGCTCAGTTGCGATGTCCAGAGAAGCGGAGGAGCGAAAGGCGTTGACTTTGGGTCTCAAGATCTCGACCTGAGGAAGAGAGATGGGTTTGGAGGAGGACCGATTGTTGATTGAGGAGGTGGAAGGCTGAAGCGATGAGAAGGATTTGGGATAAGATTGGATTTTTTTATTTTGTTTTTGAAAAATGAAGATAACCGGCTAGTGAACGAAAGAATGAAGACAATGAAAGAAGGCTCGGTTTTTGTACAAGGGAAAAGGAAATGGTAAAAGGCTGAAACGACGGAGGAATGTGAACGGATCAAATATATAAATCAACGTTTTTTTTATTTTTTTTATTTAAGTAGCATGCATAGAGCTTTGGAAAAATGTGAACGTGAAAGGCTTAAATGAACGTTTGATAATGAAAAGATAAGGAATGGCTTGCATTCCATGTGTTTGGAAAAGAATAAAGAAGGGACATTTAAAATAATGCATGCACTTGTAAACATGGAAACACATCATGCATGCATGGTTGGTTATTTAAACACAAGTGACCATTTGCAAATGAAGAGAGAGGGTGCGTGCATGTCATTGGAAAAACATAACATATGCATTGAAAATACATGTTACGTATGGTTCTAAAATAAGAAGCAAATGTGTCCATCTTCTAAGCCTTTTGAAAAACAAAAATTTAAACAAGTGGGGTTTAGTAAAACAAAAGGACGGGTTTTGCAGATCCAAAATCTCAAGAAAAATATGAGGTATCCGAATATGGACACTTCGAACTCAAATGGCTTTGTTTTAAAAATGAATTATGCAAGCCTTTTAGCAATTTCTGCGCGAATCGGGCATCGAAACTGGCAAATGAACATATTGCACTAATCAGCGCGACGAGACGGTCGAAACGGTATACAGTTTGCAGTGTCAGGATGCTCCGTTCAAAAGCGCGTTACAGACCCCTTTTAAAAGGAAAAATGACACGAGAAAACAATTAAACGAAGGTCAATATGTCCGATTTTCGCGAAACGAATTTCACCATCAGATTCGTGACAACAAACACAATATTTTTCATGTTCGTGCGAACTGATTTCAGAGAGATTTTAAAATCGTTAAAATTTGAACTGATATGCACAATTTTGCACTGAAAATTGCACGATCGATAAACATTCAAATTTTCCGACAAAATTGATTTCTACGCTATGTCTGGTTAGACGCATCCCAAATAATTTTTTTTCGTATTTTTATTTTTATATTACATTTTCATTTTTATTTGAGATATATCAGTTGCCGCTACCGCAAATAATTGTCAAAAACTGATTCAAATGAAGTGACTAAAATTTGATGTTTTTTAATATAAAAATTATTTAAATCGCTTCTAAATGAAAATAACAAAATATTAAAGATAAACGTTTCATTATAAATCAATTTCATGTTTTAATTTACCTTAATAAATTCAAATTCAACTGAATAAAATCAATTTAATTTATGATAAGATCGAAATTGAAAATATTATTAAAATATATTCATATCAAATCAAATTCGTTCATAATAAAAACCAAAGTAAATATAGTTTTAAATCACAAAAAAAAAAATCAAATTGTTATCTCAATAAAATACAAACAAATTGAGTTTTACATAAACAAAATAAAATAGAAAACAAAGTTTAAATTAAATAACTAAATAAAAATAGACTTAAAATTGGGGTTGTTACATTCTGCAAGCTTGTCAGTATTGCCAGATAGTTCTGACATGCGGCATTCATAACTCTATAACCGACTCTAAGTGATCCCCATGTTCTATTCCTCGCTTTCAACGAATTGTAAAACTCTGCAACTCTTTCCCAAAATTTCTGAACTTCCATATTATTCCCAACAATGTTGTCTTGTGAAATGTGTATCCATGATTTAGCAAGTGAAACGTACTGCTCGGGAGCAAACTTACATTGTTTTTTCTTTCATCTACTGTTGTTCTTTCCCCTTCAGCATGTTCATCCTCAATATCTTATATTCCGGGATCCAGCTCCAATTCAACTTCGGTTTGGCATCGTTTACTGAAAATGCCGCTTATAGACTTCCACTTTGTCTTCTTTTGGTTATATCCGGGACTGATAGGTGCAACGTATTTTTGATTACATTCTTCAAAATTTGTAGCATTCGCATCCTCATTTTCATCTTCCTCCTCTGCCTCCTCCGTTGAAGTTTCAACATTTTCTTCGTTAGCAGGAGAGACATACCCGTACGAAAAACGGCTTTGCAGATTTTGCATACATTCGCGGTCATGAACCTCGGTCTGTTGCGGAGTTAGGTGAGGTTGTTGACTTTGATCGGTTTACATCATCATTGACAAATATGATGAATGATCTTCATACACGCCTACCACGGGCGGTCATTGGTAAAATTGTGTCGGGGCGGTAGAATGGATGAGAGGAAAATTAGGAGGAGCAAGCGGTTGGTACGGTGGTCGGTGTGGATAATTTGAATACGGCGAGTAGCCATATTCGTAGGATGGCTGCAACGATTGATGCTATTGGACTGACTTTTGCATGGCATATGATGGCGAGTGCGGTTCGGACATTGGTTTCTTGTTTGCAGTTTTTTTTCCGGTTCGCTTGGGTGCAGAAGAAGACATTTTTTGTTGTTGAAGAAGTTGAAGTTGAGAAGGTGGAGTGGTTGTGTGGAAGAAGAAGAAGGTAGGTTTGTATATAGGGGAGGATATAGGTGGAGTGGTTGTGTGGAAGAAGAAGGAGGTAGGTTTGTATATAGGGGAGGATATGCACTAGCCGTTGGGGTGCAACGACTATGTAATATAACGACAAAGGTTTGCCATTATAAGTTTATAACGGCAAACTCTTTGCCGTTATAAACTTATAATGGCAAAGAGTTTTCCGTTATAAACTTATAACGGCAAACACTTTGCCGTTATAAGCATCAACCCTTGTCCAGTGCACCAGCCACGAACGAGCTCCAAACCAGCCACAGACTAGCCACGGATAACTGAACAAGGCACACCTGGTTGTTCCATGGCTTATTTAGTAACTGAACAAGCCATTATATATATATATATATATATATATATATATATATATATATATATATATATATATATATATATATATATATATCAGACTACCACTCAATTGTGCACCCTCCATACACACAAACCATTCATCTGAGCACTTCGTGCCAGCTAATTCTACCCCATTTTATATTATTCCCATGCAAACATTCCTCCACACTACTGTGCTTCCTATGCAATGTATTTCCTTCCCCAAACCGTATATTTTATCCCCTCCTCTCGCGGAGTCAACAGCTGTCGTTGACTGGCCTCCGTCGACTGGAGCACCGCCTGACATCGCGCTGATCTTCCCCATTTCATCTTCATGTCCCATCTACAATCTGCTTTCGCAAGCCACGTTGCTTCTTCCCCCTATGTTACTCTATTTTCTCTCCGTTCAGTGTTTGTTCTATGTTGCTTCGTTTCATATATTTTTATTTATTAATTTTAGTTCGATTTTGTTCTGTGGAAAAATGATAATCAAATAAATAATATAAGTTAAAATGGAGTTTTGTGTCTTGGTTGAGAGGAAGAGATGGCGTGTATTTATATATGGAAAAACCTTGGCAGCCAAGTATTAGGATGCTAGGATTATAGACCAGGAATGTGCAAACAGCTGAAGTAGATATTTTTGTGATCTAAAAATGTAAAGGAAGAAGTGGGATAGCTTGAGATTCGGGGATGCAATGTGTTTTCATTTCGTGCGAGATGGCTGATTTAACAAGATAGGAGAAGGACGTATGGTAGCTATTGCATACACGAACTGATTGAAGAGGACTTCCGACTTCACTGTGTAGGGTTCTCAAAGGTAGGACTGTGTGTTCTCATATATTAGAGTTGCAGCGTGTTTAGGCAATATGTAGGTATGTTTATATAGGGTGAGTTTTATTTTATATGGTTAATTCTACCACTGTTTAATATCTGCACTGTCATACACAAACTCCAAACACAACGAAAATGGACACACCATTACGTCTTGTCGTTCCGGTCCTAACGAAATTAATTTCCTTGAAAACCGACTCCATTTGCACAACAGTGTTATTTAAATTCCAATATAATTATCGGTTCACCTTTAAATTGCTCGCAAAGATAAAACAACTTCGCTTGGCTCCAAACTGGAAATCTATCAATAAATAGTTATACGTATTCCAATAAAATTCATTTTGTCAAAAATGGAGGTCGTTTGAAAATAAAACTATTTTTAAGGCCTATATAATATCGACAAAATATAATTAAATCCAGAACAATTTAAATAATAATAACTTATTATTATCGTATCTCTAATTGAAATGTTATACGGCTTCAAAATAAATCGATATTGATTTTAAACTCAATATTATATAATTTCATGTTAGACGATATTCAAATAATATAAAAACCCTTTATAATTTATTAAATAAACTTTATCGTCTAATAACGAATTCCATAGCGACTATTTGAGAATTTGAATTATATATAACTCAAAATATACAGGCTGAAATCTCAACTTTTCTCTTTCATTAGAAAATTATAATCAAATAGATTTGGATGGTTCTTGTTTCAATTATGATATAAAATGGATTCTGTACATTCAATTGAAGTTCAAATAGTAAATTACGAACTACCGCGACGCGTTGAGTTCATTTTATAATTATATAAAAATTATACGTTCAGACGTCGTTATATAAACGAATTATATATTATAAATCCATTTATAATACCAAAATAATTTTCAAAACAATAAATTAAATTAAATATCTGACCCCCAAAAATATGGGACGTTACGCTACAAGTTCCCTACAGATTTGTAAAATCACTATGGTTTGAAAATATACCCAAATTACTATATATATTAGAAATTAAAATTGAATTTATTAGGATACAGGTTGATATAGTAAATACCTGTAAATTGAGTATTAAACGGATTGAAATGATATATACCTGTATCACTTGGACTAGGTAGAAAATTATATATTGACAGCGTTATCTTATTTTAAAAGTATTTCTCTAATTTTTAAAATTGTTTTAATCTGATGAAAATAATTTAGAAGTCTAAATTTAGAACTTTATTTAAACTTATATTTAGATAATTTAATAAAGTTTTAAATTTAGATTTTAAAATAAAATTATATGTTATAAAATTTTAATATACAAGTTTATATATTTTAAATATAAATTTAAGATTTTAGTTTACAATAATATTTTAATTTATAATTTAAATTATTTCATAAGTAAATAGATAAGTCTTTCAATATTGTTTAATTGTTATTTAAAATTATATATGCAAATATAAATTCTATAAAATATAAATATATAAAGGTTTTAATGAGAAGTTGGAATATGAATAACTTTATTTGTTAAATGACATAATTGAAATGAACTTGTAACGTCCCGCCTTTTTGATGGTTTCAGATTGATAACTATACCAACTTAAAACGTCCAAATCGACGAAGCGTATTTAGCTTATAGAGTTTAAAAACATAATTAGCATAGAAAATACAGAATAGGTAAAAGCCGCAGTATTGAACAGCAAAATATCACTTATATATATATAACCAGTATTTTGAATACAGGAAATTTTTCTATACACAGCGGAATTTCAAAATAGTTTGAATACAAAAATATTTACTAGTTTTAAATCTTCAGAGTGCACCGTCTTTGGAATCCCCAGCTTCGCCAATCTTCGAATCTTAAGTTGTAATCTTTAAATCTGTACTGCTCGGGTCTGACCCGAGCGTTCCATGCAAAAACATAAAAACACTCGGGTGAGGATTAATCATAGTTCAAGTAAATTGATTTCAATATAAACTGAAAAAAAATTGTTAATTCATGATTCACTAAATTTTGAGTACATCGAACTCATGAAAAGCTGCCAGAATATATCGTAGCAACTTGGGACACACAAATCAGGTCAGCATATGGATGTTAATATATATATATATATATATATATATATATATATATATATATATATATATATATACACACACACACACACACACATATGTCGATGACATATATGTAAAGCTATCATCGGTATATTAATTCCATGAGTCACGACTGAATACGTGTATAACAAAATGGGACAGGTTACTTCATGGATCAATTATAATATATGAGGAAATAGGGAAAAATGGTAGCCAAATTTCTTGTATACAACTTACTGTAGGTAATGAGAAGCTGGGTTCCACTATCAGTTGCTTTAACATATCATTTTGGTATTACTGTAACATGCGTGGTAACACAGGAAAGCTAACAGTACATAAATGAACATAACAAGGCCAGCAAACCCATGACATTGGAACAGTAAGTGCATACTCAGCACTAATTATATTAGTTTGATTTTTGAAAATAATGAGGTATATGTTTCAGATTTATACACAAGGAAAATACGAGTGTTCCCTACCCCATAAACTAAAGTATGGTGGATATATTAGATGTATATTTCAGTTTTTCTCAAATAGGCCTGAATAGCAGACCAATGCATCGAGTACCCATGTATATGTACATGTAGTTACTATTTTAAATAAAATGCCAATATCATGCATTTCGAAATGCCATATGACAGAAGGGTATGGGTTAACATATCAAATTTTTTATGACATAGTGATATATATTATTGAAATAAATGATTAGCATTTAACACAATAAGCTTCCAGTTTTCTTAAAAGTCAGTGGACCTATGCAGGTAAAGGTTTAATTCTCCAAACACTTAATAACAATATGGCCAGATTTCAATACAAGCAGCATGCATGAACTAACACTGCAAATGTGAGCACATGACAGTTTGAACCTTCTAGGATATTAAACAGGTAAAGATATTTTTGTTGGCAAGACTACTCAAATGCTTATTGTCAAAATAGTTGTCAAACTAATAAGGGCTTACTGTCAAGTATGGTAGACAAATTAGCAGTTGCCTACTGTTGAGCTCAACACAGTAAAATAGTTGGGTAAGGCAATATGCAGTTCAGCATTCAAATAATTACTACTTCATTCCCAATATCGAAATAATTATTAGCATGGGTTCAGTGTGCCAGACAGGAAAAGATCAATTCATATGATTTCAAGGCACATAACACGATTGCAGTAGTGTAAATATATTCGGCTAAAGCATATAAACCCAACTCCAAAAAGTAATTTCTAATTTATTGATGGCTTAGGCCTCTAATCCATTTATTTATAAATTCATATGCTTCAAGGAGATGTCACCTTAAACCTGTCACATAATAATGATTGCATAATCATATTAACCCATGATAACAGTTGTGTGCTCGTTGCACCTTAAAAAAAATAGAAATTACAGAAGTATTTGTTCAAAATATTTCAAACTGATTCAAAGACAACAGTTTAATTACATGAATCCTAAAAAGCTATTTAGGATTCAGGCAGCCGCAATACCCTATTAATGAGTACATCTAATAACATGTTTCAAATTTACCGCTATTCATATTCAACCCAACTAGTGTAAACATGGAATGATTTAACATTCGCAATGAGGGGTACAGGTGCAGCATATATCTAGTTTAAAAAAAAAGAGTGTGTATGCATCTCTTTTCAGTTCTGTAAATATAATGGTCACCAAAAAAATATTCAGAGCAAAGCTTAATTTTTTTTTACTAGATTGGGTAATGATTTAACAAACAAACAAAGCATACATTTGGTTTCTTACTAAACTGGATGATGATTTAACAAAACAAAACAAAGCATACATTGTTACGGAACCAGATTAAACTACTGCGTCAGTGGGTATATAAGTAAACCCACCACTTAAAAATTTACCAACATAAGGATTAGGCTAGCAAAACAAAGAAAACGAAAATAGTCAAGTTCAGTATTTGATTTATTTTCAGAAAAACCACAGTATTGCTTAGATAAGAAAACCATTTTATCCGTTTCCAAAAAAAAATTTACCGCGTTATGACAACGATTTTCTTTTTATCTATATCATTCCAGAAATGGAAGGAACATTACGCAAATTCTGAAATCAAATGGGGGGTTTTCGCAATTCAAATCAAGGCAACCATCATGCGCAAATTAGCCAAACCATTCCATTTCTCACTGAATGTTCAATGTTTCAGTCATAGTATAACAATGTTTTCCTCAAATTTTGGAAGCAAGGTGATTACTAAATAATACGTACAACAATTGGCTAAGGACTGTCGAAGCAACGATTTAATATCAAACCCATTAACCATGTAATACTCTAAGTTAACTGAAATTAATTTACTTGAAATAAACATTAATCGTGAGTAAAATACTCATTATTTTATTAAATTCAATTGAAATCAAATTACATGAAAACAAAATTAATCGTGAGTGAGATAACTCACCGGTAACCACAAAGAACAAAAGAAGCGGCTGCGATCTGCGAACTTCGACATTGGTGGCTTCGATTGATTTGTTGTTGTGGTTTGCTAATTCAGGTTTTCCCCCTTTTTACCCTGAAATCGATTACCAGGATATGCTGATGCTTGGAGGTGGGGCTTCGAAATTGGTGGTAAGGGCAGGAGCGGTTTTCTTCTGCCATTAAAATGAAAGAGGGGTTTTCGATTTAGAGTTTTTCTTTGATTGAAGGGAGGACGGATGTCGGTGGCGAACACATTTTGAGAGAGGAACGATTTAGGCAAAGGGTTTCTACTACTAAGATTGAAAGAGAGAAATGATTATTATTATTATTTTTTTTCTCAAGAAATGGAGAAAACCCTCGAAATTTATAGAGGGGAAACCGTGGGAATGAAGAAATCGGTAGTGTGGTGGCCAAGGAATCTAAGAGAAGGAACCTGGCTAATAATTTATTTTGCAGTTCTTTTTATTTCCACCGTCATTTATGTTAACGTTTTATTTTTGTACTGTCACAAACGAACTCCAATCGCAACGAAATTTGACGTGCTGAACTAATCAAAATTATTTGGTAGTAACCCAATTTGTATATGACGTTATTTAAATTTTGAATCATTTATCGGTTCACCGATTTTATTTTGTTTGTTCATTAACAACTCCGTTTCATTCCAAGTTTGAAACGTTAAATTTAAAATTTCTTTATATACACAAAGACACACATGTCCAAGCCAGTTTTCCATAGATTATAACAAATAAAATCCCCAAATTTATTTAACGTTAATACGTTTATTTTCAAATTCAATCATTTATATTTTTCAATCAAATTTCAATTCTGATTCGAATATCTAACAAAATTCAATTCAAATATTCAACAATAAATATTTGATTCTCACTCAACCATTCTAAATCGAACTCATATACGAAACCATATATTCAAATTTAAATTTCTAATCCAAGTCTCAATAAATAGTTAAATTTTTAATTAATCACATATTCTGGTGGTCGAAATTTTTGGGACGTTACAGAAATTTATCAAGTAAGATCAACTAATTTTAAGATGTAAAGTTAAATTAATGAATGGGTTTATTAATTTGTTATGATTTCAAAACTTAATAGATGGACTAGATAATAACTTATCAAGTAGATGTTTTGAATATAAATGTCACTGAAGTTGAAATATTATAATTGATTAAAGTGGAAGTTATATTTATTGATACGAACCTTATAAGATGTGATTTAAAGGTAATGTGACTCTTAAGAATAAAATTGGATAATTCAATTTGAACATTATTTTGTAATAAACTGAACTTAAGAATATCTTAATTAAAGTTTTGAATTGGTTGAATTGAAATTTTGAAAATATAAATTGAAACAAGTTGAAATTTGGAAATGCGGATGTGTGACTTGGAATGGACTATTTTGAATTATTTGGAATTTGCATTATCTTATAATAAACTAATTTAAATTATACTACTTAAAGTTAACTATTATTTTATAACTATTTTAATGTAACTATTTTTAACTTAATTAATATACATTCAATAACTATTTTAATCACACCATTTTCTTTAAATTAACTAGTAACTATTACATATTTTATATTTATTTTTAAATAAAACCATTTTATATAAATATATAATTATTTTAGTGAAAATAAGCCTCAGGTCCCTAAAACTTATCAAAATACACGCCACGTCCCTGTTATGTTTTGTCTTCAAACCCGGTCGCTGTTTTTACCTTCCGCCTCCTGCTTGAAAATGTTACGCCTCCTTCACTTTGTGCCAAAAAAAATGCGGTACTAAATAAAAAAAATTCTAAAATTTGGAAATAATTCTAGAAGTCCACGCCAATTAAAAAAAAGTTGCATACATGTATGCAACTATTGTCAATAGTTGCACACATGTATGCAACTATTGCATAAAGGAAATTCAACAAACATTTTTTCTACAGATATGTTGCAAACATGTGTGCATGTATTCTATTTTATTTGCACACTTGAATGCAAATATAAGTGAACTGCGTTGCGCGGTTACGAATTATTGTATACTTTTATGCAAGAATTATGCAATACATGCACAGATATATGCAAGTAAATCAACGCAGATGCAAAAATTAGAATACATGCACATATATATGCAATAAAATTCAAATATGTGCATAATATTATGCATTTAACTGCACTTTTCGCTGTTTTCTGTTGTTTTTTTGTTTCTGGCATGGTTTTTGATGTTTTTTGGCTGAATTTTTTGTTGAGTGCTTAATTTATTTTAATATTAATTTTCATATTTTTTATTTATTTTTTGGTCTACTTTTGAAAAATACGGACCTAATTTATAATAAGTTTATGACCGGATGTGGGCTTAATTTTAAAACTTAATATGGACCTGTGCCAAACAGACCCATTATTTTAATTATAACTATTTTATATTATATTTACAGTTTTAAATAAAAGTTGTTTCCAGTCCAAGCAATTGAATCCAAAGTGTTAATATAATGATTTTTCTGGAAATAATGACAATTGAGATATGGAAATGTGAAATCAAAATGTAATTTTGTAAATAAAACATTTTGTAAATACAAAATATGAATCTTGAACTTAATCAAATAATGAATTGATTTAAAATATGATTTATGACATTGAAATATTAACACGTAATTATTTGAATATAAAACATCTTGGAATGCTTGTCGAACTACTGAAGACAGTGTTATTTGGCATAAAGTGGTGTAGTTTAAGGTATTACCCCCAAAAATTGCTCATACAGTACACAAAGCAATGTTACGTCATCTTCCTACAAAGGATAGATTACACAAATGGGGAATAATTCCTTTGAATCTATGTCTTTTGTGTGAAACTCATGAAGAGAATCATCAGCATCTTTTCTTTCAGTGCAACTATTCAAAAGGA
Organism: Allium sativum; assembly: GCA_030737875.1. Lineage (NCBI taxonomy): Eukaryota > Viridiplantae > Streptophyta > Magnoliopsida > Asparagales > Amaryllidaceae > Allium > Allium sativum. The sequence continues at coordinate 588,183,470 of CM060916.1, forward strand.
ATTCTTGACAGCATCCAATCAAAACTCAAACTTGACAACCAAAATACTCAAAGCGTTGATTTGCAGTAAGTAATCACTTACCTGGCCATGAATTGCATGGATGTAGACGCAAAAATTAAAGTACACAGCATTGGCATAGCTACTACATGTTGGTGGATATGGAAGGAGAGAGAAAACCATGTTTTCAACAACAAAAAGAGGACAATCAGTGAGCTCAGTAAGCTAATCGACGTCGAATCAACTTAATTTTGCAAACTTGAGGAAGAAAACTCACTAGAGTATGGGTAGGATCATTGTCTTGTACTGGAGGAAGGGATCGTGTGGATTCGTTGGTATCATTGCTAGCATCTGAAAACCAGCGGCCGCCATAAAGTCTTCGTTGAAGAAGAAGGCTCCGTTCTCTATATTTGTGAAGATGAAGAGACCGATTGTTGTGGGAGAACGTGTGAGTGGAATTTGTATATAATTATTTATATGTTGTGTTAGACCAAAAAATGGCACTAACACCCAATTGACTAGGATTTGTGAAGAATAATGATCTAAAACACAGAAAATCAAGTAAAGACGCGAGATTTATAGTGTTTCGGCATTAACAAGCCTACATCCACTTCATAGTTTCTCAATTCATTCAGAAATTACAATTACAAGAAATATAGACATTCAATCACTCGAATACAATGAATAATTCTCTCTGAATTCATTGATTTTGTTGAAGAAGAAGATAGTTGGTCGTGAGTAGACATGGCCGAAATGTCTACAGCTTTTCCTCGGCCCAAAAAAGTCCCTCGAATGGCTGCGAATTCATGTATATATAGGCAGAAATTCGGTTAGGGAATAGTGGCCACGTGGAGGCTGGAGAGGGGATCTCGAAACTTAGTGGAAGTAGTGGAAAACGTGGGGAAGTTTCTTCCATTTCGAGGGTTGACACGTCGAACCGGGTCCATGATAGTAGCCACGAGAGTAGGTCTTCTTTGAAGGACAGTTGCGTGCTTCAGGCGAGCAGATCGGGTCAGCTATTTACGATCCGAACTGATGCTCATTTTTCTAAATCTCCTTGTTGTGTACTCTCCAATCCGATCCGACTTGGGCTATCCAATCCGATCCGGAGAGGGGGATCCGATCCGATCCAATCCAAAAGGAGGTATCTGATCCGGAAGGAGGATCTGGTTCGGTGACATCTGCACGTATAATTCAAGTTTTCCAACCTTCTATCACTCCATCCAAGTGATCTCCAATCAGCGTAAGTTCATACTCAAGTCCTTGGCTTTGGGTAGCCTGTTCAAAAAGCAGGCTAACATTTTGCCCCCCAAAGTACATCTTATCGCAGATGAGATGTGCTTTGAATAAGTCGAGCTGAATCTTTTTGGAACGCCATTCACCCTTGAAGAGGCTTTATCATATTTTTGTGTACTATTGAGTAGTTCCGTTATATGGATTTTTTTCCTGTATAAATGGCTTATCATATATCGTACTACTTCCATTGATGTTTACCAGGCCAAATTCCATGGCTTGACTGGTCAAGATGATTAAGTAATCGTCTAGACCTCGTCGAATCAAGAGGTTGAATTCCTTCATCATAAGTCATGTAGGATCGTTGGCTCCCGTATGAGATTGTATACGCACAAGTTAGTGCCAAACGACACTGTCTTCTTACACAATTCAAGTACATGGTCGAGTCTAGTGTTCTTTTATGGTCGAGTCAATGTATGGAGTTGTCATCCAAATCATAGAGTAGTATCAGAATCTTCGGGCCTTGAGCTAGCATCTGGCTTATTGTGATATAGTGCTTCATAATTGGCATATGGATCTATCATTTGTGCTTGGATTTGGACTATCTCGATATCAGGATATTAATCTAGGGCTCTCCGATTACATCGAATCATAACAATAATGCATCTGAAAGCCGTGACACTCCGGATCGTTTTGTAATCCCGTGATCATATATGATTCAGCACAAGATGTTGAAAATATGCAAGTCAGTGGTTGGTAGGATCATCACGATCATACGGTATCAGAGGAGTTTATCACACTCTCCATTCGATGCAGTTATGGATCAAGTCTTTGGATTCATGATTGATCTGTTAGTTGGCTCACTTGGATGATCGAGATGAATCACATCGTACTCTAAAGATATAATGTATACGTTTTGAATCGTGCATTGAGTCAGGATCATGTTCAAAGTCAATTTGTCGGTTGAAGGTGATGCTCCCAGCGTCAGTTGAGGACGAGCGAAGTCAGTGCTTATGCCCCCAGCATCGGTGGGGGTTGGACCAGGTCAATCAGACATCTAGTCTCCTAGCTATTTTACTTTTCATTATCGCACTGGGTTAGAGCTGTATGTTAGCAATCATAGTCGACCCAAGTCATTCTATACTCTTTCTCAAGTCAGCAAGAGTTGAAGTTGTATGCATGAATGGTTGAATCACGTTCGCTTTGGTGTCATCTCGTCTCTTTTGTAAGAAAGTGAGGATTGCCTTATCGGGTGTCATCGAATTCAGATACTCTCCTCGCATCAGCCATAAAGTTGAGTAAGCTCGTCAATCTTGCAAGCGAGCGAACGTTGTTAGTGAATTATTCGAGCTCCTTCGTTCATGCTTTGGCATAATCCGAAGTAGCCATCAGAGTCTTCTTGAGTCTATCTCTCATGCTCGGTTCCATTGAGCTTTACAATCAAGATAGCGGGCTCAACTAATGAAATTGTTCCTTTCTGGAATTTTACTTCCTATCAGTCTTTTTCGGGGCTTTCCTCTTGATCGTTGACTTAAGTCATGTGACACGTCATTAAACAGTTCACTCTCAAGGCCTCCTTTCGGTCGTCGCCTTGAGTCGCATGAGAAGTTTAGCATTGGGCATCAGCGTCAGCCTTCTAAACATGGCGCTTTGTTTGTTTTCCACTGGACTGTTGCAGTTGTTGCGAGTGCGGCCCTCGCATTCTTGTCCTGTTATCTTGTACAAGCCTGCACTATGTAAACAAAGTGAATCTCTAAGTAATAGGTAATAAAGCACGTCACAATCAAGTAAGGGTTCCAATTCAGAACCCCTGCAATCAAATAATATCTAGCAAATCATATAGAATTTATCTGGGGGGCGATGTGTGTGTGGCCCCAATCAAACTTGAATAAAGTGCCTAGTCAGGGCTTGTTCGACATTGTGTTTCCCCCAATCTTTCCATGGGGGTGTCGGCTCAGCTTTCAATCTTATCCCCATTCCTTCAATGGGGGTATGAGCCTGTTGTCTTCCGTGCTTAATCTTAGCACCTTTATACTCTCCTGACGTATGCCCAGGATAGAGTTCGAACTCAGCTTTCAGTCTACTCCCTGATCCTTCAGTAGGGTAGGAGTTCTTGTAGCGCCAGTCCCTAGCGCCTTTATACTCTCCCGTCGAATGCCAAGGGTAGAGTGTGGTCAAGGCGGTCTTTAGTCGTGGTGCACCTTCACGCCCTGTGGACGTCGTCTTCCCGTCCTTTATACACTTCCTCAAGTCATGGGGTTAGAGTTATTTAGGCGAACAGGCGTATCATTCGCCCCGGCGGTCCTTCTACACTCTATTTCCAAGAGCGGGAGTCCACCGTGTCAAGTGTCGTTCTCAAACTCGGTTTTAGTCCTTACTCCGCACTTCACTCTGGCGTATGGAGTTTTTTCGGGAAAGCGGTCGGATCACACTCGCCGAGGCGCTACCTCATAATCCCTAATTCATGGGTAGAGGTGGCCATTTTCAATAATCAAGTCTCTCTCGTCCCGTCGACTTGTGGGATGGAGTTCGGTTGGACACTGCAATTTCGTCCTTCAAATGTTCTCTCAAATCATGAAAGCCAGAGCCATGGATCGAGTGGTCTTTAATCATGGCGCACCCATCACATTCATCCTAGATGGGTACTTCTATTCAATCTCTGAGGGTAAGAGTTAGCCTGGCAAACAGTCAGAAAATGTTTGCAGAAGCTTTTGCGTTCCTCCGATCAATCTATGGGAGGAGTGATTGGCACCGACCTTCGGGTACCTGCATCATTCATATCGTATGAATTAGTCATGTCAATAATTCAGGAAGCATGTAAGAGTAAATTGCATGATTAAAAAGTAAGCATATCAAGGGCAATGCTGCCTCCTTTATTTGGATTCATGTAATCTGATGGCGTCAGAAATAGGACTGAGCCATGTAGACGGTCGAATTGCATCTATCTGAAATCGAATTCCAACTTTAAAATGCAAAAGTCAATGCATGATTATCTTTAGTTCTTCCATGTATGATTCTAGGAATGGATGTCATCTCAGATCCACCTTCAGCTATACAACCTCTTTTAGGCGGAGAGTGTGACCTTTTAAACGAGCGGTTCAGTCAAGCTTGTCATGATATTGCTCCATAACTCTATATGCGGGTGTTAGAAGTCTGATCGGTATCAAATCCTAGGTACTGTTAAAGGAATGAATATGATTCTGTGTGAAAATGGCCTTGCATGCTATCTGCATGTCCATTTTACCTCGCCCAATCTCTGCCAGGGATGTCTTGATTGTGGTCTTAGAGTGACAAAGACAACTAGGAAAATACTGTAAGCGAATAACAAGGTCATGTCTCCTTTAAATTGCCTTTTTGCCCCCAATTCTAAGGGCAAGGGTTGAATGTTAGGGAGTCATGCAAGCCTATCATGTACCAGCTTTGAATTAGATGATGTAATGATGAGCAATCGACGTTCGAATCTCCGGTTGCACCCAATGTCTGGGACACGAGTTACTTGACTAATCCTCGATGAAGGGAGTGAAATTGTAAATCTTCACTTTCTAACTCCAAAACATCGTTTGTCAAAAGTTTCATTCGCGTTCATCTCCCATCTAGCGGAAGGCTGATTAGTGATTTTGTCCAATCATTCAGGGCGGTGAATTCAGCAACAAGTCTCGTTGGTGTCTGTCTTAGGACAACCTTCCAAGGGAAATAAGCATTGTCGCCTTGCATGTCATATCTTGTGGCATAAAGAGCGATGGCATGCCTTTCACTTCTCCTTGCTAAATGCATTCCGTACGGCAGGAAGTTCATCATGGAGTTGTCTATGACTCTCTTCTGAGTTGTCGGAACTGTCTAACTTGGCCGGATTATTGACCTTTTGATTTTCTGTTCGTAGGATGTAAGATATGCTGTAACTTTCTAATCCATCCAATAGCTCCTCTACCTGTTCTAGGAAAGCTACGAGTTATAGTCCCTTCATCTGGAATTTCCTTCGAATCAATACATGTCCAACATTGGGTCATCGATCATTCATTGCACCGTCGGTATACAGTAATGGGTGCTTGTATTCATTTTTCGTTTTGAAGGTCCATCTTCTTCATCTAACACATCCTCTTTGGGAATGGTAAATTTAGCGATGAATTCGACTAATGTTTGGGAATTTAGCAGTAGACACTAGGGTGAAATGTAAGCTCTGAATTCTGCTGGAGCTGGTTGGTCTAGACCTTAATCAGATAAACTTGAGTATGATAGCACAACTTGCGAGACTTTAAGTAATATTCATGTGTCATGTCACAACTGAAATAAGAAGTAGAGAGCTAATGGTTGATTCATATTTTCTTTAATCTCGAGCTCTCATCATTTGACCAAGGTCGTATGGTGGCTGGTGAGCAGTCAAGTTGCCATAATCCAGGAAAGGATCCATAGGTCCAATCGTGGCGTGTGGTGGTTCAACTAGTACCTAACTATGGGTACCAAAGTATGTTGACTTAAACCTTATTCGATGGAAATCAGTCTTCCTCGATGCAGTTGACAGCAAACAGCAATTGCAAAGGTTCGCCAAGTTCTTCGGAAGGCTAACCGCAGGACATATTTCATTCATCACATCATACAATTGAAGTGTAGCTTTGGGACATTAAGATCCTTAGCGGCTTTCTGGTATCCCCTTATTGACAATCATGGTCACTAAGATCATAAGAATTATCTTCGGAGTAGTGCTCGGACCGTTCCATATAACCATCATCCGATGCCTCACCGATTGGACAAGTTCAAGTCGCATAAATAAGATGGTCACTACTCGTTAGCGAGCAACATCGGTTGCATTGGTGACATATATACACCATCAGAACTAAAGAAGAGAAAGCTGCTATGAGACAATCATTGTCTTGTATGCTGTCCTTAATAACAAGCCGAATCTGATCAATAGCTCATCAAATTGGCTTACTGATGTAAATAAGTGTCATGGCTCTGGGAAGAATCCCAGTTGTTGCCAATCTTGCTGTGATATTCTCAAACTATCCGTCTAATCTTCATTGACAAGCTTTGATAACTGCTGTTAGCTAAATGTACGCCGAGCCGAAGGCGAGGCGTGCTCCAAGGCGAGGCCGTCAGCGGGTCTGGGCGCAGCGCCGGTGGGGGTCTGGGGCCCCACAGTCCCGGCAGTGGAAGATGGAGCCTTTCCTGAAATGATCTGAAAAATGTATTTTTTTTCCCCAAAAACAGCCGTACCGGGTCGGAACGGAATTTGCCTTCAAGTTGCGCTTCGGAGATGTCATCGGATCGGGTCGGGGGAACATAAATAGCTGGTGGTCGGTTCGGATCTGCCCTCCGGTTCGGTTCGGATCTCCCCTTCGGTTCGGGTCGGAGGTTCTTGTTCGGGTCGGATAGGCCCCGATCCGACCCTCAGGTATATTGGCCTACACTTTGTCTACATCCGATCTGAGGGCTTAATCTGCATCCGACCTGGTCATTTCATCTGCATCCGATCCGGAGCTCATTTGAACTGTAACACATCTGATCCGATCCAGAAGCTTTACAGGACACTGTTTCCAATCTCTAGCGATTTCTGCTATATGGCACGGAGGTAACTTCACATCTGGTGATCTCCAACATTTGCAAAATCAATAGAATTTATAGGATTTCCTCATCGGACTTGGCGATCCAATAAGTAGATTGGAGAATCCTTAAACGCTGAGAATCTTCATTTCTCAGTGAAAGCACCAAAATGTTAGACCAAAAAATGGCACTAACATCCAATTGACTAGGATTTGTGAAGAATAATGATCTAAAACACAGTAAATCAAGTAAAGACACGAGATTTATAGTGGTTCGGCATTAACAAGCCTACATCCACTTCATAGTTTCTCAATTCATTCAGAAATTACAATTACAAGAAATGTAGACATTCAATCACTCGAATACAATGAATAATTCTCTCCGAATTCATTGATTTTGTTGAAGAAGAAGATGGATGGTCATGAGTAGCCATGGCCGAAATGTCTACAGCTTTTCCTCGCCCCAAAAAAATCCCTTGAATGGCTGCGAATTCATGTATATATAGGCAGAAATTCGGTTAGGGAATAGTGGCCACGTGGAGGCTGGAGAGGGGATCTCGAAACTTAGTGGAAGTAGTGGAAAACGTGGGGAAGTTGCTTCCATTTCGAGGGTTGACACATCGAACCGGGTCCATGATAGTAGGCACGAGAGTAGGTCTTCTTTGAAGGACAGTTGCGTGCTTCAGGCGAGCGGATCAGGTCAGCTATTTACGATCCGAACCGATGCTCATTTTGCTAAATCTCCTTGTTGTGTACTCTCCAATCCGATCCGACTTGGTCTATCCAATCCGATCTGATCCGGAGAGGGGGATCCGATCTGATCCAATCTAAAAGGAGGGATCCGATCCGGAAGGAGGATCCGGTCCGGTGACATCTGCACGTATAATTCAAGTTTTCCAACCTTCTATCACTCCATCCAAGTGATCTCCAATCAGCGTAAGTTCATACTCAAGTCCTTGGATTTGGGTAGCCTGTTCAAAAAGCAGGCTAACATGTTGTAAATACTTTGAGCTATTGAACGTTGCAGCTTCATGTTTTTGGGCTGTTAAAGCCTGTTAATAAATTATACCCATTTTAAACAAAAAAAAGTCGACCGACTTTTAAAGTTGTTCGTAACACTTTTATTATAACAAATAATAAATACAAGATTACATGAGCTAGATAGTTTATCTAACTACTATGGTTTTTAAGGTGGACCGTTCACCGCTATCGGAGTTTAAAGTTTTTCGTCCACTGACTGTGCTCCATGCAGGGAGACACATATTCTACTACATACTACCAAAGTAGAGGAATTTCATAATCTATTACAAGCTTACAAAAAAAACAAGTACATCAAGGTTAATACACTGGTACATAGTTGATAGACATGCGTCATGATGGACAGTGTAAGCAAAAGTGACAAGGAGAGGAACAAGACAGAAGCTTTTCTTACTTTCTGACATGGAGTACATACTACTACATACAACACACATGTCGCATACCGCATCTAGATTTCAGTACATTCACAATTGTAGCCAAGGACACTAGATCTATGACAAAAAAATCTTCATCCAAACTCCGGTAGTTGCGAGCCTAAGCTTCACCTAGCGCCACAAGAGGATACAGAGAGCAGTAAATTTTCTTTAGACTGATTACCAAGGGATAACATAGTCATTGACATGGCAGTGACCAGGAAGAAACCAAGCCATCACAAGTTAGCACCTGCCAGAAAACCACCTGCTAATTTAGACTACCTGCCAAACTAGGCAGAATCGAGTGCCGAAGCATCACCTTGTAGCCGAGTCAGTCAAAACTCAAATAAAACACGATTTCTTACAATGTCTCAAGAACAAAAATCCAACTCCAAAACTTCACAAAGAGTCCAATCACAATCTCCACAAATAGGAAACAAACCCCATAGGCCAAACAACAACCAACACTTCAGTAACCCACAAGACGACATCCAAAACCAACATTGTATAACAGTCCATACCTTGCACCATCACGACCAGAATTGGAGAAATGCGAAGTAAGGCCATAGCTAGTAGTTGCAGTTAATCTTGGAAGCTCCACATAGGTAACAAAAACTTCTCCACCTATGCAAGCTAAAACCCAACCATAAAGGTCATGACTAACTTATGAAATGCTGCAGTGATCATACCTCTGCCAGAGCCATCCCAACTTCCTGACAAGGTCATATTTAGGTCGGACAATTAACACTTGGCAATGCATAGAACAGACTCGTCAAGATTCCTTGCGAAGCACATTGCAGGAATCGTATGGTTGACAGAGGCAAAAGCACATTGTAGAGTCACGAAAGAAATTGACGAATTGAATGGAAAAGCTATTGCGTATAAAAAAAAGAAAGGGAGGGTGGTGAGATTTAGTGGTTTATTAGTGTTTGTAGAGCAGATTGGGAAGAAAATTAAAATTTGGAGTTGTTAGGTTTAGACCCAAACCATAAAAATAGGGGTGCTGAGCAAATGCAACAATGACAAAAGCATGAGATAGGGAAAGATAGAGTGACGAGAGGAGAGGGAAGGATTTGAGCGAGAAGGAGGAGAGGTTGAAAGTTGCAATGAAGTATGAAATTAGGAAATCTCACGTCGCTATTAACTGCTTTACTCAGCCCCGAACCCTTTTTTTAATATAAATCCATATTTTTGTTATTTGAATTACGATATTTAAAATATGATTTCAAATATAAATGACCATATTGTGAAATAAGCGTTTGGTTGTTAAAGAGACCAGAGTCGATATTAACCTACTCTTAGTCAATACCGATACTACTTTAACTACTATACACGTGGTGGATGAAGTAGGTTGGTTTGTTGAACGCTACTGGACTGAAGTAAGAGAACAATGATGGATATCCCTGACCTTCAGGTCATAATTAAAATGACTAAAACATGAGTTATACTGTGATTAATAAAGGTAGCACCTCTTATCATACACACTTCTTTGACACTATATCGATTACTTTGTGATTTAAGGCCTTTGATTATGGAAGTGTTATTCGAGATGGGAGGGTGTTGCAACTATGCATTACCACCTATTCATGCGTGCAATTGGTAGAATCTTACCTTAGGTATTGCCTCGTGTGTCTTATCATATTATCCTAATCGATTCCCCTATGAATTTCATTTAATGTTGTCTTATAGCAACACATCCCTATCCACCGATCGTTTAACAGATGTTTTATATGCAATGTTTGAGACAATGTTTATAGACGGTGTAAGGATAATAATAGTAATCACGCTTACACTATTTTCAATATTATACTTAAACAAAGACACTATTATAATAGCATATCATATAATATCTAGTTTAACGAATCATTAAAGAATGAGGTCCCAAACATTCTTTAAGTTACTTATGCATTTTGTTTGAGCATTTCAGTTGAGTTGATTTAATATTGATAATGTTAATCCTAACTTGAGTGTTTTCTTTTTTGACTTGATGCTCGAGTCAGACTAAGGAGTTCATCTTTGATGATTCATCTTTTGAAAGCTAGATATCTATTGCAGATTCAACTTGTTAGCTATCTGCTATCTCTATCTTGGTAATTCAGTTATTCCATTTCAATCATTTATTTATATACTAGGCATTTATGTATCTTAGATTTTTAATGTATTAATTTATCATTATGATATTATGTGTTTTGATCTTATGATTTTATAATTAGTAGCTTCATGAAAAACTAAGTTTTTTATTCCGTTTCGAGTTATTCTAATATTTTGTATCTATGATATGTCTGTGTTCTGTGATTTGATTTTATTAAACCCCATAGTTAAAACAATCTGTTGTTTCAAATGATTTGAGTTAGTTTCATATCCGACTTGAATGATACAAAAAGGCAGGTTGTTAAATGTGGCATCAGAGATTTGTTTTAATTAAAAACCATAGCTTATGGGGTTTAAAAATAATTAGAGATAGGGTAGCGATACCATAGAATGAGTGGAATCAGTCGTAGAATCTTTCTTGACAGAGCGTATTTTTTGAAAAGTATAAACAAATTTAAAGATGGTTTTAAAAGGATTTTTGACATAAAATTTGTTTTAAAATTTTAACTTTTTAAGTGTTTCTTTTCTTTGAATTCCTCTCCTTAGTTAGATTTCTCTTTGACTTGGATTTCTAGAATCTAAACCTTGATCCTTGTCCTAAATCTATATCTAGGAATTCTGTGATTGTTAGCTTTCGAAATCCGTAGTATTCTTTAATTTGTGTTGATTAGGGTCTCCATCTTAGTAGATTTCCGTTGGTTAGGTTCTTTTGTTAGTTCAGTTTCTAGCTTGTGTTTTAGACTTATTTTTGAACTAACTGAATCAACAATGGATAGAATTCTAAGTATAGCTTATATTAAAATTAATGTGAAAATGTGAAGGTGTTAATAACTAAGCGTTAATCGGCCTTTGGGCCCGGTTCCTAAAAGCAATCCAGGCCTACATGACTTGGCCCATCGCGTGGTTAAATAGCCCAAGGTGCCGCCAAGATACTCAGGGATCAAGCCCGCGTGAAGTCGCATGAGTGTGATCGTCACGTCTTGTTAAAAATTCTCAACGACGAACAAACACTTCAGGATCAATATTTGGCTTCACCATCAAATTCGTGTTCTGCATAATGCTTTTTTGTGTCATACCTTGCCCACACATTTCGTACCCCTACTCTCCACGTTTTTCATATCCTGACACACCGAGTCCCCAACTCCAGAAAATCATCAAGTCTCCAGATCGGTGCTCCCCAATACGAAAATCTTAATACGAAAGTCAGATTGCGAAGAAGTCAAAGAAAAATATGTGGAAAAGTCATACCCCGCGATATGTACCAATCCCAGGGCACGAAAGTTGGTGGCGGGTCCCACTTCTCACATGCTCCTACATACTCCACTATCTATAAATACCCCTCAACCTGCTTCGAGAAAAGATTTGGCAACTTGCTGATTTGACACTTTGAGAAATAATTCTTGCTCCTCTGACACAATTAAACTTCCTGGAATTTTGGGAAGAAGAAATACACCATCTTTTTAAGGATTTTCGCTCTCGGACAACAAAGGAAATTCGAGAAGAACTTAACTCCGCTTTTGGACACAATAGAGCTTGCTTTTACCATTGCCTTCGTTGTAACTTGTAATCATGGTGTTGACCATTATATTTGAACATGAGTGAATAAAATTAGCAAAACCTTCACAATGGTCATAGGTTCATTTTGAACCGAACCACTATAAATACTGTGTTCGCTATTTCCTGCATACTTTTCCTTACGTGAAACGTTATTTTCGTTAATACAGAAATCTTTAGGTGTTGTGCCAAATTTTTCACATTAACATTCTAGTGCTTTCATTGAGATCTAGACTTCGTCTTTCCTACTGTCTTCATTCGAAACTCGGAAGTGCTACTTAGGTCTTCTTAGACTTACCTCCCAAGTTTGCTCATAATGACGAAGAAAGGAAAGAGCCTTCTTGTCAGACCTTCGATTGTTGAATCAGAAACAACTCCACAACATCAAATTTTAGATGGCCCGACCACTATGGATATAGTGGCTTCCTCCAACCTCGATGCGCCAATCACGCAAGCGCAACTTTTCGAACTGACCAAAAAGTTGGAGGAAACCCGATGATAGCTTAACGATCAGATTGAGCACAATATTAACTTGGCACAAAGGTTGCATCAGAATACCTGGAGGGATATCACACACATGTAAGTAAATAGGGCACCTCCACCCGCTCAGCACCTCTCAGAAACCTATTCCTTCGACACTTAACACGGTAACCGTGATCAAAGGAGGAGAGTTAACGACAACGGTAATTATAATGGCATATCAAATGTTACTATCAGAGAGGGAGACCGTCCCTCCAACCTCTCCTGGTTAGGTCCTAGCATCGATCCTGGAACTAGCACTCAACCCTCAACAAGGCAGCCTCCGTCTACCTTCATTCAGAACTTGGTGCCAAATCAGCTGGTTGCGCGACAGGCCTAAGTTCCGCTTAACCAACCTCAACAAAACCAAATAATTGAGGTTGACGACTTACTTAAGAATGATGCTGATGTTCATCCAAGTAAGCGCTCGAGGCCATGAACTCTAGAGGCATACCACAACCGCTAGAATTCAATGGAGATACAACCTGTGGTTCTCACTGACATGGTCCATATGATCGTGAGAGAAACGCGAGGGCATGCCACTTACGTATGGGAAACCAATACAAGGCGTAGCCCCTTTATTCCATCTAGTCTCAAAATTGAGTAGCCTCGACGCTTCAATATGCCGTAACTCACTGCTTACTAAGGGAATATTGATCCTTGAAACTTCCTCAACCGCTATGAATGGAACATGGATTCGAGACTTGCCACTAATGCGGTCAAGTGCAAATGCTTTCCCATCTTTCGAGAAGGCGTGGCTCTGCTTTGATTCTCTCAAATCCCACCGAGAACCATCGCAACCTTTGACCAACTGGCTACCGAACTGGTGAACCAGTTCCACATGCATGTCACCACGTCGAAGGATACTTTATCTAGCTCCAACATATACCAAGGCTCCAAGAAAACGCTTAAGAGCTACCTCGAACTCTCCAATAACGCCTTGGCTGAGGTTGAAGACCTAAAACCCCGCACTATCCTTGTATAACATGCCAAGGGCATACTACCTGATTCTGAGTTCCGGGATTGGATCGATAAGAAGCAATCAAATTCTCTCAAAGCTTTCTATGAAAAGGAAAACCAGTTCCTTTGCTAGGATGAAGTATGCAGGAACAGGGCCGCTCATGCTGGGCACCACAAAAAACCTCAACAGCCTTACATGCAAGGCAACGTTAAAGGCGAGCAAGTCGGAGGAGGCTCAGACAAGGGAAAAGCTCAGTTCAAGCCCAAGCTAGACAACAACAAGCTAGGGAGTTGCAATAGTCTGATGGAGGACTCCAAGATGCGTGACCGCTTCTGAACTTACCAGGTCTATACTCCACTCAGCGCCGAGTTGGACACTATCTATTTAGAGACTTGCAACACCATGCAGCACAAAAAGCCAACATCTAGAGAATCCACTGACCGAGAGAAGAACCTCGGCAAGTACTACATAATTCATGATATGTTCGGTCATAATATGAATGACTATCGACATCTCAGGGAGGCTATCGAGAAACCCATTCTTGAGAAACGACTCGAGGAATACGTCTAGATACTACTTCGGAAGTAGCTGTGGGCCCTTTAACCGCTGATCCCCTTTAGAAACAAACACACCTGGGTCGTCCAATCCGAGACCCCCTCAGAGTGGTATCGTGATCAATTATTTTCGGTGCGCCTCACACCACAAAAAAATTCTTCCAGTGTATGCAAGCATATGCCGACTCAATTAAGAACGCCGATTAGAAAGCGTGCTCCTCCACCAAGGCCGAATCTTTCTTGGTGAAACTGCAGAAGAATATGAAGGATGACTAGTCTTTCGTGAGAAGTATGCTATAGGAATTAATATTCCCACCATAGATCTGCCCGTCATCTCAACTTACATAGGTCCATCATACGTCAAAAAAGTCCTCGTTGACATAGGGATTTCTATCAACATTATCTTCAAATCGACGTATGATCAAACTAAGCTCAAGTCCGGAGATTTGAGTCCATGCAAAGCTACCATTCATGGATTTAACGGTGCTTCCACCCGATCAGTCAGTCTAGTAGAGTTGCCGGTGCAACAAGGGGATGGAGATCGAAGCCGAGTCTGGATCCTCACCTTCGTCCTTATCGATGTCCCCTCTCGCCATAATGTTTTTGTTGGATGAGCTTTCCTTGTCGAGTTTTGTATGTTCATGGTGCCTTGTTGCTTTCGGATGAAGTTCCCGATAGACGACACAGTCATACTGTAACAGCCCGCATTTTACGTATTAGAAGATCGCAAATATTTTTAGTTTATTCTCTAAGGGTTGGATCATTTTCATCTTTTAATATGTTGCTTATGGGGATGTGAGACATGTCCATAATTTTTACCGATTTTGTTTGTGACCGTTTTGCCCCTATCAGTCTTGTACAGGGCATAACTTTTAACTCAGGTCGAATCAGAGAGTGAGACCTGTGCCATTGGGAAGGAATTGATGATTGCCTTTCCGTAGAGTGGTTACAATATGGATTTGGCTCAGCGATTTGGGAGGAATCGCTGTTTTAAGGTTATTCAGTTGGTTGTTCGGGTTTGGAGAGCCTAATGGGCTGAATAGGGGAGACCCATTAGTGGGTTGGTGGAAATAATAAATAGGGGGTGAGGGGTTTGGAGAATAGGTTACTTCTCCCATTCTCTCATTAGGTGGCCTTGAGCTCCTTCTTCCTCTTACACCTTTCCATCATTAGAAATCGTAGTCCAAGGAGGGAAATCATATATCTACATCAATGGAGGCTAGATCTACATTAGTTGAGGCAAGGAATCATCGGATCAAAGTGTTTGGTGTGAGGTGCTTGCTGTCCTGATTCTTATTTCATCAATTTTAACTTGTTTTGGAGAATCGATGAGTGATTTACATCTCTCACATGGATTCAATAAAGTGTATGAGTGTTTGATCATGTTTTTCATCCATTTCAAGTGTTTTACCATAGAACTATACCATGACAAGTTCATTTTCATATGAATCACCCTATAACCTCATTTAGTAAGTTTAAATCTATGATTCTATGTTATTTTTATGCTATTCCATATGATTATGCAAGGTAGATCCATAGTTTTGTTCATATTTGCATTTAAGGTGATTTTGGTGAGTTTCACATAATTATTGATTAAATTGCCAAATTGGTGATGTTTTTGGTTTCATAACATGTTTGTAGTTGTATCTGGTGAATTGGTTGAGTTAGTTTCGTCGATTGTAATGATTGGTGGAATTTTGGTTGAAATTGGGGTTGCATTGGAGTGGTGCAGGTTATGGATTGCGCGTAAGGAGGTCGGTCGCGCACCATGATGGATTTCTTGGGAAATAAGTCAGAAATGCAGGGTCGGTCATGGATTTGTGATGGATCTGGGATGGATCACGCATGGATGGATCGTGCATAGATGACTCGCACATGCTCCAGATCTGCGATGGATCAGTGACGGAAGGGATCGGTCATTAGATTTGTGACGGATCAGTGATGGATCGCGCATGGATGAATTGCACATGGATGGATCGTGCATATATGGTTCGCGCATGGTCCAAAGCTGCGATGGATCAGTGACGGAATGGATCGGTCGGTGACGGATTTGTGACAGGTCGTTTAGTGACAGAATTGTAAGAGGTCGGTCGATCATAGAGGGTCAGTCAGTAACGGATCTGTGACGGGTTGGTCAATGACGGATTTGTGATTGGTCTGTCGATCATGAAGGGGTCGGTCAGTGTCGGTCAGTGACAGATTTGTGATGGATCGGTCAATCATGAAGGGGTCGGTCAGTGACGGATTTGTGATGGGTCGGTCAACGATGGATTTGTGATGGATCAGTGATGGCTCACGTATGAATGGATCAACTCAGATCTATGATAGATCTGTGACGGAATGGATCAGTGGTAGATCGGTGATGGATTGATGCAGAATTAAACCAGGGGATATGATAGCATTTCAGAAGTGATGTAGAAGGCAGTTTTAACATTTTAGCCAGTTTTCATAGCGAAAAAGCTGGAAGTGCTATGAAATCTAGTATTGACCAAACGAAGCTTGTTTTTGAGTCGACGATGGTTCTAGCTTCGAAGAGAGTTCAAGTAGGAATGATCAAAGTGATTTGATGCATTCATTGATCGTTGAAATGCAACAGATATGGTGATAACTCAAGGGTGTTGAGATGGTGGCTTCAACGAGAGTCCAGATGAGGATGTTCGAAGTGATGTGATTTATTCATTGTTTGTTGTATACAACGAAAGTGGAAATGACTAAAGAATGTATTGAGTTCATGTGAAAGAACGACTCAAGGATGTATTGAGCTCGTGTGAAGTAATGGTTTCTCTAAAGTGTTCTGAGCTTATTAATAGTCGCAAGTGAAGATGAATAGAGATACTGAAGGCCGAGGAATTATCATTGTCATATGTTCTAGTAGGCTTAAAGAAGGGGTATAATAGGGGCATACCTAAAAGACACGATGTAGGTTGAGTACCCTGGGTATCGGTGAAAAGGCCTAGATGCGTATCGGTGAAAAGGCGTATGGGGTTTTGCTAGAACCGGTGTTACCATTAGCCCTTGACGGATGGCAGTATGGGCTAGTCATACGACTAATGGTGGTTTCAAAGAAGGATTGGCAGTGATAGCCAGAGTCTGTCATGGATGATTGGTTTCTTTATTTGTACCATCCTACATAGGTTGTCTGATATCGGAGAGATGTTTCTTAGGTACCCGTCTGATATTGGTTTCGACCTTTGGGGCTTATGCTTGAGGAATGTTGAATTCGATTAAGATGATTTACATGAGATATATATAAGTTGGATGTTATCAGTGTTACTGATTAATTGCTTTGGTTAACCACGATTGAATGGTTTTTCTGATTACTATGGATGAATTATTGTTCCTTTGGTTGTATGGATTGTAAAGGCTATCACTGTCCGATGTAGGGAAGATGAGAGTGTTGTTCTTCTTAGATGTTGTAGGTAAATTAGTCATTTTATTTACCCATTCTCATATACTTTATTGGTGAAGTTAGTTACCTATTTTATTGCTCACTAAGACTGTTGTCTGACTCAAGGTTTTATGTTTCCCTCTTATTACCTTGGGCTGTTCATCCAATTTTGGATGTGCAGACTAAGTGATAGGTGATAGCTTAGTTAGGATGATGTAGCAGTTCAGAGATGAGCAGGAGGCGGGCGTACTATCTCTCTTACTATATAGTATTTGGATTTCCGCTATTTGTTATTCTACTCTGAGTGCTGTAGTGAGGCAAATTTGTATAGACATATGTTGCAATCCTGGTGTAAGGATATACTCCCATATTGTTTAGAAAATTTGAGATTTCTGCTCAAATATGCTTCACTAATATTACCTGTTGTATATGTTTATTATATTTTATCCTTGCACTGTGAGTTCTACGACAAGCTCCTCTTGTGTTTACCTACTCTGATGATCGTGCATAGCTGCCGTGCACATCTTTCAGCGCGAAATTTCTTTTTTATAGTGCAGGGGCTCTGGGCGGTCATCACATTTGGTATCAGAGCTCAGGTCAATGATTGTGGCCAAAGTTCAAAGACGTAATTACGTATGAGAGACGTATTTGTAGATTTCAGTTGGATATTTACTATATATATTAGCATATATAGTTGTAGCATTTGTACTTCTTTAGTAGTTTATCTTGTAAGTGGACTAATCATTTTATTTTAGATTTAGAATGAGTCTTCAAACCTCTAAGAGTGAGTTTGGAATTGGAGGAGTAGGAGATGGAAGCCAATTGGGAGCTCTGGCAGTTCCACCAGAATATCTGGTTATGTTTGGGGCGACCATGATGGCATCGACTATGTTGAGGATACCCATTCCAGAAGTGACAGTGGGGCATGGTTTCCTATGCAAGTACCTAGAAGGGATTCTGCTTAGCGACAAAGAGATTATTCTCCTACAGATGAATAAGATGAGTTAAGAAGAAGTTGGGCTTTGGAGCAACTTCGACGTCGAGTTAAGGAGTGAGAAGAAAGAATTAGTGTTGTTTGGGATGAGGCTTTTGGAACCAGACATGAGCCTCAAGAAGAAACTTTTTCTGGCACTAGAGCTGGAAAGAAACTAAAGAAGAAGATGATGATTAAGAAGACTGACCTCTGCTTCAACTGTCAATTAGAGGGCCATTATGCCAAGGATTGTAAGAATTCCAAAGCTAAAAGGAAGTGTTTTAAATGTGGTAAGCCCGGGCATAAGAAGAAAGACAGCCTAGATTTTCTGAAGGGTGAGCAATCTGAGGAAGCATGTGTTTTTGGAGGCTATCCTAGTTTCTTATTGCATTCCTGATGTGGATTAGGCGAAGCTGCGGTTAGTTGAGATATGCTCTCTGTCGGTGAAGCTTGCTTGAGTTCTATTTGGTACTAGAGGATTGTCTTCTTTTACCTATAATAAGATTGTATGTTGAATGGGTTTGGAACTTGGAATTGTAATAGACCTTTGGTTGTAACTAACCTAGTATGGATTCTTCTGCTCTTTGCGAACTTTGTGGATTTAGTATTGTTTGGTCATGGATGCTCATTTATGATTGGTTGCTTAGTGTGACTTCCGCTGGGTTTAGGTTCATCTTGGGAGTGGATTGAACCAAGAGGTATGCGGCAAGTGTGAATTGCGAAAATCTAGAGGTGAAAGTCGGGAATGTGGAAGGGCGAAAGGTGTTGGTTCAGGGTGAACCCGAGGATGGTGTCTTTGTGAGTTGTTATATTTGCTTGTGATTCCAGAAGAAGACTTGTTATTTGTGCTAATCGCTAATGAGTATGAGGATGTCTTTGAAGAAGTCAAAGGGTTACCGCCGCATCGTGAGATCGAGTTTAGGGTCTATTTGGTCGAGGGTGCTAGACCAGTCATTAAACTTCTTAGGCGGATAGGGCCTAAGGAATAGCGAGAGTTGGAGGTGTAACTTCATGACCTTCTTGGGAAGATATTCATTTAGAGAAGTGTTTCCGAATGGGTTACACCGGTCACGTTTGCAACCAAGGCAGATGGCTCATTAAGATTGTGTGTGGACTATCGTGAGCTGAACAAGGTGACTAAGAAGAACAAGTATCCGTTGCAAAGGATTGATGACTTATTTGATCAGCTTCACGAAGCTAAAATGTTTTCTCAGACGGATTTGGCAACGAGAATTCAAAAGTTAAGAATGGCCTACGCAAGTCGATATACATAGCCGCATGAAAGGAATTACCCAACTCATGACTTAGAGTTGGCGGCGATTGTGTTTGATCTAAAGATGTGGAGACATGACCTGTTGGGGGTTCAGTTCGAGTTGTTTACGGACCACAAGTCGTTGAAGTATCTTTTCTCCCAAAAGGATTTGAATCTTCGGTAGCAATGATGGTTGGAGTTTTTGGAATTTTATGATTTTGGTATAGCCTATACTCTAGGAAAAGGCAATGCAGTTGCAGATGCATTGAGTCGAAGACAAGCGAGTCTGGGAGCGATGTTTTCTGAATGAAAGAGCCTCGGGTATTTGGCAAGGTTTGATTTCGGGCCAAGATGCGAATCAGAACTTGAAATGTTGGCAAGCTTATCGATAAGACCTACACTTATCGAAAGAGTTGGCGAAAGCCAAAAGTGAGATGCTATGCTTGTTGAGTTTGTCTAGAATCTGGAACCAGGAGATAAAGAGTTCGAAGTCGATAGAGAAAGTTGGCTTCGAAAACAAAGACGATTAGTTATTCCTGATATTGATGGACTGAGAGATGAGGTTCAGAGAGAATGTCATCACTTAAAGTTGACGATTCATCTCGGTAGCAGTACGATGTATCACGACATGAAGCGAGCTATTGGAAGGTGCATTACCAAGTACATGAACTGTCAGTTGGTGAAAGCTGAACAGAAAAAGTCAAGTGGTTTGCTTCAGCCATTGGAAGTTCCTATGTGGAAGTGGGAGCAAGTATCGATGAATTTTATCGATGGACTACCTAGAACCAGGGTAGGAAACAAAGGGATTTGGGTCATCGTTGATCGTTTGACCAAAAGTACGAGATTCATTCCTATCAAGTCGCCTAGGACGGCATCGAAACTGGCTGAGCTTTATGGGAAATGGATAGTTCGATTCCATGGTGTCCTAAAGATGGATTTTGGGGGAGCATGGGAGGACATCCACACCTTATTGAGTTTGCATATAATAATAACTACTAGTCGAGTATTGGGATGACACCATATGAGGCGTTGTATGGGAGGCCGTGCAATTCTCCAGCTTGCTGGTTAGGAACTGGAGTCTGGAGATAAGTTGATACTTGGGCCTGAGATGATTAGAGAAACCTCGGATTGTATCGAGATCGTTCGACAATGAATGAAGGCAGCCCAAGATCGTCAGAAAAGTTATGTCGCATTTTATGTATCGGAAGATCATAAAATATTTTTATTTTATTCTCTGAGGGTTGGATCATTTTCATCTTTTAATATGTTTCTTATGGGGATGCGAGAAATGTCCATAATTTTTACCAATTTTGTTTGTGACTATGTTTCCCCAGTCAGTCTTGTACAGGGCATAACTTATGACTCAGGTCGGATCAGAGGGCGAGACTTGTGCCATTGGAAAGGAATTAATGATTTCCTTTCCGTAGAGTGGTTACACTAAGGATTTGGCTTAGCGGTTTGGGAGGAATCGCTGTTTTAAGGTTTTTCAGTTGGTTGTTCAAGTTTGGAGAGCCTAATGGGCTGAATTGGGGAGGCCGATTTTTGGGTTAGTGGAAACTATAAATAGGGGGTGAGGGGTATGGAGAATAGGTTACTTCTCCCATTCTCTCATTAGGTGGCCTTGAGCTCCTTCTTCCACTTACACTTTTCCACCATTAGAAATCATAATCCAAGGAGGGAAATCATAGATCTACACCATTGGAGGCTAGATCTACATCAATTGAGGCAAGGATTCATCAGATCAAAGTGTTTGGTGCGACGTGCTTGTTGTTCGAATTCATATTTCATCAATTTTAGCTTTTTATGGAGAATCAGTGAGTGATTTACATCTCTCACATGGATTCAATAAAGTGTATGAGTGTTTGATCATGTTTTTCATCCATTTCAACTTTTTACCATAGATCTATACCATGACAAGTTCATTTCCATATGAATCACGCTATGACCTCATTTAGTACGTTTAAATCTATGATTTTATGTTATTTCTATGCTATTCCATATGATTATGCAAGTTAGATCCGCAGTTTTGTTCATATTTGCATTTATGGTGATTTTGGTGAGTTTCACATAATTATTGATGAAATTGCCAAATTGGTGATGTTGTTGGTTTCATAATATGTTTGTAGTTGTATTTGGTGAATTGGTTGAGTTAGTTTCGTCGATTGTATCGATTGGTGGAGTTTTGGTCGAAATTGGAGTTGCATTGGATTGGTGTAGGTTATGGGTCGCGCTTAAGGGAGGTCGGTCGCGCACCATGGTGGATTTCTTGGGAAACAAGTCGGAAATGCAGGGTCGGTCATGGATTTGTGACAAATATGGGATGGATCGTGCATAGATGAATCGCGCACGCTCCAGATCTGCGTTTGGATCATTGACGGAAGGGATCGGTCATGGATTTGTGTTGGATCAGTTATGGATCGCGCATGGATGAATCGCGCATGGATGGATCGTGCATAGATGGCTCGTGCATGGTCCAGATCTACGATGGATCAGTGACAGAATGGATCGGTCAGTGACGGATTTGTGGCAGGTAGGTCAGTGATGGATTTGTGACAGGTCGGTTGGTCATAGAGAGTCGGTCAGTGACAGATCTCTGACGGGTCGGACAGTAACGGATTTATGATGGGTCGGTCGATCATGAAGGGGTTGGTCAGTGTCAGTTAGTGACGGATTTGTGATGGGTCGATCGATCATAAAGGGGTCGGTCAGTGACGGATTTTTGATGGGTTGGTCAATGACGGATTTGTGACGGATCTGTGATGGCCCGCGCATGAATGGATCAACTCAGATCTGCGATGGATCCGTGACGGAATGGATCGTTGATGGATCAGTGATGGTTTGGTGACGGATTGATGCAGAATTGAACCAGGGGATATGATAGCATTTCAGAAGTGTTGTAGAAGGCTGTTTTGACATTTTAGCCAGTTTTCATAGTGAAAAAGCTGAAAATGCTGTGAAATGCAGTATAAACCAAATGAAGCTTTTTTTTGAGTCGATGATGGTTCTAGCTTCGAAGAGAGTTCAAGTAGGAATGATCAAAGTGATGTGATGCAATCGTTGATCGTTGAAATGCAACGGATGTGGTGATAACTCAAGGGTGTTGAGATGGTGGCTTCGACGAGAGTCCAGATGAGGATGTTCGAAGTGATGTGATTTGTTCGTTTTTTGTTGTATACAACGGATGTGGAAATGACTCAAAGATGTATTGAGTTCATGTGAAAGAACGACTCAAGGATGTATTGAGCTCGTGTGAAGTAATGGTCGCTTTAAAGTGTTCTGAGCTTATTGATAGTCGCAAGTGAAGATGAGTAGAGATACTGAAGGCCGAGAATTATCGTTGTCATAGGTTCTAGCAGGCTCAAAGCAGGGGTATAATAAGGGAGTACCTAAAAGGTCGGATGTAGTTCGAGTACCTTGGGTATCGGTGAAAAGGCTTAGATACGTATCGGTGAAAATGCGTATGGGGTTTTGCTAGAACCGGGGTTACCATTAGCCCTTGACGGATGGCTGTATAGGCTAGCCATACGATTAACTGTGGTTTCAAAGCAGGATTGGAAGTGATAGCTAGAGTCTGTCATAGATGATTAATTTCTTTGTTTGTACCATCCCATGTAGGTTGTCTGATATCGGAGAGATGTTTCTTAGGCACCTGTCTGATATTGGTTTTGGCCTTTGCGGGTTGTGCTTAAGGAATGTTGAATTCGATTAAGCTGATTTACATGAGATATATATAATCTGGATTGTAACACCCTGTGTTTTCTATAAACCTTAAAGTAACGAATTAAGGAATAATTAATTCTAAATGTGAGAATTAAAGGAAACGGGATATGCCATTGCGTTCGTCTCGGAATTCTGGTTGAGATAGAGTCCGAGTTTGCGTGAATTGGACTTTGTGTGAAGAAGTTATGGCCTTCGTAAGTTTCAAAAATTCGAAATTCAAATTTAAACACAGAAGAGGGCAGGCAGGAAAATTCCCGCCTAGGCCAGGTCGACCAGGAGGTCGACCCTAGTCTCGACCTACCCTACAGGTCGACTTGGGGGTCGACCTACCCCCCTTCCCCCCCCGGGCAGATCTGAAAGGATGACGATTTTTGACTCCCTGCTGAGTCATTAAGGCTGAGGTGTTATCCTATCTTGACTGGATGGCCTTGATTATTTCTAGGGTTAATCTGACGACTCTAAATTAATTAAAACTCTATGAAAACAACCTAACTCTTAACCCTAAATCACAAATATTCATACCAAGAGCCGCCATGTCGTCAATGTTGAACCTAGAATAGCCGTCATCTCTTTCAACTCAAAGGCAAGATTGAAGCTACGTCAAAATCAAATCTAATCTAATTCAATTAAGAAAATTCAACGATCTACATCAAAGGCGAGCAATTCAATTTCAGAATACAGATCCCAGAACTTAAGAATTCCTTTTTGTTTGTAAGTGTAGTTATTTTTCAGATGTGAATGAATTAAAGACATGGTTCGTAATGAATTGTAAAATAGAATTGTATCAAGTTGTATGTGATGCTGAGTTATGTTTATTTATGTCTGTTCTATCGTATATGCCAATGAAGTATTGTGGTTTATCATGTTTTCTGGAAATTGGTGAATAAACCTATAATGTTATGAAATTATCATATGTAAGTTTGGTGATATTATACATGTTTTAGGCTAAGTCATATAGTTTATGCCTAATTTTTTAGATTCATTATGCATACATGTTTAGATCTACGACCTTGTGATGACATCTATATGTTGTATGTTAATTTAGAAATTATGCCATGTTTATGAAAGTTAAGTGATGCTATCATGTTATGAATACATGCAAGTTTATAGGTTAAAAACATGACTATGTAAACCTATATGTTTAGATCTACAACTTTACAGCTTAAGACCACATGCCTTTATGTTAGATTAATATTAGCATGATTCAACCTATGCAAGTTCACCACTACATGTCTAATTAGATTTTGGTAGTTCTATGTAATACTATTATTTTATGATTCATGTTGCATAGATCTAGTTTGCAAGTTCATAATTAAAAGTATATTATGCCAAATTCATGTGACACATCTGTTGTTAGATCCATATTTTTGTATGATGTTGGAATGTTGCAAGTTCCACTTTTTCCCCTTATAGTTTATTAGTTAGGCTAAAATGTCGATCCTAACATCTTGTGAAATTTTGCGAATGTATAACAGGGGTAACGTTGGGGAAAACTTGAAATTATACATAATTAACATATTTGGATCATAACCATGTAAATGGTATGGCATTGAAATGGTATAATATACTTACCAAAAGTTATGAATTTGATTTAGAAGGAAAGTGATCCATAACAATAAATTGTTGACAAATTCACACATAAGCATAAAAGGATAAAAATATAAATTTAGAAAAGATGAATATGCCTAACCCGAGGTTAGACTAAAACTGTCAGGACCCGACCGGCACATCCAGTGACCACAACAATACCTGTCGAATGTGGGTGGTTAGTGCGTTGAGCCCGAAAATGACCCGAGGTTAGACTGAGTTGTGGTTTAAAACTGCCCGGAACCGACTGGCACATCCAGTGACCATAACAATACCTGTCTAATGTGAGTGGTTGGTGCTCTAATAAAGCTAAGTCAAGAGAGGTAGGGTTAAGTCAATTTAGGAAACACTTAACCAATCCAACATGTTTGCTAAACTGATGGGTAGGGTTAAGGTAAATTTGGACACTTAACCAATTTAACATGTTGACTGCAAAACCCTAGCAACGGGGACCCATTTCAGCAGTAACCCACGTAGATGTATCATGGGATCCTGAACTAGGCAGGGTGGGGCACGATTACTGGCTGATTATAAGCGATCAAAAACATTGGCGGTGGTGGATCAGTGTAGGTTTCGGCGGAGTATCGGGCGTGCACGTACTCCAGAGTGGAAAAAGCAAGCACTGGGCATCAGTAGTCATACATTGTGCATCTTGAATCGTGTTGGGTTGCCACCATAGGATTTGATACACCCCTTGGTGGGACCAGCACAGATATCTACAGTCAAGCGGGGGCCGAAGGACACACGTATAAATGTATGCTAGTAGGAGCCGATCGATATAAGGGAATCATCTCACCATGAACACGTGGTGCTAGTTGGACAAGTATAAATAGGTGCAGAAGAATTAAACATGGGTGCGATGTATATTCGGGTTATCCTGCCTTATAATCACACATTGAAAAGTCACTAGACTTACTCAAACTTATGTCTGATCCATTTTTCTTTCGTCTCCTTTTCTTCCGCCCCCCCGGTAGCCAGGGAGGGAATAGCTCTGCTTAATTTGGACCGTCCATCTTTCCACGCTTGAAGACTCTGTGATGTACGGCTTGGAATCTCTTATCTTTGGCTATGGCTTTGGACACACTAGACTTGGGGATTTATGCAGTTTTATTTATGTTATATGCTTCTTTATGTTTTAATCAAGACAGAGATTATGATGAAGTGTTTTTGGAAGTTGTGTTGAGACAATTTACTGTAATGGGTTTTGTATTGAACCACATATGAAATAAATGTTAGTTTTATTTCCCACTGCTTATATTTCTGTCTTGTAAATTTTCTGTGTCTTGTACCTATAATGCTCCGTCGAAGTTAAGGCATTCCCTTTGTGAGTGACCTTAATGGAGGTGGGGCGTTTCACTTGGTATCAAAGCAAAGGTTTACTAGATCAAATAAAAGTTTTTGAAAACTATTTTCAAAAAGAAGCATTTTTCATGAAAAAAGTGTTATTTTACTTTAAAAGGCATAATTCCGCAAGGCTATGTGCACTATCTTTCTATCCTTTGTCTTGAGTCTTTCCTTTTTTGTTTCAGCATGTCTGGGAATCTTAACCTTCCAAAGCGTGTACCGATACCCGGCTGGTTCAGGAGGTACCTAGAGGCTAGGGCCAACGACGCAGGCCCAGCAGACATTCCTCCTCCCCCAGCTGCAGCGGTTCCTCCTCCTCCTCGAGCGAATGCTTTCTAAAAAATATGTAGGGACTTTCGAGCCATGGGTGGAAAGAACTTCAATGGAAATGAATCCTTTGTGGAAGCAAGAAACTGGATCAAAGAAACTGAGGATTTGTTCGAGATCTTCGAAGTGGATGATAGGCAGAAGATACAATTGGCGGTATGATTGCTCAAAGACGAAGCTTCCTATTGGTGGGAAGTCACTAACGCTGAAAGACTAATTGGAACTTGGATGGGTTTTAGGATGAGGTTTGAAATGAATTTCCTCTCACAAGCTGAACGAAGCCTACAGATGGAGAAGTTCTTAGCTCTCAGACAGAGACGTATGTCGGTCAAGGAGTACGTTAACAAATTTAATCAGTTGGCTAGGTTCTGATGAACACTCCTCATAAGAAGGCTCTCCGCTTCGTTAAAGGATTGAATGAGCCACTGCACAACGTAGCTATGTCCTATATACCTATGGGTGCGACTTATGAAAGACTGGTGGACATGGCACTGTTACAAGAAGAAGATAAGGTTGGCAAGAAGGAGACAAAGGTGGAAGCATCTCAAGATAAGAAAGGGGAAGGATCACAGAGCAAGAAGACAGACTCCAAGAAGGCGGGAAAACAACAAAACCCATGATAAGAGGAAGTGTAATTTTTGTGGCATTCCTGGACATCTGGTTAAGGACTACAGGAAGAAGAAAAGAAAGATGGTTGGCTGTTTCCATTGCGGCGAGGCAGGACACATGGCTAGGGACTGCCCAAGAAAGTAAGGGCAAGGGCAGAGAGTTAGATCTACTTCTGGAGGACAGGTCCACGCTCTCATGGCACCTCCGCAAGAACAAGGTAGAAATGTTTCTGTTGAAAGTTTAGTTTATCTTTTTGATCATCATGTTCGTACACTCTTTGATTCTGGCGCATCGCACTCTTTTATATCTACTGCTTTAGATGAATCTCTGCACCTAGACACCAGTTTAGTAGAGGATCCCTTGGTTGTTTCAAATCCAATTGGGGGCTCAACTTATTTGTCAATGATCTGTTTGGATTTGGAAATTTCTATATTCAGTGTGGGGTTTAGATGCAATGCCTATGTTTTGGGCATCACGGGCTATGGGTTAATTCTAGGCATGGACTGGCTATCCAGTAATGGTGCCATCCTCGACTGTGAAAAGATAGTGGTTAGACTCATGACTCGCCTTGGTAACACTCTCAAAATTTTTTGTAATCCTATGAACTCTGTTATGCTTAGTTATCTAGAATCTCTGGATGCGTCTATTGAGAATTTGCAGTCTATTAGAGTAGTCCGTGAATACTCGGATGTCTTTGAAGAGGTTAAAGGGTTACTTCTGAAGCGGGAGATAGACTTCCGCATATACCTCATTGATAACACAAAACCCGTCGCTCTACCCGTTAGACACATGGCTCCAAGGGATAGGAAAGAACTCAGCAAGCAAGTTAAAGATCTGCTTGAGAAGGGGTTTAAAAGGCGGAGTATTTCTGAATGCGGTGCTCCAGTAGTGTCCACAACTAAAGCGTTCAGTTCGCTTCGCCTATGTGTCGATTATAGGGAGCTTAACAAGCTGAACAAGAAGAATAGGCACCCACTCCCAAGAATAGACGACTTGTTCGATCAGCTTGTAGGTGCATCGGTTTTCTCCCAACCAGATTTAGCTACCGGATTTCATCAGCTGAGAGTGGCTGAAGACAACATCGACAAGACCGCATTCAGAACTCCGTATGGTTTCTTCGAATGGATTGTCATGCCTTTTGGCCTGAAAACGCACCCGCTTACTTCGTCGATTTGATGAGCAGGGTGTTTAGGGAGTTCCTCGATAAGTTTGTGGTGGTCTTCGTATACGACATTTTGATTTTCTCGAAGAGTGAGGAAGAGCATGCTCAGCATCTAAAGGAAGTCATGGACACTCTTCGTGTACACCAGTTAAAAGCCAAATTCTCCAAATGCCACTTTTAGAGGGAAGAAGTAAGGTTTCTTGGACACGTGGTGTCAAAAGAAGGATTAGCTGTGGACCCCGCAAAGGTAGTTGCGGTACAAGATTGGAAGGTCCCACGGAATGCAACCGAAGTCCAAAACTTTCTCAGGCTAGCGGGCTTTTATTGAAATTTCATCAAAGATTTTGCGAAAATCTCAGCTCCACTTACAAAGTTGACAAAGAAGAACTTAACTTTCACTTGGGATTTGGATTGCGATATTGCTTTCCAACGCTTAAAAAGAGCTCTAACGACAGCCCCAGTTCTGACATTGCCGGATGGGAGCAAGATGTTTACCATATACACGGATGCTTGTGGTACGGGATTAGGAGTTGTCTTGATGCACGAAGGGAAGGTAGTAGCTTATGGAGGCCGACAGCTGAAAATATATGAGAAAAACTACCCAACCCACGATCTAGAGTTGCCTGCCATCGTCTTTGCGTTTAAGTCTTGGCGCCATTATCTCCTAGGTGAGAAGTTTGAATTATATACTGACCATAAATCATTGAAGTACCTTTTCTCGCAGAAAGATTTAACTTAAGGCAACAGAGGTGGATGAAATTCTTGGCATCCTAGAATTTCGAGATTTCCTATACCCCTGGCAAGGGCAATGTGGTAGCAGACGCCATGAGTAGAAAGAAGTTGACCTTAAGCCCTCTCTTTATTGAAAGGAAGAGCCTGGAGTACATAGCCAACTTCGATTTTAGACCCTCTGTCGATCATGTGACGGGTTTGTTAGCATTGCTAGAGGTGCAGCCTACTCTTTTGGACTAAATAGGGACCGCACAACGTGAAGACCCTCAGCTAGTAGATATGATAGGTAAGTTGAGTAGGGGTGAGATTTCTATTCACCTCAATAGATACTCCATCGATGATAAGGGTTGGTTGAGACGGGATGAGAGGCTATGCGTCCCACAAGCAAGGGATTTGGTGAAGAAAGTTCTTGAAGAAGCACACCATTCCAAGTTGACCATACACCCCAGTGGAGACAAAATGTACAAAGACATCAAAAGGATTTTCTTTTGGGATGGCATGAAGAGGGATGTAGCTGAATTCGTCTCGAAGTGCTTAGTATGCCAGCAAGTCAAGGCGGAACAGAAGAAGCCTGGTGGTTTGCTTTATCCTCTAGAGGTCCCACAGTGGAAATGGGATAGCATCTCGATGGACTTTATTGATGGGTTGCCTAGGTTAAGAAGAGCCAATACCAGTATTTGGGTAATAGTGGACATGCTCACAAAAAGCGCTCACTTCATACCCGTTAAGAGTAGAAGGATTGCCTCATCTTTAGCATCCATATATCTTAAAGAGATAGTCCGACTCCATGGGATACCCTCCAGCATTGTTAGCGACCGAGACCTTATCTTTACGACCGAGTTTTGGAAGAGCTTGCAAGAGGCTGTAGGTACACAGTTATGCTTAAGCACGGCCTATCACCCCCAAACCGATGGTCAGACAGAGAGTGTGAATAGAGTATTAGAAGACCTCTTGAGATTATGCATTCTCGACTTCGGAGGAACATGGGAAGATCACCTTCCTTTGGTGGAGTTTGCCTACAACAATAGCTACCAAGCCACCATAGGCATGGCACCCTTCGAAGCTTTATATGGAAGACCGTGCCGATCACCAACTTGTTGGTGGGAGTCTACATATAAGCTCATACTTGGACCCGATACGATTAGAGAAACTTCAGAGAAGGTGGACTTGATACGAAAAAGAATGAAGACTGCCCAAGATAGACAAAAGTCCTACGCAGATAAGAGAAGGACCGACCTTGAGTTTGAGGTTGGGGACAGGGTTTTCCTTAAAGTATCTCCTTTGAGGAACGTCGTTCGCTTCGGATCCGCAGGAAAGTTGGCTTCAAGATTTGTAGGGTCGTTTCCTATCATTGAAAGGATTGGGAAGATGGCTTACAGAGTAGAGCTGCCCGGAAGATTGGCTGGAGTTCATAATGTTTTTCACGTTTCTCACTTACGAAAGTGCTTACATGAGTCTGCGGAAGTGGTGGAACCAAGCATATTAGAGGACGTAGAAGTAGAACGAGAGGTGACTATGAGAAGAGTTCCAATGTGTATCTTGGGTATGTAAGTCAAGAAGCTACGCAACTGCGAAGTCAAACTTGTAAAAGTTCGATGGAGTGACGCTGAGGAAGACGCGACTTGGGAGACTGAGGCCAAAATACGCGCAGCCTACCCTTTTCTTTTTTAGGGTACATCTTTGATCTCTTTTTCCTTAAGTTTGTTCATACTCGTATCTATCTTTTTAGTATTTTCCTCAGTGTCGTTCTCAATCCTTATGTAGAAACCAATGGATGTAAACATGCATTAGAAACATGTTATGATTGATGGTTGCAAGAGGTTGCTCGTGGATGCATATACACGCACTTTAGGTATTAGATCGGCTCAGTCACTTTCATATTGCATATGCATATATGTACTTATATATGATTGAAACCTAGTGTGTTATCATGTGGATGTTGCATTTGTATGAATGATTGTGCACTCATGTAAAAAGTATGATTAGGGAAGATTGCATACATTATGGACGCATGACACCGACATGACTTGCATTAAGGAGGTCAACTGAATCAGTAGATTGCCTGATTTTGCATTAGATAAGGACATGTACACACACTATGCATATAATCATAAATCATTAGAGCCTTTTTAAGGACAATGGAAGCCTGTGTTTGATGGTTGAGTAGATGGATGATTGGATGGTAGGATATACGTTCTTCTTGACTTGAAGATTTCGGGGACGAAATCCTTTAAGGAGAGGAGAATGTAACACCCCGTGTTTTCGATAAACCTTAAAGTAACAAATTAAATAATAATTAATTCTAAATGTGAGAATTAAGGGAAACTGGATACGCCATTGCGTTCGTCTCGGAATTCTGGTTGAGATAGAGTCCGAGTTTGCTTGAATTGGACTTCGTATGAAGAAGTTATGGCCTTCAGAAGTTTCAAAAATTCGAAATTCAAATTTAAACACAGAAGAGGGCAGGGTAGGAAAATTCCCGCCCAGGCCAGGTCGACCAGGAGGTCGACCCTAGTGTTAACCTACCCTACAGGTCGACCTACCCCTCCCCTTCCCCCCCCTCGGGAACATCTGAAAGGATGACGATTTCTGACTACCTGCTGAGTCATAAGGGCTGAGGTGTTATCCTGTCTTGACTGGATGGCCTTGATTATTTCTAGGGTTAATCTGACGACTCTAATTAATTAAAACTCTATAAAAATAACCTAACTCTTAACCCTAAATCACAAATATTCATACCAAGAGCCGCCATGCCGTCGATGGTGAACCTAGAATAGCCGTCATCTCTTTCAACTCAAAGGCAAGATTGAAGCTACGTCAAAATTAAATCTAATCTAATTCAATTAAGAAAATTCAATGATCTACATCAAAGGCGAGCAATTCAATTTCAGAATACAGATCCCAGAACTCAAGAATTACTTTTTGTTTGTAAGTGTAGTTATTTTTCAGATGTGAATGAATTAAAGACATGATTCGTAATGAATTGTAAAAAAGAATTGTATCAAGTTGTATGTGATGCTGATTTATGTTTATTCATGTCTGTTCTATCGTATATGCCTATGAATTATTGTGGTTTATCATGTTTTGTGGAAATTGATGAATAAACCTATGATGTTATGAAATTATCATATGTAAGTTTGGTGATATTATACAAGTTTTAGGCTAAGTCATATAGTTCATGCCAAATTGTTTAGATTCATTATGCGTACATATTTAGATCTACGACCTTGTGATGATATCTATATGTTGTATGTTAATTTAGAAATTATGCCATGTTTATGCAAGTTAAGTGATGCTATCATGTTATGAATACATGCAAGTTTATAGGTTAAAAACATGACTATGTAAACCTATATGTTTAGATCTACAACTTTACATGTTAAGACTACATGCCTTTATGTTAGATTAATATTAGCATGATTCAACCTATGCAAGTTCACCACTACATGTCTAATTAGATTTTGGTAGTTCTATGTAATACTATTATTTTATGATTCATGTTGCATAGATCTAGTTTGCAAGTTCATAATTAAAAGTATATTATTCCAAATTCATGTGACACATCTGTAGTTAGATCCATATTTTTGTATGATGTTGGAATGTTGCAAGTTCCTCTTTTCCCCTTTTAGTTTATTAGTTAGGCTAAAATGTCGAATCTAACATCTTATGAAATTTTGCGAACGTACAACGGGGGTAATGTTGGGGAAAACTTGAAATTATGCATAATTAACATATTTGGCTCATAACCATGTAAATGGTATGGCACTGAAATGGTATAATTTACTTACCAAAAGTTTTGAATTTGATTTAGAAGGAAAGTGATCCATAACAATAAATTGTTGACAAATTTACACATAAGCATAAAAGGATAAAAATATAAATTTAGAAAAGATGAATATGCCTAACCCGAGGTTAGACTAAAACTGCCAGGAACCGACCGGCAAATCCAGTGACCACAACAATACCTGTCTAATGTGGGTGGTTAGTGCGTTGAGCCCAAAAATGACCCGAGGTTAGACTGAGTTGTGGTGTAAAACTGCCCGGAACCGACCGGCACATCCAGTGACCATAACAATACCTGTCTAATGTGAGTGGTTGGTGCTCTAATAAAGCTAAGTCAAGAGAGGTAGGGTTAAGTCAATTTAGGAAACACTTAACCAATCCAACATGTTAGCTAAACTGATGGGTGCGGTTAAGGTAAATTTGGACACTTAACCAATTTAACATGTTGACTGGAAAACCCTAGCAACGGGAACCCATTTCAGCAGTATCCCACGTAGATGTATCATGGGACCCTGAACTAGGCAGGGTGGGGCACGATTACTAGGATGATTATAAGTAGTCAAAAACATCGGCGGTTGTGGATCAGTGTAGGTTCCGGCGGAGTATCGGGCGTGCACGTACTCTGGAGTGGAAAAAGCAGGCACTGAGCATCAGTAGTCATACACTGTTCATCTTGAATCGTGTCAGGTTGCCACCATAGGATTTGATACACCCCTTGGTGGGACCAGCATAGGTATCTACAGTCAAGCGAAGGCCGAAGGACACACGTGATAAATGTATGCTAGTAGGTGCCGATCGATATAAGGGAATCATCTCACTATGAACACGTGGTGCTAGTTGGACAAGTATAAATAAGTGCAGAAGAATTAAACATGGGTGCGATGTATATTCGGGTTATCCTACCTTATATAACTTTATGTTAGTTTGTTGTTCTGGTACTGTCCTATATTCAGTTTATTCCTATCATGACCCTTTTCCTTATTCACACACTGAAAAGTCACTAGACTTACTCAAACTTATGTCTGATCCATTTTTTTCCGTCTTCTTTTCTTCCGTCCCCCCCATTTAGGTAGCCAGGGAGGGAATAACTCAGCTTAATTTGGACTATCCATCTTTCCATGCTTGAAGACTCTGTGATGTACGGCTTGGAATCTCTTATCTTTGGCTATGGCTTTGGACACACTAGACTTGGGGATTTATGCAGTTTTATTTATGTTATATGCTTCTTTATGTTTTAATCAAGACAGATTATGATGAAGTGTTTTTGGAAGTTGTGTTGAGACAATTTACTATAATGGTTTTTGTATTGAACCACGTATGAAATAAATGTTAGTTTTATTTTCCGCTGCTTATATGTCTGTCTTGTAAATTTTCTGTGTCTTTTACCTATAATGCTCCATCGAAGTTAAGGCATTCCCTTTGTGAGTGACCTTAATGGAGGTGGGGGTTTTTCATGGATGCTATGAGTGTTACCGATTAGCTGCTTCGGTTTACCATGATTGAATGGTTGTTCTAATTAATATGGATGAATTATTGTTCCTTTGGTTGTATGGATTGTAAAGGCTATCACTGTCCGATGTAGGGAAGATGGGAGTGGTGTTCTTCTCAGATGTTGTGGGTAAATTAGTCAGTTTATTTCCCCATTCTTATATACTATATTGGTGAATTTAGTTAGTTGTTTTATCGCTCACTGAGACTATTGTCTGACTAAAGGTTTTATGCTTCCCTCTTATTACCTTCGGTTGTTTATCCAATTTTGGATGGACAGACTAGGTGACAGGTTATAGCTTAGTAAGGACGATACAGTAGTTCGGAGACTAGCAAGAGGCTAGTGTACTATCTTTTTTACTATATAGTATTTGGATTTCCGTTATTTGTTATTCTACTTTGAGTGCTGTAGTGAGACAAATTTGTACAGACATATGTTGCAATCCTGGTGTAAGGATATACTTTCTTGTTGTTTTGAAAATTTGAGATTTCTGCTCAAATATGCTTCACTAATATTACCTATTGTATATGTTTTTATCTACTCTGATGATCGTCCATAGTTATCGTGCACATCTTTCAGCGCATTATTTCTTTTGTATAGTGTAAGGGCTATGAGCGGTCATCACACAGACTTATTCGAGGTGACCAAGTCGTGGCAAGAGCCTGCTATCTTGCTTAGTGGAAAGATGCAATCAACAAGGAAAAAGGAAAAGGTAAGGAGATGACACTCTACACCAAAACCCTCAGCGCATAGCAACCACAAAAGATTGAGTCCTGGCTCAGACGCCATAACCATCTCTCTTAGGATCTTGATCCTTGGAAGGACGAAAAGCCCGATTAAGACAATGATACTCTAGTGGAATCAATCATCGACGTCGCAATCAACCCTATCGACCCATCTTGAGTCTTGAAAGTTGGATCTCAACTACACCCACCAGTAAAGGAAGAGCCTGTGGACTTCTTACGGGCCAATCTTGATGTATTTGGTTGGGTCCACTTTGATATATGTGGCATCAACCTAGGAATCACTTGTTACAAGC
The DNA here is from genome assembly GCA_030737875.1 of Allium sativum. Classification (NCBI taxonomy): domain Eukaryota; kingdom Viridiplantae; phylum Streptophyta; class Magnoliopsida; order Asparagales; family Amaryllidaceae; genus Allium; species Allium sativum. The sequence goes on from CM060916.1 coordinate 588,218,772, forward strand.
TTGGTATCGACCCTAAGCCTTTTCCTATCAAGTAGAAGCGCCGAATGTTAGGATCCGAAAGATCAGTGGCTTTTAAAGAGGAGGTGGATAGGCTACTCGACAACGAATTTATTCGCGATGCCCGCTATCCAGAATGTGTCTCCAACCCTGTATCAACCCGGAAAATCTGAACCAATTTAAAAAATTTATTTTGGAAAATTTAATGAATTTTGAATATTTAAAATGAATTATTTTAAATAATAACGATGAGAAATTTATTTTGAATAGAATTGGAATGTATATAGTTATATGAATCGACGTTAGAACATAAATATTTATTTTATTTATAAAAGGAATTGAAAATGGCGCAGTAGTTTGAATTTCGATTTCAAATTTCAAATTTCAAATTTCAAATTTCAAATGAATGTACAGGATTCAGAAGAAACCGGATTTTAGCAAAACCAAAAATATTAGAATCTATTTGAAAGTATCTTTATAACGAATCCGAAAAATTGAAATTTCATAGTGGGAATAAAAAGATATGCCCAGTTGAAAATTCAGAATAGTGGCTATGGAAATATAGCCCTTAAAAACGGAAATTTTGCAAACGACCTCCGTTTTCGACGAAACCAATTTTGTTGGATCCAGGATGTCGAATTATTGCTAGATTCCAAAAATCATAATTTTCTGAATCAATATGTGAGCGCGGCAAAACAAATTGTGTTTTAACAGTTTCAGTCAATTTGGATCGACCAGAAAATGGACGTTTTTCAAACGGTCTCCAAATTTGACGAAATTAGTTTTGTTCGGACCATATCGTCAATACGAAGCTAGAAATAATTTTTCTAGAATTTCCAGAGTCCATATGTGACCCCAGTAAATTGAAATGTGCGTTCAAATTCAATATATAGAGTTATATTTTGGATTCTGACGAAAATTGATCGAAACGGCCGAACTGGCTTACGAAACATATCCCACCGTGCTCGAAATGGGGGTGATTAGTTAGGGGTGATAATCGTTGGGTTTGATTTGGGGTTCAAACAAAAAATGTGCTTTTTATAGAAAAATTTAAATTAAATAAATAAATATATATATATATTAATAAAAGTCAACCCCTTTACTTTATCCCCCCCCCGTTATTCATTCAGATCTGAAAAATTAAAAAGAAGAAAAAAACAATTCGATGTCACGCGCCCTCCCTAGTCAACCGCTGCCTCCTTCGCCCGCCTCCAACCCCCGGCGACGACGCCTCCCACCTCCAAGCACCCTCCTCGTGTCAGAGCCCCCCCTCCAGAACGAGTCTTCGTTCGAAGAAAACACCCTCCACCGTAAAGACCCGTCGCCCCCCCCCACTTCCTCCACTGCCCCTCCGCCTGCTTCCTCTTCTCCACCTCCGGAGTGCAGCAGCCGGGCCCCCACCTCCGGCGGACGCAACAACCCCCCCCCCCCTCTTGAGATTTTTACTGTGAATCTTTATTTTTTATTACTACTTATTTGTTTGTTTATTTTATTGTAATTAGTTTTTAAAATTATAAAAATTATTTTTTATATTAAGAAAGCTAATATTTTTATATGAAGAAAGTTTATATTTTATATAAAGAAAGTTTAGATTTTTATATTATAGAAATAATAAGAATATGATTTTTATATTATATAGATAATAAAATTTTGATCTTTATATGAATAGCAAGGTAAAAACATAGTTTTTATTATATAGAAGAAATAAAAATATGATTTTTATTATCTAGGGAAGCGAAGTAAAAATAGGATTTTTATGTATGAAAGGTAAGTTAAAAATATAATTTTTATTATGAAGTTAGCGAAGTAAAAATATGATTTTTATCGTTTGAATAGCAATGTAAAAATGTGATTTTATTATATTCATTAGCGATAGAAAGATTCAATTTTTATCTATATAGTAGCAATAGAAAATTGTGATTTTTAACTATGTAGCGTGGTTATAAAAATATGAAATTATTTTTATAAAGATAAAAATATAATTTTTAGCCTATGTATGTTATTTGTAGAATAATCATACAAAGAAATAATTATTGATTAGTTAAAAATATAAATTTTAACGTAGGTATACTACATAGATCGACAATCAAAGCACGACGGAGTGGAACCCAAAGGTGAGAACTTCTCACTTTTAATTTATTTTCTAGTTAGAAATATATACTAGGATGCAGACGGTGCTTAGCAGCACCCGACACCCATCGTCCACAAACCATGGACGACTTGTTTGATTTGATAGTGTAGTGAAAATTGATTGTGATGTGGAATGGAATAAAATATTTTATAGTTAAAATATAATTTTTAACGTGTATATGAATAAAATAAATATTTATAAACAAATCGGACGATTTGTTTATGTACACACATTTAACTGATATGGATTGGGACGATAAATTTTACATATCGCCCAACTGCACAAATAAAACCCGTGTTTGATTGTTTGAAACCCCATACGGGTATTGGGATGATATTGGACATACATTAATCCCAATAGCTAGTTGTATGTTAATCGATTGGTTGACAAGCTGTGTGAGCGTTGAATATTTATATTTGATGCTTATGTAGTGTAGAATGCACTTTGGATGATGATTGACTATGTTTGATTGTTGTTGTATACATGTATTGTATGAAATCCATATAACCAACATGATATGGTAATTGACTGTGTCCGATTCCAGTACAGAAAGAAGGAATATTTTAAAATAACGAATATTTTAAAATAATATTTAGTAAAAGATCAAAATTTGATTTTGATGTCCGATTTGGGATGAACACGAATATTTAAATATATAAAGCCGTGTTGATTAGATTAACTCCATTTTGACGTAACGATATTTATATCGATTTTACTCATTTTTATAATGAATATCGAAAAGGATTTGATTTCAAAATCTAATGTTTTGAAAATACTATCGTTTATATATCGATGATATGGAATATTCAATTTTGATGTGAAATTGAATATGAAGTTGAAATCGTTTTGAAAATGAATTTAAAACGATTTATAAATTACGCTTTAAATGGAAATCGATGAAATATATATATTATATATATAATATAATGGCCTGAATAGTACGCGCCTTGACAATTCGCGAATTTCGACCATTGACTTCGAACGGACATTACGGGAGATCCGACCGTCGATTCTCCTAAAACTAGAACCGTTGGGTTCATATCGAAAAGAGCTGTTTAATGAATATGGGAGATTTGAAATCTAACGGTTGTATTTGGAATTATGTCCAAATCAAATTTGGAAATGGTCGTTGTAAGTGCAGTTCGATGACCGTTTATGGAAATCGACCGTACGGGCCTTGATAAAATTATTAAAAATATCAATAATTTGTGTAAAAACATAATAAATGATTTGGAAAGAATTAGGATGAAAAATTCCACATTTGAAAAGATAAAAATATATTTTTATCGAAATGAACTAATTATGAACTAGAATTAAAAATCTAATATTTTTAAATAAATAAATTGGGTTTGAAATGGTTTTAAGAATAAGAAGAATTTCCAATATATGAATTGGAATGGATTTGAACAGAAATTACCCTTACAATATTTCGATATTGGATTTTGTGATTATACGAATATTGTGGAGGAATTTGGAAGATATATATATATATATCGTTATCCCAATACAATATTTGTCAGTTTAAGAATTTGATATTGAATATAAGCCGATATATTTTCTATTCAGAGCCTTGTATTTAATATCAAATTGGATTTTGGGTTTGTCGTGAATGGTATCGTAAATAATACTGTCCTTAAACCCAATGGAGTTAATAAAATTAGAAATTGATTGGAGATTAGTTAAGTTGAACGGTTTCCTGGGTATTGATCTGATGTTGGTTTTGGCCTTCGGGGTTAATACTTAGGGAATTGTTCTCTTACTAATTTACGGTTAGAGACTGATGGAATGTGAATTGGGTTTATTGTGAACTGTGTTTTTAACGACATTCGTTCTTTAACCCGATTTACAATGAAATGTGATTTGGGATTTACAAATCTTTTTATTAAGATTTAACAGAAATTTTCCAAAGTAACGTTTTCCAATTTAATATATTAAATTGGAATTGAATGGAATTCGATTGATAATAATCGAAGTGAACTTCTGTGGCGGAAGACTGTTAATACATATGGAATTTAAAAGGCTTTGCCGTTATTCCATTTATATTATTGGTCGGATACAGAAATTGATATCGAGTATATATTGATTTGTCTTACCGTGAAGATTCCATAATTAATGGAATGTGATTTGGGTTTATCGTGAACGGTGTTTTAAAATAACACTTGTTCTTTAACCCGATTAACAATGGAATGAGGTTTTGGGTTGTCGTGAATGGTATCTTTAATAATACTGTTCTTAGACCCTATGGAGTTAAGAAAATCAGAAACTAACTGGAGATTAGTTAAGTTGAATGGTTTCCTGGGTATTGATCTGATGTTGGTTTCGGCCTTCGGGGTTAACACTTAGGGAATTGTTCACTTGCTAATTTACGGTTAGAGGCTGATGGAATGGAATGTGATTTTGGGCTTATCATGAACTGTGTTTTAAATGACATTGTATCTTTAACCTAGTTAAAGACAGGATATGATTTCCCAAGTTAAATAATCATTAATATTGATTTTTGGGAGGATTAAAACCAAGTGGAGTTTTAATGAATCTTTAATTAGATTGAAATGGAATGTGATAATTAAATTATAAAATTTGGGAAATAATCTAGAATGGAGTATCGTCGGTTTTACTCCTAGCGATGGTTAAATCTTTAATTAGATTTGAACATGAAATGGTAATTAAATTTACCGATAACACCGTGGTGTTAGATATGGAGTATGAACAGTTTTGCTCCATGGGATGAGTAGGTTGGGATTGGGAAATAAAATAAATGATTACTTCGGTGTGGTTCGCTAATCCCGACTAATTTGGAAACCTTAACATGGTTTGAATTGACATCTAAAGGAAGATTAAAGAATAAATTTTGAAGAATTTATATTTGATAAAATTAATGGGAACCTTTCCCAAAGTATATGAATATTTGAATAAAAGAATATTCAGAATTGGAATGAGGCGTATGTTGTGTTTTATAGCACTTGTTTATTATATACGTGAGTTATTCGGAAAAGTCGGGTTTATACCCATTCTGAATAACTGATTCGACGATAAGTCGACGATGAAGATGGTGGTTGAAGACCGGAGGTCTTCACATTGTTTGGATGATTACTAATATCTTGATTGGGTTGTACACCCAAGATGAGGTAATAAGTGGTGATCGTCCAGACGTACTTGGAGATCGACGAATATAATTTTTACAATGAAGTTAGCGAAGTAAAAATACGATTTTTATCGTTTGAATAGCAATGTAAAAATGTGATTTTTATATATTCATTAGCGATAGAAAGATTCGATTTTTATCTATATAGTAGCAATAGAAAATTGTGATTTTTAACTATGTAGCGTGGTTATAAAAATATGAAATTATTTTTATAAAGATAAAAATATAACTTTTAGCCTATGTATGTTATTTATAAAATAATCATAAAAAGAAATAATTATTGATTGGTTAAAAATATAATTTTTAACGTAGATATACTACATAGATCGACAATCAAAGCATGGCGGAGTGGAACCCAAAGGTGAGAACTTCTCACTTTTAATATATTTTCTAGTTAGAAATATATACTAGGATGCAGACAGTGCTTAGCAGCACCTGACACCCATCGTCCACAAACCATGGACGACTTGTTTGATTTGATTGTGTGGTGAAAATTGATTGTGATGTGGAATGGAATAAAATATTTTATAGTTAAAAATGTAATTTTTAACGTGTATATGAATAAAATAAATATTTATAAATAAATCAAATGATTTGTTTATGTACACACATTTAACTGATATGGATTAGGACGATAAATTTTACACATCGCCCAACTGCACAAATAAAACCTGTGTTTGATTGTTTGAAACCCCACACGGGTATTGGGATGATATTAGACATATACTAATCACAATAGTTAGTTGTATGTCAATCGATTGGTTGACAAGCTGTGTGAGCGTTGAATATTTATATTTGATGCTTATGCAATGTAGAATGCACTTTGGGTAATGATTGACTGTGTTTGATTGTTGTCCATATAACCAACATGATATGGTAATTGACTGTGTTTTATTCCATTTCAGAAAGAAGGAATATTTTAAAATAATGAATATTTTAAAATAAGGAATATTTTAAAATAATATTCAGTAAAAGATCAAAATTTGATTTTGATGTCCGATTTGGGATGGACACGAATATTTAAATATATAAAGCCATGTTGATTAGATTAACGCCATTTTGACGTGAACGATATTTATATCGATTTCATTCATTTTTATAATGAATATCGAAAAGGAATTGATTTTAAAATCTAATGTTTTGAAAATACTATCTTTTATATATCGATGATATAGAATATTCAATTCTGATTTGAAATTGAATATGAAGTTGAAATCGTTTTGAAAATGAATTTAAAATGATTTATAAATTATGTTTTAAATGGAAATCGATGAAATATATATTATATATATAATATAATGGCCTGAATAGAACACGCCGCACCGCCGCAGTTCGCGAATTTCGACCATTGACTTCGAACGGACATTACAGGAGATCCGACCGTCGGATTCTCCTAAAACGGGAACCGTTGGGTTCGTATCGAAAAGAGCTTTCTAACGAATATGGGAGATTTGAAATCTAGTGGTTGGATTTGGAATTATGTACAAATCAAATTTGAAAAAGGTCGCTGTAAGTGCAGTTCGATGACCGTTTATGGAAATCGACTGTACGGGCCTTGATAAAATTACTAAAAATATCAATAATTTGTGTAAAATCATAATAAATGACTTGGAAAGAATTAGGATGAAAAATTCCACATTTGAAAAGATAAAAATATATTTTTATCGGAATGAGCTAGTTATGAACTAGAATTAAAAATCCAATATTTTTATATAAATAAATTGGGTTTGAAATGGTTTTAAGAATAACCAGATTTTTCATTATATGAATTGGAATGGATTTGAACAGAAATTATCGTCGGAATATTTCGATATTGGATTTCGTGATTATACGGATATTGTGGAGGAATTGGAAGATATGTATTGTTATCCCAATACGATATTTGTTGGTTTCAGAATTTGATATTGAATATAAGCTGATATATTTTCTATTCAGAGCCTTATATTTAATATCAAATTGGGTTTTGTGTTTGTCGTGAATGGTATCTTTAATAATACTATTCTTAAACCCAATGGAGTTAAGAAAATTAGAAACTGACTAGAGATTAGTTAAGTTGAACAGTTTCCTGGGTATTGATCTAATGTTTGTTTCGGCCTTCGGGGTTAATACTTAGGGAATTTTTCTCTTACTAATTTACGGTTAGAGACTGATGGAATGTGAATTGGGTTTATTGTGAACTGTGTTTTTAACGACATTCGTTCTTTAACCCGATTTACAATGAAATGTTATTTGGAATTTATAAATCTTTTTTATTAAGATTAACAGGAATTTTCCAAAGTAACGTTTTCCAATTTAATATATTAAATTGGAATTGAATGGAATTCGATTAATAATAATCGAAGTGAAATTCTGTCGAGGAAGACTGTTAATACATATGGAATTTAAAAGGCTTTGCCGTTATTCCATTTATATTACTGGTCGGATACAGAATTTGATATCGATTATATATTGATTTGTTTTACCGTGAAGATTCCATAATTAATGGAATGTGATTTGGGTTTATCGTGAACGGTGTTTTAAAATAACACTTGTTCTTTAACCCGATTAACAATGGAATGAGGTTTTGGGTTGTCGTGAATGGTATCTTTAATAATACTATTCTTAGACCTTATGGAGTTAAGAAAATCAGAAACTAACTGGAGATTAGTTAAGTTGAATCGTTTCCTGGGTATTCATGTGATGTTGGTTTCGGCCTTTGGGGTTAATACTTAGGGAATTGTTCACTTGCTAATTTACGGTTAGAGGCTGATGGAATTGAATGTGATTTTGGTTTTATCGTGAACCGTGTTTTAAATGACATTGGTTCTTTAACCTAGTTAAATACAGGATATGGTTTCCCAAGTTAAATAATCATTAATATTGATTTTTGGGAGGATTAAAACCAAGTGGAGTTTTAATGAATCATTAATTAGATTGAAATGGAATGTGATAATTTGAATTATCAAATTTGGGAAATAATCGAGAATGGAGTATCGTCAGTTTTACTCCTAGCGATAGTTAAATCTTTAATTAGATTTGAATGTGAAATGGTAATTAAATTTACCGATAACACCGTTGTGTTAGATATGGAGTATGATCAGTTTTGCTCCATGGGATGAATAGGTTGGGATTGGGAAATAAAATAAATGATTACTTCGGTGTGGTCCGCTAATCCAGACTAGTTTGGAAACCTTAACATGGTTTGAATTGACATCCAAAGGAAGATTAAAGAATAAATTTTAAAGAATTTATCTTTGATAAAATTAATGGGAACCTTTCCCAAAGTATGTGAATATTTGAATAAAAGAATATTCATAATTGGAATGAGGCGTGTGTTGTGTTTTATAGCACTTGTTTATTATATACGCGAGTTATTCGGAAAGGCTGGGTTTATACCCATTCTGAATAACAGATTCGACGATAAGTCGACGATGAAGACGGTGGTTGAAGACCGGAGGTCTTCACATCGTTTGGATGATTACTGATGTCTTGATTGGGTTGTACACCTAAGACGAGGTAATAAGTGGTGATCGTCCAGACGTACTTGGAGATCGACGGATATACGAGGACCTCTCTCCTGTATTGGACATACGGGACAAGGAATTAGGTGCCTCCAGTTTCGTTCAGACCCAAAACGGATTTGTAAATGATTGTGTGTCTAACATTGGATTTTATTTTGTATTGATTGATTTCTATTAAATATATATCTGTTTGGCGGCGGAGAATTTATTCTCTTGCTTAACGCCCTTCTCTGAGATGTACGAGCTCAGAAGTTATATATCGATAGATATCAGTTGCATGGCATGAATTGCCTGTGTGGCATGCTGAGATGTAGTGATCAAGGATTTTGTTGAAAAGCAGAGTCTTGTGGTTGATGATCAAAGCACGGCTTTAATACAGCGTAGCTTTGTGTATGGCGTTAATTCGCGAGCCTCACACCTCGGTATGAGTCAAAAAGGGGATCGTGACTATAGGGAGTGCACGATGTTTCTTTCTAGCTATGGGTGGTATCAACGTTTTACTAGCCCTGATATTTATATTAGTTTTACCCATGTGGTTGTTGGATTGCGAGCCGCCTCAGTTATATCAGTCTCTATGGAGCCGATGGCTAGGTCCGATAGGACCGGGAAACGTGCATTCAAGAATAACTAATGCTCAAACGTAAGGGAGGACCGGCCCTGAAGATCCAAGGGTTCACTGCGGGGATCCTGAGACATGTGCTAGAGTGTCTCGAATCGGTGAGGAGCCATCCCTGGCCTCGACTCAAAGACGGAAATGCAATTTCCAATATGTGATATTTCAGTTTTATTTGTAGAGCCTAGTATGGCGACATGATAGATGGTACCCATGCCGCCTATGATTGATACATTTATATTTGAAGTTGTTTTGACTGTTTACACTATAATAGTATCAAATGATTTGTTTTAAATGTACCAAGCATGTTTGGCTATTATAAGGGAAAACCCTATCCTCCGGCTTGCGTTGCATTGTGTGATGGGACCTGGGTCTTATAGTAGCTTCATTTTTCCAAAAAGCATTGTGTTGTTTGTCCTATGCACTAGTATTCTTGGAAGGAAACCCATTCCGTGTTAAACGGCATGGTCCCTTGAATTACTCTTTTTTAAAGTAAAGTTTAATGTATAACTGTTTTAGTTCTCACACCAGTCACATGACTGACCTGGAGTTTGTTATTTTAACCTAAACTCTGGGTTCCCTTATTTTCCACACGGGCAGCTAGTAGTTTTGGTTTTGCAGATTTATATTCATAGGATCCTGGTTTACAGCTGGAATGATATTCGGAAAGCTCTGTATCCGTTTATCTCTTTCGGTTGTGTTTTTCATTATTTTCCGCTGCTATATAATGTAATTTAAATCTCTGATATTTCTCTGAAGTATAATATTCATTCATACTCTGTTTATTCTTGTATTCTGATGGAATTGTTGTAATTAACAATGAATTGTTCTGTCGTTTGTGTTCTGATTCGTCTTGTAGTCAAAGCAATTCGTTTTTTCCTTCACAGGGAAGTTCGGGCCACAAACCCGGTCTTAGTCAAGAAATCAAAAGGGAAATGGCGGACTAGCATCGATTATTCCGATTTGAATAAAGCATGCCCGAAGGACAACTTCCCGCTTCCAAAGATTGGTCGACCAATTGATTCAATTGTTGATCACTAGCTTCTTTCCTTCATGGATACATCCTCCAACTATAACCAAATTTTGATGTGTATTCCAGATCAGGAGCACACTTTGTTTGTTACCGACTTGCGCTGTATAGCTATGTTGTCATATCTTTTGGTCTCAAGAAAGCCGGAGCCACTATCAACGACTTGTCAAGAAGATGGTCAGAGGACATAAAATTTTACGTGGACGACATGCTCGTAAAAATGAAATTGTTGAACAACTACATCAACGATCTGGTGAAGATGTTCAGTGTTTTCTGTAAATACAACATGAAACTTAATCCCTTGAAATGCTCTTTCGCTGTTGCATCGGAAAAATTCTTGGGTTTCATTGTCAATTCACGAGGAATCAAAGAAAATCTAGAGAAGATCGAACTTATTTGAGGCATCCAAGCTCCAAAGAACATCAAGGATGATTAAAGCTTAAATGGAAAGGTGGACACCTAAGTCGATTAATTTCAAAAGAAACCAATAAGTGCATTCCTTTCTTTGTTTTAATTAGGAAAGGGAAGCACAACTTCGCATGGACACCAGAACGTGTCGTCATGCTCCAAGACCTCCTGAATCACTTAGAATGACCATCTACCCAATCGAAACCTATGGACCATAAGGATATATATTTTTTGGCTGTTTAGCGTAGGCAATTAGCTCGACGCTTGTGTGCAAAGAAGATCATGTACATAGGCCAGTCTATTACATCAACAAGAGATTAATAGGAGTTGAAAAGAACAATCAAAAGCTTGAAAAGCTCGCTAACAGCCTTGTTGATCTCTTCCCAAAAGCTTCGACCCCATTTCCAGTCTCATCCGATCGAAGTTTACACTGACCAGCTGCTACGATAGGTCAACGACCTAAGGCGCCTGACAATTTTTGAAGTGAAACATCGATCAGAGTCAATTCGAGCTCACCTTCATTCCTCGAAAGGCCATTCTCGGACATGCCCTGGAAGATTTCATTGTAGAGTTCGCTGCTCCTGAAGACCCTTTGGAAGATAGCGAGCCTCCCAACATCCAGTGGAAGCTTTACGTGGATGGTTCATTGAATAATCATTGTTCCGACGCCATAGTTGTACTTATTACTCCTGAGGAACGCTCAATTTGTTACGCTTTAAAGCTCATCTTTCCCACAAGTAACAATGATGCTGAAAACAAAGCCTTGATTGCCGAACCCAGAATTGCAATCGAATTAAACATCAAGGCTCTCCAAATCTTCTCAGATTCACAACTCATCGTCTACCAAGTCTGCGACGATAATCAAGCAAAGGGTGTACGGTTTTCCCCTTACCTAGCTCGAGTTCGTGAAATATTTACTTACTTCGACCATTACGTCATTACTCACATCCCTCAAGGACAAAACGAAAAAGTCAATTCGTTGGCAAATTTAGCAAGTTCTGAGGATACGCAACTCTTGGGATTTGTCCCTGTCGAAGTTCTCGACTTTCTGAGTATCGATCAGATGGAAACTAATCTGATATCAACAATGAAAACCTAGCTTGAACCTAAGTCTTTGATGACTCTAATCAAAGGCTACTTGCAACGTGGAATCCTCCCAGACTCTCGTAATGATAAGCAAGCGCTCCTTCCCAGAGCATCATGATATATTAGTCAAAAAGGAGTACTTTACCGAAGAGGATTCTCTGTTCCCTTGCTCTGGTGTGTAGCCCACAACGACGCCAAACGTGTGCTACTGGACGTACACAAAGGGAAGTGCGATGACCACACTGGGTTGTGGATTTTGGCAAAGAAGATACTCTGATATGGCTACTTTTAGCCAACTCTCAAATGAGATGCAACAGATTACACCCACAAATGCGACTGGTGCCAAAGATTCTTCAAGATCCCACGAGCCCTACCTACAGAACTGACCTAGATGGTCAGTCATAACCATTCGTAGTGTGGGGAATAGATATTATCGGGATTCTCTCGATGGAAAAAGGCGGTGCTCGATATGATATTGTCGTAGCTGATTACTTCACTAAATGGGCCACAATCACAACCAAGAAAGTCATCAACTTCATCTTCTGCAACATTATATGTCATTTTGGGGTTCCCACGACTATTGTTTCTGATAACGGGACCCAATTCGAAAGTTTTGAGTTCAAGGAATTATGCCGCCATCACCATATTGAGAAACGATTCTCAAAAGTAGCTCATCTCAAGCCAACGGTTAAGTAGAGGCTGTTAACAAAGTCAAAAAATCCATCGCTATGAAGCATTTAGAAAAGGCCAAAGGTAAGTGGGTAGATGAACTCCCTCTATCCCTTTGGACTTACCAGACCACCCATAAGTCGACAACCAACCATATTCCATTCGTTCTCTCGTATGGATTCAAATCTGTAATTCTTGTCGATCTTGAACTACAATCCCATCGGGTCACCTACTATGATCCAAAGATCAATAGAGATCTCCTTCTAGAATCTCTTGACTTACTCGAAGAGAAAAGAGATGAGTCAGAATTCAGAGCAGCTACATACCGCCAGCGGGTCGCCCGATATTATAACACCAAAGTACCTCCAAAGCACTTCGACATCATTGACCTTCTCCTTAAACGAATCTTTCCCACACCGACCAGACTCGGTCCTTGCTTGGAAGACCTATATGTCATTTAACAGAGACTTGGAGATGGTACCTTCAAGCTAACGATTGTTGATGGCATTGAACTACCAAGGGAATGAAGTTGCAAGCACCTTCGCCGCTACTTTACCTAACCTACTGAAAAGATTACTGCTTTAAGTTTTAAGTGATCTAGCTTTATAAATCTTTTTCAAACCTTAGTAAATGATTTATAACTAGTAATAAAGTATTTTGAACTATAATTTGAGTTTGCAAACATGAAGTATGAGTTGAGACTTGATTTGGTCCTATATACCCACATGGTTTTAAGGTTACGTTTATTATTTGGAAAGACCGGGATTGGATTTACGTCTGAAAACCATTCCAAGTAATAATACGACGTTGTGGAGAGATTGAAGGCATTGAAGACGATATTGAAGACCGGGACCCTTCATATCGTAAGGACGACTTGCTGAATGTCTCAAATGGGTAGCTCCCATTTGTAGATGGATTTTATATGAGCTAAGTGGTAAGAAGCCCAAACGTATGTGAAGGAATTCCGGATTGTGGTTTCGTTCAGACCCAGAACGGACTTGTATGGATTATGCGTCTGACATTGTAAATGACTGCGTAGCTCTGATCTCTGTTTAAATCTGCTTGGTGGAGGAGAATTTATTCTCTTACTTAACACCCTTCTATAAGACGTATGAGCTTAGAGGTTATATATTGATAGAAATCAGTGATGCGTAGTGAATGGACAATGTGGCATACTTAAGTTATGCGGTGAGCTATGGATGATCAAAGCATGGCTTGTTTAAGCGTAGCTTTGTGGATATCGTGACCTCAGCAAGCCCCACAACCCGGTAAATGGCTAAAACGGGAAAGATGAAGCGAGGTTAAGGGTAGTCATTTCCTTCAAGATAAAAGGTGAACTATGGTATGGAGCCCAGGTATTAACCTATGTAGATAACATCTATTTATATGGAAGTTGATGTTGTGAGGCCTCGGTTTAAAGGTTGTTACGACCGGAAAGTGATATACTCAGGCGTGCTTTAAGTTACCCAGTTAAGGGGTAACCCGGCCTTGTGTTGGCAGAGAGCCCGATTTGGTTCTCGGGGCCTCCCTCTGGAGGTGTACCCATCGGTTCGGTAAGGAAGTTCCTTTGCCTGGTCATTTGTTGGAAATTCATTATCCACTACATGTTTTTACGATTTCATTTGTATAGCCTACTGGTTACCAGTAGGAATATGTTAGCATAGTGGGATGGGGCATTATGTTGGCTAAGATTGATAAATTTATTTGTGAATTGTTTTCACACTATGCACTAATAATAATATGGAAAATGGTTTCCGCGTATCAAGCATGTTTGACTATCATAAGGAGAAACCTTGCCCATGTGTGCGTTTACCTTGTGTGTGTGCCGCGAGACCTTATGTTAGTTTCATTTTCTAAAAAGCATTGCGAATTTTATTACCGCGAGACCTTATGTTAGTTTCATTTTCAAAAAAGCATTGCGAATTTTATTGCATATAACAAATATATATTGAGTTCTCACACCAGTCCCATGTCTGACCTGGAGTTTATTCGTTTTCCCACAAAACTCTGGATGCCCATAATTTTCCACACGGGCAGCCTAGTGTCAGGTTTAGTAGCTGTGTTTGGAGCCTACATCTTGGAGATTTTTCTAGTGTGTCTTTGCTTTGTTGAAATTGCTTTTTCCATGGAGCATCTTTAGCTGTTTCTATGGAGTGTTTGGTTTTTGTGGGCATCAGCGATTTGGAGCTATCCAGGTGAAGATGAAGTTTGGTTTTGGATTCACCTTGATTAATTGTTTCCGCTGCTTCTGTGTTATCTTATTATTGTAAATAGTGTTGCACCTTGATGTTGTATCCGTTGTAAACTCTGATATAATCTCATGTTATATAAATGAGAAGTTGTTTTGTTTCATTGTGATTGTTCTAATGTGTTATATCCCCAGACAACTAGGAATTCGACATTTGAATCTGCGACATTTGAATACAAATAGGTATTAAATGTCAATTTTCGAGTGACGACCCGAAATTTCGACCTTTGAAAATCGCCATTTAATACCAATTTGTATTCAAATGTCGTAGATTCAGATGTCGAGTTCCTAGTTGTCTGGGTATATAACACATTAGAACAATCACAATGAAACAAAACAACTTCTCATTTATATAACATGAGATTATATCAGAGTTTACAACGGATACAACATCATGGTGTAACAGTATTTACAATAACAAGATAACACAGAAGCAGCAGAAACAACTAATCAAGGTGAATCCAAAACCAAACTTCATCTTCACCTGGATAGCTCCAAATCGTTGATACCCACAAAAACCAAATGCTCCACAGAAACAGCTAAAGATGCTCCACGGCAATAGCAACTTCACCAAAGCAAAGACACACTAGAAAAGCTCCAAGATGTAGGCTCCAAACACAGCTACTAAACCTGATACTAGGCTGCCCGTGTGGAAAATTATGGGCACCCATAGTTTTGTGGGAAAACAAATAAACTCCAGGTCAGTCATGGGACTGGTGTGAGAACTCAATATATATTTGTTATGTGCAATAAAATTCGCAATGCTTTTTAGAAAATGAAAATAACATAAGGTCTCGCGGCACACACAAGGTAAACGCACACATGGGCGAGGTTTCTCCTTATGATAGTCAAACATGCTTGATAAGCGGAAACCATTTTCCATATTATTATTAGTGCATAGTGTGAAAACACTTTCGCAGATAAATTTATCAATCTTAGCCAACATAATGCCTCATCCCACTATGCTAACATATTCCTACTGGTAACCAGTAGGCTAGACAAATGAAATCGTAAAAACTCGTAGTGGATAATGAATTTCCAACAAATGACTAGGCAAAGTAACTTCCTTATCGAACTGATGGGTACGCCTCTAGAGGGATGCCCCGAGAACCAAATCGGGCTCTCTGCCAACACGAGGCCGGTTTACCCCTTATCTGGGTAACTTAGAGCATGCCTGAGTATATCACTTCCCGGTCGTTACCAACCTTTAAACCGAGGCCTCGCAACATCAACATCCATATAAATAGAAGTTATCCATAGGTTAATACCTGGGGTCCTTACCATAGTAAACCTTTATTTAGAAGGAAATGACTACCCTTAACCTTGCTGCATCTTTCCTGTTTTAGCCATTTACCGGGTTTTGAGGCTTGCTGAGGTCACGATATCCACAAAGATACGCTTAAACAAGCCATGATTTGATCATCCATAGCTCACCACATAAATTAAGTATGCCACATTGTCCATTCACTACGCATCACTGATTTGTATCAATATATAACCGCTAAGCTCATACGTCTTAGAGAAGGGTGTTAAGTAAGAGAATAAATCCTCCACCACCAAGTAGATATACATTTAACAGAGACCAGTGCTACGCAACTAATTACAATATCAGACACACAATCCATACAAGTCCGATCTGGGTCTGAACCAAACCACAATCTGGAATTCCTTCACATACGTTCGGGCTTCTTGCCACTTAGCTCATATAAAATCCATCTACAAACGGGAGCTACCCATTTGAGACTTTCAGCAAGTCGTCCATACGATATGAAGGGTTCTAGTCTTCAATATCGTCTTAAATGCCTTCAGTCTCTCCACAACGTCATATTAATACTTGGAATGGTTATAGACATAAATCCAATCCCGGTCTTTCCAAATAATAAACGTAACTTTAATACCATGTGGGCATATAGGACCAAATCAAGTCTCAACTCATACTTCATGTTTGCAAACTCAAATTATAGTTCAAAATACTTTATTACTAGTTAGAAATCATTTACTAAGGTTTGGAAAATATTTATAAAGCTAGATCACTTAAAACTCAATATTTAACAAACTACATTACAAAGGCGTTTCAAAGTGTTTCAACATACTAATATTGGCTAGTTTAAGTAAAATGACTTTTATGTTATCCAAGTCTTCATGATTTTACCATAAATCATTTTTAAATAACTAATTATGAATTAACAAATTTTTCCATATTTTAAAATATTATATTTATAGTTAACTAACTCCATTTATAGCGACCTTTTCTAAATTATTTTAAACATAACTTGAAAATTATAAGTCAAAAATAAAATCTGCTTTCCCTCATTTGGAAGCTCTTGTTGATGAAAAACAAACTTTTTTTGTTCTGTGGAAATCTGATTTAAGTTGCAAAGGTTATAAGCGTTTAAAGTTTTTAATAAAAGTACACTAAATTCTACTATAAATTCAAATAGTTTCAAATTAAATTTCAAATTAATTTTTGAATTAACCATCCCGTCCGTCGGATCAGTTAGGGATAGCCAGGAAGAGCAGAAAACTATATTTTCCAAACTCAAGCCTAGACACTATCCTCTCTGTAATCCTAGAACGTTCCGGTGTTTATTTTGACAAACTCTATTTTTGACCATAATATAAATTCCTTCAAAACAATTTAGAAAACCATTCTCAACTTCAAGTTGAATAAAATATTCATTTGGTTCGAGACTTATTTGATATCTATATAAATCCACATATGTGTGTATAACAAGTATAATGCACATGCTATCACTAATAACAACACACGAGCATATATGGGTATATATATAACAGTGTATGTACAAGCGTTTTCCACTAAACGCTTATACTGCAATAATTACTAATTAACCATATCATCAATAACAATTCACATAGCATAGAAAGTGGACAAGTACAAGTGTCGAGTTCTCACCTTGGGGTTCCACTCCACCAATCTTTATTGTAGGACCACTAGACTGACTATAGCTACCTTGGACTAACAGAATTTCCTTGCCGATTCTTTATAAACTAAAATAATTATTAAACTTCCTTTTCTTTTCCTATTTAAGAGGAGGAAAGGTCAGAAATTTGGAGGAGGGGGAGGAGATAGCTTTAGCCGAATTTAGGGAGAAAGAGGGAGGAGATCAAGGAGAGGAATAAGGAAGAAAGGCTTAGGAAGCCATGGATTTAAGGTAAAGAAGGAGGAATAATAGAAGAGAAGAGTGGAATCGTGTTTAAGGGAGGAAAGGAGGTATATTTATACATGGAATTGAAGAGTATGGTAATGACACCTCTTAGGACATGTGTAAATCATGCATGGAATGTGGCATGCAAAATTACAAGTGTCTTAACACTTGTAATAAGGAGAAGGTAGGTGTTTTTAGTAGCATTTACCTTAAAACATTATGGAAACTTAGAGCAATGCTTAATTCTAGTATTACTAATTCATGTTATCGTTGACAAATCCGATCGAACAACAAATAGTATTTACAAATCAAAAGCTTAATAATCATTGCCATATATAAAATCTATCATTTAACTTGTCAAAATTTCTAGACCATCACATTCACCCCCCTTAAGAAAGTTTCATCCTCGAAACTGCGTATGAAGGGAATAATCAAAGGAAATGAATAAAGAAACAGGCTTACCTAAGGGTCAGATTCATCTTGAATATCGACTGCATAGTTCGGGTAGAATTTCTGCATAACCTCTTTCGTTACCCAAGTATAATCTTTGGGACCACCGCTCCATTGCACTTTAACTAGCTTAACCGTCTTATTCCTTAGCCTTTTTTCATCTTGGTCGATGATCTTTATGGGGTCTCTTTTAACGACTAGATTATATGTAATTTCTAGATCTTGTTGAGTGGCTTCTTCCATGATCTGTTTAGGGTCATAAACATACTTTCTCAGATTTGATATGTGGAAAACATTATGCACACCTGAGAGCCATTCGGGTAACTGAATCTTATATGCCAGTGGTCTAACTTTTTCCAGAATAGAGAATGGTCCAATATAGCGGGGTGCTAATTTTCCTTTTCTTCCAAATCTTATAACTCCGCGCATTGGAGAGACTTGTAGGAATACTGAATCACCAACTTCGAATTCTAATGCCCGCCTTCTACGGTCTGCATAACACTTCAGCCGATCTTGTGCCATTTTCTTCCCCATTCTAATCAGATCCACCTTCTCTATGGCCTCTCTAATCATATCAGGTCCAAGAACAATTTTATCTCCAGACTCAATCCAACAAACTGGTGACTTACATGGTCGTCCATACAATGCTTCGAAAGGTGCCATCTTAATACTTGCCTGATAACTATTGTTATAGGAGAACTCGACTAATGGTAAATAATTTTCCCATGAACCTCCGAAATCGAGAACGCATGCTTGCAATAAGTCTTCCAAAATTCTGTTAACTCTTTCTGTTTATCCGTCTGATTGTGGATGATAAGCAGTACTAAAGTTTAACTTGGTTCTCAAAGCAGCTTGAAAAGCTTCCCAAAAACGACTGGTGAAAAGAGGGTCGCGATCACTCACGATGCTGCTTGGTATCCCATGAAATCGAACGATTTACTTGATATACAATTCTGCCAAACTTGCAGCAGTTCTAGATGACCTTACTGGGATAAAATGGGCACTTTTAGTTAGACGATCCACAATAAGCCAGATTCGATCATTCCCTTTGCGAGTGCGAGGTAAACCATCAATGAAATCCATTGAAACTTGATCCCACTTGCATTTTGGTATTTTCAAAGGCTGAAGTTGTCCTGGAGTCTTCTATTGATCACTCTTTATTTGCTGACACGTAGCACAATAACTAACATAGATAGATATGTCCCTTTTAATCGACTTCTACCAAAATGTACGTTCAACATCACGATACATCTTATTAACTCCTGGATGGATGCCGAATTTGGACTTATGGCACTTATCCAACACCTTCTGCTTAAGTTCTTTAATATTGGGCACACATATTCTTCCTTTTAACTTTATGATGCCTTTATCATCGATTTCAAAACTGAAATTTTCACCTTCCTGAATTCTTTTAGAAATTTCTTGTAGAAATTTGTCCTTCTTTTCTCGCGGGAAATCTTCTCTAGAAGAGTCGGAGTGATAACAAGGTAGGAAAGAACGACATACTTTCGACTCAGAGCATCCGCAACAACAATGGCCTTCCCAGGGGTATACTGATTATCTAGATCGTAAGATGCTAGAAATTCCAACCATCGTTGCTGCCTTAAACTTAAGTCTTCCTAAGTAAACAGATACTTCAAGCACTTGTGATCGGTGAATAATTCAATTTTTTCTCCAAGCAGATAATGTCTCCAAAATTTTAAAGCGAATATTACTGGAAGTAGCTCAAGTTCATGAGTTGGGTAACTCCTTTCATGCGGTTTCAGCTGTCTACTTGCACAACAATTACTCTTCCTTATTGCATTAAAACATCACCAACTCCTTCTTTACATGCATCTGTATAAATAGATAATCCTTTATTGCCATTGATAATAGCCAGAACTGGGGCAATGGTCAATCTCTTCTTTAACTTATTAAAAGCTTCTTCACAGTTAGCAGACCAAACAAATTTGGCATTCTCTATGGTCAACTTTGTCAAGGGAGAGGCTGTCTTTGAGAAATCTTGGACGAATCTATGGTAATATCCTAACTTCCTTTGGAGTCGTTGGTTGCTTCCAATCCAAAATAGTAGAAATCTTTCCAGGATCTACTGAGATTCCTTCTTCAGATACGATATGCCCAAGAAATTTTACTTCTTTTTTTCCAAAAATGACATTTGGAAATTTTAGCTTTAAACACATTTCTCCTTAATATCTCTAGCGCAATCCTTAAATGCTCAGCGTGTTCTTCCTCAGTTTTTGAATAGATCAGGATGTCATCAATGAAGACTAACACAAATTTATTCAACACCTCACGGAATACTCGAGTCATCAAGTCCACAAAATAGGCTGGGGCATTTGTCAATCCGAATGGCAATACTAACCATTCGTAAAAAGTGTCAGGTCCACGAAAAGAAGTCAAATGAATACAATCTTCAGCAATTCCGAGTTGGTGAAAACCAGAGGCTAAATCATTTTTGAAAAAAAAGGCACCACTTAACTGGTCGAATAAGTCATCTATTCGTGGCAATGGGTACTTATTCTTGAGGGTTTGTTTATGATGGTCTCTATAGTCTACGCACAATCGCAAAGAACCGTCGGACATTGCTACAAATACTACAGCTGACCCCCAATTTGAACGGCTAGGTCGAATAAATCTTTTTCTTAAGAGATCTTCGATTTTCTTGTTCAGTTCTTCTCTCTCTTTCGGAGCCATTCTTCGACTTGGATGGACAACAGGTCGGGCATTGGGTATTAGGTCAATTCTAAACTCAACTTCTCGGTGTGGAGGAAGGCTATTAACTTCTTCAAATACATCGGGAAAATCTCTAACGACAAGTATAGTTTTTATGTCGGTATCAGGGTAACCTAAAGTATACATCGAGCTATCTCTTTTTGGGCTAGGGTCAATACAAGATATTTCAATAAAATTTCCAAGACTTGTCTTTACCAGAGCTTTACTATCTACGCAATCTAGTTTAGCCTCATATTTATTTAACCAATCTATTCCAACTATAATTTCAAATTCATCAATGTCAAGAACGAATAAGTTAAAAGGGAATTCATAGTGTGAATAGGTGATAGGAACATTTTTGCAATACGAACACAAGCTAGTAGGACCCCTTACTGGATTACTTACACATAAGGGTTCGTCAACAAATTTAGGTTTAAATTTCAATTTTTCTACGAGTGGTTTTGAGATAAAACTATGTGAAGCACCAGTGTCAAACAAAACTCGGGCTAATTTATCAGAAATAAAAATATTACCTTCCAAAACATCCTTCACTTTATCATTCTTTGAATTGGAAGGCTCATCCTTGATTGCATATACCTTTGCCACATCAGCTTTCTTTATTACGGGACAATCTTTAATGATATGACCGGGTTTATAGCGGTGATAACATTCTTGGAGTCCTTGGTTTAGCTTCCTTGACTTCTTTGGCTTCTTACAGTCGTGGGAATAATGACCTTTCTCTTGGCAATTGTAGCAGAGAACATCCTTTAGATGATCTTCCTTCGTTCCTTTCTTTTTAGCCTTCTGTTCAGGCTTCTTCCCCTGGAACTTTCTCTTCTTCCAATTGTTATTACCATTAACTTCCTTAACTTCAGTACCCTTCTGCTTATCAATAGTAGCATATCTATACCCCATGTCTACCAAGTCAACGAAGGATTGTTTGATATGCGCAGTCATCCTCTTATGGTACTTCAATGCCATCCCCTTAATAAATCTTTCATTTTTCTTTAACGAGGTGTCTATCAGCTCAGGTCCAAAGCGAGAAAGCTCGTTAAACTTATTTAAATACTCCTCGAAAGACATATCGCCTTGCTTGAGATTCATAAATTCCTCATACATCCTGGAAATTCCTGCCAAAGGCATATAACGTTCTTCGAAAACTTCTTTGAAATCCTTCCAGAAAAGTCGTCTTCTGATTTCCCTTGGACAATAGTCTCCCACCATGCAGTAGCTTCTTCCTGTAATTGCCATATAGCTAACAGCCTCTTTTGGTTATCTTCTAGGTTAAGTCCTTTGAAAATCTTCTCGCTTGCGTTAATCCAGGCTTGAGCTTCCATGACATCATCAGATCCCTTAAATAGTTTCCCGCCCAATTTTGCGTAATTCTTATTCAAAATTGGAAGACTGGTTTGGGTCGGAGCTTGAATCGTAATCTCATTAACTGGGTAACATTACGACCGTTGGTGGTGGTACTACTTCCTCCTCGACGTCTGCCTCAATACCTCATTTTCTACTATCTGGATATAGTATGAAAATGCTGTTAGACATACGGATGAATTACCTCAGGAGTTATGAAATAGTTAACTCTTTGCATTTCATTGGATTCTACTCATTCTAGGGTATTATTACCCCATCTCTAATGAGTTATACCCCAAAGCTTTGTATAAACCAAAGCTCTTAAACCAACTGTGACGACCCGGAATTTCGACCTTCGAAAATCGACATTTAATACCTATTTGTATTCAAATGTCGCAGATTCAAATGACGAATTACTAGTTGTCTGGGGATATAACACATTAGAACAATCACATTGAAACAAAACAACTTCTCATTTATATAACATGAGATTATATCAGAGTTTACAACGGATACAACATCAAGGTGCAACATTATTTACAATAACAAGATAACACAGAAGCAGCAGAAACAACTAATAAAGGTGAATCCAAAGCCAAACTTCATCTTCACCTGGATAGCTCCAAATTGCTGATGCCCACAAAAACCAAATACTCCACAGAAATAGCTAAAGATGCTCCAAGGCAATAGCAATTTCACCAAAGCAAAGACACACTAGAAAAAGCTCCAAGATGTAGGCTCCACACATAGCTACTAAACCTGACACTAGGCTGCCTGTGTGGAAAATTATGGGCACCCAGAGTTTTGTCGGAAAACAAATAAACTCCAGATCAGTCATGAGACTGGTGTGAGAACTCAATATATATTTGTTATGTGCAATAAAATACACAATGCTTTTTAGAAAATAAAACTAACATAAGGTCTCATGGCACACACACAAGATAAACGCACACATAGGCGAGGTTTCTCTCTATGATAGTCAAACATGCTTGATACGCGGAAAACATTTTCCATATTATTATTAGTGCATAGTGTGAAAACACTTTCGCAAATAAATTTATCAATCTTAGCCAACATAATGCGCCATCCCACTATGCTAACATATTCCTACTGGTAACCAATAGGCTATACAAATGAAACCGTAAAAACTCGTAGTGGATAATGAATTTCCAACAAATGACCAGGCAAAGGAACTTCCTTACCGAACCGATGGGTACGCCTCTAGAGGGACGCCCCAAGAACCAAATCGGGCTCTCTTCCAACACGAGGCCGGGTTACCCCTTAACTGGGTAACTTAGAGCACGCCTGAGTATATCACTTCCCGGTCGTTACCAACCTTTGAACCGAGGCCTCGCAACATCAACATCCATATAAATAGAAGTTATCCACATAGGTTAATACCTCGGCTCCATACCATAGTACACCTTTTATCTAGAAGGAAACGACTACCCTTAACCTCGCTGCATCTTTCCTGTTTTAGCCATTTACCGGGTTGTGAGGCTTGTTGAGGTCACGATATCCACAAAGCTACGCTTAAACAAGCCACACTTTGATCATCCATAGCTCACCACATAACTTAAGTATGCCACATTATCCATTCACTACACATCACTGATTTCTATCAATATATAACCTCTAAGCTCATACATCTTAGAGAAGGGTGTTAAGCAAGAGAATAAATTCTCCGCCACCAAGCTGATATATATTTAATAGAGATCAGTGCTACATAGTCAATTACAATGTCAGACACACAATCCGTACAAGTCCGTTCTGGGTCTGAACGAAACCACAATCCAGAATTCCTTCACATATGTTCGGGCTTCTTGCCACTTAGCTGATATAAAATCCATCTGCAAACATGAGCTACCCATTTGAGACATTTAGCAAGTCGTCCTTACGATATGAAGGGTCCCGGTCTTCAATATCGTCTTCAAAGCCTTCAGTCTCTCCACAACGTCGTATTATTACATGGAATGGTTTTTAGACATAAATCCAATTCTGGTCTTTCTAAATAATAAATGTAACTTTAAAACCATGTGAGTATATAGGACCAAATCAAGTCTCAACTCATACTTCGTGTTTTCATACTCAAATTATAGTTCAAAATACTTTATTACTAGTTAGAAATCATTTACTAAGGTTTGGAAAAGATTTATAAAGCTAGATCACTTAAAACTCAATATTTATACGTTACAAAGGCGTTTCAAAGTGTTTCAAAATATTAATATTGGCTAGTTTAAGTAAAATGACTTTTGTGTTATCCCAAACTTCATGATTTTACCATAAATCATTTTTAAATAATTAATTATGATTTAACAAATTTTTTCTATATTTTTAAATAATTTATAGCAGCCATTTTATAATTATAGTTGACTAACTCCATTTATAGCGACCTTTTCTAAATTATTTTAAACATAACTTGAAAATTATAAGTCGAAATTAAAATTTACTTTCACTCATTTGGAAGCTCTTGTTGATGAAAATTCAACGTTTTTCGTTCTGTGGAGATCTGATTTAAGTTGCGAAAGTTATAAGCGTTTAAAGTTTTTAATAAAAGTACTCTAAATTCTACTATAAATTCAAATAGTTTCAAATTAAATTTCAAATTAGATTTTTGAATTAACCATCCTGTCCGTCGGATCAGTTAGGGATAGCCAGGGAGAGCAGAAAACTATATTTTCCAAACTCAAGCCTAGACACCATCCTCTCTGTCATCCTAGAACGTTCCGGTATTTATTTTGACAAACTCTATTTTTGACCATAATATAAATTCCTTCAAAACAATTTAGAAAACCATTCCCAACTTCGAATTGAATAAAGTATTCATTTGGTTCGAGACTTATTTGATATCCATATAAATCCTGTGTATAACAAGTATAATGCACATATTATCACTAATAACAACCATGAAGCATCCATTCATCCATCACACGAGCATATATGGGTATATATACAACAGTGTATGCACAAGCGTTTTCCACTAAATGCTTTTATTGCAATAATTACTAACTAACCATATCATCAATAACAATTCACATAGTGTAGAAAGTGAAAAAGTACAAGTGTCGAGTTCTCATCTTGGGGTTCCACTCCACCGATCTTTATTATAGGACCACTAGACCGACTACACCTACCCTGGACTAACAGAATTTCCTTGCTGACTCTTTATAAACTAAAATAATTATTAAGCTTCTTCTTCTTTTCCTATTTAACAGGAGGAAAGGTCGGAAATTTGGAGGAGGAGGAGGAGATGGCTTTGGCCAAATTTAGGGAGAAAGAGGGAGGAGATCAAGGAGAGGAGTAAGGAAGAAAGGCTTAGGAAGCCATGGATTTAAGGTAAAGAAGGAGGAGAAATGGAAGAGAAGAGTGGAATGGTGTTTAAGGGAGGAAAGGACGTATATTTATACATGGAATGGAAGAATACGGTAATGACACCTCTTAGGACATGTGTAAATCATGCATGGAATGTGGCATGCAAAATTACAAGTGTCTTAACACTTGTAATAAGGAGAAGTTAGGTGTTTTTAGTAGCATTTACCTTAAAACGTTATGGAAACTAAGAGCAACGCTTAATTCTAGTGTTACTTATTCATGTTATCGTTGAAAAAACCGATCGAACAACAAGTAGTATTAACAAATCACAAGCTTAATAATCATTGCCATATATAAAATCTATCATCTAACTTGTCAAAATTTCTAGACCGTCACATTTACACAAATGTTTTGTTTTGTAAGTTCAAGGCATTGTAAAGAAAAGGTCAATATAGCCGATAATTATTAGTAAAGATGTTCGAATCCCCATATTCTTGGTGTGTTACTTTCTACGTAGTATGTTAAAACTGTGATAACCACCGACTTGCATATATGAGCGCACAATGCTGGATCGGCACCTCAGAGCTTGGCACCTATCCAACGCCTTGAGTCTTTACTAAGACTCAAACCTTGTGGAGTGGTCCACCCTTCACAAGTAAACTCGAGTCCGGAACCAGCGATTAGGCCGAGCATAAATAACTCGCTACGCTTATCAATTTAAGTGTCTAACCCCCGTCCCTTAGTCTCCAGACTTAGGGCAACCCACCAGTCAAGTAAGTGTGATATCGACCACTTGTTTGGCAACGTCTGACCCCCTAGGATTCAGATCCGTGTACAAAACTGGTGAACCAACGACGATCGAATAGAATGACAGAAGAGTATAAAGGACTGAATAATGACATCGTCTACAACTCCTTACAACTCAGAATTGTTATAATATCCATTTTACGGTTTCAATGACGACAACTATACAATGGAAATCGTGTGTGTGTGTATGTAGGTTTTCTACATAGTCAACTCAAAGTAGCAATGATAACAATGCACAAGAACAAGAAAAGGAAATACAAGAGATTACAAGACGGATTGAAGCAATAACATGCATGCACAATATCAGACATTTGGAAATTTTGACCACATGTCTAAAATCACACTCGGGAAATGTCCGAAACAGACATTAGACGTCTGACTTGAATTCCAGACATCTGATCTGGAGTCCGGTTAGAAGATTTGAATTGCAACTATCACATTCGAATGGCCACCTCGTTTCACTTCGTTGTAGCTCTTTATCACCAACAGACTACCTTCGAATAATCATTTATGGCCACAACAGTTCAAGATAACTATCCATAATTATATATAGCATCAATATTCAAGAGAACATGCACCAAATCTACTTGATCTATAATCTCTATACTCAATATTATGAAAATCTATTCATTCGTGCTCTAGCAATCTAAATCCATAATTATTCTTCCATATACTCTTTCTCTTTACTACAAATTGTATTTAAAGATATACTGGAAGTTATTATACTCATCCATCAATATCTGTATTGTATTTGAACACACATTTGATAAGAATACCTTATTGTGACCAAGCCTATTCCATCGGGTGAAGCAAAGGTTTTGTTGAGAGTAGAATTCCAGAGGGGAGCTTCGGGACTGGACATAGGATGGGAGGTCCGAACTATTATAAAATCATGGTGTGCATTTTCCATATTTCTTTATTCTCTAATATCTAGTTATATCATACTTATTAGCACATATACATATATACTTGCTTATACACGACACGATCAACCCCGTATACTTTCAATTGGTATTAGAGAAGGTTTTTGACCAAACTACAGTAACACGTATTTGTATCACACTAATGTGGAAAGTATATTTCAAGAAGGTCAATCTACCACATGACCCCCAATTTTTAGTGGCTCCAATTATGCATATTGGTGAACTCGTATGAGAATTTTCATAGAAGCTAACAGTTTAGAAATTTAGTCTACTACTCAAATTAAATACAAAGCACCAACAACATATGTGAGTAAATAGACCAATGCTGAAAAAACCACAGCCTCAAATAATGCAAAAGCCATGAATGTCTTATTTAGTTCTTTAGATAAAAATGAATTTTCACGAGTCATGTTATACAACACCGCATATGATATTTGGCATACCTTACAAGTAACACACGAAGGTACAAAAAAATTCAAGCAAACTTAGATTTCAATCTTACAAATCAATTTTCATCATTTAAAATGAAACAAAATGAATCTATTAGTGATATGTATTCTAGATTCCAAACTATTCAACATAATCTAATGGCACTGAGAGTTAAATTTATTGATTTTGATTATTATCTTGAATACTCAATTATTTAACATCTGAGTGGTAAAGAAAAGTTTTAGCTATAGAAGAGGCTAACGATCATTCAACACTCAAAGTAGATAGGAAACTTAATGTCTTATGAAGCTAATTTGCAAGCTAGAAAAGAACAAAATACATAGAAGAAGAAAAATATAGCATTTCAAGCTAACAGTGAAGATTCAGATTTAGGCGAATAAGAAATAGTATTCATCGCACAAAACTGCAACCTATTCAAGAGGTTTCAAAAAATGACCAAGTTTCAAAAAGGAGAAAAATTTAATTCATCAAATCATACATATGTGAAATTCTTTGAGTGTGATCAATTCGAGCATATGAATAAAGACTGTCATAAGCTTAGCAATGATAAAAATAAGAAATTTGAAAAAGTCAGAAAGAAGAAAGCATTTAAAGTAACATGAGATGACTCTGACTCTTCATCTTCTTCAGAAAGTGAGAGTGACAGTGATGAAGAATTGACTAATGTATGCTTCATGGCAAATATAGATGAGGTATGTCCCAATCTCAGCTATGGTGAATTTTAGAACTAAGTATGGAATTAGATAATAAATTCAGACAAGTTGAAAAAATTAAATAAGGATTTCATAGCTAAAATAAATTGGGTAGAACTTGAAATTGGCATGTTAAAAGATGATAAAGCAATTTTATAGGAATAACTAGAATTATCTAAAAAAAGGAAAAATGAAAGCGAGTCAATGTCAAGTAGCTTTGAAGTAGTTAAACTAGAAAATAATGTTTTGATAAAATAAAACATTGATTTAAAGGATAACATAGAATTTTGAAAACTAAGAATTAAAAGGAAAAAATAAATAAGATGTCAAACAATATTTCCAAATTTAATAAAGAAAAACAAGATTTGGAAAATCTAATCAAAATTTCGAAACCATCAAGTAATCAAAATGGGTTAGGATTTAAAAGTACTTCTAAACAAAAGGAAACAATCCTAAAAAATATATTTTTATTTACCCACGGACTAAAAAACACCAAAGTCTAATATGCCTTTGAATACCGAAAATATAAAAATTTGGATTCCTAAAATAAATTGAAAGAGACTTCACAGCAGTAGGATAGTATAATATGGAATAGAAGCATAGTAATGTGTAGGTAGCAAAATATCAACAATAAATAAAAGTGACACCAAGAATTTTATATTGGTTCAAACCTTCGTTCTACGCCCAGTCCCAGAATCCTTATGGAATTTCTATTAACAACCCTCACTTCACCTGGAGGAATAGGTTTACAAATACCTGTAACACCCCATAATTTTATTAATGTTATAATAATGAATCCTATAATACTTAATTTAAAATGTGAGAATTAAGGGAGACGGGTTATGCCATTGTGTTCATCTCAGAATTCTGGTTGAGATAGAGTCCGAGTTTGCGTGAGTTGAACTTCGTATGAAGAAGTTATGGTTGTTAGAAGTTTCAGAAATTCGAATAAATTCAAACAGCTCGAAAGAACAAGTTCAAAATTCAAACAGAAGCCAAAAGCGAGCTGGGCGGGAAAATTCCCGCCCAGGCAGGTCGACCAGGGGGTTTCCCTAGTGTCGACCTCCCCCCTTGAGGTCGACCTGGGGGTCGACCTGGCCCCCAGCCAGATCTGAAATTTGAACAATTTATGACTCGCTACTGAGTCACTAGGGTTTCTGGATGGGCCTGATTAGGTCTGAGTAGCTGTGATTAACCCTACGTTCATCTGACGGCTATAATCAAACTGAAATTCTATATAAACAACTCAATGCCTAACCTAAAAACACACAGAAAAATAGACCTAGAACTGAAATGCCGTCAATGGAGGATTTGGAGTTGCCATCACCCTTTTCAATTCAAAAGACAAGTTGAAGCTTACATCTAAAATCAAATTAAAACTAGTTTAATTCAACGATCTTCATCAAAGGCGCGCATCTCCAATTTCAAAATTCAGATTTCAGAACGCAAGAATTTCTTTTAGTTTGTAAGTTAGTTGTTACGCAGATTCAAACATTCCTTTCGATTAAATCATGACATGTTGTAATTGGAATATAGTACGATGCACTAACCATAATGGTCATTTGGTAAACCTTTTTTTCCAATCATCAACACTTATTTGTGTTGCCGTGTAATAACAAAAATAAGCGTTGTAATGTTCAAAAAGTGTTACCAAAAATACATTATTTCAATTTTTTTTACCAACACTTATTTGTGTTGTTAAGGCTGATTTGTTGGGGGTAAAAAAGTAAACTTACACCGTTAAACCTATTTCCCATTTCTCCATCGTTGCCCAACGCTTTTGCTAGAATCGGCTGCCAAAATCAGAAATCTCAAATCCACAATTTCAGAACGAGCAAAAAAATAATAATAACTCGAATCCAAATCCAAGAAGTCCAGCATGGGCGGAAATTAAAAAACTGTTTTATGGTTCGATTTGTGCTCGCTTTCAATTTTAGGGTTCAATTTGTGCTCGCTTTCAACTGGAATTCATCACATTCAGTCGCTTCAGGCGAATTTTGTTCCATTTGTGCTTTTTTCGATTTGGATATACATGAGTTAAGTATCTCTACACCCTAATTTCTAGATTTAAATATGCACAAAAGCTTAAACATATGCAACTAGTTGTAAATCTAAGACTAGGTTTGACATTGAATTATAATTGAAACCGGTAATAAGTGTTTGCTGATGAATTCAATTATAGGGGTAGATACTTTCCAGAAAAGGGAAAGAAATGATCGCAGTTCATTGTTTCCAGACTTTGTCGATATTTCAATGCCAATGTTGTATACTCACATACATAACTAAACTTTTAGTGAAGCATGCTAACAGAATTTAATTGTTCTTCCATTTTTTTGTTTATTAAGAGGATTGGCTGACTTGAAATATTAACTGAAGTTAGTCTTCAATTTTCCGCTAGTTATTACTTGAGATGAGATCTCGCATCTCCTGTTTTACATATTCCCATTTGTCTAACTAGTTAAATAACACTTGCGGATTAAAATGATTTGATATTATCGAACATTTTAGTCATATAAAATAATTATGATACAAATGAGTGGGCACATTAGAGAATAAATTCGAGGTCTTATATACTTTGGCACATGTATGTTCACATGATGAATAAATGTAAATAAACAAATTTGACTTCTTTTGTAAGTATTAAAGAAAATATTTATCACATACATAGTTGAATGAGGTTCCCTGGTTGACATTCGAAAAAATTGGCACAATACTGAGAAGGCATGTATAACTTGTATACAAGGCGGCTCACACAAATTCATTTTTTTCCTTATTAGTGGTTTTACTATTAAATATAGTTACTTTATAATAACACTTGTTACAATACAAATTCATTTTTTTTCCTTATTAGTGGTTTTACTATTAAATATAGTTTGGGGCATGTATTATTATTATGGCAATAATAAAATTTGTTACAGGCATGTAGTTTTTCTGGCCACAACACAAGTTTATTATGATCTGGTTTGCAGTTTATTTAATACTTACAAAAATGGGCACATGTATATTCACATTATAAAACTGAGCCTATAGCGCTCAGTTTTGCTGAGCCATAAGCTCAGAAAAACCGAGCCTATGGCTCAGTTTTGCTAAGCCGTAAGGCTCAGAAAAACTGAGCCTATAGCGCTCAGTTTTTTCGAGCTTATCGGCTCAGAAAAACTGAGCCTATAGCGCTCAGTTTTGCTGAGCCATAAGCTTAGAAAAACTGAGCCTATGGCTCAGGTTAACTGAGTCGTATATGATGTTTTGCTGAGCCGTAAGGCTCAGAAAAACTGAGCCTATAGCACTCAGTTTTTCCGAGCTTATCGGCTTAGAAAAACTGAGCCTATAGCGCTCAGAAAAACTGAGCCTATGGCTCACTTTTTGCGAGACGTAAGGCTCAGAAAAACTGAGCCATAGGCTCAGTTTTGCTGAGCCATAAGGCTCAGTTTTGCTGAGCCGTAAGGCTTAGAAAAACTAAGCCTATAGCGCTCTGTTTTTCCGAGCCATATGGCTCGGCAAAACTGAGCCTATGGCTCAGTTTTTCTGAGCCGTAAAGACTCGGCAAAACTGAGCCATAGGCTCAGTTTTGCTGAGCCATAAGGCTCAGTGCTCAGTTTTTCCGAGCTTATCGGCTCAGAAAAACTGAAACTATAGCGCTCAGTTTTGCTGAGCCATAAGCTCAGAAAAACTGAGCCTATGGCTTAGGTTAAATGAGGCGTAAGGCTTAGTTTTTCTAAGCCTGTGGCTCAGCAAAACTGAGCCGTATGGCTCAGTATTGCTGAGCCTCATGGCTTAGAAAAACTGAGTCATAGCCGTTTGGTATTATTTAGTCACTCTGAAATTTTCTGTTGTGCGAGATGCAAATTCATATTTTTCTGTTTTTAACAAGAAACCGAAATTTTCAATTTAATGTGATATTTATTAAATGCAGGCACTTCTAGAGGCAGCGGAAGAAAAGAGAAAATTAGATGGTAGTTCTAATGGTGCTGTAGATGATCTTGATAATGATCCAATTGCAGAAGTTTTTGGTTCCGACAGGAAGAAAAATTATTGTCGAGCAATTAGTTCTACTTCTTCTATAAAACAAGTAAAGGTGGCTCGAGCTGTAAAAGCTGTAACTGATAAAAAAACAAGCCGTGGATTTGTCCGTTTGGAAATTGGAGATAGAAAGGCAAGTAGCTACTCAAGTTAGTAACGCCATCAATTCAATTACTTCAACTTTTATGTAATTTATACCCAATTTGCAAGAAAAACTTGTTGCAAGTCCTTCCACTCCTCGTACAGAAGGTGCTTCTAATTTAGGGGATCCTCCTATAAATAATAATGTAACCATTACTCCAAACGTGTCACTTAATGATCTTCATTCATCTACAATGGAAAAGAAATATGTAATGCTATTGTCGCATGATCTTGAGACGGAGGTAGCAAAAGGTTATCTTGGAACACAAACAATTTGTCATTTTAGGAAAGTGGTACCGAATATAGAGAAAGTAATTTGGGTTGTTGAAGTTCCTGAACCGGATGCACTAATTTATGATGGTCCTCAAAATGGAATGTACAAGTTATGTGAATTTTTGGATGGAGGCTTCGTTATATGGCCAGAGTTTCGTATTCGGTATTTGTAGAATCTCATTTATGTGTTGAATTTAGCAAACTAATTATGTATTGAATTTGACATCTTAATTATGTATTGTGTTTGTTTATTGTTAACTGATATTCTATGCCGTTATGTGATTATGAATGTTATCTATTAGTATGCATTGAGTTTAATATTAGTTTTTGATTCATATTAAATATCGTCTATATTATCATCATGTTGGTTATTAATTGACTATTAATGTTAGAATATGTGAGTTGCGAATACAAATTTCTGTTATTATTAAAATTTATATTTCTTGTGAATTAAAATTTTGTAACATGTATAGGCATTGCAAACAAATATACTGCAACATGTATAAGCGTTGCGCACAAAAATTTTACAACGCTTATAAGCGTTGTTAAAGAAAATCTACCAATGCTTATAAGCGTTGTGCAAGAAAATCTACCAACGCTTATAAGCGTTGCTAAAGAAAATCTACCAACGCTTATAAGCGTTGGTACTAAATTGCCACCCTTCATAGCAACGCTTATAAGCGTTGTGGAAAGCGACGGTTATACTCGTTGGGAATCACATGTTTTGGTGTAGTGATGCTTATGTATGAGATTTGATTCTCATTTATCTTAAAATATCGTTGAAATTAATCTTGTCTATATGTTTGTGGCGATGAACATGTTGTATATTTCATGTCTATATGCTTATGACGATGAACATGTTGTATATCTCATGACTATATGTTTGTGTGATGCACAACATTATATGTTATTATGATTGAGTAAAGAACAATTATGCCAACAAAATGGTAAAACATGTCATGCTGTAATTTTGGTAGTTATTTGCAAGTTTAGGATCTAAATCACATGTTTACATGTTAGATTTACATTTATGAATATTTAGAACTATGCCAAGTTGAATCTGTTTATGCTGTAAAGTGGAATTGTAGTCCTCTTATGTTATTAACATCATGCTAAATTATGATAAGAAAATGATTATGATAGCTTCCTTATGTTTTACCATACATAAGATTATATGCCAAGTTGTGGGTTGAAACTATGATTATATGTTAAATTTTCATGCTAGACCTTTGTCGAGTTTACATGACCATTAGATTCAACTTAGTCACAAGTTCACCTTTACCCAAGTGATTAAAGTTAAGTGACATACATCTATGCCAAGTTTCATGTGAAAAATTAAATGTATGCTATTTTATGATCATTTCATGTTCTTTTTTTATTACCCCATTTTGTTTGTGAGTTTGGGCTAACTTGCTAGTCCAACATTTTATGTGATTTACGCATACGCCCCGCGGGGGTAACGATGGGAAATATGAAAATTTATGGCATAGATTTGTTCATTTAATGACATATTTGAAATACCATTTATGTTGAGCATAATCACAGGATAATTATGCCGTGATTAAATTAAATTTAATTCACATAAAGGAAATTTGACATATATAGAAAAACATGAATTTAGAAAAGACGAATATGCCTAACACGAGGTTAGACTGAGTTGTGGTGTAAATTTGCCCGGAACCGACCGGCATATCCAGTGACCACAACAAGACCTGTCTAATGTGAGTGGTTAGTGCATCGAGCCCAAAAAGAACCCGAGGTTAGACTGAGTTGTGGTGTAAATCTGCTCGGAACCGACTGGCATATCCAGTGACCACAACAAGACTTGTCTGATGTGAGTGGTTGGTGCTTTAATAAATTAAAGCTAAGTCAGGATGGGTAGGGTTAAGTAAATTAGGGAAACGCTTAACCGATTCAACATGTTAATTAAAACGAATGGGCTGGGTTAGGTAAACTTGGACACTTAACCAAATAAACATGTTGATTAGAAAACCCTAGTAACGGGGACCCATTTCAGCAGTAACCCATATAGTTGTATCATGGTACCCTGAACTAGGCAGGGTGGGGCACGATTACTGGGCTGAACTATAAGCGGTCAAAAACGTCGGCGGTTGGTGGGCCAGTGTAGGTTCCGACGGAGTATGGGCATGCACATACTCCAGAGTGGAAAAATCAGGCACTGGGCATCAGTTCTGTACACTGTGCATCTTGAATCGTGTCGGGTTGCCACCAGAGGGACTGATACACCCCATGGTGAGACCAGCACAGGTGACTACAATCAAGCGGGGCCGAAAGACACAGGACATGAATACGTGCGAGTAGGAGCCGATCATTAAGGGGATCGTTTGTTGTAAACACGTGGGCTTGTTGAACCAATGGTTAAGTAGGTGCAGAGACTATAGTAATGGGTGCGATCACATGTCCCTCTTATCTTATATTACGATATTGTCCTATGTTCTGTTATCACTGTCATGACCCCTTTTCTTGTTTAAATACTAGTAACCACTGAACTTACCAGACTTATTGTCTGACCCGTTTTCTTTCGTCTTCTTTTCTTCCGTTTCCCCCCTCAGGTCCACAGGGAGGAAATACTCCAGCTTAATCAGACTCTTTACAAGCTTCAAGAAAGTAGATGTATGACTTGGACTCTCTTGCATTGACTATGGCTTTGGATATGATCCTTGGGGATTTATGCATTTTTACTTTTTGATTTATGCTTCTTTATTGAATAATCAAGACATAAATTATGGTGTAATGTTTTGAAGTTGTTTTGAGACCATTTGATGTAATTCTTTTGTATTGAAATACGTATGAAATAAATATTTGGATTCCGCTGCTTAAATTTATCTGTCTTGTAAATTTTTCTGTGTCTTGTACCTATAACTCTCCACCAATGTTAAGGCATTCCCTTTATGAGTGACCTTAATGGAGGCAGGGTGTTTCACATGGTATCTGAGCAAAAGGTTTACCAGATTAGATAAGAATTTTCGAAAAACTATCTTTCAAAAAGAAATATAAAGAAGCATTTTACAAGGAAAAGTGTTGTTTTAAATTTAAAAAGGCATAATCCCCAAAGCCATATGCACTATCTTTCTATCCCTCGTTTTGAATCTTTTCTTTTTCGTTTCAGCATGTTTGGGAATCTTAACCTTCCAGAGGGTGTGCCAATACCTGGCTGGTTCAGGAGGTACTTAGAGGCTAGGGCCAACGACGCAGGCCCAGCAGATATCCCTCCTCCAGTTGCAGCGGTTCCTCCTCCTCCTCCTCGTGCAAATGCTTTCTCAAAGATCTGTAGAGATTTTAGGGCCATGGGTGGAAAGGATTTCAAGGGGACTGAATCATTCGTGGAAGCAAGGAACTGGCTCAAAGAAGTCATCTTCGAGGTGGACGATAGACAAAAGATACAGTTGGCAGTGTGGTTGCTCAAAGACGAAGCTTCCTATTGGTGGGAAGTCACTAACGCTGAGAGGCCGCTTGAAACATGGATGGATTTCAGAATAAGGTTTGAGATGAAATTCCTCTCACAAGCTGAACGAAGTTTACAGCTGGAAAAGTTCTTATCTATTAAGCAAGGAAGTATGACGGTCAAGGAGTATGTCAATCAATTCAATCAGCTAGCCCGATTTGGACTGGACTTAGTGAATACTCCTCATAAGAAGGCTCTCCGTTTTGTTAAGGGATTAAATGAGCCACTTCACAGCTTGGCTATTACCCACATACCTATGGGGGCTACTTACGAAAGGATAGTGGACATCGCACTCTTAAATGAGGAAGACAAGGGCAAGAATGAGGCAAAAGCAAAAGTGCCTCAAGATAAGAAGGGGGAGGGTCACAGAACAATAAGGTTGATCCAAAGAAAGGCGGGAAGAACAACAAACCCCATGAAAAGAGAAAGTGTAATTTATGTGGCATTCCTGGACATCTGGTCAAAGATTGCAGGAAGAAGAAAAGGAAGATGGGTGGTTGTTTCCACTGTGTGAGGCTGGACACATGGCTAGGGCCTGCCCAAGGAACCAAGGGCAGGGAGCTGGACCTTCTTCTGGAGGACAAGTCCACGCTCTCACGGCACCTCCACAAGAACGAGGTAGAAATATTTCTGTCGAAAGTTTAGTCTATCTTTTTTATTATCATGTTCGTACATTGTTTGATTTTGGTGCATCGCACTCATTTGTATCCGCTGATTTAGTTGAATCTCTGCACCTAGACACCAGTATAGTAGAGGATCCCTTGGTTGTTTCAAATCCAATTGGGGCTTAGCTTATTTGTCAATGGTTTGTTTGGATTTGAAAATATCTATACTAAGCGTTGGGTTTAGATGCAATGCCTTTGTTTTGGGCTTCACGAGCTATGGGTTGATTTTAGGCATGGACTGGCTATCCAGTAATGGTGCTATCCTCAATTGTGAAAAGAGAGGGGTTAGACTCATGACTCGCCTCGGTAACACTCTCGAAATTTCTTGTAATCCCATGAACTCCGTCATGCTTAGTTATCTAGAATCACTTGATGCATCTGTCGAGAACTTGCAGTCTGTAAGAATAGTCCATGGATATTCGGATGTGTTTGAAGAGGTAAAGGGCTTACCTCCTAAGCGGGAGGTAGACTTCCACATATACCTCGTTGATAATACAAAGCCCGTTGCTTTACCCGTTAAGCACATGGCCCCAAGGGAGAGAAAGGAGCTCAACAAGCAAATCAAAGAGCTGCTTGAAAAGGGGTTCATAAGACGGAGTATTTCTGAATGGGGTGCTCCGGTAGTGTTCGCAACCAAAGCTGATGGTTCGCTTCGCCTGTGCGTTGATTATAGGGAGCTAAACAAGCTGACCAAGAAGAATAGACACCCACTCCCAAGAATAGATGATTTGTTTGATCAGCTTGTAGGTGCATCGGTTTTCTCCCAATTAGATTTACCTACCGGGTTTCATCAGCTAAGAGCGGCTGAAGACAGCATTGATAAGACCGCACTCAGAACTCCCGACGGTTTCTTCGAGTGGCTTGTCATGCCTTTCGGGTTGACAAACACACCCGCTTACTTCGTTGATTTAATGAGCAGGGTGTTCCCAGAGTTCCTCAATAAGCTTGTGGTGGTCTTCGTAGACGATATTTTTATTTTCTCAAAGAATGAGGAAGAGCATGCTCAGCATCTAAAAGAGGTCATGGATACTCTCTGTGTACATCAGTTGAAGGCGAAATTCTCCAAATGCCATTTCTGGAGAGAAGAAGTTAGGTTCCTTGGACATGTGGTGTCCAAAGAGGGGATAGCTGTGGACCCCGCAAAAGTGGTTGCTTTGCAAGATTGGAAGGTTCCTCGAAACGCAACCGAAGTCCAATCTTTCTCGGGCTAGTAGGCTTTTATCGAAAGTTCTTCAAAGATTTTGCAAAAATCTCAGCTCCATTAACAAGATTGAAAAAGAAGAACCTAGCTTTCAATTGGGACTTGGATTGCGATATTGCTTTCCAACGTTTGAAAAGGGCTCTAACAACAGCCCCAGTTCTGACATTGCCTGATGGAAGCAAGATGTTCACAGTATACACAGATGCATGCGGAACGGGACTAGGCACTGTTCTGATGCAAGAAGGGAAGGTAGTGGCTTATGGTGGAAGACAGTTGAAAGTACATGAGGAAAACTACTCGACCCACTTCCTAGAGTTGGCAGCCATCGTTTTTCCGCTTAAGTCTTGGCGCCATTATCTCCTAGGTGATAAATTTGAACTGTATACTGACCATAAATCGTTGAAATGCCTATTCTCGCAGAAAGATCTCAACTTGAGGAAGCAAAGGTGGTTGGAGTTCCTCGCCTCGTACGATTTTGAGATTTCCTACACGCCTAGCAAGGGTAATGCAGTAGCAGACGCCTTAAGTAGAAAGAATCTAACCTTAAGCCCTCTCTTTGTGAAAAGGCAAAGCTTGGAGTTCATAGCAAGCTTTAACTTCATACCCTTAACTGACTTTTTACCCGTCTTGCTAGCAACATTAGAAGTGCGACCAACTTTATTAGACTCAGTCGGAGCCGTGCAAAGAGAAGACCCCCGGCTAGCCTAAGTAATGGACAAATTAATTAGGGGTGAGACTTCTAGTCACCTCAATAGATACTCCATGGATGCCAAGGGCTGGTTGAGACGAGATGGAAGACTACGTGTCCCACAGGCAAGGGGCTTGGTAAAGATGGTTCTAGAAGAGGCACACCATTCCACGTTGACCATACACCCAGGCGGAGGCAAAATGTATAAAGATATAAAAAGAATTTTCTTTTGGAATGGCATGAAGAAAGACGTAGCTGAATTTGTTTCTAAATGTTTAATATGCCAACAAGTCAAGGCGGAGCAGAAGAAGCCTAGTGGTCTGCTTCATCCTCTAGAGATCCCACAGTGGAAATGGGATAGCATCTCAATGGACTTTATAGATGGGTTTCCTAGGTCAAGAAGGGGCAATACTAGCATTTGGGTAATAGTGGACAGGCTCACAAAAAGCGCCCACTTTATACCTGTCAAGAGTAGAAGGACTGCCTCATCTCTAGCGTCCATATATCTTAAGGAGATAGTTCAACTCCATGGGATACCCTCCAGCATAGTGAGTGATCGAGACCTTATCTTCACGAGCGAGTTTTGGAAGAGTTTACAAGAGGCTGTATGCACACAGTTATGCTTAATCATGGCCTATCACCCTCAAACTGATGGCCAGACGGAAAGAGTCGACAGAGTATTAGAAGACCTCTTGAGGTTATGCATTATTGACTTCGGAGGTACCTGAGATGATCATCTACCTTTGGTGGAATTAGCTTACAACAATAGCTACCAAGCCACCATAGGCATGGCACCTTTCGAAGCTTTATATGGAAGACCGTGCAGGTCACCAACTTGCTGGTGGGAGTCAACAGACAAGCTCATACTTGGACCAGACATGATTAGGGTGACTTCAGAGGAAGTAGACTTGATACGAAGAAGAATGAAGACCACCCAAGATAGACAGAAGTCCTACGCAGACAAAAGAAGAACTGACCTTGAATTCGAAGTTGGAGACAAGGTGTTCCTTAAAGTATCTCCCTTGAGGAACGTCGTTCTCTTTGAATCTGCAGGAAAGTTAGCACCAAGATTTGTAGGACCGTTCCCTATCATCAAGAAGATTGGTAAGATGGCTTATAGGGTACAGCTGCCCGAAAGATTTGTCGGGATTCATAATGTCTTTCATGTCTCTCACCTGCGGAAGTGCTTACACGAGTATGCAGAAGTGGCAGAACCAATGTAACAACCCGTATTTTCAATAACCTGTAATAACGTAAATCGAGGCAGAATTTAATCTATAAATCTGAATCAAGGGAAACGGGCTATGCCATTGCGTTCGTCTCGGAAAAATACGCAAAATAGAGTCCGAGTTTTCGAAAATCGGAGTCCGTATAACCCGGTTAAGGCCCAACGAAGTTTTCAGAAAATTTCGAAGTAAAAACAGATTTCGAATTCAAATCTGAATTTGGAAATTTGGGTTATTGGGCCAGGCGGGAAAATTCCCGCCAGAACACCCCAAGTCGACAGCCCTGTCGACTTGGGAGTCGACTTGGTTAGACCAAGTCGACAGCCCTGTCGACTGGGCTGTCGACTTGGCTCAGACGGGCTGTTTAGCCTGGTGCACCATCTTGGGTTTGTGTTGAGCTTGGGGGCCAGATTCGGTTTTAAGGGCTGAGATTGCAACTAGGGTTTAATCCTATGGCCTAAAACACTTGCCTAATCTATAAATAAGACCCTAACCTACCCTAAATCATCATTATTCATTCTAGCAACTAAACTATGTCAAAATCAATCCTCTCATGGCCTCCACTCTCTTCATAAATTCCTAAACAAATTTTCTAAGTGGTTTTCCATGCATACAAGTGTTTTTAAACTTGTATGATCATCTTTAGCTTGCATTCAAGTCAAGTCTCTATATTGGCACCATAAAGAAAGAGTTTTGATCAATTTTGCTTGCATTTTTGGGGTTTAATTGGTTGCATAAGGGTTTTCTTACATTTGCTATACTCATTTGAGTCCGCATAAGCATTGTAAGCCCTATTCCTTTCATACTTAAACTCTAAAGTTAAATGTATGATATGCAAGTATGTTATGCAAGTTTGATATGCAAGTTGTCATATGATATGCAAGTTATGTTATGCAAGTTTGATATGTAAGTTGTCATATGATATGCAAGTATGTTATGCAAGTTTGATATGCAAGTTGTCATATGATATGCAAGTTATGTTATGCAAGTTTGATATGCAAGTTGTCATATGATATGCAAGTTATGTTATGCAAGTTTGATATGCAAGTTGTCATATGATATGCAAGTTATGTTATGCAAGTTTGATATGTAAGTTGTCATATGATATGCAAGTTATGTTATGCAAGTTTGATATGTAAGTTGTCATATGATATGCAAGTTATGTTATGCAAGTTTGATATGCAAGTTGTCATATGATATGCAAGTTATGTTATGCAAGTTTGATATGTAAGTTGTCATATGATATGCAAGTTATGTTATGCAAGTTTGGGATGATCATTTGGTCCATGTTATCATGTTATGCAAGCTTATCTTGAGTATATGAACATAAAGCTTCAAGCTTTATGCCAAAGGTTGCATTTTGGCAACATGTAAGTTATCATATCCCTTATGATAACTTGCATGTGAGGCTAAATGCGAACTTATGGCCATTTTCACATGTCATTTATCACCATGTATCACCAATATGACAAGTTTGGTTTTATGCATGCTTTTGAGGCCTAATGCAAGTATATGAACATATGTACATTTCATATGCCACCATGTTGAACTTGTGGCTTTAACACTTTTATTTCATGATTATGCCAAGTACCCTCTTTCTATCCTTTATGCGCTATGGCGATATGTAAGCGATGGGATTGCGTTTGGGGTTGGGTAAACTTAAAAGACATAAAAACATAAGCTTGGGAATTTACCTATTAAGTTAGGTCTACCCATTGGGAATTTACCTATTAAGTTAGGTCTACCCAATTGCTTGAAAACTTGTAACATGTTTTGGAAACATAATGGACATGACACTTAGAAAAGATAAGTGTGACCAACTCGAGGTTGGGTTGAGTTTGTAGCGTAAACCTACCCGGAACCGACCGGCTTAACTAGTTGCTACAAACAATAGGACCCAATGAGAGAAGTTGGTCATGTTGTACCTTGAACCCGAGGTTAGACCAAGTTGTGGTGTAAAGCTACCCGGACCCGTCCGGCTTAACTAGTAACCACAACAAAGTCTAATGTGAGAGGTTAAGGCGCATTAATTAATTAATGCCTCGTGATTAGGGT
Organism: Allium sativum; assembly: GCA_030737875.1. Taxonomy (NCBI): domain Eukaryota; kingdom Viridiplantae; phylum Streptophyta; class Magnoliopsida; order Asparagales; family Amaryllidaceae; genus Allium; species Allium sativum. Next base: position 588,261,197 of record CM060916.1, read on the forward strand.
TAAGTCATGGACCGCTTGAATACTTAACCAATGAAACATGATGGGTTGGTAGGGTTAAGTCATGAACCTTGGGTACACTTAACCAACTTGGTACTTGAATGAGTTGGGTTAACCACGTTTAACCCATTAAGGAAACCCTAGTTACGTGGTCCTTTGCACCAGTAACCCTCTTAGTTGTATCATGATACCCTAGGGACTAGGCTAGGGAGGGGCACGATTACTGGGATGCCATGTAAGCGACCAAAACGACGGCTGAGTAGGTGCGCCGGTGTAGGTTCAGACGGGTCATGGTCGTGCACAAGGTCCGGAGTTGAAAAAGAAGGCACGGGCACCAGTAGGTTTAGACTGTGCGTGCATTGATTTGTGTCGGTGGTTGACACCCTAGGACTTGATACACCCTAGGGTGGACCTAGCACAGTTTAGCTACACTTCGTAGTTGGGCCGTATGACACAGACACTTGACGAGTTAGGCTTATAGGGAGCCGATCGACTAGACCGTGCTAGTTGGACCTTGGTTTGGGTCATGCATGATGTTGGGCCAAACTTGGGCCTGGGGATCACTTCTTGTTTACACTTTGGACCTTGTATTAGGGTCATTTCTTGTTATTGGGCCAAAGCTTGGGCCAGGGGATCAATACTTGTTTATTCCAGACATGTTAGTTTGCTAGTACACCTGTGGTGCAAAACCTTAAACCTGATTATGCGATGACACCTTTATCTACCTTGTTAGTTAATCACCATGCTAGTATGTTGTTAACCTTATGATCATACCTGCTGCTCATGACAGTTAACTTTATCAGTTTACATTGATTGTAGTAGGGCTTACTCAGTCTTTTTGACTGACCTGTTTTCTTTCGCCTCTTTTCTTCCGTTCCCCCCAGGTTCTCAGGGAGGGAATATTGGAGCTTAGCTGGATTTCTGATCGCTTGCTGTGGGATTTAGCTCATGTACAGTCTTGACATGAAGCTAGCTATGGTTATCATTTATTTTGGGGATAGCACTTATGTATTTCAGTTTTCAGATGATGTTGTTTTATCTAGACTTGTTTATTTGGAAAGTCGATATTATGTTGTACCAGACTTGTTTTGAAATGGTTTAAAATCTTCCGCTGTTTTATCTATGTTATTTACTCTGTTTACATATATACATATGTTCTTGTTCTGCCTTGATATATCATTATGCATGTTTACCCAATTCAAACGCCCCTCCAAAGTCAGAGTGCTTGCAAGAGTCACCCTGGCGGAGGTGGGGTGTTACATTTGGTATCAGAGCATATGGTTTACGAGAAGGAATAAAAAGGTTTTTAAAACTTTTGGAAAACTATTTTCAAAACAAAGTATAAAGTATTTTCCAAAGAAAAGTCTAGTTTATTTTGAAGGCTATTCCCCAAAAAGCCATTAGCAAAATTCCTTCGTTTTTCTCCATTCTGAATCTGTCTTTTTCTTCGTTTTCAGTATGGCCGATAACTTTGCTATTCCGGAGGGAGTACACGTACCTGTTTGGTATAGGAGACTTTTGGAGGCTAGGGCGACCGAAGCCGGCCCCGCAGATGTCCCTCCTCCTCCTCCTCCAGTAGTTAATATTCCTCCTCCTGTCGCTAATGTTCCTCCTCCTCCTGTTGCTGAGGTTCCTCTTCCTCCTCCCCCTCAGCATCCTCAGGCTGACTTCGCAAAGACTTGCAAAGATTTCAAAGCAATGGGTGGCAAGAACTTTCAAGGCACTGAGACTTTTGTAGAGGCCAGAAATTGGTTGAAAGAGACCGAGGATTTATTTGCTATCTTTGGATTAGACGATCAGAGGAAGATCTTGTTGGCGGTTTGGCTTATGAAGGATGAAGCTGCTTATTGGTGGGAAGTCACCAATGGTACTAGGCCTGTTGAGACTTGGGCCGATTTCAGGGCAAGGTTCATGCTTAAGTTTCTATCTTCTGCTGAGGAGAATCTACAAATGGAGAGGTTCATAACTTTGAAACAAGGAGATATGTCTGTCAAAGAATATGTGAACAAGTTCAATCAGTTAGCTCGTTTTGGCTTGGATATGGTGAATACTCCTCAGAAGAAGGCTCTTCGTTTTGCTAGAGGATTGAATGAGCCGTTGCAGGGATTGGCTATGTCACATATTCCCCATGGGGCCACGTTTGAGAGCTTGGTTGATATGGCGTTACTTCAGGGAGATGTCAAGAAAAATGATACTCAAGCCAAGAAGACTGATTCCCAGGGAAAAGGAAATCAGGGTAATCCAAGTGGTCAGGACGACAAGGGCAACAAGAACAAGGCAAAGGAAACAAGAAAGTGCAACTTCTGTGGGATTGTTGGGCACATAGCCAAGGACTGTAGGAAGAAGAGAAGGAAATTGGGTGGGTGCTTTCACTGTGGAGAGACTGGACATTTCAATAAGGATTGCCCGAAGAAGCAAGGGCAAGGCCAGGGTCAGACTCAGCGTGCTGGACCTTCGGGAGGGCAAGTTCATGCTCTCAATGCCGCTCCAGTTCCCGATCGAGGTAGTATTTCTGTGAAAGTCTTGTTTACATTTCTGATTTTCCTGTTCGTACCTTGTTTGATTCTGGTGCATCGCATAGCTTTATCTCATCTGATCTTGTTGATAGTTTGCACCTAAGTACTAGTCTAGTTTATGATCCCGTGTGTGTTTCAAATCCAATTGGGGGTTTCGCCCATTTGTCTATGATCTACGTGGATTTGAAAATCTCTATCTTGAGTGTAGAGTTCTCGTATATTCTCAGTTTCATGGGGTATGGGTTGATTTTTGGGCATGGATTGGTTGTCCAGTTTTGGAGCCATCCTTGATTTTTGAGCATAGGGTTGTGAGGCTCATGACTCGCCTCGGTAATACCCTAAAAATTTCTAGTAACCCTATGAGTCTCGTCATGTTGTGTTATCTTGAATCCCTCAACTCGTCTATCGATAGTTTGTAATCGGTGAGGGTGGTCCGAGAATATCCTGATATCTTGGGTGAAGTGAAGGGGGTTACCCCTAAGCGAGAGATAGATTCCCGCATTTATCTGGTTGATAATGCCAAGATAGCTTCGTGGCCGGTAAGGCACATGGTCCCGTGAGACGGGAGCTAAGTAAGCAAGTAAAGGAGTTGCTTGAGAAGAACTTCATTAGACGAAGTATATCTGAATGGGGAGCGCCTGTGGTATTTGCTACCAAGGCAGATGGTTCTCTCCGACTTTGTGTTGACTATCGAGAGTTGAATAAGCTGACCAAGAAGAACAGACACCCGTTACCGAGGATTGATGATCTCTTTGACCAGCTTGTCGGTGCTTCTGTTTTCTCTCAGCTTGATCTTGCTACTGGATTCCATCAGCTCAGGGTAGCTGAGGATAGTATAGACAAGACTGCGTTCAGAACTCCAGATGGATTCTTAGAATGGCTGGTCATGCCATTCAGTTTGGCTAATGCACCCGCCTACTTCGTGGACTTGGTAAGTAGGGTGTCTAGGGAGTTCCTGAACGAGTTTGTGGTAGTTTTCGTAGATGATATTCAGATCTTCTCTATGGATGAGGAAGAGCACGCAAGGCATCTCGTAGAGGTGATGGATACGCGTAGAGCGCATCAGTTGAAGGCCAAGTTCTCCAAGTGTCACTTTTGGAGGAGAGAAGTTAGATTTCTTGGGCACATAGTTTCTAAGCAAGGCTTAGCGGTGGATCCCGCTAAAATGGTCGCGGTTCAAGACCGAAAAGCTCCGACGAGGACAATTGAAGTAAGAAGTTCTCTCAGTTTAATTAGTCAGTTAGCGTCCCTTGAGCTTAGACCTACCCTTCTGGATCAAGTAGGGACCTCACAGAAGGAGGACCCGCAGTTAAGTCGAGATCATGGACAAGTTGATTCGAGGCAAGATAGTAGTCACCTCGCTATAAATGACAAGGGATGGCTAAGACGCGATGAGAGAAAGAGGTTCTTAATGATGCACATCACCCGAGGAGGTGGCCGAGTTTGTCCCAAGGTGCATGTTGTGCCAACAGGTTAAGGCCGAGTCATAAAAAGCTCGGTGGGCTATTACATCCATTGGAGGTCCCCGCAATGGAAGTAGTAAAGTGTCACGAAGGATTTCGTGGATGGACTGCCTAGATCAAGGAAAGGGAATACGACCATGTGGGTCATAGTTATGTTTAAGCCAAGAATGATGGAAGAGTAAGTGAAAAAGGAAGACGAGAGGCGACAATGAAATGGGTTCCAGCTCATATTTAAGAGTTAAGAAGCCAAGAAAACATGAGGTAAAAGACGGTCGAAGCACAGTGGAGTTAAACTCAAGGAAACGTGACTTAGAAGATTGAAGGCTAGATACGCGCATCATATCTCTTTTTAAGAGTATATTCTTGATCCTTGTTTTCCTGTGGAACTTACTCGCATGTTATCTTTTTACGTATATCCTCTCGGTCCCATTCTTGATCCCATTTCTGTTGTAAACTCCATAAGGGGTCCGTTAGGTTGACTAGACCTTTTGGGCTTTTATAGGATTGGGTTGGGTTGGGTTAGGAAGGGATTTCTTGTAATCCGAAAGGAGTATATCTTGCTTATCCTCCCAATTTCTTGGTAGCATATCTTTTGCTATCCATGTTTGTCTTGATTATCTAGTTTATCGTGTTAATCTTGTCATGAGAACCTTAGGTAGAAACCCTTTGGAGGAAACATGTGTTTGAAACATGTTATGCTTGATGGTTGCAAGTGGCTGCAAGTGTTTGCAAGTGGTTACTCGTGGATGCATTATACACGTTAGGCACTAGATCGGCTCACACACTCCTCATATTGCATATGCATGAGTGTTTATGCTTATTCATGGATGAAAATTTTTGTGTTATTACATGGATGTATGTTATGTGCACACATATAGATGTTATACATTATGTTAGGAATTGCATACATATGGATTCATTTCACTAACATAATTTGCACTGATGATATTTGCATTAGATAAGTACATATACACACACCTTTGCATATGTTCATACAACATTTAGAATCTTGTAAGGACAATGATTGCTCGTGGATGATGTTTTGAGTAGATGGATGATTGGATGGTAGGATACGTTCTTCCCAACTTGAAGATTTCGGGGACGAAATCCTTTAAGGAGGGGAGAATGTAACAACCCGTATTTTCAATAACCTGTAATAACGTAAATCGAGGCAGAATTTAATCTATAAATCTGAATCAAGGGAAACGGGCTATGCCATTGCGTTCGTCTCGGAAAAATACGCAAAATAGAGTCCGAGTTTTCGAAAATCGGAGTCCGTATAACCCGGTTAAGGCCCAACGAAGTTTTCAGAAAATTTCGAAGTAAAAACAGATTTCGAATTCAAATCTGAATTTGGAAATTTGGGTTATTGGGCCAGGCGGGAAAATTCCCGCCAGAACACCCCAAGTCGACAGCCCTGTCGACTTGGGAGTCGACTTGGTTAGACCAAGTCGACAGCCCTGTCGACTGGGCTGTCGACTTGGCTCAGACGGGCTGTTTAGCCTGGTGCACCATCTTGGGTTTGTGTTGAGCTTGGGGGCCAGATTCGGTTTTAAGGGCTGAGATTGCAACTAGGGTTTAATCCTATGGCCTAAAACACTTGCCTAATCTATAAATAAGACCCTAACCTACCCTAAATCATCATTATTCATTCTAGCAACTAAACTATGTCAAAATCAATCCTCTCATGGCCTCCACTCTCTTCATAAATTCCTAAACAAATTTTCTAAGTGGTTATCCATGCATACAAGTGTTTTTAAACTTGTATGATCATCTTTAGCTTGCATTCAAGTCAAGTCTCTATATTGGCACCATAAAGAAAGAGTTTTGATCAATTTTGCTTGCATTTTTGGGGTTTAATTGGTTGCATAAGGGTTTTCTTACATTTGCTATACTCATTTGAGTCCGCATAAGCATTGTAAGCCCTATTCCTTTCATACTTAAACTCTAAAGTTAAATGTATGATATGCAAGTTGTCATATGATATGCAAGTATGTTATGCAAGTTTGATATGCAAGTTATGTTATGCAAGTTTGATATGTAAGTTGTCATATGATATGCAAGTATGTTATGCAAGTTTGATATGCAAGTTGTCATATGATATGCAAGTTATGTTATGCAAGTTTGATATGTAAGTTGTCATATGATATGCAAGTTATATTATGCAAGTTTGATATGCAAGTTGTCATATGATATGCAAGTTATGTTATGCAAGTTTGATATGTAAGTTGTCATATGATATGCAAGTTATGTTATGCAAGTTTGATATGTAAGTTGTCATATGATATGCAAGTTATGTTATGCAAGTTTGATATGCAAGTTGTCATATGATATGCAAGTTATGTTATGCAAGTTTGATATGTAAGTTGTCATATGATATGCAAGTTATGTTATGCAAGTTTGGGATGATCATTTGGTCCATGTTATCATGTTATGCAAGCTTATCTTGAGTATATGAACATAAAGCTTCAAGCTTTATGCCAAAGGTTGCATTTTGGCAACATGTAAGTTATCATATCCCTTATGATAACTTGCATGTGAGGCTAAATGCGAACTTATGGCCATTTTCACATGTCATTTATCACCATGTATCACCAATATGACAAGTTTGGTTTTATGCATGCTTTTGAGGCCTAATGCAAGTATATGAACATAGGTACATTTCATATGCCACCATGTTGAACTTGTGGCTTTAACACTTTTATGTCATGATTATGCCAAGTACCCTCTTTCTATCCTTTATGCGCTATGGCGATATGTAAGCGATGGGATTGCGTTTGGGGTTGGGTAAACTTAAAAGACATAAAAACATAAGCTTGGGAATTTACCTATTAAGTTAGGTCTACCCATTGGGAATTTACCTATTAAGTTAGGTCTACCCAATTGCTTGAAAACTTGTAACATGTTTTGGAAACATAATGGACATGACACTTAGAAAAGATAAGTGTGACCAACTCGAGGTTGGGTTGAGTTTGTAGCGTAAACCTACCCGGAACCGACCGGCTTAACTAGTTGCTACAAACAATAGGACCCAATGTGAGAAGTTGGTCATGTTGTACCTTGAACCCGAGGTTAGACCAAGTTGTGGTGTAAAGCTACCCGGACCCACCCGGCTTAACTAGTAACCACAACAAAGTCTAATGTGAGAGGTTAAGGCGCATTAATTAATTAATGCCTCGTGATTAGGGTTAAGTCATGGACCGCTTGAATACTTAACCAATGAAACATGATGGGTTGGTAGGGTTAAGTCATGAACCTTGGGTACACTTAACCAACTTGGTACTTGAATGAGTTGGGTTAACCACGTTTAACCCATTAAGGAAACCCTAGTTACGTGGTCCTTTGCACCAGTAACCCTCTTAGTTGTATCATGATACCCTAGGGACTAGGCTAGGGAGGGGCACGATTACTGGGATGCCATGTAAGCGACCAAAACGACGGCTGAGTAGGTGCGCCGGTGTAGGTTCAGACGGGTCATGGTCGTGCACATGGTCCGGAGTTGAAAAAGCAGGCACGGGCACCAGTACGTTTAGACTATGTGTGCATTGATTTGTGTCGGTGGTTGACACCCTAGGACTTGATACACCCTAGGGTGGACCTAGCACAGTTTAGCTACACTTCGTAGTTGGGCCGTATGACACAGACACTTGACGAGTTAGGCTTATAGGGAGCCGATCGACTAGACCGTGCTAGTTGGACCTTGGTTTGGGTCATGCATGATGTTGGGCCAAACTTGGGCCTGGGGATCACTTCTTGTTTACACTTTGGACCTTGTATTAGGGTCATTTCTTGTTATTGGGCCAAAGCTTGGGCCAGGGGATCAATACTTGTTTATTCCAGACATGTTAGTTTGCTAGTACACCTGTGGTGCAAAACCTTAAACCTGATTATGCGATGACACCTTTATCTACCTTGTTAGTTAATCACCATGCTAGTATGTTGTTATCCTTATGATCATACCTGCTGCTCATGACAGTTAACTTTATCAGTTTACATTGATTGTAGTAGGGCTTACTCAGTCTTTTTGACTGACCTGTTTTCTTTCGCCTCTTTTCTTCCGTTCCCCCCCCAGGTTCTCAGGGAGGGAATATTGGAGCTTAACTGGATTTCTGATCGCTTTATGTGGGATTTAGCTCATGTACAGTCTTGACATGAAGCTAGCTATGGTTATCATTTATTTTGGGGATAGCACTTATGTATTTCAGTTTTCAGATGATGTTGTTTTATCTAGACTTGTTTATTTGGAAAGTCGATATTATGTTGTACCAGACTTGTTTTGAAATGGTTTAAAATCTTCCGCTGTTTTATCTATGTTATTTACTCTGTTTATATATATACATATGTTCTTGTTCTGCCTTGATATATCATTATGCATGTTTACCCAATTCAAACGCCCCTCCAAAGTCAGAGTGCTTGCAAGAGTCACCCTGGCGGAGGTGGGGTGTTACAACCAAGTATGCTAGAAGAAGTTGAAGTCGAACGAGAAGCAACTGTGAGAAGAGTTCCAACCCGTATCTTGGAAACAGAGGTCAGAAAACTACGCAACCGTGAAGTTAAGCTCGTCAAGGTTCAATGGAGCAACGCCGAGGAAGACGTGACTTGGGAAACTGAGGATCGTATACGCACAACCTACCCTTCTCTTTTTGAGGGTAGTCTTTAATCTATTTTTCCTCAAGTGTATGCTTGTATCTATCTTTTTAGGTATATCTTCTCGATCCTATCCTTTATCCTTAGGTAGGAACATATTTGGATGTAAACATGTAATTGAAACATGTTATGATTATTGGTTGCAAGTGGTTGCAAGTGGTCCCTAGTGGTTGCTAGTGGATGCATATACACACACATTAGGTACTAGATTGGCTCAGTCACTTCCATATTGCATATGCATATATGTATTGGTTTATGGATTAAAACTTGATGTATTATCATATGGACATTGCAATTGTATGAATGGTTGTGCACTCATGTAAGAAATTTTGAGTAGCAAAAATTTGCATTCATAATGGACTCATGGCACTGACATAATTTGCATTAAGGAGGTCAATTGAATCAGTAGACCGCCTGATTTTTCATTAGATAAGGACATATACACACACAATGCATATGATCATGAAGCATTAGAAATCTTTTAAGGATAATGGACGCCTTTATTTGATGGTTGAGTAGATGGGTGATTGGATGGTAGGATATAAGTTCTTCTCGACTTGAAGATTTCGGGGACGAAATCCTAAAAGGAGGGGAGAATGTAACACCCGTACTTTCTATTAACGTTATAATAATGAATCCTATAATACTTAATTTAAAATGTGAGAATTAAGGGAAACGGTTTACGCCATTATGTTCGTCTCGAAGTTCTGGTTGAGATAGAGTCCGAGTATGCATGAGTTGGACTTCGTATGAAGAAGTTATGGCTGTTAGAAGTTTTAGAAATTCGAATAAATTCAAACAGCTCGAAAGAACAAGTTCAAAATTCAAACAGAAGCCAGAAGTGAGCTGGGCGGGAAAGTTCCCGCCCAGGCAGGTCGACCCTAGTGTCGACCTCCCCCCTTGAGGTCGACCTGGGGGTTGACCTGGCCCCCGGCCAGATCTGAAATTTGAACAATTTCTAACTCGCTGCTGAGTCACTAGGGTTTCTGGATGGGCCTGATCAGGTCTGAGTGGCTATGATTAACCCTAGGTTCATCTGACGGCTATAATCAAACTGAAATTCTATATAAACAACTCAATGCCTAACCTAAAAACACACAGAAAAATAAACCTAGAACTGAAATGTCGTCAATGGAGGATTTGGAGTAGCCGTCACCCTTTTCAATTCAAAAGACAAGTTGAAGCTTACATCTAAAATCAAATTAAAACTAGTTTAATTCAACGATCTTCATCAAAGGCAAGCATCTCCAATTTCAGAATTCAGATCTCAGAACACAAGAATTTCTTTTAGTTTGTAAGTTAGTTGTTACGCAGATTTAAACATTCCTTTCGATTGAATCGTGACATGTTTTAATTGGAATATAGTACGATGCTTATGTATGAGATTTGATTCTCGTTTATCTTAAAATATCGTTGAAATTAATCTTGTCTATATGTTTGTGGCGATGAACATGTTGTATATTTCATGTCTATATGCTTATGACGATGAACATGTTGTATATCTCGTGACTATATGTTTGGGTGATGCACAACATTATATGTTATTAAGATTGAGTAAAGAACTTATTATGCCAACAAAATGGTAAAACATGTCATGCTGTAATTTTGGTGGTTATTTGCAAGTTTAGGATCTAAATCACATGTTTACATGTTAGATTTAAATTTATAAATATTTAGAACTATGCCAAGTTGAATCTGTTTATGTTGCAAAAGTGGAATTGTAGTCCTCTTATATTGTTAACATCATGCTAAATTGTGATAAGAAAATGATTATGATAGTTTTCTTACGTTTTAACATACATAAGATTATATGCCAAGTTGTGGGTTGAAACTATGATTATATGTTAAACTTTCATGCTTGACCTTTGTCGAGTTTACATGACCATTAGATTCAACTTAGTCACAAGTTCACCTTTACCCAAGTGATTAAAGTTAAGTGACATACATCTATGCCAAGTTTCATTTGAAAAGTTAAATGTATGTTGTTTTATGATCATTTCATGTTGTTTGTTTATTACCCCTTTTTGTTTATGGGTTTGGGCTAACTTGCTAGCCCAACATTTTATGTGATTTACGCATACGTCCCACGGGGGTAGCGATGGGAAATATGAAAATTTATGGCATAATTTTGTTCATTTAATGTATATTTGATATACCATTTATGTTGAGCATAATTACCGGATAATTATGCCGTGATTAAATTAAATTTAATTCACATAAAGGAAATTTGACATATATAGAAAAATATGAATTTAGAAAAGACGAATATGCCTAACCCGAGGTTAGACTGAGTTGTGGTGTAAATCTGCCCGAAACCGACCGACATATCCAGTGACCACAACAAGACCTGTCTAATGTGAGTGGTTAGTTGTTTGCGAACAAATTATGCAGTTGTAAACAACTGTAAAATCTGTTCGGCTTTCCTAAACAACAAGGATTGTTGTAGAAGGTGTCGAACTCTGGGACCAAATTATTTTATTAATAAATCCAATCAAGTTATCCCTAACTTTTGATTGGTGGAAAACAAAGAAAATAGCAGAAATTAAATAAAAGAGAGTTTTAACAATAAGTGAAAGCAATTAGGGGATAATGACATAGATCAGATTCATAATCATCAATAGCCAAAAAATTAACCAGATCTAATACATGTTTCTGTCACAAACATGAATCAACGATAATAGGTTTTTAGAAACAAATATGTAAATAACGACAAGCATAGCCTATGCAGGAGCTCAGCTCTACAACCATAGACTATCAGGACAGATTCACTAATTAATTTCTAAAACCCTAAAATTAGATCTAGATCTGATAAACGTTAGATCGAACACGAATATATCCTGTGAAGGAGCATAGCTCTTAAACGACACAAAATATGAAGGTTCAGATCTAACCCTTAATTCAGATCCAGATCTACATGTATACAGTCCTCATCTTTTGGCTATGTGATTCATATTGAATCATACTATCAGCGTCATCACCCCCTAATCAAAGGGGATTAGCTAGACATAGCTAAAGAAGAAGAGAAAAAGAAAATAAATAACATGAACATAAATAAAATAAACAAAAAGTAAAAAGAAAGGGAGAGAATGATTTTATTCCAAGAAGAGAATTACAGAATAAAACCTAATGTGTTTTTTACAAGACTAAGATACAATGTATTTATAGCTGATATGACAAAGGCTAGCTAGCTAATTACATAATGTGGGACTAAAGAAATAACCCAAATAATACATAAACCAGTGTGAACGCAGCTTTAGAGTGAGTGGTCTAACAAATAGGCTAGTGTGAACGCAACATGAGTAAGAGGCCTTCCTAATAAGCTAATGTGAATGCAGTTTGAGTCTTTATTGAGCCAAATCTTCTTAACTGAAATATAATTGCAACCGTTCTTCAAGCTTTAGACTCTTCAAGCTTTAGCAATTTTAAACTTCACTCTTTTTCAGCAAAATCTTCATGCTTTATTCATCAAATGCTCTAAACCATGCTTCTTGTCAACAATCTGAAAATACAGCTATAAATACAAAGTATCAATTATTTTAAAGGGAAAATAAGATAAATAAGCGGATAAAATATACACATTTACGTGTATATCATTAGTGCATCGAGCCCAAAAAGAACCCGAGGTTAGACTGAGTTGTGGTGTAAATCTTCTCGGAATCGACCGGCATATCCAGTGTGACCACAACAAGACCTGTCTGATGTGAGTGGTTGGTGCTTTAATAAATTAAAGCTAAGTCAGGACTGACATGGTTAAGTAAATTAGGAAAACACTTAACCGGTTCAACATGTTAATTAAAATGAATGGGCTAGGTTAGGTAAATTTGGACACTTAACCAAATAAACATGTTGATTAGAAACCCTAGTAATGGAGACCCATTTCAGCAGTAACCCACATAGTTGTATCATAATACCCTGAACTAGGAAGGGTGGGGCACGATTACTGGGTTGAACTATAAGAGGTCAAAAACGTAGGCGGTTGGTGGGCCGGTGTAGGTTCCGACAGAGTATGGGTGTGCACGTACTCCGGAGTGGAAAAATCAGGCACTGGGCATCAGTAGTGTAAACTGTGCATCTTGAATCATGTCGAGTTGCCACCAGAGGGACTGATACACCCCATGGTGGGACCAGCACAGGTGACTACAATCAAGCGGGGCCAAAAGACACAGGACATGAATACGTGCGCGTAGGAGCAGATCATTAAGGGGACCGTTTGTTGTAAACACGTGGGCTAGTTGAACCAATGGTTAAGTAGGTGCAGAGACTATAGTAATGGGTGTGATCACACGTCCCTCTTATCTTATATTAGGGTATTGTCCTATGTTCTGTTATCACTGTCATGACCCCTTTTCTTGTTTAAATACTAGTAACCACTGAACTTACCAGACTTATTGTCTGACTCGTTTTCTTTTGTCTTCTTTTCTTCCGTTTCCCCCCTCAGGTCCACAGGGAGGAAATACTCCAGCTTAATCAGACTCTTTACAAGCTTCAAGAAAGTAGATGTATGACTTGGACTCTCTTGCATTGGCTATGGCTTTGGATATGATCCTTGGGGATTTATGCATTTTTACTTTTTGGTTTATGCTTCTTTATTAAATAATCAAGACAGAAATTATGGTGTAATGTTTTGAAGTTGTTTTGAGACCATTTGATGTAATGCTTTTGTATTGAAATACGTATGAAATAAATATCTGGATTCCGCTGCTTAAATTTATCTGTCTTGTAAATTTTTCTGTGTCTTGTACCTATAACTCTGCACCAAAGTTAAGGCATTCCCTTTCTGAGTGACCTTAATGGAGGTGGGGTGTTTTAATACCCGAGCAACCAAATGGGATTTCGTACCTCAACAACAGAAGAGGACTTCGACTATTCAAAGGTTTGTTAACTATTTGTGTTCTAAATAACAATGATATGTCAAACTAACGCACACCTTTCCTATAATCTTTCCTTGATGATAATAGTGTAGATCGTGAACATATATGGAAGATTGAATTGATTTTTGATCACAAAAGTGTGAAAATAGTGTGCTTTTGTAAATCTGATTGCAATAGATTACGTAGAAAGATTAGAATGAAACTCGGTGAAGAAAATGATTGTTTTTAACTCTATTTATAATATATAAATAGCAATCGTTCATGAATGGATTACTGATCGGATATGAAGAAAGAGTTGTATCTCTTCGCTAAAAGATTGCAATTATCCGTATTCAGAAGTCTAAATAAAAATTTCAGAAGTCTGCTTTAAAACGAATTTATATACAGCAGGTAAATTGGCTATTTTGAACCATATTCAGACGTTTGAAATGTTTTGAACAAATGTCTGAACATTATGTTGAAAATATAATTTGTTTCAGAAGACAGACGTCTGAATATTATGATTCATACGTCAGTTTTCTGTTCAATGCATATATCATGTGCATGTTTCGTAGAAAAATATGTAAATTTAAAACGTGCATGTGTGTGTATTATCAAAGGAGATTTTAACAATATATATACACATTACATACAAACTATAAACCTATAAAATCTTCAATTGAGCTCTTGAATCTGTTGTAGAGTTTTATTCCTGCAAAACAAAGTTAGTCGGTACTAATATATGTACATGTATAGTAGTCATGATCAAAACGCTATAAAGTGAGATCCAACATTCTCCCACTTTTTAATAATGACAAATATATATATGTTACTTCCCATGTCAATATGCATATATATATTCATATATTTCTCCCCCATTGTCATTAACAAAAAGGAGATACACAACACATTTAAAATGCAATACAAAGCAGTATGCACCACAAACATGACATATATAACAAGCACAAATATTTACAAACAAACATACAGATGATAAACATTTTAAACATAATAGCAAGCACATAATACACATAACCGAAGTATCAAAAACTTATTACAAACCATAAATATTAAAAGTTATTAAGATGCAAAATATCCATTTTCTCTTCTTGAGTGGGACCTAAAACAAATATATATAAACACATTGGTACCCATTTTTAATAGGGTCCTAAGAGTCAGATCTTAGGAAACCAAATCCCAATGGTTCCAGTATCCCTTTTATAAAGATAATTACTATTTCTGTGAATTGTTTCTATAAGTGACTTTATATATTTGTTTCGAATTAATTTGTTATTTCTTTTTGGAACCCATATTTTTATTTTGGATTCTGTTTTTCTTTTAGAGTATTTTGATATATTTTTAGTTACATAGTTTTTATGTAGTATGTTATATTTTGAATTAATATTTCTCTTTGGTTTATTCCTTTCTTTTTGAGAAATCTTTGACTCTTTTTTTATCCTAACCCATTTTTATTTGAAATGGATTGGGAATTTTCTATAATTTTGGATAAATTCTCTTTTCCTTTATTATAAACTTAGAAACATTTTTAGAAATATCATTTAACTTAGTTTGAAGGCTATCTTTATCTAATTCTATTTGTTTAATTTTAATTTTTAACTCATGATTTTAAGAGATAATTGCATCATTCTTTGCTTTTTGATTTTCAATTTCTTGACTTAAAGTGAAAGTTGAGTACCTGAATTTGAGAGAGATTCTTGAACTTTTTTAAGTTCTTCTTCCAAAATTTTCGTCTCATCTTTTAGCATATCCCTTTCAAATTCTACTTTATTTTGAATTTCACGAGTCTCCTTAGGCTTCTTTTTGAGAATTTTTATAGTATCTAAAAGTTTAGTGTTTACTTCAATCAAATCATTAAAAGATAAATCACTAACCTTGGTTTCTTGAGCCATGAAGCATACATTTGCTTGTTTGTTGTTGCCGTCACTATCAATTTCTGATGAGGATGAATTTGAATCGTCCCATGTTACAGAAAAAGCCTTCTTTTTGAATTTATCTTTCTTGTTGTTTAAAGTTTTCTGATTTCCTTTCTTTTGTTCTAGACAGTCTTTGTGCATGTGGCCTTTCTTGTGACAATTGAAACATTCTATGTTTGAGGATGAAGGTTTATTTGAGAAATTCTTTTTGAAACCATTTTTATTTCCTTTTCTGTATTTCAAGAATTTCTTAAATTATTTGGAAATAAATGCTAGATCCTCTTCTTCTGATTTTGATTCTTCCTTTTCTGCGTGGAAGGTTACATTTTTTCTTTCTTGTGCTTGATCCTTTTTAGCTTGCATGTTAACTTAGTAGGACTTAAGATTTCCGATTAATTCTTCCGGCTTCATTGTAGAAAGATCGTTTGCTTCCTTGACTGCTAAGATTTTTCTTTCCCCTTCGTCAGTTGGTGAATTTAGGACCTTGGATATAATATCAAAATCCATGTATTTTTCTCCTAGGCTTATTAAGGCATGAAGAATGTCTTGGAATCTTGATTACATGTCGTTGATGGTTTCATTCTGTCCCATTCTAAAGTTTTGGAATTGGTTCTTTAGCATTGAGATCTTTGTTTTTTTGACCTTGTTTGTACCATCATTTATTATTTTGAGTGTTTCCAATATCTGCTGTGCATAAGTGCAGTCGCTAACATGATTAAATTCATTTCTATCCAAATCACAAAATATCATATTCATAGCTTTGGCATTTTCACTTGCATCATTTTTTTGATTTTGTGTCCGTATAGAGTAATATGTTGTAGGTGTTGTGAACTCTATTTGAGTTGCATTCCAAACATCAAAACTAGTTGCTTGCATATAGATCCTCATTCTTGTAGCCCAGTAATTGTAGTTTAAGCCATTAAATAGTGGGGGTCTTTGTGCAGATCGTCCTTCAACAAAAGTAGAGCTATAAGCAGTGATTGTGCTGGTGCTTGTGTTATTTTCCATATTATCAATATATCGAATAACAGTGTTATAGTTATACAATGACCTTTCTCTGATACCAATTGAAAGAGACTTCGCAACAGTAGAATTGTAAAATATCGAATAGAAGTAGAGTAATGTGTAGGTAGCAAAATGTCAGGAATGAATAAAAGTGACATGAAGAATTTTATACTAGTTCGAACCTTCATTCTAAGTCCAATCCCAGACTCCTTCGGGAATTTCAACTAACAACCCTCACTTCACCCGAAGGAATATGTTTACTAATACCCCCAACAACCGAATGGGATTTCATGCCTCAACTGCAGAAGAGGACTTCAACTATACAAAAGTTTGTTGACTATTTGTGTTATACGTAACATTGGTATGTCAAATTCATGTACACCCTTCATATAATCTTTCCTTTATTATAATAGTGTAGTTCGTGAAAAGATATGGAGGATTGAACTGATTTTGGAACACAAAAGTGTGAAATTAGTGTGCTTTTGTAAAATTGATTGCAATGGAGTATATAGAAAGATTAGAATGAAAGTCGGTGAAGAAAATGATGTTTTGTAACTCTACTTATAATATACAAATATTTGCAATCATTCACGAATGGATTTAATGATTGGATATGAAGTAAGAGTTGTGTCTCTTCACTGAAAGATTGCATTTATTCATATTCAGAAGTCTGAATGAAAATTTTAAAAGTCTGTTTTAGAACGAATTTATATACAACAAGTAAATAGGCTATTTTGAACCATATTCAGATGTAACAACCCGTATTTTTGTAACATGTTAAAACAAGAAATCAAGGCAGAATTAAATTTTAAAATCAGAATCAGGGGAAACGGGTTACGCCATTGCGTTCGTCTCGAAATTTTACACAAAATAGAGTCCGAGTTTTCGAAAATCGGAGTCCGGATGAAGAAGTCATGGCATGTACAAGTTTCAGCAGTTTTCAGGCAGCACTGGACCAGGGGGTCGACCACAGGGTCGACCTACCCCCCCAGGTCGACTATAGGGTCGACCATAGGGTCGACCTACCCCCCAGGTCGACCATGTGGTTGACCTCCCCCCTTACAGGTCGACCCGGTCGGCCTGTTTTGACCCAGAACTCATTTTTGAAGCCTGTGACGTGTTTTGACGGTCCGGATTGATTCTAGGGTTAATCTAAGGGCCTAAACTAGTTGCTACACCTATAAAAACACCCTTAGACCTAACCTAATTCATATCAAATCATTCTAACACTATTATGCTGCTGAACTCCCTCTTGAACCATGGCCGCCGCCCCCAAATTAAAGTGCAAACATTCAAACTCAAATCAATCCAAAGAACATAGCTTCAACAATGATTCAAGACAATAAATCAACAACGCCACAACATTTTTTCAACAAATTCAGTTCCTAATTCACTAGCCATGCTCTGTAAGTTCTATTTGTTTTTAGATTTAAACATTTAATTATAATGTGGCCATGGAATAAAGTGGAATTGGATTTAAGTATGTTTATCGATTCTGATCTATTTCTGTTGCTCCTTTAATCTTGTGTTTTGGGACTTGTCTATCTTTATGCTCATGACAAGTTTATGATCTATTCAGCAGTTTTCATGATTCGTAATGACATTATCATCAAGTTGTAATATTTATGCCTATGATGATGTTTTCCTCTGATCTCATTTTTATTCAATTTCTATCTCCCCTAATTTATTTTCTTTCATGAACCTTGGTTGATTTCGGACCTTGGCCTAAAATCGTGATTTGCGTACGATATGTATACGGGGGAATTATGGGATTATTGCCTATATGAATATGATGTAATAATTAGCAACATGAAATTGGATATTATCATTGTATTTGCAAGTTTGGGCGTGATCTATAAATTTTGGTATAATCTTGTTATGAAAAATTTGCATAAATATTATATACACGGAATTTGGAACAAATAGGATCTATGTATTGTAACATGAGTTTTGGTATATATAACATGTAAATAATTCTGCATAAACATGTATTATGAACTTGGGCAACTGACATGTACTGTAATAAAAAGATTATAGTTTGGGATAACTACATCATGAATCATGATTTGGGTTTATTGGGTATGAAACTTGATACATGTAACTTGACATGGTAAAATGGCATAAAATTGGCATACATGTAAAACGACATAAATTGAACATATGTAAATTTGGTACGAATTGGGCATATGTAAAATTTACATGTAATCTAGAACTTGGGCATATGTTAATTTTGTAAAATTTGGAGTTGAAACATATATGAAAATTTATGACTTGGTAAAGGTTTAATATGAACGCGCCTAAGTTGGGTTTTGGGTAGTTGTCATGTATTGTAAATAAAAGGCTATAACTTGGCATAACCTTATAGTGAATTATGATAATAATTTGGGAATACGTTTTGGGGCAAAAACGTGAATCATGAACATTTCTATATGTTAAACGCATGAACTGATATTGGGGTTTTGGGTGGAATACGACCATTAATGAACCTTTGACATTAGGTTAGACTCGGTTTGTGGTGTAAATCTGCCCGTAACCGCCCGGCAAATCCAGTAGCCACAAAGTGTTAGTCTAATGTGAGAGGTCGAAGGCCAAATTGTAGGCGTAACGGTTTATGACACGAGGTTAGACCCAGTTTGTGGTGTAAATCTGCCCGGAACCGCTCGGCAAATCCAGTGGCCACAAAGTGCACGGTCTAATGTGAGAGGTCATGATTCGTTCGTCATAACGAATGAATTAAGCAATACTAACCATAATAAGACATGGGTATGGTTAGGGGGTTAGGTGGGATGACATGGAAATTTGACATGTAAATGTGGACCTAACCGGTATGAGTTGAGAACATGTAAAACTTATAAATGTAGGCTCAACCAACATAACTGTTAATCAGACAAATGGGTGGGTTAAGTAATATAACTAGACTAATGACACTTAACTAATATGATATGAATGGGTAGGTTAAGTAACATAGCTAGGCTAATGACACTTGACCGTTATAACATGACTAGCGGATGGGTTGGGCTAACTTGAATAGATTGATAACACCCAATCGATATAACCTGATGCGTGGTAGGGTTAAGTAAACACACGAGGGTAACACTTAATCATTATAATATGACTGGTGGATGGGGTTAAGTTAACATGCACTTAACCAATATAACGTGATGCGTGGTAAGGTTAAGTAACAATAGAGGGTAACACTTAACCGTCACAACATGATAAGTAGGTGGGCTAAGTCAATGTACACTTAACCAATATGACATGACATGCGGTGGGGTTAAGTTAACACAAGGAACAACACTTAACCGAAATAACATGATGTGTAGGGTTAAGTAAAACAAGAGAAAACACTTAACCAACTTAACGTAATGGACGGAGAGGGTTAAGTACATATCGGGTTGGTGGGTAATATTAGTAAATATAGGCCCACAAACTTAACCATTAATAAGCACGCTTGAATCGGTGGGTTACGTACATCACGATAAGGTGGGTAATATCAGTATATATAAGCCCACACACTTAACCAGTAGGAAACCCTAGTAACGGGGACCCATTTCAGCAGTAACCCAAATCAGGTATCAACGGTACCCTGAAACTAGGCAGGGTGGGGCACGATTACTGGGCTGATTGTAAGTGGTCAAAGCGACGGCGGTGGGTGCAACAGTGTAGGTTCTAACGGAGTGCGGGCGTGCACACACTTTGGAGCAGACAAACAGGGCACTGGGGCACCAGTAGTATTACCTATGCCTTCTAGAATTGCGTCAGGCCGCCATCATGGGTATTGATACACCCCATGGTGGGACCAGCATAGGTATCTACAATCATTGGGGGCCGTATGACACACATAGGTAGCATAATCCCTAGGTTGGACCTAGGTGGCATAAACCCTAAATCCGAGAAGTGTTCAATAGGTAGCATAATCCCTAGGTTGGACCTTGGTGGCATAAATCCTGGTTGAATCTAGGAAGCACTCGATAGAAAACCCTAGATTAGATCTAGGTAATAAATAATAAATGTACACGTGAAAGCAACCTTAATTTCGGGGATTGGGATCACGTTATGATTTTATCATTTTATATACTTTACTAGTTGGGATACTAGTTAGGTGGTGCAGAGCGAATAGATATCATTTTAATGGTGAAGCAGAGAAATCTTGCGATGCTTGATAGAAATCTTGCGAAACTATACTTAGTTCATCTTGAATGGGAACCTTGCAATGTTATACATGACAGAAATCCTATGATGTTATTCTTAGTTATCATGCCTGTAGCTTATCTTGTCATCATGCTTATGCTTACTTTCAGTTTATTCATGCCATGTTATCTTTACCTGTTTTTATGCTGAAAGTCACTAGGACTTACTCAGTCTTTATGACTGACCCATTTTGTTTCACCCCTTTTTCTTCCGTTTCCCCCCAGGTTCACACGGTGGGAATACAGCTTAGTTCAGATCTTACCAAGCTCCAAGGCTCTTTCATGAAGGCTTGGATTGCTCTTGGCTATGGCTTGCTTTGCTTTAGTAGGGAATACTATAATTTATTTTTATGCTTCTTTGTTTTTGTGCAAGACAGATATTTTAGCGATGTATTTGGGTATTGGAATTTGATGGGCTTTTATTGTAAACAATTCTATTTAATAAATGATTTGAAGTATTTCTACTTTACTTTCCGCTGTTTTATATATGTCTGTCTTGTAATATTTCTGTTCCAGTACCCATAATGCTCCATTGAATTTAAGGCATTCCCTTTGTGAGTGACCTTAACGGATGTGGGGTGTTACATTTGGTATCAGAGCAGAAGGTTACCAGACTGGGCAAAAGCTTTTAAAAATCTTC
Source organism: Allium sativum (assembly GCA_030737875.1). Classification (NCBI taxonomy): domain Eukaryota; kingdom Viridiplantae; phylum Streptophyta; class Magnoliopsida; order Asparagales; family Amaryllidaceae; genus Allium; species Allium sativum. Next base: position 588,282,439 of record CM060916.1, read on the forward strand.
TGAAATTATTTTCAAAAAGTTTACAAAGAAGCATTTTTCTAAAGAAAAGTTTTTTTTACGAAAGGCATATTCCCCAAAGCCATATGCACTATCTTTTGATTCTCTCCTTGAGTCTCTTCTCTCTTTCTTTTTCACCATAGTTTGTAAGCATGCGACACATGTCGGAGGGCAAAGTAGTGTCCAACCTCCATCTGTAGCCGCAGTAGTTTTACTTGCAACTAATCTTATCTCAAGATTTGTAGGGTTGCCGTGCGATGGAAGTTGCTTTCGAGAAACTTTTCAACAAGCTATACAAGGATAGTAGGAAGGAGGATAAAGAACACAAGTCTAAGGATGAGAAACTTGTTGATATGGCTTAATCCACGAAGAGGAAAGAGGTGAAAGGAAAGAGGCTAAGTGGAAGAATAATAAAAACCCATGACAAGAGAGAATACCTTTAGTATGGTAAAAAGGGACATGTAATTAAGTATTATAGGACAAGGACAAGGGCAAAGTACAAGATCGTCGAGAGGGCAACTGTATGCTCTCACTACTAGCATACCTAAGAGAGGTGGTAACGTTTCTGTTAAAAGTTTAGCTTTTCTTTTCTATCATACCATGGGAACTTTGTTTTTGGTACATCGCATCCTTTTAATTCTGCTTCGATAGTTGAGTCTCTGCACCTTAGTACTAGCGTAGTAGAGGATCCCATTTTTGTCTCAAATCCTGTTGGGGAATCGACTCATTTATTCATGACTTGTTTGGATTTGAGAATGTCTATGCTAAGTGTTGAGTTTAGAAGTAAAGATTATGTTTTTGGGGCTTGAGGGTGTCTGTTGGGTTGACTAAACTCTTTGGGTTTTATAGGATACGAGTTGGTTTTAGGAAGGGATTTCCTTGTGACCTAAAAGGAGTCCATCATGCTTAGTTTCCTAGAATCATATATATTGGTTGGGTTGAGTAATTCTTTGGGTGTCAGCCTGATGTTGATTTCGGTCTTCGGGGCTGGTGCTTAGGGAGTTCTTCTCCAAATCAGTATATATGTGACATAGATTTCCAGTTTTGACATCGCCTAATGGGCACAAGGTTTTTACTTGCTTCTATCGTTCGTCTATACCTTTAGGTAGGAACAATTAGGTGTAATCATGTGTTTGAGACATGTTATAATTGATGGTTGCAAGTGGTTGCAAGTGGCTGCTAGTGGTTGCTCGTGATTGCATAACACACATTAGGCACTAGATCGGCTCAGACACATTTCCATATTGCATATGCATGAGTGTTTATACTTGTTTATGGATTAAACTAGATGTGTTATCATATGGATGATGCATATGGATGGATGTTTGTGCACACATATAGTGTTTATGTGACTAGGACTATTTGCATACATGTTGGACCCATTGCACTAAACATATTTTGCATTAAGAAGATCAATCAGGCCTGATCGTTTGCATTAGATAAGGAACATATACACACACTTTCTGCATATGTTCATACAGCATTAGAAATCTCTTAAGGACAATGGATGCCTGTGATTGATGATTGAGTAGATGGATGATTGGATGGTAGGACACATTCTTCTTAACTTGAAGATTTCGGGGACGAAATCCTTTAAGGAGGGGAGAATGTAACAACCCGTATTTTTATAACATGTTAAAACAAGAAATCAAGTCAGAATTAAATTTTAAAATCAGAATCAGGGGAAACGGGTTACGCCATTGCGTTCGTCTCGAAATTTTACATGAAATAGAGTCTGAGTTTTCGAAAATCGGAGTCCGGATGAAGAAGTTATGGCATGTACAAGTTTCAGCAGTTTTCAGGCAGCACTGGACCAGGGGGTCGACCTAACCCCCCAGGTCGACCATAGGGTCGACCAACCCCCCAGGTCGACCATGTGGTCGACCTCCCCCCTTACAGGTCGACCTGGTCGGCCTGTTTTGACCCAGAACTCATTTTTGAAGCCTGAGACGTGTTTTGACGGTCCGGATTGATTCTAGGGTTAATCTAAGGGCCTAAACTAGTTGCTACACCTATAAAAATACCCTTAGACCTAACCTAATTCATATCAAATCATTCTTACACTATTATGCTGCTGAACTCCCTCTTGAACCATGGCCGCCGCCCCCAAATTAAAGTGCAAACATTCAAACTCAAATCAATTCAAAGAACAAAGCTTCAACAATGATTCAAGACAATAAATCAACAACGCCACAACATTTTTTCAACAAATTCAGTTCCTAATTCACTAGCCATGCTCTGTAAGTTCTAGTTGTTTTTAGATTTAAACATTTAATTATAATGTGGCCATGGAATAAAGTGGAATTGGATTTAAGTATGTTTATCGATTCTGATCTATTTCTGTTGCTCCTTTAATCTTGTGTTTTGGTACTTGTCTATCTTTATGCTCATGACAAGTTTATGATCTATTCGGAAGTTTTCTTGATTCGTAACGACGTTATCATCAAGTTGTAATATTTATGCCTATGATGATGTTTTCCTCTGATCTCATTTTTATTCAATTTCTATCTCCCCCAATTTATTTTCTTTCATGAACCTTGGCCGATTTCGGACCTTGGCCTAAAATCGTGATTTGCGTACGATATGTATACGGGGGAATTATGGGATTATTGCCTATATGAATATGATGTAATAATTGGCAACATGAAATTGGATATTATCATTGTATTTGCAAGTTTGGGCGTGATCTGTAAATTTTGGTATAATCTTGTTATGAAAAATTTGCATAAATATTATATACATGGAATTTGGCACAAATAGGATCTATGTAATGTAACATGAGATTTGGTATATATAACATGTAAAAAATTTGGCATAAACATGTATTATGAACTTGGGCAACTGACATGTACTGTAATAAAAAGATTATAGTTTGGGATAACTACATCATGAATCATGATTTGGGTTTATTGGGTATGAAACTTGATACATGTAACTTGACATGATAAAATGGCATAAAATTGGCATACATGTAAAATGGCATAAATTGAACATATGTAAATTTGGTATGAATTGGGCATATGTAAAATTTACATGTAATCTAGAACTTGGGCATATGTTAATTTTGTAAAATTTGGAGTTGAAACATATATGAAAATTTATGACTTGGTAAAGGTTTAATATGAACGCGCCTAAGTTGGGTTTTGGGTAGTTGTCATGTATTGTAAATAAAAGGCTATAACTTGGCATAACCTTATAGTGAATTATGATAATAATTTGGGAATACGTTTTGGGGAAAAAACGTGAATCATGAACATTTCTATATGTTAAATGCATGAACTGAAATTGGGGTTTTGGGTGGAATACGACCATTAATGAACCTTTGACACGAGGTTAGACTCGGTTTGTGGTGTAAATCTTCCCGGAACCGCCCGACAAATCCAGTAGCCACAAAGTGTCAGTCTAATGTGAGAGGTCGAAGGCCGAATTGTAGGCGTAACGGTTTATGACACGAGGTTAGACCCAGTTTGTGGTGTAAATCTGCCCGGAACCGCCCGACCAATCCAGTGGCCACAAAGTGCACGGTCTAATGTGAGAGGTCATGATTCGTTCATCATAACGAATGAATTAAGGAATAATAACCATAATAAGACGTGGGTATGGTTAGGGGGTTAGGTTGGATGACATGGAAATTTGACATGTAAATGTGGACCTAACCGGTATGAGTTGAGAACATGTAAAACTTATAAATGTAGGCTCAACCAACATAACTGTTAATCATACCAATGGATGGGTTAAGTAATATAACTAGACTAATGACACTTAACCAATATGATGTGAATGGGTAGGTTAAGTAGCATAGCTAGGCTAATGACACTTGACCGTTATAACATGACTAGCGGATGGGTTGGGCTAACTTGAATAGATTGATAACACCCAATCGGTATAACCTGATGCGTGGTAGGGTTAAGTAAACACACGAGGGTAACACTTAATCATTATAATATGACTGGTGGATGGGGTTAAGTTAACATGCACTTAACAAATATAACGTGATGCGTGGTAAGGTTAAGTAACAACATAGGGTAACACTTAACCGTCACAACATGCTAAGTAGGTGGGCTAAGTCAATGTACACTTAACCAATATGACATGACATGCGGTGGGGTTAAGTTAACACATGGAACAACACTTAACCGATATAACATGATGTGTAGGGTTAAGTAAAACAAGAGAAAACACTTAACCAACTTAACGTAATGGACGGAGAGGGTTAAGTACATATCGGGTTGGTGGGTAATATTAGTATATAGGCCCACAAACTTAACCATTAATAAGCACGCTTGAATCAGTGGGTTAAGTACATCACGGGAAGGTGGGTAATATCTGTATATATAGGCCCACACACTTAACCAGTTGGAAACCCTAGTAACGGGGACCCATTTCAGTAGTAACCCAAATCAGGTATCAACGGTACCCTGAAACTAGGCAGGGTGGGGCACGATTACTGGGCTTATTGTAAGCGGTCAAAGCGACGGCGGTGGGTGCAACAGTGTAGGTTCTAACGAAGTGCGGGTGTGCACACACTTCGGAGCAGACAAACAGGGCACTGGGGCCACCAGTAGTATAACCTATGCCTTCTAGAATTGCGTCGGGCCGCCATCATGGGTCTTGGTACAACCCATGGTGGGACCAGCATAGGTATCTACAATCAATGGGGGCCGTATGACACACATAGGTAGCATAATCCCTAGGTTGGACCTAGGTGGCATAAACCCTAAATCCGAGAAGTGTTCAATAGGTAGCATAATCCCTAGGTTGGACCTAGGTGGCATAAATCCTGGTTGAATCTAGGAAGCGCTCGATAGAAAACCCTAGATTATATCTAGGTAATAAATAATAAATGTACACGTGAAAGCAACCTTAATTTCAGGGATTGGGATCACGTTATGATTTTATCATTTTATATAGATTACTAGTTGGGACACTAGTTAGGTGGTGCAGAGCAAATAGATATCATTTTAATGGTGAAGCAGAGAAATCATGCGATGCTTGATAGAAATCTTGCGAAACTATACTTAGTTCATCTTGAATGGGAACCTTGCAATGTTATACATGACAGAAATCCTATGATGTTATTCTTAGTTATCGTGCCTGTAGCTTATCTTGTCATCATGCTTATGTTTACTTTCAGTTTATTCATGCCATGTTATCTTTACCTGTTTTTATGCTGAAAGTCACTAGGACTTACTCAGTTTTTATGACTGACCCATTTTGTTTCGCCCCTTTTTCTTCCGTTTCCCCCCCCCCGGTTCACAGGGTGGGAATACATCTTAGTTCGGATCTTACCAAGCTCCAAGGCTCTTTCATGAAGGCTTGGATTGCTCTTGGCTATGGCTTGCTTTGCTTTAGTGGGGAATACTATAATTTATTTTTATGCTTCTTTGTTTTTATGCAAGACAGATATTTTAGCGATGTATTTGGGTATTGGAAGTTGATGGGCTTTTATTGTAAACAATTCTATTTAATAAATGATTTGAAGTACTTCTACTTTACTTTCCGCTGTTTTTTATTTGTCTGTCTTGTAATATTTCTGTTCCAGTACTCATAATGCTCCATTGAAGTTAAGGCATTCCCTTTGTCAGTGACCTTAACGAATGTGGGGTGTTACATATGACGTATGAAATATTGTGAACATATGTCTGAATATTATGCTGAACATATAATATGTTTCAGTAGACATACATCTGAATATTATGATTCAAACGTCTGTTTTTCATTATGGGCATTTATCTTGTGCATGTTTCATAGAAAAATATTATTTCGAAACGTGCACGTGTGTATGTATCATCAAGGGAGATTTTAACAATATCTATACTAATTACATACAAACTCTGACCATATATAATCTTCATTTGAGCTCTTGGAATCTGCTGTAGAGTTTCTTCATGCAAAACAAAGTTAGTCGATATTGATATATGTACATGTAAAGTTATCATAATCAAAATGCTATAAAGTGGGATCCAACAATCCACTTCCTTTTCACCCTTTTCAATGTGGTACTTAGGTACATGCCTTTTAGTTTATGTCATTTCCATTTCCATTCTTCCAAAACTCCATGTTCCCCTCAAACTTCATTTCGATGTCTTCCTTTCCTCCTCCTTCACTCCTACTGCCCACGCCACCTCCCACTAGTCCAACACCACCTCCACCACATGCACAATACCTTACCAGCCCCCACCACCTATAGCTTCGGTCGTGGTCCCTTGGCTCTAGAGTCCTTCCATCTCCCTTAAAACCCTTAAAAATCACTCCTTTTTCCCCTTAAACCAAAATCCACCACCATAAGCTCCTCCCCTAGGTCCCACCACCTCACACACCATCCTATACACCACCACTAGACCTTCACACCTCATGTGGACCCCATCTCCCTAGTCTGTTGGCCCCACTTCCTAAAAACCCTCTTTCCTTTGTAAAAAATCCAAATTTTACCCTAATTCTCCACTACTGCAAACCCTAGCTACCATATGCCACCCTTATACCCTAGCATCCCCTATGACCACCTTCCTACCCTACACAGCCCATGCATGATCAAAACCCTCTTAGACCAAGATTTGTTTGCAAAAAATCCACCTTTTCCACTTATAAATGCTATATAATGTATGTACGTTATAGTTTGAGGTTGTTTGGTTTAGAAAGTTGCTATTAATTGTTATGTGGAATTAAAGTGATAGCATGTTTGGATGATTCCTACCCTAGAGATTGGAGGAGTGGATCCCCGTGGTGAGAACTCTGCACTCTCCTTGTAGTTAATTAGTTTGGTTAAATTGGTTAATATATGTGTTAGTGACAAATTGTTAAGTGAACATATTGATGTTATGGGATATGGTTTACATGTTTAATTTGGTTAAATATTAAGACAAAAATAAGTTGAAACGATAGGGTTAGTAGTAGTTGAGTTAATCACCAAGTAACCCGAAGAATTGATTCAGCTTGTTCACTTAACAAGTAAAGCAAACACACATATGTGACATTGTTGATATTGGGTGATACTGGTTGAAATTGATAAAGCAAACACACATATGTGACATTGTTGATATTGGGTGATACTGATTGAAATTGATATGCTATGGTTGATCACTTGAACGTGATGTGTGTTAATGTGGAATTGATTTTGTCAATTATGGCAGTAGAGTGTTAATGAGGTTTAACACCTTAATTAACAATTGGTTGATTGACTATTAAGTGTTAATGATCTTAACACTTTTGCTGATGATGCGACTAGATGGTAATTGGATGTTAGTAGTTATTGATAACTATTATTGAATGTTAATGATGCGTGAAATCCATATAAATTGAATTATATGGTAATTGGATGAATCTCATTCCAATTTGGAATCAGTTTGAATATTTTATCAATAAAATATTCAATGAAAAATAAAAGTTTAAATTTTATATTAGAAATAACTTGGAAAGGTAGTTTAAGTGATTACGAATAGTTTTCATAAAAGAAAAAAATTGATTTAAATTAATTTTCAATTAATAAAGTCATGTTTTCAAATTCAAGTTTGAAATGAATGGTAACTTGAAAAGTGAAGTGAAGTTCGGTTAGGATATTTGGGAAAGGTTTTAAAGAGATTTCCCTTTCAAAACCTTCTTATTTATTTTTATAATGGACTTCAAATAACAAGGTTTGAAAAACAATATTATTTTAATGATTGAAATAATATTAAAATGATTAAATAATGGAATATTGGGTTTTAAAGTGAAATCAATGAAATGTAGTTTCAAAAAATAATTATATATGTTTTATATAATTATTAAACTATTTTGGAAGTAATCGGATTTAGTTTTAATTATAAATCGGAAGTTTGGTTTGAATAGGACTAGTTGTGTAGCGGTAGCTCGCGAATTTCGACCATTAACTTCAAATTAACGTACCGGGAGATCCAACCGTCGGATTATTTCGAAATGAAAAACGTTGGATCCAAAATGAAAAGTGTTTTCAAATGATATGTAGAGATTTAAAATCCAACGGTTATATTTAGAGATAAGCTCAAATCAAAAATGAATAAAAACAACTCTAGTGCCGCTATTTACCCGAAAATGGATTTTAAAGAAATAGGTTATTTCTAAATTATTAAAAATAGGGAAAATTTATGGTAAATCATAATTAAATTTTTTAAAATGATTTGAGTGAAAATTGTGAAGTTTTGAACTATGATTTGAATTTTTGGACTTTTGACCGGATTTACTTGACATAGTAAATCAATATTTTAAATTTTAGCTTGAAGCTAAACTAGAAGTTTTCAAACTTATGTTCATTGGATTTGAATGGAAATAATCTTCAGATATTTCAATATTGGATTCCGTAGTTACACAGATACTGTTTGAGGAATTGGAAGATATAGGTAATGACCCAGAATTTGGAAGATATATGTAACAACATAGAATTTTAACAATAAATTAGTTATTTAAATAGATTCTCGTGCTTGGTATTGGCAAACTTCCTTACATTAAAAAGGTAGTTACTTGAGTTGATACTAGTCCATCTTATTTTGTTTCCTCTATGAGTTATTTTTAGCGTACTCTAATTATGCTCATGCTCATTTATTTGCAGGTACCAGATTTACACGCTCCATTCTTGGATGTGTTCGAGTTTCTATTTTTTTCGAAATTTGGGCTTAGAAAAGTGTGGGGTGTTACAATATAGATATCGTTATTCCCTATACAGAATCAGTTGATTTCAAAATTTGATGTTTAACATAAATTGATATAATTTCTATTCAAAGCCTTATATTTAATATCCAATTGGATTTTGGGTTTATCGTAAACAATGTTTTAAATAACATTTGTTATTTAACCCAGTTAAAGGAAAGATGATTTCTCAAGTTAGAGTTCTAATAAATATTTCAATAAAGATTTGAGTGAATGAAACAGAGATTGAAACAAAGTTAGAGTTTTAATATATCTTTCAACAAAGATTTGAAATGAAAGAAGGTAATTAAACTTACCAAATACAAGGGGTATTAGATATGGAGTACCACCAGTTTTTCTCCATTGGATGACTAGGATGGGATTGGGAAATGATTTCCAAGGAAAGATTTAAACAAGAGTTTAAATGATATAAATCTTTGATAATATTTAACAGAGTAATTCCCAATGGAAAGAATGATTTGAGTAAAAGAATCTTTCGAATTGGAATGAGACTTACGATATGTTTATATATCACTTGATTTTAAAGATGCACTAGTAATTCGGAAAGACCGTGTTTCAACCCATTCTGAATAACTATATGACGATTGTTGAAGATACCGAAGACGGTGGTTGAAGATTGGAGATCATCACATCATTTGGATTATTGTTGATGTCTCGATTGGGTGGTACACCCAAGATGAGGCTATAAGTGGCGGTCATCTAGATGTACTTTGAGATTAACCGGATATGCAAGGGTCTGTCTCCTCTATTAGACGAGGAATAAGGTTCCTTCGGTTTCGTTCAGACCCAGATCGAACTTGTAAATGGATGTATGTCTGACATTGTAAGTTACGACATAATAAATTGATGTTTATTAATGTTATATCAGTTGGTGACGGAGAATTTATTCTCTTAGCTTAACACTCCTTTGAGAATTATGAACTCAAAGGGTTATATATTAATAGACACCAATTATATGTTGTGAATTGACAATGTAACATGCTAAGTTACTGATAGATCATTGCTTCTTGTTGAAAAGCAGAGCATTGTGAATGATGATCAAAGCATGGCTGATATAACATAGCTTTGTGTTTAATCATGACTTCGACAAGCCTCACAACCCGTGAATGGCCAAAAACAGGATGATGGACGGTAGAGTAAGGAATGACATTCCCATCTTGCTGAAAAATGATGCCATATATAGAGCCTAGGCAATTACTTATGTGGATGATGGATTGAGGCGCCTCGGATGATGGTCAAACAATGACCAAGATGACGGTTAGATACGACCAAGGGACATTATGTTCAGGAGTAACCCGAACTCACCGGGATTTGGTGGGCCGGCTCTCCCAATCTAGGGTCACATGCATGTGATTCCTGGGACATGTGCAAGAGTGTTTCGAATGGTTAAGGAAGGTCTTTTGCATTAGACATTGATGGAAATCCAACTTCCAATACGAACCTTGTGTTTTCAATTGTAAACCTATATGGAGACATAGTAGGATGGGGCATCATGTTGTCTAAGATTGATACGTTTATTTCTGAAATTGGTTTCCACACTATGCACTAATGATAATAAAAGAGAAATTTCGCGTATCGAACATGTTTGGCTATTATAAGGTAAAACTCTATCCTCCAGTTTGCATTGCATTGTGTGATGGGACTTGAGTCTTATAATAGCTTCATTTTTCAAAAAGCATTGCGAATTTTATGACCAGTATTCAGGTGGAGAAAACTCATTCCTTGTTATACAGCGTGGTCCCGTGATTTACCAAACTTTAAAATAAAGTAAATAACTGTTTTGGTTCTCGTACCAGTCCCATGATTGACTCAGAGTTTATTGTTTCCCACCTAAACTCTGAGTGCCCATATATTCCACATGGGCAACTAATAGTTTTTGTTTTGCAGATATTTTATAGAGTCGGATTCTGGGTTGAAGCTAGAACTATGTCCATAACATTTAATAGTCTTCCGCTGAATGTATTTGTTTCCGCTGTGTATTGTAATTTATTATTCTCTGATATTTGCGCTGTACTCTGATATATTCTGTACTCTGATGTAAAATTGTTATAATAACAATAAAATATTCTTTTGTGTTTTGTTCTGTTATGTTGTATCCCATAACGTTTTGAGGATTTTTGCCTTTTGGATCGGACTTGTGTGGCTTATGGTCGATTCGAAAGGTAGGAATTTTCGGGTCGTCACATATTCTTAGCGTATCCTACTTCAGGATTAGAGGTATTAAGTGGTGGAATCCGCCTTTTGGTTATTAAGTGGCTGAAATCACCCTTCCCTATAAGGGTAGAGTCAAAGGGTCTGTCCTTATAGGTATTAAGTGATCAGATATCTCCCCTCCCCATATATAAGAGGTATTAAATGGAAAATTGGGTGCAAGTTTGGTAATCTCTGTGATGGTTCACTTCCTCTAGGTAGTAATTGAATAGGGTTGGAATCCATCTTGGGATAAGGTATTAAATGACCGCTACAAAGGTATTATAGGTCTTTCTATCCTATGGGAAGTATTAAGTGAATAACGGATTATCTAATAAGGCCAGCTAGATAGTAACATAGGTATCCACCGGAGAAGGTCATAAATGATGTTAGTCATCTACCTATCATGTAGGTCATAAGTGACTGCTACCATCTCTCACCATATGCAAGATTTGGGAACGTGTGTGAATGATAGAAGCCTTAAAATTAGTACGACTTAGTAGCTAGTGTCCTCCAATTTATATTAGGATTTAGTAAACAACTTAGTAATGTATTAAGTGATCAATGGATCCACCTTGGGCCTTAAGTGATCGTTGGGATCCGCCTTTATAATTTATTACGAGTGTTCCCATAAGTGGCTATATAGAATAACTCACCTCCTTTATAGGATATTAAGTATTTTGAGAGTCCGCTTTTTAGTCTTGGTATTTGTTTGAGTGGTGGTTCAAAGGCTTTATACTTATGCGTAAAAATTCTATCTCAGTATATTGTGTTAGCGTTATCTTTAGGAAGTGCTACCTTGGGTATGGCAGTTAGTCCTGGTGCATAAATCTTTGCAAGGTTAGGTTAGAATTACTTGCCTTGTTAGACATATGATTTTGGGTGAAACCAAATGGGATATATACGTGTATTGTGGACAGTGTTATACGTTCATCAAGACTTGTTGTTCTCATCCCTACTTGTTGTTATGACCCCTTACCCCTCCTCATAACATCTCTTAGGTTTACCTAAGAAATACATGTCTTAGCAAGTGTTCAAGTTTGGTTTTCGGTTGTTGTTCTCTCATGCTCGGTATTGATGTGGCGATTTTCTTTTAAAGTGGTTGCCTAAGTTGATACTTGTTATCCTATCTTGTTTCCACTGTGAGTTGGTTTTATTATACTCGATTATGTTCATGCTCATTATTTGCAAGTAGCAGATTTATACTCTCTGTGCTTGGATAGGTTTGGATATTGATTTTTGTCAAAATTCAGGCTTATATAAGTGTGGGGTGTTGCATAAAGCTACTTTTCCACCTACTACCACTAACTCCCACCTCCCTCCCCCCAAGCTAAGCTGGTACTCATTGCATCGAAAGCTACTACACTAGTTGATAAAGCATGGGTATTTCTTGTCCATTGAGCAAAGATAGGCTATAATTATATATCGGTATCTGAAAACATATTTTGGGGACATCTTGAAGCACTCATGTTATCATTATGAATATACAAGCCAAAACTATGAAAACCTATAAATATACATTCCCAGTTTAGGTGTAATATGAAAATATCGTGGTGCCTAAGGTCATGATGTAATATATCATTGTATCAAGTAGCTAGATCATAGCCTCTTACCATAAAAATGGTTGCATGTACAACAACACCAACTATAAGAAACCCACCGATCCACATGTGATGTGTAAACAACGAAAGTTGTGTACCATAGTCAGTAGCTGGATATGGATAGGGGAATAGAATATATACGGTAAGTTATAACAATAGTTAACGAACCTAATGTAGCAAGATTAAGAAATAATTGAGCAAGCCATGATGTTATTAGGACTTCATAGAGTCTTTTATGGCCCTGGCTTGTAAATGGACCATTATGAGCCTCTAAAATGTCTTTAAGATCATAACCAATACCCCAGTTGGTCCTATACATATGCCATGTGATGAAGAAAAGAATTATAATAGATAAATTATGATAGCAATATTGCTTAACCACAAATTTCTAATTATTGGATCTAATCCTCTATGAAAGCTAAAAAATCGTGTATTTTGACCAATTTAAGATGAAAAAAGAGGTTGCTCCCTCGTTAAAGGTAGGAAAAGTTGAGACGAACGATCCCGATTCAAGATAAATTCATAAGGAAGTGGGATCTCTTTAAGCTCAACTCTAACACTGAGAAATTGGTTAATTGGTAAAGATACATGAATTTGGTGTCCCGGCTAAGAAAGACATCCAAATCCTAGTAATCCTACTAAGTAATGATTCAACATCGATTCTACACCTTGGAACCAAGCTAATTTTAGGGGCGACTTTATGATATGGGAACCAACTAGCAAAAATTATTGACAATGCAAAGAACAATGCACCAATTGCAGTACAATAGAGTTGTAATTCACTAGTTATTCCAAATATGCGGCAAATCTTAAAAAAGAAAAAGTTATTTGTATTCCTCGGAAACCACCGCCCACATACCATTTAATATTTCTTGAACTACTATATATTGGCTAAACTACTTGAGCACTAGGTCCAATGTGAGTAGGATCACTTAGCCATGGTTCATAATGGGAAAAATCAGTGCCATGGAAGTACATACCTCTCGGCCAAAGAAAGATAATGGAGAGTTGACTAAAATGAACACTAAATACCTTTTGAGATATCTCCTCCAAATTACTGGTATGACTATCGAAATCATGAACACTAGCATGTAGGTTCCAGATCCAAGTAGTAGTATCGGGGCCTTTAGCTATTGTACTTAAGAAATGACCAAGTCCGGCACATTCCTCGAAAGACATTTTTATACGTTCCCTATCGACAAAAAAAATTCACTTTTGGTTCTGACGAACGAATAATCATTAAGTCCTCCTCTTTATGGGCAACATATACAAAGAGACCCGTCGATAGTCAAGTTTATAGTGAACCTATGAAAGATAAATAAAAGATAGTTTTTTTTTAATAATATAATTAGTTTGCTTCTTTCCCTATCTCCCATTCAACTATTTATTTTAGTAATTCACTGGATCAATTATGATATTGAAGTCTATCTAGGGGAAGTATTCATATTTATTATGACATGATGATTAGGTGCCTAACAGACTGTTTTGGCTGAAAATCTTTTCTGACGTAAGGAAAAAACCATTTTTTTGCAACATAGTCTAATTTATTTTTATAGGCATATAGAAGTGCCCATATAAATTGAATTTCATAGAGCATAATACTCTATTACTTACTTTTTATTACAAAATAAATGATCTTGTTTGTTAAAGTTAATAAGGTACGTCGAAATTATCTTTTCTTAGTTCTACTTCTACTCTTATTCAGTACGGTATCCATATCATTTATACCTATAAGATACCATACAAAATAAATTGATTTTAAAAGGAAGGGATATAAGTAAATTCTAATTTTTAATTTTGACTGAGAAGGGCGCAAAACTAAGTCATCATGTTTATAAGTCTTTGTAACAATGATCTCTGATATATTTCTTTGTTTATTATTGAAGTATTGTCTTAAATTTTGATAGCGTGAACTTCTGGCTCAGAAAATTGAAAAGACTCGGTGTTCTAAAAGTTTTTCACTTGTTCTAAAAACGAAAAGACTCTATGTTTCATTTATATTTCCGCATCCATGTTCTCTTCTAAATGTTGTTCTCGAAATAGGATTCTTCCTTTTTCCCTGAAACCACTCTGCCATTTCTTTTGCGTTCCATTCATTATTGTTCCTTCTCTCCAATTTTGTTCTTGCTACAAAATATACATCTATGCATGCAAAATCTTCAACATGTAGCACGCAAATGCAAACCCTTCCTTCCTCTTTTCTTTTAACTCCTATCATTTACATGCAACTCTCTTTCCCTTCCAAAACCGAGTTCATCGTCAATAAGCCAAACGCCGCCTGCTCTGATCACCAAACCACTGTTGCGTCGCACTTACCAATGCCTCCGACTGCCTCTCAGGAGGACCCTCTCGAAACCCAAGAAAGATCCTTTTTTCCAAACCTAACAACTCGTGAACTTCTCTTCCCTTTCTAGTGCCACACCTCCTTCCTTATGCCAAGCTAGCGACTTGCACCCATGCTGAAGTCGTCTTGATGCCCGAGCGCCCTGCCTTCTGACCCATTTCAGGCGATGCACCTTCCTCTGTACCTCAGCCTAACCCTATTGTGTGTGTGTGGCTTGCAGTGTTTATTTGTGTTCATGTAGTTTGCTTCTTCCACTTATAAAACAAGGATTGATGAGTGTATGTTGAACTCATATTTCTTGAGTCTTGATTTGACCATGTTATCTTGTGCTTGGGTTTCCTGTTTGGAATAAAAGGTGAAGAAGCTTGGATTTTGTTATGACTTGTTAAGTATCCATTGCTGGAGATTTGTTTGGAAGCTTGATTTTGCTACTTAGGTCTAGATTATCATTGATTTGATTTGTTTGCCGTGTTTAACCGATCTCGAGCTCGTACTTATTCATCGCAATCTCCATCGGATTTCGTCCTTTTATATCTTTTCCATTCGTATCCTTTCCTTTTTATTGCCACACAAGGTGAGAATCCCTCAATCCTGATTAACATTTTGTTTAGTGAATTGACACCTCTTGAAATGACAATTGAAATGTTAGGACTACTTTAGAATACCTAGTTTGTCTATTATTGTAACACCCCATAAAACTCATAAGTATTAATAAATAAATGAATAAATAAAAATAAGTAATTGAATAATATGGCTGGAAAATGAGATGTTGCAGCTTTAGGAATTTGGCTATGAAATTCTTTTATTTGGATTTGTGGCGAAACTCTGAATCGTTTTCATATATAATATGTTGAAAACGATCAATGTATGAAGAAGTTATGAACGAATGAATTTGGATGGTAAATGTAGAATATACATATAATTATTAGATTATATATATATATATATGTCCAATATAAATTCAAAATAAAGAGGGAAAATTTGAAATTTGAATTGAAGATAAGATCAGGGGGACAAAGTATATAATATGGTATAAGATTAAGAGATTAAGGAACGTATTAAATAAAATAAACAACTCAGCAACGGAACATTATTGGGTGCCCCATCCCCGAAGGGGTCGTCCCACCCTTAAGGGGTGTCGACCGCTAGGGGTCAACCGCTCATCGGCTAGACAACCCAATAAATCTAGCTGGTTAGGGTTTCTTTTAGAGGGATATTGTAACGGCTCGGATTTCGCTCGACCCGATCGATCGCAAAATCGACCAAGACCGTTCAAAACCCGAATACGTTAACTTTGGGTATACAACAACATCAGAACAATAACAGCAGACTTTTATAAACATTACAATAATGTTACATCAGAGTACATAACATATCAGAGTATATTGGATAAAATTACAGCGGAAGATAAATTTCAATACATTAAATACAATAAACAGCGGAAGACTTCTATGCTCTGGACACAGCTTTAGGCTTCAATCCAGAATCCTGCTCGAGATAAGGACCTGCAGACAAACTACTCGACTGCCCGTGTGGAAAAGAGGGCACCCGAGTTTGCAAAGGTGGAAACAAACAACGGGTCAGTCATGGGACTGGTATGAGAATTCCTAACTAATATAACTAATAGCAATAAGGCAAATCCAAGGACCACGCCGCTAACGCGGAACGGGTTTACTCCGATGGATTGTCGGTGCATAATTAAAAGTAAATCGTTAAACAACGCAATACTTTTTGGAAAAATGAAACCATTACAAGACCCAAGACCCATCACACAATGCAACGCAAACCGGAGGATAGGGTTTTACCTTATAATGGTCAAAAATACTTGATACGATAAAAACGAATTTGATATTATTATTAGTGTATATATGTTTCAATAAAAAAACACTTCAATCATAATGTATCAATCATAGACGGCATAGTACCCCATCCTACTATGTTGCCATACTAGTTCTACAATCAAAAACGCATGGTGTCGTATTGGAAATTGGGCTTCCATCATGAGTCAAGGCTAGGGAGGAGCTCCTTACCGATTAGAGACACTCTAGCTAATGTCTCAGGATTCCCCGCAGAGAACCCTTGGATCCTGCAGGGACGGTCCACACTTGCGATTTGTGGATTAGTTATTCCTGAACACACGTTTCCCGGTCCTATAGGACCTAACATCCGAGGCGCCTCATTCCATCATCCACATAAGTAAAATATCAGCCAGTTTAAGCACTGACACTACTTCTAGCTAGAAAGAAACGTGCTGCTCTCCATGCATTCCCTTCTCTCGTTTTAGACTCCACCGGGTTGTGAGGCTCGTGAAGTTACGTAATACACAAAGCTATGCTTATTCAAGTTGTGCTTTGATCTTCCCACAAGGTTCTGCTTTTCAACAAGAAACCTTGATCATTGCATCTTAGTATGCCACACTGTCACTCCATATCACATTACCAATTCTTTGCCGAAATATATGAAAGGGTGTTAAGCATAAGAATAAATTCTCCGCCACCAAACATTCATACATTCGACAGAAAATCAATAAATACAATATAATGGAGTACAATGTCAGACATACATTCCATTTATAAGCTTATGCTCTGGGTCTGAGCGAAAGCCAAATCCGTACAAATCAACACTACGTCCGGACGGCCACCACTGTAGCCCCTTCAAGGTAGCTACTCCCATCACGGGCATCAGCAGTCGTCGTCCATTCGATGTGAAGATCGCCAGTCTTCAATCACCGTCTTCAACTCTTCGACTTTCAATCGTCGTATGATCATTTGAAATGAGATTGAACTCGGACTTTTCAAATGAACTTCACATATATATACATTTAAAAATCATTTCATATCGTTGATATTAATTTATAACGATCAACATTTATTTATATAAAAATAAGTAAATTCCATTTAACGACGCTTCAAGTCAAAAGGACGACCTTGGCGCTGTTTTCACCCAAATTTGTTTTACACATTTCTCTAAATCTAACCGTTGGAATTTAACACAATTCATAACGTTGGAAAGTTCTTCCCAAGGCGAACTTAACGGTTACAGATTTGGGAAAATCCGACGGTCGGATATTTCGGTATAATCAACTAAAAGTACAATTCTATAAAGTGAACTACCACGCTCAATTCGTTCAATTGAAATTTGTTTATATATATGATTATATATATACATACAATTTCCTTCGGCCATTTCATTATTGTGGTAATCATGAAAAGTAAAGATATATAACATAACACACAAGAATGTTTATTTTAATTCACATACACAACCTATACATGCAATGTATATATATATATATATATATATATATATATATATTCTACATATCCTATTTACATGATAATGTAAATGAAAGTGTCATCTAAAATAATTCTTTTTATTTACTTAAGAAAATGTAAATTTCCATTTCATATTTTATTTACTTCTTTAATTACATTGAGAATGTAATACTTTATTTCATCCTCTCATTTTATTGAAAATGTAATATTTTCTTCTTGTTCTTTACACTATAGAAAAATGTGAATTTTCCTTTTTATCCTTTACACTATAGAAAAATGTGAACTTTCCTTTTCATTAGCGTAACGTTAAACTATTTTTTTCTAATGCATTTAACATACCCCCAATATGTTTATATTTCTATGCATTTTCTTGACTCTAAAATATGAATATATTTCATATGTATTTTCATGACTACAAAATATGAATGTATTTCATACGCAATATCGCTACAACCAAATATGATTATACTTCATATGCAATATCGCTACAACAAAATAGGATTATACTTCATATGCAATATCGCTACAACAAAATAAGATTATACTTCATATGCAATATCGCTACAACAAAATAGGATTATACTTCATATGCAATATCGCTACAACAAAATAGGATTATACTTCGTATGCAATATCGCTACAACAAAATAAGATTATACTTCATATGCAATATCGTTACAACAAAATATAATTATACTTCATATGCAATATCGCTACAACAAAATATGATTATACTTCATATGCAATATCGCTACAACAAAATAGGATTATACTTCATATGCAATATCGCTACAACAAAATAGGATTATACTTCATATGCAATATCGCTACAACAAAATATGATTGTACTTCATATGCAATATCGCTACAACAAAATAGGATTATACTTCATATGCAATATCGCTAAAACAAAATATGATTATACTTCATATGCGATATCGCTACAACAAAATAGGACATAATTACACAAAAATGTAATTTTTTTGTTCTCTAACTTAATTACATAAAGATGTAATTTTCTTCTAATTCTTATTTATATTAAGAAAAATGTAAAACTTTCTAATTCATTATTTGCATTAAGAAAAATGTAAAACTTTCTAGTTCATTATTTACATTAAGAAAAATGTAAAACTTTTCTAATTCATTATTTACATTAAGAAAAATGTAAAACTTTTCTATTTAATCTAATTTACATTTAAAAATGTAAACTTCCATTTTTAATCTAATTTACATTAAAATGTAAGTAATTTTGCATCGTCAAAATCTAATCTTTTTAATTAAATAAAAATGTAATTCTTTCTTCAAACCTTAATTACATAAAAATGCAATTTTCTTTCATTTCAATATTTTACTAAACCAATTTCCCATTTTACACAAATGTCAAATTTGGTGTCACATAATTAATGAACAAAAATAAGGGCGGTGTCAATCATGTTCATTTCTATTTTAACATATAACGTCATTTCTAATTTAATACATAACGGTGTAAATAATGTCATTCCTAATTTAACACATAACAGTGTAAATAATGTAATTTCTATTCCAACCAATGACGGTGTACATAATGTCAATTTTCTATTTAACACCTGACGGGGTAAACTATCAAAACCCGTAACTTCCCCGTGAAGGAAAGAGAGGATAGTTCGAGAACAAGCCACAGAAAAACGCAGACGGAAGAACATTTCATTGTATATCACAACAATGCATCAGATTACAAGAATATACAGAGTATAAATGAATATTACACAGAAATATCAGAGATTTAAATTACATTTAAATACATCGCAGCTGAAAATAAAATACACAACTAGAAGAGATATACGGATACAAAGCTTTCCGGATATCGTTCCAGCTGTAAACCAGGATCCTGTGAATATAAATCTGCAAAACCAAAACTACTAGCTGCCCGTGTCAAAATAGGGGCACCCAGAGTTTAGGTTAAAACAATAAACTCCAGGTCAGTCATATGACTGGTGTGAGAACTAAAACAGTTATTAATCTTTATTTTTAAAGTTAGGTAGATCAAGGGACCACGCCGTATAACACGGAACGGGTTTCCTCCCAAGAACACCAGTGCATAAAACAACTGCGTAATGCTAAATAAAGAAAAATGAAGCTATTATAAGACCCAGGTCCCATCACACAATGCAACGCAAGCCGGAGGATAGGGTTTTTACCTTATAATAGCTAAGAATGCTTGATACGTTTAAAACAAATCATTTGATACTACTATAAGTGCATAGTGTATAAAACAACTTCAAATCATAAGTATCAATCATAGGCGACATGAGCGTCCCATGCCACTATGTCGCCATATATAGGTTTACAAATAAAACCGCAAATGTCACGTATTTGGAAATTGGATTTCCATCTATGAACCGAGGCAAAAGATAGTCCTCAACCGATTCGAGACAATCTAGCCTACCATGTCTCAGGATCAGAGCTCGAGTGACCATTGGATCGTCAGGGCTGGTCCACCGATGTGGATTAAAATGCCTGAACACTACGTTTCCCCGCCCTTTGGGGCGCAAATGAGCCAACGAATCACTCCATCGGACCCGGATCGTCCGATCAAACCGAGGCGCCTCGCAACAGCAACAACCACACAGGTGAAAAGTATATAAATGTCAGGGCTGGTAGGTCACTGACACCACCCTAGCTAGAAAGAAACGCATACCCTCCCTGAGGTCCTCTCCCGTTTTTGGTTCACAACCGGGGTGTGAGGCTCGCGAATTCACGTTACACAAAGCTACTCCACGAAGGCCGTGCTTTGATCATCAACCACAAGACTTTGCTTTTCAACAGAAGCCTTGATCAATTGCCACTTAGGCATGCCACATAGGCAATTCACTCCATGCGATTGATATCCATCAATATATAACCCCTGAGCTCGTACGTCTCAGAGAAGGGCATTAAGCAAGAGAATAAATTCTCCGCCGCCAAACAGATATATATTTAATAGAGATCAATCACACGGACTAAAATCCAATGTCAGACACACAGTCCATTTACAAGTCCGTTCTGGGTCTGAATGAAACCGGAGGCACCTAGTACCCCACATATCCATCGATCTCCAAGTACGTCTGGACGATCACCAACTGTTTCCATCTTCTTGGGTGTACAGCCCAATCAAGATCATCAGTAATCACCCAAACGACGTGAAGACCTCCGGTCTTCGACCATCGTCTTCATCTTCGACTCTTCGTCGAATCAGTTATTCAGAATGGGATAAACCCGGTCTTTCTGAATAACTCGCGTACATTTTAAATAAGTGTTACACAAACACAACATACGCCTCATTCCAATTCAGAATATTCTTTTATTCAAATATTCCTATACTTTGGGAAAAGTTCCCATTAATTTTATCCAAGATAAATTCTTTAAATTTATTCTTTAATCTCCTTTGAATATCAATTCAAACTAGTCGGGATTAGCGAACCACACCGAAGTAATCATTTATTTTATTTCCCAATCCCAACCTATTCATCCCATGAAGAAAAACTGGTAATACTTCATATCTAACACCACAGTGTTATCGGTAAATTCAATTACCATTTCACGTTCAAATCTAATTAAAGATTTAACTATCGCTTGGAGTAAAACTGGTGATACTCCATTCTCGATCTTTTCAATCTATTTAAAGATTCATTAAAACTCCACTTAGTTTTAATCTTTAACTGGGTTAAAGAATCAGTGTCATTTAAAACACAGTTCACGATAAACTTAGAATCACATTCCATTAATTATCGGGTTAAAGAACGAGTGTTATTTAAAACACTGTCCACGATAAACCCAAAAATCAATATCAATTCAATTCCAATTAAATATTATTTAATTGGTACACTTCATTAAATCTAAATAAAAAGATTTAATCTTTTCTCAACTGGGTTCAAGAACAGTGTTAGTCAAGACACCATTCACGACAAACCCAAATCACATTTGATATTAAATACAAGGCTCTGAATAGAAAATTTATCGGCTTATATTCAATATCAAATTCTACGACCAACAGATATCGTATTGGAAATAATGATATATATATCTATATCTTTCAAATTTCCATAACAACATCTGTATAATCACGAAATCCAACATCGAAATATTCCGAAGACAATTTCGATTCAAATCCATTCCAAAATAATTATTGGAAATTCTGGTTATTTTCAAAACCATTTCAAATCCAATTTATTTATTTAAAAATAAATAGAATTATAATTCTAGTTCAAAACTAGTTCATTTCGATAAAAATCTATTTTTATCTTTTCAAATATGGAGTTTTTCATCCCAATTCTTCACAAATCATTTCTTATGATTTTACACAAATTATTACTATTTTTAATAATTTTATCAAGGCACGTACAGTCGATTTCCATCAACGGCTATCGAACTGCACTTACAGCGACCTTTTCCAAATTTGATTTGGACATAATTCCAAATCCAACCGTTAGATTTCAAATTTCTAATATTCGTTAGAAAGCTCTTTTCGATACGAACCCAACGGTTCCGGTTTTAGGAGAATCCGACGGTCGGATCTCCCGTAATATCCGTTCGAAGTCAATGGTCGAAATTCGCGAACTGCCGCGGCGCGGCGCGTTCTATTCAGGCCATTATATTATATATATATAATATATACTTCGTCGATTTCCTTTTTAAAACGTGCTTTTTAAATCGTTTTAAATTCATTTTCAAAACGGTTTCAACTTCATGTTCAAATTCAAATCAAAATTGAATATTCCAATATAAATTCGTTTTAAATTCATTTCAAATCGATTTCAAATTGAATCGGTTTCTAAATCAATTTCAGTTCGTTTCCAATTCAATTTAATTTCAATTCATTTTCAATTCAATTCAATTTCAATTTGAATTCATTTCTATTCATTTTCAATTTCAATTCATTTTCAATTTGAATTCATTTCTATTCATTTTCAATTTCAATTCATTTCTATTCGAATTTCAAACCATTTCAGTTTATTTCGAATTTCAAATCAATTCAGTTTAATTCGAATTTCGATTCACTTTAAATATAATTAGAATTTCAATTCATTTCAATATAGTTCGAATTTCAAATCTATTCAATATTCATTGAAGAATGAATAAAATCGATATAAATATCGTTCACGTCGAAATGGCGTCAATCTAACCAACATGGCTTCATATGTTTCTATTTTCAAATATTCTATTTCAAATATTTCTATTTCGAATATTTTTATTTCAAATATTTCTATTCAAATATTTCTATTTTAAATATTTCTTTTTCGAAACTGGAATGAGGCCCAAACAATTACCATATAATGTTAATTATATGGATTTTCTACAACACATGTATATATCAACAACGATGAATAATCAACCATCATCCAAAGTGCATTCTACACTGTATAAGCATCAAATATAAATATTCAACGCTTATAACAGTCTGTCAGTCAATCGATCGACATACAACTAAACAATCGGGATTAGTGTACGTCAAATATCATCCCAATACCCATGTGGGGTTTCAAACAATCAAACACAGATTTTATTTGTGCAGTTGGGCGATGTGTAAAATTTATCGTCCCAATCAATATCAGTCAAATGTGTGTATATAAACAAATCACCCGATTTGTTTATTTTTATTTCATTTCATATACACGTTAAAATTTCTATGTTTAACTATAAAACATTTTAACTATATAAATGTCGTATTTCATTTCACATCACATCACACAATCAACTACACTGCAAAATCGAACAAACAAGCATACAAGCCGTCCATGGTCTGTGGACGACGGGTGTCGGGTGCTACTAAACACCGTCTGCATCCTAGTATATATATATATATAACTAGAAAATTAAATTAAAGAGTGAGAAATTCTCACCAATAGCTATCCTAACTCCACGGCACTTCCTATGTAGAACATCTTCACCGTGCTCGCCTTTTGTCACTTTCGTTGCCCGTAGCCACTACATATATAAAAATCACATTTTTACTTCGCTATTCAATATATAAAAATCAAATTTTTACTTCGCTATTCAATATATAAAAATCGATTTTTTACTTCGCTATTCAATATATAAAAATTGAATAATCGAACTACTGCGCCATTTTCAATTCTATTTATAATTATATATAAATATTTATATTCTAACGACGACGCGTATAAATATATATATACGTTCGAATTATATTCAAAATAATTTCCTCGTCGATATTATTTAAAATAATTCATTTTAAATAGTCAAAATTTGCTAAAATTGCCAAAATAAAAATTTTAAACTGGCCCAGATTTTCGGGTTGTTACATAATCTTTTAACAAAAGTAAATTTCATTTTGTTCAAACAAAAGTGGTTCTATTCATTTACAAACAAAGTGATTCTTTTTCATTTTCAAATAATGTTTCTTTTAATAAAACAATGTAAATACTGTTAGAAATCATTTGTTTGTGTTCTTGAATTTTGTATACATAAGAAAATGTATTTTTATGACAAATAAAAATGTCTATTTCATTTTATATACAGTTCTCGCTTACTATAACAAATAAGAATGATATGTTTATGATGGCAGTACTAATTTAACATAACATGAAAAAAAAAATCTATGTTTACAGTTCTAATGACATAGGAAAATAACTTTTTAAATGAACAACATGCATTAACATGTTTTTCTTATATTTCTAATCTAACATTAAAAATGGCTTTTAATGTGAAACATGTATATTTTTTTTACATGAAATTCTTTTATTCCTAATACATCATTTTACAACAAATTGACTTTTACTTCTAATGTATCATTTTATAACAAAATGACTTTTATTTCTAATGTTCATTTTATAACAAAATGACTTTTATTTCTAATGTTCATTTTATAACAATATGACTTTTATTTCTAATGTAAATGATATATAATTTTTATACAAACCTATTTTAACACAAATGATGTTTTTGTTCTCATATAAATCTATCTCAACAAAATAATATTTTATTTGACAATTCTATGACATCTCATTTTTGTCGAATCCAATACAACCAAAATATTCCATCAATCAACTGATCAACCAATAGCATCAAACAGTTCAAATCAAATCACGAACATGTAAGGATCACTACACACAAAAATAATTAATTTATTTTTAATCACTTAAATAAGAAATCTCACCGATAGCTTTTTACTTCTGAACAACTCAGATTTGGATTTTGACCAAAATCCAATATGCTATGTTTCAACTCTAGTCTGTCCCATAAGGTAGTGTTTTCTGATACGAATCCAACGCATCCGGTTTCATCTGATTCTGAGTTCGTTTGAAAGAGTTACGATGGTTTTAATATTAATTACATTAATAAAGTAATTAACAGATCGTTAGGGGTATTAAACCTTTCTTCCTCTTTTCATTTTCCTGGAACACACCGTAACACCAAAACCCATCGTTGCCTCGAACTGCGCGCTGTTTGAAGCACCTGACGCCGATCTGGAAGTGCCACGCCGAAGACCTCTCGCTGCCGCCCCCACCGCCGGATTTCTAGCCAACTCGCACCCCCTTAGCCTCGCGAATTCCCCTCCAAGCGCCAGCACTTCGTGGCCAGAATTCGCGAAATCCGTGAGCTAAAACCCGATCTTAACCGTATGGATCTGTAGATCTCTCCAAGAGCTTCGATTTGGTATATAATATGTTGAATTTCATTGAGCGGATCAAAAGTTATTGAGTCGGGAAGTTTTGAATGTTCGTGGCCATCGAATGAAAACGACGGCTGTAGAAAACAAATTAGGGTTTTATTTTTATTATTTTAATAATAAATCTCGATTTTCGTGCTTTAAAGGTGGAATTTCGGACTGTCTCCAAATCAGGCCCAGTTAGTGTCAAACTTAAGGTTTTGACGCCTTCTGAACGCGATGGGCTATGCCCCGTGGCCCAATTCTGAAGTCTGTTGCGTGTTTTATTAAAATTACAATATTAATTAAATAATTGATTTTCTACCGTACTTTTAAATACGCGGGGGCAACAAATTAACTTCAAAAATTCCCGAAAAATATATTTGGCTATGTTTTGACGCTGCAAACCTAGGAAAATTAATTTCGTTCAGTTCTGAGCCTTTTTGAAAAATGGCCTTTTTCAAATCTATTAAAATCTACCGAAATTAACCAAACTGAAATCTTTTTGCCATGGTCACAAATTAATTCGAAAAATTATGAAAAATTAAACTTAGCCATATTTTGACATTCCAAATCCAATAAAAGTGGTTTCGTCGAAAACAGAGGTCGTTTGTAAAATGGCTATTTTCAAGGCGTATATATTAAACATTAAAAATACATTTTCAAACAAATAATTTCTGAAACTCGAAATATATAAGTGTTTACTATTTTTCAATGCAGAAACGTCATTCTGAACTCAATGGAAGTGGTTTCGAGTAAAAATTCCTTCGTATGCAAAAAGTAGCATTTTTGTCCTTTGTAAATTTCATAGCGACCTTTCTAAATTTTTAATTTGGGCATAACTTTTGATTCCCGCTATGAAATTTCAATTTTTCAGATTCGTTAGAAAGATATTTTTAAATAGATTCTAATATTTTTGGTTTCACTAAAATCCGTTAAATTTTGCATCTTGTACGGTCAGTCAAAGTTCTAGCTTGACTTTTCAAACTACCGCGCTATTTCTAACTCCTTTTATAACTAAAATTAAGTTATTCATCCTAACTTCGATTTAAATCGATTTTTAATCATTATTATGTAAAATAAATTGTTTTAAATACCAAAACCCATTAAAATGAGTTAAAATAAAATTTTAAATTTACCCCAAAATTCAGGGTTGTTACAGTCTCCCCCACTTAAAAACTTTTCATCCCCGAAAAGGAACGAAGCTAAAGTTGTTTAATTAACTAACTCATCTTTCATTCTCTATTATTCATTCATTGGTTTAAATAATTTTATAGTTGATTAACTTTTCAAAAATATAGCTTTAATATATTCAAAAATCATATTTTCTAAAATAGACTATAATTACAAATACGTATATTATAAGCGTGTTACTCTCAACTCATTCTAGGGCATTACTAACCCCATCTCTAATGAGTTTTCTCATTCTAGGATACTGCTGATCCTATCTCTAATGAGTATTCTTATTGGATATTACTAATCCAATCTTTGATGAGTCTTTTGTTCAGTTCTAACGAGTTGTATCCCAAAGATTTGAGCTAATCTGGTTCTGATACCAACTGTAACGGCTCGGATTTCGCCCGACCCGATCGATCGCAAAATCGACCAAGACCGTTTAAAACCCGAATACGTTAACTTTGGGCATACAACAACATCAGAACAATAACAACAGACTTTTATAAACATTACAATAATGTTACATCAGAGTACATAACATATCAGAGTATATTGGATAAAATTACAGCGGAAGATAAATTTCAATACATTAAATACAATAAACAGCGGAAGACTTCTATGCTCTGGACACAGCTTTAGGCTTCAATTCAGAATCTTGCTCGAGATAAGGACCTGCAGACAAACTACTCGACTGCCCGTGTGGAAAAGAGGGCACCCGAGTTTGCAAAGGTGGAAACAAACAACGGGTCAGTCATGGGACTGGTATGAGAATTCCTAACTAATATAACTAATAGCAACAAGGAAATTCCAAGGACCACGCCGCTAACGCGGAACGGGTTTACTCCGATGGATTGCCGGTGCATAATTAAAAGTAAATCGTTAAACAACGCAATGCTTTTTAGAAAAATGAAACCATTATAAGACCCAAGTCCCATCACACAATGCAACGCAAACCGGAGGATAGGGTTTTACCTTATAATGGTCAAAAATGCTTGATAGGATAAAAACGAATTTGATATTATTATTAGTGTATATATATTTCAGTAAAAAAACACTTCAATCATAATGTATACTCCATCCTACTATGTCGCCATACTAGTTCTACAATCAAAACCGCATGGTGTCGTATTGGAAATTGGGCTTCCATCACGAGTCAAGGCTAGGGAGGAGCTCCTTACCGATTCGAGACACTCTAGCTAATGTCTCAGGATTCCCCGCAGAGAACCCTTGGATCCTGTAGGGCCGGTCCACACTTGCGGTTTGTGGATTAGTTATTCCTGAACACACGTTTCCCGGTCTCATAGGACTTAACATCCGAGGCGCCTCATTCCATCATCCATAAGTAAAATATCAGCCAGTTTAAGCACTGACACTACTTCTAGCTAGAAAGAAACGTGCTGCTCTCCCTGTGTTCCCTTCTCCCGTTTTAGACTCCACTGGGTTGTGAAGCTCGTGAAGTTACGTAATACACAAAGCTATGCTTATTCAAGCTGTGCTTTGATCATCCCACAAGGTTCTGCTTTTCAACAAGAAACCTTGATCATTGCATCTTAGTATGCCACACTGTCACTCCATATCACATTACCAATCCTTTGCCGAAATATATGAAAGGGTGTTAAGCAAAAGAATAAATTCTCCGCCACCAAACATTCATACATTCGACAGAAAATCAATAAATACAATATAAAGGAGTACAATGTCAGACACACATTCCATTTATAAGCTTATTCTCTGGGTCTGAGCGAAAGCCAAATCCGTACAAATCAACACTACGTCCGGACGGCCACCACTGTAGCCCCTTCAAGGTAGCTACTCCCGTCATGGGCATCAGCAGTCGTCGTCCATTCGATGTGAAGATCGCCGGTCTTCGATCACCGTCTTCAACTCTTCGATTTTCAATCGTCGTATGATCATTTGAAATGAGATTGAACTCGGATTTTTCAAATGAACCTCGCATATATATATATATATATATATATATATATATATATATATATATTTAAAAATTATTTTATATCGTTGATATTAATTTATAACGATCAACCTTTATTTTTATTTATATAAAAATAATTAAATTCCATTTAACGACGCTTCAAGTCAAAAGGACGACCTTGGCGCTGTTTTCACCCAAATTTGTTTTACACATTCCTCTAAATCTAACCGTTGGAATTTAACACAATTCATAACGTTGGAAAGATCTTCCCAAGGCGAACCTAACAGTTACAGATTTGGGAAAATCCGACGGTCGGATATTTCGGTATAATCAACTAAAAGTACAATTCTATAAAGTGAACTACCACGCTCGATTCGTTCAATTGAAATTTGTTTATATATATGATTATATATATACATACAATTTTCTTCGGCCATTTCATTATTGTGGTAATCATGACAAGTAAAGATATATAACATAACACACAAGAATGTTTATTTTAATTCACATACACAACCTATACATGCAATGTATATTTTTTTTTTTCTACATACCCTATTTACATGAAAATGTAAATGAAAGTGTCATCTAAAATAATTCTTTTTATTTACTTAAGAAAATGTAAATTTCCATTTCATATTTTATTTACTTCTTTAATTACATTGAAAATGTAATACTTTATTTCATCCTCTCATTTTATTGAAAATGTAATATTTTCTTCTTATTCTTTACACTATAGAAAAATGTGAATTTTCCTTTTTATCCTTTACACTATAGAAAAATGTGAATTTTCCTTTTCATTAGCGTAACGTTAAACTATTTTTTTCTAATGCATTTAACATACCCCCAATATGTTTATATTTCTACGGATTTTCTTGACTCTAAAATATGAATATATTTCATATGTATTTTCATGACTACAAAATATGAATGTATTTCATATGCAATATCTCTACAACCAAATATGAATATACTTCATATGCAATATAGCTACAACAAAATAGGATTATACTTCATATGCAATATCGCTACAACAAAATAGGATTATACTTCATATGCAATATCGCTACAACAAAATATGATTATACTTCATATGCAATATCGCTACAACAAAATATGATTATACTTCATATGCAATATCGCTACAACAAAATATGATTATACTTCATATGCAATATCGCTACAACAAAATATGATTATACTTCATATGGAATATCGCTACAACAAAATAGGATTATACTTCATATGCAATATCGCTACAACAAAATATGATTATACTTCATATGCAATATCGCTACAACAAAATAGGATTATACTTCATATGCAATATCGCTGCAACAAAATATGATTATACTTCATATGCAATATCGCTACAACAAAGTAGGACTTAATTACACAAAAAATGTAATTTTTATGTTCTCTAACTTAATTACATAAAGATGTAATTTTCTTTTAATTCTTATTTATATTAAGAAAAATTTAAAACTTCCTAATTCATTATTTACATTAAGAAAAATGTAAAACTTTCTAGTTCATTATTTACATTAAGAAAAATGTAGAACTTTTCTAATTCATTATTTACATTAAGAAAAATGTAAAACTTTCCTATTTAATCTAATTTACATATAAAAATGTAAACTTCCATTTTTAATCTATTTTACATTAAATTGTAAATAATTTTGCAGCGTCAAAATCGAATCTTTTTAATTACATAAAAATGTAATTCTTTCTTTAAACCTTAATTACATAAAAATGCAATTTTCTTTCATTTCAGTATTTTACTAAACCAATTTCCCATTTTACACAAATGTCAAATTTGGTGTCACATAATTAATGAACAAAAATAGGGGCGGTGTCAATCATTTTCATTTCTAATTTAACATATAACGTCATTTCTAATTTAAATACATAACGGTGTAAATAATGTCATTCCTAATTTAACACATAACTGTGTAAATAATGTAATTTCTATTCCAACCAATGACGGTGTACATAATGTCAATTTTCTATTTAACACCTGACGAGGTAATCTTTTAACAAAAGTAAATTTCATTTTGTTTACAAACAAAAGTGGTTCTATTCATTTACAAACAAAGTGATTCTTTTTCATTTTCAAACAATGAAAATAATGTTTCTTTTAATAAAACAATGTAAATACTGTTAGAAATCTTTTGTTTGTGTTCTTGCATTTTGTATACATAAGAAAATGTATTTTTATGACAAATAAAAATGTCTATTTCATTTTATATACAGTTCTCGCTTACTATAACAAATAAGAATGATATGTTTATGATGGCAGTACTAATTTAACATAACATGAAAAAAAAAATTCTATGTTTACAGTTCTAATGACATAAGAAAATGACTTTTTAAATGAAAAAACATGCATTGACATGTTTTTCTTATATTTCTAATCTAACATTAAAAATGGCTTTTAATGTGAAACATGTTTTTTTTTACATGAAATTCTTTTATTCCTAATACATCATTTTACAACAAATTGACTTTTACTTCTAATGTATCATTTTATAACAAAATGACTTTTATTTCTAATGTTCATTTTATAACAAAACGACTTTTATTTCTAATGTTCATTTTATAACAAAATGACTTTTATTTCTAATGTTCATTTTATAACAAAATGACTTTTATTTCTAATGTAAATGATATATAATTTTTATACAAACCTATTTTAACACAAATGATGTTTTTGTTCTCATATAAATCTATCTCAACAAAATAATATTTTATTTGACAATTCTATGACATCTCATTTTTGTCGAATCCAATACAACCAAAATATTCCATCAATCAACTGATCAACCAATAACATCAAGCAGTTTAAATCAAATCACGAACATGTAAGGATCACTACACACAAAAATAATTAATTTATTTTTAATTACTTAAATAAGAAATCTCACCGATAGCTTTTTACTTCTGAACAACTCAGATTTGAATTTTGACCAAAATCCAATATGCTCTGTTTCAACTCTAGTCTGTCCCATAAGGTAGTGTTTTCTGATACGAATCCAACACATCCGGTTTCATCTGATTCTGAGTTCGTTTGAAAGAGTTACGATGGTTTTAATATTAATTACATTAATAAAGTAATTAACAAATCATTAGGGGTATTAAACCTTTCTTCCTCTTTTCATTTTCCTGGAACACACCGTAACACCAAAACCCATTGTTGCCTCGAACTGCGCGCCGTCTGAAGCACCTGACGCCGATCTGGAAGTGCCACGCCGAAGACCTCTCGCCGCCGCCCCCACCGCCGGAGTTCTAGCCAACTCGCACCCCCTAGCCTCGCGAATTCCCCTCCAAGCGCTAACACTTCGTGGCCAGAATTCGCGAAATCCGTGAGCTAAAACCCGATCTTAACCATATGGATCTGTAGATCTCTCCAAGAGCTTCGATTTGGTATATAATATATTGAATTTCATTGAGCGGATCAAAATTTATTGAGTCGGGAAGTTTTGAATGTTCGTGGCCATCGAATGAAAACGACGGCTGTAGAAAACAAATTAGGGTTTTATTTTTATTATTTTAATAATAAATCTCGATTTTCGTGCTTTAAAGGTGGAATTTCGGACTGTCTCCAAATCAGGCCTAGTTAGTGTCAAACCTAAGGTTTTGACGCCTTCTGAACGCAATGGGCTATGCCTCGTGGCCCAATTCTAAAGTCTGTTGCGTGTTTTATTAAAATTACAATATTAATTAAATAATTGATTTTCTACCGTACTTTTAAATACGCCGGGGCCACAAATTAACTTCAAAAATTCCCGAAAAATATATTTAACTATGTTTTGACGCTGCGGACCTAGGAAAATTAATTTCGTTCAATTCTGAGCCTTTTTGAAAAATGGCCTTTTTCAAATCTATTAAAATCTACCGAAATTAACCAAACTGAAATCTTTTTGCCATGGTCACAAATTAATTCGAAAAATTATGAAAAATTAAACTTAGCCATATTTTGACATTCCGAATCCAATAAAAGTTGTTTCGTTGAAAACAGAGGTCGTTTGTAAAATGGCTATTTTCAAGGCGTATATATTAAACATTAAAAATACGTTTTTAAACAAATAATTTCTTAAACTCGAAATATATAAGTGTTTACTGTTTTTCAATGTAGAAACGTCATTCTGAACTCAATGGAAGTGGTTTCGAGTCCAACTTCCTTCGTATGCAAAAAGTAGCATTTTTGTCCTTTGTAAATTTCATAGCGACCTTTCTAAATTTTAATTTGGGCATAACTTTTGATTCCCGCTATGAAATTTCAATTTTTCAAATTCGTTAGAAAGATATTTTTAAATAGATTCTAATATTTTTGGTTTCACTGAAATCTGTTAAATTTTGCATCTTGTACGGTCAGTCAAAGTTCAAGTTTGACTTTTCAAACTACCACGCTATTTCTAACTCCTTTTATAATTAAAATTAAATTATTCATCCTAACTTCGATTTAAATCGATTTTTAATCATTATTATTTAAAATAAATTGTTTTAAATACCAAAACCCATTAAAATTAGTCAAAATAAATTTTTAAATTTACCCCAAAATTCAGGGTTGTTACAGATATATATTAATAGAAGGCTTGGATTAATTTTAAGTAATCCAACGATCCGTGCTCACATGGGGAACTATATATAGCTCCTCCTATTACACTATGAAACCTTAATCATTCTATATCCCTGCCTTCATGATCCCTCTCAACTATTGCTAACTTCCAGAGAAAAATAAAAGAAAAGGTTAAGGATTTCTTCTATTCCTCCAATCCTATTCTTGATCTCTCTTTATTCTAATTCATATGAGTTTAGTATTCCGGAATTTGGCATTAATACATATATATATATATATATGAGGTTCTAATACATGTCTCTTATATATATACATATATAATTAGGAGGGTTGTTGGAGCACAATTGACGTAGAAACAAAAGTACTGATCTAGATCTACATAAAATTTCTCTTTGTTTAGCCTAAATCTGCTAGTGGAATCTAGTTTACTTAGGCATATTCATATTTTTATTAGTTTATCATGTTGAAAGATATGCCTAGTAGGATTTGGAAAGCAACAATATAAACATTAAAACCCCCAAATCCTCTATCTTGTAATTGCGCATGAATTGCCGCGATTATTTGGGTTTTGGTGGATTTTTGGTTTTAATACTATATTAAGGATGAAAATGGGGTGTTGCTGCTATTATTTCTATTTTATGTAATTCATCTATATTCATCACTTTATTATAACCTAAATAGGTTTATATTTGATTGTTTCATGAACTAATTTGGGTTTAAATCCTATATTGAATCTAAACGCTTTCATATTTGAAATAGGTCAAATGTAAGCGTTTTTATGTACATAACACCAAAAAGGGGTGAATTGGATAAAATAGGAATTATAAACATACATATATGAGTGTATGTAATAGTCAAACTTTTTATTCAGTATTGAAATCATTTCTACAAACCTAGGATGCAAGTTGAAAGTGTATATATGTATGTATATTTTCCATCCACTGTTATTTGTTATCTTGTCATTATGCCATCATGCCTATGTTGTAGCGGTAAAAGTATGGAAGACCTAACTTGTATACCTTATATTAGATAAATTAACAATTGCCACCTCATTAGAATGTTTCACCAATTAAAAGAATATTCACGTTATTTAGGACTTATTATTATTATAATTATTTAAACGTAATCAACGTAACTAACGTTGTATTAGCGTAATAAATGCGATTAGGTTAGATTCGAATTTGAAATGTTCACATAATAAATACTTGATTGATTGCTTGTTTGGGTGTATATAGAATGGCTTTATATATATATATATATATATATATATATATATATATAGTGATACATAGACACGACGTTAGTTGCCAACTGTGGGAGAAGCCTACCCAGAACCGACCGACAAATTCAACAACCATAAGTGGGTCCAACTAATGTGAGATGTCTAGGTGCATGGGCCATTCAAAAACTTAGTACACTAGACACGAGGTTAAACCAACTTGTAGTAGAAGTCTTCCCGAATCCGACCAGCATATGTAGCATCTACAAGTGTACGGTTTAGTGTGAGAGGTCAAGTGTGTGTGTATATATATATATATATAACTATATATATAAGTTTATTGTGTAAAAATAGGTAGGTTTACTACGCCTTGAGAAGGTCTTAAGTGGCCGACTCTCTTTTTATCTAGTTTGGGTCTTAAGAGGTTAAGACTAGGATCCCTCCAAAGGTTTATTCCTTGGAGAGGAACCAAAGTCATGGGACCCACCCTTATTAAATTTGAAGTAAGTCTTTGGGTCCTCCTTTCTAAAAGTGGTTAGGCATAACGGTAATGGAGTATGGTAATTCATGGGGATGTCCACTTCTTCTAGAAGCTTGTAGGGGCTCAATTAGGAGCATATTGGTAATTTAAAGATATGTGGTCATTGCATGCTCAACAACTGT
The DNA here is from genome assembly GCA_030737875.1 of Allium sativum. Lineage (NCBI taxonomy): Eukaryota > Viridiplantae > Streptophyta > Magnoliopsida > Asparagales > Amaryllidaceae > Allium > Allium sativum. Next base: position 588,317,701 of record CM060916.1, read on the forward strand.
CTAAGGGAAGTCTTAAGAAACATAGGTGTCCTACCAGGTAATATCAGTTAAGTTGTAACGTTCGCAATACTACTTCTCATATTACAAATGAAAGTATAGACTTAAGAATGTTAACGTATTAGGACAGGGTCTTAAAGGGCTAGGGGTCCGCCTTAGGGTTATAAGAGATAGTAAGAATCCACCTTTAATAGGGCCATAAGTGACCGAGAATGTCATTTCGTTGGGTCTTTACCCTAGAAACACTAATGGTCGATTGACTTAGATATCCACCCCATTGGTTAGAAACTTGGTGTTTGTTGTGTGCTGCATAGAAATACCTTGACATATGTAACCTGCTAAAAATATAGGATACAAACATTAAGTAACACTATATTTTAGTCACACAGAACTTTATGTTCTGACCACTGTCCTCAACATATCCAACAGGTCAGTAGATGGGGTAAAAGCCATGGATGAAGTGATGATTGAAGCTGATGAAGAAGATGAAGTTGTTATGATATTATTAGTAGTTATCGCTTTATTTATTTTGGAAACTTGTGAGAATGAACTATTTGATGTACCCATTTAACAAATGTGACTGTGACTATTGTATTTTCTGTGATTTTTAATAAGTGGTACATCTTATTTTAGTATTATATTTTCTCTTTCCGCTGTGTGAGATTTCCATTTGTAGTATCTGTGTATATATAGTATATGCAAATGTAATCCTTACAGGAACCAAGGACCCATTTAGGATGGCTTTAAGTTTGGATGGGCCTTTTCTAGATCAAAATTTAGGCCCATTCCGGGAGGGTTGATACATTTGGTATCAGAGCATAGGTTACACGATTATAAGGGAATTATACGTATGAGAGGCGTATTTGTATATTGAAGAAGTTTTTTTTGAAACTATATAATGTATATATATTATATTTACCCCAATAAGCATACACATTTATACTAGGCATCTTTATCGTTTTCTTCCATTTCATCTTAAATACTATCTCAGGGGTATCTACTTAAGGATTCTTCCTTTTCTTTTCAGATAGTAGAATAGCTGAAAACCCATCTGAGCAGGGTAACTAGATAAGGCCCAGATACTTGCCAGAATGGTTTTAATAGTATCTTCGTACTGTCGAACATGTCCCTGTTGCCAATCCTGCCGCGGCGGCACCTATAGCTCCTACCGCTGGGGTAGCCTTTGACTTTTTCCACCTTTGTAAGACTTTCGCGCATCTTGTAAGGAAATCGTTTTCTAGAAATGAAGACATTGCTATTGCCCAATCTTGGGTTATGGATTCTGAAGGGATTTTTGAAGCTGTTGGCTGGCTTGTTGAAGTAAAGAGAAGAATTATGGCATGTCATTTGAAGGATGATGCCCTTGAATGGTGGAACTTAATATCGATGGAAAATGAGGGCTGGGTATTTACGCAGACTGAATTCAAAATCCATTTTGAAGTGAAGTTTTCGCCAAAGGCAGAAATAACTATCCAACTAGAGAAATTCATCCAGTTCAAGCTAGGAAGCTTGAGCCTGCAAAAGTATGTATCCAAATTTACCGAATTATGCAAGTCTGGAAGAGGATTGGTAGGCATACCCATGAACAAAGCCCTTAGATTTGTTAAAGGACTGAACTCTCCATTGAAAGAAACCCTAATACCCCAAGTAACGTTTGGGGCAACTTTTGAAACACTAGTTGAGATAGCTATTCTATACACGGTTGAAAGCGCCAAGGCAGACAAAGAAGGAGAGAAAGGAGAAAACTCCAACAAGAACAAGAAAAACGAATGGTGGAAAAAAAGAAGAAGAACAAATTCGAAAAGGGTGCAAAGACTTGTACAAAGTGCAACTGCAAGGGCCATGAAGCCAAAGATTGTAGGACCTCATTGGCGAAAAAGTAGTCAAAGGGAAAATGTTATGACTGCCATGAAGAAGGACACAAGTCCAAGGACAACCCAAAGCCCAAAGGTGTCAAGGGTGGCCAGAACCATACAATAGAGGCAGCACCAATTCAAGGTGTAATGATACGAATTTTTCTCGAACCTAATCGATTTAGATCGTTCGAAGCCTGGATACGCTAACTCTGGGCATACAACACATCAGAACAAATAACCAAAAACTTTTATAAACATCACAATAATGTTACGTCAGAGTACATAATATGTCAGAGCACATCAAAAAATAATACTATAGCGGAAGACTAATTTACAATTAATACAATGCAGCGGCACCAATAAACTAACACAGCAGAACCCTATAAATGCTCTGGAAGCAGCTTTAAGCTTCAATCCAGAATCCTGCTCAATAAATAAATATTTGCAAAACAAACCACTCGACTGCCCGTGTGGAAATAAGGGCACCTGAGTTTGCAGGTGAAAACAAACTACGAGTCAGTCATGGGACTGGTATGAGAAATATTACTTAACTTATTTAATAATAAGACTAATCACAGGACTACGCCGCTAATGCGGAACGGGTTTACTCCATTGGATTGCCAGTGCATAAAATAAAGTAAATCTTTTAAACAACGCAATGCTTTTTAGAAAAATAAAACCATTATAAGACTCAGGTCCCATCACACAATGCAACGCAAGCCAGAGGATAGAGTTTTACCTTATAATGGCCAAAAATGCTTGTTACATATAAATAAATTCATTTGATATTATTACTAATGTCTAGTCAGTTTAAAACACTTTTCAATATAAATGTATCAATCCTAGATGGCATAGTAACCCATCCTACTATGTCGCCATATATAGTTACAATCAAATCCGTAATGTCGTATTGGAAATTGGGTTTCCATCATGAGTCGAGGCTAGGGATGGCTCCTCTCGATTTGAGACACTCTAGCAAATGTCTTAGAACTCGAACATTGGCGAGCCCTTGGATGTGGTATGGCCAGTCCACACATACTTTAGTGGATTAATTATTCCTAAACAATACATTTCCCGGTCCTATCGGGCCTATCACTTGGCCAGTAGCGACCAATATCTGAGGCGTCTCTCAATCCATCATCCACATAAGTAAAAATGTCTGGGCTCCATACCATGACACCACTTCTAGCTAGAAAGAAACGCAAATTCTCCTTGCGGTCCTTATCTCGTTTTTGACTCATACGGGGGTGTGAGGCTCGCGAATTAACGCTATACACAAAACTAGCTAATTGAAGTTGTGCTTTGATCATTAACCACAAGACTCTGCTTTTCAACAAAAGTCTTGATCATTTGCATCTTATCATGCCACATTGACAATCCACGCCATGCGACTGATGTCTATCGATATATAACCTCTAAAGCTCGTATGTCACAGAGAAGGGTGTTAAGTAAGAGTATAAATTCTCCGCCACCAAATAGATTGTGAAAACCCGTAACTTCCCCGTAAAGGAAAGCGTCGGATAGTTCGAGAACAAGCCACAACAGAACACATATAAAAGAACGTTTCACTGTATATTACAACAATGCATCAGATTACAAGAATACACAAAGTATAAATGAATATCACACAGAAATATCAGAGATTTAAATTACATTTAAATACATAGCAGCGGAAAATAATACAATACACAACTAGAAGAGATATACGGATACAAAGCTTTCCGGATATCGTTCCAGCTGTAAACCAGGATCCTGCGAATATAAATCTGCAAAACCAAAACTACTAGCTGCCCGTGTCAAAATAAGGGCACCCAGAGTTTAGGTTAAAACAATAAACTCCAGGTCAGTCATGTGACTGGTGTGAGAACTAAAACAGTTATTAATCTTTATTTTTAAAGGTAAATCAAGGGAGCACGCCGTATAACACGGAACGGGTTTCCTCCCAAGAATACCAGTGCATAAAACAAACAGCGCAATGCTAGATAAAGAAAATTGAAGCTGTTATAAGACCCAGGTCCCATCACACAATGCAACGCAGTCGAGGATAGGGTTTTCCCTTATAACAGCCAAAGAATGCTTGATACGTTTAAAACAAATCATTTGATACTATAATAAGTGCATAGTGTATAAAACAACTTCAAATCATAAGTATCAATCATAGGCGGCATGGGTACCATATATCATGTCGCCATATATAGGTTTACAAATAAAACCGCAAATGTCACGTATTTGGAAATTGGGTTTCCATCTATGAACCGAGGCAAAAGATAGTCCTCAACCGATTCGAGATGCTCTAGCCCGCCCCTCAGGACCCAGACTCAGGTGGGCCCTTGGATCCTCAGGGCCAGTCCACCGATGTGGATTAAACTTAAACCCTGGACATGCATTTCCCCGCCCTATGGGGCGTAAACGAGCCAACTAAATGACTCCATCGGTTCGAGAACGACCGATCAATCCGAGGCGCCTCGCAACAGCAACAACCACATAAGTCAAACTCGTCAGGGCGTGTAAAACCACTGACGCCACTTCTAGCTAGAAAGAAACGCATGCCCTCCCTGACGTCCTCTCCCGTTTTTGGTTCATACCGGGTGTGAAACACGCGAGGTAAACGTTACACAAAGCTACGCCACAAAGGCCGTGCTTTGATCATCACCACAAGACTTTGCTTTTCAACAGAAGCCTCGATCAATTGCCACTTAGGCATGCCACACAGGCAATTCACTCCATGCGTTTGATATCCATCAATATATAACCCCTGAGCTCGTACGTCTCAGAGAAGGGCGTTAAGCAAGAGAATAAATTCTCCGCCGCCAAACAGATATATATTTAATAGAGATCAATCACACGGACTAAAATCCAATGTCAGACACACAGTCCATTTACAAGTCCGTTCTGGGTCTGAACGAAACCGGAGGCACCTAGTACCCCGCATATCCATCGATCTCCAAGTACGTCTGGACGATCACTAACTGTTTCCATCTTCTTGGGTGTACAGCCCAATCAAGATCATCAGTAACCACCCAAACGACGTGAAGACCTCCGGTCTTCGACCATCGTCTTCATCTTCGACTTATCGTCGTATCAGTTATTCAGAATGGGATAAACCCGGTCTTTCCGAATAACTCGCGTATATTTTAAATAAGTGTTACACAAACACAACATACGCCTCATTCCAATTCATTAGTCACTAACCGTAAATTAATCAAGAGAATAATTTCCCAAATATTAACCCCGAAGGCCGAAACCAACATCAGATCAATACCCAGAAAACCATTCTGCTTGGCCAACCGACAGTCAATTTCTAAATTTCACATTCATAGGGAAAGGTTCCCGTTAATTTTATCAAAGATAAATTCCTTGAATTTATTCTTTAATCTACTTTTGAATATCAATTCAAACTAGTCGGGATTAGCGAACCTTACCGAAGTAATCATTTGTTTTAATTTCCCAATCCCAACCTATTCATCCCATGAAGTAAAACTGGTAATACTTCATATCTAACACCACGGTGTTATCGGTAAATTCAATTACCATTTCACGTTCAAATCTAATTAAAGATTTAACTATCGCCTGGAGCAAAACTGGTGATACTCCACTTCGATTATTTCAATCTAATTAAAGATTCATTAAAACTCCACTTAGTTTTAATCTTCGACTGGGTTAAAGAATCAGTGTCATTTAAAACACGGTTCACGATAAACCCAAAATCACATTCATCAATTATCGGGTTAAAGAACGAGTGTTATTTAAAACACTGTTCACGATAAACCCAAAAATCAATATCAATTCAGTTCCAATTAAATATCATTTAATTGGTACACTTCATTAAATCTAAATAAAAAGATTTAATCTTTTCTCAACTGGGTTCAAGAACAGTGTTAGTGAAGACACCATTCACGACAAACCCAAATCACATTTGATATTCAATATAAGGCTCTGAATAGAAAATATATCGGCTTATATTCAATATCAAATTCTACGATTAACAAATGTCGTATTGGAAATAACGATATAAATATATATCTTTCAAATTTCCATAACAACACCTGTATAATCACGAATTCCAACATCGAAATATTCCGAAGACAATTTCGATTCAAATCCACTCCAATGCAATCATTGGAAATTTTGGTTATTTTCAAAACCCTTTTCGAATTCAATTTATTTATTTAAAAATAAATAGAATTATAATTCTAGTTCAAAACTAGTTCATTTCGATAAAAATCTATTTTTATCTTTTCAAATATGGAGTTTTTCATCCCAAATCTTTCTAAATCATTTCTTATGATTTTACACAAATTATTACTATTTTTAATAATTTTATCAAGGCCTGTACAGTCGATTTCCACCAATGGCCATCGAACTGCACTTACAGCGACCTTTTTCAAATTTGATTTGGACATAATTCCAAATCCAACCGTTAGATTTCAAATTTCTAATATTCGTTAGAAAGCTCTTTTCGATATGAACCCAACGGTTCCGGTTTTAGGAGAATCCGACGGTCGGATCTCCCGCAATGTCCGTTTGAAATAAATGGTCGAAATTCACGAACTGCCGCGGCGCAGCGCGTTCTATTCAGGCCATTATATTATATATATAATATATATAATATATATTTCGTCGATTTCTATTTAAAACGAATTATATAAATAGTTTTAAAATTCGTTTCAAAATCTATTTCAACTTCCATTTCAATTCAAAGCAAAATTGAATTCTTCTTTATAACTTCGTTTTAAAATTCATTTCTATTCAATTCAAATTTCAATTTAATTTGAATTCATTTCAATTCGCTTTCAATTCAATTTGAATTCGTTTTCAATTCATTTCGAAATCGTTTTCAATTCAATTCATTTCGAAATCGTTTTCAATTCAATTCATTTCGAAATCGTTTTCAATTCAATTCATTTCGAAATCGTTTTCAATTCAATTCATTTCGAAATCGTTTTCAATTCATTTCATTTCGAAATCGTTTTCAATTCAATTCATTTCGAAATCGTTTTCAATTCAATTCATTTCGAAATCGTTTTCAATTCATTTCATTTCGAAATCGTTTTCAATTCAATTCATTTCGAAATCGTTTTCAATTCAATTCATTTCGAAATGAATAAAATCGATATAAATATCGTTCACGTCAAAATGGCGTTAATCTAATCAACACGGCTTCATATATTGATATTTTCAAATATTCCATTTCAAATATTTCTTTTTCAAAATAGTTGTTATTATCAAAATATTTCGTTCAACTCATGACCAATCTCAATGAATGAGTACTGTCAACACATGAACTTTTATTTTATAATATTCTTTATTTTTCAAATCGGAATGAGGCCCGATCAATTACCATATAAAGTTAATTATATGGATTTTCATACAACACATGTATATAATAGCATGGAAAAATAATCAACCATCAACCAAAGTGCACTACACTGTATAAGCATCAAATATAGATATCTAACGCTTAAAACAGCCTGTCAATCAACCGATCGACATATTTAATAAATCAGGATGAGTGAACTTCAAATTTCTTCCCAACACCCGTGTGGGGTTTCAAACAATCAAACACATATTTTATTTGTGCTGTTGGGCGATGTGTAAAATTTATCGACCCAATCAACGTCCTTCAAATAGGTGTACATAAACAAACCGTCCGGTCTGTAAATGAATATTTATTTATTTACATTCACGTTAAAAATTATATTTTTAACGACAAAACATTTATTTCGACATATGAATTTCTATTCAATTCATTTATTCTATAAAATGATGTTTTTATTTTTCTAACATATTTTAGAAAATTTCGGCGGCATAACGGCACGATACTAGAAACGGGACAAGGCCTAGCCTTATCCCCGGTCTAGTGAAGGCCCACGCCATTCACACATCAATCAAACCATTCAATTTCACCAAACAATTCAAATTCAAATCAAATCATATAACTAATCTATGCAACCAAACAAACAAGTCCATGGTCTGTGGACGATTGTGTCGGGTGCTACTAAGCACCGTCTGCATCCTAGTATATATATATAACTAGAAAAGAAATTTGAAAGGTGAGAAGTTCTCACCTATAGCTATCCAACTTCAAGACTCTTCTTAATAGAAATCTTCGCCTATTTGTCGCTTTCACCCGTATTCTCTGCATATGTAAAAATCGAATTTTTACTATGCTATTCAATATATAAAAATCGAATTTTTGACTTCGCTATTCAATATATAAAAATATGATTTTTACTTTTCTAAAAGAAATCAGTTTTATTCTTTTACAAAATCAATTCAGTTTTATTCTTCATAGAAAATGCAGTTTTTATTCTTTATTTCAAAAACAGTTTTATTTCTTTATATAAAATCAGTTTTTCTCTTTTATAAAAATGCAGTTTTTATCTTCATAGAAAATGCAGTTTTTATTTTTATAAAGTGCAGTTTTTATTTTTATAAAATGCAGTTTTTATTTTCTTCTTAAAAAAAATGCAGTTTTCAATTTCTTTTTAAAAAAAACAGTTCATAATATTCTAAAAAGAATCAGTTTCTATTTTCTTTAAAAATCCAGTTTTTAAAGCTTTAACAAATTAGTTTTTTTTTCTTAAAAACCAGTTTTTAATTCACTGCAAAACAAAGATAAAAACTAAAACAAAATAACCTAAAAGCTCACCTAGATTTCGACGTGGAGGAGGGAAGAAGAAGAGGGCGGCTCGAGGTGTCGCGATGAGGCGTTCGATGGTGGAGGCTCCGATTGGGGGGAGGCTGCTTCGATTGCGTCGCGATGTGACGGAGGGAGGAGGAAACTGAACGGAGAGGGGGGGCGTTGAAGGTTCGTCGGCGGCAAGGATAGAGCGGCGCGATTTAGGTTTTAGGTTTTTTTTTTTTTTTTTATTTGTTTGTTTTCTGTTAAGTGATTCGGGGGGGGGGGCAAGCAGAAGAGAAAAAGGGGGAAATAGATTTTTTTTTATATTTTATTTTATTATTTAATTATTTAAATTTGCACAAGGGTTGACTTTTATATCCGACCTCGAAACGAGGCCCACCGCCTGTCGTCCATAGCGTTTTACCCCCATTCCGAACACAATGGGATATGTATCGTAAGCTGGTTTGATCGTTACAATCAGTTTGCGTTGAAATTACATTTTAAATCCTTATATTGAATTTTAAACGTACATTTCAAATTACCGGGGTCACATACTAACTAGAAAAATTCCAGAAAAATATTTTCTAGCTTCGTATTGACGATACGGTCCTAACAAAACTTGTTTCGTCGAATTTTGAGACCGTTTGAAAAATGGCCAATTTCCAGTCGATTAAATTCAATAGAAACTGGTCAAACGCGTTTTCTCTTGCCACGCTCACATATTGATTCGAAAAATTATGAAGTTTGAAACCTAGCAATAACTTGACACCACGGACCCAACAAAACTGGTTTCGTCGAAATCCGAGGTCGTTTGCAAAATTGCTATTTTTAAGGGCCTTATATATATATAAATATATATAAATTCCACAGCGACTATTTCTAATTTTAAACTGGACATATCTTATCATTCCTAAGATGAAATCTCAGTTTGCTAACTTCGTTACAAAGATATAGTTATACAGATTCAAATATTTCTTGTTTCGTTCAATTCTGACTTATATTGAATTCTGTATATTCATTTGAAATTAGAAATCGAATTTTCGAACTACCGCGCCATTTTCAATTCCTTTTATAATTATATATAAATATTTATATTCTAACGACGACGCGTATAATATATACGTTCGAATTATATTCTAAATAGATTTCACGTCGATATTATTTAAAATAATCTATTTTAAATAATCAAAATTCGCTAAAATTGCCAAAATAAAAATTTCAAACTGGCTCGCATTTTACGGGTTGTTACAATCTCCCCCACTTAAAACTTTTCGTCCCCGAAAAGGAACAAAGTCGAAAGTGGTTTGATTAATCAACTCTACGATCGATCAGGCTTCCATTCTCTAACTCTTTAGTTTCTGAGAATTTTCAAAATTTCAAAAATTTGGCTAACACCCTAAATTTTTGAAAAATTTCGCCATAACCTCCCCTGCACCGGGAGCATCGGGGAATTTCAAATAGCTTCCCCGGTCCTTCAGATCTCAAAAAGAAAAAGAAAAAGCCAAGCGGCTAGCCAATAGGCTCACAAAATCATCATCACCCAAACAAAACAGGAAATTATGTAGTAAACATGTACCTATTTGTCGGGCAAACAAATTTTATTCTCTGCTCTAGCCTCCTTGCTATGACCTGTTCAATGATATATATGTATATGCAAGCAAATGCGACCAATCTTCAATACAGTTCAATATTTGGTTAAATTAGGCATAAATGGTTAAAAATTAGCAAACAAATAAACAAACAACACAAACATCAATCAATTAGTGGATTAACGTTTTAAATTCATAATTTTGATACATATACAAAAAATCATGTTTTGATGCCAAATCACAACAATGAATTCTAGCTATATATAAGTTTTGGTTCTCACACCAGCCTAATGGAAATATATAGAAAATCACACCTTCGAAACTCGAACACACACTACTGATGCTATATAGTCATCAGCAGAATCATCTCCGGGCGACTAGAGTGTGATGCTATATCTATCCAGTATATTAAAACTTCGAATACACGCGGATCAGACGTATACGCAAAATCTATATATACTGGATTGTCCAACTCAATATAAATAGATAATCAAATACGAATAATTGATTTAAATTTTCAAAACAAAAATTGTTTTCACTTTTAAAAATATACTCTTCACACTCGTTCTAGGATACTACTGATCCCATCTCTAACGAGTCATTCTCATTGGATATTGCTAATCCAATATCTGATGAACTCTTTCGTATGTTTCTAATGTGTCTTGTTCTCTAGCTTTGTAAACCAAAGCTCTGATACCAACTGTGAAAACCCGTAACTTCCCCGTAAAGGAAAGCGTCGGATAGTTCGAGAACAAGCCACAACAGAACACATATAAAAGAACGTTTCACTGTATATTACAACAATGCATCAGATTACAAGAATACACAGAGTATAAATGAATATCACACAGAAATATCAGAGATTTAAATTACATTTAAATACATAGCAGCGGAAAATAATACAATACACAACTAGAAGAGATATACGGATACAAAGCTTTCCGGATATCGTTCCAGCTGTAAACCAGGATCCTGCGAATATAAATCTGCAAAACCAAAACTACTAGCTGCCCGTGTCAAAATAAGGGCACCCAGAGTTTAGGTTAAAACAATAAACTCCAGGTCAGTCATGTGACTGGTGTGAGAACTAAAACAGTTATTAATCTTTATTTTTAAAGGTAAATCAAGGGACCACGCCGTATAACACGGAACGGGTTTCCTCCCAAGAATACCAGTGCATAAAACAAACAGCGCAATGCTAGATAAAGAAAAATGAAGCTGTTATAAGACCCAGGTCCCATCACACAATGCAACGCAGTCGAGGATAGGGTTTTCCCTTATAACAGCCAAAGAATGCTTGATACGTTTAAAACAAATCATTTGATACTATAATAAGTGCATAGTGTATAAAACAACTTCAAATCATAAGTATCAATCATAGGCGGCATGGGTACCATATATCATGTCGCCATATATAGGTTTACAAATAAAACCGCAAATGTCACGTATTTGGAAATTGGGTTTCCATCTATGAACCGAGGCAAAAGATAGTCCTCAACCGATTCGAGACGCTCTAGCCCGCCCCTCAGGACCCAGACTCAGGTGGGCCCTTGGATCCTCAGGGCCAGTCCACCGATGTGGATTAAACTTAAACCCTGGACATGCATTTCCCCGCCCTATGGGGCGTAAACGAGCCAACTAAATGACTCCATCGGTTCGAGAACGACCGATCAATCCGAGGCGCCTCGCAACAGCAACAACCACATAAGTCAAACTCGTCAGGGCGTGTAAAACCACTGACGCCACTTCTAGCTAGAAAGAAACGCATGCCCTCCCTGACGTCCTCTCCCGTTTTTGGTTCATACCGGGTGTGAAACACGCGAGGTAAACGTTACACAAAGCTACGCCACAAAGGCCGTGCTTTGATCATCACCACAAGACTTTGCTTTTCAACAGAAGCCTCGATCAATTGCCACTTAGGCATGCCACACAGGCAATTCACTCCATGCGTTTGATATCCATCAATATATAACCCCTGAGCTCGTACGTCTCAGAGAAGGGCGTTAAGCAAGAGAATAAATTCTCCGCCGCCAAACAGATATATATTTAATAGAGATCAATCACACGGACTAAAATCCAATGTCAGACACACAGTCCATTTACAAGTCCGTTCTGGGTCTGAACGAAACCGGAGGCACCTAGTACCCCGCATATCCATCGATCTCCAAGTACGTCTGGACGATCACTAACTGTTTCCATCTTCTTGGGTGTACAGCCCAATCAAGATCATCAGTAACCACCCAAACGACGTGAAGACCTCCGGTCTTCGACCATCGTCTTCATCTTCGACTTATCGTCGTATCAGTTATTCAGAATGGGATAAACCCGGTCTTTCCGAATAACTCGCGTATATTTTAAATAAGTGTTACACAAACACAACATACGCCTCATTCCAATTCATTAGTCACTAACCGTAAATTAATCAAGAGAATAATTTCCCAAATATTAACCCCGAAGGCCGAAACCAACATCAGATCAATACCCAGAAAACCATTCTGCTTGGCCAACCGACAGTCAATTTCTAAATTTCACATTCATAGGGAAAGGTTCCCATTAATTTTATCAAAGATAAATTCCTTGAATTTATTCTTTAATCTACTTTTGAATATCAATTCAAACTAGTCGGGATTAGCGAACCTTACCGAAGTAATCATTTGTTTTAATTTCCCAATCCCAACCTATTCATCCCATGAAGTAAAACTGGTAATACTTCATATCTAACACCACGGTGTTATCGGTAAATTCAATTACCATTTCACGTTCAAATCTAATTAAAGATTTAACTATCGCCTGGAGCAAAACTGGTGATACTCCACTTCGATTATTTCAATCTAATTAAAGATTCATTAAAACTCCACTTAGTTTTAATCTTCGACTGGGTTAAAGAATCAGTGTCATTTAAAACACGGTTCACGATAAACCCAAAATCACATTCATCAATTATCGGGTTAAAGAACGAGTGTTATTTAAAACACTGTTCACGATAAACCCAAAAATCAATATCAATTCAGTTCCAATTAAATATCATTTAATTGGTACACTTCATTAAATCTAAATAAAAAGATTTAATCTTTTCTCAACTGGGTTCAAGAACAGTGTTAGTGAAGACACCATTCACGACAAACCCAAATCACATTTGATATTCAATATAAGGCTCTGAATAGAAAATATATCGGCTTATATTCAATATCAAATTCTACGATTAACAAATGTCGTATTGGAAATAACGATATAAATATATATCTTTCAAATTTCCATAACAACACCTGTATAATCACGAATTCCAACATCGAAATATTCCGAAGACAATTTCGATTCAAATCCACTCCAATGCAATCATTGGAAATTTTGGTTATTTTCAAAACCCTTTTCGAATTCAATTTATTTATTTAAAAATAAATAGAATTATAATTCTAGTTCAAAACTAGTTCATTTCGATAAAAATCTATTTTTATCTTTTCAAATATGGAGTTTTTCATCCCAAATCTTTCTAAATCATTTCTTATGATTTTACACAAATTATTACTATTTTTAATAATTTTATCAAGGCCTGTACAGTCGATTTCCACCAATGGCCATCGAACTGCACTTACAGCGACCTTTTTCAAATTTGATTTGGACATAATTCCAAATCCAACCGTTAGATTTCAAATTTCTAATATTCGTTAGAAAGCTCTTTTCGATACGAACCCAACGGTTCCGGTTTTAGGAGAATCCGACGGTCGGATCTCCCGCAATGTCCGTTTGAAATAAATGGTCGAAATTCACGAACTGCCGCGGCGCGGCGCGTTCTATTCAGGCCATTATATTATATATATAATATATATAATATATATTTCGTCGATTTCTATTTAAAACGAATTATATAAATAGTTTTAAAATTCGTTTCAAAATCTATTTCAACTTCCATTTCAATTCAAAGCAAAATTGAATTCTTCTTTATAACTTCGTTTTAAAATTCATTTCTATTCAATTCAAATTTCAATTTAATTTGAATTCATTTCAATTCGCTTTCAATTCAATTTGAATTCGTTTTCAATTCATTTCGAAATCGTTTTCAATTCAATTCATTTCGAAATCGTTTTCAATTCAATTCATTTCGAAATCGTTTTCAATTCAATTCATTTCGAAATCGTTTTCAATTCAATTCATTTCGAAATCGTTTTCAATTCAATTCATTTCGAAATCGTTTTCAATTCATTTCATTTCGAAATCGTTTTCAATTCAATTCATTTTGAAATCGTTTTCAATTCAATTCATTTCGAAATCGTTTTCAATTCATTTCATTTCGAAATCGTTTTCAATTCAATTCATTTCGAAATCGTTTTCAATTCAATTCATTTCGAAATGAATAAAATCGATATAAATATCGTTCACGTCAAAATGGCGTTAATCTAATCAACACGGCTTCATATATTGATATTTTCAAATATTCCATTTCAAATATTTCTTTTTCAAAATAATTGTTATTATCAAAATATTTCGTTCAACTCATGACCAATCTCAATGAATGAGTACTGTCAACACATGAACTTTTATTTTATAATATTCTTTATTTTTCAAATCGGAATGAGGCCCGATCAATTACCATATAAAGTTAATTATATGGATTTTCATACAACACATGTATATAATAGCATGGAAAAATAATCAACCATCAACCAAAGTGCACTACACTGTATAAGCATCAAATATAGATATCTAACGCTTAAAACAGCCTGTCAATCAACCGATCGACATATTTAATAAATCAGGATGAGTGAACTTCAAATTTCATCCCAACACCCGTGTGGGGTTTCAAACAATCAAACACATATTTTATTTGTGCTGTTGGGCGATGTGTAAAATTTATCGACCCAATCAACGTCCTTCAAATAGGTGTACATAAACAAACCGTCCGGTCTGTAAATGAATATTTATTTATTTACATTCACGTTAAAAATTATATTTTTAACGACAAAACATTTATTTCGACATATGAATTTCTATTCAATTCATTTATTCTATAAAATGATGTTTTTATTTTTCTAACATATTTTAGAAAATTTCGGCGGCATAACGGCACGATACTAGAAACGGGACAAGGCCTAGCCTTATCCCCGGTCTAGTGAAGGCCCACGCCATTCACACATCAATCAAACCATTCAATTTCACCAAACAATTCAAATTCAAATCAAATCATATAACTAATCTATGCAACCAAACAAACAAGTCCATGGTCTGTGGACGATTGTGTCGGGTGCTACTAAGCACCGTCTGCATCCTAGTATATATATATAACTAGAAAAGAAATTTGAAAGGTGAGAAGTTCTCACCTATAGCTATCCAACTTCAAGACTCTTCTTAATAGAAATCTTCGCCTATTTGTCGCTTTCACCCGTATTCTCTGCATATGTAAAAATCGAATTTTTACTATGCTATTCAATATATAAAAATCGAATTTTTGACTTCGCTATTCAATATATAAAAATATGATTTTTACTTTTCTAAAAGAAATCAGTTTTATTCTTTTACAAAATCAATTCAGTTTTATTCTTCATAGAAAATGCAGTTTTTATTCTTTATTTCAAAAACAGTTTTATTTCTTTATATAAAATCAGTTTTTCTCTTTTATAAAAATGCAGTTTTTATCTTCATAGAAAATGCAGTTTTTATTTTTATAAAATGCAGTTTTTATTTTTATAAAATGCAGTTTTTATTTTCTTCTTAAAAAAAATGCAGTTTTCAATTTCTTTTTAAAAAAAACAGTTCATAATATTCTAAAAAGAATCAGTTTCTATTTTCTTTAAAAATCCAGTTTTTAAAGCTTTAACAAATTAGTTTTTTTTTCTTAAAAACCAGTTTTTAATTCACTGCAAAACAAAGATAAAAACTAAAACAAAATAACCTAAAAGCTCACCTAGATTTCGACGTGGAGGAGGGAAGAAGAAGAGGGCGGCTCGAGGTGTCGCGATGAGGCGTTCGATGGTGGAGGCTCCGATTGGGGGGAGGCTGCTTCGATTGCGTCGCGATGTGACGGAGGGAGGAGGAGACTGAACGGAGAGGGGGGGCGTTGAAGGTTCGTCGGCGGCAAGGATAGAGCGGCGCGATTTAGGTTTTAGGTTTCTTTTTTTTTTTTATTTGTTTGTTTTCTGTTAAGTGATTCGGGGGGGGGGGGGGGGGGGCAAGCAGAAGAGAAAAAGGGGGAAATAGATTTTTTTTTTATATTTTATTTTATTATTTAATTATTTAAATTTGCACAAGGGTTGACTTTTATATCCGACCTCGAAACGAGGCCCACCGCCTGTCGTCCATAGCGTTTTACCCCCATTCCGAACACAATGGGATATGTATCGTAAGCTGGTTTGATCGTTACAATCAGTTTGCGTTGAAATTACATTTTAAATCCTTATATTGAATTTTAAACGTACATTTCAAATTACCGGGGTCACATACTAACTAGAAAAATTCCAGAAAAATATTTTCTAGCTTCGTATTGACGATACGGTCCTAACAAAACTAGTTTCGTCGAATTCTGAGACCGTTTGAAAAATGGCCAATTTCCAGTCGATTAAATTCAATAGAAACTGGTCAAACGCGTTTTCTCTTGCCACGCTCACATATTGATTCGAAAAATTATGAAGTTTGAAACCTAGCAATAACTTGACACCACGGACCCAACAAAACTGGTTTCGTCGAAATCCGAGGTCGTTTGCAAAATTGCTATTTTTAAGGGCCTTATATATATATAAATATATATAAATTCCACAGCGACTATTTCTAATTTTAAACTGGACATATCTTATCATTCCTAAGATGAAATCTCAGTTTGCTAACTTCGTTACAAAGATATAGTTATACAGATTCAAATATTTCTTGTTTCGTTCAATTCTGACTTATATTGAATTCTGTATATTCATTTGAAATTAGAAATCGAATTTTCGAACTACCGCGCCATTTTCAATTCCTTTTATAATTATATATAAATATTTATATTCTAACGACGACGCGTATAATATATACGTTCGAATTATATTCTAAATAGATTTCACGTCGATATTATTTAAAATAATCTATTTTAAATAATCAAAATTCGCTAAAATTGCCAAAATAAAAATTTCAAACTGGCTCGCATTTTACGGGTTGTTACATAGATATATATTTAATAGAGATCAACCAACATAGAATAAAATGCAATGTCAGACATACATCCATTTACAAGTCCGTTCTGGGTCCGAACGAAACCGGAGACACCTTATTCCTCGTTCCATATGTCCAATACGGAAGAGAGGTTCTCGCATATCCGGACAATCAACAAGTACGTCCGGACAACTACCACTTTAACCCTTTCGTAGGAGCTAACCAATCCAGGGCATCAGTAGTCGTCTATTCGATGTGAAGATCGTTGGTCTTCAACCACCGTCTTCAATGTCTTCGACTTTAAGTCGTCGTATAATTATTTGAAATGAGATTTTACTCGTCCTTTTCAAATAATCCTCGAATATATATAATTCAAATCGTTTCTTTCTTCAGTTAAATTTAACTCAATTCTGTAGTTTAATGTCAAATAAATTTAACCATCCATATTACATTATAAACCAAGGGAAATTGGTTTATTTTCATTCCATATCGTTTGTAATATTTTTAATGATTTATCGCTATTTTTATTTATACAAAAATAGCCCATTTAATTTGAACGACGTTTCAGGTCATTACGCGGCCCTAGTGCTATTTCTATTTAGATTTGAATTACACATTTTTCGAAATCTAACCGTTGGATCTTAACATATTTAATATTGTTAAAAAGAACTTTCCAAAGCAAACCCAACGGTTCCTGTTTTGGGAAAATCCAATGGTTGAATCTCTCGATATAATTGTTTAAAGTTACAATTCCAAAACGCGAACTACTGCGCGCGATTCGTTTAATTTATATATGTATATGTGTTTGTGTGTGTGTATATATATATATATAATTTGTTCGATGATTTCAAAACCATTTATTTCATTTCATGTAAATTTTGTACACTTCATATTCGTGTTATAAAAAGAAATATATTTCAACACACATGAATTTTATCCACTTCCTACACATGTTTAAAATGATATTTTTAAAGAACAAAAATATATTTCAACATATGTTTATTTTATCCTCATCAACATGTTAAAGATGACATTTTTATCAAACAAAAACATAATTCAACAAATGACTATTTTTAATACTTCACTAACATGTTAAAGACGACATTTTTATCTAAAAAAGTATTAAATTAACATATGATTCTTTTTAGTACTTCACTAACATGTTAATGATGACATTTTTATCTAAAAATGTAAATTAACATATGACTATTTTTAATACTTCACTAACATGTTAATGATGACTTTTTATCTAAAAAATGTAAATTAACATATGACTATTTTTAATACTTCACTAACATGTTAATGCCGACATTTTTATCTAAAAAAATGTAAATTAACATATGACTCTTTTTAATACTTCACTTACATGCTAAAGACGACATTTTTATCTAAAAAATGTAAATTAACATATGACTATTTTAAATACTTCACTAACATGTTAATGATGACATTTTTATCTAAAAAAATGTAAATTAACATATGACTATTTTATTAGTTTATACATACAATAAAAATGTGGTTTTTTTAATACTTCACTAACATGTTAATGACGACATTTTTATCTAAAAAATGTAAATTAACATATTACTATTTTTAATACTTCACTATCATGTTAATGACAATATTTTTATCTGAAAAATGTAAATTAACATATGACTATTTTTAATACTTCACTAACATGTTAATGACGACATTTTTATCTAAAAAAATTGTAAACTAACATATGACTCTTTTTATTGGTTTATACATACAATAAAAATGTGATTTTTATTGTTAAAATATTTTATTCCAAACATGAATCTTTTTAGTGATTCCTATACAATAAAAATGTGATTTTTATTGTTAAACCATTTTATTTCAAACAATGAATATTTTTGTGATTCATGCATACAATAAAAATGTAATTTTTATTGATAAAACATTTAATTTCAAAAAACGAATCTTTTTGTGATTCATACATACAATAAAAATGTAATTTTTATTGATAAAGTATTTTATTTCAAACATGAATCTTCCACAAACACAATCAAATTTTGTTGCAACCACAATCAATCACAATCATAATCAATTTCTACAACACAATCGTCACACAAACATCCAGGGTTTAGTAGAAAGTGGTGTCGAGAGCTACTAAGCTCCGCCTGTAACCTAATGTATTTTTCATCATTTATTTTGAATTTAGGTTACTCACTTTGGTTTTCACTCCTTCTAAAATTGTAGAAAGCTCCAAATACGTTCCATTCTCTTCTAGAATGTTGAAGTCGTTGCCACGATCACAATGGTTCCGTTTCATGTGATTTCGACTTCGTATCAAAAAGTTGTGCATTATTAAAGGTTCATGACAATTTTATAGTAATTAATAAAAAATATTAAACCTCCTTCTTATTCTAACTTTTGCAGGCCGACATTCAACGTATTCAGCTCGAAACTAGGGTTGGAATCCGCGCCTGCTACCATCGTCGTAGAGTAGATCGGACCTTGCCCCGAGCTGCGCCTCCAAACGAGCTTCCTAACGATGCTCAGCTCGCACGTGGCCGGAGGGAGAAAACCTGGTGCAAGCGGCGCAACTTCGTGGACCCGATTCGCACAAAATACTCCACCAGAAGAAATCCCACCGTATGGATTTGAAGATTATTCAATTCTCTTCAATTTTCTCTTAAGAACCTTCTTGGATTAATACGTAGATTTGAAGAATGATACAAGAAGATATAAGGTAGCCAATAGAAGGCAGTAGAAAAAGCAACCCAGATTGAATTTTATTTCTATTTCTTCTTTTTTTACATAGAGAAGTGGAGGAGGAGAGGAATAATTTTAAGAGAAAAGGGAAAGAAAGGGAATTGTGAACCGTTTTAAGAGGAAGGAACAAAAGAAGAAGAGAGAATGTATACTTGTGTGAATTTTGGGTAAGAAGAAGTGGTTGTGAAATTGTAGAGGAAAAGGTAGTAAATGGCTACGTAATTTTTTTTTCTTTGGAAAGAAACGAACAGGTATAAGAAAAGAGAGGAAGAGAAGGAAGGCAACGAAAGTGATTTATTTCATTTCCCTAGTGTGCCTCTTCACATATAGTAGGTTACAAAGGCATTAAATTAGCTGACTAGGCAGGTGTTAATCTAATCAACGTTTATTCCCTATTCAAAAATTCAAAAGAAAACATAAGAAAAGAGAAAATGGGAATGTAATTAATGCATAATTTATTATTTAATGTTAATCATTAGAAAGTTTACGAATTTTCAATTTTCAAAACATATAATATTAACATTTCAGAATTTAAGGAACCTATTCAATGCTCATGCAAGAAAAAATAAAAAAGAAATATACACACATGGAGTTGATTTGTTTTTGAGAGAAATAATAAAATGAAAAAAAGGAAAGGAGAAATAAGGGGATGTAAATTTAAGAAATAAGAGTACATGTGTGAAAATAAATGAAGAGAAATAAATTAATGGAATGAAGGGGAATAAATTAATAGATAAAGGAAAGAAATGAATGCGTAATTAATGGAGAAATAGAGTGGTGAGAAAAAAGGTAGTGAATTTGAGGAACATAGAAAAAGAAAAGAAAGCAAAATAAACTTGCATGAAATGTGAATGAGCAAAGAAATTATGTGTTGATTTATTATTAATTACCATAAAACTCCTATATTAATGTTTTTAATAAAACAATGATTCAACTACTATTTTCTTTTATTATCAATCATTTGAATTTAATTATTATAAATATACATACAATTTGATACTAATTTCAATTGTTATAAATCACCATTTATCTAATTACAAATTGTTGTTTATTAGAAACAATTTTGAAATCATTCATTAATAACATCATAAAATTTATTTAAAAATCATTTAAATTCAATAAATAATTTTAGTCGTTATTAGTTAAATAAATCATTTTAAATATCCAAAATTCATTGAAATAGCTAAAATAAAATTTTTAAATCGGTTTAGAATTTTTGGGTTGTTACACAAAGCCGACCCTCAAGAGACCAAAGGAAGCCTGCACTTGAAGGTATAACCTCTATTTTAGGAAATTTAGTATAACCTTGTTTGATTCTAGAGCGACCCATTCTTTTATCTCCAAACGATTAGTAAATCTGTTGAACCTTTCCATATCTATCTCAGATAGTCCGATAAAGGTGGTCAACCCTATCGGAGGATCTAAGTATCATGAACTGTTGTGTAAATACCTAGTATTGTAGGTCAACAATGCCGAATTGCACTGCGAAGCTAATGCATTGGATTTTATGGGGTATGACCTTAACCTAGGTATGGACTGGCTATCGTTTTATGGGGCCACCCTAGATTGCGATAAGAGGATCATTCGTCTTAGGAGCCTAGGAGGACATAACCTAAATATTCCTTGTAATGTTAAAAACAGGGATAAAGACTTATTATATTCCTTATCTCTTGGTTCTGAAGGACCATCTTCGGTCCATGTAGTTTGTGAGTTCTTGGATGTTTTTAAGGAAGTCACGAGACTTCCACCATGCAGAGATATCTCTTTTCGTATCGACCTAGAGAAGGATGTTAGACCTGTAGCACTACCCTTGAAGCACATGGCACCTAAGGAAAGAAGGGAGTTAGATAAACTGATTTTAGAATTATTGCAAAAAAGTTTTATTCATCGAAGTACCTCAGAATGGGGTGCACCGGTTGTATTTGCCACCAAAGCATACGGATCTTTGAGACTTTGTGTGGACTATAGGGAACTCAATAAGTTGACCAAGAAGAATAGGTACCCTTTACCAAGAATCGATCACATTTTGGACCACTTGGAAGGAGCCCAAGAATTTCCCAACTAGACCTTGCTTTTGGATTTCACCAGTTAAGAATTGCGGAGGACAACAAGGAAAAAACTGCATTTAGGACGCCAGACGAATTGTTTCAATGGGAAGTTATGCCCTTCGAACTAACGAGTGCACCCACTTTCATTGTTGACCTCATGAGTAGAGTGTTTAGGGGCATTCTAAATAAAATTTTGGTATTCTTCGTAGATGATATCCTTATATTCTCAAAAGACCATAAAGAGCTTGAAAATCACTTGAGATAAGTGTTAGGGATATTAAGAAAGAGCCAGTTAAAAGAAAAATTCTCGAAGTGCCATTTCTGGGGGGAATTAGGACATACTGTGTCAAGCGAAGGCTTGGTCGTAAACCCCAAAAAGATAAACAAAATCAAAGAATGGAGAATACCTCGAAATGCTATAGAAGTAAGAAGATTCCTTGGATTGGCCGGATATTATAGGAAATTCATTAAGGACTTTGCCTCGATTGCTATTCCATTAACTCAATTAATGTAAAATAATTTATTGTTCGCTTGGATTAATAAATGTGATATAGCCTTTAAGAAATTAAAGGAAGCATTAACTAGCGCTCCAGTCCTGATTATACCCGATGGTTCAAAATTGTTTACCGTTTACATCGACGCATATGGGACCGTTTTAGGTGCAGTCCTTATGCAAGAAGGAAGAGTAGTTGCCTATGCTAGTAGACAACTCAAGGATCCATAGAAAAGATACCCACTTCATGACCTTGAGTTAGCCGCAGTAGTGTTCGCCCTTAAGATGTAGAGGTATTACCTTTTAGGGGAGAAATTTGAACTCTTTACTGGCCATAAATCCCTTAAATATTAATTTTCTCAATGTGACCTAAACTTGAGACAACGATGATGTATGGAATATATTGCCTCACTTGATTTTACGATTCAATATACCCTGGGCAAGGGGAATGGTGGCGGATGCTTTAAGTAGAAAACTTGCGACTTTGAATGCGATAATAGAATGGAAGCAATTAGAGTTTCCCTCTAATTTTAACTTGCAACCCTCACCAACCACTTCTAACGGTTTACTTGGGGCTATGATAATTAGACCTACCTTAAGAGAAAGGATCCAAAGCGCATAAGATCTGGATGACGAATTGAGAAACATAAAAGAAAAGGTGGTAAAGAAGGAGACCTTTCCCCATTCGGTTAGGTATTAAATTAAACATGATGGGAGTTTACATTAGGATAGACGACTTCACGTTCCCAAAGATGAAGGGTTAAGGAAAAAAATTCTAGAGGATGCCATAGGTCAAAATTGACGATACACCACGGTGGGGATAAAATGTACAAGGATATTAAGAGGAATTTCCATTGGGAAGGAACGAAGAGAGGCGTTGCTAAGTTTGTGGCCAAATGTTTAACATGGCAAATAGCGAAACGGAGCAAGGGAAGCCCGGAGGACTGTTACTACATTTAGATATCCCCACGTGGAAGTGGGAGCATATTTCCATGGACTTTATAGATAGACTTCCTAGAAGCTAAAAGGGGAATGGGGCCATTTGGGTTGTGGTGGATCGTTTAACCAAAAGCACCCATTTTATACCAGTCAGGAAGACAAGCACTGCAACCTCGTTTGCCCAACAATACGTCAAAGCGATAGTCAGACTCCATATTATCCCATCAAGTATTGTGAGTGATATTATCCCATATTATCACAAGAAAATTTTGGAGAAGCCTACAAGTAGCATTTGGAACGACCTTAACTTAAGCACAACTTATCATCCACAGACCGATGGACAAACAGAAAGAGTGAACAGGATTTTGGAGGACTTACTTAAAGCTTGCATCATCGACTTTGGAGGAATTTGGGAGCAACACTTACTATTCGTGGAGTTCACCTACAATAATAGTTTTCAAACGACGATTGGTATGACTACTTTTGAAGCGCTTTATGGAAGGCCATGCAAATCGCCAACTTGTTGGTGGGAAACTGCTGACAAGGTTATACTCAGACCAGACTTTTTCCATGATTCCATGGAGAAGATATCTTTGATTAGGCAGAGGATGAAGGCAGCCTAATATCGTCAGAAATCGTATGCCGATAAGCAAAGGAGGGAACTTGTTTAATGTTGGAGACTTAGTATTCGTGAAAGTATCTCCTCTTAAGAAGACTGTTCGGTTTGGAAAGACTAGAAAGTTGGCTCCCAAGTTTATTGGGCCTTTTAATATCATCAAGAAGTTGGGATCTTTGGCTTATCGAGTGGATCTCCCGGAGCGCCTCTCGGGAATCCATAATGTTTTTCATGTGTTTCATCTGAGAAAATGCCTTCATGATTCTGCTATCAGACTCGAGATTGATGAAATTGGGGACATAGAAAAACTCGAGTTGGAGTCCAGGGTGCCTCGTGCCACTACAAGAAACGTAGAGCACAGAATCAAGAGACTCCACAATAAAACTATTCGCCTCGTCTGAGTACTATGGGGAAATGATCCAGCGGAAAGCACACGGGAGACCGTGGATAAGATGAGACAGACTCACCCAGATCTTTTCACGGGTAAATTTTCCCTCAAATTTATGTTTATGGATGCATCATGATTGCTAGATTGGATGTTAGGAAATGGATGCAACACCATTGCATCGAGCACTCATATAGAAATATATGCATATTTAGGTTGTTTGCATACATATTGCATCACTTATTATACCTACATGCTAGGATAGAGCTCACTTTAGCGGGTCTGCAGCCCATAATCACTGCGATTCATGGATTCTTATGGTTGATTTAAAAATAACATGGATATACAACATAGACGTGATCATGTGAGTTGCGTTTTTCGCCCTTTAAATAGATTTCAGGACGAAATCCATTTTAAAGGGGGGGAGGGGAGAATGCAACACCCCATAAAATTCATAAGCATTAATAAATAAGTAATTAAAAATAAGCAATTAAATAATATGGCTAGAAAATGAGATTTTGCAGCTTCTGGAATTTGGCTACGAATTTTTTTATTTGGATTCATGGAAAAATTCCGAATCGTTTTCATATATAATATGTAACATCCCATATTTTTTGTATATTTAAATTTTCAATTTAAAATAAATAAAATGGAATAAAATTAGAGAAAATCAAATTTTGTTGATTTTTTTATGATGGTAATTATTTGAATTGAGTATATTTTATTTTTCAAATTTAGTTTTATTTAGAAAGGCCGTAATTTGAAATTTAATATTTTAAATAGTTAAATTAATTTGAGTGGGTTAATTTAAAAATGGAATTCAAATTTAAACTTGAAATGATGGAATTGTAAGTCGTTAGATTATAACTGAAATTCAAATCAAAATTTAAATAATCAAATTAAGAGAAAAAAAATGTGTGGAATTTATTTATAGAATTGATTTAAGTTATAATTTGATTTAATTTTGAATTTAATGAATATTTAAATTGAATTGAACCAGTTTAATGAATAACTGAATATTTTATTTATTAATTAACTGTGCAATTTAACTGTTTTGGCAACGGTCTCAGAATCCAATGAAACCAGTTTCATCGGATCCAGAACAGTGAATTATGGTAGGATTTCAATTTGCGTTACAATCGGACTTGTCGTTTAACCATACGGGAGAAAGTGTCAATGAAATCAATGTACGAAGATAATTGTTGTTTCTCTTTATTGGGCCTCCTATATCTATACAAATAAAACCCATTTTCCACTCTATCAGCCTATTTCATTCATACGTATACTTTTCTCTATCAAAATTTCATCGTTAATGGTAGAAACATTTTTGCAAACCCTAGATTCAAAATAAAAACAACTTCAAAAAATCAAATCTCTTCAAACCCTAGCATATTATATATCAAACTGAAGCTCTTGACGATACGAAGCGTCTGGTATGTTTTATTTTGACATGCATTGAGTGGTTTGGTCAGAAATCATGGTCAAAGTTGGTGATTTTCGGAACCCTAAGCTAGTATTTGGGGGGTTTTGATTTCTGAGTCAATTGAAAAAATTAACTTCTGGGTATTGTGGAGAACATCGACACGAGTGCAATGGTGGTCTTCATGAGGTCTGGCAGTCGTTGTAGTGGTCGATTTTGTCATTTATTGTGCCTGAATTGGGTTCCGTTGGCTCGTCGCAGGGGGCCCACGCTTGATCGGAGATGATAGACCGGCACTGGAGGACGCGGCCGGAGATGACAGAGCCGACGGTGGAAGCCAGAGATCTTCATGTGGTCGGGATTAAGGGTAAACAGTGGTCAAAGTTTGGGGTTTGGGGTGCGTTTCCGCGAGTTACTGTTCACGGGTTTTGAGAGGAGCGGGAATTCCTTAGTGAAGACGATGACGTGTCGAAATCTGGTTGCTAAGGAAATTAGTTTATTAATAATATATATATATATATATTTTTCAAATTCAAATAGAAAACATGCATAGCTTTTACGTACGACCTCGGATTGAAGCACGGTTTGTTGCGTTAGGATCGTAGTGGAATTGCAGACGTTTGGGTACTTGTTTGGCGGCGTTTGGAGACTGTGAAAATTTTGGCCTTTAATTGGATGTTCGATCAACCAAAGTGCAAAGGTGAGTGATCCTACTCTCATGAATAACTGAATTTTCCCCATATTTATCAAATTAAATTATGAAATAAGTTGGTCGCATGGTTCTGGTTGATTGGTGAATGGATGCTTAAATTTGATAGCAAATATGCAATGAAAATCGATAATTAGTTATTTAAATTTCTAGTTAGAAAATCTCAACACTTGAAATTCGTAAAATGATTTAACATTTACCATGGAGTAGAATGTTGTGTGATGGATGCCTTGGTAGATTTAATTACTGAATGAATACTGCTTGAAATGTCCCTTTTTCAGTAAATGAAATGTTGTATGCTCATGTTTGACGATGAATCCCATTCTATTCACCCTGGATGTTACGGGCATCAAATAAACCTGGGATTTATCGATATAATAAATTAAGAACATAGAGTGAAATGATAAATCTCTGTGACCCTGATTTGGATTGAAATGATAGATCCATCCCTGAAATATCAAAAAATTAAATATAATATCACTTGGCCATTAGATAGATAATTATATATAGATATCAGTTGGTTAAATGATTTCAAATATTTAAATGCTATTTGGTCGGAAATTTCATTTAAAAAAAAAGAGATGTGCCGATACTCGATAAATCCATTTTCTTTATAGATCTGAAACTGGGAAGGTTTATTAAAAGGGTTAAGGAATTTATCCCAAACCAAAGTGGAAACTCTTAAATTGGGATCTAAATATGTTTTGTAATTATTCAAATTTATGGTGTAGATTTGAGGGTAATAAATTCTCATGGAATTTAATTTTTGAATAATGGAAATCGAAGATATTCTGAGTTGTTTTAACTCAGTTTTGAATATAGATTTGAATTCTTGAAAATCGAAAGATTGTTTTGAACAATGTTGAAAGTGAGATATGGAATTAATGAACTCCATTGGGGCGGGAGTTAGATTCAAGTATTGAAGTTCGGAAGAAAGGAACGATTTTAGATAAAGAAGCTATTATATATACATATTTATTTATTTACACTGTCGATTTAAAATAACTATTCCTCTCCTTAAAAAATTATTTATTAAATTTTTTACCTATAAATATTTTGTTATAACTAATTTTTTCTTATATTTTATTGTTTAAACTATATAGTAAAATTTTACTTTATGTATATATATAGAGTTTAAAGAAAAATTTATCTTATCCTATTCTAACTATTATATTCTACATATATATTATTTTATATAAAGGTTTCTTTATAAACATCTATTTTCATATTTATATCCTTTAAAATTTTCATTTTCTTCCGAATGGCAAGTGGTTGAATCTAAATCGTTGTATCTAGTGGAGTTGAGAATAAAGTTATATCCTCTTAGAATAAGAATCGATTTCTAAACCAATGATAATATGGGAGAGTGGATTTTAGTATGCTTGAATATGCATTTACCTCCTAAGTAATTTGAAATGAGTTACAGAAGTTTATATATTCTATTTGAATATGAATGGATTTCGAACATAAATCGATATGGAATAATTTGAAATCTTTAAGATGAAATATATTCTATTTGAATAAGTCGATTTTCTGAAATATTATATTGATTATAATATACGATATGGAAATATATTCTAATTTAGAATATAATCGGTTTTGGAATGATTATGATATCTTGATATGAAATTATATTCTATTTTGAGTATAAATGGGGTTCTAACAAAATATGATATTTTGATACGGAAATGAACCTTTGAGAAATGTAAAAGAACCGACCGATGTAGAAGACATATGCGTTAGTTATTAAAGAGACCGGAGTCGGCAAATGGCATACTCTCTGTCAGTCTCAATACCACTTTAACAACTGTGAACGTTATGACGTGTCCAGAATGGAAGATGATGACTTAGTGACGATTATTGAATCGAAAAAAATGAACGATGACGAAATAGCCCAGACCTTCGGGTCAGAATTGAAATGACTAAAACAGGTGCTATACCGTGACTAATTGAGGTTAGCACCTTTGATCAGACACACTTCTTCGATACTATTTCTATGACTATGATGATGAAGATGATTTAGGGCCTTTTTTTTATTTTGGGAGTGTGTTCCGAGGTGGGCGGTAGTGGCTGTTATGCGTTACCATCGGTCCGGGAGTGCAATTGCTAGAATCCTACCCTGGGCATTTCCTCGAGTGCCTTGTCATATTTATCCATATCGAGCCCCATACGATTTGATTTAGCATTGCCTTCTATGGAGTGCCCTTTGATAACATCAGTACGGTGAATTTATGGTACTATATAGACTGTTGATGCCTGTAAACAACATAAGGGTAATATGGTAATCCCGCTTATGCTATTTTTATGATATTTACTTCACTGGATAGACACTATCATAATAGCATATTATACTATGTATGTATTAGTTTAACGGATCCTCGAGAGATAGAAATACCCCATAACATCTCTTGAGTTACTGTACCCATGACACTCAAGTTATTGCACGTTTAATTTGACTAATATTAGGAAGATTTAGTGCTGGTCCGAGTGTTTGTTGTGTTTTCTTTATTTTTTTTATATACAATACGCTCGGGTCAGCAAATGTTGCAGTTAACGAAGTTTTCTTTGCCTTAGAGATCAAAGACCAAGATTTGGTATATATCTACTATATATGTATTCCCGCTACATTTTTATTTCTGTTGCCATGTTATGTATAACTGCTTATGTGTAACTCTGATTTATCATTTGTACATGATAGTCAAATTTATATATTCCAACTATTTTTATCTGCTATTTGTTTATTATATGTTGTCCTTCCGCTGTGAGATTTTGTGATTGACTTTTCTCTTCTTTCTTCCTTTTTCTTCTTTTCCCAATAACTTCCTGTATTTGTGGTGTGTTTGGGTCGACATGTGTGGATTATTGTCGATTTGAACGGTCAAAAAATATTGGTCATTACAATTTGGTATCAGAACGTCGGTTAGCGATAACCTTGGCTCTGTTTGGGAATAAACTCATTAGAGATAGGGTTAGAAACGCCCTAGAATGAGTTTGAGAGTATATAAGAGAGAGCGTACTTGTATTTTTGATATAAATTGGTTTTATGTTGTGTTGATTTGTTCTGTTGAATATTTACGGATTCTGGTCGATATATGGGATGCCATAGAATCGATAGGAATTTCTAAATAATCAAGCATAATGGATCGACATAATATGGTTTTCGATTATATTTTAAAAATATATCAACTATATATTATTGGTTCAAGTATATATGTATTCATTTGGTAGGTGGTAATATTAAGTTATTACCTATCATGGTTGATTTAATAATAAATCCAATGAAAAATTTAAATGGTTTAAAGAATTTCACACTGAAATTTATTAAATACAATTGGGTGTGAAATATACTTTGCAAATAAAATAGAGGTAAACTTGAGAACTCAATTCTGGGGTGTTTGAAAATAGATTTGCCAAATTTTTTAAATAATATCGTAATATAAGTAATGGTTTTAGAAATGGTCTACCAAGGATTTTTAAAGGAATTGGTGTGTAATCCCTCTTCGGACATTGGAATTAACTTCGATAATGAGTGCACACGTTATCGATGTTTATTTTGAAGAGTCTAAGTGGGGGAGACCACTCAATGCTTATTGTAACGGGTTGACAAAGGATTTTGTATTTAATTTCATATGGTATAAATATTATATAAAGATACTAGTATAAGTTATTTAAAGTTGAAATTGGATTAAGCTAGAATTGAAATTTCTATGTTCTTTGTTAATTAAGATTTAGATTTCAAATTTTATGGTATGATTTTTCTATAAAATTGCATAAGTACATATGTTATTTAAACTTGGCTTATAAATCCGGAATCGAGCATTTGAGTCCACCTTAACTAATAATAATAACTCGCGTACTAAGGTTAATCGAGATGTTAGAATTTTGGTTATGAAACCAAGAAATTTACTTAAGCATTAAGAAAAGGGAAGTGGTCGTCGAAATGCTTAAGTATGGGTGATAGTAAGTTTAAACAAATTTCGAAGTTTGTCGATATAAATGTCAGAGAAGTGAATAAACCGCGAGATAAAATTCAACTAAAATAGATTGGAAGATTTGATCGTGTGATAAAAAGTGACAATTCATAACTTGAAATAATCAATAAGTTTATCAGTTAGTTCGAGAAGGAGTTGAAAGGAAGTTATGTCGTGAATAAAATATAAATGGTCGATAAACTAGAAATGGAAGAAATCTAAATGAGAAAACCTCATTTGGATAATACCTGAATGTAAACCTGAGTATGAACGATAAAAGGGAACAAATACAAAACTTTTATCGAATGAAATATAACTTAAATCATGTAGAGGGATCGAATTAAATGAAGCTAACTTAGAAATCGAATAGGAGTGGTTGAGAATTAAGCATAAAAATTGAGCATGATTAGTCCTTAATTTGATTCATGTTTTGTGAGTCAGATAAATAAGTTAATTTAACGAAATAAAAATTTATTTGAAATGAAATGGAAATAAGTGGATAAGGAAACGGTTAAGGAAATGAATAGAAGTGCCAATACTAGGGAAATGAGAGATGAAATTTGGCAAATTGTTCCGTGTTAATGAATTAAGGGTTGGGTATACTCAAGATAATTGGGAAAGGTTAGAATGCATTCAATTTTATTCAAAATTTAATAATGAGATAGGATAAGAGGGTTTACATAAAACCAGAACGGACCTTAATCCATTGATATAGATTCGAAGTTAACTTATTAGAACGAGGAAATGAAATAAAATGGAGATTGGAATTATGGAAGGAAGATACGAGAAATGTAAAACCGAAGTCTAATTTGTTAAATTAGGATATTGAAAGAATTTTGGACTAAAGGGATTCCACTAAGTCAAATTAAATGAAATAGAATAGATGGAAGTAAACTCGAGAAAATCTAAATTGGTCGACTTAGAACCAAACATGAATGAATGAAGGAAAGTGAGGATGAACTTAAATAATTTAAATAAGTAAAGTTAGAATTAATTCAAATGAATGGATGAACGAGAACCAACGAAATGGGTAAGTTGAAATGAACTTAATACAAGACGGACGATAATGGAGTATAAATGAAATTGAAGTTATTATAAATGAAACAAACATGAAATATTTATGCAACAAAAGGATAATCCTATTATGAGCATAATGGAGCGATGATCCGTTTGGTGATTAATTTTTGCTAAGGTTCTCGAATTTGAGAGTTGAAACTCCAAGTAAATAAATCGACGTTTATACGAAAACCTGAAATATTGGATGAGCTAAGGCATATTGACCATAACTTTTGAATGAATGATCAGAATTTGATGATTCCGGACTTTTTGGAAACCTAAGAAACTGAGCTAAAACTTTCGTTAATAGAGGCTTGTCGAATTTTTTAAGTTAATTAGGTTGAAATTCAAATTTTAATCATAGTCGTGTGCGTAGAAAATAAAAATCTGAAGCATATACCTATATTGTTTTGACCATAACTTCCTAATTGAGTGTCGAATTTCGATGTGCGAGTACAATTCGGAAAGCTCAGGATCTGAACTAGAATTTTTCCTTAACTTGCTGGGTAAAATTTTGCTGTTTAAAGGGTTAAAAACTTGGTTGAACAACTCAGACCTGCATTTTTCATTTTGTGGGCTGGAGCATTCGCTCCCGCTAAAATGGTCATAACTTTTGAACGAACGATTTATCCGAATTCGACGAATCCGAACAATTCGGAAAGCCTGAAACAAATGCAATAACTCTTGCCTAGAGGTTTTAGTCAAATTCCATCATCTAAGGGGTGATAACCCTCAATTTGTTCGCTGACCTGTTATGAGTACCTTGGTTTGTAGTTGAAATGTTCGATACATATTGTGTAGGTTATGTACATTTGATATGTATTGTTTATATGTGGATTCTTACGCCTATGCAAGTATTTAACAGGTGTAAAGATGGTGCGCTACGCGTTGGAGCTCGCTTGTGCTAAATACTTAAATGCTAAGATAAATAAAATTGCAAATAACGCTAAAGAAGGTACGTGTTGGTGTTATATGGTTTTATGGTTATACTTATGTTTTGTTTCCCCGCTTTTGGGATGCCTCATCGTATGATGGGATGTATATGTGAGTTTTATCTGTATGTTGTGATTTTCCGGATCTCTCTGTACAAAGGAGATGCTGCCGAAATTTTCCGTGATTTCGGGAGTTAGAAAATTTATGAGATTTTACAACTATATGTAACTTATCTTATAAATGCTTCTGGATAAATATGAATTTGAAAGTATGATTTATTTAATACCGTATCTCGTAATCTTTTCGAGGATGAAAAGATTTTAAGTGGGGAGAATGTAACATCCCATGTTTTCTGTATATTTAAATTTTCGATTTAAAATAAATAAAATGGAATTAAATTAGAGAAAATCAAATTTTGTTGATTTTTTTATGATGGTATTTATTTGAATTGAGTATAAATAGATTTTTTTTTTCAAATTTAGTTTTACTAGAAAGGCCGTAATTTGAAATTTAATATTTTAAATAATTAAATTAATTTGAGTGGGTTAATTTAAAAATGGAATTCAAATTTAAATTTGAAATGATGGAATTGTAAGTCGTTAGACTATAACTGAAATTCAAATCAAAATTCAAATAATAAAATTAGGAGAAAAAAATGTGTGAAATTTATTTATAGAATTGATTTAAGTTATAATTTGATTTAATTTTGAATTTAATAAATATTTAGATTGAATTGAATCAGTTTAATGAATAATTGAATATTTTATTGATTAATTAACTGTGGAATTTAACTGTTTTGGCGACGGTCTCAGAATCCAATGAAACCAGTTTCATTGGATCCGGAATAGTGAATTATGGTAGGATTTCAATTTGCGTTACAATCGAACTTGTCGTTTGACCGTACGGGAGAAAGTGTGAATGAAATTAATGTACGAAGATAATTGTTGTTTCCCTTTATTGGGCCTCCTATATCTATACAAATAAAACCCATTTTCCACTCTATCAGCCTATTTATTCATACGTATACTTTTCTCTATCAAAACTTCATCGTTAATGGAAGAAACATTTTTCCAAACCCTAGATTCAAAATAAAAACAACTTCAAAAAATCAAATCTCTTCAAACCCTAGCATATTATATATCAAACTGAAGCTCTTGACGATACGAAGCGGCTAGTATGTTTTATTTCGACATGCAGTGAGTGGTTTGGTTAGAAATCACGGTCAAAGTTGGTGATTCTCGGAACCCTAAGCTAGTATTTGGGGGGTTTTGATTTATGAGTCAATTGAAGAAATTAACTTCTAGGTATTGTGGAGAACATCGACACGAGTGCAACGGTAGTCTTTTAGAGGTCTGGCAGTCGTTGTGATGGTCGATTTTGTCATTTATTGTGCCGGAATTGGGTTCCGTTGGCTCATCGCCGGGGGGGGGGGGCATGCTTGACCAGAGATGACAGGACCGACACTGGAGGACGCGACCGGAGATGACAGAGCCGGCGGTGGAGGCCAGAGGTCTTCAGGTGGCCGGGATTGAGGGTAAACAGTGGTCAAAGTTTGGGGTTTGGGGTGCGTTTCCGTGAGTTACTGTTCATGGGTTTTGAGAGGAGCGGGAATTCCTTTGTGAAGACGATGACGTGTCGGAATCTGGTTGGTAAGGAAATTAGTTTATTAATTATATATATATATATATATATCAAATTCAAATAGAAAAACATGCATAACTTTTACGTACGACCTCGGATTGACGCGTGGTTTGTTGTGTTAGGATCGTAGCGGAATTGCGGACGTTTGGGTACTTGTTTGGCTGCGTTTGGAGACTGTGAAAATTTTGGCCTTTAATTGGACGTTCGATCAACCAAAGTGCAAAGGTGAGTGATCCTTCGCTCACGAATAACTGAATTTTTCCCATATTTATCAAATTAAATTGTGAAATAAGTTGATCGCATGGTTGTGGTCTATTGGTGAATGGTTGCTTAAATTTGACATGCAAATGTGCAACATGCAACGAAAATCGATAATTAGTTTTTTAAATTTAATTTAAATTTATAGTTAGAAAATCTCAACACTTGAAATTAGTAAAATGATTTAACATTTACCATGGAGTAAAATATTGTGTGATGGATGCCTTGATTGATTTAATTACTGAATGAATACTGCTTGAAATGTCCCTTTTTTAGTAAATGAAATGTTGTATGCTCATGTTTGACGATGAATCCCATTTTTTTCACCCTGGATGTTACGGGCATCAAATAAACCTGGGATTTATCGATATAATAAATTAAGAACACAAAGTGAAATGATAAATCTCTGTGACCCTGATTTGGATTGAAATGATAGATCCATCCCTGAAATATCGAAAAATTAAATATAATATCACTTGGCCATTGGATAGATAATTATATGCAGACATCAGTTGGTTAAATGATTTCAAATATTTAAATGCTATTTGGTCGGAAATTTCATTTAAAAAAAAAGAGATGTGTCGATACTCGATAAATCCATTTTCTTTAAGGATCTGAAACTGGGAAGGTTTATTAAAAAGGGTTAAGGAATTTATCCCAAACCAAAGTGGAAACTCTTAAATTGGGATCTAAATATGTTTTGTAATTATTCAAATTTATGGTGTTGATTTGAGGGTAATAAATTCTCATGGAATTTAATTTTTGAATAACGGAAATCGAAGATATTTTGAGTTGTTTTAACTCAATTTTGAATATAGATTTGAATTCTTGGAAATTGAACGATTGTTTTGAACGATGTTGAAAATGTGATATGGAATTAATGAACTCCATTGAGGCGGGAGTTAGATTCAAGTATTGAAGTTCAGAAGAAAGGAACGATTTTAGATAAAGAAGCTATTATATATATATGTTTACACTGTCGATTTCGAATAACTATTCCTTTCCTTAAAAATTTATTTATTAAAATTTTTACCTATAACTATTTTGTTATAACTAATTTTTCTTATATTTTATTATATAAACTATATAGTAAAATTTTACTTTATGTATATATATAAAGTTTGAAGAAAAATTTATCTTATCCTATTCTAACTATTATATTCTACATATATATTATTTTATATAACGGTTTCTTTATAAACATCTATTTTCGTATTTATATCCTTTAAAATTTTCATTTTCTTCCGAATGGCAAGTGGTTGAATCTAAATCGTTGTATCTAGTGGAGTTGAGAATAAAGTTATATCCTCTTGGAATAAGAATCGATTTCTAAACCAATGATAATATGGGAGAGTGGATTTTAGTCTACTTGAATATACATTTACCTCCTAAGGAATTTGAAATGAGTTACGGAAGTTTATATATTCTATTTGAATATGAATGGATTTCGAACATAAATCGATCTGGAATAATTTGAAATCTTTAAGATGATTTTTTTTTTGAATAAGTCGATTTTTTGAAATATTATATTGATTATAATATACGATATGGAAATGTATTTTAGTTTAGAATATAATCGGTTTTGGAATGATTATGATATCTTGATATGAAATTATATTGTATTTTGAGTATAAATGGGTTCTAACAAAATATGATATTTTGATACGGAAATGAACCTTTGAGAAATATAAAAGAACCGACCGATGTAGAAGACATATGCGTTAGTTGTTAAAGAGACCAGAGTCGGCAAATGACATACTCTCTGTCAGTTTCAATACCACTTTAACAACTGTGAACGTAATGACGTATCCAAAATGGAAGATGATGACTTGGAGGCGATTATTAAATCGAAGAAGATGAACGATGACGAAATAGCCCTGACCTTCGGGTCAGAATTGAAATGACTAAAAGAGGAGCTATACCGTGACTATTTGAGGTTAGCACCATTTATCAGACACACTTCTTCGATAATATTTCTATGACTATGATGATGATGATTTAGGGCCCTTTTTGATTTTGGGAGTGTGTTCCGAGGTGGGCGGTAGTGGCTGCTATGCGTTACCACTGGTTCGGGAGTGCAATTGGTAGAATCCTACCCTGGTCATTGCCTCGAGTGCCTTGTCATATTTATCCATATCGAGCCCCATACGATGTAACGACCCGTATTCTACACATCATAGGATTGTAGAATATTTATTTCTTTCCCATGTGGAGTCGTATGGTCATGTAACTTTGGGAAACATCCATTAGAGTCATTTCCCATGTTCATGATTTTTGTCAATTTTTAAATGACCATTTTGCCCTTAGTTGGTACTGTTTTGGCCATAACTTTTGATTGGAAAAGAATTTTGACCTGAAACCACTTCCATTGGATTCGTTTGATGATTTACCTTTCCGTAGAGTGGTCATAATAGCCAAACGGACTTACCGTTTGGGAGATATGGCTGAAATAAGGTTTGGAGGGTGAAAACTGCTTAACCGGGCCAAATCGGGTGATTAGTGAGTAGGCCCATAACCCATTTCGGGATTAGGGTTATGGAGAGGCTGAAATGAGATAGAGGATCATTCCATTTCAGTTTTCTAGCCTCCACTTATCACCAAGGAACCCTAAAAATGGCCTCTAACCTCTAAATCACCTCCAAATCATCTTTTGGTCAAAGATTAAGCTTAGCAACCCCTAATCAAGGAAGATCTTCACCAAATCAACATAGGAGCTGCTGTTTGGCATTGAGATTCACATCAAATCATAGATTTATTTCAGATCTTAGTTTATTTGTGGCTAAGGTGAGTGATTTGCATAGTTTTACACTAATTATGGCTAATTAGAGGTGATTAGTGTTAATTAGCGAATTTAAACATGATAAAATTCTGGAAAAATGTTTATAAAATTCGGAATGATGTTTTAGACCTCTGATATGAATTTGGGTTAATTTGGTTAAGTTTTGCTAATCCTATCATTAGTTTCACCTAAACATGCTTAGGGGGAAATATGGGGTTTTGGGTATGTTTGATCCATTTTAACCTATTATATTGATGTTTTGATGTTTGTGGTTGATTATGCATGTTGCTATGACTGTATGAAATGCTTTGTGATTGATTTCAATAGTTAGAATGGTCGAAAACGTCGTCGAATGGCGTAAACACTTGCTGGAACAGTTTCAGAAAACAGTGTAGGGTTCGGATCGGATCGGACATAGGGCTCGGATCGGATATGTTGAACTGAGCAAAGAATCCGATCGGATCGGAACCCAACACTTGGGGAAAAAGTGGCAAAAAGGAAGGCCACGCTAGCTGAACTGGGATCGGATCGGATCGGATCGAGGAGGACGGATCAGATCGAGGAGGACGGATCGGAACGGAGGCGCGAGCTGGAGGGGAGATGACACCCAACCCGACGAAGCACCCGACCCGAACCGATGGAGGACAACCGACCCGAACCGCACCAGGAGAAGACCCGACCCGAACCGCACCAGGAGAAGACCCGACCCGAACAGAGGGAGGATATCCGACCCGAACCGATGGCTTGAGGAGGAACCCGACCCGACCCAGTATTGACCAATAACCCGAGATGCAAAGGTAGTCCAATATGGGAAGTTAGAGCTCAGGATCCAGTTGGGAACCGATGAGTTCACTTCATGATTGGACTTTGCTGCGGGACGTGTGCTAAGGAGTTGTCGACGTTCATAACTTCAGTTCACCACTAAGAATGAGTGATGGCTACTTATCAGTGCAGTAGGGTCATTATGACCTGAGGGGCAAGGTGATGGTAGCAAGACTACGTTATCAGTGCAGTAGGGTCATTATGACCTGAGGGGCAAGGTGATGCGTAGTAAGACTATGAGCCAGCGCAGATGGGGTGAATAACTCCATGGGGCAAGTGGACATAGTAAGGGTTGGTAAGGCTATGAGCCAGCGCAGATGGGGGTGAATAACTCCATGTGGCAAGTGGACATAGCAAGGAACTAGTGGCTACGTTATCAGTGCAGTGAAGCCATTTATGACTTCATGGGGCAAAGTGATCGTAGCAAGGTATGTTGGGTGATCGAAGTGGTGAACATCGTATGCTTTACGCACTGAGTGAGAGATGTGAGGATGGATGCTATGTTTGATTGTTTGTCATCCCTATGACATGCACACCTCCCCCACCTCCGTATCTTTACACTGTTTGATATGGTACCTTAGAGTGTTGTACAGTACGTAGTGCTAACTCTTTGGTTGCAGGTCCAGGTTCAGGTATGTTTTAGTCTACCTGTTATTGTTCACTTTAGATGCTTATCGCTCATACCAGGCTTTATGTCTGACCCAGAGTTTTATGTCTCCTCTTATTACTCTGGGTGCTCACACGAGCAGACTAGAGACAGGTTAGCTGGTGATGCGCGAGTAGCTGATTCGGAGGCGGGCAGGAGGCTTCCACGTATGATATATATACACACATTCTCCCTGTGTCGTTGGTGGTCGCTACTTGGGCATTAGTAGTGTACCTCATTTATCTTACTTTTGCTTTGAGACAGTTTGAAAGTTGTAATAAGCTGTATTTTGGATTTCCGCTGCTATGATGTTTAGTTCTTATTTTCAGCTTATGCACTGTCTCTCCTGTTTTATGTCAAGTACGTTATTATTATATTTTATTCTATGCGTTGTGAGACATTCTACAGGTTCTTTGTATGTTCATTTCCTTCTTCCCTTTCCTTCTGACGACCCGTTCCGTGCTAACTGGACATGTGTACGGCGCACCTTTGGAGTAAATGTCGGTTGGTGCGGGGCGGGCCGTCACACTTGGTATCAGAGCTCTAGGTTGCGTAGTTAACCTAGGGAAAGACACTAGGGAGAGTTAGTACGTATATGAGAGCGCGTATTTGTGATTACTTTGGTTTTCAAAAGCTATGTATATATATACTATTAGTAGTATAAAGAATGAAGTCGCACTGCACTAGCACCACTATGGGGTCGTTAATCGTTTCCCTTTTTCAGATTGACGATGAGCCGAGACACGAGGGGTGCTGGTAGAGGGACCAACCAAGGGAATGCCGCTGACATGAGGGCAATGTTTACTAACCTCATGAGAGACATGCTTAGAGAAGTGCAAGGGGCAGTTCCCAATCCCGGAGTTGGCGTTGGCCCAGTAGTGCAGGCGCCTAGGGTAGATTTCGCCAAGTTGTGCAAAGATTACACTAATCTTGGTGGGAAGCCGTTCCATGGGACGGAGTCGGCCACAGATGTTCAAGATTGGATGGATAACTGTGATCGTATCTTTGATGACTTGGGTCTTGAGGATGCGATGAAGAGAAGGCTAGCGTCTCGTCAGCTGCAAGGGCGAGCGATGAATTGGTGGAATGCTATTAGAACAGCTACTCCAGAGGATCAGGTTACTTGGGATCAGTTCAAGGCTCGCTTTAGCGAGAAGTATATCCCAGCTGCCCAGAAGTCAGTGTTGTTTAAGAGGTTCTTGGAACTCAAGCAGAACGGAAGGGCAGTTTCTAATTATATTGCTGAGTTCGACACTTTGTCGAAGTATGGACTGTCTCTTATCGATACTCCTGAAAAGAAGAATGAGAAGTTCATTACTGGCCTGGATGGGTACTTGGGGGAGAGGCTTATTAACCACATCGATGAGACTTTTGAATCGATCGTGGGGAAAGCTTTGAGATCAGAGAGTCTTTACCCTAAGTCAAAGACTGAGGCTGCATCTGCAGAAAGGCCAAAGCCGCAAGAAGGCGGTGGAGGCAAGAATAATTCTCAGAATAAGAGGAAGCAGGACCAATCAAAAGGTGGCCAGAAAAAGAGCAAGAAGGATGTTGAGTGCTTCAGCTGTGGAAAGAAGGGCCATTATGCTAAAGAATGTCGGGCCAAGCCAGCGGAAAGGAAGTGCTACAACTGTGGTCAAATGGGACATCAGAAGGATAAGTGTCCACAACCTCTTAAAGAGAAGCAGATTGTGAAAGCATATGCTATTGATGCTGTTCCTTCTTCGTCGATTGCCCCAACTGCGGCGGAGAAAGGAAAGAATGTTGTTATTCAAGGTATGCTTTCTATTTATGATGTACCAGTTCGAGTTTTGTTTGATACTGGGGCTTCCCGTTCCTTCATATCTAGTGACCTGGTAGATAGGTTGGGACTGGAACCCAAGATAGTCGATAGACCATTGGTTGTGACGAACCCGATTGGTGGTTCGACTAGCCTTAGTATGATTTGCAGGAATTTGGTCTTATCGAGTCACGGATGTATGTTTGTTTGTGATTGCTTTGTTTTGGGCTTTACTGGGTATGGCATTATATTGGGAGTCGATTGGCTCCAAAGATACGGGGTGGTGGTAGACTGTGAGGGCTTTTTGGTGATAGTAAGGGCGGATGATGGGCGGAGGGTAGTGTTTGGTAGTCTACCTAGTGATGGGGTTATGGCTAGTTTTGTAAATTCCCTCGACATCCCGCAGGATGAGTTGTCAGATGTGCCCGTGGTTGGCCAGTATCCGGACGTCTTCGAGGAGGTGACCGGGCTTCCACCACACCGAGAGATTGAGTTCCGTATTGATTTAGTGAAAGATGCCAGACCTATAGTGATGCCACTTCGTCGTATGGCACCAAGGGAGCAGCGAGAGCTCGGGGTGCAAGTCAGCAATCTTTTGAAGAAGGGATTTATTAGAAGGAGTGTCTCCGAGTGGGGAGCACCAGTTGTGTTTGCCACTAAGGCAGATGGTTCCCTTCGTTTGTGTGTGGACTATCGCGAGTTGAATAAGGTGATGAGGAAGAATAAGTATCCTCTACCGCGGATAGATGATTTGTTTGATCAGCTGGAAGGAGCAAGAGTGTTCTCCCAGTTGGACCTCGCGACAGGATTTCATCAGCTTCGAGTAGCGGATGAGAGTGTTCCGAAAACGGCATTTAGGACGCCGTCTGGATTTTATGAGTGGTTGGTCATGCCGTTTGGGTTGACCAATGCACCAGCTTACTTTGTGGATCTTATGAATCGAGTATTCAGAGATCAGTTGAATAAGTTTGTTCTTGTGTTCGTGGATGATATCCTTGTTTACTCAAGGACAGAGGAGGAACACAAGGGGCACTTGAGGATAGTAATGGAGGTGTTGAGGAAACACCAATTGAAAGCGAAATTCTCTAAGTGTCATTTTTGGAGAAGGGAAGTGAGATTCTTGGGTCATGTTGTTTCAGAGAGTGGTATTGCCGTGGACCCTGCGAAGGTGGCTACGGTACAGGATTGGCCTACACCCAAGAATGTAACAGATGTGAGAAGTTTCTTGGGATTAGCTGGATATTATCGTAAGTTTATCCAGGACTTCTCCAAGATAGCAGCACCGTTGACTCAGTTGACTAAGAAGAATCAGTCCTTCGTCTGGGACAGAGTGTGTGAGGATGCCTTCAAGAGTCTAAAGGAGAAGTTGACGCGTGC
The DNA here is from genome assembly GCA_030737875.1 of Allium sativum. Lineage (NCBI taxonomy): Eukaryota > Viridiplantae > Streptophyta > Magnoliopsida > Asparagales > Amaryllidaceae > Allium > Allium sativum. The sequence continues at coordinate 588,359,493 of CM060916.1, forward strand.
GCCAGTGTTAGTCATTCCTAAAGGGAATGAAGAGATGACGGTATACACGGATGCTTGTGGTACCGGACTGGGTGCAGTATTGATGCAAGGAGGTAGGGTTGTAGCTTATGCTAGTCGACAGCTAAAGCCGCATGAGAAGAAGTATCCTACCCATGATTTGGAATTGGCAGCGATTGTATTTGCGCTGAAGATGTGGAGACACTATCTCTTGGGAGAAAGATTTGAGTTGTTTACCGATCATAAATCGTTGAAGTATCTCTTCTCTCAGAAAGATCTGAATCTCCGTCAGCAAAGATGGTTAGAGTTCTTAGCTTCGTATGATTTTGATATCGCATATACACCTGGGAAAGGTAATGCGGTAGCCGATGCCTTGAGTAGGAGACATGCCAGCTTAGGGGCAATGTTTCTTGAGTGGAAGCAACTGGAGTATATCGCGGGGTTTGATTTCAGACCAAAGTGTGAATTGGATCCAGTTATGCTAGCTAGTTTGACGATCAGACCCACTTTGATAGAGCGGATTGGTTCTAGTCAGAGGGACGATCCTAATCTATTAGAAATCATCTCCAAGTTAGAGATGGGTATCGATGAGGAGATGAATGTATATGGGCTTGATCGAGATGGATGGCTTCGAAAGAATGGAAGGCTAGTTGTGCCCAACGTGAATGGTTTGAGAGATGAAGTTCTTAGAGAATGTCATCACTCAAAACTGACTATACACCCTGGTGGTAATAAGATGTATCGAGACATGAGACAGACTTACTACTGGGAAGGGATGAAAAGAGACGTTGGGAAGTTTATATCCAAATGCATGAATTGCCAGCTAGTTAAAGCCGAGCAAAAGAAGCATAGTGGGTTGTTGCAACCATTAGAAATTCCCGAATGGAAATGGGAGCAAGTCTCGATGGATTTCATCGATGGCCTACCAAGGACTAGATCGGGACATGATAGCATTTGGGTAATTGTGGATCGATTGACTAAAAGCGCAAGATTTATACCAGTCAAATCGACCAGGACAGCAGCCAAGTTGGCAGAATTGTATATGAAGTGGGTAGTGAGATTTCATGGAGTACCCAAAAGCATTGTGAGTGACCGAGACCCGTTGTTCACTAGTGGGTTTTGGAAGAGCTTGCAAGAGGCTCTAGGGTCAGGATTACATCTCAGTACCGCATATCATCCTCAGACCGACGGTCAGACGGAGAGGGTGAATCGTATATTGGAAGATCTCTTGAGAGCTAGTATATTGGATTTTGGTGGATCATGGGATGACCATTTGCATCTAGTAGAGTTTGCATATAATAATAGATACCAATCCAGTATCGGTATGGCTCTATATGAAGCTTTGTACGGAAGACCGTGTAACTCACCATCATGTTGGATAGAGACTGGCGAGAAGTTTGTGCTTGGACCAGATGTGGTGAGAGAAACTTCCAATAAGATCAAGATCATTCAGCAACGAATGAAAGCTGCCCAAGATAGGCAGAAGAGTTATGCTGATAAGAGGAGAAGAGACTTGAAATTCTCCGTTGGCGACTTAGTGTTTGTCAAGATCTCTCCGTTGAAGAGCGTGATACGATTTGGCAGGAGAGGCAAGTTGGCACCAAGATTTGTTGGCCCATTCCCTGTTCTTGAACTAGTCGGGAATTTGGCCTATGGAGTTGGCTTACCAGAGAAAATGGCGGGAGTTCACAATGTATTTCATGTTTCCCAACTAAGGAAGTTCGTTCACGACTCGGATATGACTATTTCACCTGATCAGTTAGAGGACTTCGAAGTAGAACCCGAGGCGGTTGGGAACCGCAAGCCGATTCGTATTGTGGGGCACGATACGAAGCAACTTCGAAGGAAGTCGGTGAAGCTAGTCAAGGTTCAGTGGGGCGAGGACGAGAATGATTGTACTTGGGAGACAGAGGAGAGCATTAGGAAGGCATATCCAGAACTATTTGCCTGGTAAGATTTACTTTGCAATTTAGTTTTCCGCATGCTAGGGTAGACTTGTTTTGCTTGTTTTGCATGTTTGATTGTTGTTTTATGGTTGATAGGCATGCAGGACCTTTCTGTGTGTTTGGATTAGGGAATTTCGGGGGCGAAATTTCTTAAGGGGGGAAGAGTGTAACGACCCGTATTCTACACATCATAGGATTGTAGAATATTTATTTCTTTCCCATGTGGAGTCGTATGGTCATGTAACTTTGGGAAACATCCATTAGAGTCATTTCCCATGTTCATGATTTTTGTCAATTTTTAAATGACCATTTTGCCCTTAGTTGGTACTGTTTTGGCCATAACTTTTGATTGGAAAAGAATTTTGACCTGAAACCACTTCCATTGGATTCGTTTGATGGTTTACCTTTCCGTAGAGTGGTCATAATAGCCAAACGGACTCACCATTTGGGAGATATGGCTGAAATAAGGTTTGGAGGGTGAAAAACTGCTTAACTGGGCCAAATCGGGTGATTAGTGAGTAGGCCCATAACCCATTTCGGGATTAGGGTTATGGAGAGGCTGAAATGAGATAGAGAATCATTCCATTTCAGTTTTCTAGCCTCCACTTATCACCAAGGAACCCTAAAAATGGCCTCTAACCTCTAAATCACCTCCAAATCATCTTTTGGTCAAAGATTAAGCTTAGCAACCCCTAATCAAGGAAGATCTTCACCAAATCAACATAGGAGCTGCTGTTTGGCATTGAGATTCACATCAAATCATAGATTTATTTCAGATCTTAGTTTATTTGTGGCTAAGGTGAGTGATTTGCATAGTTTTACACTAATTATGGCTAATTAGGGGTGATTAGTGTTAATTAGCGAATTTAAACATGATAAAATTCTGGAAAAATGTTTATAAAATTCAGAATGATGTTTTAGACCTCTGATATGAATTTGGGTTAATTTGGTTAAGTTTTGCTAATCCTATCATTAGTTTCACCTAAACATGCTTAGGGGGAAATATGGGGTTTTGGGTATGTTTGATCCATTTTAACCTATCATATTGATGTTTTGATGTTTGTGGTTGATTATGCATGTTGCTATGACTGTATGAAATGCTTTGTGATTGATTTCAATAGTTAGAATGGTCGAAAACGTCGTCGAATGGCGTAATCACTTGCTGGAACAGTTTCAGAAAACAGTGCAGGGTTCGGATCGGATCGGACATAGGGCTCGGATCAGATATGTTGAACTGAGCAAATAATCCGATCGGATCGGAACCCAACACTTGGGGAAAAAGTGGCAAAAAGGAAGGCCACGCTAGCTGAACTGGGATCGGATCGGATCGGATCGAGGAGGACGGATCGGATCGAGGAGGACGGATCGGAACGGAGGCGCGAGCTGGAGGGGAGATGACACCCAACCCGACGAAGCACCCGACCCGAACCGATAGAGGACAACCGACCCGAACCGCACCAGGAGAAGACCCGACCCGAACCGCACCAGGAGAAGACCCGACCCGAACAGAGGGAGGATATCCGACCCGAACCGATGGCTTGAGGAGGAACCCGACCCGACCCAGTATTGACCAATAACCCGAGATGCAAAGGTAGTCCAATATGGGAAGTTAGAGCTCAGGATCCAGTTGGGAACCGATGAGTTCACTTCATGATTGGACTTTGCTGCGGGACGTGTGCTAAGGAGTTGTCGACGTTCATAACTTCGGTTCACCACTAAGAATGAGTGATGGCTACTTATCAGTGCAGTAGGGTCATTATGACCTGAGGGGCAAGGTGATGGTAGCAAGACTACGTTATCAGTGCAGTAGGGTCATTATGACCTGAGGGGCAAGGTGATGCGTAGTAAGACTATGAGCCAGCGCAGATGGGGTGAATAACTCCATGGGGCAAGTGGACATAGTAAGGGTTGGTAAGGCTATGAGCCAGCGCAGATGGGGTGAATAACTCCATGGGGCAAGTGGACATAGCAAGGAACTAGTGGCTACGTTATCAGTGCAGTGAAGCCATTTATGACTTCATGGGGCAAAGTGATCGTAGCAAGGTATGTTGGGTGATCGAAGTGGTGAACATCGTATGCTTTACGCACTGAGTGAGAGATGTGAGGATGGATGCTATGTTTGATTGTTTGCCATCCCTATGACATGCACACCTCCCCCACCTCCATATCTTTACACTGTTTGATATGGTACCTTAGAATGTTGTACAGTATGTAGTGCTAACTCTTTGGTTGCAGGTCCAGGTTCAGGTATGTTTTAGTCTACCTGTTATTGTTCACTTTAGATGCTTATCACTCATACCAGGCTTTATGTCTGACCCAGAGTTTTATGTCTCCTCTTATTACTCTGGGTGCTCACACGAGCAGACTAGAGACAGGTTAGCTGGTGATGCGCGAGTAGCTGATTCGGAGGCGGGCAGGAGGCTTCCATGTATGATATATATATACACATTCTCCCTGTGTCGTTGGTGGTCGCTACTTGGGCATTAGTAGTGTACCTCATTTATCTTACTTTTGCTTTGAGACAGTTTGAAAGTTGTAATAAGCTGTATTTTGGATTTCCACTGCTATGATGTTTAGTTCTGATTTTCAGCTTATGCATTGTCTCTCCTGTTTTATGTCAAGTACGTTATTATTATATTTTGTTCTATGCGCTGTGAGACATTCTACAGGTTCTTTGTATGTTCATTTCCTTCTTCCCTTTCCTTCTGACGACCCGTTCCGTGCTAACTGGACATGTGTACGGCGCACCTTTGGAGTAAATGTCAGTTGGTGCGTGGCGGGCCGTCACATACGATTTGATTTAGCATTGCCTTCTATGGAGTGCCCTCTGATATCACCAGTACGGTGACTTTACGGTACCGTATAGCCTGTTGATACCTGTAAACGACGTAAGGATAATATGGTAATCCCGCTTACGCTTTTTTTATGGTATTTACTTTACTGGATAGACACTATCATAATAGCGTATTATACTATGCATGTATTAGTTTAACGGATCCTCGAGAGATGGAAAAACCCCGTAACATCTCTTGAGTTACTGCACCCATGACACTCAAGTTATTGCATGTTTAATTTGACTAATATGAGGATGATTTAGTGCTGATCCGAGTGTTTGTTGTGTTATTTTTTTATATATACAATACGCTCGGGTCAGCAGATGTTGCAGTTGATGAAGATTTCTTTGCCTTGGAGATCGAAGACGAAGATATGGTATATATCTACTATATATGTATTCCCGCTACATTTTTATTTTTGTTGCCATGTTATGTATAACTGCTTTTGTGTAACTCTGATTTATCATTTGTACGTGATAGTCAAATGTATATATTCCAACTATTTTTATATGCTATTTGTTTATTATATGTTGTCCTTCCGCTGTGAGATTTTATGATTGACTTTTCTCTTCTTTCTTCCTTTTTCTTCTTTTCCCAATAACTACCTGTATTTGTGGTGTGTTTGGGTTGACATGTTTGGATTATTGTCGATTGAACGGTAAAAAAATATAGGTCATTACATAATATGTTGAAAACGATCAATGTATGAAGAAGTTATGAACAAATGAATTTGGATGGTAAATGCAGAATATATATATATAATTGGATTATATATATATATACATGTGTGTGTGTGATAAAAATTCAAAATAAAGAGGGAAAATTTGAAATTTGAATTGAAGATAAGATCAAGGGGACAAAGTGTATTGTATATATAGTATAAGATTAAGAGAATAAGGAACATATTAAATAAAATAAACAATTCAGTAACGCAGCGTTATTGGGTGTTCCAGCCTCGAAGGGGTCGACCGCCCCCTTAAGGGGTGTCGACCGCTCGGCGGCTGCACAGCCTAATAAATCTAGCTGGTTAGGGTTTCTTTTAGAGGGATGTATATGCATAGAAGGCTTGGATTAATTTTAAGTAATCCAACGGTCCATGCTCACACAAACAACTATATATAGCCCCCATTACACTATAAAACCCTAATCATTCTCTATCCCTGCCTCCATGCTGCCTCCCCACCATTGCTAAATTCCAGAGAAAAATAAAAGGAAAGATTAAGGATTTGTTATGTTCCTCCAATCCTATTATTAATCTGCCTCTATTCGAATTCATATAAGTTTAATATTCTTGAATTTAGCATAAACATATATATATATATATTAGATTCTAATTCATGTCTCTTATATATGTATATATATATATATACATATATATAGTTAGGAGGATTATTGGAGCACGATTGACGTATAAATCAAAGCAATGATCTAGATCTACTACGGATTTCTCTTTGTTCTGCCCAGATCTGTGAGTGGAATCTAGTTTACTTAGGCATACTCATATTTTTATTAGTTTATCATGTTGAAAGATATGCCTAGGTGGATTTGGAAAGCGACAATATAAACATTAAAACCTCAAATCCTCTATCCTGGAATTGCGTATGAGTTGTCATGATTATTTGGGTTTCTATGAATTTTTTGTTTTATTACTGGATTAAAAATGAAAATGGGGTGTTGCTACTATTATTTCTACTTTATATAATTCACCTATATTCATCACTTGATTGTAACCTAAAACAGTTTAGATTTGATTGTTTCATGAATTGATTTGGGTTTAGATCTAGATGCTTTCGAATTTGAAATAGGTCAAATATAAGCATTTTTATGTACATAACGTCAAAAAGAGGGGAATTGGATAAAATGGGAATTTTAAACATACATGTATAAGTGTATGAAATACTCTAATTTTTAATTCAGTATTGTAATCATTTCTACAAACCTAGGATGCTAATTGAAATTGTATGTTTGTACATTTTCCATCCATTGTTATTTGCTATCTTGTCATTATGCCATCAGGCCTATGTTATAGCAGTGAAAGTATGGAAAACCTAACTTGTATACATTGAATTGGATAAATTGACAATCGCCATCTTGTTAGAACGTTTCACCAATTATACAAATATTTACGTTCACTACTACAAAAGTAGGCATATTTGACACTAATTTGTGTGTGTTGCACGAAAAGTGTGGCGAAAGCTATGTTTTCTTTGATCTTCTGCAACAATATTCATATGTTGTTTCCTTAGACATGAATGCACTATTGCGGTGGGAGTTCTAGTGTTTTGACGTGCAATACCAGTTCAAAACGTTGCATTACATTAGTTAAAAGTACACGTCATCAATCCACTGTCCTCATAAATGAAAAATAACAACCATCCATCCAGGTTCATCAATCCACGCTAACCTTGCCCTTTTCCCGCTAACATTTTCATTCCCGCGATGCAATACTTCTAATTCATTTCGTTCCCACCAAATCCCTTATTCCCGACATACTCTAGTCTGTCGCACCCTTACCTTTCCCCAAACCCTCAAATGGAAACCCTAATTTTTGAAACATGAACAACTTAATCGATAGGCTACGAGCAAGGAAAAATGTCATGACGGATAGGCGATCAAAGATTCCAAACAGCAAACTGCAATTTCAAAGGGACTTCTTCAGTTCTTCCTTGAATCCTTCTTCGGTATGTATTCGTAATCCTATTGTAGACCTAAATCAAGCGTTCCTACTTCCCTTACATTTCCAGATTTACTAAATTAGTGAATAGTTCAATGGTGACTGTTATTTGGTGAATTGGTGTAAAACTGTCATGCTATAAAACTATTAATTGTTGAATTGATTATGCGGTAATGTTGTAAAACTATTATTTGGTGAACTGGTGTGATTATAGAATTACCGATTTAGTGAATTCTTACAGTATATTTTATTTACTGTTTTCTAACTTCTGTTTTGCATTCAGGAAGGAAGCGAGAAACATTCAGGAAGAAGCTTGATGCATGAGTCCTAAAAAAGTTATTAGTTGGGTCTCTACCTCTTGTTATTTAAACTCCTCTACAGAGTTTCATGGAGTCATCTCTAAAGACTAGGATTTAATAAGTAGTGAAGTTACTAGTTGGAACTTAATTTACACTTATGATACAAATATCTTTTTCTTATAACACCAGGCTTCTGATGCAAATTTACTCAGCTTTTATCTCATCCGGCTATACAAAATAAATAGAAGGTTAGACATAACTAAAATATTGTGCAACTCGAAACTATATTTCATCATATCCCAAATAGCTAGATACTAAAATATTATATAAAGCTAGTCAATACAGTCATGATTGCTTCACCATGTTTTAAATCTTTCACCATGTATGTACTAAAATATAATATGAAAGCTAGTCAATAAGTCCTTAAAAGTACATTTATTATTATTCTCCTGTATGGAGCTTCTTAGAGACTGTCAACATAATTCTGGCATTAGTTGTTGTTATTGCATGTTTTTTGTTATAGAGGGATTAATTCTTGTTTCCAGGATACCAATCATTTGAATTTGGTGTAAGTTGATTAGTGTTTCGAATTCATTTCTCTTTATTATTGAATACGCTTCCTTAATATTCCAAGTAGCTATGATATCAAGCATTTCTTTTTACGATTTTGGTTTAACAAAAGCATTATGCTTTCTGTATCTAACAGAGATAGTTGTTGATTCACCTACGTTTGAGTCAAGTAAGGTTTCTAAAGAGTTATTTCGTCCTATAGTCCTTGCCACTTTCATAATTAGAATTAGAGCAATTTTGATTTTTGTTATTGTTTTGCTTCTTTTTGGCCATTTCAATTCCATCTTGATCATTATAATAAATAGAGAGGATAACATTGTTTGTTCAAGAGTGTTTGTATTCAATGCAGCACTAACATAGATAGGGTCTGGAATTGTGTCTGGATCAACAATTGGCTAGAAACTGAATCATTAGTGATATTAGTATTATGTGTGATGGAAACTGAGTCTTTAGATACAACTCTAAGTATTTTTTTTCCTTTTAATGCACACATTGTAAGCATACATGCCAGATTACGAAACACACAAGCTTTACTTTTTACTCCTACTAGACTGCATGTACTGCCACCAGGTGCTCTTTTTACTCTTTGTTGCGACATAGATGGCAATCTCGGGAGTACATACAATACGTAAAGATATAATCTATTAAATTCGCCTGTTTTGGTAGATTTAAGACTGATGCTTAAGTCTAAAACATTGTGTGCGAGACTAGCTTGTGATGTATGCTCAACAGGAATTGCCAGGATGTGCAATGTACATATCTGTCTAACCTCATTAAATCGAGCTCTGATGAAAGTGATAGAACAAAACGTAGCAAGCGACATAGGAGGTGACTGTGTTTGAAGATTGGGCCAGTCTTGCTTCTTATTTGTGGTAAGTTTCGCAATGCTTTCCAGTTTCTTTACTCCTTTCCTTTTTCTTTTTCTCAATCCATAATGAAAATTTAAGCACGTGAACTAATAATCATGTTTGCTTGAATTTTAATTATCGTATAGCCTGATAAAGTGGTATAATCAAAATGATGGTGTGTTCCTAATTTACACTTTCTGAAAAATGGTAGGGGACAAGGGAGTAATTGACGGACAAGGATATGTATAGTGGAACATACATCCTGTTTATTGCAACTAAGCCCTTAACTTCAATGTACCTGTATCAACAGTCAATGCCAATCAAGTTCTTACTTTTAAATTCCAAAGATTTGTCAAGGACTGCTAACTCTCACGTAAACTAGTATAGTGCTCCAGACTGATGTTTTAGATATCATATTTGAATCTCTAACAGACTAAAACACGTATTTTGATTGAAAAAGTATCGATCATTGACTCACTCTATATATATTCATGAAATATACTATATTTTCTGTGGTGATATGCGACTGTTTTCTGATATCATATATTGTTCGGTTGCGCATTAGCCAATGTGTTTATCACCTTGAGCTGATACCATTCACATCATTTATAGTTGTATCAGGAAAAAGAATGTGACATTGTTAGTTTAAAGAAATATTCACAGATGATCACTGCTATCAAATTATATTTTTTAGTATCATCATACAATATTACCACTTGATGTTTTTTGGTATTATGGATATATAAGAGCTATTCCTTTGTCTCCTGCATGTTCACTGCACACTGCAGATCAGTCATTCATTTATACATCATCATTACGTATTTAAGATGGATGATTGAATTTTAGCAGGATACATGAAAACATATTAGCTTGGGGGAGAAATTGAGTGATGAATACAAAGGTGGGTTTAGCCATTTTTACTTAAAAAACAGAGAAACCTAAGATTTGTTAATTTCTTTTTCAGCAATGTGGTGATAAGGCATGTAAGCATTCTGGCTCCATATGATTCGCCTAACACAGATGGAGTAAATCCAGGTATAAATGATTAAGATTTGTGTTAGTATTTACTTTCTTATGTCAACTACTAGCATGCATATCTGCTCTAGTGCAACCAAATCATAGGTTTGCTGACCATTAGTTAAAGATCATCAGTGCACTTTAGCAAGTAGCGAATACAGCTAAAATACACTGATGATATAAGCCATTAGGCATTGATTGAATGATCCAGAAATGTGGGTTGAACCTTGCTCTGGTAGAGTTCATCCACTTTGTTGGACCATTAGCTAAAAGTGACAACATCCTGAAACAACAATGCACTTTTAGCAGATACAGACTGTTGCTAAAATATGCCAAAGATCTGAACTAGTTGATCTTTGATCTAACGATCCAGAATAGTTGGTGGACCATGCTTTGGTGATGATGATAAAATTGGGTAGAGATCCTACACTCTACTGCAACCAGAGCAGACATTCACATATTATTCTGAGCATCAAATCAAAGACATACTGATTATACAAATTTAGTAAAACATACTGATGGTCTAAACTATTAGATTTTCAATCTAACTGTCCAGAATGGTGAGTGAGCGAATGCTATGGTACTTCATCAACGATATTTTTTATGAATGACGTGATTTTGTAATTGAATTAGATTCGAGCTCTAACGTGTACACAGAGGATGCTTTCATCTCAATCGTGGATGACTTGGCAGCAATAAAAAGCGGGTGGGACGAGTACGGAATATTATATGGGCGGCCTAGCTCAGATATCACCGTATCTAGAATCACAAGCTCAATCATAGGATTTCTGAACCATTATCAAAAAGGAAGAAGAATGAAAACATGATAATGATAGTGATAATGAAACTAATAATACATATTATTTGAATTGTGCTTTTAAATTATGTACTTGATCGTATGTGTTGGCATTTTGGATGAGTTTCTTTTATGTACAATGTTTTGGATGTGTTTCTTCTATGTACAAAACTGGTATTGCAAAATTTTAATTAAAGCGTTGTATTTTCATTCTTCTATTGTAGCATTTGCCTTCTTCTACTATTGCGGATTCCTTTTTTGATGTTGCATTTCAAGATAATGATGTTGCGTTACATAATAAAGGGGTGTTGCATTAAATAAAATATTATTAATTTCACATATGGCATGTAGGCTCCAATGCTGACGTGGTGTGTGACACGTATGCAACTGACATGGAGAGCTGACGTGTCGTGTGACACGTAGGTAGCTTATGTGGAAGGATGATGTGGCTCCACTATCATGACCTGGCAGCCAGACTCAAAAAAACGCTTAAGGCAACGTTGAATATCGTCGCATTACGTGCAAATAGTGTTGCATTACGGCTATAATGCAACTATAGTGGCCCGCAAATCTGTACTATCTGAGTCGACTAATAACACCACAAGTCCAACCCAAATTGCACAGAAATACGAATCATTATTAGAAAGAAGTTAGAGGATGAGAAATAGAAAGAAAGAAATATTAGAATAGAAGAAAACAAAGAAGACAAATCTCACAGCGGCACGAATAAAATATATTATATAACATAACTTTTGAAATACAAATCAGTAACTTTATATACATACCATCATCAAAGCACAACAGTTATTCCTGGAACAGTTATAAACACCTGTTTCTAGATACAAACATGGTTCACAGCGGAATATATGATAGTCTATAGCTAACCGGTGAAGCCTCCTGCTTCCAGCTCTTCCAAGTGAATCTGAAAAATCCCGACTACTTGACTGCCCGTACAAATTTGGGCACTCAAGAGTTTAGGGAAAACAAACAAAATAAACTCTGGGTCAGTCATGGGACTGGTGTAAGTAAACTCCAACCATTTGTTTAACTTTGAAAATCCTTTCTAAAGAAATGATAATAGTAAGACCAGCCACACATAACAATGGACGGTTTTACCTTACTATAACCCAAAACACTTTGATACAAAAATCCAGTGATATTATAATAATTTCTAATCAAATAAATAGAACCTAGTGGAACGCTTGCATCTCACGCTCCATATATAATATAAAATCAAAAACCACAGGGTGCTTATTGGAGATTGGATTTCCAACATGACAAGATATGGAACCACCTTCCGATAGTGTATCTCTAGAGAGGAATACACTGGGTTCAACAAGAACATCTTGCAACCCGACCCACATGTTAGACCGAAATTTGGGCCTAACACCCAAATGCTATGTGAAAACCTCACAATCACAGATCAATGCAGAAAAAGCAGTAAAATAAGAGGAGACACACGAGATTTTTATAGTGGTTCAGCTCAATCCAAGCCTACGTCCACTTTATAGTTTCTTAAATCCTAAGAAGCTATTACAATGTTGTTTGTTTGCATTTTATACACGAAATCCTCGTGTTTACAATGAAGAAGAGGAGATTAAAGGTAAGATTATACACGAAATCCTCGTGTTGTAATGTGGAATTCGACTTCTAGGTTATGCAATAGCCTTGCGAAGAACCATAGTTGAAGCCATGAAGAGTTAGAGTTCCCTAAGTCCCCTGAAATGACCATGTGAGGGTGTATTTATAGGCATAGAGGAGCCCTGCCAAGCTCTGAAGTGGTCCGGTTCGGAGGCGCCACGTGGAGGGTGGTGAGGCCATCTCGGAAGTAGTGGAGAAGTGGTTTTCAGATCGTGCTAGGACAGGTGGAGCTCGATCCATGAGAGTAGGAGGTATTGGCTCCTTAAGAATAGGTCAGATCCGAAGTGTAGCAGCAGGTCACTAGGGGTCAGATCGGTTCGGGTCCGATCTGAAACAAAGTGGAATCCCCGATCCGAAGGCTGGAAGCACTTCCGTGCAAGATACTTCAGGCGGGTCGGTTCGGGTCCGATCCGAACCGAGTTGGTGTCCTCAATCCGAAGTCTCCGTGTCCAATGCTTTGAAGGTGGAGCGGATCGGGAATGCTCCCTCCGATCCGATCCGTGCGGATGTGAATGCGAAGAGCAAGTGCCAAGTTGTCCATTTTAAGGAATCGTCCGATTCGAACAGGCTTGTCCGATCCGATCCGAGGATCTATTCAATGCTAAATTCCAGGTTCCCGGTTCTGCATGCGTTCACGGAAACGAGCGTAACTTTCAAACCGTAAGTCCGATTGAGCCAAACCAAAGCTCAAACTGAAGCTGATTCAGAGATCTACAAGCGTTACAGAGCCTCGCTCCGTAATCGCTGTTTTCGGGCCCCAAAAAGGTCATCTGGTAGGAGTTCCGGGCCTTTCTTTGTTTGTGATGCGATTTCGACCAAATCGCTGCCCGTCTTTTGACGATGTTTCCAATACTCTAGTGTGTTGTTTATCAGAGATTCCATATGTGACTGCTTTGACTAAAAAGCGGGTCAACATTTTGCCCCCCCAGAACATATCTTGCTGAACGAAGGAAGATGTGTTCTGGATAATCCAAAGAGTCCAAAGCCACGCCGGGCCTGCCAGCTGTAAGTATAAACCGTACCTGCAAAGAAGAGAAAGCAAACAGGTATGTCAAAACCTAACAAAACCGATTACACTTTCGAGCATAAACCATGCTTGGGCGTTTGTTTGAGCATGAACCATACTCGAGGGACGTTCGGATCATCCTGCCAAAACCTGACGAGGGACTTAACCTTCCGGGTATAAGCCATACCAGGAAGTTCAAACTGAGCATAAACCAAACTCGAGATTTATTGAGTTCCTTTGCCAGATCCTGACAAAACAATAAGCCGTTCCAGAGTATAATCCATACTTAAGAATCCTAGTGAGTACAATCCATACTCATGTCGGGATAGAGCTATGCTTGCCAAGACCTGACAAGACAGTCTGTCCCTAGGCATAATCCATGCCTAGGGGTCCGAGATAAGTATAAGCCATACTTTAGTTGAGATTGAGAATCCTGCCACAACCTGACAAGATACTTAAATTGCCAAACATAATCCATGCTCGGAAAGTCCTTCCTTATTCAATTCAAAGTACAAAACCAAAGCAAATCCTGATTGGTTTGTTATCGAGTGCAGCGCACGCTTTGGAGCTAAATCCTAACCCCGAACGTGTGTACTCCGATTTAGCCAATCGGAAAACCTAAAGAAAACAAAGAGACATATCTTAAATCCTAAGAAATGCCGAAAACGCAGATTGATCCAATCCATATCAGTTGATGACGAGCCGATGAGAGCTCGTTCCAGGGTCATTTCCCTCTCCGGGGAGCAGGTGGTGGCAGCGCGGGTGCAGGCGCTGTAGGCTGCTTCACATACTCGGGTAGCTCTCCACGTCTAACCCGTTCCTCAATCAAGTCTCGCAAGTGTCTGCAGTCATTTGTATCATGACCGTCCATATCATGAAATATGCAGTGTCTTCCAGAATCACGTTCCCTTTGTGATGGCTCCCTCCTGGGAGGCTTTGGATAGGAGACGTCACCGTTTGTGTTCACGTAGATGTCGGTTAGTGACGAATTGAGTTCTGTGTACTTTTCATATCTGGGCCCTCTACGAGGCTGAGCGTTGCGGTCATTTTTGACGGCAGTTTTTCCTTTGCCTTTACCAGAATCAGACGGTTCTCCGTCTTTGAGCATGTTAACATCGAGAATTTTCTTTTCGGACGTTGCATCTTCTTCACGCAAAAACCTATCCGATTCAAGATAGAATTCGCTAAGATTCCTTGGTGGGTCTCGGTACAAGGATTTTTTGAACTCCGAGTTGTCTAGAATGCCGGATACTGCCGCCATCAATACCATAGATGGCTCAGGTCGATCAACTGATGCTGCTGCAACGTTGAACCTTTCCAGAAATGACCGCAGAGTTTCTTTAGGCCTCTGCTTGATTGTAGTTAGTGACATTACATTCTTGGGTCGAGCGATATGGACCCGAAACTGTTCAATAAAGCGAGCGACCAATATGTTCCAGCTATTGATCGATTCAGATTCCAGCTGCCGAAACCACATAGCAGCAATATCAGTCAAAAAGAGGGGAAAGCATTTAGCCATGACGTTTTCCGACGCCGATTGAACTTCCATATGCCGTTTATAGCGCATTAGGTGCACGGTAGGATCTGTTCTGCCGTTGTATGGCTCCAGTTGTGGAAGTTTGAAATCCGGGGGATTACGGGAATTCCTGATTTCCTGTGTGAATGGATTGTGATTGACATCATCCATGTCATTCTGATAAATGCGGCCTCTCGAAAGGCGTTCAATGAGATTGGCGAGCCGATCGCCTTCAAAGAGCTGTTGCAAGCTGCTAAAGCCAGAGCTGGTGCCCCCAGCGTTGAGTTCAGAAGAGTGTGGAAGAGTATAAGAAGCTTGGCAGGTCATCCGGTTCGGTTCGGAGGTGCCCCCTTGCTGCGGCTCGGAGAAGCGAGGGAGGTTATGAAGAGGTGCATGGTTCGGATTGGAGGTGCCGATCCGAACAGGTTCGCCTGTTCCGAACCGGGGAGCTTGATGCTGAAGCTGTGTGGAATTACCGATCCGAACCGGTGCGGAGGTAGGTCGTGCTGGAGCGAAGTCTTGATTTCCATAGGGGAGGCTGCTGCCCCCAAGCTCATGTAGGGTGGCGGTTCGGGTCGGATCCGAACCGATCCGGTGAGGATTGCCTCCCATTTCCATCTGCGTTTGATTCAAGTTTTGGCCCTCGGTTCGGATCCGATCCGAACCGATCCGGTTTGCAGCTGCTGCTGGGGCTATTTCCGTGCTATTTCCAGCGAGTTGTGCATTGCCGCTCGGCCTGCCTTCCATCCGAGCGAAGAATTGGTCAATCATCTCCTGTTGTTTGCGGAGGAGATCATCTTGCCTTGCCATTTGCGTTCTCAATTCAGCAAGAACGCCATCCATCTCTTCTCTGGTTAAGTATGCTGATGGATTTTCATGAGAGGAAGCTCCCTGACTTGCCTCGTTTCTCGTGCCTTCATCCTCAAGACGGGGAATTTTTCGTTTGGCCATTAATCCAATAGCCAATGAATCCGCTTCCTTTCAAGCTAGTAGAAGAAGTTGTATCGTGTGCCCCCCTTCCTGGCGCGCCAAAATGTTAGACCGAAATTTGGGCCTAACACCCAAATGCTATGTGAAAACCTCACAATCACAGATCAATGCAGAAAAAGCAGTAAAATAAGAGGAGACACACGAGATTTTTATAGTGGTTCGGCTCAATCCAAGCCTACGTCCACTTTATAGTTTCTTAAATCCTAAGAAGCTATTACAATGTTGTTTGTTTGCATTTTATACACGAAATCCTCGTGTTTACAATGAAGAAGAGGAGATTAAAGGTAAGATTATACACGAAATCCTCGTGTTGTAATGTGGAATTCGACTTCTAGGTTATGCAATAGCCTTGCGAAGAACCATAGTTGAAGCCATGAAGAGTTAGAGTTCCCTAAGTCCCCTGAAATGACCATGTGAGGGTGTATTTATAGGCATAGAGGAGCCCTACCAAGCTCTGAAGTGGTCCGGTTCGGAGGCGCCACGTGGAGGGTGGTGAGGCCATCTCGAAAGTAGTGGAGAAGTGGTCTTCAGATCGTGCTAGGACAGGTGGAGCTCGATCCATGAGAGTAGGAGGTATTGGCTCCTTAAGAATATGTCAGATCCGAAGTGTAGCAGCAGGTCACTAGGGTTCGGATCGGTTCGGGTCCGATCCGAACCGAAGTGGAATCCCCGATCCGAAGGCTGGAAGCACTTATGTGCAAGATACTTCAGGCGGGTCGGTTCGGGTCCGATCCGAACCGAGTTGGTGTCCTCAATCCGAAGTCTCCGTGTCCAATGCTTTGAAGGTGGAGCGGATCGGGAATGCTCCCTCCGATCCGATCCGTGCGGATGTGAATGCGAAGAGCAAGTGCCAAGTTGTCCATTTTAAGGAATCGTCCGATCCGAATAGGCTTGTCCGATCCGATCCGAGGATCTATTCAATGCTAAATTCCAGGTTTCCGGTTCTGCTTGCGTTCACGGAAACGGGCGTAACTTTCAAACCGTAAGTCCGATTGAGCCAAACCAAAGCTCAAACTGAAGCTGATTCAGAGATCTACAAGAGTTACAGAGCTAAGCTCCGTAATCGCTGTTTTCGGGCCCAAAAAGGTCATCTGGTAGGAGTTCCGGGCCTTTCTTTGTTTGTGATGCGATTTCGACCAAATCGCTGCCTGTCTTTTGACGATGTTTCCAATACTCTAGTTTGTTGTTTATCAGAGATTCCATATGTGACTGCTTTGACTAAAAAGCGTGTCAACACCACACATGACCGACCACTCATTTCGCTTGAGTGTATTGAATGTATATCACCAATGGTTGGGATCAGCAACCGTTTCCTTAATGGGATAACATCGAATAGAATAAGGAATTAAATGAATCTCTAGATAGGTGATAATACACCCTAATGGAAGCGACCCACATAGCCATGCTGCATGCCCGATTTTTGTAATTTCCCATTTGTTGAGGCCTGAGGCTACGATTACTTTCTATTCATTGATAGAACAATCACTTTGAATGCCACATTGTCAGATCCGTTAATCACTAATTGATTTGCATAAATATTCTGGATGTTTTGCTATGGGAATAAATCCGTTGCCACTATATATATTTGTACAGATCAACATATTCGATCATTTGAAATACTTTGTTAGACATCCGTCCATATACGTTCGTTCTGGGACTGAACGAAACTGAAGGCACAATTTCTATTAATAGAAAAAGCCCTTGCACTTTACACCGTCTTCGATTACCTTCGTATAATCTGATTCGCAACGCTACTGTCAATACAGAGTGGTTCACGGATAATTATCCAACCGGTCTCTCCATATTGACAACGATATTGGCAAACACTTCGATAGTCGGTTCTCTAACTATCGAAGAAAAATAAACAAACATCCATTCATCCATAACATCAATCAATCACGGGGCCTGTTAATTAATATTTCATTAATTAATTCACTTCTCTATCAATATTTGTTAACCAAATAATTTCGATAATCATCTTGGCCTCTTACGCTATTTGGAAAACATTTCCATATATCACCTTCTATTATTTTCTATAGTTAGAAAATATATTCTATTTGTATTTGATAAAAAAACCAATTTCAATCACTTATCTGTTTCCTGACTACTTTAATTATACTCAGGAAATATTTACTGTTATATTTCCAAAATTCCATCACTTGGATTAAAACGAATGTTGCGTAAACATCGTTACAACAACCCAAAATATTTTATTCAACTAGATATTATTCAAACAATTCTCTTTGAGGCTGGGTCTTGCTATTATTAATAAAAAAATGAAATCAATCAAGTTGGGGGTAAAATTACCTCTCAGACCTTGACTGAAAACAACATTAACTTCAAAACAGACAAAACCACTTACCTCGAATAATCAACATTATAAAAAAACAATTATTCATTTTTAAACGTATATATGTTTCTCTTACTATTACCAGCCTTTCAATTTCCTTTTTGTTTATAATATTCTATTTTTAAATTCGTTCCTTATCGAATTCTGTATATATCGATACATTTATTTCTAACTATCAAATTTTTCTTAAAAATATTCTAACTCCTTAAATTCTCGGAAAAATTCGCCATAACCTCCCTTATACCAGGAGCATGGGGATATTTCAAATAGCCTCCCATGGCCCTCACCAATCCAAAAGAAAAAGAAAAAGCCAAGCGGCTTGCCAATACGGCGCATAAATCTCATATATGAATTTAAACATGTCCCTTTTTGTCGAGCACATAAATTAAAATCTTCATATACTCTATCCCATACCTGTCTAACACATGCTCACCTGTTTCCAATTCAATTCAACTCAATCCAATCGTTTGAATTCAGTTTCGCTCATTTATTCTTTAATTAGCTATTTTGCCTATTTCACTTCTTTGTTTGAACATAACATGTTCAAACAAAATATTTAACTTGCTCATAACCAAATTGAATTTCAATTTCAATTCTATTTCCTTTTCGATTTCGAATATAAATTTTGAAATCAAATTCACTTATTCAAAGCCCAATATCAATTCAAAATCTCATTAACTAATTACTATTCAAATTAGTTAATTCTATTCAATAATCAAAAATCTGATTTATGTTTCAAAAATCAATTCATTACTCCACCTGAGTTCACATATAATCTGCAACTCAAATCTGAAATTTTCTAAATAGAAATTCGGATTTTATTCGCTTAAAATCCTTTTATAAAATTAAATAAACCGTTATGGTTTTTAAATGGTTATGGCACTGTTTTTCTGAAAATTTGATTTTGATATAACTCAAAATTTATTCGACGAAATCCATATTTTTCTCCTCCATTAGAAAACTATTATCAAATCGGTCCTGACGTTTCTTATTTCAAAGAATTCCAACTTCAACTGAGTTCTGTATACTCAATGAAGTTCGAAACGCCAATTTATGAAATGCAGCGCTGCGGCGAGTTCGTTTTAATTATATTTATAAATATAAACGTTTAAACTTCGTCTATAATAAATTCAACTTCATTTTGATATATTTATAATATATATCTAATCAATTTTTCCCAATTCAACATACTATTTCCAATCTTCTAAAATTGTTGATTTTTCTTTATTCAGTAATAAATTCATTTATATTTCGATCTTCTATATTTAATTTCAATTCCTCTTATAAATTATAAATCCTTTGGATTTATTTCTATTCTGTTTAAAAATCCACATTTCGAAATATATTTCGTCGTTCCCATTTCGAAATGATTTCAACTTTCTATTTCAAATTCTCTTTGAAATTTCTACTTCCAAATTCTATTTTCAATTCTATTCAAATTCTATTCAATTCTATTCAAATTTCTATATATTCAAATTCTATTCAAATTCTACATTTAAAAATTTCTTTGTTCAAATTCTATTTCACTTTCTCTATATTCGAATTCTATATTTGAATTTCCTTTATATTTTCTATATTTAAAATCCATTTGAATTTCTATATTCAATTTCTGTTTGAATTTTCTTTATATTCTATATTTAACAAGTCTTGATTTCCAATTCAGTTGAAATCAATAATTTCTACTTTGGAAAAATACTTTCCCTTTTCAACTTCACACTTGTGTTTTTTATTTCTGAATTACCCAATGATAAATCTTTTCACTTCATTTATAAACTTCGTTTATAAATGAATTACTTGTTTTTATTTATTTAAAACAGGTTAATATTTTTATTCCATTCTAAAATTTCAAATTCTATTTTAAAAATAGAATTTTCCTTTTAAATCTCAAATATCCTTTCCAGGATAATTTTAGACTAACACTTAGGCCCAGTGATATTAAAACACCAAACAACCAATTATTTATTTCAGGTTTTCTAACACATCATATATGACAATATATATGCAAACAAATAAATAAACAGATAATATATTTTTGAGGAATCTAGTTGGATCCCACCAACCTGTTTTCCTGCATCCATAGACGTTAATCAACATAAATAATACCCATCCTGCTTCGATGCAGGATATCGCGGTATGAAGGTCATCCATTAATATATATATTTGTGGGGCGCATATGGAAATCATCCGCTAATGATACCGTGGGCATCCGCTAATGAGACTGCGGGAACAATCCAATCATCAACCCAATATATATATATAATAGTCAACCCTAAATAACTAATATATTTAAAGCAACCAGAAAAACCCAAACAAGCAACAACAATAATTTTTAATGACATAAAAATAATTCTAATTAAGGTGAGTGAGGTTTACTCACTGAAATTGCAGTTGTCGAATATCCTGTTTATTTCCAAATCATCAGCTATGAATCTCCTCGAATGAATTTGTACCTACGATAAATTTTATTTAAATTTCTGATTAAACATTTCTTTATCTAAATTAACTTATCTAAATGAATACATAAATTTTCTATATTTTTCCTTTTGACGGTTAATAAATTAAATTTGACTTAACAAATATACATTAACAAATTTATGTATATATTAAATATGACATTTATTATTTATTAAATAAATTCAAATGGAAATAGAATTTAATTATTATATTAAAATAATTACCTTAACCCAATGTTAACCTTTCTCCATTAAAAGTGTAGGGTCCTCACCATACAACTCAATAACCCGAACTCCATCTACCCATTCCTTGATTACTAGAATCATGTTCCTGCAGTCACCCCCAACTGTCGTGACCTGTTGTCTTTATCTTCCACTGTCGAATTTCAGCTCCACATAACTCCTTTCATACTTTCCAAAAGATCACGAGCCCATCTCTAATGAAATGGCGTCACAACTTCCCTTAACAGCTTGTCCTGATTTCAACCCCCTCCACCATCTTGTCAGTTGCCCTAGCTTCGTGTTTCCGGTCCTTTGTCTACTACAGTAAGAAAGGAACAACCAAAAAATGCCACTGAATCTCACGATACTCTTACGACAATTGCAAATCTTCACCATTTCAGCCTCAAGTCTCGAACGTCACCCCATCAGGTTTTCTAGCGTCACTTCCTATTTACCCCAAAAAATGAACCTCGCGATCATTATCCACATCGATACCCCATTGAACTCCATCAACAAGCATGCCTCGCTGCCCAAAAACCATGCACCATCGCCTGTACAACCTCCGCCCCCGTTAACTGCAATCTTCGATCAACCCGTACAACAACCCTAACTTCCTGAACCCATCACGATGTCCTTTCCCTCCTCCTTAGCCTACATCGAACCCCTTCACAGTCCAACTTCCAGTGCCATCGACCTTTCAAGCGTTCACGACTTCACAACCACACCCCAAAACAACATCGCGACTTCACCCAATTTTGATTTCGAGAGAAAGGGGATTCATTCGGTATTAAACTGAATTAGGGAGGGGCCTTTTCATTTCTTTCTGAAGCTTGTGTTTGATTCATTGAAGAGAACTCCGACTTTTACTTATTTAGAACGGCCAATTTCGATTTTGGGGTTTTGATTTCATTTGCTAATGAAATTAGTTCGACCATTTTGGTTTTAACAGAAGAGAAAATAAAGAGGAGGGTAGGTGCGATTTTATAGAAGAGAAGGGAACAGAACGTACACAACAAATCTTTGTATTTATTTTAAAAAGATTTTCTAATTAATTTGATTTGATTTTGATTCGATATAAAGAGATCTTTTATTCTTTTTAAACAGATATCGATTTGATTTTCGATTCGATTTCGATCTTATCCACAATAAATATCTCGGGGTCAATTAATTTAAATCACGACCCGCTATTCTAGCTTACCGACTGACATTTCAATGTAATAACCCTATTCTGAACTCAACAGTAAATATTCTGAAATTTAATTTCAACACATATACCATATTAAATTAATATGATATAATTTAAATTCGAAAACCACAAATTCTTTGAAAATAAATTATTATTTATAATCGTATATATCAAATAAAATTCCTACTTATCATCTGAATCATTTTGATTCAGTTTTTAACTTCATTTCAATTATATTTCGTATTACGATAATTTAATATATTCAATATTAAATAGAAATCGATTTTTAAACTGATAACTTAATATAAAAATTCATTTATATTATCAATTCAATATTTAAAACCATGTTAAATATTTAAAATTAATTTCGAAAAAAGTTGGGTCGTTACATTCTTCCCCTCTTAAAAGAATTTTGTCCCCGAAATTACTAAGGTAAGAAAAATGCTACAATCCTATGTACTTTTCAAAACATACTTATGCTGAAACTCAACTCATCATATTTCTATGACTTTAATTCCAACTAAAAATTTTGATTTCCATTCATATGCATTCTAATTCCTTCAACTTGATTCTGATTCAATTATCACTTCGATCCATTTAACTTAAGTTAAATTTAAATTCCAGAATTCAAATACCCGGGTTTCATTTCAAAACATTCTAGGGTACTACTGACCCTATCTTTAATGAGCACAACCCCACCAAAGCCTAGGTATTCGTTCAACCTAAGCACTGATACCAACTGTAGTGGCCCGCAAATCTGTACTATCCGCGTCGACTAATAACACCACCATTCCAACCCAAATTGCACAGAAATACGAATCATTATTAGAAAGAAGTTAGAGGATGAGAAATAGAAAGAAAGAAATATTAGAATAAAAGAAAACAAAGAAGACAAATCTCACAGCGGTACGAATAAAATATATTATATAAAATAACTTTTGAAATACAAATCAGTAACTTTATATACATACCATCATCAGAGCACAATAGTTATTCCTGGAACAGTTATAAACACCTATTTCCAGATACAAATATGGTTCACAGCGGAATATATGATAGTCTATAGCTAACTGGTGAAGCCTCCTGCTTCCAGCTCTTCCAAGTGAATCTGAAAAATCCCGACTACTTGACTGCCCGTATAAATTTGGGCACCCAAGAGTTTAGGGAAAACAAACAAAATAAACTCTGGGTCAGTCATGGGACTGGTGTGAGTAAACTCCAACCATTTGTTTAACTTTAAAAATCTTTTCTAAAGAAATGATAATAGTAAGACCAGCCACACATAAACATGGACGGTTTTTACCTTACTATAACCCAAAACACTTGGATAAAAAAATCCAGTGATATTATAATAATGTCTAATCAAATAAATATAACCTAGCGGAACGCTTGCATCTCACGCTCCATATATAATATAAAATCAAAAACCGCAGGGTGCTTATTGGAGATTGGATTTCCAACATGACAAGGTATGGAACCACCCTCCGATAGTGTATCTCTAGAGAGGAATACACTGGGTTCAACAAGAACATCTTGTAACCCGGCCCACACATGACCGACCACTCATTTCGCTTGAGTGTATCGAATGTATATCACCAACGGTTGGGATCAGCAACCGTTTCCCGAATGGGACAACATCGAATATAATAAGGAATTAAATGAATCTCTAGATAGGTGATAATACACCCTAATGGGAGCGACCCATATAGCCACGCTGCCTGCCCGAGTTTTGTCATTTCCCGGTTGTTGAGGCCCGAGGCTACGATTACTTTCTATTCATTGATAGCACAATCACTTTGAATGCCACATTGTCAGATCCGTTAATCACTAATTGATTTGCACAAATATTATGGATGTTATGCTAAGGGAATAAATCCGTTGCCACCATATATATTTGTACAGATCAACATATTCAATCATTTGAAATACTTTGTCAAACATCCGTCCATATACGTTCGTTCTGGGACTGAACGAAACCGAAGGCACAATTTCGATTAATAGAAAAAGCCCCTTGCACTTTACACCGTCTTCGATTACCTTTGTATAATCTGATTCGCAACGCTACTGCCAATAAAGAGTGGTTCACGGATAATAATCCAACCTGTCTCTCCATATTGACAACGATATTGGCAAACACTTCGATAGTCGGTTCTCTAACTATCGAAGAAAAATAAACAAACATCCATTCATCCATAACATCAATCAATCACTGGGCCTGTTAATTAATATTTCATTAATTAATTCACTTCTCTATTTCTCTATCAATATTTGTTAACCAAATAATTTCGATAATCATCTTGGCCTCTTACGCTATTTGGAAAACATTTCCATATATCGCCTTCTATTATTTTCTATAGTTAGAAAATATATTCTATTTGTATTTGAAAAAAAACAATTTCAATCACTTATCTATTTCCCGACTACTTTAATTATACTCAGGAAATATTCGCTGTTATATTTCCAAAATTCCATCACTTGGATTAAAACGAATGTTGTGTAAACATCGTTACAACAACCCAAAATATTTTATTCAACTAAATATTATTCAAACACTTCTCTTCGAGGCTGGGTCTTGCTATTATCAATAAAAAATGAAATCAATCAAGCTGGGGTAAAATTACCTCTCAGACCTTGACTGAAAACAACATTAACTTCAAAACAGACAAAACCACTTACCTCGAATAATCAACATTATAAAAACCAATTATTCATTTTTAAACGTATATATGTTTCTCTTACTATTACCAGCCTATCAATTTCCTTTTTGTTTATAATATTCTATTTTTAAATTCGTTCCTTATCGAATTCTGTATATATCGATGCATTTATTTCTAACTATCAAATTTTTCTTAAAAATATTCTAACTCCTTAAATTCCCGGAAAAATTTGCCATAACCACTCTTGTACCGGGAGCATCGGGATATTTCAAATAGCCTCCCATGGCTCTCACCAATTCAAAAGAAAAAGAAAAAGCCAAGCGGCTTGCCGATACGGCGCATAAAATCTCATATATGAATTTAAACATGTACCTTTTTGTCGGGCACATAAATTAAAATCTTCATATACTACATCCCATACCTGTCTAATACATGCTCACCTGTTTCCAATTCAATTCAACTCAATCCAATTGTTTGAATTCAGTTTCGCTCATTTATTCTTTAATTAGCTATTTTGCCTATTTCACTTCTTTGTTTGAAAATAACATGTTCAAAAAATATATTTAACTTGCTCATAATGAAATTGAATTTCAATTTCAATTCTAGTTTCCTTTTCGACTTCGAATATAAATTTTCAAATCGAATTCACTTATTCAAAGCCCAATATCAATTCAAAATCTCATTAACTAATTACTATTCTAATTAGTTAATTCTATTCAATAATCAAAAATCTGATTTCTGTTTCAGACTTTAATTCATTACTCCACCTGAGTTCACATATAATCTACAACTCAAATCTGAAATTTTCTAAATAGAAATTCGGATTTTATTCGCTTAAAATCCTTTTATAAAATTAAATAAACCGTTATGGTTTTTAAATGGTTATGGCGCTGTTTTTTTGAAAATTTGATTTTGATATAACTCAAAATTTATTCGACAAAATCCATATTTTTCTCTTCCATTAGAATATATTATCAAATCTGTCCTGACGTTTCTTATTTCAAAGAATTCCGACTTCAATTGTGTTATGTATACTCAATTGAAGTTCGAAATGCCAATTTATGAACTGCAGCGCTGCGGCGAGTTCGTTTTCATTATATTTATAAATATAAATGTTTAAACTTGGTCTATAATAAATTCAACTTCATTCTGATATATTTTTAATATATATCAAATCAAAATTTCCCAATTCAACATACTATTTCCAATCTTCTAAAATTGTCGATTTTTCCTTATTCAGTAATAAATTCATTTATATTTTGATCTTCTATATTTAATTTCAATTCCTTTTATAAATTAAAAATCCTTTGGATTTATTTCTATTCCGTTTAAAGTTCCACATTTCGAAATATATTTCGTCGTTCCCATTTCGAAATGATTTCAACTTTCTATTTCAAATTCTCTTTGAAATTTCTATTTCCAAATTCTATTTTCAATTCTATTCAAATTCTATTCAATTCTATTCAAATTTCTATATATTCAAATTTTATTCAAATTCTACATTTAAAATTTCTTTGTTCAAATTCCATTTCACTTTCTCTATATTCAAATTCTATATTTGAATTTCCTTTATATTTTCTATATTTAAACTCCATTTGATTTTCTATATTCAATTTCTATTTGAATTTTCTTTATATTCTATATTAAACAAGTCTTGATTTCCAATTCAGTTGAAATCAATAATTTCTACTTTGGAAAAATACTTTCCGTTTTCAACTTTACACTTGTGTTTTTTATTTCTGAATTACCCAATGATAATTCTTTTCACTTCATTTATAAACTTCGTTTATAAATGAATTACTTGTTTTTATTTATTTAAAAGAGGTTAATATTTTTATTCCATTCTAAAATTTCAAATTCTATTTTAAAAATAGAATTTTCCTTTTAAATCTCAAATATCCTTTCCAGGATATTTTTAAACTAACACTTAGGCTCAGTGATATTTAAACACCAAACAACCAATTATTTATTTCAGGTTTTCTAACACATTATATATGACAGTATATATGCAAACAAATAAATAAACAGATAATATATTTTTGAGAAACCCAGTTGGATCCCTCTAACCTGTTTTCCTGCATCCACAGATGTTAGTCAACATAA
This sequence comes from Allium sativum, assembly GCA_030737875.1. Classification (NCBI taxonomy): domain Eukaryota; kingdom Viridiplantae; phylum Streptophyta; class Magnoliopsida; order Asparagales; family Amaryllidaceae; genus Allium; species Allium sativum. The sequence continues at coordinate 588,386,598 of CM060916.1, forward strand.
ATAGTACCCATCCTGCTTCGAGGCAGGATATCGTGGTATGAAGGTCATCCACTAATATATATTTGTGGGGCGCATAGGGAAACCATCCGCTAATGATATCGCGGGCATCCGCTAATGAGACTGCGGGAACAATCCAATCATCAACCCAATATATATATAATAGTCAACCCTAAATAACTAATATATTTAAAGCAACCAGAAAAATCCAAACAAGCAACAACAATAATTTTTAACGACATAAAAATAATTCTAATTAAGGTGAGTGAGGTTTACTCACCGAAATTGCAGTTGTCGAATATCCTGTTCATTTCCAAATCATCGGCTATGAATCTCCTCGAATGAATTTGTACCTACGATAAATTTTATTTACATTTTTGATTAAACATTTCTTTATTTAAATTAACTTATCTAAACGAGTAAATTACTTTCCTATATTTTTCCTTTTGACGGTTAATAAATTAAATTTGACTTAACAAATATACATAAACAAATTTATGTATATATTAAATATGACATTTATTATTTATCGAATAAATTCAAATGGAAATAGAATTTAATTATTATATTAAAATAATTACCTTAACCCAATGTTAACCTTTCTCCATTAAAAGTGTAGGGTCCTCACCACACAACTCAATAACCCGAACTCCATCTACCCATTCCTTGATTACTAGAATCATGCTCCTGCGGTCACCCCCAACTGTCGTGACCCGTTGTCTTTATCTTCCACTGTCGAATTTCAGCTCCACATAACTCCTTTCATACTTTCCAAAAGATCACGAGCCCATCTCTAATGAAATAGCATCACAACTTCCCTTAACAGCTTGTCCTGATTTCAACCCCCTCCACCATCTTGTCAGTTGCCCTAGTCTCGTGCTTCCGGTCCTTCGTCTACTACAGTAGGAAAGGAACAACCAAAAAAATGCCACTGAATCTCACGATACTCTTACGGCAATTGCAAATCTTCACCATTTCAGCCTCAAGTCTCGAACGTCACCCCATCAGGTTTTCTAGCATCACTTCCTATTTACCCCAAAAACTGAACCTCGCGATCATTATCCACATCGATACCCCATTGAACTCCATCAACAGGCATGCCTCGCTGCCCAAAAACCATGCGCCCTGTACAACCTCCGCCCCCATTAACTGCAATCTTCGATCAACCCGTACAACAACCCTAACTTCCTGAACCCATCACGATGTCCTTTCCCTCCTCCTTAGCCTACATCGAACCCCTTCACAGTCCAACTTCCAGTGCCATCGACCTTTCAAGCGTTCGCGACTTCACAACCACACCCCAAAACAACATCGCGACTTCACCCAATTTTGATTTCGAGAGAAAGGGGATTCATTTGGTATTAAACTGAATTAGGGAGGGGCCTTTTCATTTCTTTCTGAAGCTTGCGTTTGATTCATTGAAGAGAACTCCGACTTTTACTTATTTAGAACGGCCGATTTCGATTTTGGGGATTTTGATTTCATTTGCTAATGAAATTAGTTCGGCCATTTTGGTTTTAACAGAAGAGAAAATAAAGAGGAGGATAAGTGCGATTTTATAGAAGAGAAGGGAACAGAACGTACACAACAAATCTTTGTATTTATTTTAAAAATATTTTCTAATTAATTTGATTTGATTTTGATTCGATATAAAGAGATCTTTTATTCTTTTTAAACAAATATCGATTTGATTTTCGATTCGATTTCGATCTTATCCATTATAAATATCTCGGGGTCCATTAATTTAAATCACGAACCGCTATTCTAGCGTACCGACTGACATTTCAATGTAATAACCCTATTCTGAACTCAATAGTAAATATTCTGAAATTTAATTTAAACACATATACCATATTAAATTAATATGATATAATTTAAATTCGAAAACCACAAATTCTATGAAAATAAATTATTATTTATTATCGTATATATCAAATAAAATTCCTACTTATCATCTGAATCATGTTGATTCAGTTTTTAACTTCGATTTCAATTATATTTCGTATTACGATAATTTTATATATTCAATATTAAATAGAAATCGATTTTTAAATCGATAACTTAATATAAAATTTCATTTATATTATCAATTCAATATTTAAAACCATATTAAATATTTAAAATAAATGTCGAAAAAATCTGGGTCGTTATAGCAACACTTTCTTTTCATGGCAGTAGATAGGCAAAAGCGTTTTCTTAGAGGGCTAATGCAACGGTCGCAGATGCCACGCTCCTCTGGTGTTGCCTATCTAAAAAAAATTGGCTACTGCAACGCCTTTTTTATCTAAGGCCACATAAAACTAGTGTCGAATTTGCCCACTTTTGTTATAGTGGTTATTTAGGCGTTATTATTATTATACTTATATAAACATAATCAACGTAATTGACGTTGTATTAGCGTAATAAATGCGGTTAGGTTAGACTCGAATTTGAAATGTCCTCAAAATAAATACTTGATTGATTGCTTGTGTATGCGTATATAGAATGGATACATATATATATACACACACACACACACTAATAGTGACACATAGACACAAGGTTAATTGCCAATTGTGGTAGAAGCCTGCCCGGAACCTACCGGCAAATCCAGCAACCACAAGTTGGTCCAACCAATTTGAGATGTTTAGGTGCCACGGGCCATTCAAAAACTTAGTACTCTTGACATAAGGTTAAACGAAATTGTAGTAGAATTCTTCCCAAATCCGACCGGGATATGTAGCATCTACAGGTGTACGGTTTATTATAAGAGATCTAGTGTGTGTGTATATATATATAACTATATATATAAGTCTATTGTGTGAAAATAGGCAGATTTACTACATCTTGAGAAGGTCTTAGGTGGCTAACTCTCTTTTTTATCTAGTTTGGGTTTTAAGTGGTTAGTACTAGGATTCTTCCGAAGGTTTATTCCTTCGAGAGGAACCAAAGTCATGGGACCCACCCCTATTAGATTTGAAGTAAGTTTTTGGGTCCTCCTTCTCTAAAAGTGGTTAGGCATAACGGTAACAGAGTAGGGTAGTTCATGGGGATGTCCACTTCCTGTAGAATCTTTTAAGGGCTAAACTAGGGACAAATTGGTAATTTAAAGATATGTGGTCATTGCATACTCACCAACTGTCTAAGGGAAGTCTTAAGCAACATAGTTGTCCTACCGGGTAATATCAGTTTAAGTAGTAACGTTCGCAATACTACTTCTCATATCACAAATGAGAGTATAGACTTAAGAATGTTAATGTATTAGGACAAGGTCTTAAAGGGCTAGGGGTCCGCCTCAGTGTTATAAGAGATCATAAGAATCCACCTTTGATAGGGCCATAAGTGACCGTGAATACCGCCTCGTTGGGTCTTTACTCTAAAAACACTAATGGGCTATTGACTTGGATATCCACCCCATTGGTTAGAAACTTGGTGTTTGTTGTGTGCTGCATAGACATACCTTGACGTATGTAACCTACTAAAATATAGGGTATGGACATTAAGTAACACTGTATTTCAGTCACACAGAACTTTATGTTCTGATCCCTGTCCTCAACATATCCAACAGGTCAGTAAATGGGGTAAAAGCCATGGACGAAGTGATGATTGAAGCTATTGAAGAAGACGAAGTTGTTATGCTATTATTAGTAGTTATCGCTTTACTTCTTTTGGAAACTTGTGAGAATGAACTATTTGATGTACCCATTTAACGGATTTAACTGCAACGGTTGTATTTTCTGTGATTTTTAATAAGTGGTACATCTTATTTTAGTATTATATTTTCTCCTTTCGTTGTGTGAGATTTCCATTCGAAGTATTTGTGTATAAATATTCTATGCAAATGTAATCCTTACAGGAACCAACGACCCGTTTAGAATGGCTCTAAGTTTCGATGGGCCTTTTCTAGGTCGAAATTTAGGCCCATTCCGGGCGGGTTGTTACAATTATATTTTATGCTCATGTGACAGACACACTTTTAACATATATGGCTCGAATTATTTGCAAGTGATATTTAATTATTATGAAATATTTTGATGAGTGTGTGATATTTGTAATATTATAATTATTTTGTTTTCAGTAGGGTTGAAATGATATATATCTGAAGCACTATATAGATTTAGGAATTTAAACTGGATTTATCGGGATGCGGATTGAAATGATAAATATCTAGTAATTGAAATTTAAATGGATGAAATGGTATATATCCGCGCTACTTAGCCTAGGTATAAAATTATATGTAGACACCATTGGTCTATTTTGAAAAGTATTTTCGAAAGTTATAAATATATTCTGATTTAACAAAACTATTTTAGAAATTTAATTTTAAAATTTTATTTACAGTTATATTTCAATAATTTAATAAAGCTTTAACTTTAGATCTTTAAATAAAATAAAATATTATAAACTTCCAATTTATATGTTAATATATGTTTTAAAATACAAATTTAAGATTTTTTAATTAAAATGTTATTTAATTTTAAAATTTAAATAATTTAAATTATGTTATAAGTAAATTTTTTTTTTTAAATATAGTCTAAATTGTATTTAAATTTTAAATTTATATATACAAATATAGATTTTATAAAATATTAGTATATAAAGGCTTTAAAGAGAATTAGAAACTTAATGATAGCTTAATTTGTTTAAATGACTTAATTGAAATAAAATTTATCAAGCAAAGTTAAACTAATCTTTAAATGTGAAGGAGAAATAACGTAATGGGTTATATGAATTTAGTATGATTTTGAAACTTCATAAGTTGATTAGATAATAATTTGTTAAGTAAATATTTGAACCTAAATATAAATAAAGTTAAATATTTATAATCGAATGAACTAAAAAAAATTAGATTTGATTGGTATGAAATTATTACGAGGCAATTCAAAAGTAAATTTCAAATTTGATTTAAGTAATAAAACTAAAACCCAACTTACTGTTTGAGATGAAGAATATATTATTAGTATTGAACTGACTGAATTGAAATTCCTAATATCTGAATTGATAATAAGGTAAACTTTGAAACTATGGATATGTGGTTCGGATTGGACTGTTCTAAGTTATTTAAAATTTTTTATTATTCTATATTAAACTATTTTAAATTATATTATTTAACTTTAATTATTACTTTATAACTATTTTATATATTTAACTTAATAATAGTACTTTCTATAACTATTTCAATTATATTTTTTATTTTACATTTAACTATTATATATTTTATAATTATTTTAATTTTTTTTTTATGTAAACATATTTTTTTTGATATAACTATTCTATATTATATTAATTATATCAAATAAAAAAGGTTTCCAATCCGAGCTATCAAGTCTGAAATGTTTAATATAAAGGTTTTTGAAACAATAACATTTGAGATATTGAAATGTAAAATCAAAATGTAATTTTGTTAATAACCATTTTGTAAATAAAAAGTCTAAAATTTTGAACTTAATCAAATAATGAATTAACCGAAATATGATTTACGATATTGAAATATTTAGACCTAATTATTTAAATATAAATCAATATTGTTATTATTTGATTTATGATATTTTAATATTAATGATCACGGTGTGGAATATGCGTTTGGTTGTTAAAGAGACTAGGTCCAGATATAATCACACCCTCTGCTGATACCAGGTATCACTTTATCAACTATGCATGCAATGGAGAATCCAGAATGACGTAGGATGGTTTGTAAAATGCTATTGGAGTGAAGTAAGAGAGAACAATAATGAATAGCCTTGACCTATGAGTTATAATTAAAATGACTAAAACAGGAGCTGTATCATGACCAATGAGTTAGCTACTCTGATCGGACACACTTCTTCAATACCATCTTTATTGCTTTGTGATTGATTTGAGGCCCCTTTAATTATGAGAGTATTATTCGAGGTAGGTGGTAGTTCCGACTATGCGTCATCACCAGTTTGAAAGTCCAGTTGGTAGAATCCTTCCCTTGGTATTCCCTCGTGTGCCTTGTTATATTATCCAGATCAAGCCACTTACGATATTGATTTGACGTTGTTATATCGCAACGCATCCTTATCCACCAGCCGTTCGACTGGTGTTTTATATGTAATATGTACGACAATGTTTATGAATGGTGTAAGGGTAATAATGGTAATCCCGCTTACACTATTTTCAATAGTATATTTACCATAGAAACCATTATATTAACATATTATATTATATAATATCTAGTTTAATGATTTTTTAGAGGGTGGAAATCCCAAACATCCTTTAAGTTATTGATGTATATCATTTGAGCATTTCACTTGAGTTGATTCACTATTAAGAATGTTAATCCAACCTTGAGTGTTTTGATTTTGATTTTATGCTCGAGTCAGACCAAGGAATTTCAGCTTTAGTGATTCATCATTTGGGAGTTGGAGATCTATTGGAGGTTCAGCTTATTGTTTATCAGCTATTTGCTATCTTAGTGATTCAGTTATTCCATTTCTATCAATTGCTTACGTGCTAGGCATTTATGTATCTAATATTTTCTTATGTATTAATTTACAACTCTGATACTATGTCTTTTGTTTTGAAATTTTATATTTAGTTACTTCATGAACTACTAAGTTTATTTATTCTACTAAGAGTTATTCTTTTATTTTATGTCTGTGATCTATCTATGTTCTGTGACTTAACTATATTAAATCCCATAGTTATAACTATTTGTTGTTTCGAATGATTCAAATTAGTTTTATTATTGACTTGAAACGCTCGAAATGGCGGGTTGTTACAACATATATAGGACAATGTCACTTAAATGTCTACTGTTCTCAAGTGCTGTGAGCGTCGATGACTAACCATAAAAGAATAGTTTTTGAGGATTGTCTTAGTAAATTGTAGTTTTTCTAAAAAAATGTGACAACCCAAAAACCCTTACCCTTTGAACCGACTATAAACCACACAAGTCTAGTCCAAAAAGTAAGCATCCTTGGAATCATGGGATAAACTGAATTTCCAATCTTCGATAATCGATACTAACACATCCACAGTGTTCGTGTACCTCAAAACCAAATATCATAAACTCAATTCATCCGAAGGTTTTATCAGAGCAAACATAGCAGAATAGAAACAAAAGAGAAGAGCATAATCTCTCAGCGGAATAGAACAAATATAATATTCAATATAACTTTACAGTGGAAACATTTAAATCGGAACAACATACCATGGATAGTTATAAACACCTTCCTTATATAATACAACTACAACATCCAAGTATAGATAGTACAATACGCCCTGCCTTATAACAAAGAACATCAGGTTATCTGGAATCGTCTAGAAACTCCTCGGATCCTGTCTAAACCTGAAATGCACTCGGATCTGACTTGAGTTTCAAACACTCGAGTCAAGCTTGGATTAACTGGCTTGAGAACTAGAAAAAAAATCATATAAATCTCAAACCATCATTAAAAGGGGTTGTGAAAACTTCGGGAATGCTTTTGGAAAATGAAGTTGTCATAAGACTTGCGTCCCATCACACAATATAACGCACACCAGAGGAGCAAGTTTTATCTTATGATAACCAAATATGCTTGATATGCAAAAATCATTTGATATTATCATTAATGTCTATCTTTGAAAACCTTTCAAAATAATGTGTCAATCCTAGCAGACGTAGGTACCATATACTATGTCTACATATATAGAGTACAACTAAACCGTAAGGCTTCATATTGGAAGTTGGGTTCCATCAATGACCAAGGCAAAGGATCTTCCTTAACCGCTATTCGGGCACACCTCTAGCGGGATGGCCTAGGATCAACCATTGCTCCTTTTGTATCTACAAAGCTGGCCCACCTATACCTAGTGATGTTTGGGTTTTTCTTGAACATAATGTTCCCTGGTCGTTACCGACCATTATTCCAGACGCCTTGTTCCATCATCCACTTAGAAAATTGCTTGGGCTCCATACCATGGCATCACATTCTAAACTAGAAGGAAACGTTACTCCATCACTCTGCAATACTTCATCCTATTTCACGGCTCATTACCGTTGTAAGGCTTGAGGTCATGCTTCTACAAAAAGCTCTTCTTTTCAACAATAAGCTTTGATCACCAATATCTCATCATTTCGCAAGCCACATTGTTAATTCACAATATATAATTGGTGTATGTTAATGTATACCCTCTGAATACCTAAGTCTCATAGAAGGGTGTTAAGCTAAAAGGATAAATCCTTCTCCACAAACTGATATATCATCAATAAAACAAATTGGTTATGTCGTAAAATACAACGTCGAATGCACATACTTTAAACTCTTGTTTAAATATTTCCTTGGAAATCATTTCATTTGGTTATATAATCTCATTTCATATATTTAACTCAAACCAAAGTTTCAACATTTTATTAGTATTATCGATCCTTACGAAAAAAGGAAATTTCTCGAATCATTATCTCATTCCCATCTTATTCATCTTATGGAGAAAAACTGGCAGTACTCTGTATCTAATTGACCTCGTATTTTGGTAAGTTTGATTATCTTCATTTATACTATTTTTTCATTTCAATATTTACTTAAACATTTATTAAAACTCTAACTTAGTTTTAAATCTCCAAAATCATTCTTTCTTGATTGCTTAACTTGAATCAAGGGTTAATCTTCTAAACAATCCTTAATGATTATTCAATCTTATCTTTTCGGGAAAACGTATTACCCAATCCCAACCCATTCATTGATCACTGATTAGGGTAGATTACTTTATCTTTCCTTTTCATTTCTTTATCCCACAATCGCATTTACAGTTTCTTAATCTTTTCGTTAGGGAAAACTCGCTTATTTTTTTAAATGATCTTTAAACTCTATTTCCATTATCATTTGCTAGGGAAAACTCTTTCATTGAATCCTTATACTCAAATTGAATAAAGGTTACTCTTCAACTTAACTTGGAAAATCATCTTTCCTTTAAATGGGTTAAAGAACAAACGTTTTGAACACCATTCACGATAAACTCAAAATCATACTTTCAACTTCAAAGAAATCTTTACATAAATCATATCAGTTCACAATTGATATAAATTCCCATATTGGAATAATACTAAAAGAGAAATAACGGCAAAGCCTTTTAAATTCCTTAAATAGTAGAGGTCTTCATCTATAGAGACTTGACTCAGTTCCCATTCAATTCCAATTTTATTTGGAAAACCTAAGTTTGGTTTCATACTTTTTCAAACTGCAATTATGTCATAAAATCTTCATTTTAATCCTTTGGATATGTTTGCAAATCATTTGGGTATCAGTAGTTATCTTTAAACCTTTTAAATTCCAAACCGTTCCGAAAACAGTTGCAAATAGCATTGTTGAAAACAACTCGTTTTCAAAAAATAATTTTTTAACTTTCCAAACTTAGTACATCAAATTCAAATCTCTTTCAAATCATTTATTATGATTTATCATAATTTATTTCTATTTTTAATAATATTAAAATAGCTCATTTTATTAAAATTTAGTTTCGAGTCACTAATGGCACTTGCGCTGTTTTTATTCAAATTTGATTTGAAATTATTTCATAATCTAATCGTTGGATTATAAAACTTTACATGTCATTTGAAAGCTCTTTTCATTTAGAACCAAATGTTTTCCATTTCGGGAAAATCCGACGGTCGGATCTCCCGGTACATCAATTTAAAGTTAATGATCGCAATTCATGAACTACCGCTGCGCGACTAGTTTTATTCAAACCAAACTTCGATTACAATTAAAATTGAGTCGAATTACTTTCAATATAGTTTGTTAACTATATAATAACTTTCAGAAGCAATATTTTCAATATTTAACTTCATATTCAAATATTCCATTATTTAAATATTATAATATTATTAAAATTATTAAAATAACATTATTTTTTAAACTTCATCTTTTGAAATCCAAACTTTCCTGAAGTCCACTATAAAAATAAACAAGATGATCTGGATAATAAAATCGAGTTAAAACCTTTTTGGGATATCCAAACCGAACTTCACGTTAAAAGTTACTATTCACTTTTGAATTCAAATTAAAAACCTTCCCTAATTGTTTGAAAACTTCTTCAAATAAGTTTTCGTCTTTATGAAAACTATTCGTAATTGTTTAAACTATCTTTCCAAATCACTTCGGATTTGTAATTCAAAATTTGTTTTCCACTTAATATTTTATTAATAAAATATTTAGTTAAATTCCAATTTGGAATAAAACTCAATCAATTACCATATAATTCATCTTATATGGATTTAACACATTGCTAACATTCATTAATGGACATTAACAATCATTAACTTCCCATTATCACATAATTGCATCATTAACATAAGCGTTAAGATCATTAACACTTAATTACTAGTTCAAACTAATTTAACTAAATTATTAACCATGTTAATAATTTGTTTGCTATAATTAGCAAATCTAATCATGTCCAATTAATGTTAACATATATCACATTAAGTTGTCAATGAATGTCACATCAAAATTTAATGATGTTGCTATTCATCCATAACATAACAACGTTATCAACCAAATTAACCGATAATTTATCTGCAGTTTAACTTCATGACCATTTGGGTGTTCACATTAATTACCAAACCATTAAGTAATTAACTTACTAACTTCCATTAACAATATTAACCAAAAGTTACTATTCATAACATAGTAACTACTATTCATACGTAATCAATTTCAAACGTGAATTTTCACTAACTAAACTAATTAACCAAACGTGAACAAGATTTGCTCACCATAGCTTATCCACTCCGCTAAACTTTAATGTAGGACTCTCTAACTTCTCCATAACTTCCAACATTGCTACACAACCAAGTTCATGTCTTTTCTGCTTTAAAAGCACCGCAATTATGTATATTCACTTGAGTTTAAAAGGAGAAATGTGGGGTTTTTAATGGGTTTAAGGAGTTTAGGAAAGGTGGGGCCCACGACTAGTGGGGGTGCAGGTGGGGCTTGCTGCGCGCGGGTGTAGGATAAGGGAAAGTGGTGGTGGTAGAGAGGGTGGATGGGTAGTGTAGTGGTGGTTAACTGGTTAAAGGTAGGATTTTTAAGTGGTTAAGGGGGAAAGGAGGGTGCTTGGAGCAAACGGGGCCACATGGGGTAGGGAAGCTGACATGGAAGCTTGTGGAGGTGGGTGTCTGCTGCTGCTGGCGGTGTAGAGGGGTAGGAGGAGAGGAGCTTGAGTTTTGTGGAGAAAGGAGGAGGAAAATGGAAGAGAAGTGAAATGGAAGGTGGGTGTTTATAGGAAAGTAATCATTTCTCTCCTTATTACTTTAAGTGCCTTGTCTTATTTTTTGGTGCAAGGGGAACATAATTATGTTGCCTCTTGGACATGTCATGAAGAGACCATTTGAAGGAAAGGACAAATAGTAACGGGTTGATTATTTCAATTTAATGTTTAATTAAACAATCGTTATACATTTTTAACTCGTACGACAAAACAGTAAGTCCAATTGATACGAAATTTGAAACCCTACTATATTTCAGAGATACGGTTCCAATGAAACTAGTCTCGTCGAATTCGGAAACCATTTACAAAATGGCCTTTTTCTATGTTATTATTAAATATCAACTGATTTTCAACACACGATTATATCACGTACATGCTTACTCCGATTAATATGAAATTTGAAAACTTACCATATTCTAATGTTTCGAATTCGATGGAACTGGTTTTGTCGAAATCTGAGATCATTTGCCAAATGTCTATTTTTGGCTTTCAAAAGAATCTTAAAATATCAAATTTCAATATATTTACTTTTAAAACAATTTTATAAGTTCACTAATCTTATTTTAGCTTTTGTAAGATATAAAACAAAGTTAGAATTCATTTTCAATAATTTTTCAAGTCTAGATTTAATATTTATCAAAATTTGAAATTCACTCAGAATTATCCATTTCAAAATTCTTTTTAAATATATTTAAGGGTAGGTTTGGCTCAAGTCCCTATTATGTTTGGAAATTCAAGAAAACTCCCTGTCTAAGAACTTTATAAATTAGGTCCCTATTTTTTTGACAATTGTCAAAAATAAAATAAAAATCATGAAAATTCAAAATAAAATTCAACATATAATAATCATTGTTTTCATGCGTTATAAATACAAATAAATGAATGAAAAACAAGAAAAAAAAACATCATGCTCTAGTATATTGCAGCAAATAATATAACTAATTTTTAGCAACTTTTTCAAATATTTGCATCAACTACCAAACAATTGATGTTATATTAGCAATTTACAGTAATAATTGCAGTCTTTGCTGTAATATTTCATCTGCCTTCAATTAATTCAATTCTTCATCAAATATAAAATTCTTTTTGATGTATCAGGAATTATATATAATACATGCTGATATATCAGCAAGTATTCGTAAGCCTTGCATCACCTTCAGCATTGTTGCTGATATATCTGCAATTATACACAATAATTACTGATATATCTGTAATATTTCATAAGCCTTGCAAAAAATTCAAGTATAGTTGCTGATATATTAGCAAGAATATATGAATAATTATTGATATATAAACAATTATTCATCCGGCTTTCAACTAAAAAATGGGTGAATAATTGCGGACATATCAACAATTATTCACTATAACTGCTGATTTTGCAATCTTTTTGTAGGTTATTGAAAGAAAATTTGGGTGTAATTCATGTTGCTGAAACGAAATAACACCGAAAATAGCACGGATCTATGCTATGAATTGTAAATCGAGAGTTATACCTTTCAAAGCTTTCATCCTTTTGCGCAGTCGAAGTGAGATCTAGAATCAAACCGTTTCTGAGCGTGACAATTGCCACCTCCTCTATAGATTACTCCATGAACATTCGATCTCGATGATGTCAAACAAAATCGAGAAGAAGAATGGATGATGCTAGCCGTTTTGGGGTTTTTGGGTTTCTTAATTTTGATTCATTCATTTTGTGGTTTCTAAAAAAATGTATGAATTAAATAAAAGAATGTTCGGCCTTTCCTTTTTATTATATGGAAAATAAAAAAACTAAATTAAGACCATTAGACCCTTATACAAATTCAAAATTAGAGAAAATCCAACATTATGATTTCCCCTTTTATTGTGAACGGTTCTCATCCTTTTCAAGCGTTCTTATGTGTGACCCTATAGGTTATTACAATGTTCGCAATGATTTTAAATCGTATTTAAAATCATAAACAATGATTGGCATTTAGCAATACGTCACTACTACCCAAATTATAACAATATTAACGTTTCAATATAACTTTTCTGTGACCAGTGTATCAATGTAATATAATCCTTTTAACCAATATATCCAAAATTAAACTCGAGGCATGAAACGTATCATCCTCTTTATAATTTAGTCCTTTTATCTTGATCGATGAGTAGACTATATAAAACATATCAATATTTGAGCATGGCCATGCATTTCATAGTCTCACTTAATCAAGAGGCCTATGGATATCACTACATATATATTGTAGGGCTAAATTCCACCTAGATCATTCATAATTTTCATTCAATTCGAGATGTATCCAATGATTACCTTTATGATCTACTCGATTAAAAGTAACTTTTGATTATATCAAAACACAAATATCATCAAATAAAATTATAATGATTTCAGGTATGAGGACCATTACATCACTGTCACTGTGAGAATAGCTTATGATCTTGTTAATTATATTCCTTATAGTTTTCTCATGGTGGGTCAGTCCAATACGTATTTATGTCTTGACATTATTATCACGTATATTGATAATCAATGAGATATGATCATCAGTCAATCAACATACTAGTCTCAATGTTTTATTGTTGTCTTATGTAAACAATAAAACTTGACTAGGGACATTTAAGAATTATAATACTTAATATATTATATAATCTCTTGTTCAACTCACTTACTTGAAATATATAATTCCATATTAACATTCTAAGGGCTTCTATTATGTTAATATTTATATTACATAGTAAATATAACATAATACTTTTAGTCCAAATAAAATAATAACATCAATTCAGTGTTACAAATCACTATAAAAACCGGTCAGCCTTGCCAAAAAATAATAAAATAACATCAACAGTGTTATTAATCACATTAAATGGATTGCATCTAGGGCATAAACTCTAACAATCACCCACTTGCACTAGAGTCAATCATTCATGTATGGTATACCCATAAAACGTGTAACGACCTAAGGATTTTCGATCCTGAAAATCGACATAAAATCACCATGTCGGCTATTCAAGCATCGAAAACACTGGATTGTCAATAGAAAGAAATTAGAGGGTGAGAAAAGAAAGAAAGAATATTAGAATAGAAGAAAGAAGAAGAATACATCAGAATCTCACAGCGGAACGAATAAAATATAATATAACAAATCCTTTATACAAAGAAACAGTATATACATACCAATCATCAGAGTACAACATATATTAGTCACAGCGGAAAATAACTTTATATATAACTAGCGGTGAAGCCTCCTTCTTCTATCTCCTGAAACTCCAAGTGAACCTAACCTGGAACATACTCGGTCTGACCCGATCACATTTGAAGCAAAGCAAAATACACCGGGTCAGTCTGGAATACTATCAGTGATAAATTCATAAGACACACACTTGTTTAACTTTGGAAAATCCTTTTGAAATCAAAGGATAATAGTAAGACCAGCCCACACATAAACATGGACGGTTTTTACCTTGCTATAACCCAAAACATTTTCGAAATCATAACTTAGTCTGATATTATCATAGTGTCTAAATACAAGTAAATATCAATCTAGCGGAATGCTTACATCTCACGCTCCACATATATAGTATACAAACCAAAAACCACGGGCGCTTGTTGGATATTGGATTCCAACCTTGACGAGGTATGGGACCACCTTCCGACTGTGTATCTCTAGAGGCGAATACACTGGGTTCAACAAGAACGTCTTGCAACCCGACCCACACATGACCGACCACTCATTTCGCTTGAGTGTATCGAATGTATATCACCGACGGTTGGGATCAACAACCGCCTCCCGAAAAGGGACAGCATCGAATATAGATTAAAGAAGCAAATGGAATTTCTCTAGATAGGTGATTATATACCCTAATGGGAGCGACCCACATAGCCATGCTGCCTGCCCGATTTTTGTCATTTCCCGGTTGATGAGGCTTGAGGCTAGAATTCCTTTTCAAACATCTGGCCACCATTCACTTTGAATGCCATATCGTCAGATCTGCCATATATCATTAATTTACATCCACAAAAATACTTTGCGGTTAGCTAAGAGAAGGTGTACGGCCTCCTCCGCCATCAACAAAGATACGTTTGAAGAAATCAATGTACGTGACCCCTTTGGAAATACTCTGTCAGACACTCGTCCATACAAGTCATCCAGGAACAGGATGAACCGAAGGTACTCTCCTACTGCATCCAATATAAGAATCACCCCATGGATCAAAAGCTAGTAGTGCTTGCAACCCGTAGATTCCAATCACGACAGAACCACAGTTTATCTCTGGGAGCTAACCAAAGATTATCAGCGGTTCTTCCGCTTATGAAGATCCACGGTCTTCAATGCTCCATATCGACCGTCTTCAAATATCTTCACGTATTTGTTGGTCGGAATGGTTTTCGAATATAAATTCGATCCCGATCTTTCTGTACCAACAATCGTATTGGTCAGGTTTGATAGTCGGTGATTTAACTATCAAACAACAATAGTGTGAATACAATGAGTTTGCTGATTCGGGTACTTGGCACTGCTTGGCCTCTTTAAAAATAATTGGTAATTCAACCTTTAAATCTTCTAATATATTGAAAACATTACATTTATTCTTATTTATAACAAAATTATTTTAAACACTTTCGAGCAAGTATATGTATATCCCCAGCTTTCCATCCCTTTTGAAAATATCGATATATTCCTTTAATACCCTTTCCCTTTTTCTTTACATTCAATCATCTCGACATATATATATATATACTTTAATGGTATGAAACCATTTACCCATTTCTAATTTGGTTAAAGTAAATGTCAATTATATAATTTAAAACCACTTTTCCATTTCCTTAAATCCTGGCATCATGATATATATATTTATATACATAATAGTTAATGGAATAAACCAAATTACCAATTTGATATGACAAATCAAATGTCAAATTTATATAATTTAAAGTCAAATATTCTTATTTATCTTGTAACCAGCATTTTTATTCAAAACCTTATACTCAATTCAATATTTCTCGTATGGGATAATTAACTGATTCCAACACTTTGCACTCACCACCAAACGAATATCATTCCTCGATAACAGTGAAGCCGTTCAAGTTGGGGTATTTTATTTACCTCTCAGACCTTGATCGACAATGTTCTTACCTTAGAATAATATTGGTTTTTCACTTAACCATTAACATCTCATTTTCCCCTTTTGATTTCAAATCTGGTTTTATAAACCTTTTCTTACTTTTGCAATCTTTTTTTTCGATGATTGTTTTACCTAACTCCTTCAAAGTATCATTCCATTTGAATTCGCCTTACTTAATTGAAAACATAAAGTAAAACTTTACTTAAATTCCCGCATTCACTTAAAAATCTTATTTACAAACCTCATTTGAACTTTTCGATTATAAATCTCTCATAAAACTCTTATCGCCTTTTAGATTAAACTTCATCGCTACCTAAACCCTTTCTTAGTTGAATTCCAACTAAAAACCATCATTTTAATTATTGTTAATTAAAATATTGATTAACTTTATCATTTACTATATTAGATAAAATAAACTTTGCTATTAACAAGAATAGGATCATTATCACTTTCAAAGGTTTATTGAATAATAACTAACTATATTAACCCTAAACAATTCAATAATTACTTTAATTTATAGTTAATCGAAGATTAACTAATATTTTACACTATTCGTTAATTTAACGACTATCCAGAAAATCAAATTAATTCAATTATCAGTTTTAATTACCAACAGTTGATTTTTGTCAACCCTACCTATCAGTTAATTACTAACTGATTTAATCCTCATTTCCCCTTTTAAATTAATTAAATAACTCAATAAATTTAAAAACACTATTTAATTGTATTAAAATACAATTCTTCTACCTTTCCAACCCGTATGTAAATCTTTGGGTTTCTGCTACCTTTGCGTAAACCATTTCAATAATTTCTCTTATAAACTCGATTAAATTTATTTATTTATAAATTTCTACTTTAATTACTTAAATGACTGAAAAGTTCAGTTCAATTATAAAATAATTAATAACCTTTAAACTGCGTTGATTCACTGAACGATAAACCGACGTCTGAAACAACACATTTAGGCCATTCACTGCCAATTACCAAATCAACACTGTCGGCTGGTTTTAAAAAAAACACAGGTGAATATTTGTTCAACCATCACGTTCAAACAGGTTTAACTACTCTGGGGTTCAATCAGTTTAAATAACAACAATATAAAACAAACAAACAACATATATAATATTTGAGGAATCCGGTCGGATCCCTCCAACCTGTCCTTCCCTGCACCACAGCTCGTTATACATTTCATAATAATATATGAAATAAATTTCATATGATCTACTAATTTAAAACGATTAAATCTAAATAACAGCATCCAATCAAACAGTAAACAACCAAGCAACCAATTTATATTTTTAACGGTAAATTTATATTTTAATATGAATTTACCACATCACAGGATTCCAGAAGATGTGAGAATTAACTCACCAGTTTTGACGGTTGACGCGTTTGTTCCTTTTAATCTTAAACGGACGTTCAAAATTTACTGAAATTTCAACAGCGTCAGATCAGCGCCTAGTCAATGCCATCGTCTAGGCCTCGTCCCTGCGATCCCAACGGATCCAGTTTCGTCAGATTTCGTTGTCGTATGAATAAGTTACGCTAGTTCAGAGTTATACGAATTAAACTAAATTAATTATTAATTAATTTAATCTAAATAAACGTTTTACCTTTCAAATTGTCCATGTCATCATGGTCCAGATCAAAAGAACGCGGTTTCCCGTGTATCCCTTCCTTTTGGCCGATGTTCCTCTTCCACATCACGACTTCCTCCTCAAAACAAAAGCTCCGCCCCTTTCTTCTTCCATCGGAGCCACCAGCCTCAACCGGAGACTGCCACGACCATCCCCGACGACTCGTCGTGACCCCACCTCCCTTCGCCGATGACCGCCGTCCCCCAATACCCACTTCGTCGCCCTAATTTCTGATCACCCCCAATCCCGTTCATCCGTCAAATCCCGCCGCCACGCTCCACCAGGGCACCTCCGACCACCGCCAATCTGACCACCTCTCATCCCAGCACCAGTCCCTTCGACCACCTCCACCCAGAAATGACCGTGGCCCACCAAATCGACCTAAAACCGATCGCAACATACATGTATACCCAGAAATTCCACAACTCCGATCAACTCAATTCCACGACCCCTTCCGACCACCAGAGACCCCGAGACCACAGTCAAACGAAAGCTGAAACTCCCCTCTACAAAATCCCCAAGGTCCCAACATCTAAAATCAACCCAATCTCCCCAATTTCTGAAAAGAACGAAAGTCATTTTCTGCGGTCAAACCCCGATTCCTGCCACCACTGACCATGATAGGTCCCCAACTTTTTAGAGTAGCTAGGTATCGCCCCGATCTACCACTTTCGCTTTGGAATCCCCCTTGAATTCATCACAGATTGGAAGATATAATTGAATTTGTAAAGAGGGGTTTTATTGCAAAATTACATGATGATTTTAGAATTTGGGGGCTAAGGTTTCTGAATTGGGGGTATATATATTGTGAAAATAATAAAATTTAAGTTGATGTGATGAGCGACGTTGACTAGCGATATTTTATTTCGTACCTATCGCGTTTTCGAACTTTGTTTATTCGCTCCTGTGCTCACATACGAAGCCCATTCGAGATGCAAAAGGACGGCAAGTATAATTTGACGATACGGTCCTAACGAAACTTGTTTCGTCGAATTCCGAGTTCGTTTGCTCGAATGGCGCTCGTTCACGTCCAAATAGTCGTTTTTATTTGTATTTTATTTTGCCACGCTCACAAATTTACCCCGATTGACGCGCCACTTGAAATCTAAGAATAATTTACTGTTACGGTTCCAATAAAATTTATTTCGTCGAAAACTGAGGTCGTTTAAATAAAGGCCCTTTTATAACTGGCCAATTCAAATAAAATAAACCAATTTTAAAATACCTCAATATAATATTATTAAAATGTTGAAATTGGCCATACACGACCAGAATATCGTATATTACCAAGATAAAATATCCCGGGTTGAGTTTGAAGTCAAATCGATATTATAAAAATTTAAAAACCTCTTTATTTATATAAATAATCGTTATAATATGTAAGGAAATTCCACAGCGACTATTTTAAAATTTGATTTGGACATAAAATAAAATCTACAATACAAAAACTCGATTTTCCTCTTTCATTAGAAAGATATTATCCAACAGATTCCGATGTTTCTTGTTTCGAGAAAATCCGATTTATTTTGGGCCCTATACAGCCGTTTAAAGTTCAAAATGCCAAATTATGAACTACCGCGCCGCTGCAGCTCGTTTTATAATTAAATTATAAATTAAACGTTATAACGTCATTTTATAAACGAAATCATGACGATAATTTAAATAAAATCAACATTAAACCATTTTAATTTGCCCGATCACATTACACTGCAAATTTAACATTTTCTCTAAATATTTTGAAAATAAAATATTATTACATTATTAATATAATTAAATATTCAAATTAAAATGGTCAAATCGATTATTTAAATTCAAATCAATATTTTAAATAAATAACAATAAAATGGCCAGAAAATACGGGACATTACAAAACTAGTGTGACTATTAAACTTCTGCTGTGACAGAGTTTAAGTCAGTAGTTCTGCAATATTACAATCTTTTGCAACTTTGCAGATATGTTTATTTACTCTGTGAATAACTTCAAATAAGAAATTATATTTCTTAAATAAATGTTTGGATCAATAATGGGTTCAAGGTTTTAGGCCTGGTCAACGTCCCCATTGTTATCACAATGTAAATCGTTGGATCAACAATTAATTAAGTTCAATTATGAACTTCTTAACCCAAACATTTTCTTTCTTAGAATCAATATTTATTTCTTGTTTTAAAACTAATATTATTCACAATAATTAATGTGTTATCAATATATAATTTTAAAATTATTGTGTCACTCCCACTCAATTTCTTTTCTATACAAGGTTCAATAGCATTTTGTGGTTTTTGAGACATTTCGAATTCTATTTCATTCTCATTGGTATCTTAGAGACTAGCTCTCTTTAAAAGGATACCAATTCGAGCAATAAACATTTTATTCTTAGAGGAGTTATAGAAATAGTATCATTTATGCTTCTTTTGGATATTCCACAAAATAATTATTAGATTTGGGTCCGATCTTATCAGAGGAAAGATGTTTAACAAACTCCTCACATCCCAAATCTTCATAATAGACACATTAGGACGTTTCCTAGTCCATATCTTATATGGCGCCTTTATAATCGTTTTAGTAGGATTACTATTAAATATGAATTGTTTTGAGGGGATAATCCTAAAATTTATTGGAAGATCTATATGACTCATCATTGATCATACCATATCTTATAAGGTGCGACTTCTCCTTTCAGACACACCATTCCAATATGGTGTTCTAGGTGGAGTGAGTTGTGAAACAATTTCACACTCATTTGGATGGTCATTAAATTATTGGCTTAATTATTCTCTCGATCTGTTTGAAGAGTCTTTATTTCCTACCAAAATTGGTTTCGAATTTCGTTTTTGAATTCTTCGAACTTTTCAATGGATTCTGATTTGTGATTCATGAGATACACATATCTATATCTACCGACTCATCAGTAAATGTAATGAGGTAATAAAACCTACCTCTAGCTTATGTATTCATTGCTCCATATACATCATTATGTAAAAGATCCAATACTTACTAGCCCGTTCACTGTGTCAACTGAAAGGTGATTAAATCATCTTGCCTAATAAACAAGATTTGCATTCTTCATATAATTCAAAATCAAATGACCTTAAAATTCCATCATTATGAAGTTTTTGATATGCATTTCATGTTTATATGGCCTAAGTGACAATGCCACGGTACGTTGGATTATTAGATTTAATCCGTCCACTATTTATGTTATTATCAAGCATATTAAAGTAAAATCGTTAACTAATTGCGTATTTACATAAGATATTTCGTTTAAATAAATTGAACAACAAGTGTCCATTTATTACAAATGAAATTCAAACTTGTCTAAACAAGATACAAAATAACATTTATTTTAAATGGAAATTTATAACAACAATATTTTAATTCTTCGATTAAGCCAGTGTTTTAGAATAAGAAGCAACTTCCTATGGATAATTTAGCAATATTTGCTTCATTTTTCAATCATAAGTTCATTTGTCCTTATTTCAGATTTTTACTCATTCTGCAATTCTAGCAAATTCACATACATATATGTAATTCATATCTAATATCTAATACTACATATGTATAAGTAGACTGTTATAACATTTATATCTTATTCGGTTGAAGTCATACTTCAATATTTTTTTCATTTTAGATCGTCTATTTTGTAAAACAATTACATTTTAATTTATCTGAGGACAATCCTCAAATTTAAATGTTAGTCAAGGAATTTGATTTAATTCATTTTATCCTTCTCAAGGATTAATTTTAGTAATAAATTATCGGAGTTGTTTTCATTTAATATCTACAGTACATAATAAATAGTAAAACAAAGGTAAAAGTTTTGCAATATATTTGTACAAATTTTGACAATCAAATTTACCTAAAATATTGCAAAATAATGTAAGTGTATAATTTAAACTAAAATACGCTCCCACTCAAATTAACATCCCTCTATTTATACATACTTACATACATACATGTATATATCAATGTATGTGTGTATGTGTGTGTGTGTATATATATATAATGGTGGTCCAAGATGCATATCTAATCATGCCTTAACCTAGCTTTGGCTAATCCCCAAAATACAACCTTTTAGGTAGACATCTTATGTCAATTATGTTGTACATATAATTCTTAGATTGCATGATGCGCTTTGTCTCTAAGGCCATAATCCTATTATGCAGTCTACTTAAGTCAAACCCAATAATGCAGTCGAGTATCACAATTACTCTACTGCATATAACCAAAATAAAAGGATGCACAATGCTTTAGCAATACCTGCATCCAATGATTCTAGTATTGATTGGTTTATATATTGGAAGACGTCACCATGACTTAATATAACAAAATTTGACTTAAAGGGATTTTAATAATTCGTAGTGGCGAACAATATTAAATTTCATTTACATATATCAGAATATATGTATTTTACATTAGTATAATTAATTGGATTTAAATAAATATATGAAGTATATGAATTTAAACTCAATGGCATATATAGCAAGCATGTCTACATAATTTTTGAACATTTCAAAATTATGGTCAACTCAACTTATTCTTTATAGAAAATTTACCCATATACATACGGTTCAGGTAACCAAATGACTTTCAGCTTTATACATTATACTAGTGTGAACCTGTGCTACGCACACGGCTTATGTTAAAGTGAAACTGTCATTGGTATAAATGTCTCTTCCTATGTTTAACCTCAATGAATAATTGTTTCTCTTAATTTATAAGCATTAATGTGGTGCATATACACCATTGGTCTGTCTTGGACGTCGAAACGCAGCGTTTGATGCATAATGCTCTGCCATGTATATGTATGATGATTGTTGCATACAGTATATAGCTTGTTGTTGCATTAGGTAACATGCATAACCATGTATAACGTGAAAATGCAGGGTTAGAAGCAGCATGCATAGCTATTTCATATGTCATAAGTTACACCTAGTGCAGCAGCAAAAGTTAATTATGCGTTGGATTTATATTTTCTAATTTTGAGTTTTAGCACATATGAAAATATGAACGACACATACACATCGTGAAAAATGATCGTTTTACAAAAAGAAGGTAACACACAAAACTAAAAACAACTTTTTATAATTTTCTGATTTTAAGAAACAACGGAAAGACAATAACAAATTCATCCATTCACCGTTCTTCCATTCTCTCCACTCCCTCCGTCTTTGGTCCGTCACCTTTCAAATCTTCACAACTTTTATAATTAATGCTGAAAACTAAAAACTCAAAACACAAAATAAACCAAACGCTATCCAAGTGTTTGGCATGAATAAGCGTTTGACATGAAATCATTCCACAATAGCATGATTGCGTAAACAAATCTTTTAAATGTTTAGTTGTTAAAAAAAGGGGCAGAATTTTAATTGGATGAGAATGTTACTAATAGAATATCAATACAATTCCTGAATTTACATGCCACATTACAAAATTAATGATCAGTGTGAAGAAAAGGACATGTTAATTGCTACATTCATAACTTCAAGTTAAAGCTGCAATCGTTTAACAACGCACGATACATCATCTTATTTAGGAAGTTTGTGTTTTTCTTCAATGCATTCCTGTTTGCAACATCTGATCCTTTTGAGAGCACAATGGTCATGCTTCCTGTCAAATATTTGTGGAGCAAAGGTTAAATGTAGAGGTTAAAGAAATGTGTAAGGTGCATTGCAGCGAGTGAGGAATTAGTGAAAATTGAGTTTACAATACATTAAACCGTAGACCTATCTAGAAATTTTTCAAATAGTTCTATCGAAAATAAATTTAATCTTATGGGCAATAATAATTTGCTCATTTTATGTAGTCTGCTTGATGGGATAAGGAAAAGAAAGACATTTAGAAGGAGCCAAACTCCTAAATCCAATATAAAAAGACCATAGAAGGGTATATTATATGCTTAAGGAACTATATGTACATTTATTCTCCTACACAGATAAAGATTAAAGAGGTACAAGTCTAAATTATAGTAGGACAGCAGTACTATTATCCTTACTATTGTATTTAATATATTTTTTCCGTAAAAAAATGGTGATTAACAAAACAAATCAACATGTCAATTAATTATGTATGATCACTTTCGGTCTGTGCCTTTTAAGTTAAATAATACTTATGCTGCACAAAACAAACTCTGGTTTTATTTTGAGCAGGTGAAATATGATCATGACCTACATGTTTCGAAATCTATAGAAGTACGAATGCATTAAAATAGGATAGGTAACAGACATGATTATACCACTTTGTAGCTTTGTTATGAAAATTAAAAATTCAATTTGAGGAAAGGTATAGCATTTTGAGTAACTATTGTAAATCGTGTTTTTAGAAAATTTCAAAATTCTAACAAATTAATGCTTAAGAAACAACGATAACACTTTATGAGTAACAAAATAGTTGACCTTCAACAGCATGGAATATTCCATAAAATAATCACAGGAATTTCTGTCTATTCTCTATATGTATATCTAGATTATTTAATTGTATAGATTTTGTGGTACCTATTTTTTAAAAATCATTGGTGCTCTCAATGATATTTATTCATGAGAGGAAACAATGGTTTTGGTAATTAAAGTTGGTGTTTGTTGACCATTAAATTCCTTATGATTTTAAATTTTGATATTATGTTTGTTTATACTTGCCATGTAAGCCAATACAATTCTGTGTGAATCGAAATTAATTGGAGAAATTATTAATGTTGCTTTATAGTTAAGTTTAATACCGAAATTTGACTTTTTTACATTATCACTTAAATAAAATATTTTCTAGTGTAACCAAACTTTTTATTTATTAATAGTTGTATACCATGATGTTACACTTTTTCACGCAAACTTCCCAAAATACCCTTTAAATTTCGATTACATCCCAATATATCTAAACATATTTCCACTTTAATCAAAATTCAAATTTTTATGTTTCATTACTTGGTGAATCAATCCTATTCTTTCTTTTAAAACCATGGTAATCAATAATATATCAATTAAAATTAAAATTAATCGATGAAATGTATATCTTAATAGGAAAATTTTCTTTACGAATTCGTCTTTTTTAATTGATAATACAAATTAGAACGCTAATAAATACAAATTATGGTGTTGTAAATTAGATACAAAAACCCAAACTAACATATCATTTGAGCGCAAATATATGGTTAAATATTTATGCAAATTATTTCTTTTGAATTTTCTAAATATTAATGCAAATCCTTTCAATGCAAAGATATGGTTTAACACGTGACATCATCAGGGGTGAAGTTCGTGCCATAAAGTTCGTCTTCATAAACGCAGTAGAGACGTTAGAATTGTATATATTAAATGGTACATGTTTTCAATCTCTTTGTCATCTAAACAGTAATACATTAGAGAGTCCTAACCTAGTCTAAATAGTTCATTAGTTAAATTAGGAATAATTGAAGGAAAAAGAAAAAAACTCAAATCCAAACACAAATTCCACAGAAAGCAAACCAAAAAAATATACTGATAATTATTGAGCGGATTGTAGTGGAGGAATTTTGATTCAAGACCGCTCAAATCAAAAATCCCAATGCCGCGAAAAACGAGATCGTGGTAATAGTGCAAAAACAACCAATCGAACAATCTCAATCTTATCCAAGCCAATCACAATCACTAAATAATGGAAATAATAGAGCAATAACGAGAAACTAAATCACACAGGGATTTATAGTGGTTCCACCGACGTTTTGTCAGTGTACGTCCACTTTGAGAGAGAAACCTTTATTAATATCAATAGAAGAGTACAAGAGATTGATTACAATGATCAAATTTACTAGAAAAATTTGATTTCGTGGAGAAAAGAATTGAAGAAGATTAGGATTGCCAAAACCCTAATTAGAATAAATCTTGATCTAATCTCTTGATTTGTCATATCTCCTTTTGGATTTGATGTAGCTTATATAGGCATAGAGAAGTATATGGAAATTCCCAAAATTTCCTCTAGATCCGAAATATTCTCCAGATCCAAAATATCCTCCAGATCCAAAATATTCTCCAGATCCAAAATATCCTCCAGATCCGAAATATTCTCCAGATCCAAAATATCATCCAGATCCAAAATATTCTCCAGATCCAAAATATTCTCTACAATAGTATCGCATACTTCAACACGGATATTTTAGAACAACAGTCAAAAACTGCCTCTCCCGAAGATCATAGACCTGAGCATCTTATAATTTCAACTGTTACTTGGTTCAAAGAAAAAGTAACTTAGGAGAAGTGATATATTACTGTGCAAGCATGTCATGTTTATGCATAAACGTTGAAAACACAATAAACTCATATTTAGAGACAAAAAAGCCAGAATATCAGCCTATTTTGCTTTACCAAATACAAAATCATCCATTATTTATTGATTTACTATTATTTCATTTTACATTATATATTAGTTCTGTAATAACCCGGAAAATCTGGGCCAGTTTAAAATTTTTATTTTGGCAATTTTAGCGAATTTTGAATATTTAAAATGAATTATTTTAAATAATAACAAAGAGAAATTTATTTTGAATATAATTCGAACGTATATATTATATACGTCGTCGTTAGAATATAATATTTATATATAATTATAAATAGGAATTGAAAATGGCGTGGTAGTTCGATAATTCGATTTCAAACTTCAATTGAACATACCGGGTGCAAAACAATCCGGATTTTAGTGAAACCAAAAACATTAGGATCTAATTGATGATACCTTTCCAACGAATCCGAAAAATCGAAATTTCATAGCGGGAATCAAAAGATATGTCCAGTTAAAAATTCTGAATAGTCGCTATGGAATTCAGGCGCTTAAAAATGGAAATTTTGCAAATGACCTCGGATTTCGACGAAACCACTTTTGTTGGATCCGCAGTGTCAAATTATTGCTAGGTTTCAAATTTCATAATTTTTCGAATCAATATGTGAGCGTGGCAAAGGAAAACGCGTTTGACCAGTTTCAGTTGATTTTAATCGACTGGAAATTGGCCATTTTTCAAATGGTCTCAGAATTCGACGAAACTAGTTTTGTTAGGACCGTATCGTCAATACGAAGCTAGAAAATATTTTTATGGAACTTATAGAGTTGTTATGTGACCCCGGTAATTTGAAATGTACGTTTAAAATTCAATATAGTGATTTAAATGTTAATTCAGCGGAAACTGATCGAAACGATCGAATCAACATACGAAACATGTCCCATTGTGTTCGGAATGGGTGTAAAACGCTATGGACGATAGGCGGTGGGCCTCGTTTCGAGGTCGTATGTGAAAGTCAACATTTTGCAAAATAAAATAATTAAATTAATTAAAAAAAAAAAAAATCTCTTCCCCTTTTACCGTTCTGGCCCCCCCTCTCTCTCTCATTTTCAATCCGACCAAAAGAAGAAAAAAACAAACGATCGGCGGAGGAAAACCCACCGTCCCCCTGGCGCCGCCGCGATGAAGCCACCCGCCTCCACCTCCTGACCGCGCCTCTCTCCTCTCCTTCTTGCTCCTCCAGGCCGCCTCCTCCGCTCGATCCGCCCTTAGCCTGACGCGAAGACCCAATCCCTTCTGAGCCACCCGCCTGAGCGCCACCAGACCCCCCCCCTTGTGCGACCCCTCCCCTCCCCTCGAGCCATCAACGACAGCGAAAGCTTTTCCCCTTTTTTTTATGCGCTGTAAGTTTTTATTTTTATTTTATTTTAATTTCTTTCGAATAATCCGGTTACATATTATAGTCTAAAGGGTTTTCCACTTAAATTTATGGTCTATAAGTTATAAAAGATGGGATTTTTAAAGTAGAAAAAGTTTGATTTTTATTTTTAAGAAAGTTTAGTTTTTTTATTAATTAAAAATATGGTTTTAAAGCGAAGAAAAGGTTCGGTTATTAATTAGAGAAAAGGGGATGATTTTTAATGGTTATGAAAACTGATTAGAAAAAGATTTAATTCTGATTTTAGAAAAAGATTTAATTTGGTAAAAGGTATGATCTTTGTATTTTTGAAGTAAAAATATGATTTTTATATATTGAACATCGAAGTAAAAATATGATTTTTATATATTTTACATCGAAGTAAAAATATGATTTTTATATATTGAACATCGAAGTAAAAATATGATTTTTATATATTGAACATCGTAGTAAAAATTTGATTTTTATATATTGAATAGCATAGTAAAAATTCGATTTTTAAATATATGAAGTGATTATAAAAATATGACTTTTAAATTGAAAGTAAACAAATAAAAACGTGACTTTTATTTTAAAGACATCAAAATATAAAAATGTGTGATTTTTATATATGTAGTGGCTACGGGCAAACGAAGATGATACAAAGGGCGAGAATGGCGAAGATTTCTATAAATGAAGAGTCGTGGTATTGGATAGCTTTTGGTGAGAACTTCTCACCTTTCAATTTCTTTTTCTAGTTATATATATATACTAGGATGCAGACGGTGCTTAGTAGCACCCGACACAATTGTCCACAGACCATGGACTTGTTTGTTTGGTTGCATAGATTAGTTAGATGATTTGATTTGAAATTGAATTGTTTGGTGAAATAAATTGATTTGATTGATGTGTGAATGGCGTGGGCCTTCACTAGACCGGGGATAAGGCTAGGCCTTGTCCCGTTTCTAGTATCGTGCCGTTATGCCGCCGAAATTTTCTAAAATATGTTAGAAAAATAAAAATATCATTTTATTGAATAAATGAACTGAATAGAAATTCAAGTGTTAAAATAAATTGTTTTATCGTTAAAAATATAATTTTTAACGTGGAAGTGAATAAAATAAAATATTCATTTACAAACCGGACGGTTTGTTTATGTACACCTATTTGAAGGACATTGATTGGGACGATAAATTTTACACATCGCCCAACTGCACAAATAAAATCTGTGTTTGATTGTTTGAAACCCCACAAGGGTGTTGGGATGAAATTTGAAGTTCACTCATCCTGATTGATTAAATATGTCGATCGATTGATTGACAGGCTGTTATAAGCGTTGGACATCTATATTTGATGCTTATACAGTGTAGTGCACTTTGGTTGATGGTTGATTATTTTTCAATGCTATTATATACGTGTGATGTATGAAAATCCATATAATTAACATTATATGGTGATTGATTGGGCCTCATTCCAATCGGGAAAATAATGAATATTATAAAAGAAAATTCATGTGTTGAATATAAAAATAGTCATGTGTTGACGATGATTATGGGTTGAAACTATTCAGGTGTTGAGTGAAATATTTTAAATAATAAAAATTACATCTTTATCATATTTACGATTAGAATCTACTTTACGGTGGAGTCTAATTAAAATCAAACGATAGATACCATAGTTTTATAAAATATTTTACATAACAAAAATAGTGATGTGTTGACAGTACTCATGTGTTGAGATTAGTCGTGTGTTGAAAGAAATATAGATTCATGTGTTGAATGGGATAAATATTCATTTGTTGAATAAAATAAAGAAGTTGTGAAGAATATAAAGCCGTGTTGATTAGTTTTGCGCCATTTTGACGTGAACGATATTTATATCGATTTTATTCAAATTGAAATGAATATTATAGCGAATTCGAATTGAAAAGAAAACGAATTTGAATTGAATATAAAAGGACTTCGAATGGAATTGAATATAAAACAAATTCAAGTTGAATTGAAAACGAACTGAAATTTAATTGAATTCGAATCGAAATTAAATTGAAATCAATTTGAATTGAAACGAATTTGAATTGAAACGAATTTGAATTTGAATTGAATTGAAACGAATTTGAATTAAATAAAATTGAAATGAATTCGAGTTGAATCGAAATCAAATCGATTTGAAATTGAATATAGAAGTTGAATTGTTTTGAAAACGAATTTAAAACGATTTATAAAATTCGTTTTAAATAGAAATCGACGATATATATATTATATATATTATATATATAATATAATGGCCTGAATAGAACGCGCCGCGCCGCGGCAGTTCGTGAATTTCGACCATTTATTTCAAACGGACATTGCGGGAGATCCGACCGTCGGATTCTTCTAAAACCGGAACCGTTGGGTTCGTATCGAAAATAGCTTTCCAATGGATATTAGAAATTTGAAATCTAACGGTTGGATTTGGAATTATGTCCAAATCAAATTCAGAAAAGGTCGCTGTAAGTGCAGTTCGATGGCCGTTGATGGAAATCGACTGTACGGGCCTTGATAAAATTATTAAAAATATCTATAATTTGTGTAAAATCATAAGAAATGATTTGGGAAAAATTGGGCTGAAGAATTCCACATTTGAAAGGATAAAAATAGATTTTTATCGAAAAGAACTAGTTTTGAACTAGAATTAAAATCAATTTATTTTTAAATAAATAAATTGAATTTGGAAGTGATTTTAAAAATAATCGATGTTCCGAATACGTGGATTGGACTGGAGTTGAATCGAAATTATCTTCGGAATATTTCGATATTGGATTTCGTGACTATACGGATATTGTTATGGGAATTTGAAAGATATATTTTATATCGTTATTTCCAATATGATATATGTTGGTTTCAGAATTTGATATTGAATATAAGCCGATATATTTTCTATTCAGAGCCTTGTACTTAATATCAAATGTGATTTGGGTTTATCGTGAATCATGTTTTAGATGACATTGGTTCTTTAACCCAGTTAAAGGCAAGATGTTGATTTTTGAAAAGATTAAAACTAAGTGAAGTTTTAATGAATCTTTAATTAGATTAAAATGTGAATTGATAATTTAAATTATCAAATCTGAAAGGTGATCGAGAGTGGGGTAGCACCAGTTTTGCTCCAAAGCGATAGTTAAATCTTTAATTAGATTTGAACGTGAAATGGTAATTAATTTTACCGATAACACCGTGGTGTTAGATGTGGAGTATTACCAGTTTTCTCCATGGGATATATAGGTTGGGATTGGGAAATAAAATAAATAATTACTTCGGTGTGGTTCGTTAATCCCGACTAGTTTGAAATGATATCCAAAGGAGGATTAAAGAATAAATTTAGAAGAATTTATCTTGGATAAAATTAATGGGAACCTTTCCCTAAGAATGTGTTTTTGTGAATAAGAGAATATTCTGAATTGGAATGAGGCGTTTGTTGTGTTTGTGTAACATTCGTTTATTATATACGTGGGTTATTCAGAAAGGCCGGGTTTATACCCATTCTGAATAATCGATTCGACGAGATGTCGAAGATGAAGACGGTGGTTGAAGACCGGAAGTCTTCACATCGTTTGGGTGATTACTGATGATCTTGATTGGGCTGTACACCCAAGATGAGGGAAACAGTCGGTGATCGTCCAGACGTACTTGGAGATCGATGGATATGCGAGGAAAGTGCCTCCGGTTTCGTTCAGACCCAGAACGAACTTGTAAATGGATTGTGTGTCTGACATTGGATTTTATTCTGTGTTGATTGATCTCTATTAAATATACATCTGTTTGGCGGCGGAGAATTTATTCTCTTGCTTAACGCCCTTCTCTGAGACGTACGAGCTCAGGGGTTGTATATCGATGGACATCAGTCGCATGGAGTGAATTTCCAGTGTGGCATGCGTAAGTGGCAATTGATCAAGGCTTCTGTTGAAAAGCAAAGTCTTGTGGTTGATGATCAAAGCACGGCCTGTGTGGCGTAGCTTTGTGTATAACGTGAATTCACGAGCCTCACACCTCGGTATGAGTCAAAAACGGGATAGTGACTGCAGGGAGAGCACGACGTTTCTTTCTAGCTAGGGTGGTGTCAGTGACCTACCAGCCCTGACATTTATATACTTTTCACCTGTGTGGTTGTTGGATACGAGGCGCCTCGGATATAGGTCTGTAAGGACCGGGAAACGTGTGTTCAGGAATAACTAATCCTCAAAAGTAAGAGAGGACCGGCCCTGAAGATCCAAGGATCATAGTGGGGTCCTGGGACATTTGCTAGAGTGTCTCGAACGCGGAGAGGAGCTTGCCCCTTGCCTCGGCTCATGACGGAATCCAATTTCCAATACGTGTGTTTCGGTTTTAATTGTAGAACTAGTATGGCGACATGATAGATGGTACCCATGCCGCCTATGATTGATATTTATGATTGAAACTGTTTTGACACTATACCACTTATAGTAATATCAAAATAAGGTGTTTTAAACGTATCAAGCATGCTTTGGCTGTTATAAGGTAAAAACCCTATCCTCCGGCTTGCGTTGCATTGTGTGATGGGACCTGGGTCTTATAACAGCTTCATTTTTCTTTATTTAGCATTGCGCTGTTTGTTTTATGCACTGGTATTCTTGGGAGGATACCCGTTCCGTGTTATACGGCGTGGTCCCTTGATTTACCTAACTTTAAAAATAAAGATTAATAACTGCTTTAGTTCTCACACCAGTCACATGACTGACCTGGAGTTTATTGTTTTAACCTAAACTCTGGGTGCCCCTATTTTCCGCACGGGCAGCTAGTAGTTTTGGTTTTGCAGATTTATATTCACAGGAACCTGGTTTACAGCTGGAACGATGCTCGGAAAGCTCTGTATCCGTGTATCACTTTCAGTTGTGTTTTGTATATTTTCCGCTGCTAT
Source organism: Allium sativum (assembly GCA_030737875.1). NCBI lineage: Eukaryota > Viridiplantae > Streptophyta > Magnoliopsida > Asparagales > Amaryllidaceae > Allium > Allium sativum. Next base: position 588,419,081 of record CM060916.1, read on the forward strand.
GTAATTTATTGTAATCTCTGATATTTGTCAAATGTAATTTATTCATTTGTACTCTGTATATTCTTGTATCTGATGGAATTGTTGTAATAACGATGAAATGTTCTTCCGTATGCGTTCTATTTTGTCTTGTACTCAATTCTATCCGTGCTTTCCTTCACGGGGAAGTTCGGGTCGTCTCAGTTTGGTATCAGAGCTTTGGTTTACAGAGCTCGAAAACAAGACACATGAGAACCATACGAAAGAATTCATCAGATATTGGATTAGTGATATCCAATTAGAATGACTCGTTAGAGATAGGATCAGTAGTATCCTAGAACGAGTGTGAAGAGTATAATTTTCAAATGAAAACAATTTTGTTTTGAAATTTAAATCGTTCTATACGTATTTGAATATTTATTTATTTTGAATTTGGACAATCGAGTATATAAAGATTTCGCATATACGCGTCATGAACGTATATTCGAAGTTTTAATATACTGGGTAGATATAGAATCACATTCTAGATACCCGGGGATGATTCTGATGATGGTGCATCATCATCAGTATTCATATTCGAGTTTCGAAGGTGTGATTTCTATATATTTCCATTAGACTGGTGTGAGAACCAAAATTTATATAGATAGATTTATTTGTTGTGAATTGGCATCAAAAACATGATTTTTTGTATATGTATCAAATTTATGAATTTGAAACTCTAATCCACTAATTGATTGATGTTTGTGTTGTTTGTTTATTTGATTGATAATTTTGAACCATTATGCCTAATTGAATCAAATATTGAACTGTATTGAAAATTGGTCGCATTTGCTTGCATATACATATACTTACATTGAACAGGTCATAGCAAGGAGGCTAGAGCAGAGAATAAAATTTGTTTGCCCGACAAATAGGTACATGTTTACTATAATTTACTGTTTTGTTTGGGTGATGATGATTTTATGAGCCTATTGGCTAGCCGCTTGGCTTTTTCTTTTTCTTTTTGAGATTAGAAGGACCGGGGAAGCTATTTGAAATTCCCCGATGCTCCCGGTGCAGGGGAGGTTATGGCGAAATTTTTCGAAAATTTAGGGTGTTAGCCAAATTTTTGAAATTTTGAAAATTCTCAGAAACTGAAAAGTTGGAGAATGGAAGCCTGATCGATCGTAGAGCTGAATAATCAAACCACTTTCGACTTTGTTCCTTTTCGGGGACGAAAAGTTTTAAGTGGGGGAGATTGTAATAACCCGGAAAATCTGGGCCAGTTTAAAATTTTTATTTTGGCAATTTTAGCGAATTTTGAATATTTAAAATGAATTATTTTAAATAATAACAAAGAGAAATTTATTTTGAATATAATTCGAACGTATATATTATATACGTCGTCGTTAGAATATAATATTTATATATAATTATAAATAGGAATTGAAAATGGCGTGGTAGTTCGATAATTCGATTTCAAACTTCAATTGAACATACCGGGTGCAAAACAATCCGGATTTTAGTGAAACCAAAAACATTAGGATCTAATTGATGATACCTTTCCAACGAATCCGAAAAATCGAAATTTCATAGCGGGAATCAAAAGATATGTCCAGTTAAAAATTCTGAATAGTCGCTATGGAATTCAGGCGCTTAAAAATGGAAATTTTGCAAATGACCTCGGATTTCGACGAAACCACTTTTGTTGGATCCGCAGTGTCAAATTATTGCTAGGTTTCAAATTTCATAATTTTTCGAATCAATATGTGAGCGTGGCAAAGGAAAACGCGTTTGACCAGTTTCAGTTGATTTTAATCGACTGGAAATTGGCCATTTTTCAAATGGTCTCAGAATTCGACGAAACTAGTTTTGTTAGGACCGTATCGTCAATACGAAGCTAGAAAATATTTTTATGGAATTTATAGAGTTGTTATGTGACCCCGGTAATTTGAAATGTACGTTTAAAATTCAATATAGTGATTTAAATGTTAATTCAACGGAAACTGATCGAAACGATCGAATCAACATACGAAACATGTCCCATTGTGTTCGGAATGGGGGTAAAACGCTATGGACGACAGGCGGTGGGCCTCGTTTCGAGGTCGTATGTGAAAGTCAACATTTTGCAAAATAAAATAATTAAATTAATTAAAAAAAAATTAAATCTCTTCCCCTTTTACCGTTCTGGCCCCCCCTCTCTCTCTCATTTTCAATCCGACCAAAAGAAAAAAAAAACGATCGGCGGAGGAAAACCCACCGTCCCCCTGGCGCCGCCGCGATGAAGCCACCCGCCTCCACCTCCTGACCGCGCCTCTCTCCTCTCCTTCTTGCTCCTCCAGGCCGCCTCCTCCGCTCGATCCGCCCTTAGCCTGACGCGAAGACCCAATCCCTTCTGAGCCACCCGCCTGAGCGCCACCAGACCCCCCCCTTGTGCGACCCCTCCCCTCCCCTCGAGCCATCAGCGACAGCGAAAGCTTTTCCCCTTTTTTTTATGCGCTGTAAGTTTTTATTTTTATTTTATTTTAATTTCTTTCGAATAATCCGGTTACATATTATAGTCTAAAGGGTTTTCCACTTAAATTTATGGTCTGTAAGTTATAAAAGATGGGATTTTTAAAGTAGAAAAAGTTTGATTTTTATTTTTAAGAAAGTTTAGTTTTTTTATTAATTAAAAATATGGTTTTAAAGCGAAGAAAAGGTTCGGTTATTAATTAGAGAAAAGGGGATGATTTTTAATGGTTATGAAAACTGATTAGAAAAAGATTTAATTCTGATTTTAGAAAAAGATTTAATTTGGTAAAAGGTATGATCTTTGTATTTTTGAAGTAAAAATATGATTTTTATATATTGAACATCGAAGTAAAAATATGATTTTTATATATTGAACATCGAAGTAAAAATATGATTTTTATATATTGAACATCGAAGTAAAAATATGATTTTTATATATTGAACATCGTAGTAAAAATTTGATTTTTATATATTGAATAGCATAGTAAAAATTCGATTTTTAAATATATGAAGTGATTATAAAAATATGACTTTTAAATTGAAAGTAAACAAATAAAAACGTGACTTTTATTTTAAAGACATCAAAATATAAAAATGTGTGATTTTTATATATGTAGTGGCTACGGGCAAACGAAGATGATACAAAGGGCGAGAATGGCGAAGATTTCTATAAATGAAGAGTCGTGGTATTGGATAGCTTTTGGTGAGAACTTCTCACCTTTCAATTTCTTTTTCTAGTTATATATATATACTAGGATGCAGACGGTGCTTAGTAGCACCCGACACAATTGTCCACAGACCATGGACTTGTTTGTTTGGTTGCATATATTAGTTAGATGATTTGATTTGAAATTGAATTGTTTGGTGAAATAAATTGATTTGATTGATGTGTGAATGGCGTGGGCCTTCACTAGACCGGGGATAAGGCTAGGCCTTGTCCCGTTTCTAGTATCGTGCCGTTATGCCGCCGAAATTTTCTAAAATATGTTAGAAAAATAAAAATATCATTTTATTGAATAAATGAACTGAATAGAAATTCAAGTGTTAAAATAAATTGTTTTATCGTTAAAAATATAATTTTTAACGTGGAAGTGAATAAAATAAAATATTCATTTACAAACCGGACGGTTTGTTTATGTACACCTATTTGAAGGACATTGATTGGGACGATAAATTTTACACATCGCCCAACTGCACAAATAAAATCTGTGTTTGATTGTTTGAAACCCCACAAGGGTGTTGGGATGAAATTTGAAGTTCACTCATCCTGATTGATTAAATATGTCGATCGATTGATTGACAGGCTGTTATAAGCGTTGGACATCTATATTTGATGCTTATACAGTGTAGTGCACTTTGGTTGATGGTTGATTATTTTTCAATGCTATTATATACGTGTGATGTATGAAAATCCATATAATTAACATTATATGGTGATTGATTGGGCCTCATTCCAATCGGGAAAATAATGAATATTATAAAAGAAAATTCATGTGTTGAATATAAAAATAGTCATGTGTTGACGATGATTATGGGTTGAAACTATTCAGGTGTTGAGTGAAATATTTTAAATAATAAAAATTACATCTTTATCATATTTACGATTAGAATCTACTTTACGGTGGAGTCTAATTAAAATCAAACGATAGATACCATAGTTTTATAAAATATTTTACATAACAAAAATAGTGATGTGTTGACAGTACTCATGTGTTGAGATTAGTCGTGTGTTGAAAGAAATATAGATTCATGTGTTGAATGGGATAAATATTCATTTGTTGAATAAAATAAAGAAGTTGTGAAGAATATAAAGCCGTGTTGATTAGTTTTGCGCCATTTTGACGTGAACGATATTTATATCGATTTTATTCAAATTGAAATGAATATTATAGCGAATTCGAATTGAAAAGAAAACGAATTTGAATTGAATATAAAAGGACTTCGAATGGAATTGAATATAAAACAAATTCAAGTTGAATTGAAAACGAACTGAAATTTAATTGAATTCGAATCGAAATTAAATTGAAATCAATTTGAATTGAAACGAATTTGAATTGAAACGAATTTGAATTTGAATTGAATTGAAACGAATTTGAATTAAATAAAATTGAAATGAATTCGAGTTGAATCGAAATCAAATCGATTTGAAATTGAATATAGAAGTTGAATTGTTTTGAAAACGAATTTAAAACGATTTATAAAATTCGTTTTAAATAGAAATCGACGATATATATATTATATATATTATATATATAATATAATGGCCTGAATAGAACGCGCCGCGGCAGTTCGTGAATTTCGACCATTTATTTCAAACGGACATTGCGGGAGATCCGACCGTCGGATTCTTCTAAAACCGGAACCGTTGGGTTCGTATCGTAAATAGCTTTCCAATGGATATTAGAAATTTGAAATCTAATGGTTGGATTTGGAATTATGTCCAAATCAAATTCAGAAAAGGTCGCTGTAAGTGCAGTTCGATGACCGTTGATGGAAATCGACTGTACGGGCCTTGATAAAATTATTAAAAATATCTATAATTTGTGTAAAATCATAAGAAATGATTTGGGAAAAATTGGGCTGAAGAATTCCACATTTGAAAGGATAAAAATAGATTTTTATCGAAAAGAACTAGTTTTGAACTAGAATTAAAATCAATTTATTTTTAAATAAATAAATTGAATTTGGAAGTGATTTTAAAAATAATCGATGTTCCCAATACGTGGATTGGACTGGAGTTGAATCGAAATTATCTTCGGAATATTTCGATATTGGATTTCGTGACTATACGGATATTGTTATGGGAATTTGAAAGATATATTTTATATCGTTATTTCCAATATGATATATGTTGGTTTCAGAATTTGATATTGAATATAAGCCGATATATTTTCTATTCAGAGCCTTGTACTTAATATCAAATGTGATTTGGGTTTATCGTGAATCATGTTTTAGATGACATTGGTTCTTTAACCCAGTTAAAGGCAAGATGTTGATTTTTGAAAAGATTAAAACTAAGTGAAGTTTTAATGAATCTTTAATTAGATTAAAATGTGAATTGATAATTTAAATTATCAAATCTGAAAGGTGATCGAGAGTGGGGTAGCACCAGTTTTGCTCCAAAGCGATAGTTAAATCTTTAATTAGATTTGAACGTGAAATGGTAATTAATTTTACCGATAACACCGTGGTGTTAGATGTGGAGTATTACCAGTTTTCTCCATGGGATATATAGGTTGGGATTGGGAAATAAAATAAATAATTACTTCGGTGTGGTTCGTTAATCCCGACTAGTTTGAAATGATATCCAAAGGAGGATTAAAGAATAAATTTAGAAGAATTTATCTTGGATAAAATTAATGGGAACCTTTCCCTAAGAATGTGTTTTTGTGAATAAGAGAATATTCTGAATTGGAATGAGGCATTTGTTGTGTTTGTGTAACATTCGTTTATTATATACGTGGGTTATTCAGAAAGGCCGGGTTTATACCCATTCTGAATAATCGATTCGACGAGATGTCGAAGATGAAGACGGTGGTTGAAGACCGGAAGTCTTCACATCGTTTGGGTGATTACTGATGATCTTGATTGGGCTGTACACCCAAGATGAGGGAAACAGTCGGTGATCGTCCAGACGTACTTGGAGATCGATGGATATGCGAGGAAAGTGCCTCCGGTTTCGTTCAGACCCAGAACGAACTTGTAAATGGATTGTGTGTCTGACATTGGATTTTATTCTGTGTTGATTGATCTCTATTAAATATACATCTGTTTGGCGGCGGAGAATTTATTCTCTTGCTTAACGCCCTTCTCTGAGACGTACGAGCTCAGGGGTTGTATATCGATGGACATCAGTCGCATGGAGTGAATTGCCAGTGTGGCATGCGTAAGTGGCAATTGATCAAGGCTTCTGTTGAAAAGCAAAGTCTTGTGGTTGATGATCAAAGCACGGCCTGTGTGGCGTAGCTTTGTGTATAACGTGAATTCGCGAGCCTCACACCTCGGTATGAGTCAAAAACGGGATAGTGACTGCAGGGAGAGCACGACGTTTCTTTCTAGCTAGGGTGGTGTCAGTGACCTACCAGCCCTGACATTTATATACTTTTCACCTGTGTGGTTGTTGGATACGAGGCGCCTCGGATATAGGTCTGTAAGGACCGGGAAATGTGTGTTCAGGAATAACTAATCCTCAAAAGTAAGAGAGGACCGGCCCTGAAGATCCAAGGATCATAGTGGGGTCCTGGGACATTTGCTAGAGTGTCTCGAACGCGGAGAGGAGCTTGCCCCTTGCCTCGGCTCATGACGGAATCCAATTTCCAATACGTGTGTTTCGGTTTTAATTGTAGAACTAGTATGGCGACATGATAGATGGTACCCATGCCGCCTATGATTGATATTTATGATTGAAACTGTTTTGACACTATACCACTTATAGTAATATCAAAATAAGGTGTTTTAAACGTATCAAGCATGCTTTGGCTGTTATAAGGTAAAAACCCTATCCTCCGGCTTGCGTTGCATTGTGTGATGGGACCTGGGTCTTATAACAGCTTCATTTTTCTTTATTTAGCATTGCGCTGTTTGTTTTATGCACTGGTATTCTTGGGAGGAAACCCGTTCCGTGTTATACGGCGTGGTCCCTTGATTTACCTAACTTTAAAAATAAAGATTAATAACTGCTTTAGTTCTCACACCAGTCACATGACTGACCTGGAGTTTATTGTTTTAACCTAAACTCTGGGTGCCCCTATTTTCCGCACGGGCAGCTAGTAGTTTTGGTTTTGCAGATTTATATTCACAGGAACCTGGTTTACAGCTGGAACGATGCTCGGAAAGCTCTGTATTCGTGTATCACTTTCAGTTGTGTTTTGTATATTTTCCGCTGCTATGTAATTTATTGTAATCTCTGATATTTGTCAAATGTAATTTATTCATTTGTACTCTGTATATTCTTGTATCTGATGGAATTGTTGTAATAACGATGAAATGTTCTTCCGTATGCGTTCTATTTTGTCTTGTACTCAATTCTATCCGTGCTTTCCTTCACGGGGAAGTTCGGGTCGTCTCAAGTTCCTTCTTTTGTTCAGTAATTAACATGCATAAATGGTTAACGGAAAGGCGTACAACTATAGGTCCATACACAGCTAGGGGCAAATATTAATAGTATTACAAAAAATTTATTGTTCATGCGGCTTCTACTAATTTATTTCCTTCTTTTAGCAATTAGCATGCAAAAACGGTCAATAGAAAGGCATAAAACTAAAGACTCATAGATAGCTAGGAATCGATGTTAATAGTATTATTCAAGATTTACTGTTCATGCCTTTTCAACCAATTTATGTTAATGATACAATAGCTAGGAACCGATATTAATGATATAAATGCATGTATCATAAATCAATTTACTGCATGTGTTAAATGAATTTTCTTAAATGTGATGGGTTCCTTAGCATATATTCTTCAATTTGGAGAAATGTGTAATAGGCAGATGGAATTATTCAAAATTATACACTCAATTATAATATTCACCAACAAAGGCAGCAAAAAAAGAGCATAAATTTTTTTTCATATTTCGTTTACCCACGTAGTACTCTATTTCTTAATTTATAAACTGCTCTCAGGCCCAAAAAACATTTAAATTATTCCAGTAAAAAAAGTTCCAATCGAGAATTCTGAATATTCAGCTTTTATAATTAGCAACACCAATTATTTGACCATCTGATATGGTTGTTTCAGCTGATTCTATTTATTTACTCCATTCAAATAGTTACCTTGATTATGCACTGTTGTTATGTGTAAACAGAACTTTGGTTATGTTTCTTGAGCAAACTGCACTACAACTGACTAATGCTATATGGCACTGATGGTAAACACGTCAGACATCTATATTTTTCACAGTAATTTTGTAAGGCCTCTGCTGGCGGTTAAGATTTGTTATGGATTCTATGCTTTTGCAGATCCTCCAACTCAGATACCTAAGAAGCAGCATTTGTTATTCTACCAAATATACTGAATATCATTAGAACTTGACATGTTGTACATTGTTGTATCTTTGTTATACTTTTCCCTTTTTCTTCTGTTTTGGTGTGAAAATCTTACTTTTGTATTTGTTAAATCCAAGTAGTTTTCCCCTCAATTCATTCAAACTTTTTAGCCCTTTCATTCAAACTTTCTCCATTGCTACACCAGTTGTTTCTTCACCTTTGATCATTTGTCAAGAGAACAACGTAGACTGCCTAATCAATTGACTTGTAATCCAGTAACATGTTTGTGAACACTATATACAATTCAAATTTTCAGTAATTGCCAAATTAAGTATTTGGACGATACTAATGTATTTGTATTCATAGAACTTGTTTTCATACTAAATCACTCTGTGAACTTCCAAGTAAGTGATAATTAATGATTAGGTAACAGAGTAAATTATAAAGGAACTATCTTTTATGCAGTCCTAAATTATGTTATAGACATTTAGTTACGTTACTCAGATTGAGCATACTTCAAAATATTTAATTGATTATTCCATGTTTTTCATTTTGGTTTAGTTAAAAAATGTTCTAAAGATGAAATTATCATTCTTGGTTAGTATAATATAACACTAATTTTTATCAGTTTAAAACTAAAAATTAGAAATACATTAAAGCTATTAGCCAAAGTTGATCTTGATTGCATGATTTTTTTTTCAAGGAGCAATTAGCTTAGCATAATAGTATATGTATTACGAAAGAAATATACTTTGAAGCCATAAAAGTATCAGTGAATGCTATTTTGTTGAACAAACTTTGCAAACTCTTTCCTGAATTCTAAGACCATTTCAAATGGAAAAGGAAGATTATATACGGATTGTAATAGTAAAATCAAATCAACCAAATTAATCTTAGCAATAGCTACAAATGATGTAAATATATAATTATGTCCATGCATGCATTCTTAAAATTTTCCTCAATTTCCATGAACTTTTCAAAGTTTGCTAATTACATACTCTTCATCTTATCATAAGATATGATTATTTTGACCCAGCAAATTACACCATATATTTCCATAATATGACCAATGAAAGGCTTGGACAATGTCTTTGATCATTTTTTTTTTGGCATTTACCATCTTTCAATTCAAAATAAATATTTGTTCACTGCTTCTATGCAACTTTACTATTGTAGATATTTAAAATTACCCACCAACTTAAAAGACATTAGTAATTGCAAATCCAATTTTAGATATTGTTCAGTAAATAGTCCTTGCAAATGCAGTTATTCATAAATTTGTGAACATTATGAGAAAATATTAGTGGTTACAACTCTTGTTAGTATGAAATAATAAAGCAATGTTCGTTTTAGCATACTTGCCATATTTCCTAAAATAAGTTCAGATTCTTGAAATCACAATTATAAATTTACCATTTATCATTAAATACAGTAAATGTGATCCTTCCATCAATATTATTTTAATCATAATGATATTGAAGTATATAATGATATATATATGACTAAGCCCGTACCGTAGATGGTTATTAAATTGGTGGATTGACTGCAAAATATAACTTATAATCCTATATAGTGATGAATTCAATAATGAAACACAATGAAGAAAACATTCAAGTAGTAGTGCTTAAGATATTACTTATTATTTGGTAGAAAAAATTTATGGTTAAACTATCATTATTAATTTAACAATATTATTTTCAGTTTATATACTCATAATTTGTGCTTTTGGTTAACATGGTTTTCTTCCTTTGGATATTTTGTAAACGCTAACAAAGGCAAAATGCAACAGTGTTACCTAAACTACAACGAAGATGATGCTTTAATTTCGAACGCTTGACAGAAAATTAATCACAAAAGGTGATCAAAATTTGTTAAGATACCCAACGACAAAGAAATTAAAACCAAAGGTAGCATATAAATATAGTTAACATAATATTATAGCATATTTGCATTAACAAAATAAATTGTAAGTAATGTCTTAGTGAAGAGTTAATAACTTGAAATAGCATGTGTACATTAACAATATAAATAGTATATATACTATGTAGTACGAATACCGTCTAATGTAGTGTGAACACATGCTTTGTACACGAAAGTTCACATATTTTCTTTTACTTTACATATTTTGAGTTATTTCAGTTGCATGAAAGCAAAAAAAAAGTTTTTTCTAGACTGATATTATATCAAAAAGCACAAGCCTTGCCTAATAAATAAACAACAACAACAAAGCCATATATCCCAAACAAGTTGGGGTTGGCTAGATATGGAACCCAAAATTAAAATAAAATAAAATTAATAATGATGATAATATATATATATATAAAGGGTTTAAAATAACCAATCAAATAAAAAGTCGTCCGATAAAGGTTTTTTTTAAATAATAATAAGTAAAAATGTTCAATAAAAGTGAAATAAAATCTAAAATAGTAATAAAAAGTAAAAAGGTTCAGTAAACGTGAAATAAAGTCTTAAAAAAAACCTATGGTTCTGGTACATGGATTGCCAATTTCCATGCACTCCTATCAACTACCAGCTCTTCCGATAAACTCCAGTTACTTAAATCTCTCTTTATTAGCTCCTCTCATGTCATTTTAGGTCGACCTCTACCTCTCTTTGGGCCTTCGGCGCGGCCTAGAATTCCAGCGCGTACAGGTGCATCGTATGGTCTACGTTGGATATGTCCAAACCATCTCAAGCGGTATTGGACTAACTTCTCTTCAATAGGTGCAACTCCAAGTTTTTCCCGAATATCCTCATTTCTAATCCGATCTCGTCTGGTATGCCCACAGCTCCAACGCAGCATTCGCATCTCTGCTATACTTATCTTCTGGACGTGTTGCGTCTTAGTAGGCCAACATTCTGCACCATATAATATTGCAGGCCTGATTGCTGTCCTATAGAACTTTCCTTTAAGCTTCTGAGGAATCTTCCAATCATAGAGAATGCTTGATGCTAGTTGCCATTTCACCCATCCTGCTTGAATTCTAAAACTAACATCCTTATCAATCTCTCCATCAAACTGCAACATAGATCCTAAGTATCGAAATGATTCCTTCTTGGGTACTACTCTACCGGCCAGGGTAACATCTCCGTCATCTGACCTGACACTGCTAAACTCACACTTCATATACTCTGTTTTAGTTCTGCTAAGCCTGAAACCCTTTGATTTCAAGATCTCCCTCCACAACTCCAGTTGTCGATTAACCCCTATTCTACTTTCATCAATCAGCACAACATCATCGGCAAAGAGCATACACCAGGGAATCTCCCTTTGTATATCTTTTCTGATTTCATCCATCACTAATGCAAAAATATAGGGGCTCAAAGCCGAACCTTGATGTAACCCTATGTTAATTGGAAAGCCTCTAGTCTCACCATCGCATGCCCTAACACTAGTCACAACCCCCTCGTACATATCCTTAATAAGGGTAATATACTTTGATGGCACTCTCTTCCTTTCTAGCACCCACCACATAACCCTCCTCGGTACTCTATCATAAGCTTTCTCTAGGTCAATAAAAACCATGTGGAGATCTTTCTTTTTCTCTCTGTATCTCTCCATAAGTTGCCTAACCAAGAAAATCGCCTCAGTGGTTGACCTTCCAGGCATAAAAGCAAATTGATTCCTAGAGACACTTGTCAACCTCCTCAAACACTGCTCGCAAACTCTCTCCTAAAGCTTCATTGTATGACTCATAAGCTTAATTCCTCTATAGTTTGTGCAACTTTGAATATCTCCTTTATTCTTGAAGATTGGAACTAAAATGCTTCTCCTCCACTCATCTGGCATTTTGTTTGATTTGAAAATATTGTTGAACAACTTAGTTAGCCATTTTATCCCTGCATCTCCAAAGCATCTCCACACCTCAATAGGAATATCATCAGGCCCTACCGACTTAGCTGATTTCATACATTTCAACGCCCCCTTTACCTCAACTTCTTGAAATCTCTGCACAAAATGTCTATTGGTGCTATCGGCTAAGTCTTCCAACTCGATCAAAGAGCTATCACTTTCTTCGTTGAATACCTTATCAAAGTATTCTCTCCACCTATTATTTATCTCATCTTCCTTCACTAAAAGTCTATCATTCTCATCCTTAATGCATTTAACCTGATTGAAGTCCCTTGTCCTCCTCTCGCGTAGCCTAGCTATTCTGTAAACGTCTTTTTCACCCTCCTTTGTACTTAGCCTTTGATACAAATCTTCGTACGCTCGTCCCCTTGCTTCACTCACTGCTCTCTTTGCAGTTTTCATTGCCACTTTGTACCTGTGCATGTTCTCTTCGCTTCTATGACGGTACATGCATTTGTAGCATTCCTTCTTCTCTTTGATAGCCTTTGGCACCTCGTCATTCCACCACCACGAATCCTTGGGTTCCCGCTTGCTTCCTCTTGTTATCCCAAATACCTCAGTGGCGACTCTCCGAATGCAAGTTGCCATCGCATTCCACATGACATTTGCTTCTCCTTCCACATTCCAAGCTCCTTCTCCCATCACTCTATCTTTAAACACCCTTGAAGCATCTCTTTTGAGTTTCCACCATTTCGTCCTGCTAATTTTCGCTCTCTTATCCTTCACCACCCGAAGACGAAACACGCATACCAACAGCTGGTGTTGTGAGACGAGACATTCTCCAGGTATGACCTTGCAATCAACACAATCTCGTTTACTATCTCTTCTAGTTAAGACAAAGTCAATCTGGCTGGCCTGTTGGCCACTACTGAAGGTGATCAGATGTGATTGCCTCTTCCTAAAGAAGGTATTAGCAATCATGAGATCAAAAGAGAGAGCGAAATTCAAAATATCTTCACCCTCTTGGTTCCTACTGCCAAATCCAAAACCACCATGCACTCGCTCAAAACCCTCGCTAGATGAGCCAACATGGCCGTTAAAGTCTCCTCCTATAAAAAGTTTCTCGCTACTATGCACATTCCTAACCATGACATCCAAGTCTTCCCAGAACTTCCTTTTGGCTTCTTCACTTAGACCTACATGTGGGGCATATGCGCTAATGACATTCAAAACTGCCTCGCCAACTACTAGCTTAACTAGGATGATCCTATCCCCTCGTCTTCTGACATCAACCACATTGTTCTGAAGGTTCTTTTCAATCAATATGCCAACCCCGTTCTTGTTACATACTTCTCCCGTGTACCACAATTTGAAGCCAGTATTCTCCACCTCCTTCGCCTTCTGACCCACCCATTTAGTCTCTTGAACGCACAAGATGTTAACCCGTCTCCTAATCATAGTATCCACTATCTCTCTTAATTTTCCTGTTAAGGACCATACATTCCAACTACCTAACCGAACCCTACTATCGTCGACTAGCTTCCTTGCCCCTCGCATCCGCCGAGAAAAATGCGAGGACCCTTTCTCACTTATCACTACACCGAGGCGTCGGTGTAGCGCGCCACTAAGAGAATGGCGGCCCAGCCCTTGCATATTTAACACCATATCCGAGCCTCGATATAGCGCGTCGCTAAGAGGGTTACGCCCCAACGATATATCATAGGGTTCCATATTCATAAGAGAGGCTAAGTTTTTACGTTGGCTCGCCAAGCCTATCACAACCCTCCTCCTTTACCCTGGCTTGGGATATGCTGCACAGAAAACTACACAGGCGGAGTTAAGCCTTGCCTAATAAATATTATTAAATAATTTCGAAGGACACATAATATAAACTAATATTTTTAGATTCAATGGTGATATTTTACAAAACCAAATATTAACCATAACTTATTCCTGACATGGAACACTACAGTAATGATAATAACAATTGCCTAAATATAATTGTTAGCAATTAATTTATTTTTGTCCATTTTGCATAGTATTATTATTTGATATTAGTCATAAATCTAATTTAAAAAATATGAATGCATAATGCCAAAATCAGTGAGCTTCTTGATGGAATGGAACAAATTGTGAGCCAAGCAAACATTATATCCAGTATACCAATAAATAAAATATGTACCTAAAACATAACTGGATGCCATAGGATTCTACAATTATATTCTTAGTAAGGTAGCAACCGAGGTTATAAAATTGGTCAAGAAATGGAAAATCAGTATTGAACATGACAATGTTTACGTCTAAATGGTTCAATGAAACTGTATATATTTATGTGCAGCCAATTTTCTGTTGCATTTATTCCCAAGAATTATGGCAGGGTAGGTGCACACAAGAAAAGGTTGTTACTCAAATGAGGCTACAAATGTAAAGGGGATAGAAACCAAATAGGGGATAAATAAACTTGCATGTGTTGGTTTAAAAATTTCTATTAAAAAATACATTTTATTAGAACTCCACAACAACATAAATTATTAAATTTTTGTTGATAAATGGATGTTAGGAGCAGATTAAGATTGGTTACATGAAGTTTCATAAAGGAGTAAAGTAAAAAAGGGAAATAAGTCCATACATATCCACTATATTTTTAGGTGAAGCTGTCTTTATTGACTTGCATGGTCTCATAAACAATAGAATTGTACATTTTAAATTTAAAACAAACAACAAAAGGATTTTATGAACAAATATTTCATACAAAGATTTGAATGCATATTCAAAGTAAAAACAGTACATTACACCAATCTACAAAATTTTAGTTCAGTCATATCCCTCCATGGTAATAACATCAAAGGATTAATAATACCATCACACTAAGACTATAAACATAAAATGACATATTAAATGTTGAAGTAAAAAATTTGTAAATACACATAGTTCAATATTCTAATTATTTAAAGCTTAGTGACTAACACATGGTAACTCAGTTTCAAAACAGCACTCTTATATAATGAACAAATCTAAACATTAAAATTTTTAGACTACAAATGTAACAACCCGTATTTTGATAACGTGTTATAACCATAAATCTAGGCAGAATTAAATTTTATTATAAGAACCAAGGGAAATGGGTTGCACTATTGCGTTCATCTTGGAATTCTGCATGAAATCGAGTCCGAGTTTTCGAAAATCGGAGTCCGTATGACCAAGTTATGGCTCCCTAAAGTTTCAGAAATTTTCAGAGTTCAAAACAGTTCGAATTCGAGTTCAAATTCGAATTTCAAAACCCAGATAGACTGGGCGGGAAATTTCCCGCCCAGCACCCCAGGTCGACTGGGGAGTCGACTGGGCAGTCGACACCCCCAGGACCAGGTCGACTGCGCAGTCGACTTGGGTGTCGACCTGGTCCCCGAACCTGGTTTGGGCCTGGTTGCTCCTGCTTGACCCTGTTGGCTTGTTTGAGGGTCTGTGACGATTTTTGGCGGTTCAGATCGATCTAGGATTTATCCTATGGCCTAAACTAGTTGTTGCAACTATAAAAACACCCTAAGACCTAGGCTAATCCACAACAAATCTTTCTAACACCATTATGCTGCTAAGTCTCCTCTTGAACCATGGCCGCCGCCTCCAACTTGAAGCTTAAACATTCAAACTAGATCCAAATCGAAGGCCAACGTTTCTACAACAATTCAAGGGAATATATCAACATCTCAACAACGATCCTACGATAATTTCTGTTCTTAGTTCTCAAAAACCACGATCTGTAAGCCCCAGTTACTCTTAGATCTAAACTCTAAACTTAATATGGACATGTGTAAATTGAAGTTGAACATAAACATGATAACTACTTGAGACCTACTCTTGTATATCTTTGATCTATGACTATTCCTTTTTGATCTATTATTTTAGATCTACTCTTGTTCACCGTAGATCTATTCACCTTGAACCTAGTACCGTTCAAATTGAACCTTGATTTGTGGAATACCGATAAGAACTTGATTTAGGGGCATGTTCATGTCATAACCTAAACCCTATCATTATTTTAACATGCCTGTTATGGTGTGATGTTGAAACTATTGCTAGTCACAAGTTTAGGATTGTCATCTTATGTCATTTATTGCTATGTTTATCACCCTATTTCATATGCCAGTGATGTTATGATCATATCTCATGTTACACCATGCTTGCCTTGAAATCACCTTTGCCACTTTATACCCATCCTTGTTATGTTATTCCCTAGTTACATCTATTGCCTTGATTCGAATTCACGAGCGTTGGGGATGCGATTTGGGTAGTTTAGGAAAACCTGAATTTAGTATGAACTTGAAAACATGAATATCGTTATAACTTGAGCTTGGATAGGAACATGAACTTGACATGAAATTATACATGAAAATATGAATTTGAGACATGACACTTAGATAACTTGAACATGGCCAACTCGAGGTTGGGTTGAGTTTGCAGTATAAATCTGCCCGGAACCGCCCGGCGAATCCAGTAACTGCAAACAATAGGACCCAATGTGAGTAGTTGGTCATATCGCACTCGAAACCCGAGGTTAGACTAGGTTATGGTGTAAAACTGCCCACACCCGCCCGGCACATCCAGTAACCATAACCAAGTCTAATGTGAGAGGTTAGGGGTGCATTAAGTAAATTAATGCCATTGGATAGGGTTAAGTCATGAACCGCTTGAACACACTTAACCAACCTGACACATGATTCGTAGGACTAAGTCTTGAACTAGAACGACACACTTAGTCAATTTGACATGACACGTAGATGGGGTTAAGGCTCGATTTTAAATGACAACTTAACCTGCTGAACGAAACCCTAGTTACGCGGTCCTTTTCAGCAGTAACCCACTAGATGTATCACGGTACCCTAGGACTAGGCAGGGTGGGGCACGATTGCTGGGCTGATTGTAAGCGACCAGAACGACGGCTGAGTTGGTGCGCCATTGTAGGTTCAGGCGGACTAGGGTCGTGCACTTAGTCCGGAGTTGAAAAAGCAGGCATTGGGCATCAGTAGGATTATCTGTGCATTCTTGATTCGTGTCGGTGGTTGGCACCCTAGGGCTTGATACACCCTATGGTGGACCTAGCACAGGTGACTACATTCGTGATAGGGCCATATGACACAGACACACGACGAGCTAGACTTGTAGGGAGCCGATCGATTAGATCATACCGTTGGACCCCGAATTGGGTCACTTCACGATATTGGGCCAAGGGATTATTTCTTGATTTATAGTTGACACGGGATTAGTATACCAGTATAGTTGGTATGGCGAACCTTGAATACGCAATGTTAGACTTGAGTTATCTTGTTAGCTTAGTTATCATGTCAGACTTATCATCATTCCTATGTTTTATTCCAGTTTATTCATGTCTTGTTAACTTTACTAGTTTCTATGCTGATAGTCACTAGGGCTTACCAGTCTTTTTGACTGACCCGTTTTCTTTCGCCTCTTTGTCTTTCGTTTCCCCCCCCCCCCCCAGGTTCTCAGGGAGGAAACTCTAGCTCTTAGCTTGGACTTTACTTGCTTTTTGACAGCTCATGTACGGTTTGGTCTTGAGCTATGCTATGGCTGCACTCATGCACTTTTTGGGGAATAATATTTTACTTATGTTGTTTTAAGTACTTTGCTTCTTTAGAACTTGATGTAATGAAATAATGACTTGGTATTTTGATGTAAGAGGTTTTGACTCTATTTTTCAGTAGTGAGATTTGGTTTTAAAGTTTATATCCGCTGCTTTATATACTCTATTTTATCTATGTTCTGTCTTGTGTTATCTCTGTGCCTGTTTACTAGATAATACCCCTCCAAAACTTGGGCATTCCCTTTGTGAGTGACCCTAGCGGAGGTGGGTGTTACATTTGGTATCAGAGCAGAAGGTTACCAGACTGGGCAAAAGTTTTAAAAACCTTCTGAAACTATTTTCAAAACCGTTTATAAAGAAGCATTTTTCAAGAAAAGTTTTATTTTTAAGAAAAGGCTATTCCCCAAAAGCCATTAGCACTTTCCTTTGTTTCCTCGTTTGAATCTTTTTCCTTTTCGCTTTTCAGCATGTCTGATCTTAACCTTCCTGAGGGAGTACCCATACCTGGCTAGTTCCGAAGATACTTGGAAGCTAGGGCCAACGGCGCGGGCCCGACATATATCCCTCCTCCTCCTCCCCCGGTGACCACGGTTCCTCTTCCTCCGGGTACCGCCTTCGCCAAAATATGCAAGGACTTTATAGGAATGGGCGGCAAGAACTTCATTGGAACTGAAACCTTCATTGAGGCGCGAAACTGGCTAAAAGAGACTGAAGACTTGTTTGTTATTTTCGATATGGAGGATCATAGGAATGTTCAGTTGGCAGCATGGTTGTTGAAAGAGGAAGCTGCATTTTGGTGGGAAGTCACCAACGCTACCAGGCCAATTGAGACTTGGGCCGACTTTAGAGAGAGGTTTGGGCTTAAGTTTTTATCATCCGCAGAAGCGAGTCTTCAGATGGAGAGGTTCCTGGCACTCAAGCAAGGGGACATGTCAGTTAGAGAATACGTAAATAAGTTTAATCAGCTTGCTCGGTTTGGTTTAGACTTAGTCAACACGGCTGAGAAGAAGGCTCTACGCTTTGCTCGAGGATTGAGCGAGCCACTCCACACTATGGCCATGACTCATGTACCCATGGGGGCGACCTTTGAAAGCTTGGTGAATATGGCCCTACTTCATGAAGAAGACGAGAATGGCAAGAAGAAGGTCAAGGCGAATGAGTCTCAAGACAAGAAGGTAGACTCCGAGAAAGGAGGAAAGAACAGCAACAACAAGAATGACAAGTCACGTGAGAAAAGAAAATGCAACTTCTGTGGTATTGACGGGCATATAGTCCAGGACTGTAGGAAGAAGAAGATGAAGATAGGAGCATGTTTTCAATGCGGTGAAACTGGACACATCAGCAAGAACTGCCCTAAGAAGCAAGGGCAAGCCCCGCAAGAAGGACCTTCTAGGGGTACATCTTTAACTTCTTTTCCCTAGATACTCTGTTTTATCTTGTATATCCTTTCGATCCTGTCTTGAGAACCTTAGGTAGAATCCAATGAATGTAAACATGTATTTGAAACATGTTATGCTTGATGTTTGCGAATGGTTGCAAGTGATTGCTCGTGTTTGCATAACATACATTAGGCACTAGATCGGCTCAGACACATTTTCATATTGCATATGCATGAGTGTTTATACTTATTTATGGATGAAATTGAATGTGTTATCATATGAATGTTGCATATAGATGAATGTTTGTGCACACATATAGTGCTTACGTGACTAGGATTATTTGCATACATGTTGGATTCATGACACTAAACATATTTTGCATTAAAAAGATCAATCAGGCCTGATCATTTGCATTAGATAAGGAACATATACACACACTTTCTGCATATGTTAATACAGCATTAGAAATCTCTTAAGGACAATGTTTGCTTGTGGATGATGTTTTGAGTAGATGGATGATGGATGGTAGGATACATTCTTCCTAACTTAGAGATTTCGGGGACGAAATCCTTTAAGGAGGGGAGAATGTAACAACCCTTATTTTGATAACGTGTTATAACCATAAATCTAGGCAGAATTAAATTTTAAAATAAGAACCAAGGGAAACGGGTTGCGCCATTGCGTTCGTCTCGGAATTCTGCATGAAATCGAGTCCGTGTTTTCGAAAATCGGAGTCCATATGACCAAGTTATGGCTCCCCAAAGTTTCAGAAATTTTCAGAGTTCAAAACAGTTCGAATTCGAGTTCAAATTCGAATTTCAAAACCCAGATAGACTGGGCGGGAAATTTCCCGCCCAGCACCCCAGGTCGACTGGGGAGTCGACTGGGCAGTCGACACCCACAGGACCAGGTCGACTGCGCAGTCGACTTGGGTGTCGACCTGGTCCCCGAACCTGGTTTGGGCCTGGTTGCTCCTGATTGACCCTGTTGGCTTGTTTGAGGGCCTGTGACGATTTTTGGTGGTTCAGATCGATTCTAGGGTTTATCGTATGGCCTAAACTAGTTGTTGCAACTATAAAAACACCCTAAGACCTAGGCTAATCCACAACAAATCTTTCTAACACCATTATGCTGCTAAGTCTCCTCTTGAACCATGGCCGCCGCCTCCAACTTGAAGCTTAAACATTCAAACTAGATCCAAATCGAAGGCCAACGTTTCTACAACAATTCAAGGTAATATATCAACATCTCAACAACGATCCTACGACAATTTCTGTTCTTAGTTCTCAAAAACCACGATCTGTAAGCCCCAGTTACTCTTAGATCTAAACTCTAAACTTAATATGGACATGTGTAAATTGAAGTTGAACATAAACATGATAACTACTTGAGACCTACTCTAGTATATCTTTGATCTATGACTATTCCTTTTTGATCTATTATTTTAGATCTACTCTTGTTCACCCTAGATCTATTCACCTTGAACCTAGTACCGTTCATATTGAACCTTGATTTGTGGAATACCGATAAGAACTTGATTTAGGGGCCTATTCATGTCATAACCTAAACCCTATCATTATTTTAACATGCCTGTGATGTTGTGATGTTGAAACTATTGCTAGTCACAAGTTTAGGATTATCATCTTATGTCATTTATTGCTATGTTTATCACCCCATTCCTTATGCCAGTGATGTTATGATCATATCTCAAGTTACACCATGCTTGCCTTGAAATCACCTTTGCCACTTTATACCCATCCTTGTTATGTTATTCCCTAGTTACATCTATTGCCTTGATTCGAATTCACGAGCGTTGGGGATGCGATTTGGGTAGTTTAGGAAAACCTGAATTTAGTATGAACTTGAAAACATGAATATCGTTATAACTTGAGCTTGGATAGGAACATGAACTTGACATGAAATTATACTTGAAAATATGAATTTGGGATATGACACTTAGATAACTTGAACGTGGCCAACTCGAGGTTGGGTTGAGTTTGCAGTATAAATCTTCCCGGAACCGCCCGGCGAATCCAGTAACTGCAAACAATAGGACCCAATGTGAGTAGTTGGTCATATCGCACTCGAAACCCGAGGTTAGACTAGGTTATGGTGTAAAACTGCCCGGACCCGCCCGGCACATCCAGTAACCATAACCAAGTCTAATGTGAGAGGTTAGGGGTGCATTAAGTAAATTAATGCCATTGGATAGGGTTAAGTCATGAACCACTTGAACACACTTAACCAACCTGACACATGATTCGTAGGACTAAGTCTTGAACTAGAACGACACACTTAGTCAATTTGACATGACACGTAGATGGGGTTAAGGCTTGATTTTAAATGACAACTTAACCTGCTAAACAAAACCCTAGTTACGCGGTCCTTTTCAGCAGTAACCCACTAGATGTATCACGGTACCCTGGGACTAGGCAGGGTGGGGCACGATTGCTGGGCTGATTGTAAGCGACCAGAATGACGGCTGATTTGGTGTGCCATTGTAGGTTCAGGCGGACTAGGGTCATGCACTTAGTCCGGAGTTGAAAAAGCAGGCTTTGGGCATCGGTAGGATTATCTGTGCATTCTTGATTCGTGTCGGTGGTTGGCACCCTAGGGCTTGATACACCCTATGGTGGACCTAGCACAGGTGACTACATTCGTGATAAGGTCGTATGACACAGACATACGACGAGCTAGACTTGTAGGGAGCCGATCGATTAGATCATACCGTTGGACCCCGAATTGGGTCACTTCACGATATTGGGCCAAGGGATTATTTCTTGATTTATAGTTGACACGGGATTAGTATACCAGTATAGTTGGTATGGCGAACCTTGAATACGCAATGTTAGACTTGAGTTATCTTGTTAGCTTAGTTATCATGTCAGACTTATCATCATTCCTATGTTTAATTCCATTTTATTCATGTCTTGTTAACTTTACTAGTTTCTATGCTGATAGTCACTAGGGCTTACCAGTCTTTTTGACTGACCCGTTTTCTTTCGCCTCTTTGTCTTTCGTCCCCCCCCCCCTCCCCAGGTTCTCAGGGAGGAAACTCTAGCTCTTAGCTTGGACTTTGCTTGCTTTCTGACAGCTCATGTACGGTTTGGTCTTGAGCTATGCTATGGCTGCACTCATGCACTTTTTGGGGAATAATATTTTACTTATGTTGTTTTAAGTACTTTGCTTCTTTAGAACTTGATGTAATGAAATAATGACTTGGCATTTTGATGTAAGAGGTTTTGACTCTATTTTTCAGTAGTGAGATTTGGTTTTAAAGTTTATATCCGCTGCTTTATATACTCTATTTTATCTATGTTCTGTCTTGTGTTATCTTTGTGCCTGTTTACTAGATAATACCCCTCCAAAACTTGGGCATTCCCTTTGTGAGTGACCCTAGCGGAGGTGGGGTGTTACAACAAAAGATGACTACATTTCTCGCTTGAATGTAAAATATTTGTAAATACACATAGTTCCAAATTCTAATTATTCAAAGCTTGGCGATTAACACATGGTAACTCAATTTTGAAGTAGCACTCTCATATAATCACCAAATCTAGACATTAAAATTTTCAGACTACACAAGATGACTACATTTCTCGCTTGAATGTCTATATAAAGTAAAACCATTGAATTATTTACTTGAAAACAAAAGATATATTTAGTGAAATCCTTTTATGAACATAATAATATTTTGTGTAAATAGTTTAGTGCAAGTTGTAGAACATATATTTTACGTTGTGGTAAACAATGCCATCTTATTTCAAACATAGAATTTCTTAAGAGTTTGCATGAATATATTTGAAGTACATAAATATCTACTTTCAATATCCTAAAAATAATTCAATCTGCATATCTTAATAGAAAAGGATGATTTTTTACAAAACGATTGCTTAGTAGGATGCTCACACTATTTTGGAAACAAATATTTGAAAAAAAAAGAATTGTATGGGTAACGCTCAAATATAACATGTATACACATTTACCTTTTTCATGAATAATTGGTATAATTTGTTCCACCTTAAAAGGAAAATAGCCATAGATAAATATTATATAAATAGGAAACTATGCACACAAAAAGTAGTAGTACGTAAATTAGCACTTCCATAGAAATATAACACTCTGAATTGAAAACATACAATTCTGAATATAGATATAGAAGAAAACAATAAAACCGTTCAATTATTTAAATGGTAAGAAAACTGAATGGAAATTTAGAAATATATATATGGATATTGTTATTTACATTCTTAAATAGGAAGAATTGCTTTGAGTATATAATAAAATTCAAAAGAACAAATGTGAAATATGTTCGATGATGGAAATTACCTCAAACGAAACAAAAACCAGTAAAAAGCCAATATGAAATTGGCTCAATGGTAAAAATCAGCTTAGATGTTAAAAAAAACAGTATAAAGGATGAAAGAGCCAGATGAAGAGGGTATGTCATACACACACACACATACACACACACACACACACATATATATATATATATATATATATGTACACACACACACACACACATATATATATATATGATGAATAAGTTGGCCAAGGAGAGAGTTGGAATAAAACAATGCAATCCACCATCGTTATTAGTGCTAATCATATGGAGTTCAGGTTTTAATTAAGGTAGTGAAATGTAGAGAAAATATGGGATAACGGCGGATGTTAATGTATAATTATAAACTACTGTCTAATTAGATAATTTCAAATTTTGTGGTAGATTAAAAGAGAGATCAACATTTGTACTGTAAATTAATAAGGGAGTATAAAAATAACACACATATTCACTTTTTCAAATAACAATTATATAGAGTAAATATAAATAATAATGGGAAAGCAAGAATAAAGACAGATGGATATTTAACGAAATAGTACATATATCATAGGTAATAAGTATTATTTAGAATTAGGCAATTGTTTAATCAGCTCGATTAGATAAAAGGATACATATTTATTTACAAATAGCAGAATTTCAAGCTGGTTTCCTTAAGCATCAACTACTAAATATGCCATATTCATTAAAAAAGGGTAACAAATCAAAAAATTCCATACCTTAAATACAATGTGGAAATAAGTTCTGTAAGCTTTCTTTGTTCACTCTGGTTTATACGCCCAACAGTTTACCTAATGCACATCATTTCAAGTTATACAAACACTACATAAGGTATACTGTAGCTAATAAAAATATGAAATATAACCAATAAATCAAATGATAACTCTTATAATTTTTGAAATTATGGTCTAAATAGAGCACTGAATAAATTTCAAAAGAAAATAACCTTATAAATAAGCGTTGCAAAATTTGAAAGTGCTAGGAGTTATAAAAAATTAAATCTTTTCAGTATAGCATTTAAGAGATCAAACCTCCAATCTGCTACCCTAAACCATAAAAGATGGCCTTCACTGTATATATAATCAACAAAAATAATGTCACTTAATATGAAGGTTTGATTATTAACAAATTAAAAACCATACTATGGTCATACTTACACAGTTGAAAATCAATCATAGATGATTAGATCTTTTACTTTAGCAAGATGCAAGTAAATTTAGTAATACAAATTAATATACAATCACACATTTATGAAAACTTTCTTACCCTGTACCATCTTATTAAATTTTGAATAAAAGCATGCATAAATATTTCATTATAGGTAGTAGGAAAATTCATCTAAATATTACGGTTTGATAAATATTACCTTTTTTAATAGTGAAAGCAGTATTCTTGCGATTACAAAATATTACAAATCATACATATGATAAAATAGACAATGATTCAGGTATATTTAGGCAAACAACTCATATTAGAAATCGTAAGAAAAATTTGTTCATTGTACTAATTTTAAGAAAGAAAGAAAAGTTAGTAAAGAAAATAATACATTTCAAAAATTATAAAATTTTCAGAATAAAATGAATATTTTATCTGCATGTAGTTGCCATATATTATAACAATAGAAAACATAAATTTTATCTTTCTATGAAATCCAAACATAGATTAGTTATAGTTGATCACATCAACATTTTGATCCTTGAATCATACGAACTAAGGATCTATTTTTTTCAAATCTAAAAGGATATCCCTACCATAAGTAATAACAAATATGATTAGATGGTTGTGTTTTTAGTTCAGTCTATATCAGATTGATTAACTTTTGATAAAGAAACGATGAACATTTTTTAATAGATGGCAGTGAATAGAAGAATGATCAGGTTTTCTATAACTAATCAAGTTTTTGTGATACAAAAGCACGAATAGTGAAACACAAAAGTGACATCAAATACATAAATCCTAACTCAACTGTGCAAAATTTGTAGATATAAACACTCAAAAATAAAATTAAAAAACGATCCCAAACTAAATGAATGCCAACGTCATCATACAAAGACAAATTAGGAGAGTTCGACAACAAAAAAACATTTACCATATTTCGTAATGGATAAAAGTAGTTGCAAGTTAAAAATATATACTAAATTTAGTTGTGAACATGTTAATCAGTAATTTTAGTTGAATAATTTTTCTACTTAAATCCAACAATATTTTCATAGCATAAAAACAAATATGATTAAATGGCTTGTTTTTTTTTCAGTAAACAAAATTTTGGTATGAAGGATATATAATTTGTGTTTTTGCAGTGTGTCTACACGCACGACACACTATATAACAAATATAGTTTGTATCTAAAATATATTACCTTAAGTATATTATCGTGTAACATGAATTGAAATTAACCGTCCACACGCCTTTCACAATCGCATTGAGACTCTCTTTTACATAACAGATGATTCAATGATGATAACTTCCAGCTGCGCCATGTTAAACATAATGAAGAACCAATGAAAACATAAATTCTTCCATTTAAGAAAATAGCTAGGCCTCGGTTGTGGGAAAATAACATAATAACAGAAAATATGAATGAATAGAAATCTGAAACAAATAGGGCAAGATGCAAAATTAAGTGACTAAAGAAATTATAGATAAACGTATGAACAAAACTGAATAATACATAATATACAAAAGCCATCTATAGTTAGAATCCAATGTCATCTGTAAATGAGTGATACTGAAACTTAGTTAAGAGAAAATATAACATTCGTCAATCTAAAAAAGGTGAAGTTTGACGAGATGCAGTGCTGTAAAAATATATCAGTAAATGCAAAGCATGCTTTACATGTGTCTGAATCCGGCAAAGGAATCAACCGCAGACCACGACGGATTTAAATTGAAAATAATTGCAATAATGATGTAAAAACGTAATTTCAATTCAATCACGTAAGAAGATTAACGCATAAAATTAAATGAATTTCAGCAATGAAAAGAAATGGATGAAAGATAAAGATTCAAAAATTACCTGAAAATCAAGTAGTGCTCCATAAATACGGATTAATTTGGGGCGAGCGATGTAGATTCTTCTAGGTTTGCTGGGTAGGCGTGATAAAAGGCAGGCTAGACGAAATCATCATCGCCCAATAGTGTACAATGTTGATCGCCACTTGGTTTTGTATTGGAATGACGCAACCCTAAACACACAAAATTAGATTTAGGGTTACTGTGCCAACGGGAATGAATGGGAAATAGAAATTGTATGCTTGTGATGGTTTAATGTATGAACATCTGTGGTGGAACGCTATTGAAAATCGCTGAAATGGTTGAGATTTTGGGTGGATCTAGGGTTTATGGCGGAGGAGGCATGAGGCTCCAGATGAAAACGAAGGCAAAGTCACAAACAAAGTAATGCTGAAATGTGATTTGGGAGGGGGAAAAAAAAGACGATTCAGTCAACATTACACGTGTCATGTTATAATGCATTCCTTTCAAAGATTGAACGGGGCTTGTGAGCCATCTAAAAGCAACTCAGCTTTAATAGTATAGTATATATAAGTAGAAAAGGTATTCAAGGCCCCCAAAAAATTTGAGTTCATATAAATTTCCAAAATTATATGTAAATATTAATCCCATATGTAAAACAAATCAATCTTTGATCAACTAAAAAATAAATGATGCAGACGCATCATATCATTCCAATCATACATTCTGCCATATATTTAAACAAATTTAAATTGGATATCACATAATCAACAAACATATAGATAATTCAAAAGATATGATTACAGCCTATTTTATTAATACAATATCACACACACAAAAATATACATACAAGATATATATATATTTATATATATATATATATTGACATACAGGCACTTATGTATATATGTATATAAATATATATTGTGCTATACACTGTGTCATACACAGATATATTTGTATATATAAGCACAATATACTTGTATAAATATAGATACAAGCCTCTCAGATTTGAAAAAAAAAAACTACATTGAATTTTGTTCATCAATATGCACACTGGCCTACATCAAACAAGATATTATCTTGATAACGACCCATGCATCAATATTGTACATTAACATGTATACCGACCTGTATCAAATAAGACAACATCTTGAAAAACATTGAGTATATTCATGTAATATTTGGTTATCCATGTCATACACCGAATTTTTGCAATTACAGATGAATTAGTATATATATTCTGAAACGACCCGAAATCCCCTTATGGGAAATCACGGATTGAGTTGAGAACAAGCCACATCGGAATGCCAACAGAAGAACATTTCATTGTATATTACAACAATTTCATCAGAATGCAAGAACATATAGAGTATGAATAAATAATATACATCACAAATTATCAGAGATTTAAATTACATTTAAATACATCGCAGCGGAAAACTAATACAATACACAACTGAAAGGAATACGCGGATATAGAGCTTTCCGAGTACAATTCCAGCTGTAAATCAGGATCCTGTAAATATAAATCTGCAAAACCAAAACTACTAGCTGCCTGTGTCAAAATAAGGGCACCCAGAGTTTAGGTTAAAACAATAAACTCCAGGTCAATCATGTGACTGGTGTGAGAACTAAAACAGTTATTAATCTTTATTTAAAAGTTAGGTAAATCAATGGACCATGCCGTATAACACGGAACGGGTTTCCTCCTAAGAATACCAGTGCATAAAACAATAGCGCAATGCTAAATAAAGAAAAATGAAGCTATTATAAGACCCAGGTCCCATCACACACACAAGCCGAAGGATAGGGTTTTTACCTTATAATAGCCAAAGAATGCTTGATACGCTAAAAACAAATCATTTAATACTATTATAAGTGCATAGTGTATAAAACAATTTCAATCATAAGTATCAATCATAAACGGCATAAGTGCCATATCCCACTATGTCGCCATACTAGGCTCTACAAATATAACTGCAAAGTCACGTATTGGAAGTTGGATTTCCATCTGTGAACCGAGGCAAAAGATAGTCCTCTACCGATTCGAGACTGTCTAGCCCGAGCCTCAGGATCAGAGCTCGAGTGACCCTTGGATCGTCAGGACCGGTCCACCGATGTGGATTAAAATGCCTGAACACTACGTTACCCCGCCCTTTGGGGGCGTAAATGAGCCAGATGACTCCATCGGCTCCACACAGTCACCAATATATCTGAAGCGCCTCACAACAGCAACAACCACATAGGTGAAAATAATATAAATGTCAGGGCTGGTAGGTCACTGACACCACCCTAGTAAGAAAGAAACGCATGTCCTCCCTGAGGTCCTCTCCCGTTTTTGGTTCACAATCGGGGTGTGAGGCTCGCGAATCAACGTTACACAAAGCTATGACACACAGGCGGTGCTTTGATCATCAACCACAAGACTTTGCTTTTCAACAGAAGCCTTGATCAATTGCCACTTAGGCATGCCACACAGGCAATTCACTCCATGCGATTGATATCCATCAATATATAACCCCTGAGCTCGTACGTCTCAGAGAAGGCTGTTAAGTAAGAGAATAAATTCTCTGCTGCCAAACAGATATATATTTAATAGAAATCAATCACACAGAATAAAATCCAATGTCAGACACACAGTCCAATTACAAGTTCGTTCTGGGTCTGAACGAAACCGGAGGCACCTTGTACCTCGAATATCCATCGATCTCCAAGTACGTCTGGACGATCACCGACTGATTCCCTCCTCTTGGGTGTATAGCCCAATCAAGATCATCATTAATCACCCAAACAATGCGAAGACCTCCGGTCTTCGACCACCGTCTTCATCCTCGACCCCACGTCGAATCAGTTATTCAGAATGGGATAAACCCGGTCTTTCTGAATAACCCGCGTATATAATAAACAAGTGTTACACAAACACAACGTACGCCTCATTCCAATTCAGAATATTCTTCTATCCAAATATTCTTATACTTTCGGAAAGGTTCCCATTAATTTTATCAAAGATAAATTCTTTAAATTTATTCTTTAATCTTCTTTTGAATATCAATTCAAACTAGTCGGGATTAGCGAACCACACCGAAGTAATTATTTATTTTATTTCCCAATCCCAACCTATTCTTCCCATGAAGTAAAACTGGTAATACTTCATATCTAACACCATGGTGTTATCGGTAAATTCAATTACCATTTCACGTTCAAATCAAATTAAAGATTTAACTATCGCCTGGAGCAAGACTGGTGATACTCCATTCTCGATTATTTCAATCTAATCAAAGATTCATTAAAACTCCACTTGGTTTTAATCTTCCCAATAATCACTATCAATGATTATTTAACTTGGGAAACATATCCTATCTTTAACTGGGTTAAAGAACCAATGTCATTTAAAACACGGTTCACTATAAACCCAAAATCACATTCCATTCCAATTCAATTATTGAAACTTCTGGTTACTTTTAAAACCCTTTCAAATCCAGTTTATTTATTTAAAAATAAATAAATTATTATTCTAGTTCAAAACTAGTTCATTTCAATAAAAATATATTTTTATCTTTTCAAATTTGGAATTTTTCATCTTAATTCTTCACAAATCATTCTTATGATTTTACACAAATTATTACTATTTTTTATAATTTTATCAAGGCCCGTATAGTCGATTTCCGTCAACGGCCATCGAACTGCACTTACAGCGACCTTTTCCAAATTTGATTTGGACATAATTCCAAATCCAACGGTTAGATTTCAAATCTCTAATATTCGTTAGAAAGCTCTATTCGATACGAACCCAACTGTTCCAGTTTTAGGAGAATCCGACGGTCGGATCTCCCGTAATATCCATTTGAAGACAATGGTCGAAATTCACGAACTGCCGCAGCGCGGCGCGTTCTATTCCGGCCATTATATATATAATATATATATTATATATATCTCGTCAATTTCCTTTCAAAATGTATTTTATAAATCGTTTAAAATTCGTTTTCAAAACGATTTCAACTTTATATTCAATTTCAAATCAAAATTGAATATTCCATATCATTAATCTATAAATGACAATATTTTCAAAACGTTATATTTTGAAATCAATTCCTATTCGATATTCATTATAAAAATGAATAAAATCGACATAAATATCGTTCAAGTCAAAATGGCGTAAATCTAGTCAACACGGCTTTTATTCAACACATGAATGTTTATTCTATTCAACACATGAA
The DNA here is from genome assembly GCA_030737875.1 of Allium sativum. Taxonomy (NCBI): domain Eukaryota; kingdom Viridiplantae; phylum Streptophyta; class Magnoliopsida; order Asparagales; family Amaryllidaceae; genus Allium; species Allium sativum. Next base: position 588,449,837 of record CM060916.1, read on the forward strand.
TATTTATTCTATTCAACACATGAATTTTATTTCTATTCAACACATGAATTTATTTCTATTCAACACATGAATATATTTTCTATTCAACACTTGAATTTATTTTCTATTCAACACATGAATTTTTATTTCTATTCAACACATGAATTTATTTCTATTCAACACATGAATATATTTTCTATTCAACACATGAATTTATTTTCTATTCAACACATGAATTTATATTATTCAACACATGAATTTTCATTCTATTCTTTATTTTTCAAATTAGAATGAGGCCCAATCAATTACCATATAATGTTAATTATATGGATTCTCTACAACACATGTATATAATAGCAACGATAAATCATCAACCATCATCCAGAGTGCAACACACCACTGCATAAGCATTAAATATAGATAAGTAACGCTTACACAGTATGTCAACCCATCAGGCGATATACTACTAGACAATTGGGATTAGTGTACGTCAATATCATCCCAACACCCGTGTGGGGTTTCAATCAATCAAACACATATTTTATTTGTGCAGTTGGGCGATGTGTAAAATTTATAGTCCCAATCAATATCAGTCAAATCAGTGTACATAAACAAATCGTTCGATTTGTAAATGAATATTTATTTTATATTCAACACATGAATTTTTATATTTGATTTCAACACATGAATATATATATTTTATTTCAACACATGAATATATATTTGATTTCAGCACATGAATATATATTTGATTTCAACACATGAATATATATTTTATTTCAACACATGAATATATATTTTATTTCAACACATGAATATATATTTGACTTCAACACATGAATATATATTTTATTCCAACACATGAATATGTATTTGATTTCAACACATGAATATATATTTTATTTCAACACATGAATATATGTTTGATTTCAACACATGAATATATATTTTTTATTTCAACACATGAATATATATTTGATTTCAACACATGAATATGTATTTTACACATCACAATCAACAGTCAAATTTCACAACATAGCAATCACAAGTCATCCATGGTCTGTGGACGACGGGTGTCGGGTGCTGCTAAGCACCGTCTGCATCCTAGTATATATTTAAACTAGAAATTAAAATAAAAGTGAGAAGTTCTCACCGATAAGCTAAATCAAATGTCGCGACTCTTCATATGTAGAAAATCCTCGCCGTGTTTCCAACGAGATTTGTTACACGTGGTTTTACGTTAAAAATTACATTTTTATAATACCACTTCATGTATAAAGATTATATTTTTATAACGCTACACATATAGAAAAGATTATATTTTTGTATTCTCGATCATATAAAAATCCAATTTTTGATTCGCTACTCATATAAAAATCATATTTTTATTATCATACATTATATAAAATTATATTTTTTATTCTCTATATTATATAAAAATTATATTTTAATTTCAACTTTACTTAGATAAAAATCACATTTTTATCGCTTCTTCTCATAGATAAAAATCATAACTTTATCACTTCGTTTGCATTATAAAAATCACATCTTTTCTATAATAAAAATCTCATCTTTCCTATCATAAAAATCTTATCTTTTTATGAATAAAAATCAATTCTTTTAATGAATAAAAATCAATTCTTTTCATCATTAAAAATCCGATCTTTATCTATATTAAAAATCTATCTTTTTCTAAACAAAGATCTAACCTTTTTATATATTAAGAATTGCCATATTTTTTTTAAATAAAAATCAAGACTTTATATAAGTAGATAAAATTAAATCAGATTTTAAAACGAGGTATTACATAAAAATAAACAAAAATAATTAAACAAAAATAAATAAGTAAAAACTTACAACGCAAGGTAGGAGAGGAGGGGGGCTGTTGACGCTTGGACATGGAAGGGAGGCGGAGCTAGGCTGCGGCGGAGGGGCATTAGCCATGGCGGGGGTTTAGGGTTCAAGGGGGGGGGAGGGGGGTTGTGGCCTTCACGTCGAGAGGGAAGAGGGAGAGGCAAAGGGAAGGGGAGGGAAATCTCGCTGGCGGCCTAGCGCGAGGGGGGCGAAGGGAGGAAGGCCGACGACCTCAGGCGATGTGGAGGGGGCGCGGTGGCCGCTGCGAGGCGGAGGAGTGACAGCGACGGTTTTTTTTCCCCCTTTTGGATCTCGATTTGGAAAATAGAAACAGGGGGGGTGACTGAGTGAATGGAGATAGGGGGGGTTACTGAAAATATGTATATATATGATTTAATTATATTTTAATTTCCAAAAGTAACTTTTTATTTTCAACTCGAAATCAAATCCACCGACCGTCGTCCCTAGCTAATTACCCTTATTCCGAACACAATGGAAATGTTTCGTGAGCCAATTCGACCGTTTCGATCGGTTTTCGTCAAAATCAAAATATAACTCTATATATTGAATCTTAAATGTACATTTCAATTTACCGGGACCACATACTGACCATATAAATTCCAGCAAAATTATTTCTATCTTCGTGTTGACTATACGGTCCTAACAAAACTAGTTTCATCAAATTCTGAGACTGTTAGAAAAATGGTCAATTTCCAGTCGATTAAAATCAAATGAAAATGGTCAAACGCGTTTTCCTTTTCCACGCTTACATATTAATTTAGAAAATTACGAATTTTGAAACCTAGTAATAACTTGACATCAAGGATCCAACAAAAGTGGTTTCGTCGAAAACCGAGGTCGTTTGCAAAATTTCCATTTTTAGGGGCCAGAATTCCACAGCGACTATTCTGAATTTTCAACTGGGCATAACTTTTGATTCCCGCTATGAAATCTCAATTTTTCGGATTCGTTGGAAAGATATTCTCAAATAGATTCTAATATTTTTGATTTCACCGAAATCCGGTTTATTTTGAATCCTGTACATTTGAAATTTGAAATTTGAAATCGAAATTTCAAACTACCGCGCCATTTTCAATTCCTTATATAATTTAAAATAAATATTTATATTCTAACAACGATCTATATAAATATATACATTCTAATTTTATTCAAAATAAATTTCTCGTCGCTATTATTTAAAATAATTCATTTTAAATATTCAAAATTCATTAAAATTGCCAAAATAAAAATTTTAAATTTGCTTAGATTTCCGGGTTATTACAATCTCCCCCACTTAAAATCTTTTTGTCCCCGAAAAGGAATGAAGCCGAAAGTTGTTTTACAAATCAACTCAACTTCCATTATTTTTACTACGGCTTAAGTTCTCCAACTTTTCAGTTTATAAGAACTTTTCAAATTTTTCAAAAATTTGGCTAACACCCTAAATTTCCGAAAAATTTCGCCATAACCTCCCCTGCACCGGGGACTTCAGGATATTTCAAATAGCCTCCCATGGCCCTCACCAATCCAAAAAGAAAAAGAAACAGCCAAGCGGCTAGCCAATCGGCTCATAAAATCATCAAAAACCCAAGAAATACAATAAACATGTACCTATTTGTCGGGCAAACAATTTTATTCCTCTTCTCTAGCCTCCTTGCTATGACCTGTTCAATGTAAGTACATGTATATGCATGCAAATGCGACTAATTTTCAATACAATTCACTTTTTGGTTCAATTTGACTAAAGGTTCAACATTTAATTAATCAAACAATAATCAAACAACACAACCAGCAATCAATTAGTTGATTATCATTTCAAATTCATAACTTTGATATATAGCCCAAAAATCATATTTTTGATGCCAAATCACAACAATAGGCCCTATATAATTTTGGTTCTCACACGAGTCAATTGGAAATATATAGAAATCCCACTTTCGTCACTCGAACATAAATTCTGATGATGAAGCTTCAATCATCAGAACCATCTCCGGGCGACTAGAGCGTGATTCTATATCTATCCAGTATATTAAAACTTTGAATACCCATGGATCATACGTATATGCAAAATCTTTATATACTGGATTGTCCAAATTCAATACATATAAATATTCAAATACGTTGAATAAAGTTTAAATTTTCAAAACAAAATTCATTTTCATTTTAAAAATATACTCTTCACACTCGTTCAAGGATACTACTGATCCCATCTCTAACGAGTCATTCTCATTGGATATTACTAATCCAATCTCTGATGAATTCTTTTGTATGGTTCTAATGTGTCTTGTTCTCCGAGCTCTGAAAACCAAAGCTCTGATACCACGGTAAAACGACCTGAAATCCCCCTTACGGGAAATCACGGATTGAGTTGAGAACAAGCCACATCGGAGCGCAAACAGAAGAACATTTCATTGTTTATTACAACAATTTCATCAGAATGCAAGAACATATAGAGTATGAATAAATAATATACATCACAAATTATTAGAGATTTAAATTACATTTAAATACATCGCAGCGGAAAAATAATACAATTCACAACTGAAAGGAATACGCGGATACAGAGCTTTCCGAGTATAATTCCTGCTGTAAATCAGGATCCTGTGAATACAAATCTGCAAAACAAAAACTACTAGCTGCCGGTGTCAAAATAAGGGCAACCAGAGTTTAGGTTAAAACAATAAACTCCAGGTCAGTCATGTGACTGGTGTGAGAACTAAAACAGTTATTAATCTTTATTTAAAAGTTAGGTAAATCAAGGGACCACACCGTGTAACACGGAACGTGTTTTCTCCTAAGAATACCAGTGCTTAAAACAACAGCGCAATGATAAATAAAGAAAAATGAAGCTATTATAAGACCCCGGTCCCATCACACAATGCAACGCAAGCCGGAGGATAGGGTTTTTACCTTATAATAGCCAAATAATGCTTGATACGCTAAAAACAAATCATTTGATATTATTATAAGTGCATAGTGTATAAAACAATTTCAATCATAAGTATCAATCATAGACGGCATAAGTGCCCCATCCCACTATGTCGCCATACTAGGCTCTACAAATAAAACCGCAAAGTCACGTATTGGAAGTTGGATTTCCATCTGTAAACCGAGGCAAAAGATAGCCCTCTACCGATTCGAGACTGTCTAGCCCGAGCCTCAGGATCAGAGCTCGAGTGACCCTTGGATCGTCAGGGCCGGTCCACCGATGTGGATTGAAATGCCTGAACATTGCGTTTCCCTGCCCTTTGGGGCGTAAATGAGCCAAATGACTCCATCGGCTCCACACAGTCACCGATATATCTGAGGCGCCTCGCAACAGAAACAACCACACATGTGAAAATAATAAAAATGTCAGGGCTGGTAGGTCACTGACACCACCCTAGCTAGAAAGAAATGCATGTGCTCCCTGAGGTCCTCTCCCGTTTTTGGTTCACAATCGGTGTGTGAGGCTCGCGAATCGACGTTACACAAAGCTATGCCACACAGGCGGTGCTTTGATCATCAACCACAAGACTTTTCTTTTCAACAGAAGCCTTGATCAATTGCCACTTAGGCATGCCACTCAGGCAATTCACTCCATACGATTGATATCCATCAATATATAACCCTGAGCTCGTACGTCTCAGAGAAGGGCGTTAAGCAAGAGAATAAATTCTCCGCCGCCAAACAGATATATATTTAATAGAAATCAATCACACAGAATAAAATCCAATGTCAGACACACAGTCCAATCACAAGTTCTTTCTGGGTCTGAACGAAACTGGAGGCACCTTGTACCTCCCATATCCATCGATCTCCAAGTACGCCTGGACGATCACCAACTAAATCCCTCCTCTTGGGTGTACTGCCCAATCAAGATCATTAGTAATCACCCAAACGATGTGAAGACCTCTGGTCGACCACCGTCTTCGTCCTCAACCCCACGTCGAATCAGTTATTCAGAATGGGATAAACTCGGTCTTTCTGAATAACTCTAGTATATAATAAACAAGTGTTACACAAACACAACATACGCCTCATTCCAATTCAGAATATTCTTTTATTCAAATATTCTTAAACTTTGGGAAAGGTTCCCATTAATTTTATCAAAGATAAATTCTTTAAATTTATTCTTTAATCTTCTTTTGAATATCAATTCAAACTAGTCGGGATTAGCGAACCACACCGAAGTAATCATTTATTTTACTTCCCAATCCAAACCTATTCATCCCATGAAGTAAAACTGGTAATACTTCATATCTAACACCACGGTGTTATCGGTAAATTCAATTACCATTTCATGTTCAAATCTAATTAAAGATTTAACTATCGTTTGGAGCAAAACTGGTGATACTCCATTCTCGATTATTTCAATCTAATTAAAGATTCATTAAAACTCCACTTGGTTTTAATCTTCCCAATAATCACTATCAATGATTATTTAACTTAGGAAATCATATCATGTCTTTAACTGGGTTAAAGAACCAATGTCATTTAAAACACGGTTCACTATAAATCCAAAATCACATTCCATTCCAACTCAATTATTGAAATTTCTGGTTACTTTTAAAACCCTTTCAAATCCAATTTATTTATTTAAAAATAAATAAATTATTATTCTAGTTCAAAACTAGTTCATTTCGATAAAAATCTATTTTTATCTTTTCAAATTTGGAATTTTTCATCTCAATTCTTCACAAATCATTTCTTATGATTTTACACAAATTATTACTATTTTTAATAATTTTATCAAGGCCCGTACGGTCGATTTCCATCAACGGCCATCGAACTGCACTTACAGCGACCTTTTCCAAATTTGATTTGGACATAATTTCAAATCCAACCGTTAGATTTCAAATCTCTAATATTCGTTAGAAAGCTCTTTTAGATACGAACCCAACGGTTCCAGTTTTAGGAGAATCCGACGGTCGGACCTCCCGTAATATCCATTCGAAGACAATGGTCGAAATTCACGAACCGCCGCAGCGCGGCGCGTTCTATTCAAGCCATTATATATATTATATATATATTTCGTCGATTTCCTTTCAAAATGTATTTTATAAATCATTTTAAAATTCGTTTTCAAAACGATTTCAACTTCATATTCAACTTCAAATCAAAATTGATTATTCCATATCATTAATCGACAATATTTTCAAAACGTTATATTTTGAAATCAATTCCTATTCGATATTCATTATAAAAATGAATAAAATCGATATAAATATCGTTCACGTCAAAATGGCATAAATCTAGTCAACACGGCTTTTATTAACCACATGAATGTTTATTCTATTCAACACATGAATATTTATTCTATTCAACACATGAATTTTTATTTCTATTCAACACATGAATTTATTTCTATTCAACACAAGAATATATTTTCTATTTAACACATGAATTTATTTTCTATTCAACACATGAATTTTAATTTCTATTAAACACATGAATTTATTTCTATTTAAAACATGAATATATTTTCTAATCAACACATGAATATATTTTCTATTCAACACATGAATTTATATTATTCAACACATGAATTTTCATTCTGTTCTTTATTTTCCAAATTAGAATGAGGCCCAATCAATTACCATATAATGTTAATTATATGGATTCTCTACAACACATGTATATAATAGCAACGATAAATCATCAACCATCATCCAAAGTGCACCACACCACTGCATAAGCATTAAATGTAGATAAGTAACGCTTACACAGTCTGTCAACCCATTGATCGACATACTACTAAACAATTGGGATTAGTGTACGTCAATATCATCCCAATACCCGTGTGGGGTTTCAATCAATCAAACACATATTTTATTTGTGCAGTTGGGCGATGTGTAAAATTTAACGTCCCAATCAATATCAGTCAAATCGATGTACATAAACAAATCGTTCGATTTGTAAATGAATATTTATTTTATATTCAACACATGAATTTTTATATTTGATTTCAACACATGAATATATATATATATATATTATTTCAACACATGAATATATATTTGATTTCAGCACACGAATATATATTTGATTTCAGCACTTGAATATATATTTTATTTCAATACATGAATATATATTTTATTTCAACACATGAATATATATTTGATTTCAACACATGAATATATATTTTATTTCAACACATGAATATATATTTGATTTCAACACATGAATATATATTTTATTTCAACACACGAATATATATTTGATTTTAACACATGAACATATATTTTATTTCAACACATGAATATATATTTGATTTCAACACATGAATATATATATTTGATTTCAACACATGAATATATATTTTATTTCAACACATGAATATATTTTTGATTTCAATACATGAATATATATTTTACACATCACAATCAACAGTCGAATTTCACAACACAGCAATCAAACAAACAAGTCATCCATGGTCTGTGGACGACGGGTGTCGGGTGCTGCTAAGCATCGTCTGCATCCTAGTATATATTTCAACTAGAAATTAAAATAAAAGTGAGGAGTTCTCACCGATAAGCTAAACCAAACGTCGCGCCTCTTCATATGTAGAAAATCCTTGCTGTGCTTCCAACGAGATCTGTTACACGTGGTTTTACGTTAAAAATCACATTTTTATAATACCACTTCATGTATAAATATTATATTTTTATAACGCTACACGTATAGAAAAGATTATATTTTTATATTCTCGATCATTTAAAAATCCTATTTTTGATTCGCTACTCATATAAAAATCGTACTTTTATTATCATACATTATATAAAATTTATATTTCCTATTCTCTATATTATATAAAAATTATATTTTAATTTCAACTCTACTTAGATAAAAATCACATTTTTATCGCTTCTTCTCATAGATAAAAATCATAACTTTATCACTTCGTTTGCATTATAAAAATCACATCTTTTCTATAATAAAAATCTCATCTTTCCTATCATAAAAATCTTCTTTTATGAATAAAAATTAATTCTTTTTATGAATAAAAATCAATTCTTTTCATCATTAAAAATCTGATCTTTATCTATATTAAAAATCTATCTTTTTCTAAACAAAGATCTAACCTTTTTATATATTAAAAATTGCCATATTCTTTTTAAATAAAAATCAAGACTTTATATAAGTAGATAAAATTAAATCAGATTTTAAAACGAGGTATTACATAAAAATAAACAAAAATAAATAAACAAAAATAAATAAGTAAAAACTTACCGCGTAATGTAGGAGGGGGGGGGGGGGGGCTGTTGACGGTCAGACATGGAGGGGAGGCAGAGCTAGGCTGCGGCGGAGGGGCATTAGCCATGGCGGCGGTTTAGGGTTCGGGAGGGGGGGGGGGGAGGGCTGTGGCCTTCACGTCGAGGGGGAAGAGGGAGAGGCGAAGGGAAAGGGGGGATCTTGCCGGCGGCCTAGCGCGAGAGGGGGCGACGGGAGGAAGGCCGACGACCTCAGGCGATGTGGAGAGGGTGTGGTGGCCGCTGCGAGGTGGAGGAGTGATAGTGACGGGGATTTTTCCCCTTTTGGATCTCGATTTGGAAAATAGAACGGGGTGGGGGGGTTGACTGAGTGAATGGAGATTGGGGGGTTATTGAAAATATATATATATATATATGATTTAATTATATTTTAATTTCCAAAAGTAAAAAAACGTTTTATTTTCAACTCGAAATCAAACGCACCGACTGTTGTCCCTTGCTAATTACCCCCATTTCAAACACAATGGGATATGTTTCGTGAGCCAATTCGACCGTTTCGATCAGTTTTCGTCAAAATCAAAATATAACTCTATATGTTTAATTTTAAACATACATTTCAATTTACCGGGGCCACATATTGACCCTATAAATTCCAGCAAAATTATTTCTATCTTCGTATTGACGATACGGTCCTAACAAAACTAATTTCATCAAATTTTGAGACCGTTAGAAAAATGGCCATTTTCCAGTCGATTAAAATCAACTGAAAATGGTCAAACGCGTTTTCCTTTGCCACGCTCACATATTATTTCAGAAAATTACGAATTTTGAAACCTAGCAATAAATTGACATCACGGATCCAACAGAAGTGGTTTCGTCGAAAACCGAGGTCGTTTGCAAAATTTCCATTTTTAGGGGCCAGAATTCCACAGCGACTATTCTGAATTTTCAACTGGGCATAACTTTTGATTCCCGCTATGAAATCTCAATTTTTCGGATTCGTTGGAAAGATATTCTCAAATAGATTCTAATATTTTTGATTTCACTGAAACCCGGTTTATTTTGAATCCTGTACATCCATTTGAAAGTTGAAATTTGAAATCGAAATTTCAAACTACCGCGCCATTTTCAATTCCGTATATAATTTAAAATAAATATTTATACTCTAACGACGATCTATACAAATATATACATTCTAATTTTATTCAAAATAAATTTCTCGTCGCTATTATTTAAAATAATTCATTTTAAATATTCAAAATTCATTAAAATTGCCAAAAGAAATTTTTTAAATTGGCTCAGATTTCCGGGTTATTACATATTCATACAGAATTAGCAACTTAACTGAAATCGTCTATTTCATATATCTGCATATCGTGAATTGAATAAATGAAAAAGCTCATCTGTGTTTACTATGTCATATATATCAGAACAACCATAATTATATAAGGTAGGGTTTTGGTTTTATACTGACAAAACCAAAAGTTAGAGAACTATATTATCAAACAATTTTTACTTGTACAAATATAGATACAAGCCTCTCGGATTTGCAAAAAAAAATTGGCATTGAATTTGTTCATCAATATGCACACTGACCTGCATCAAACAAGGCATCATCTTGATATTGACTTATGCATCAATATTGTACATCAACATGTTTATCGGCCTGTATCAAATAAGATAATATCTTGAAAAACAGTGAGAATATTCATGTAATATTTGGTTATCCATGTCACACACAGAATTTTTGCAGTTACAGATGAATTAATATATATATATATATTATATTCATACAAAATTAGCAACTTAATTGAAATCATCTATTTAATATATCTGCATATCAGGAATTGAATAAACGTAAAAGTTCATCTGTGGTTATTGCGTCATATATATATATATCAAAACAACCATAATTATATATAAGGCAGGGTTTTGGTTTTATACTGACAAAACCAAAAGTTATAGAATTATATTATCAAACAATTTTGACTCAGTGTCTTAGAGAAATTCCGTGATTCAGTCACATAAGTAAATATTAGCTTAATATAGGCAGAGGTGACTAATGATTATACAACCAAGATTTAATCTTCAAAAATTAAGTCAGACTTGTTTTTATCTAAACTATATTTATATCAATGTTTTAAATGCACACAGATTTTATATTAGTTTGTTTCTTAGAATTAAATCCAAGTGAAAAACTTAATGATTCAATTAATCTTAGAATATGTGTTTTTGATTCCTAAATTAAAACTGAGTCATAATCAGGAAAAAGGTGATCGTGGTATTCATACAATATACTGGTGGTTAATATGTAAGTGTTAATAGGTGTTATACCATATTGATCCTTTCCAGATTCAAACATTTTGACAGGAAACGTAATCGATATTTATACCAACTCCGTCTTACATCTGTTAATCACCCAGTATACATATAGATCTAAGTATCATTTGATCATTATTCTGATTAATGCCATCAATATGTATAAGCCAGAAATATATGCTCATAATTGTGCATATTAGTGTCAATATCCAAACATACCTGTAGCATATACACACTTACAAGAAGTGTTAGCTTAGCAACAGTCCAATAGCAAGTAGAATATGAAACTCCTTTTTCATATGCTAATATCATATATATATATATATATATATATATATATATTATATATTGAAAGTTGGTTCACTTTATTGCAAAAACCAATAATATACTTCATTTATATGCCTCATCAAAACCTTGTACCCCCCGACCTAAGTGGGTGCGACAACAAGGAAAAAGAGTACATATAAAATACATATACTAATGGTACAAACATCTCGCAAAAACAACAAAGCTACAATGAAAACCGTAAGACAATATGACCTGAAATAAAAGAAAACAAAACTAACTGAAAACCCAACAGCAAAGCCATTTCCTCACATCGCCATATCCTTCATCCAGTGTCTTTTAATTCGTATCTATGCAAGAACTCTTCATTAAACACCGTTCTTATTAACTTGCTGCCATTTTCTCTTACCAAGAAATGAACTTCCTTCTCAATAATCTGGAATTTCACCTCTTTGGCCACTGAATGGTTATTAAACAAACGTGCATTCCTTTCTAACCAAAGATGATATACAGTCGATGATAATGTGGCACATCCTATGTCCTTTAACTGATTCTTCTCCTTAAACATGTGTAAGATTTCAGAAGCTTCATCTTGTAAAGATCCATTTGTATATGCTGGCAGACCCAATTTTTCCTTAATTCGTCTCCAAATGTACTTTGAATACTCACATGAGAAGAACAAATGCATGACAGTTTCTTCACTTGTATCACACAACACACATCTAGAATCCTCAGAAATGCCAAATCTGACTAATCTATCCCTTGTACTCAATCTATCAATGACCACAAGATACGTAATGAAAGACATACTTCTTGCTTTGTATGCCATACCACTTTGAAGATATCTTGAACTGGATGTTCATTTCTAACCTCATCCCATGCTCTGTGATAGCTGAATTTTCCTCCTTCATATCACTCATAGTAATCATTCCTTGCATTACTATTTACTGCTACATCTTCTACTAGTTGTTGAATCTCTCTTATTCCAGCGTGTAGATTACTATACAATCTACCATCCCTAAAAATAGATGCAACTTTTTAAAATTGATTTCCAAGAGTTTGAACCCTGGATATCCCAATTAAATCGACAAGACGTCTTCCATTAATCCATGGTTCGAACCATATAGATGTTGAAGTGCCGTCATAAATCACCTTATTGAACAATTGGCATTCCATTTGATCTTAACCGCAAAAAAGATTTCCAAGTGCATGATGAATTATTGTCTATGCTCATCTGCCAAAAAAATTCGCCTCTACAATACTTGGTAGCCATCCATCTACTCACAAAGAAGAATCAGTCAAAAATTTCCAAATTTTTTGATATAAGCCTCATTTTTCAAATCTTTAAACAATTTAAGACCGATTCCTCCTTCATGCTTTAGAGAACACATAATTTCTCATTTAACCTTATGTTTAGAATCACCCCAAAAAAAATCCGCACACATCATGTTTAGTTTCTCAATAGTGAACTCCGGAAACTGATATAAAAAGGCCAGTAAAGCACCATTTGAGTTATCACAGACTGAATTAACTCAACGCGACCCACAATGCTAAGAAACTTAACATCCCAAGATTGCAGCTTATTCTGAATTCTATGAAGAAGATATTGACAATCATTATAATGAATGTATTTAGTAGACAAAGGAATGCCAAGATATTTAATGGGAAGTTGCCCAGTGCTTAAACCCAAAATATTGGCAATTTCATAAGCATGAGATGAATAAGAACTAAAATATACCTTTTGTTTTAAGCACACTCACAGATAGTCTGCTGCATTTCTCTAACTTATCAAAGACAGATTTGAGAGAATTGGCACATACCCTCGAATGCTTCCCAAAAACCATTAAATCATCAACACACAATAGATGAGTTACAATAGGATCCAAGGCATGTGTAGGAACAAAATCTTTTTGTAACACCTCTTCATTCATGTAAAAGGTGAAAAACTCCATTGCTATTGAGAATAAATATGGTGACAGTGGATCGCCTTGCATTATGCCTCGACTAAATGATATAAAACCTTTGGGAGTTCCTTGCATCATAATAGAAAAAGTAGGGGTTGAAATACATTCATAAACTACATTTATAAAATGTATTGGAAAATCGATAATTTTTATGATATGGCATATAAATTCATGGCTTATTTTATCATATGCCTTGTGAAGATCAACTTTGACACAAAATTTGTTGACTCCAGGTTTTTTAAAATCTCTAATAAGCTCATGGGCAAGTAATAACCAATGTACCTTGTAGGAATATACACACATTGATTGAGTGATATTAAATGAGGCAAGAACCACTTTATCCTATTGCAAAGAATTTTACTAAATACTTTATAGTAAACATTGCAACATGATATAGGACGATAGTGGGAAATATCAATAGGCCTATCAATTTTTGGAATTAGAGAAATGGAAGTATGATTACAACCTTTGGGGTTTTTACCCGACTTGAATATGTCTTGAACTGCTGCTAATAAGTCCATCTTCAATTCATCCCAATGCAACTTGAAGAACTTTGAATTAAATCCGTCGGGACTAGGACTTGAATCGTCTTGAATTGAAAAAAAGCTTCTTTTCTGACTTCATCCAAAGAGATTTCACACATCAAATCCTGCTGTCCCCTTTGATTAATCACATATGATGATTGAAAAAAGGCATATCAACAGACACATCTCCATACAATAAAGAACCGAAGAAATTAATGGCTTCATTCTCTACTTTATCCTCATTATATAACAGTTCTCCTTCTGAATTTATGAGAGATTTTAAATTATTACCATGCCTTCTAGCAGACATCTTTGAACGAAAAAATTTCGAGTTTGTATCACCCTCTTGCAGCTATAACACCTTTGCTTTCCGTGTGTAATTCCAGAATTTAATGTGACTTTGGACAGATAATTGATGCTTAGCTTCCAAAAATAACTCATATAAGTCCATATTCTCTGGCTCCTTATTTACTGCATCTTCTAATTCACTGAATCTCTTTTCAGCTTCTAATAAAAGAGCATTATCTTTAGGCCTAAGCTTGTTCCATTGTTTTAACTCCATTTTACAAGCTTGTAATTTTTATTGGGAAGTGTAACTATGAAATCCCCATATGTAACAACCCAAAAAATCTGAACCAATTTAAAATTTTTAAATTGGCTATTTTAGTGGATTTTAAATATTTAAAATAAATATTTTAAATAATAACGACGAAAAGTAAGTTTGAATCGACGTTCAAAAATAAATGTAATTAATTCTAATTATAAACGAGGCCTGAAATGGCGCGGTAGTTTCAAAATTTGAATTCAAACTTTGCCTGACTATACCGGGTGCAAAACAAAACGGATTTGAGTGAAACCAAAAATATTTAAATATGTTAGTGAATACCTTTCTAAGAATCTGAAAAATCGAAGTTTCACAGCGGGAAGCAAAAGTTATGGCTAAATGAATTTTCAGAAAGGTCGCTATGGAGTTTATTTAGCCCGTGAAAATGGCCGTTTTGCAAACGACCTCAGAATATGACGAAACCACTTTTGTTGGATCCGGGATGTCAAATTATTGCTAGGTTTCAAATTTCATAATTTTTGAAGCTAGTATGTGAGCGTGGCAAAGGAAAATGCGTTTGATCGATTTCTATTAAATTGGATCGACCAGAAAAGGGCCATATTTCAAACGGTCTCAGAATTCAATGAAACTAGTTTTGTTGGGACCGTATCGTCAAAACATAGCTAGATTTATTTTTCGGGAATTTTTAGAATCAGTATGTGGCCCCGACAAATTGAAATGTACGTTCAAATCAAAAATTGAATGTTTTATGTTTTAATTTGTAGAAAAACTGACTGAAACAGTCGAATGGGCCTACGAAACATATCCCATTGTGTTCGGAATGGGGGTATTTAGGTAGGGACGACAGTCGTTGGGTTTGGATTGGTGTTCGTGTGTGAAAGAGGGTATTTTTGGATTTTTAAAATTTACAAATATAGAAAATTTCCTGGGCCAATCACATCTCGCCATTCCATCGTTCTCTCTCCCAATAGGTTATCGACGAACGATGGAAATAGCTTTGAAACTTCCCATCCACTTTCCGACCAAACCACGAAGAATCAGTCCCTCCTCCAGTTGAAGATTTTGTAGATCTCCTCTCCACCTTCAAATCCATATATAGTTTGTATTTTTTCATTCAGAATTAGAGGAGATATCGAGCTCGAAAGTTTCGAGCTTCCAACCGCCGCCGCACCCTCCTCCGGTCGTCGAACTGGCCAACTCCTCCAGGCGTAGGTGCGCCGCTCCACCCCCTCCGACGCTGCAAAGGCCGATCAACGAATAGCTCCACAGATTCGAAGAAAAATCGAAACCTAGTTTTGAACAAATCAGCTGAGGTACAGCCTATTTTAAATAAACTATATTATAGCACTTTAAAGCGCTACGGTTTTTGATTTCACTGTAAAAATCATATCTTTTTCATTTGTTGACGAAATTCAGTGAAACAAGAGACAATGGACTCGTGTGGACGTCTTCTACATTCTAGAAGAGACCGCATATTTTTCTCAGCCTTCTGCTATTTTTGGTGGAGTGGAACCCAATGTGAGATTTCTAAATTATAAACGATATGGAAAACGACGATGTATAAATTATATAGTCGATGTATGAGTTATATAAGCGTTGTACACCACATGTATAAACGTTGTATAAGTTGTACGTTAAAAATTATATATGTGTTGAGTGGAAGTGAAATATACTTATACATACATACATATATATATATATACGCCCCTCGTCCACAAACCATGGACGATATTTATTGGTTGTGATTGGTGTGAAAATTGATTGATAGCGAATGGTTGATTAGAATTGTTTGTGGTTGAAATTGATTGATTGTGGTTGAAAAATACTCGTTTGTGGTTGAGAATTATTTGGTTGAAACCATATAGGATTAGTTTCTGGAAAAGAAAAAAATATACATGCCGCCTGCGTGCGAACTAGATGCATGAAATCCCTATTGTCAAAAGCTGCGAGGCTTTAAGGTAGAGCGAGGAGCCGTACTAGGGACGGCCCCGGTTTTAACTACCCTGCCGTTATGCTGCCGATTTTTTTTGAAATATTCATGTTTTAGAATTATTTTCATTTGTTGAAATTAATTTCATATGTAGAAATCGCATTCGTGTGTTGAATGGAAATTCATTCGTTGAATAGAAATTCATGTGTTGAATGGTATTCGTGTTTTAAATAAATAGTTTTTACAATAAAAATCACATTTTTATTATATATACGAACTATAGAAAACATTCATGTGTTGATTAGAAATTCATTCGTTGAATAGAAATTCATGTGTTGAATGGTATTCGTATTTTAAATAAATTGTTTTAACAATAAAAATCACATTTTTATTATATATACGAACTATAGAAAATATTCATGTGTTGAATAGAAATTCATTCATTGAATAGAAATTCATGTGTTGAATGGTATTCGTATTTTAAATAAATTGTTTCAACAATAAAAATCACATTTTTATATTATATATACGAACTATAGAAAACCTTCATGTGTTGAATAGAAATTCATTCGTTGAATAGAAATTCATGTGTTGAATGGTATTCGTGTTTTAAATAAATTGTTTTTACAATAAAAATCACATTTTTATTATATATACGAACTATAGAAAACATTCATGTATTGAATAGAAATTCATTCGTTGAATAGAAATTCATGTGTTGAATGGTATTCGTGTTTTAAAGAAATTGTTTTATAATAAAAATCCTATTTTTATCATCTATATGAACTATATAAAATAGTCGTGTTTTGAAATAAATTGTTTTGCAATAAAAATCACATTTTTATTATATACATGAATTGTTAAAAATAGTGAAGTGTCGAAATAAATGTCGGTTGGATAAAAATATCATTTTTATCAAATGCATGAAAAGAAAATAGTTTTGAAATCGAAGAATCGATTATATTTATATATGTATAAATATAATTGAAATATATCGAATAACAAAGCTGCAGTTCGTGTTTTGAAACCATGATTTCAAACGATTAGCGCGGGAGATCCGACCATCGGATTTTCCCGAAAACGAAACCGTTGGGTTCGCTTTGGGAATATCTTTCCAACGACACCAACTTTGTGAAGATCCAACGGTTGGATTGTCTGGAATGTTTAATTCAAATCTGAAGAAAAACAACGCCAGAATCGATTATATTTATATATATATTTAATTAAATTAAATCGAATAACGATGTTGTAGTTTGTATTTTGAAATCGAAACTTCAAACGAGTGTACCGGGAGATCGGACCGTCGGATTTTCCAAAAACTGGAACCGTTGGATTCGTTTTGAAAAGATCTTTCTACTGATATAAAATTTATGAAGATCCAATGGTTATATTTTCAGATATGTGTAAATCAAATCTGAAGAAAAACAGCGCCATAGTCGCGTTAGGCCCGAAGCGTCGTTTGAATAAATTGGCTATAAATAAATAAAAATGGCGATAAATCGTTATAAAATATTAGAAATGATATGGAATGGAAATAAACCGAATTTACCCAGTTTATTGAATATTTGATGGTTGAATGTGAAATTAATAAACTAATTGGTGGTTAGCTAAGTCGGATGATTTCCTGGGTTTTGATCTAATGTTGGTTTCGGCCTTCGGGGTTAATATTTGGGAAATCGTTCTCTGACTGATTTGCGGTTAGTGAATAATGAATTGGAATGAAGCGTATGTTGTGTTTGTGTTGCACTTTTAATTATATACGTGAGTTGCTCAGAAAGACCGGGTTTATCCCTTTCTGAATAGCTGAATCGACGATAAGAAGTCGAAGATGAAGACGATGGTTGAAGACCGGAGATCTTCTCCTCGGTTGGATGGTAACTGATGTCCTGATTGGGAGGCATCCCGAAATATGGATAATGAGTGGTGATCGTCCATACGTACGTGGAAATCGATGGGTATGCGAGGTATATAGTGCCTCCGGTTTCGTTCCGACCCAGAACGGACTTGTAAATGGACTATGTGTCTAACATTGGATTTCATTCTGTGTGATTGATAGTCATCAGTTGCATGGTGTGAATTGCCAGCGTGGCATGCTAAGATGTAGTGATCAAGGCTTCTGTTGAAAAGCAAAGTCTTGTGGTTGATGATCAAAGCACCGCCTGTGTGGCGTAGCTTTGTGTATAACTGTAATAACCCGGAAATTCTAGGCCAGTTTAAAATTTTTATTTTGGCAATTTTAGCGAATTTTGATTATTTAAAATGGATAATTTTAAATAATATCGACGAGAAATATATTTTGAATATAATTAGAACGTATATATTATATACGCCGTCGTTAGAATATAAATATTTATATATAAATAGAATTGAAAATGGCGCGGTAGTTCGATAATTCGATTTCAAACTTCAATTAGATGTACCGGGTGCAAAACAATCCGGATTTTAGTGAAACCGAAAACATTAGGATCTATTTGATAATATCTTTCCAACGAATCCGAAAAATCAAGATTTCATAGCGGGAATCAAAAGATATGTCCAGTTGAAAATTCTGAATAGTCGCTATGGAATTCAGGCCCTTAAAAATGGACATTTTGCAAATGACCTCGGATTTCGACGAAACCAGTTTTGTTGGGTCCGGGATGTCAAGTTATTGCTAGATTCCAAATTTCATAATTTTTCGAATCAATATGTGAGCGTGGCAAAGGAAAACGCGTTTGACCAGTTTCAGTTGATTTTAATCGACTGGAAATTGGCCATTTTTCAAACGATCTCAGAATTCGGCGAAACTAGTTTTGTTAGGACCGTATCGTCAATACGAAGCTAGAAAATATTTTTCGGGAATTTTTAGAGTTAGTATGTGACCCCGGTAATTTGAAATGTACGTTTAAAATTCAATATAGCAATTTAAATGTAAATTCAACGGAAACTGATTGTAACAGCCGAATCAGCTTACGATACATATCCCATTGTGTTCGGAATGGGGGTGAAACGCTATGGACGATAGGCGGTGGGCCTCGTTTAGAGGTCGAAGGGAAAAGTCAACTTTTGAAATTAAATAATATAAATATATATTAAAACACCTTACTCTCTCTCTCTCTCTTATCAGAAAAGAAAAAAAAACCCGCTGCTTCCCTCATAGTCCCTCCCTGATGCCGCCGCGCCGCCCAAGGCCATTACCGCCGCCTACCTCAGATCCCCTCCCCCACTCGCCATCGCCCCTCTGGCCAAACGCGAAAGACCCTAGCCCCCCATACCCGAATCGACGGAGAAACCTAACCCCGAATCGCCGATGCCCAAAACCGGCGACGCACCCACCATCCGCCACCCCTCTGACCAACTGCAACCCCTCCTCTCGATCCTCTCCTTCATTTCTCCGATCCTCTAAACCTCCAAAAGGGCGAAGCCCTAGCCGCCTGTGGCCTCACCTCGACAGTTGCGCCACCTCCTCTTCCTCGCAGTCTGAAAGTGAACGTCGCCCCCCTCTCTCGTTCGAAAATGGTAAGCCTCTCCTTTCTTATTTCATTATAAATTCAGTTTTAGTGTAAATAAATAAATAAAAAGATATGATTTTAGTTCATAGAAATACATATATACATTAGTTTTGAAAAATATATATGCATTAGTTTTGAAAAACATATATACATTAGTCTTAAAATATATATATATATATATACATGAGTTTTGAAAATAAAATTAGAACTATTTTTGAAAATAAAGGCAGAATTGATTTTAAAAATATAGAAGTAGAATTGTTTTTAAAAATAGAAATATCACATTTTTAAAATATAAACATAGTATAAAAATATGATTTTTATATATTGAACATCGAAGTAAAAATATGATTTTTATATATTGAACATCGAAGTAAAAATATGATTTTTATATATTGAACATCGAAGTAAAAATTCGATTTTTATATATTGAATAGCAATGTAAAAATTCGATTTTTATATATGTAGTGGCTACGGGCGAAGAAAGTGATTAGAGACGAGAACAGTGAAGATTTCCTGCATTAGAAGTGCCGTGGAGTTAGGATAGCTATCGGTGAGAATTTCTCACCTTTCAATTTCTTTTCTAGTTATATATATATATACTAGGATGCAGACGGTGCTTAGTAGCACCCGACACAATCGTCCACAGACCATGGACTTGTTTGTTTGGTTGCATAGATTAGTTATATGATTTGATTTGAATTTGGTTGTTTGGTGATTTTGATTGATGTGTGAATGGCGTGGGCCTTCACTAGACCGGGGATAAGGCTAGGCCTTGTCCCGTTTCTAGTATCGTGCCGTTATGCCGCCGAAATTTTCTAAAATAAGTTAGAAAAATAACAATATCATTTTATAGAATAAATGAATTGAATAGAAATTCATATGTTGGAATAAAATATTTTATCGTTAAAAATATAATTTTTAACGTGAACGTAAATAAATAAATATTCATTTACAAACCGGACGGTTTGTTTATGTACACCTATTTGAAGGACATTGATTGGGACGATATATTTCACACATCGCCCAACTGCACAAATAAAATCTGTGTTTGATTGTTTGAAACCCCACACGGGTGTTGGGTTGAAATTTGAAGTTCACTCATCCTGATTGATTAAATATGTCGATCAATTGATTGACAGGCTGTTATAAGCGTTATATATCTATATTTGATGCTTATACAGTGTAGTGCTTTGGTTGATGGTTGATTATTTTTCAATGCTATTATATGCGTGTGATGTATGAAAATCCATATAATTAATTTTATATGGTGATTGATTGGGCCTCATTCCAACTAAAAAAAATTAAGAATATTATAAAATAAGGGTTCATGTGTTGACTGTACTCATCCGTTGAGATTAGTCATGTGTTGAACGAAATAATTTAACAAAAATAGTCACACGTGGACAG
This sequence comes from Allium sativum, assembly GCA_030737875.1. NCBI lineage: Eukaryota > Viridiplantae > Streptophyta > Magnoliopsida > Asparagales > Amaryllidaceae > Allium > Allium sativum. The sequence goes on from CM060916.1 coordinate 588,471,351, forward strand.
TACTCATTCGTTGAGATTAGTCGTGTGTTGACAAAAATAAATATTCATTTGTTGAATAGAATAAAGGAATATATGAAGCTGTGTTGATTAGATTGACGCCATTTTGACGTGAACGATATTTATATCGATTTTAAACGATTTCGAAATGAATTGAATATAAAACGATTTCGAAATGAATTGAATATAAAGCGATTTCGAAATGAATTGAATATAAAACGATTTCGAAATGAATTGAATATAAAACGATTTCGAAATGAATTGAATTGAAAACGATTTCGAAATGAATTGAAAACGAATTCAAATTGAATTGAAAGCGAATTGAAATGAATTCAAATTGAATTGGAATTTGAATTGAATAGAAATGAATTTTAAAACGAATTTATAAAGAAGAATTCAATTTTGGATTTGAATTGAAATGGAAGTTGAAATTGCTTTTGAAACGAATTTTAAAACTATTTATATAATTCGTTTTAAATAGAAATCGACGAAATATATATTATATATATATTATATATATATAATATAATGGCCTGAATAGAACGCGCCGCGCCGCGGCAGTTCGTGAATTTTGACCATTTATTTCAAACGGACATTACGGGAGATCCGACCGTCGGATTCTCCTAAAACCGGAACCGTTGGGTTCGTATCGAAAAGAGCTTTCTAACGAATATTAGTAATTTGAAATCTAACGGTTGGATTTGGAATTATGTCCAAATCAAATTTGAAAAAGGTCGTTGTAAGTGCAGTTCGATAGCCGTTGATGGAAATCGACTGTACGGGCTTTGATAAAATTATTAAAAATAGTAATAATTTGTGTAAAATCATAAGAAATGATTTGGGAAAAATTGGGATGAAAAACTCCATATTTGAAAAGATAAAAATAGATTTTTATCGAAATGAACTAGTTTTGAACTAGAATTATAATTCTATTTATTTTTAAATAAACAAATTGAATTAGAAAATGGTTTTAAAAATAACCATAAGTTCCAATGATTGCATTGGAGTGGATTTGAATCGAAATTGTCTTCGGAATATTTCGATGTAGGAATTCGTTATTATACAGATGTTGTTATGGAAATTTGAAAGATATATATTTATATCGTTATTTCCAATACGACATTTGTTAATCGTAGAATTTGATATTGAATATAAGCCGATATATTTTCTATTCAGAGCCTTGTATTGAATATCAAATGTGATTTGGGTTTGTCGTGAATGGTGTCTTCACTAACACTGTTCTTGAACCCAGTTGAGAAAAGATTAAATCTTTTTATTTAGATTTAATGAAGTGTACCAATTAAATAATATTTAATTGGAATTGAATTGATATTGATTTTTGGGTTTATCGTGAACAGTGTTTTTAAATAACACTTGTTCTTTAACCCGATAATTAATGGAATGATATTTTGGGTTTACCGTGAACCGTGTTTTAAATGACACTGATTCTTTAACCCAGTCAAAGATTAAAACTAAGTGGAGTTTTAATGAATCTTTAATTAGATTGAAAAGACCGAGAATGGAGTAGCACCAGTTTTGCTCCAGGCGATAGTTAAATCTTTAATTGGATTTAAACGTGAAATGGTAATTGAATTTACCGATAACACCGTGGTGTTAGATATGAAGTATTACCAGTTTTACTTCATGGGATGAATAGGTTGGGATTGGGAAATTAAAACTAATGATTACTTCGGTAAGGTTCGTTAATCTCGACTAGTTGAATCGAAATTCAAAAGAAGATTAAAGAATAAATTCAAGGAATTTATCTTGGATAAAATTAATGGGAACGTTTCCCTATGAATGTGAAATTTAGAAACTAACTGTCGGTTAGCCAAGTAGAATGGTTTTTTGAATATTGATCTGATGTTGGTTTCGGCCTTCGGGGTTAATATTTGGGGAATTATTCTCTTGATTAATTTACGGTTAGTGACTGATGAATTGGAATGAGGCGTATGTTGTGTTTGTGTAACACTTATTTAAAATATACGCGAGTTATTCGGAAAGACCGGGTTTATCCCATTCTGAATAACTGATACGACGATAAGTCGAAGATGAAGACGATGGTCGAAGACCGGAGGTCTTCACGTCGTTTGAGTGATTACTGATGATCTTGATTGGGCTGTACACCCAAGAAGATGGAAATAGTTGGTGATCGTCCAGACGTACTTGGAGATCGATGGATATGCGGGGTACTAGGTGCCTCCGGTTTCGTTCAGACCCAGAACGGACTTGTAAATGGACTGTGTGTCTGACATTGGATTTTAGTCCGTGTGGTTGATCTTTATTAAATATATATCTGTTTGGCGGCGGAGAATTTATTCTCTTGCTTAACGCCCTTCTCTGAGACGTACGAGCTCAGGGGTTATATATGGATGGATATCAAACGCATGGAGTGAATTGCCTGTGTGGCATGCCTAAGTGGCAATTGATCGAGGCTTCTGCTGAAAAGCAAAGTCTTGTGGTTGATGATCGAAGCACGGCCTTCGTGGCGTAGCTTTGTGTAACGTTTGCTTCGCGAGTTTCGCACCCCGGTTGTGAACCAAAAACGGGAGAGGACCTCAGGGAGGGCATGCGTTTCTTTCTAGTTAGAAGTGGCGTCAGTGGTTTTACACGCCCTAACGAGTTTGACTTATGTGGTTGTTGCTGTTGCGAGGCGCCTCGGATTGATCGGTCGTTCTCGAACCGATGGAGTCATTTAGTTGGCTCATTTACGCCCCAAAGGGCGGGGAAACGTATTGTTCAGGCACTATAATCCACATCGGTGGACCGGCCCTGTCGCTCCATGGGGCAGTTGCGGCTGTTCCTGTGGCTCGGGCTAGAGAGTCACGAATCGGTAGAGGACGATCCCTGGCCTCGGTTCACAGAAGGAAATCCAATTTCCAAATACGTGACATTTGCGGTTTTATTTGTAAACCTATATATGGCGACATGATATATGGTACCCATGCCGCCTATGATTGATACTTATGATTTGAAGTTGTTTTATACACTATGCACTTATAATAGTATCAAATGATTTGTTTTAAACGTATCAAGCATTCTTTGGCTGTTATAAGGGAAAACCCTATCCCCCGGCTTGCGTTGCATTGTGTGATAGGACCTGGGTCTTATAACAACTTCATTTTTCTTTATTTTAGCATTGCGCTGTTTGTTTTATGCACTGGTATTCTTGGGAGGAAACCCGTTCCGTGTTATATGGCGTGGTCCCTTGATTTACCAAACTTTAAAAATAAAGATTAATAACTGTTTTAGTTCTCACACCAGTCCCATGACTGACCTGGAGTTTATTGTTTTAACCTAAACTCTGGGTGCCCCTATTTTGACATGGGCAGCTAGTAGTTTTGGTTTTGCAGATTTATATTCACAGGATCCTGGTTTACAGCTGGAACGATATCCGGAAAGCTTTGTATTCGTATATCTCCTTCTAGTTGTGTATTGTATTATTTTCCGCTGCTATGTTTTTTAAATGTAATTTAAATCTCTGATATTTCTGTGTAATGTATATTCATTTATACTCTGTATATCCTTGTAATATGATGCATTGTAGTAATATACAATGAAATATTCTTTTGTATGCGTTCTGTTTTGTCGTGTTCTCAAACGATAGGGCGTTTCGAACGGTCTGGGTCGGTTTAGCGACTGGTTCGGACCGAGCGAAATTCCTTCTCGTCACAGTTGGTATCAGAGCTTTGGTTTACAAAGCAGAGAACAAGGCACATTAGAACCGTACGAATGAATTCATCGGATATTGGATTAGTAATATCCAATTAGAATGACTCGTTAGAGATAGGATCAGTAGTATCCTAGAACGAGTGTGAAGAGTATATTTTTCAATTGAAAACAATTTTGTTTTGAAAGTTAAATTATGAATAATTTATTTATATTGATATGGGCAATCTAGTATATAAAGATTTTGCATATACGCGTCATGAACGTATATTCGAAGTTTTAATATATTGGATAGATATAGAATCACATTATAGACACCCGGAGATGATTCTGATGATTGATATATCATCATCAGAATTTGTGTTCGTGTTTCGAAGGTGTGATATCTATATATTTCCATTAGACTGGTGCGAGAACCAAAACTAATATAGCTAGATTTGTTGTTGTGAATTGGCATCAAAAACATGATTTTTGTATATATATCAAAATTATGAATTTGAAACTCTATTTCACTAATTGATTGATGTTTGTGTTGTTTGTTTATTTGTTTGATAATTTGGAGCCATTTAGCCTAATTGAATCAAATATTGAATTGTATTGAAAATTGGTCGCATTTGCATGCATATACATATACTTACATTGAACAGGTCATAGTAAGGAGGCTAGAGCAGAGAATAAAATTTGTTTGCCCGACAAATAGGTACATGTTTACTACATAATTTACTGTTTTGTTTGGGTGATGATGATTTTATGAGCCGATTGGCTAGCCGCTTGGCTTTTTCTTTTTCTTTTTGAGATCTGAAGGACCGGGGAAGCTATTTGAGATTTCCCGATGCTCCCATTGCAGGGGAGGTTATGGCGAAATTTTTCGAAAATTTAGGGTGTTAGCCAAATTTTTGAAATTTTGAAAATTCTCAGAAACTGAAAAGTTGGAGAATGAAAGCCAGATCGAACGTAGAGTTGATTAATCAAACCACTTTCGACTTTGTTCCTTTTCGGGGACGAAAAGTTTTAAGTGGGGGAGATTGTAATAACCCGGAAATTCTGGGCCAGTTTAAAATTTTTATTTTGGCAATTTTAGCGAATTTTGATTATTTAAAATGGATAATTTTAAATAATATCGACGAGAAATATATTTTGAATATAATTAGAACGTATATATTATATACGCCGTCGTTAGAATATAAATATTTATATATAATTATAAATAGAATTGAAAATGGCGCGGTAGTTCGATAATTCGATTTCAAACTTCAATTGGATGTACCGGGTGCAAAACAATCCGGATTTTAGTGAAACCGAAAACATTAGGATCTATTTGATAATATCTTTCCAACGAATCCGAAAAATCAAGATTTCATAGCGGGAATCAAAAGATATGTCCAGTTGAAAATTCTGAATAGTCGCTATGGAATTCAGGCCCTTAAAAATGGACATTTTGCAAATGACCTCGGATTTCGACGAAACCAGTTTTGTTGGGTCCGGGATGTCAAGTTATTGCTAGATTCCAAATTTCATAATTTTTCGAATCAATATGTGAGCGTGGCAAAGGAAAACGCGTTTGACCAGTTTCAGTTGATTTTAATCGACTGGAAATTGGCCATTTTTCAAACGGTCTCAGAATTCGGCGAAACTAGTTTTGTTAGGACCGTATCGTCAATACGAAGCTAGAAAATATTTTTCGGGAATTTTTAGAGTTAGTATGTGACCCCGGTAATTTGAAATGTACGTTTAAAATTCAATATAGCAATTTAAATGTAAATTCAACGGAAACTGATTGTAACAGCCGAATCAGCTTACGATACATATCCCATTGTGTTCGGAATGGGGGTGAAACGCTATGGACGACAGGCGGTGGGCCTCGTTTAGAGGTCGAAGGGAAAAGTCAACTTTTGAAATTAAATAATATAAATATATATTAAAACACCTTACTCTCTCTCTCTCTCTTATCAGAAAAGAAAGAAAAAAAAAACCCGCTGCTTCCCTCGTAGTCCCTCCCTGATGCCGCCGCGCCGCCCAAGGCCATTACCGCCGCCTACCTCAGATCCCCTCCCCCACTCGCCATCGCCCCTCTGGCCAAACGCGAAAGACCCTAGCCCCCCCATACCCGAATCGACGGAGAAACCTAACCCCGAATCGCCGATGCCAAAAACCGGCGACGCACCCACCATCCGCCACCCCTCTGACCAACTGCAACCCCTCCTCTCGATCCTCTCTCTTCTTCATTTCTCCGATCCTCTAAACCTCCAAAAGGGCGAAGCCCTAGCCGCCTGTGGCCTCACCTCGACAGTTGCGCCACCTCCTCTTCCTCGCAGTCTGAAAGTGAACGTCGCCCCCCTCTCTCGTTCGAAAATGGTAAGCCTCTCCTTTCTTATTTCATTTTAAATTCAGTTTTAGTGTAAATAAATAAAAAAAAAGATATGATTTTAGTTCATAGAAATACATATATACATTAGTTTTGAAAAATATATATGCATTAGTTTTGAAAAACATATATACATTAGTCTTAAAATATATATATATATATATATATATACATGAGTTTTGAAAATAAAATTAGAACTATTTTTGAAAATAAAGGCAGAATTGATTTTAAAAATATAGAAGTAGAATTGTTTTTAAAAATAGAAATATCACATTTTTAAAATATAAACATAGTATAAAAATATGATTTTTATATATTGAACATCGAAGTAAAAATATGATTTTTATATATTGAACATCGAAGTAAAAATATGTTTTTTATATATTGAACATCGAAGTAAAAATTCGATTTTTATATATTGAATAGCAATGTAAAAATTCGATTTTTATATATGTAGTGGCTACGGGCGAAGAAAGTGATTAGAGACGAGAACAGTGAAGATTTCCTGCATTAGAAGTGTCGTGGAGTTAGGATAGCAATCGGTGAGAAATTCTCACCTTTCAATTTCTTTTCTAGTTATATATATATATACTAGGATGCAGACGGTGCTTAGTAGCACCCGACACAATCGTCCACAGACCATGGACTTGTTTGTTTGGTTGCATAGATTAGTTATATGATTTGATTTGAATTTGGTTGTTTGGTGATTTTGATTGATGTGTGAATGGCGTGGGCCTTCACTAGACCGGGGATAAGGCTAGGCCTTGTCCCGTTTCTAGTATCGTGCCGTTATGCCGCCGAAATTTTCTAAAATAAGTTAGAAAAATAACAATATCATTTTATAGAATAAATGAATTGAATAGAAATTCATATGTTGGAATAAAATATTTTATCGTTAAAAATATAATTTTTAACGTGAACGTAAATAAATAAATATTCATTTACAAACCGGACGGTTTGTTTATGTACACCTATTTGAAGGACATTGATTGGGACGATATATTTCACACATCGCCCAACTGCACAAATAAAATCTGTGTTTGATTGTTTGAAACCCCACACGGGTGTTGGGATGAAATTTGAAGTTCACTCATCCTGATTGATTAAATATGTCGATCAATTGATTGACAGGCTGTTATAAGCGTTATATATCTATATTTGATGCTTATACAGTGTAGTGCACTTTGGTTGATGGTTGATTATTTTTCAATGCTATTATATGCGTGTGATGTATGAAAATCCATATAATTAATTTTATATGGTGATTGATTGGGCCTCATTCCAACTAAAAAAAATAAAGAATATTATAAAATAAGGGTTCATGTGTTGACTGTACTCATCCGTTGAGATTAGTCATGTGTTGAACGAAATAATTTAACAAAAATAGTCACACGTGGACAGTACTCATTCGTTGAGATTAGTCGTGTATTGACAAAAATAAATATTCATTTGTTGAATAGAATAAAGGAATATATGAAGCCGTGTTGATTAGATTGACGCCATTTTGACGTGAACGATATTTATATCGATTTTAAACGATTTCGAAATGAATTGAATATAAAACGATTTCGAAATGAATTGAATATAAAGCGATTTCGAAATGAATTGAATATAAAACGATTTCGAAATGAATTGAATTGAAAACGATTTCGAAATGAATTGAAAACGAATTCAAATTGAATTGAAAGCGAATTGAAATGAATTCAAATTGAATTGGAATTTGAATTGAATAGAAATGAATTTTAAAACGAATTTATAAAGAAGAATTCAATTTTGGATTTGAATTGAAATGGAAGTTGAAATTGCTTTTGAAACGAATTTTAAAACTATTTATATAATTCGTTTTAAATAGAAATCGATGAAATATATATTATATATATAATATAATGGCCTGAATAGAACGTGCCGCGCCGCGGCAGTTCGTGAATTTCGACCATTTATTTCAAACGGACATTACGGGAGATCCGACCGTCGGATTCTCCTAAAACCGGAACCGTTGGGTTCGTATCGAAAAGAGCTTCCTAACGAATATTAGAAATTTGAAATCTAACGGTTGGATTTGGAATTATGTCCAAATCAAATTTGAAAAAGGTCGCTGTAAGTGCAGTTCGATAGCCGTTGATGGAAATCGACTGTACGGGCTTTGATAAAATTATTAAAAATAGTAATAATTTGTGTAAAATCATAAGAAATGATTTGGGAAAAATTGGGATGAAAAACTCCATATTTGAAAAGATAAAAATAGATTTTTATCGAAATGAACTAGTTTTGAACTAGAATTATAATTCTATTTATTTTTAAATAAACAAATTGAATTAGAAAATGGTTTTAAAAATAACCATAAGTTCCAATGATTGCATTGGAGTGGATTTGAATCGAAATTGTCTTCGGAATATTTCGATGTAGGAATTCGTGATTATACAGATGTTGTTATGGAAATTTGAAAGATATATATTTATATCGTTATTTCCAATACGACATTTGTTAATCGTAGAATTTGATATTGAATATAAGCCGATATATTTTCTATTCAGAGCCTTGTATTGAATATCAAATGTGATTTGGGTTTGTCGTGAATGGTGTCTTCACTAACACTGTTCTTAAACCCAGTTGAGAAAAGATTAAATCTTTTTATTTAGATTTAATGAAGTGTACCAATTAAATAATATTTAATTGGAATTGAATTGATATTGATTTTTGGGTTTATCGTGAACGGTGTTTTTAAATAACACTTGTTCTTTAACCCGATAATTAATGGAATGATATTTTGGGTTTACCGTGAACCGTGTTTTAAATGACACTGATTCTTTAACCCAGTCAAAGATTAAAACTAAGTGGAGTTTTAATGAATCTTTAATTAGATTGAAAAGACCGAGAATGGAGTAGCACCAGTTTTGCTCCAGGCGATAGTTAAATCTTTAATTGGATTTAAACGTGAAATGGTAATTGAATTTACCGATAACACCGTGGTGTTAGATATGAAGTATTACCAGTTTTACTTCATGGGATGAATAGGTTGGGATTGGGAAATTAAAACCAATGATTACTTCGGTAAGGTTCGTTAATCTCGACTAGTTGAATCGAAATTCAAAAGAAGATTAAAGAATAAATTCAAGGAATTTATCTTGGATAAAATTAATGGGAACGTTTCCCTATGAATGTGAAATTTAGAAACTAACTGTCGGTTAGCCAAGTAGAATGGTTTTTTGAATATTGATCTGATGTTGGTTTCGGCCTTCGGGGTTAATATTTGGGGAATTATTCTCTTGATTAATTTACGGTTAGTGACTGATGAATTGGAATGAGGCGTATGTTGTGTTTGTGTAACACTTATTTAAAATATACGCGAGTTATTCGGAAAGACCGGGTTTATCCCATTCTGAATAACTGATACGACGATAAGTCGAAGATGAAGACGATGGTCGAAGACCGGAGGTCTTCACGTCGTTTGAGTGATTACTGATGATCTTGATTGGGCTGTACACCCAAGAAGATGGAAATAGTTGGTGATCGTCCAGACGTACTTGGAGATCGATGGATATGCGGGGTACTAGGTGCCTCCGGTTTCGTTCAGACCCAGAACGGACTTGTAAATGGACTGTTTGTCTGACATTGGATTTTAGTCCGTGTGGTTGATCTCTATTAAATATATATCTGTTTGGCGGCGGAGAATTTATTCTCTTGCTTAACGCCCTTCTCTGAGACGTACGAGCTCAGGGGTTATATATGGATGGATATCAAACGCATGGAGTGAATTGCCTGTGTGGCATGCCTAAGTGGCAATTGATCGAGGCTTCTGCTGAAAAGCAAAGTCTTGTGGTTGATGATCGAAGCACGGCCTTCGTGGCGTAGCTTTGTGTAACGTTTGCTTCGCGAGTTTCGCACCCCGGTTGTGAACCAAAAACGGGAGAGGACCTCAGGGAGGGCATGCGTTTCTTTCTAGTTAGAAGTGGCGTCAGTGGTTTTACACGCCCTGACGAGTTTGACTTATGTGGTTGTTGCTGTTGCGAGGCGCCTCGGATTGATCGGTCGTTCTCGAACCGATGGAGTCATTTAGTTGGCTCATTTACGCCCCAAAGGGCGGGGAAACGTATTGTTCAGGCACTATAATCCACATCGGTGGACCGGCCCTGTCGCTCCATGGGGCAGTTGCGGCTGTTCCTGTGGCTCGGGCTAGAGAGTCACGAATCGGTAGAGGACGATCCCTGGCCTCGGTTCACAGAAGGAAATCCAATTTCCAAATACGTGACATTTGCGGTTTTATTTGTAAACCTATATATGGCGACATGATATATGGTACCCATGCCGCCTATGATTGATACTTATGATTTGAAGTTGTTTTATACACTATGCACTTATAATAGTATCAAATGATTTGTTTTAAACGTATCAAGCATTCTTTGGCTGTTATAAGGGAAAACCCTATCCCCCGGCTTGCGTTGCATTGTGTGATAGGACCTGGGTCTTATAACAACTTCATTTTTCTTTATTTTAGCATTGCGCTGTTTGTTTTATGCACTGGTATTCTTGGGAGGAAACCCGTTCCGTGTTATACGGCGTGGTCCCTTGATTTACCAAACTTTAAAAATAAAGATTAATAACTGTTTTAGTTCTCACACCAGTCCCATGACTGACCTGGAGTTTATTGTTTTAACCTAAACTCTGGGTGCCCCTATTTTGACATGGGCAGCTAGTAGTTTTGGTTTTGCAGATTTATATTCACAGGATCCTGGTTTACAGCTGGAACGATATCCGGAAAGCTTTGTATCCGTATATCTCCTTCTAGTTGTGTATTGTATTATTTTCCGCTGCTATGTTTTTTAAATGTAATTTAAATCTCTGATATTTCTGTGTAATGTATATTCATTTATACTCTGTATATCCTTGTAATCTGATGCATTGTTGTAATATACAATGAAATGTTCTTTTGTATGCGTTCTGTTTTGTCGTGTTCTCAAACGATAGGGCGTTTCGAACGGTCTGGGTCGGTTTAGCGACTGGTTCGGACCGAGCGAAATTCCTTCTCGTCACAATAACGTGAATTCGCGAGCCTCACACCCTGGTATGAACCAGAAACGGGAGAGGACCTCAAGGAGGGCATGTGTTTCCTTCTAGCAAGAGGTGGTGTCAGTGCTTAAAACTCGCTGACATTTGTACTATTTTTCACCTATGTGGTTGTTGCTGTAGCGAGGCGCCTCGGTTATATCGGTCGATCCGGGACTGATGGAGTCATTCGCTGGCTCATTTACGCCCCAAAGGGCGGGGAAACGTAGTGTTCATGCATAATAATCCACATCGGTGGACCGGCCCCTGACGATCCAAGGTGCAGTTGCGGCTGTTCCTGAGACTCGGGCTAGGCAGTCTCGAAGTCGGTAAGGACTATCTTTTGCCTTGGTTCAGGACGGAAATTCAATTTCCTAATACATGATTTTGCGGTTTTGATTGCATACCTATATATGGCGACATAGTGGTATGGGCCATTATAAGGTAAAAACTCTATCCTTCGGTTTGCGTTGCATTGTGTGATGGGAACTGAGTCTTATAATGGCTTCATTTGTATAAAAAGCATTGCGATGTTTAAAAGATTTATAAGCACTGGCAATCCAATGAAGAAAACTCGTTCCGCGAAAGTGGCGTGGCCCTGTGATTAGCCATATTATAAAATGTGTTAAGTAGATTTCTCATACCAGTCCCATGACTGACTCGTAGTTTGTTTCGCTTGCAAACTCGGGTGCCCCTTTTTCTACACGGGTAACCTTGTGTTCAGGTCAGCAGGCTCTTTCTGGATAGGTGGAGCTGAAGATGGATTCTATCATTTATCTCTTTTTATGTTGTTCAGCTCCTATTGTACATATTATGTTTGTTTTCCGCTGTAGACATTTATGTATAGCTGAACTGTATTTGTACTAAGTATGATCCTGTATACTGCATAACTCTGATGATTATGTTTATCCAGTGTATTATTTGTACATTATTTGGTGTATTTATTTAATTCTGTTCTGCTATTATCTGTTTATGTGTTATGTTCCAAAGATTACCCTTTCCACCGTCAGTACGGGGTTTGGGGTCGTCACACCATACATATACTTTCAATCCTTTATTATGCAGTCATTATAACCATCCTTAAAACACCAATCATTAGAATATCAAAAAGGAAATCCTTTAGATGAAGGGGTAGCTATTAAATCAAGAACTATGGGGTTGTAATCACTAGACAATTGAGATAATAATAAAGCTTTCATATCATTAAATTTACGCAAACATTCATGATTAACAAAAATCTTGTCTATGTGGTTAGTTATACCTCTTCTTCTTTATGTGTAATTAAAACTAGTAGCTTTGATTTCTATGAGTCCTGCTTGAGATAGACAGTTATTGAAAGCCCTCAGCTGCTGAAAAGGAATTGGAAGGCCACCTTTTTTTGTCATTTGGGGATGTTGCGTTGTTGAAGTCTTCCATGAGAATCCAATCACCACTAATCTGATTTGCCTCTTGCATAATATGTTGCCATAGAACCTGCCTCTCATAATAATTATTACTCGCATATATGATAGAAATAAAGATGGATAAACCTCCTATGTTATTGACTTGCATAGTAACATGCTGATCGGAAGAAGAAATCAAAAAAGTAGTCCAGTATTCCAAATAATGAGGATTTTTCCAGAAAAAGTAGATGGATGTTGTGGAATTAAATTCCAATTATTAGGCAAAAGTTTTTTAAAGCACTTAAATTTTCAGGACTCAACATATTCTCTACCAAGCCAACAAATGTTGACTTGGATTTCGTTAGGAGGGATAAAACTTCATGTATTCACAGTGGAGAATTCATCCCCCTAACGTTCCAACTCATAATTGTCATTTAATCACTGTTGAGCTCCTGAGAGATCTTTTAGGAGGAGCAAAAGAAGTGGATTGACTTTTCCCTTTCTAATGAGCCATATACTCTTCATTTTTATTAACCCCATCTGAAACATCACAGTTTTTTTCCAGTCAGAGTATCTTCTCTTATATTGTCAGCAATGTGACTGAGATCATCAGGAACAATGTCTGGGGTAGATTACAATCTAAAAAATCTAAATCAACATCTTTACTTAGATTTTCAGAAGTGGAAACTTTAACCTAGGGATCCATGTTATTTGATGAAGACACTTCAATGTTTCCCTTATTTACCCATGCTGGACCTGTTTCCAATTCATGAACCAGAGAATTGTGTCCAAAGATCTTACATAAATCATAAGAGGAGGTACATTTTATAATCTATTGATAATTCTTTCTGTGTACCATTATAAAGTTATATTAGAATTTTATTATGTAACTTACTTGCAATATAAATGGAAATAAGAATTCTAACAAATCTGGTAGCTCTCTTAGTAACTGTGTTAGAATCAATACAAATCGGCTCACCTATGAAGCTAGCGATCATCGACAAAGCATCATTCGACCACAATTCCATATCTAAGTTTTGCAACCTAATCCAGATCTGAACCTTATCGAAAGAAAAATTTTCAAAATCATATCTTTGATACCATTTTTCAACCATTAACAGATTTCCAAAATAAGAGTGAGTTGATGATTTTAGAACCTCGATAAAATCATCAGAAATCTCAAATTGCACTGCAAAATGAAATCCAGCAATGATATGAACTGTGAAGTTACCTTTCAGCTTCCAAACCTTTCTAATGTAATCCTTTAACTTCACAACTGAAAGTCTGAATTCAATAGGATGTAGAGCTATGGTATCGTGCCATGTATCTACCGATGAGTTAAAAACACTTTTAGATATAATAACCCTATCCGAAGACGGCTGAACAAACTTGAGCTTTCCAAAATCCGGTTTCGAATTTGTACTTTGATTTGATGAATTAAGGGTTTCATTGGATTGAGAGGAGTTGCGATTTAGATTTATGGAAAAGGAAGGTTTCAGTGGGAAATTTAAAGATTTCCGCACCTCCGCCATTGAAATGTGAAAAGGATGCATAAGTAATACCATTATATATATATATATATATTAGCAGAATGCATGTAAAAAAGGAGTTGCATTTCTTAGTTTATATTGTAACATATATATATATATATATACACATATATATATATATATACATATATATATATATGTGTGTGTGTGTGTGTGACGTTATAACTTTTAAGTCTATTAGCATGTAATTAGTATCTTAACATCATCAAATCAATACTCATGTCATAAGTGTATATGATGATGTGTGAAATATAAGAGCAATTCAGGTAATCTGTTCCTAACAATATAAATGCTTCTTACACATATTATAAAATAACCTTTTTATTTTATTATAGATTCAAAATCTACAAAGGGAATTTTAATACGTATATATATATATATCAAATATACATATGTCTAGGCATAATTTACCTCCAGGCTTTTTCTACATTCAACAGGATATATATATATATATGTATATATATATATATGTATGTATATATGTATATATGTATGTATATATGTATATATGTATATGTCATATATATATGTATATATATATATCATACATATATATATATATGTGTGTGTGTCTGTGTGTGTATGCGCGCGCACGTGCACGCACGTCTATGTAGCAATACATAGAATAAATGATAAATCATTCCAATGATCTAGTTCTCTCATTTAGATATAAATAACATGTAATAAATCATTAATTTATATTTACTGTACTGGTCAAATCACATTTGCATTAAACATGTATCACTACATATTTATTTATGTATATCAGTAATACATTAAGATTGATGCAAACTATTCATAGAATATCAGATTCAATGTTCAACAGACATTTATATATCAATAATACAGTGCTAAAATCTATATAATACTATAGATTGTTATAAAGATTCAATCAACTTGCATTTTCATAGAACAATTTAGTTAAAACATTCTTAAACATTTTAAGATAAGTCATAATAATTATTAACTATTGTGGATATACATATACAAATATATACATATCTCAAATTAAAATTAACACGGTAATTTAATATATAGGCAGCCTTTATTTCTAAATTGATCATATATTTTAGTTGCTAAATCCTTGTAGAGGTTTAGATTTGCATACATTGATTAAATTCTGGATGTGTATATATATATATATATAATTACCTGAAAGTCATTATGTATTTATGATCAATATCACGAATGCAAAATTTACTCAACTATGAATATTATATTCAATCATTTGATCAAAAATCAAATTTGTTTCTTTTGATCAAAAGCATATCAGGTTTATTAATATGATTGTGATTTATCCAATTAAATCAACAAAATTTAAAATATGCGCTTTAGTAATTCCTCCTAACAAATCAGATTTGTCAAGTTTGAAATCAAAATTTTAATTCAGCTAATTTTGGATACACATATAAATAGTACCAGTACTGTTTGTATGTATATATTCAGATAATTTCGAAAATACTATCCAAATATTTTTAACAAAGCGTACAAAGGGAATCGTTAAACCAGATATACATATCTCATATCATCAAATATGATAAACAAGATCTGGAAATCGGTTAGAATTAATATCATATACTAATTCATGATCATACTCAAATTTATAGGAAAACGATTCATATCAGAAATTTAAACATTAACAAAGCAGGGTTTAAATATTTTAAACCAGAATAAAATGTTCGATTTTAATCCACAAATCCAATTATGTTTCATATCATATATAAAATATTCTTTAATGAAACAATTTCACCTTTGAATGAATTTATGTTAAATTCTTATAGCAGTTGTGTTCACAATACTATCGGATTTGATACGAATTGAATAGATCAAACCCTAATATAAACTCAATATACATATTCACAACAACCTGGCTTCGATACCATTAAAAGAAAATCTGGGTATAATTTACGTTGCTGAAACAAAATAACAACCAAAATAACACGGATCCATGTTATGAATTGTAAATCGAGAGTTATACCTTTCAAAGGTTTCATCCTTTTGACCAATCGAAGTGAGATCTGGAATCAAATTGTATCTGAGCGTCACAATTATCGCCACCTCTATAGATTAGCCCACGAACACTTGAACTCAATGATGCCAAACATAATCGAGAAGAATGGACGGTGCTAGCCGATTTGGGTTTTTAGGGTTTCTTAATTTTGATTTTTCGTTTTGTGGTTTCTGAAAAACGAATGAATTAAAAGAAAGATCGGCCTTTCCTTTTTATTATATGGAAAACAAAAAAAATCTAAATTAAGTAAGACCATTAAACCCTTATACAAATTCAAAATTATAGAAAAGTCAACATTTTGATTTCCCCTTTTATTGTGAATGGTTCTCTTCCTTTTCAAGCATTCTTATGTGTGACCCTATAGGTTATTACAATGTTGGCAATGATTTTAAATCATATTTAAATTCATGAACAATGATTGGCATCTAGTATAACATCACTACTACCCAAGTTATAATAATATTGACGATTCGATATAACCTTTCCGTGATCATTGTATTAATGTATTATAATCCTTTTAACCAATATATCCAGAATTAAACTCGAGGCACGGAACGTATCATCCTCTTTATAATTTAATCCTTTTATCTTGATCGATGAGTAGACTATATAAAACAAATCAATATTTGAGCACGACTATGCATTTCATACTCTCACTCAATCAAGCGGCTCATGTATATTAGTGTGTATATATATATTATAGGGTTAAATTCCATTTGGATCATTCATAATTTTCATTCGATTCAAGATGTATCCAATGATCACCTTTATCGTCTACTCGATTAAAAGTAACTTTTGATGATATCAAAACACAAATATCATCAAATAAAATTATAATGATTTTAGGTTTGAGGACCATTACATCACTGTCACTATGAGAATAACTTATGATACTGTTAATTATATTTCATGTCGTTTTCTCATGGTGGGCCAGTTCAATACGCTATTCTCCAATACGTATTTATGCCTTGACATTAATATCACGTATATTAATGATCAATGAGATGTGACCACTAGTTAATCAACATACTAGTCTCAATGTTTTATTGTTGTCCTGTGTAAACAATAAAACTTGACTAGGGACATTTAAGAATTATAATACTTAATATATTATATAATCTCATATTCAAGCCACTTACTTGAACTATATAATTCTGTATTATCATTCTAAGGACTTCTACTATGTTAATATTTACATTACACAGTAAATATAACATAACAGAATACTTTTATTCCAAAATAAAATTATAACATCATTATTAATCACATCAAATGGATTGCCTCTAGGGAATAAACTCTAACAGTTATTTGCCTAAATATTTGCAATTTTTTGTATTTTTTTATATAGTAGCGCCAAAAAAATGATGAAAACACGTAACTCCCAAAACAAGGACCCGCTTTACAACAACCTTTTGGGAAGGATACCTCTCAAAACATCTTCCATTTTAAGGGAATATCGCTAATATTCACTATATTCAAATCAATATTTTAAATTGACTAAAAAATCATGTAATACCCCAAAAATATAATACACTTTAAAAATAATAAATTGGGTATTACTTAATCAAGTATTCAGAATTAAGGGAGACCAGCTTTACCATTGTGTTCATCTCGGAATTCTGGTTCTGATAGACCCAACTTTGCGTAAAACAGATAATGTATAAAGTTGTTATGGGCATTAGAAGTTTGTATACATATAAGGATCTTATATATAAATATATAGTTCAAAAATGTTTAAAATTTTCAAACGAGATAAGCAGGAAAACGTGCGGGAAACCAGACCGTTGTGGGACGACCCACATTCGGCCTGGGTCGACCCAAGGTTCGACCTATGGGTTGACCCCCAGCGACGATCTTGGAAGATGTGTTTCTATCAATCTGGACTATTTTTCTGGCCATGTACATTGTTGAATTAGTGCTACATTACGGTATGGATTAAAGCCCAAGGATCTAGAGGCTGAGGTTGATTCTGTAAATCTATAAATAGGCGGCTTCTCCCATTCTAATACACACAATTTCTTCATACCTTCTACCTATAGGAATCTATTCTAAAATAAAAATATATAATGGGGGAATGTTGCTGAAGCCTAGATCTATAGCGACAACATTCAGGATTTACATACAATAACAAAAGTGATTGGATTGGACATTTCTACGGCATATAGTTATATATATAAGAGATTTAAGCTCTTCATCCCCAAGAACCACTATGATTTCCCTGTCATTTTCTGATCTGATTTCTTAGACTATAACATGACATTAAATAAAATTGAGTTAGAATATACAATGTTTACAAGATACTTGCTATACATGTCTTTTACTGTTAATCACCTATAATGTTGTGACAAGTAAAACATATGCCTTTAATGTTGGATAATTAATAAGATATATGTATATATCTTCCTTTTCCCTGTTTCTATGTTTTAGTTTATTTCCAGTCTTGTTTATATGCCTATTGATTTGATTCTATTCTCCATCCTCTATTTTCCCTTTTTATTTGCACTAAGTCTAGGACCTTGGAAGTCTAGGCTATATTCGATTAGAGTTTGCGTATAATTGGGGTAATAATAAATGACATAAAAAGAGGAATTTAGGCATGTTGTTAAATTAGGGACTGTTGAACTATAATTTGGTAAAGGGATAATGTGCACATATTTATACTTGCTGTAAATTAACAAAAAAGAGGAATGTGCATATACTTGCTGTAAATGGATAACATGTATAAGCCTGTACATTCTGTAATCTGGGGACGTAATTGGATGACTAGTATGCATTTGTATAAACATGTAGATTTGACTATATACAGGCATTAAATAAATAACACGTTAGAATATTTTAAGTACTAGGTGTTGGCTAATAAACTAAATCACTGTAGTAGTTATACATACATTTGTGCAGGTGTTTTTGGGAAGGGTTGTAGACACATAATGACATGTAATATTACAACCGTGCTTATTAGTAAACCTAAACTTGCTAAGTTAAGCATGATTATCAATAAGCTAAGAGATCCCTCATTCTATTGTTGTATCGGGTTTTGAGGACTCTTAAATCCTAGTATTTGGGGGCACAAGCTTAGGGGGTTTGGCTTGTGTCAATCTGCTGGTTGAGACCCATATCGGTCAGTATCCATGTTGGTATTTTGTTAGAGGCCTCGCACTAGGTAGGGGTCAGGTCACGCTTTACTAAACTGGATAGTAAGAGGTTCACATGGGGAAGGTGGGTACGAGCGCGTTCTGGCGGAGTCATGAGCGTGCATGAGTCCGATAAGGGAAACTAAGTCATTGTAACACTAGTAAATAGGTCTGTGTTATATAAGTTGCTGGGTTAGGGAGGTATACACACTACTACTGGGGCTGACACAGGATATTTACGTTTTAGGGAGCCGATCGCATGGGTAGTAATTAGGGTACACCTAATCCTGTTGTTATGTAATTATGGTAACACCTAATCTTGTTATGTAATTAGGGTACACCTAATCCTGTTGTTTAATCTGCTATTAGTTCTAATGTTAATCCTATTGTAAAGTAATTAGTTTAACACCTAATCTTGTTATACTAGTATTGGTGCTGACATAACCTGTTTACGATATATATATGAAGCATTACTCAATCATAGCTTATTCCTGTAATTCATGTCTATCATGTTGTTTAGTTTAGTTTTACCTTATATGATACTGTATCTTTCTCATCCAGTCTTATTTACCTATCTTGGCATTTCTATTTTATGCATATGTGAAAATCACTGGAACTCGCCAGACTTTATGTCTGACCCTTTTGTTTTTGCTTCTTTCTTCCTTTCCCCTCAGGTCCTCAAAGTGGTAGCACTCTTCGGTGATCAGGACTTTCTCTTTCAGCTTGGATCTGGACTTTCTGAGATGTACCGTTTTGATTTGCGCTCTGCTCTATTGCTTGCAATGAGGGATATGATTTCATGTTTCTGCACTCTGATGTTCTATTATGAGATGTTTTATGAGACAGATTTGATGTAACTAGTTTTGATGCAAACTATTTAAGACTACGTTATTTTTAATAATGAATTTTAAATTTCCCACTGCCTATTTTATATCTATCTTATGAATTTCTATACTATTTAACTATTGCGCTTCATGAAACTTAATGCATTCTCTCATGAGTGACATTAACAGACCGGGGGGGGGGGGGGAGGGGGGTGTCATATTTGGTATTAGAGCTGAAGGTTACAAAATCAGAGAAAAAGATTTTAAAATTGTTTTTAAAAGCAAAGTATTTTTAAGTAAAAGTTTGTTTTCGAAAAACATATCCCCTCAAGTCATACTCAATATTCTCTCGATCTCTTTTTGAATCCTTTATCTTTTCTTTTTCGCATGTCTGAGGAACCCAATCTTCCTGAGGGCACTTCGCTACCGACATGGTTCCGTAGGTATCTTGAGACTACGACACCGTCCCGAGGTCAAGGTGATTCGCCACCTCCAACTGCAGCCGTTATAGCTCCACCTCTACTAGTAGATAACTTTTCTAAGCTATGTAAAGACTTATGCGTGATGGGAGGGAAACCATTTCGTGGTACAGAGAGCTTTGTTAAGGGACAGAAATAGCTAAGAAATATGGATAACTTGTTTGGTCTTTTTGACATCGATGAAAGAAGGAAGATACAGTTGGCTACATGGAAACTGAAGGACGAAGCTTCTTACTAGTGGGAAGTAATGCAGGCAGGACAACCAGTACCTACTTGGGATGATTTCTGACAGAGATTCGAGATGAAGTTTTTATCTCAGGCAGAAGAGGGATTGCAAATGGGGATATTCTTGACATTGAATTAACCTCTCCAAGGACTTGCTTTATCTCATATATCGATGGGGGATGTTTGAAAGGCTAGGTTACATGGTTCCTATGCACGAAGATGGCAAGGATGAGAAAAAAGACAATAAGACTGAAGAGACACATGCTCAGGGCGAGAAACAGAAATGGCAGCCCAAGAAAGGAAAGAAAAAGAAAGGAGGAAAGCCGTACAAGGTTTTGATCAAGAAAGATATCAAGTGTCATGGTTGCGGAGCTATAAATCATTTTGTGAAGGATTGTAGAAAGGCAAAGAAAGTTTTCTTTAATTATGGGCAATTGGGACATTGCAATGCCCTAGCAAGCAAGGACAAAGGGGCAGGAACTTCTGGATAAATACATGCTTTAGAGGCTAGTGGACCTGATCGAGGTAGGAAAGTCACGGTTAAAGGTTTGATTTTCCTTTTTGACTATCCTGCTAGAACCTTGTTTGATTCTAGCGCTTCACATTTGCTTATATTCAGTTCTGTAGTAAATAGTCTTCACCTTAATACTAGTATAATTTATGATCATGTAGTAGTCTCAAACCCCATAAGAGGATCTACTCATTTATCCATGATGTGTAGGGGTTTGAGAATTTCTATCTTGGGCGTCAAGTTTGAATGCGACGCGTACATGTTGGGCTTTATGGGCTATGGTTTGATTCTAGGCATGGATTGGCTAGCCATGTATAGTGCAATCCTTGATTGTGAAAAGAGAGTAGTTAGACTTCTTACTTATCATGGTGGGACACTCGAAATCTCCTGTGACCCACGGGGGTCAGTGATGCTTAACTTCTAGAATCACTTGATACTTCTGTTGACGATTTGCAATCTGTACCCATAGTTAGATTACCCATATGTGTTTGAGGAAGTTAAATTACTACCTCCAAGGCGCGAGATAAACTTACGAATTTACTTGATAGAGAATGCGAAGCTGGTTGCTCTGCTAGTGCGCCACATGGCTCCTAGAGAGAGGAGGGAGCTCAGCAAGCAAGTACGGGAGCTATTCGAGAAAGATTTTATTAGACAGAGCATATCAGATTTGGGATCTCCAGTCGTCTTTGCAACTAAGGCGGACGGCTCACTTCGTCTACGTGTGGATTATAGGGAGCTAAATAAGCTCTCCAAGAAGAATAGGCACCCACTACCGACAATTGACGACCTGTTTGATCAGCTAGTAGGCACATCAGTTTTTTCGCAAATGGATTTGGCCACGGGATTGATCAGCTAAGGGTGGCAGAGGAAAATATTGATAAGACTGCATTCAGAAGTCCAGATGGTTTCCTTGAGTGTTTGGTTATGCCTTTTGGGCTAACCAATGCACCCACCTATTTTATGGACTTGATGAGTAGGATGTTTAAGGAGTTTCTGAACAAGTTTGTGGTAATCTTTTTGGATGACATTATGTTCTTCTCAATGAATGAGGAGGAGCATGCCCAACACTTAGGAGAGGTTCTTCGCACTCTTAGATCACATCAGCTCAAGGCGAAATTTTCTAAGTGTCATTTTTGGAGAATGGAAGTAAGGTTTCTAGGGCATATGGTCTCCAAAGATGGGATAGCAGTGGAACCCACTAAAGTCACCACAGTTCAAGATTGGAGGGCTCCAAAGAATGCGATGGAGGTGAGAATATTTCTAGGGTTGGTGGGTTATTATAGGAAGTATATCAAGTACTTTGCAATAGTATCGGTCCCGCTCACCTGATTGACGAAGAACTTGACTTTTTTGTGGGGCACTGATTGTGAGGATGCCTTTCAGAGATTGAAAAGGACTCTGACAACTAACCCAGTTCCGACTCTCCCAAGTGGAAGCAAGATGTTCATGTTCTACATAGATGCTTGTTGTACATGGCTTGATGTTGTTCTATTGCAAGAGGGGAGGGTAGTATGCTATGGTAGCAGACAGTTGAGGGTTCATGAGAAGAACTACCATACCCATGATCTAAAGTTGACTGCAATAGTGTTTGCATTAAAGTCTTGGCGACGCTATCTTCTTGGAGAGAGGTTTGAGCTATACACGGATCATAAGTCGCTTATATACTTGTTTTCACAGAAGGATCTCAAATTAAGGCAGCAACAGTGGATGGAGTTCCTAGCGTGCTATGACTTCGAGATAGCTTATACCATGGGCAAAGGTAATGTAGTGGCAGACGTATTGAGTAGGCACATGATGAGTTTATGTCCTCTACTCATAGAAAGGCAGAGCTTGTACTACATCTCGACCTTTGATTTTAAGCCATCGGCGGATATCACATTAGGATTATTAGCATTGTTGGAGGTGTGACCTACTCTATAAGATCATATTGGATCTATGCAGTGGTAGGACCCGTAGATATCAGACATCTTGGACAAGCTTGATAGAGGAGAGATTTCTAGTCACCTAGCTAGATGTAGTGTGGATGAGAAAAGGGTGGTTAAGACGAGTTGGAAGGCTATGTATCCCTAAATTTGGAGAATTGCTAAAGGTAATGCTTGAGGAAGATCATCATTCTCGGATGACTATCCATCCGGATGGTGATAAGATGTATCGAGATATGAAGACGGTTTTCTTTTGGACTGACATGAAGAAGGATGTGGCAGAATATGTAGCTCGATGCTTGACTTACCTGCGAGTAAAGGCTGAACAAAGGAAACCTGATGGATTGCTTCAGCCCTTAGATCTCCCACAATGGATGTGGGAGAGCATCTCTATGGATGCCATCGATGGACTGCCTCGATCAAGGAAGGGCAATATGAGCATTTGGGTAATAGTGGACATACTTACGAAGAGCGCTCACTTTATTCCTGTTAAGAGTATGAGAACGACAACTTGGTTGTATCCCTATATTTTTGAGAGATAGTCCGACTGCATGTGGTACCTTCTAATGTAGTAAGCAACCGCGACCCCATCTTTACAAGTGAGTTTTGGAAGAGCTTACAGGAGGCGTTAGGTACACAGCTATGTTTGAGCACGGCATATAACCCTCAGACAGATGGACAAACTGAGAAGGGGTGAATAAAGTTCTTGAGGATCTTTTAAGACTATGTATCCTAGATTTCTGAGGGACTTGGGAGGAGCATCTCCCGTTGGTTGAGTTTTCCTACAATAACAGTTACCAATCGAGCATAGGACTGACACCCTTCGAAGCGCTATACGGATGACCTTGTAGATCGCCGACTTGTTGGTGGGACTCTATGGACAGACTTCTACTTGGACCCGAGATGATTTGAGACACTTCCAAGAAGATTAATCTTATCTGCCGAAAAATGAAAGCAGCTCAAGACAGGCAACAATCCTATGTTGATAAAAGGAGGATCGATTTGGAATTTTAAGTGGGAGATATGGTCTTCATTAAAGTGTCACAGCTGAGGAACGTGGTTCACTTTGGCTCGGTAGGGAAGTTGGCACCGATATTTGTAGGACCAGTCCCTATAGTAGAGAGGATAGGTCAGATGGCCTATAGGATCAAGCTACTAGATAGACTGGCGGGATTACACAATGTTTCTCATGTTTCCCATTTAAGGAAATGTCTACATGATACAGCAGAGATAGTGGAGCCGAGCACACTTGAAGACGCGGAAGTTGAGAAGGAAGCACTGGCGAGGAGAGTTCCTACTCATATCCTTGGATCAGAAATCAAGAAACTATGTAACAAAGAAATTAGATTGGTATAAGTAAAGTGGGGAGAAGACCGCGAAGATGCAACATGGGAACCCGAAGATAGGATTCACGCTTCTTATCCTTTTCTTTTTGAAAGTACGTTCTTGACTTCTTTTCAAAGCTTTTACTGTGCATTTGTTTATATAATTCAAGCATATTTATCCTATCGTTCAAACTTTCGATCCTTAAGTAGAATCCAATGGTTGGAAATGTCTGTTTGAAACATGTTATGATTGATGGTTGCAAATGGATGCAAGTGTTTGCTAGTGGTTTCTGGTGGATGCTAGGGTTTTCTGGTGGATGCATATACATACATTAAGCACTAGATTGGCTCAATCACTTACATATTGCAAATGGATGTATGTGCATTTTTATTTTCTATGGATGGAAATGGGTGAATCATCATATGGGTGTTGCATTTTGATGAATGATTATGCACACATATAGAGTTTATATATTATACTAGGATTATTTGCATACGTTTTGGATTTATGGCACAAACATATATTGCATTAAGGAGGTCAACTGAATCAGTCGACAACCTGATATTCGCATTAGCGTAGGGACATATACACAAAACACCTTTGCGTATGTTCATACAAGCATTAGAAATTCCTATGGAAAATGGATGCGTGTGGATGATGGATGAGTAGATGGTTATAGGTTGTTGTTAGGATAGCAACATTCTTCTTAACTTGGAGAATTTGGGGACGAAATCCTCTAAATAGGGGAGAATGCAACACCCCAAAAATTAATACTCTTAAAAGATAATAGATTGGGTATTACTTAGTTTAGTATTCATAATAAAGGGAAACACGCTTTACCGTTGCGTTCAACTCGGAATTCTAATTCAGATAGACCCCGAGTTTGCGTAAAACTAATAATGTATGAAGAAGTTATGGGCATTAGAAGTTTGTATACTTATAAGGAGCCTATATATAAATATATAATTCAAAAATGTTTAGAATTTTCAAACAATATAAGCGAGAAAACGAGAGGATACCAGACCGTTGTGGGATGGATGACCCACATTCGACCTGGGTCTACCCAAGGTCGGTTGGGTCGACCCATGGATTGGTGGGTCGACCCAGCGACGATCTAGGCAGATGCGTTTCTGTGAACCTGGACTGTTTTTCTAACTAGGTTCATTGCTGACTAAGTGCTACACGTACGGTATAGACTAAAACCCTAGGATCTAAAGACCGGGGTTGACTCTGTGAATCTATAAATAGGTGGCTTTTCCCATTCTAATACATACAGTTTCTTCATTTCTTCTGCCTTTATGAATCTATTCTGAAATAAAAAATATATAATGGGGGAATGCTGTTGAAGCCTAGATCTACAGAGACAACATTAAGGATTTACATACAATAACAAAAGGGATTAGATTGGACTTTTCTACAGCATATAGTTATTTATATAAGAGATTTAATTCCTTCTTCACCAAGACCCACTGTGAGTTCCTGTCATTTTCTGATCTGATTACTTAGACTATAACACGACAATTAAATAAAATTGGGTTAGACTATATGGTGTTTACAAGATAATTGCTATACATGTCTTTCACTGTTAATCACCTATGCTGTTGTGATAAGTAAAACATATGCCTTTATTGTTGGATAATTAATAAGATATATGTATCTATCTTCCTTTACCCTGTTTCTGTGTTTTAGTTTATTTCCAGTCCTGTCTATATGCCTATGTGATTTGATTCTATTCTCCTTCCTCTGTTTTCCCCTTTTTTTTACACTAAGTCTAGGCCCTTGGAAGCCAAGGATTTAGAGTTTGTGTATAATTGGAGTAATAATAAATGACATAAAAAGAGGAATTTAGGCATGTTGTTAAACTGGGGACTGCTTAACTATAATTTGGGAAAGGGATATATGCACATATTTGTACTTGCTTTAAATTAATAAAAAGGAGCAATATGCATATACTTGCTGCAAATGGATAATATGCATAAACATGTACATGCTGTAATTTGGGGACATAATTGGATGACTAGTATGCATATGTATATACATGTAGGTTAGACTATATACAGACATTAAGTAAATGACATGTTAGAATATTTTAAGTACCAGATGTAGGCTAATAAACTAAACCGCTATAGTAGTTTTACATACATCTGGGCAGGTGTTTTTGGGGAAGGGTTGTACACACAAAATAACATGTAATATTACAACCACGCTTATTGGTAAACCTCTAAACCTGCTAGGTTAAACATGATTATTTATAAGCTAAGAGGTCCCTCGTCCTGCTATTGTATCGGGTTTTGTATACTCTTAAATCCTAGTATTTGGGGGCATAAGCTTAGAGGGTTTGGCTTGTGTCAATCCGCTATTTGGAACCTATATCAGTCAGTATCCGTGTTGGTATTTTGTTAGGAGGCTTCGGACTAGGTAGGGGCCAGGGCGCGCTTTACTGAACTGGATAGTAAGAAGTTCACATGGGGAAGGTGGGTACGGGCGCGTTCCGATGGAGTCATAAGCGTGCATGAGTCCGATTAGGGAAACTAAGCCGTTGTAACACCATTAAATAGGTCTGTGTAATATAAGTTGACGGGTTATGGAGTGGTACACCCTACTACCGGGGCTAATACCGGGTATTTACGTATTAAGGAGTCGATTGCATGGCACCAATTTGGGTACACCTAATCCTGCTGTTATGTAATTAGGGTAACACCTAATCTTGTCATGTAATTAGGGTACGCCTAATCCTGCTATTAATTCTGATGTTAAGCCTGTTTTTAATTAATTAGGTTAACACCTAATCCTATTATACTAGTATTGGTGCAGACATAACCTATTTAGGATATAAATGCGAAGCATTACTCGATCGTAGCTTATTCTTGTTATTCCTGTCTATCATGTCGTTCTGTTTAGTTTAGTTTTACCTTATATGATACTGTATCTTTCTCATCCGGTCTTATTTACCTATCTTGGCATTTCTATTTTATGCATATTTGAAAATCACGGGAACTTGCCAGACTTTATGTTTGACCCTTTTGTTTTCTATTCTTTCTTCCTCTCCCTGATGGTCCTCAGAGTGGTAGCACTGCTCAGTGATTAGGACTTTCTCTTTCATCTCAGATCTGGACTTTCTGAGATGTACCCATTTGACTTGCTCTCTACTCTATGGTTTGCAATGAGGGATATGATTTTATGTTAATGCACTTTGATGTTTTATTTTATGAGACGTTTTATGAGAAATATTTGATGTAACTAGTTTTGATACAACCTGTTTGAGACTACTTTTTGTTTTTAATAATGAAGTTTAAATTTTCTGCTGCTTATTTTACATCTATCTTGTGAATTTCTATATTGTTTACCTATTGTTCTTCATGAAACTTAATGCATTCTCTCATGAGTGACAATAACGGATGTGGGTTTCAAAATCCGGGTCGTCACAATCTCCCCTACTTAAAAAGATTTTTTCCTCAAAATCGGAATGAAGCAAATAACAGAAAGCTGAAACAACACTCATGTATCTATAACCAAAAGTGTCATATCATTTCACCTTTCAGTACATCACAAATGGAATATCATACTGTAACCACAGTCAGAATCTATACCCTACTGTAAAGTGACACTTAAGGTATAAGCTATGTATATGTACCTAACCTACCAACCTAAGCACGTACTACATACTTGAATTGGTATATACAACATCAAAATAAATCTTCCCCTAAAATATACATCTAGTGCCTATCCTGCACCAAAATGAAATCTAATCATACATATTATGTCAACATAAACTGAAGCAACAATTAACTATCTAATCCTCCTCAAAATCATGAGTGGAAGGTCCCGAAAGAGATATCTCCTCCGACTCCTAGTCCACTCCATTTCATGCCCAGTCTGGTGCCAAATACTCTTTGACCCAAAAGGCTTCAGGATCATCCTCCATAAACTCCTCCTCATCATCATCAGTCCAATGGTCATCTGGAATCTCAGATTCCTCCTCATCAATCCTAATGTCGGCATCATAGCCTGCCTCTCCAATCTTTGGATCCATCTCCAGCTCACTCTGCTCGATAATCATATCGTTGGCATCATGGTTTGCCTCATTGATCTCTGGATCTATCTCTGGCTCAGCCTACTCAACAATCTCTGGCACGAGATCCCATACAGGTAAGTCCTTTGGTACTACATATTGTGCTAAATCTCCTAACACAAAATCCAACTCATGCCCTAACTGATGTCCCTCCCACTTTGGTACACCAAATTTTGTCGGTGGTAACTCAGGCCATACCCACTCGGGTTGCTCAAGAATAGGCTCTGCAGCAATCTCTGGAACTAAATCAGGGACATTATCTATCATATGTGGCTGTGGTATATCTGCTGCAAGTATTGCTGCTTAAACTAGATCAACTATAATGAAGTGGTCAGCTGAATCATACTCAAGTTTGGTCACCAATCTCCAGCTTCCAAGCATTTGAATCATTAGATCCCATAGAATCTGACTCCATCAGAGCGTGCTCTGGCTGAGGATCAAAAGCCTCTACTATTACAAAAGTTGAGGTGGCATCTGACGTATACTCATCGTTGCTACTATCATATGAAAAGCTATCCATGCGATCCTTGTGTTGAAAGTCTGACGAACCGTCATCTAACACTACAACAAAAATACCATATTACAACTTTCATTTTACAACGGTGGAAAATGCACAGTTGTAATAAATGTTTTTTTGAACAGTCAGTTCACTAAAGTTGTAATAAACATATTTCTAGCAACTTTATTATTGTGACTGTTGTAATAAATGCCTATTACAACTTTTCACTCTTACATGTTGTAATAATTGACAGTTTTAACAATTAACATTTTATAATTAGTAATTAGTACAATAATAATAATAATAATAATATTAATAATTTCTATTAAATAATCAATTATTAGTAAATAATTTTTAATAATTAATATTAATAACTAGTATATTAAATAATAAATTATCAGTATTGTTAAATAATTAGTAATTAATTTTTAGTAATAAATAATTATGAAATAATCATTAATATTAATAATTAAGAAGTAATATTTAATATTAGTAATTAATTTTGGTAATTAATAATTAAAACGGCTTTATTAGAAAATTTTACAAAATTATTTTCAGCATTTCTTTTTTTTACTAATTGTAATAGAGGCCTATTAAATATTAGTATTACCTAATATTTAATAATTAATAATATTAATATTTTAATAATAATTAATAACTAATAATAACCTTACAAATAAATAATAAATACTATTAAATAATAAATACTATTAAATAATAAATACTTAATATTTTATAAATTGTAATTATTTTTTAATAATGATTGTTAAGTATTTAATAATGAGTAGTAACTAATAAATAATAATTAGCTTATAATAATTACTATTAAAAGATGCTTTGGTTCCAAAACCAAATCTCGTTTTTGGCTCCAAAACCAAGTCTCGTTTTTGGCTCCAAAACAAAATTTTGGGCGGCAAACCTAAATTTTCCCCAAACCCAAGTATTAACCCAGGTTTACGCTTTTCTTTTCTCCTTGGTAACCCAAAATTAAGTTTCCCCAAATTTACATACGGTTCTTCGTATTCCTTCTTCCTCATCGAAAATTCACAACCGAGCCCCACCACTTGAAAATCCGAGCTCCACCTCCGGATTTAGCCTCCGCCTGGCTTCTCCCTCGGCCATCGGACACCCTCCTCAGCCCTGCGTTGCGTTTTCCGTTGCTCCTCCTGCTTCCTTATTCCACCTCATAGCAGATTTGCACCAGAGAGCAAGCCGCCTTTTTGTTTCCAGGTTTGCCCTCTGCCTTTTTGTTCATTATCTTGCAAACTTTAGATCTGGGACGTTGCTTCTAGGATTTTAGACGAAGTCTTTAGGTTGTGGTGTTGTGTTTTCTGATGGTTGAGTCAGCGCCGTATCATTTTGTGTTTTGTGGTAGGACATGGTGTCTGGATGCTCCACTTTGCGCTGATGACACATAACAAGGAAGAGGATACATGAGCAGATTTGCGCTGACGTGGTGTTCATATCTTGGATTTGGCTTCTATTTGTTGGCATTTGAGGGATGGTCAGTGCAGATTTGTTCATCACTGTTTGACCGGTTCCACAGGATGCAGTGCCTCTTCTTGTGTTTTGTGCTTGTCGTGGTTATGCTTTCGTGTCAAATTGGGAGCTGAACAAGCATAGTGGTGTTGAATATGCTGCTATGTGATGGTTTCCTTTTGAGTTAGTTCGAAACAAGTGAGTTAATCTTGTATGATTTATGTAGTGGCGTTGAATATGTTGCTTTATGTACTTGAGATACTTGTATGATTTATAAAAAAATGATGAGAGTATGAAATTTCTAATATATTGTTTATGTTTATGTTTATGTTTATGTTTATGTTTTAAGTTTGTTTGATATCTTCAGTTTTGTAAATAATATGTTTTGAGATGAATTCTTTTAGTAATAATATGTATATAATTTGTTCATATATTACAACTTTAAATAATGCTTTTAACAACAGTTATAAACAGTTGTAATAAAGTTTATTACAACGGTGGAAAAAAGTTGTGAAATGAACATTTTACAACGGTGTCGCAATGGTGCAAAAAAGTTGTAAAAGATTTTAGTCTATTACAACTTCTTCATAGACGATGGTGGCTCCACCGTTGTAAAAAGTCTTTTACAACTTTTTTCCACCGTTGTAATATGGTCAATTTGTTGTTGTCCAAAGAACCGCTAAATACAAAAGGCTCTCTAAAGTGTGCTAGGTACTATGAAATCGTAATCTGCTTACCCCTCTACAATTTAAAAGGAGTTTCTACTCAAAAAACAAGTTTAAACTAATCTTTTAAACCTATACATTTTCTAAAACTATTTAACTTAATTGATCAAAGAGTTTCAAGTTTAAATCTACTAACTTTATTTAGCCTTTACAAAGTTTTACTAATTTTACCCTACTTAGTTATTATATCTACGATTACTTTCTTTTTCTATTCTTTAATGTATAGCTGAACATTTTAACTTTCTTATACCTCTTATCTACACTTATTTAAGTATATACTTATATATGTTCTTAGTTAATTAGACAACTTACCAAACTTTACCTCTAGAAATCAATTAGTTGATTAATTTTTCAAATACATCTTTCATGTTACCCAAACATAGTCTCTTTATATGGAAAGTATATATTTTCCTTCCTTTGGAATTCAAAATCATTTATTAATGAAAATCAAAAATATGTCTCTCATATATAAAACTCTCAACTCATTCTAGGGAGTTACTAACCCAATCTGTAATGAGCTACTCGTCCTAGGATACTATTGATCCTTTCTCTGATAAGTTATTCTTCCTAGGATACTACTAATCCTATCTCTGATGAGCCTTTACTCCACAGAGCCAAGGTTTATCACTAAACCAAAGATCTGATACCACATTGTGAAAACCTAAAAAACCCCGCCCTTTGAACCGATAATAAACCACACATGTTCAGTCCAAAAGTAAGCATCCTTGGAATCATGGGATAAACTGAATTTCCGATCTTGATAGTCGATACTTAACACATACACGGTGTTCATGTACCGAAAAACCAAATATTGTAAACTCAACTCATCCAGGGGTTTTACCAGAGCAAACACAGTGGAACGGAAACAAAAGAGAAGAACAAAATCTCTCAGTGGTATAAGCAAATATAATATTCAATTTAACTTTACAGCGGAAACTTTTAAATCGGAACAGCATACCATGGATAGTTGCAAACACCATCCTCATATAATACGATCACGACATCCAAGTATAGATATTAGAATATGTGATGGCCTGCAAATCCGTAATATTTGAGTTGACTAAACAACACACGTTCAACCGAAATAATACAAAAATACGAGTCATTAGGGCTAAAGAAAATAGAAATGAATGGAAGAACAAAAATAACAACATAGAATCTCACAGCAAAACGAATAAAATATAATATCATATCTCATAACTTTGAAATAAAAAATATGTATTGTATATACATACCATATCAGAGTACAACACACACACACACACACACACATATATATATCATAGCAGAAATAACTCAAAATAACTAACGGTGAAGCCTCCTGCTTCAATCTCTTCCAAGTGTATCTGTAAAAGCTTGAAACACTTGACTGCCCACACAAACTTGGGCATCCAAGAGTTTAGGGTAAAATAAAACAAAATAAACTTTGGGTTTGTCATGGGACTAGTGTGAGTAAACTTCAGCCATATTGTTTAACTTTGAAAAACCTTTTGAAAGAAAAGGATAATAGTAAGACCAGTCCACACATAAAATGGACGGTTTTTACCTTACTATAACCTAAAACATTTTGATATGGAATCCAGTGATATTATAATAATATCTAATCAAGCAAATAATCAAATAGCAGATCGCTTGCATCTCACGCTCCACATACATAGTTTAAAATCAAAAACCGCAGGGCGCTTATTGGAGATTGGATTCCAACTATGACAAGGTATGGGACTACCTTCCGATCAGTGTACTTTAGAGGGGATACACTGGGGTTCAGCAAGAACATCTTGATACTTGACCACATATAACCGACCACTCATTTAGCTTGAGTGTACCGAATGTATTATCACCCACAGTTGTTGGCCATCCAACCGCAATCCGTAATAAATAGAATCAAAAGAAGAACAATTTATATTTTTTTCTAGATCGGTGATAATACACCCTGCTTGGGTATGGACAAACTAGCCATTCTGCTTGTCTGATTTTTTCATTTCCCGGTTGTGAGGCTTGAGGAAAATTTTATCTTTTCAGAACATCTGGTCACCATTCACTTTGAATGCCACATCGTTAGATCCGTCAAATCACTAGTTGATCTTCCCAAAAATATTACGAGTATAAAAAGCTAAGAGGAATGAATTTCTCTGCCACCAAACATAATACCTTGAAAAGATCATCTTATGTGATCCGTTAGGAATACTCTGTCAGACATTCGTCCATATATGTTCATTCTAGGACTGAATGGAACCGAAGGCATAATTTCCATTAATAAATCTTATGCAATTTCTACCTAGGATTAACAAAAAAAGCCCATGCACTTCACTTCGCCTTCCATTATTTTCAACATATTTAATTCGCAGCGCCTATGCCTATATGAAGTGGTTTTCGGATAATAAATGCAACTGGTCTCTGCGTATTGACAATGATGGTCAAAATTCTTTGATAGTCGGTGATTTAACTATCAAAGGAAAACAAACATTCATCAAACAATCATTATCCCTTTCTATTTTTTATTTTAAGTTCATTTTCTTATCGAATTCTATATATATATCGATATATCGATTTTTTGTCATCAATACTTCTTAAAAATATTCTAACTTCTTAAATTTTTGGAAAATTTCGCTAGCACCTCCTTTGCACGGCTCAATCAGTACAACTATAAAATTCCTCTCTAGGTCCTTTCCATTCAAAAAGAAAATTAAAAAGCCAAGTGGCTTGCCCATTAGGCTCATAAAATCTCATATGGAAATTTAAACATGTACCTTTTTGTAGGGCACTCAATTATAACCTTTATTATCTTTATTCAATACCTGTTTAACATATATTTACTCATTCCCAATTCATTCCAACTCAATCTAGCCGTTTTTACTCAATTCGCTAATTTATTCTCCAATTAACCATTTTTACCAAACTCCTTTTTGTTTGAACATATCATGTTCAAATATATTTAAATTCGCTTGTCAAGACGTTGAATTCCATTTCTAACTCTAGTTTCGTATTTAACTTTATGTTTCAAATCACAATTTCAATTCACTTAACCGTAGTTATGTTCGATTAAAAATCCCATTAGCTAATTTCCTGTAAAATTAATTAGCTTCATTCAATAATTAAGATATGGTTTTATTACAAAAATCAATCCATTTGCTCCCCATGTGTCCATATTTATTAATCAACTCAAGTCTGGATTTTCTAATAGAAATTAGGATTTTTATTCACTAAAAATCCCTTTATTTTATTTAATATACCGTTATTGTTTTAAAACGATTATGACGCTGTTTTTATGGAAATTTGATTTTGACATAAGACAAAATCTATAGGACGAAATCTAGTTTTTTCTCTTCCATTAGAAAACTATCATTCAATAGGCCCAGGCGTTTCTTCTTTCATCGAATTCTGACTTTATTGAGTTTTATATGCTCAATTGAAGTTCGAATAGTCAATTTATGAACTACCGCGCCACAGCGAGTTCCTTTTAGTTATAATTTAAATGTAAATGTTAACTTCATTTATAAAATAAATTTCCACTTCATTTTCAATAATTTATAATAGATTGAGCCTGTTATCCAAATCTAACCCCATAATTCAGGTTATTCAAACTCGTCGATTATTTCATTCCATATTCATAACTCAGTTATGAATTTATTAGCATCTCAAATTTCTATATTCAAGTCCACATCACAGTGAATTAGATTATTTATAAAATATTGATATCATCAGATTCCAATATAAATTCCTTTTATGCAATAATTAATTAATTCAACAACCCTTACCATTACAAACTAATACCATCTCTTGATAACAGTGAAGTCATTCAAGTTGGGGTATTTTAATTACCTCTCAGACCTTGATCGATAACGTTCTTATCTTGAGACAGGTAAGAGCTTGCAATACCAACCTGACATTACTTATCATAAAAATCCCCTCTTTTATCCCATTTAAAAATACGATTTTTAAATGTCATTTCCTGTATTTGGAAAATAAATTTCCGAATTCATTGATGAAAATTACTTCATCACATTTATAAATGTCGTTTATAAATTAATTTCCTTTTTAAACCAAACCTCGATTTAAATAATCTATTTGAAACTTGATTCCCATTTTGGAATATTTTATTTTTATAACTTATATATATATATATATAAATGAACGTGGATCTATTTCATATTAAATTTAAAATTCTTGTTTTTATCCAATGTTATCCCAATATCTTATCTGGTAATAATTCATTTTATAAATTCAACATGGTCGAATTCTAATCATAAATCTAAATGGATTTATTTCAATTCATTTTACATTCCGAACATCGGAATAAATTTCATCGTTTTCTTCCCTTGAAACGATTTCAAATTAAAAATCCTTTTTTAAATTCATACTTGAATTTAAATAAATTATCCAATGAAAATCCTTTTTTATTATTTATAAATACCGTTTATAAATTTCACTTCTTATTATAAATATTTTAAACAAGTTTCTATTTCAAATTCAACTTCTGTAACACTCCGTAATTTTAAAGAACACTATAATGATAAACCTAAGAATACTTAATTAAATATCGGGAATTAAGTAAAATGAACCGCGCCATTGCGTTCGTCTCGGAATTATGCTTAAGATAGATTCCAAGTTTGGATAAAACGGACAATGTATGAAGAAGATAATAAGATTTGAAGTTTGTATACATATAAGAATACATATATATATATATAACTAATCTAGGAAATCAAAATCACAGAGCTGGAAATGGAGGGAAGTTGGACCGTTAGGGGTCGACCCTGTCCTTTATGGGTGTCGACCCTTGGGTCGACCCCTACACGGGGGTGTCTACCCCTATGTTGACCCCACCGAGATCTGAGGTAGATTTTTCCTCTGCACTTGGGCGCAGTTCTAAATGAGATTCGTTGACGTTAGGCTATAAATAGGACCTCATTTCCATTGTTTTATTCACCAAAAACAATGTAGACAATGAGGTGCTGCCCCAACTCAGATTGAGCTAGCCTATTCTTCTGCAACAACAACATATACGTGTTCAAGATCTCTTCTACAACATCAATAGTCAATTATCTGTTCTTTAGATCCATTCACAGTGAGTTCATGTTATTTTTAGATATAAACATTTAGTAGTAATCTTGACATGTTCATAAGCTTGGATCTAAACTTATGGCTGTTAATAACCTGAATCATAACTAAACAGATCTTCCATTACTTGTACACCTTATCCTTTGTTTAGTTCTTACATGCCTATCTTTATTATGTTTATTCTGTCATTATGAATGATAGTATCACCATATGCTTATTCTGTTAGTTTGCCTAATCATATCACCATATGCATATTCTGTTAGTTTGCCTAATCATATCACCATATGACTATTCTGTTAGTATGACCAATTCTATCAGCATATGCCGGTTTTATTATTATGCATATTCTTACTTTCTTCTCCCCTTCCTTCCCTTTTTATTTTTATAGCCAGGCTACCTACGAGCCTAGGCCCACTGCTGAAATATGCGAGCGCATGAAATTAGGAACGGTCGGGGATGATAAACTGGGGCATAGCTTATTTTGTAAATCATTATTGAGATTTGGGGCATAATCTATATATTGATCTAAAACTTAAATTTTGGGGCATAACTTGTATCGTGAATCAAACTGAGATATGGGGCATAATCTGTAGGGGTTACATGAACCTATCAAATTGAGTAGGGGTTAAGTAAACTTGATTGAATCAATGAAGATCAAGTTAATATTGTTAAATTTGTGGGGGCAGGTTATATATAAATAAACCCGACAAACTTAACCTATTTTATATGTTGGGGTTATGCACATTGTTAAACTGTTAGGCATAACCAGTCAAAATCCTAGTAGTGGGGACGCAAGCCTAAGGGGAAGCTTGTATCATATGTTGTGTGGGACCCATATCAATTAGTAACCCAGCTTGGTGTAACGACCCGCATTCTATGTATCGGAGGATCGTATAATATTTAATGGTCGTGTAACTTAGGAAAATGACTATTGGGGTAATTTCCCACATCCACGATTTTTACCGAATTTTAAATGACCGTTTTGCCCCTAGCGAATCTTGTTTCACCTATAACTTTTGATTGATAAGGATCTTTGACCTGAAACCACTTCCATTGGATTTGGATGATATTTTACCTTTCTGTAGAATGGTCATATTAATCAAATGGACTAAATGTTTGGGAGATATGGCTGAAGTAAGATTTGAAGATGGAAAAACAGCCTAATCGGGATTAATGGGGTGATTAGCAGCTAGGCCTATAACCCATTTCGGGATTAGGGTTATGGGAGGGATGAAACGAGTTAGGGAATGGTTCCTTTTCATTTTCCTAGCTACCACAAACCATCCTTTAACCCTAGTAATGGCCTCCATCTTCTAAATCACTCCCTAATCACATTTTTATCACTAATTAAGCAAAACTACATCAAATCAAGTCAAATTAGCATCAATCGGAGATAGAGCTATTGCTACACATAGGAATCCATGCCAAATCAGTGGAGGTTTCATATCTATAATTTATTTGTAGCTAAGGTGAGTGATTTGCATGTTTTTACACTAATTACAGCTAATTAGGATGATTAGTGATAATTAGAGAAAATATGCATCATAAAAATATGTAAAAATCCTAAAATATAATTTTATATCGCTGTTAGAAATTTGGGCTAATTTGGATTAAGTTCGCTAATCCTATAGTTAAACATGGTTAAGGAGATTAAGGGAAAAATCATGGATTTTGGGTATGTTTGATCTAAAATAAATGTATGCTTGATGTTTTGATCTTTTTGATTGAACCTATAAGTTGCTACCACTTATTGGTATGTTATATGATTGTTTTAGTAAAGTTAGATTGATTGAAATTGTCGTCGTATGGCGAGAATGGACTATATAAGCTCGTTGGAAAAGATGCAGGTTTTTGGTTCGACCATGGCGGATGGATCGGTAGCCGAACCGAACCGATTAGGATGGGACGAACCGGAGCTTGACATAGGAGAAGCATGGAAAAAAGGAAGGCCGCTTGTATGGGGTTGGGGTTGGAATGGAGCACCGAACCGGAACGAAATGGAGTAGCGCTAAACTGGACCGAGGTGTAAGAGCATCGAACTGAACCGAGGGAGGAAGCCCTAGCCGAACCGAGGTATGGGATTAGTCGAACCAGAGTGACGTGGACTGTAATGACCCGGCTTTTTGCTCGGTTCTCGCTGGTAATTAAACCAACTTAAAAATTATACATACAGACGGATTGTTATGGGTACTAACATATTTGCACAAAAATAACAGAACTTTTCATTTCATTACCATAATATAACATCAAAGTTACAAGGAATACATCAGAGTACATTGATTTCACAGCGGAAGAAATACTAATTTAGTGGAAGATTGTGAATGCTCCAAAACATACATCTCCAGCTAAAACCAGAATCCTACTCTTATCAACTCTAAGGCTAAATCTGCGAGCCAAACTACTAGGCTGCCTGTGAAAAAATTATGGGCACCCAAAGTTTAGGTGAGGGAACAATAAACTCCAGATCAGTCGTGGGACTAGTGTGTGAACTCAAAACAGTTGTTTTTAGGGTTTATGTTAAATTTAGGTAATTCACCGGACCACGCCGCCAATGCGGAACGGGTTTACTCCATGTGAATACCAGTGCATTGAAATCTGCAACGACTTTTTGAAAAATGAAGCTATCATAAGCTCGTCCCACATCACACAATGCAAGCGCACACCAGGTGGGCGAGTTTTGCCTTATGATAACCAAAAATGCATTCGTACGTGAAAATCCTCTTTTACTATTATATATAGTGTGAAAAACCTTTTCACAAATAAATGTATTAATCCTAGCCAGCATAATGCCCCATCCCATTATACTGACAATCCTGCCGGTAACCAGCAAGCTATACAATCAAAACCGTATGGGCTCGCAGTGGAGATTGGATTTCGAACATGATGGTTCCTGGTATGAAAGATCATTCATGGGCTCACAAACTTTCTTGCACGCCTTATCCCAGTACTCGCGAATAACGTCTAGACGTGGACTCTGTTATACTAACCCACCATACATGAATCAGAGTACCCAACAAATAGCGTCTCAGACTTGGGACTTCGCATTACCCTTTCATTGTCACATCCCGGTGCACCGAACATACGAAACGAACATAAAAATCTGACCACCAATTTACCATCAATCCGGGTGTGAGGTTCGTCGAGGTCATGATATACACAAAGCTACGCTTAAATAAGCCATGCTTTGATCATCCATAGGTCATCTTATAACTTAAGTATGCCACATTGTCCATTCACTACGCATCATTGATTTTCATTAATATATAACCTCTAAGCTCATATGTCTTAGAGAAGGGTGTTAAGCAAGAGAATAAATTCTTCGCCACCAAGCAGATATATATTTAACAAAGATCAGTGCTACGCAGTCAATTACAATGTCAGACACACAATCCATGCAAGTCCATTCTAGGTCTGAACGAAACCACAATCCGGAATTCCTTCACATACGTTCGGGCTTCTTGCCACTTAACTGATATAAAATCCATCTGCAAATGGGAGAGACCCATTCGAGACATTCAGCAAGTTGTCCTTACGACATGAAGGGTCCCGGTCTTCAATGTCATCTCTAATGTCTTCAATTGCTCCACAACGTCGTATTATAACTTGGAATGGTTTTCAGACATACATCCGATCCCGGTCTTTCCAAATAATAGGCGCAATTTAAAAAAACACAATTATAGAACACATAGGCTTTCTACCAATCTCCTTCCGTCTTGGATTTTGTCAAAATTAAACTTCTTTAAACCCATTCTCAAATTATTACAAAATCCATATTTAACCTTTCTCTTTTAAAACACATCTATTAAGTCAAATGATTTAGCCTTAAAGCCTTAATTAATTTTCCGTTTGATAACTCGTTATCAAAAATCCAGTTTCCTTTGAAAATCCTTAATTCACATTTCAACCATAGTTTCCAATTAAATTGATTTTCCAACATTCCATTCTTTAATCTTAACTAAAAGATTATACTTTCTTTCCAATTCCTCACTTTTAATTTCCTCAAATCAAAGATCTGATTAAGTCCTCAAATTACGATATGAATTTCCATAACTCAATCTCATGGGGTTTCAAGAATGATATTATTGAAGATATGATTCACGACAAAACCCAAATCAATTGATATTGAACATAAGTTACACAGAAATTGTATCTACTTATATTCGGTGTCAATTCTCATAATCAACGAATACTATAAGTGGAATAACGGTATACTAATATCTTCCAAATTCCTCAAATAGTATACATTTACACCACAGAATTTCATATCAAATATCTGAAGATTATTTCTATCCAACTTATCCCAGTCAACTTAGGAAACTCGTATCTTAATTAAAATATTTATCCAACTCTTTGACATTAGATCTGGATAGAAATACCATCAACTTATACTTAATATTAATCTCGATATCCAACTCACACTATAAGCGGAATAATGGTGAACTACCTTTCAAATTCCTTAAATAGTAAGAATCATCATCTACTGGATTAAAATCAAACATCCGAAGATTTATCTCCAACCATATCCAATTATTTAAAATTGAAAAACACATTTAATTATAAATAAATCAATTTAAGTTCTAAACAAATTATTTTCAATACTTTTAAACCTTTGAAAACATTCAACAAATCATTTATAAATGATTACTTATAGTTTGGAAAACATTTCGCGGTTTAAATACTTCAAAGTAAGTTGTTTTCAAAGAAAGCGCTACAATAGTGCTTCAAAATTGTTACAAAAGCGTTACAAAACAGTTATCTTAACTACTTTGATAAAACATCGTTTATCTTAGCTAAAACTTAAAATTTACAATTTAAAACACTTTTACATAATTTATTATGATTTTACAAAAAAAATCAATATTTTTAAAACATTTAAAAATAGCTGTTTATAGTTATAGTCAACAATTGTTCTTACATTGATCTTTTCCAAAACGGTTTCAAACATAACATGAAAATTATTAATCGAATTTAAAATCGGCTTTCACTCATTTGAAAGTTCTTGTTAATGGAAATCAAACGTTTTTCATTTTATGGAAATCCGATTTAGATTGCAAAAGTTATAAGCGTTTAAAGTTTGCATCTAAAATACGTAAATTGCCGTTATGCAACAAGCTCTATTTTGACCATAATAACCATTATTCTACGATACTTCAAAATATCTTAGAAAACTATTATATCCTTATATAACCCTTTTAAAATCATTTAAATTTACTTTCAAAATTATTTTGGATCTAAAATTCAACTTTCATATATTCCAATTCATTTCTAAATTCAAATAACTTCAAATTAACCTTCCTATTCGTCGAATCAGTTAGGGATAGCCAGGGAGAGCAGGAAACTTCATTTCCAAACCCAA
The DNA here is from genome assembly GCA_030737875.1 of Allium sativum. Lineage (NCBI taxonomy): Eukaryota > Viridiplantae > Streptophyta > Magnoliopsida > Asparagales > Amaryllidaceae > Allium > Allium sativum. The sequence continues at coordinate 588,512,978 of CM060916.1, forward strand.
GCCTAGACACTATCCTCTCTGTCATCCTAGAAAGTTCCGGTATTTATTTATTCATTTAAAGAACTTTAACAATATATGTGAATTCATACATATGGTCTTTTCCAATTATTAACCTTCAATTTCAATAATGAAATTGCTTTTAATTATGAAGGAGATTTGTCGATCACCAATGTGATACCATAATTGTTGTGTCATAGTGTGTGCAAAACAACATCAACAACCATTTAAACATCCATAGCAACCATCATCAGCATGATTTAATAAATCATAATTGTGCACAAGCATTATAACACTAACGCTTAATAGTGTGTGTTCTAAACTTCGCATCCATCATCCATCACAACAAATACCAAACATCATTAACCAATAATAATTCATCACTATATTTAAATTAGTCTAGCTACTAATTAAATATATAAACTGTGGTTAAAGAGTTATCACCTAACAGCTTTCCAAATCTTCACGGTAGGCGAGCCTAGCTAAGCGAACCGTCGGACAGTATTTCAGCGCAACGTCTTCTTCACCAAAATATATATATATATATAATATACACTAATCTCTCTTTATATTATAAGAGGAGGAGGAGGAGAATGACGAACTTTGGTAAGGTGTTGGTGGAAAAGAGGAAGACTTATGCCATGGAAACCATGGCCATAAGCTTTAAGAAGAATATAGAAAGAAAAGAAGTGAGAACGAATGAAAAAGTGGAAGGAAAGGGTGGTATTTATAGCAAAAGAGGAGTAAGGAGAGAGTGACACATCATAGGACATGTGTATTTTATGCATGGAATGTTGCATGCAAAATTACAAGTGTCTTAACCCTTGTAAAAGGGAAAAGGAAAGTGTTTCTGGTAGCATTTACCTTAAACGTTATGAAAACAAAGAGCAACGCATAATACTAATGCTATTAATTTATGTTATCTTTTGACAAATCCGATCGAACGATAAATAATATCAGTAAATCCAAACTTATCAATAATCATTTCCATTTATAAATGTTATAATTCAAATAAAACCTATTGTTTAACCTATCAAAATTATTAAATGTTCTCAAACTTATTTTATGTTCAGAAATTTTAAATTAAGTATTAAAAATTCCAATTTCAAATTGGTTCAAAATTCTGGATCATTACATAGAGGACCGAACTGAACCAAAGGGAGGTATTTGGACACCATATACCGAACCGAACCGGATGGCTGAACCGAATCGGATTTGGACTTCTACTTATACGCGATGACTCTTCTGAAGACCAACTCCAATTCGACTAAAACCCGAGATGCAAAGGAAGTCCAAGTGGGAATTTATTACTCAGTATCCAGATGGGAACCAACGAGTTGACTTCATGAGTTGGGGTTTGCTACGGGACGTGTGCAAAGGGGTTGTCGATATCTATAACCTTGGTTCACTATTGAGAGATGGGGAATTGACTATGGAGCAGTTTAGTGGGGTCAGAGGTTGCATGGAGTCGGACTCCATCAGGGTCCCAAAGGGCAAAATGGTCATAGTGGTAGTTGTACGGGGTTGGACTCCGTCATTGTCCCAATGGTTCTGGTGATCAAAGTGGTGGATATCGTACACTTTATGCACTAAGTGAGAGATGTGAGGATGATTGTTGTGTTTGATGTTTGCTATCACCATGACACGCACACTTCCATTTTACACTCTATGTTAATGTTACCTTAGAGTATTGTAGATCTTGTTGTGCTAACTTTTTGGTTGCAGGTCCAGGTTCAGGTATGAATATACATACCTATTATCGTTTAATTTTGCCGCTAACGCTCATACTAGACTTTTGTCTGATCCAGAGTTTTATGTCTCTTCTTATTACTTTGGGTGCTCCTAAACGAGCAGACTAGAGATAGGTTAGGTTGTATGCACGGGTAGTTGTCCGGAGATGAGCAGGAGGCTTCCACGTACTATTTACATATATTCTCCCTGTGTTGCTGTTGGTCACTACTTTGGGCATTAGTAGTGTACCTCTTTTATTTCCTTTTAGAGATAGTACTTTGAAGTCGTAATAACGTTCTAGATCATAAGTTGTATTTTGGATTCCGCTGCTATGATGGTTTAGTTTCCAGCTTATGCACTGTCTCACCTGTTTTATTTCAAGTTATGTTATTATCATATTTTGTTCCATGCGCTGTGAGATATACTACAGGTTCTTGATGATTTATAGTTTCAAATCCCTTTCTTTTGATGACCGTCCCGTGCTAGTCGGCCATTGGCACATCGCATTTTAGGGAAATGTCGGCTGGTTGGGGCAGGTCGTCACACTTAGTATCAGAGCCTAGGTTGCGTAGTTTTACCTAGGGGAAAATATCAGGGAGAGATAGTATACGTATATGGGAGCACATATTTGTGATATTTTGGTTTTCAAAAACTATATGTATACTATTAGTATATCTAAGGATGCAGTCGCATTGCATGGGCACCACTAAGGAGATGGTTAATCGTTTTCTTTTTACAGACTGAGCGAGGAGCCGAAATAAGAGGAGTCCAATGAGAAATCCCGCATCGAGAGTTGAAGAAGGAGCGGGTTTAGGGGGGCAACAATGGGAGTGTCCCTGATATAAGGACGATGTTTACCACCTTCATGCGAGAGATGCTTAGGGATGCTCAGGGAGCAGTTTCTAATGCTGCTAACGGTGGTGGTGCAGTGGTGCAAGCGCCTAGAACCGATTTTGCCAAGCTTAATAAGATTTATACTAGTCTTGGTGGGAAGCTGTTCCATGGAATGGAATTGGATACGGTGGTTCAAGAATGGCTAGATAGTTGTGAGCGCATCTTCGAGGATTTAGGGACTGATGATGCAATGAAGAGAAAGCCAACATCATGTCAACTTCAAGGATGGGCAATGAATTGGTGGAATGCCATTAAAGCGGCCACTCCCGAGGACCAAACTAATTAGAATTAGTTTAAGACTCGCTTCAGTGAAAAGTTTATTCCAGCCGCTCAAAAATCAGAATTGTTTAGGAATTTTTTGGAACTTAAGCAGGATGGTAGGGAAGTCTCAGAATATATTGTTGAATTCGATACTTTATCGAAATATGGATTATCTCTTATCGATACTGCCGAGAAGAAGAACGATAAGCTCATAACTAGCTTAGATGAGTAATTGGGGGAAGGACTTATAAACCATATCAATGAGACTTTCGAATCTATTGTGGGAAAGGCATTAAGATCAGAGAGCCTTTACCCTATGTCGAAGTCTGAGGTTGCCGTTACATCTGCAGGAGAGTCAAAACCGCAGGCAAGCAGTGAAGGCAAGAATAATCCCCAGAACAAGAGGAAACAAAACCAAACCAAGGACGGTAAGAAAAAGAGAGATAAGAAAAATATCGAGTGCTATAGCTGTGGCAAGAAGGACCACTATGCTATAAATTGTCGAGCAAAGCCAGTGGATAGGAAGCGCTTCAATTATTCCCAAGTGGGACATCGCAAGGATAAATGTCCACAACCTCCTAAGGAGAAGCAGATCATGAAAGCATATGCTATCAACGTTGTTCCTTCTTCATCGAATGCCCTAACTGCGGCGGAGAAAGGAAGGGGTGTCATTATTCAAGGTATGTTTTCCATTTATGATGTTCCTGTTCAAGTACTGCTTGATACTGGGGCTTCCCATTCCATCGTATCTAGTGACCTAGTAGATAGGATGGAATTGGAACCCGAGATTGTCGATAGACCTTTAGTTGTAACGAACCCGATCGGTGGTTCGACTAGCCTTTGCATGATTTGTCATAATTTGGTCTTATCGAGTCATGGATGTGTTTTTGCTTTTGATTGCTTTGTTTTTGCGCTTTACTGGTTTTGGCATTATTTTGGGAGTCGATTGGCTCCAAAGGTACGGAGTGGTGGTAGACTGTGAGGGGTCGTCGGTGACCATTAGAGTGGATGATGGGAGGAGGGTGGTATTGGGTGGCCTACTTAGTGATGTGGTGATGGCTAGTTTTCTAAATTCCCTCGACATCCTGCATAATGAGTTATCAGATGTGCCTATTACTAGCGAGTATCCAGACATCTTCGGGGAAGTGACCGGACTTCCACCACACCGAGAGATCGAGTTTCAGATTGATTTAGTGAAAGATGCTAGACCTATAGTGATACCTCTTCGTCGCATGGTGCCAAGGGAGCGGACAAAGCTCGAGGTGCAAGTAAGCGATCTTTTGGAAAGGGATTCATCCAAAGAAGTGTTTCCGAGTGGGGAGCACCAGTTGTATTTGCTACTAAGGCCGATGGTTCCCTTCGCTTATGTGTGGACTACCGCGAGTTAAACAAGGTGACTAGGAAGAATAAGTATCATCTTCCATGGATATATGATTTGTTTCATCAGTTAAATGGAGAAAGAGTGTTCTCCCAGTTAGATCTCGCTACAAGATTTCATCAGCTCCGAGTAGCAGCTAAGTGTATACCTAAAACGATATTTCGGACGCTATCTGAGTTCTATGAGTGGTTGGTCATGCCATTCGGGTTGAACAATGCACCCGCATATTTTTGGATCTTATGAATAGGGTTCACACAAGGAACATTTGAATAGTGATGGAGCTATTGAGGAAACGTAAATTGAAAGCGTAATTTTCTATGTGTCACTTCTGGAGGAGGGAAGTGAGGTTCTTGAGCCATATTATTTCAGAGAACGGTATTGTCATGGATCCTACGAAGGTGGCTATGGTGCAAGATTGGTCTACGCCCAAGAATGTAATGGACATGAGAAGTTTCTTGGGATTAACTGGATATTATCGTAAGTTTATCCAAGACTTCTCCAAAATAGCGACATCGTTAACTCAGTTGACCAAGAAGATTCAAGCTTTCGTCTGGGGAGAAAGGTGTGAGTATGCATTTAAGAGTCTAAAGGAAAAGCTGACGTGTGCTCCAGTCTTAGTTATTCCTAAAGGGAACGAAGTGATGACGGTATACACGAATCCCTGTGGTACCAGACTAGGTGTTGTACTGATGCAAGGAGGTAGGGTTGTAGCTTATGTTAGTTGGCAACTGAAACTACATGAGAAAAGATATCCTACCCATGATTTGGAATTGGCAACGATTGTGTTCGCGTTGAAGATGTGGAGACATTATCTCTTGGGAGAAAGATTCGAGTTGTTTATCGATCATAAGTCATTAAAGAATTGTTTCTCTTAAAAGGATTTAAATCTTCATCAGCAGAGATGGTTAGAGTTCTTGGCTTCATATGATTTCTGTATCGCATATACACCCGGGAAGGGCAATGCGGTAGATGAAGCATTGAGTAGAAGACATGTTAAATTGGGGGCTATGTTTCTGGAATGGAAGCAACTGGAGTATATTGCATGATATGATTTCAGACCTAAGTGTGAATTGGATCCAAAGATGTTAGCAAGTTTGACAATCAGACCAACTTTGATTAAGCAGATTGGTTCCAGTCATAGGGACGATCCTAACCTATTGGAAATCACCTCCAAGATAGAGATGGGTATCGGCAGTGAGGAGATGAACAAGTATGAACTTGATCAAGAAGAATGGCTTTGAAAGAATGGTAGACTAGTTGTACCCAATGTTAATGGATCTAGGGATGAAGTTCTTAGAGAATGTCATCACTCAAAACTGACTATACATCCTGATGGTAAATAAATGTATCTAGACATGAAGCAGACCTACTACTGGGAAGGGATGAAGAGAGATGTTGGGAAGTTTATATCAAAGTGCATGAATTGCCAATTGGTTAAAGCCCAGCAAAAGAAACCTTGTGGTTTGTTGCAACCGATGGAAATTCCCGAATGGAAATGAGAACAAGTATCAATGTATTTCATAGATGGTTTACCAAGGACTAGATCGGGTCATGATAACATTTGGATGATTGTGGATCGATTGACCAAAAGTGCAAGGTTTATACCGGTCAAGTCGAATAGAACGACAATTAAGTTAGCGGAACTGTATATGAAGTGGGCAGTGAGATTTCATGGATTACCTAAAGGTATTGTAAGTGACTGAGATCCATTGTTTACAAGTGGGTTTTGGAATATAAGAGGCTTTAGGGTCAGAATTACGTCTCAGTACTGCGTACCATCCTCAAACCGATGGTCAAACAGAGAGGGTGAAGCGTGTATTAGAGGATCTCTTGAGAGCATGTATACTGGATTTTGGGGGATCATGGGATGATCATTTGCATCTGGTTGAGTTCACAAACAATAATAGTTATCAGTCCAGTATTGGTATGACTCCATTTGAAGCATTATACGGAAGACCGTGCAACTTATCATCATGTTGGTTGGAAACTGGTGAGAAGTTTGTGCTTGGGCCAGATGTAATAAGAGAAACTTCAGACAAGATAAAGGTTATTCAACAGAGAATGAAGGCTGCCCAAGATAGGCAGAAGAGTTATGCTGATAAAAGGCGAAGAGATTTGAAATTCTCCGTTGGCGACTTGGTATTCGTTGAGATTTCTCCGTTGAAGAGTGTGATTCGATTTGGTAAGAGACGTAAATTGGCACCAAGGTTTGTTGGTCCATTTCCAGTTATCGAACAAGTTGGGAATTTAGCATATAAAGTTAGATTACCTAACAAGATGGAGGAAGTGCACAATGTATTCCATGTTTCTCAGTTAAGGAAGTTTGCGCACGATTCAGATATGACAATTTCACCAAACCAGTTGGATGATATCGAGATAGAACCTGAGGCAGTTAGAAACCGTAAACCGATTCATATTGTCGGACACGATACGAAGCAACTGTGAAGGAAGACGGTGAAACTGGTCATGGTCTAGTGGGGCAATAATGAGAATGACTGTACTTGGGAAACCGATGAGAACATAAGGAAGTCATATCCAGAGCTCTTTACTTGGTAAGATTTTAATCGCGATATAGGTACTCCCTTGTTAGTAAACCGCATGCTAGGATAGGCTCGTTGTGCTATTATGTATGTTTGATTGTTTGTAAATGGGTGATAGGCATGCAGGACACCACTGTATGTTTTGGTTAAGGAATTTCGGGGGTGAAATTTCTTAAGGGGGGAGAGTGTAATGACCTGCATTCTACGTATCGGAGGATCGTAGAATATTTATTTTACTTACATACGAAGTCATATGGTCATGTAACTTTGGGAATCGACTATTGGGGTCATTTCCCATATCCACGATTTTTGCCGAATTTTAATGATCGGTTTGCCCCAAGGGAATCTCTTTTCACCTATAACTTTTGATTGGTAAGGATTTTTGACCTGAAAACACTTCCATTGGATTTGGATGGTGGTTTACCTTTCCATAGAGTGGTCATATTAATCAAATGGACTTACCGTTTGGGAGATATGGCTGAAATAAGATACGAAGATGTAAAAACAGCCTAATCGGGATTAACAGGGTGATTAGCAGCTAGATCCATAACCCATTTCAGGATTAGGGTTATGGGAGGGCTGAAAGGATTTAGAGAATGGTTCCTTTTCATTTTCCTATCTGCCACAAACCTCCTCTAACCCTAGTAATGGCCTCCATCTTCTAAATCACTCCTTAATCACCTTTTTATCACTAATTAAGCAAAACTACATCAAATCAATTCAAATTAGCATCAAACCAGAGATAGAGCTGCTTCTACACAGAGGAATTCATGCCAAATCAGTGGAGGTTTCAGTTCTATAATTTATTTGTAGTTAAGGTGAGTGATTTGCATGTTTTTACACTAATTAGGTTATTTAGGGGTGATTAGTGATAATTAGCAAAATTATGCATCATAAAAATCTGGAAAAATATGTAAAAATTCTAAAATATTATTTTATGTCGCTATTAGAAATTTGGGTTAATTTGGATTAAGTTTGTTAATCCTATAGTTAAACATGGTTAAGGGGATTAAAGGGAAAATCATGGATTTTGGTATGTTTGATCTAAAATAACCTGTATGCTTGATGTTTTGATCTTTTTGATTGAACCTATAAGTTGCTACCACTGCATGGTACGTTATATGATTGTTTTAGTGAAGTTAGATTGATTGAAAACGCCGTCGTATGGCTAGAATGGACGGTATAAGCTTGTTGGAAAAGGTGTAGGTTTTTGGTTTGACCAGGGTGGATTGGATCGGTAGCCAAACCGAACCGGTGGGTATGTGCCGAACCGGAGCTTGACACGGGAGAAGCATGGAAAAAATGAAGGCCACTTGTATGGGGTTGGAGTTGGAATGGAGCACCGAACCGGAATGAAATGGAGTAGCACCAAACTGGACCGAGGTGTAAGAGCACCGAACCGAACCGAGGGAGGAAGCCCAAGCCGAACCGAGATACTGAAGTAACCGAACCGGAGTGACGTGGAGGACTAAACCGAACCAAAGGGAGGGATTTAGGCACCATATACCGAACCGAACCGGATGACCGATCCGAAACGGATTTGGACATCTACTTATGCGATGACTCTTCTGAAGACCAACTCCAATTTGACCAAAATCCGAGATGCAAAGGAAGTCCAAGTGGGAAGTTATTACTCGGGATCTAGATTGGAACCAACGAGTTAACTTCATGAGTTGGTCTTTGCTGCGGGACATGTGCAAAGGAGTTAGGATATCTATAACTTTGGTTCACTATTGAGAGAGGGAGCATTAACTATGGACCAGTGCAGTGGGGTCAGAGGTTGTATGGAGTCGGACTCTATTAGGGTCCCAAAGGGAAAAGTGGTCGTAGTGATAGTTGTATGGGGTTGGAATCCATCATTGTACCAATGGTTCTGGTGATCAAAGCGGTGGATATCGTACGCTTTACGCACTAAGTGAGAGATGTGAGGATTATTGTTGTGTTTGATGTTTGCTATCACCATGACACGCACACTTACATTTTCCACTATGTTAGTGTTATCTTAGAGTATTGTACATCTTGTTGTACTAACTCTTTGGTTGCAGGTCCAGGTTCAGGTATGATTATTTATACCTGTTATTGTTTTATTTTGTTGTTATTGCTCATACCAGACTTTTGTCTGACCAGAGTTTTATGTCTCTTCTTATTACTCTAGGTGCTCCTAAATGAGCAAACTAGAGATAGGTTAGGTGGTATGCACGGGTAGCTATCTGGAGACGAGCAAAAGGCTTCCACGTACTATTTACATATATTTTCCCTGTGTTGTTGCTAGTCATGGCTTTGGGCATTAGTGGTATGCCTCTTTTATTTCCTTTTAGAGACAGTACTTTGAAGTTGTAATAACGGCTTGGATCATAAGCTGTATTTTGGATTCCGCAGCTATGATGGTTTGGTTTTCAGCTTATGCACTGTCTCACCTATTTTATATCAAGTTATGTTATTATTATATTTTATTCTGTGCATTGTGAGATATACAACAGGTTCTTGATGATTTATAATTTCAAATCCCTTTCTTTTGCTGACCATCCCGTGCTAGTCGGGCATTGGCACAACGCATTTCGGGAAAATGTCGGCAGGTTCGGGGCGGGCCGTCACACTTGGTATCAAACGAGGAACCTCGAACTAGGTCGGGGTCTGGGCACGCTTACTAAGTTGATTGTAAGAGGTTCATTTTAGTGGGGATGTTGACGGCGCACTCCGTCTGATTCATGTGTGTGCATGAATCTGCTTGCGTTGGGATAATAAGACGCTGTGACATCCGTAGATGGCTATGTATCTCGTTAATAAAGGGGTTGCCAATTTAGGAAGTGATGCATCCTACAGTGGGGCCAGCACAGGGTGTCTACATGATAAGGAGCCGATCGATTGGGGTAGTAATGAGGGTACATCTAGTCTTGCTTGTTTAGGAGCCCGTTATTATCGTTGGGAGTAACACCTGTCATTTCTGTTGGGCTACCTGTTATTATTGTATGGGGTAAAATCCCTCACTAGAAGCGTAACCTATTATGTTCTGTTTATTCTGCTTATCCTACTCATTCTGTTATACATGTCCTATGATAATGTTATCTCTCTCATCCAGTTTATATGCCCTCGTGATGCTTTTACTTATTTATTTGCTAAATGTAACTGGACTCACCAGACATTACGTCTAACCCGTTTTGTTTCCTCTTCTCTCTCTTCCGCCTCCCAAGGTTCTCAGGGTGGGAATACTCAGGATTGATTTGGATTCTCTCTTTCATTCTGCTTGGAGCTGCTTAGATGTACCACTTTGATTTCCTGTCTTCTCAGATATGGCTATATTTCGAGGACAATGCTTTTTATATATTATAGTACTCTGATGATTTTAGTACAAGATAGAAGTTTTAAATTGATGTAATGGGTTTTCCGTATTTCAGATTTATGATGTAACTGGGTTTTAGACCACGATGGTTTCTATATAATAAAGTTTTAAATTCCGCTGTTATTTTATATTTGTCTTCTAATGTTTCTGTTTCTGTTTACCTATAACGCTTCACGAAACTTAATGCATTCTGATAAAGAGTGATAATAACGGATGTGGGTGTCACATTTGGTATCAAAGTTGAAGGTTACCAGATTGGATAAAATATTTTGAATTTTTTTTTCAAAAAGGTTTTAAAAGAAAGTATTTTCAAAGAAAAGTCTGTTTTTGAAAAACAAATTCCCTAAAGCCATATAAGTATCTCTCTATTCTTTGCATGAGTCCCGTTTTCCTTTTTCTTTCCAGCATGTCTGTGGAACCGATTCTTCCCGAAGGGTGTCCCCATTGCGGCATGGTTCCATAAGCACGTTAAAACTATGGCACATGTCGAAGAGCAAGGAAGTGCCTAACCTCCATCTGCATCCGCAGTAGTTTCACCTACGGCTAATTTTCCCTCAAGCTTAGTAAGGATTTCTGTGCGATGGAGGCAGCTTTTGAGAGACTTTTTAGCATGTTATACAAGGATGGTAAAAAAGAGAATAAGTGAGTTAGGCTAAGGAGCACAGCCCAAGGATGGGGAAAATGGTGGCCTAAGAAGGGAACATAGATGAAAGAAGGAAAGCCTGATAAAGTTCAAATAAAGACAAGAAGAAGTGTCATGGTTGTAGGAACGTGGGCCATTTGGTCAAGGATTGCCGAAAAATTAAAAATGCTTGTTTCAATTGTGGAAAAGTTGGACACTATTCTAAGGAGTTCCCAAAGAAGCAAGGATAGGGCCAAAGGGCAGGATCTTCTGGAGGGTAGGTGCATACTCTCGTGGCCGGTGTACCGGATAGAGGTAGGAAAATTTCTGTTGAAGGTTTGATTTTCTTTTCAATCACCCTGTTAGAACTCTTTTTTATTCTGGCGCTTCGCATTCTTTTTTATCTGATTCTGTGGTTGAGTCTCTACACCTTAGTACTAGTACGGTTTTGGATCCCGTTGTTGTCTCAAACCCCATTGGAGGTAAAACTCATTTGTCTATGATTTGTCGGGGTTTGAGAATATCTGTGTTGGGGTGTCGAGTTTGAATGCGACGCATATGTGCTTGGTTTCATGGGCTGGTTTGATTCTAGGAATGGATTGGCTAGCCATGTATGGTGTCATTCTGGATTGAGAGAGGAGGGTCATTAGGCTTTTGACTTGCATTCGGAGAACCCTTGAGATTTCTTGTGGCCCTAAGGGGTCTGTCATGCTTAGTTTCCTAGAGTAGCTTGATGCATCTATCGATGATTTACGATCTGTACTAGTAGTTTGTGAGTATCCTGATGTGTTTGAGGAGGTTCGGGGATTACCTCCAAGGCACGAGATTGATTTCCACATATACTTGGTGGACAATGCAAAGCCAGTTGCATTGCCTATGCGCCATATGGCTCCAAGAGAAAGAAGGGAGCTCAGCAAGCAAGTAGGGGAGCTACTTGAGAAAGGGTTTATTAGGCGAAGCATATCTGAATGGGGTGATCCTGTAGTATTTGCCACTAAGGCGGATGGTTCGCATTGCTTATGTGTGGATTACAGGGAGTTGAGTAAGCTCACTAAGAAAAATAAGCACCAACTTCCGCGGATAGATGATCTGTTTGACCAACTTTTGGTGCATCTGTTTTCTCCCAGTTAGACTTGGCCACGGGGTTTCATCAGTTGAGGGTTGACTAATGCACCCACCTATTTTGTGGATTTGATGAATAGGGTGTTTCAGGAGTTTCTAAATAAGTTCGTCGTGGTCTTTGTTGATGACATCTTGATTTTCTCGAAGAGGAGGAAGAGTATACTCTACATATAATGGAGGTTTTGAAGAATCTCCAAGCGCGTTAGCTTAAGGCGAAATTCTCCAAATGCCATTTTGGGAGAAAAGAAGTGAGATTTATAGGGCATGTGGTCTCTAAGGATGGGATAGCAGTAGATCCCGTGAAAGTAGTTACATTTCAAGATTGGCATATCCCAAAGAATGCAACAGAGGTGAGGAGTTTTCATGGTCTAGCGGGCTATTATAGGAATTTCATTAAAGACTTCACAAAGATATCAACCCATCTCACCAGGCTAACAAGGAAGAATTTGACATTTTCTTGGGATGTAGACTGTGAGGATGCTTTTCAGCGATTGGAGAGGGCTCTGACAACAGCCCCAGTCTTGACTTTTCCTAATGGGAACAAAGTGTTCACAGTATACACTGATGCATGTGGTACAGGGCTTGGTGCGGTTCTGATGCAAGAGGGAAGGATATTATGTTATGGAGGTAGATAGTTAAGAGTTCATGAGAAGAACTACCATACCCAATGACTCAGAGTTGGATGCCATAGTATTTGTGCTTAAGACTTGGCATCATTATCTACTTGGAGAGAAATTCGAGATGTACATTGATCGTAAATCTCTGAAGTACTTGTTTTCACAGAAGGATCTCAATTTGAGGAAACAAAGATGGATGGAGTTCCTAGCATCATATGACTTTGAGATCGCTTATGCCCTGGCGGGTAATGTGGTGGCGGATGCACTGAGTAGGCACAGGATGACCTCGAGTCCTTTAATTGTAGAGAGTCAGAGCTTGGAATATATATCGACTATTGATTTTAGACCCTCTGCCGAGTTCACACCTGGTCTATTAGCATCATTAGAGGTGCGACCTGCTCTTTTGGATCAGATAGGAACTTTGCAGCGAGAGGACCCACAGATAGCAGACATCTTGGATAGGCTCAATAGAGGGGAGACTTCCAGTCACCTAGTAGATATTCCACGAATGATAAAGGGTGGTTGCGACGAGATGGAAACCTTTGTGTTCCCCGATTTGGGATTCTGTTGAAGGCAGTCCTTGAGGAAACCCATCATTCTAGGATGACTATTCATCCCGTTAGTGATAAGATGTGTAGAGATATGAAGAGGGTTGTCTTTTGGGCTGGGATGAAGAAAGATGTAGCAAAGTTTGTCTTTCATGTTTGATTTGCCAGCAAGTAAAAGCGAGCAAAAGAAGCCCGGTGGTTTACTTCATCCTTTGGAGGTCCCACAGTGGAAGTGGGAGAGAGCTTCTCTATGGATTTCATTGATGGTTTTCGTAGATCGAGGAAAGGCAACACCAGTATTTGAGTTATAGTTAACAGGCTTATTAAGAGCGCTCATTTCATCCCTGTTAAGAGTAAGAGGATGGCAGCCTGGTTGCAGCAATTTATCTTCGTGAGATAGTCCGTCTTAGCACCTTCCAGTATTGTGAGTGATCATGACCCCATATTCACCAGTGAGTTTTGGAGAAGTTTGCCAGTGGCACTAGGTACGCAGTTGTGTTTGAGCACCACTTATCACCCTCAGACCGATGGACAGACGTAAGGGTGAACAGAGTTCGCCTACAACAATAGTTATCAGGCTATTATTGGCATGGCACCATTCGAGGCATTATACGGACGACCCTGTAGATCACTGACTTGTTAATGTGAGTCTACAGAAAGACTTCTACTTGAACCTAAGATGATTAGGGAAACTTCAGAGAATATCAATCTTATTCGCAAATGCATGAAGATAGCTCAGGACAAGCAGAACTCCTACGTAGATAAAAGAAGAACCGATATTGAGTTTGACGTAGGAGATATGTTTTTCATCAAGGTATCACTTTTGAGGAATGTGTTTCGTTTTGGATCTATAGGGAAATTAGCGCCATGATTTGTAGGGCCATTTCCCATAACAGAAAGGATTGGTCAGATGGCTTATAGAGTAAAGTTACTAGAAAGATTGGCCGGTGTTCATGATGTTTTCCACGTTTCTCATTTACGGAAGTGTCTGCATGATACCACAGAAGTAGTTGAGTCGAGTATGCTTAAGGAAGTAGAGGTGGAACGGGAGGCGACAGTTAAATGAGTTCCTACCTATATTCTTGGATCAGAGGTTAAGAAGCTACGCAACCGAGAGGACAAGCTGACGAAAGTTCAATGGGGAGAGGACCCCGAGAATGCAACTTGGGAGATTGAAGAAAAATTCACGCTTCATACCCTTTTCTTTTCAAGGGTATGCTCTTAACTTTTTTCCAAAGCTTTTATTTGTACTTGCTTCTGTCATTTAAGTATATCCTATTGATCGAATCTTCGACCGTTAGGTAGGAATCCAATGGATGTAAACATGTGTTTGAGACATGTTATGTTTGATGGATGCAACTGGATGCAAATATTCGCTGGTGGTTGGTCGTGGATGCATATACACACACTAGGCACTATATTGACTCAATCACTCTCAAACTACATATGGATGATTGTGCATTTTTCTTATTTTATGGATGGAAATGGGTGTATCATTATATGAATGATTGCATTTGGATGAATGATTGTGCACACATATAGAGTTCACATGATATACTAGGATAGTTTGCATACATGTTGGATTCATGGCACTAACATACATTGCATTAAGGAGGTCAACTAAATCAGTAGACCACCTGATTTTTTGCATTAGTATATGGAAATATACACACACCTTTGCATATGTTCAAATAAGCATTAGAAATATTTAAATATAATGGATGCCTGTGATTGGTGGATGAGTACGTGGATGATGGATGATCGAATATACATTCTTCTTAGCTCAGAGATTTCAGGGATGAAATCCTTTAAGTAGGGGAGAGTGTAACACCCCTTAATTTTAAAAAACACTATAATGATAAAATTAAGAATACTTAATTAAATATTTGGAGTTAAGTAAAATTGACTATGCCATTGCGTTTGTCTCGGAATTCTGCTTAAGATAGACTTCGAGTTTGCGTAAAACGGACATTGTATGAAGAAGATATTAATGTTTGAAGTTGGTATACATATAAGCAATATATATAACTAATCTAGAAAATCAAAATCACAGAGCGGGAAAGGGAGGGAAATCGGCCCGTTAGGGGTTGACCCCGTCCTTTATGGGTGTGGACCCATGGATCGACCCCTACATCGACCCCGGGGTCAACCAAACCAAGATCTAGGGCAGATTCTTCCCCTGCACTTGGACACATTTCTGAACAAGATTCGTTGACCTTAGACTATAAATAGGACCTCATTTCCATTGTTTTATTCACCAAAAACAGTGGAGACAACAAGATATTGCCCCAACTCAGATTGAGCTAGCCTATTCTTCTGCAACAACAACATATACGTGTCCAAGAATCTCTGCTACAACATCAACAGTCAATTCTATGTTCTTTAGATCCAGTCGCAGTGATTTCATGTTGTTTTTGGATATAAACATTTAATAGTAATCTTGACATGTTCATAAGCTTGGATCTAAACTTATGCCTGTTAATAACCTGAATCATAACTAAACAAATCTGCCATTACTTGTACACTTGATCCTCTGTTTAGTTCTTACATGTCTATCTTTATTTTATTTATTCTATCATTATGCCTGATAGTATCGCCATATGCCTATTCTGTTAGTTTGCCAATCATATCACCATATGCCTATTCTGTTAGTTTACCTAATCATATCACCATATTCCTATTCTGTTAGTATGACCAATTCTATCAGCATATGCTTGTTTTATTATTATGCCTATTCTTGTTCTCTTCTCTCCTTCCTTCCCTTTTTATTTTTATAGCCAGGCTACTTTTAAGCCTAGGCCCACAGCTAAAATATGCTTGCGCACGAAATTAGGAACGGTTGGGAATGATAAACTGGGGTATAGCTTATATTGTAAATCATGATTGGGATTCGGGGCATAATCTATATCTTGATCTAAAACTTAAATTTAGGGCATAACTTGTATTGTGAATCAAACAGAGATTTGGGGCATAACCTTGGATAAACATGAAAATTTGTTTAATAATGAACATGCCTAGATTTACAGTAATTAGAAACTGCAACCGCACTTAGACACGAGGTTAGATTACACTTGTGGTAGAAGTCTTCCCGGAACTGCCCGACAAATCTAGAGTCCACAAGTGTTAATCTAATTTAAGGGGTCGAGTGCATAAATGTACACGTAACGATGTTAAAACATGAGGTTAAATCCGACTTTGTTTTATATGTTGGTTATATATAAATAAACCCAACAAACTTAACTTGTTTTATATGTTGGGGTTATGCAACCTTGTTAAACTGTTAGGCATAACCTGTCAAATCCTAGTAGTGGGGATGCAAGCCTAGGGGGAAGCTTGTATCATATGTTGTGTAGGACCCTTATCGGTCAGTAACCCATCTTGGTATCAAACGGGGAACCCTGAACTCGGTCGGGGTCTGGGCACGCTTACTGAGTTGATTGTAAGAGGTTCAATTAAGTGGGGATGTTGATGACGCACTCCGTCTGATTCATGTGCGTGCATGAATCCGCTTGCATTGGGATAATAAGATGATGTGACATCAGTAGATGGTTATGCATCTTGTTAATAAAGGGGTTGCCACTTTAGGAAGTGATACATCCTATTGTAGGGCCAGCACAGGTGTCTATTGGATAGGGAGTCGATCGATTGGGGGTAGTAATGAGGGTATATCTAGTCTTGCTTATTTAGGAGTCTGTTATTATCGTTGGGGGTAACAACTGTCATTTCTATTGGGCTACCTATTATTATTATATGGGGTAAAACCCTCACTAGAAGTACACCTAAGCCTACCATCTTGTTCTTGTTGGGATCATCTTGATTCTGTTATACTAGTATTGGTGCAGAAAAAGTATTTGAGAAGCGTAACCAATTTTGTTCTGTTTATTTTGCTTATCCAGCTCATTCTGTTATACATGTCTTATGATACTGTTGTCTCTCTCATCTAGTTTATATGCCTGTCACGATGGTTTTTCTTATTTATATGCTAAAAGTAACTGGACTCGCCATACTTTATGTCTAACCCGTTTTATTTACTCTTCTCTCTCTTCTGTTCCCCCTTCCTCCAGGTTATGAGGGTTGGAATACTCAGGCTTGATGTGGATTCTCTCTTTCATTCTATTTGGAGTTTCTTAGATGTACCGATTTGATTTCTTGTCTTCTCGGATATGGCTATATTTTGGGGACTATGCTTTTTATATATTATTGTACTCTGATGATTTTAGTACAAGGCAGAAGTTTTAAATTGATGTGATGGGTTTTCCATATTTCAGACTTATGATGTAACTAGGTTTTAGACCACGATGATATCTATTTAATAAATTTTTAAATTTCGTTGTTATTTTATAATTGTCTTGTAATGTTTCTATTTCTATTTACCTATAACGCTTCACGAAACTTAATGCATTTTGATAAAGAGTAGCGTTAACGGACGTGGGGTGTCATAATTTCTATTTCGGGAAAATAGATACCTTTTTTAAATTGACACTTGTGTTTTCCGTTTCTAAATTATCCAGTGATAATTTTTCTATTCAAACTTAAACATCACTTAAAATTTTGACTACTTGTTATTTTATCAAAAACAAGTTAATATTTTCTAAACCATTCGAAATTCAATTTCTAATCTAAAAAATAATCTTTACTTTTTAAATCTAAAAATTCTTTTTTTGATATTTTTAATTATCAATATCTAGGACCATTGATATTCCAACATCCACAAACACCAAATTATCAATCACATGTTTCAAACACATCGTATATGATAATATATATGGAAACAAACAATTATAAATTTTGAGGGATCTAGTTGGATCCCTCTAACCTATTTTCCTGCATCCACATATGTCAGACAACATAAATAATACCAATCTTGCTTTAGGGCAGATATCGCGGTATAAAAGGTCATCCACTCATATATCATGCGGCGATAGGGTCATTCACTAATGATTCTACAGGCATCCGCTAATGGTACTACGGGAAATATCCAATATATATATGTATATAGATATAGCCACAACCACCGAGCCTAAATAACTAATATATATAATAACCATAATTTATAAATAAACCGCAATGCAACCAAGCAAACAACATATAAAAATTTGTTTTAATTAAAAATTCATAAATTATAATCAAACCAGAGAGTGAGTTTACTTACCTGGATTTTTCTTTGTCGATTACCCTGTTTAATTCCATATTGTCGCATCTATGAATCGTGTCGAATGAAATTTATCATGTACCTACGATTATTTATTTATTCCCATTATTAATTTCACGATCAAATATATAATTAATCATGCAACAACGAATTGATTTTTAATAACAATAATTATAAATTAAATATTTAATTTTAAATTAATGATATACCTTAATCCATGCTTATCTCCTTCCTTCCCCTCCTAAAAGTTGAACCTTACTGCTCAAATGCTAACTGATTGTTGTCATCCCTACATTTCTTTCTACTGTCTATCACCAAAACAACTTTCATTTTTTAACTGAACACAGGTACTGGTCTTTGTGTAAAAGTCGAACACAACAAGTAAATTCGATCGCACCAGCTTCTTCACGAAACCAGGACCGAACTTTGTCCCCAACTTCTCATTCTCTTCTCCCTGTTACCTAGCCACGCACCTGCTTCTTCCATCGACAGTTGCTCTTCCCCCAGTTACTGGCGAAACGCACCCATTAACCAGTTACCACAAAAACCCACGATGTTGAAAACCCTTGACAGTCAACACCTTAGTATGAAATTTTCCCTTTTCCTCTAGTCGTGCCCCCGAGATGAACGCTACTGTAGCAAAGAAAAAGAGCGACAGTTTCTCCACTCCCCCCCCCCACTGTCGCGTTTTAGCCTATCGCGAACCCTCACTGTAACATTGTGTTACCTAATTGCACGGTTTTTCCCAAAATTCCTCCACTTGAAGTTGCCTATGAACCCTAGACCAAAATCAAACCTTGTCGAAATCGCAGTCTTTCAGTTGATTTGTGATGAGCTTCGATCCACGATTGTTGCTGTTGTTTATTTCTTTTATTGGAATTCAGGATTTCGATGGTTTTCAAATTTCAGAGGGAGGAGCTCGATTTCTAAATATAAGGATTTCGATTTCGATGTGAAAATGAGGAAGGGGGTCGGCCATTTTAATTTGTTAAACTTAAGCTTTCAAATTTCCTAAAGATGAAATAAGGGGAGGAGCGATTTTATAATGGTGAAAAGGGACATATCGTACGCGTGTTTTAAATGATTGTTGGGTTAAGTACAAGGCATATTAAATTTGAAAAGATATTTATTTTAAATCGATAAGATTTTTAATTTAATACGATTTGATTTTGATCCTATCTGTTTAATTTTATAATAATATATTTTGGGGTCCCGGACTCCAATTGAAACACAACAACCGACGTTCCCAACGTTATTCGTTATTCTACACTCAAAGGAAAAGATTCCGAAATTTAATTCAACTACAGATATAGAGTAACTAAATTAAATTGATATAAATAAATTTTAAACTCAAAACAAACAAAACCCCGATAATAAATTAATATTATTATTATCTTTTATATTCAAACAGAATTTATATTGATCATCTGAATTGTTTCGATTTAGTTTTAAATTGCGAATTCAATTGTTTGTTGATAACTCGATATATTCAAAATTAAATTGTATATCAATTATTAAATTGATAAATTAAGTATAAAAATCCATTTATATTTCTAATTCAACATTTAAAACAAATTTAAAATGTTCAAAATATATTGTCAAAAATCCAGGATGTTACAGAATGTAACCTGCCTTCTAACAAAGAACATAAGCTTCTCTAGAATTGTCTAGAAACTCCTAAAATCATGTCTAAACCTGAAATACACTTGGATATGAACCGATTTTCAAACACTCGAGTTAGGATTGGATTAACCAGCTTAAGAAATAGATAGAAAGTCATATAAATCTCAAACCATCATTAAAAGGGGTTGTCAAAACTTCGGGCATGCTTTTGGAAAATGATGCTATCATAAGACCCCGCGTCCCATCACATAATGCAATGCACACCAGTGGAGCACGTTTTACCTTATGATAACCGAATATTCTTGATGCACAAAAAACATTTGATATTATCATTAGTATATATATTTGAAAACCTTTCAAAATAAATGTATCAATCCTAGCAGACGTAGGTACCATATATTATGCTATATATATAGTACAACAAAAACCGTAAGGCTTCGTATGTGAAGATCGCCGTCACAATGTAACCTTATAATGGGTGGTCTCCTGATGCATTAACAAGAAATCCTTCTGATGTGAAGGTCTCCAGTCTTCTATCACAGTTATTGCCGTTTTCATTTGCTCTCTTCACGTCGTAAAGCTATTCACAATGGGTCGAAACTCGATCATTCCGAGTAACTAACACATCTTTAAAATCAGTAAAGATATACAAGATATCATGAGTCTTATTTTGTTTTGGAATATGTTTTTACTCAAATAATTCTTTACGCTTGGGAATTACTCCTTTTAGATCTTATCAAAGATTTACATACTTTAAACTCTTGTTTAAATATTTCCTTGGAAATTATTCAATTGTTTCTAAAATCTCATTCAGAGATTTAACTCAAACCAAGGTTTATACGTTTTATCGGGATTATCAAAACTTACGAAAAAGGAAATTTCTCGAATTGTTATCCCATTCTCATCCTATTCATCCCATAGGGAAAAACTGGAAGTACTCCATATCTAATTGCGATCGTATTTTGGTAAGTTTGATTACCTTCATTTATACCATTCTATAATTTCAAATCCATACTTAAAGATTTATTAAAACTCTAACCTAGTTTTAAATCTCCAATATCATTCTTCAGTGATTGTTTAACTTGAATCAAGGGTTAAATCTTCCAAATAATCCTTAGTGATTATTCAGTCTTATCTTTTCGGGAAAACATATTTACCCAACCCCAACCCATTTATGGATCATTAATCATTGATTAGGGTAGATAACTTTATCTTTCCTTTTCATATCTTTCCCAAAATCGCATTTACGATTTCTTAATCTTTTCGTTAGAGAAAACTCGCTTATCTTTTTAAAAGATCTTTAAACTCTGTTCCCATTATCATTTGCTAGGGGAAACCCTTTCATTAAATCCTTATATTCAAATTAAATAAAGGTTACTCTTCAACTTAACTTGGAATACCATCTTTCCTTTAAATGGGTTAAAGAACAAACATTATTTAAAACACCGTTCACGATAAACCCAAAATCATACTTTCATCTTTAATGAAATCTTTATGGAAATCATATCAATTCACAATTGATATAAATTTCCGTATTGAACTAATACTATAAGAAGAATAACGAAAAAGCCTTTTAAATTCCTTAAATAGTAGAGGTCTTCATCTATAAAGACTTATCTCAGCTAGAACTAAATTTATTCACATTCAATTCCAATTTTACTTGGAAAACCAAAGTTTGGTTTCATGTGAAATCCTGAATATATCTTAAAATATCAATCTTAATTCTTTGGATATGTTTTCAAATCATTTGGGTATCATTGGTTATCATACAGCCTTTTAAATTTCAAACCGTTCTGAAAATCGTTGCAAATGGCATTGCTGAAAACAGCTCGTTTTCAGAAAATAACTTCTTAACTTTCCAAACTTAGTACATAAAATCCATATCTCTTTAAAATAATTTATTATGATTTATCATAATTTATTTCTGTTTTTAATAATTTAAAAATAGCTCATTTTATTAAAATCCAGTTTCGAGTCAATAACAGCACTTGCGCTATTTTTATTCAAATTTGATTTGAAATTATTTCAAAATCTAACCATTGGATTATAAAAATTTACATGTCATTTGAAAGCTCTTTTCATTTCGAACCAAAGGTTTTTCGTTTTGGGAAAATCCGACGGTCAGATCTTTTGGTACGTCAATTTAAAGTCACTAGTCGAAATTCGTGAACTACCGTTGTGCGACTAGTTCTATTCAAACTGAACTTCGATTATAATTAAAATCAATACTTTCAAAATAGTTCATTAACTATATAATAATTTCGAAATCTGTATTTCCAATATTTAACTTCATATTCAAATATTCCATTATTTAAATATTATAATATTATTTAAATTATTAAAATAATATTACTTTTCAAACTTCATCTTTTGAAATCTAAACTTTCCTGAAGTCCATTATAAAAGTAAACAAGACGATTTGGATGATTAAATCAAGCTAAAACCTTTTCGGGATATCCAAACCGAATTTCGTCTTTCAAAGTTACTATTCACTTTTAAATTCAAACTTAAAACCTGTCTTAATTGTTTGAAAACTTCTTCAAATAAGTTTCCTTCTTTACGAAAACTATTCGTAATTGTTTAAACTATCTTTCCAAATCAGTTCGGATTTAGAATTCAAACTTTTATTTTTCACTTAATATTTTATTAATAAGATATTCAATTGAATTCCAATTTAGAACAAAACTCAATCAGCTACCATATAATTCAATTCGTATGCGTTTAATACATCACTAACACTGGTTAATGATCATTAACAGTCATTAACTTCCACTTACCACATATTGCATTATTAACATAAACGTTACGGTCATTAACACTTAATTACTATTTCAAACTACTTTAACTAAATTATTAACCATCGTTAATATTTTTTATGCTATAATTAGAAAATCCAATCATGTCTAATTAATGTTAACATACATCATATCAAGTTGTCAATCAATGTCACATCAAAATTTATTGATGCTACTATTCATCCATAACGTGACAATCACATTATCAACCAAATTAACCAGTTATTTATCTCTGGTTTAACTTCATAACCATTTGGGTGTTCACATCAATTACCAAACTATCAAGTAATTAATTTACAAACTTCCATTAACAATATTAACCCAAAGTTACAATTCACAACATAGTTTTTACTATTCATACGTAATCAATTTCAAACGTGAACTAAGTGTGTTCACTAACTAACCAAACGTGAACAAGATTTGCTAACTATAGCTTATCCACTCTGTCAAACTTTAATGTAGGACTCTCTAATTTCTCCGCAACTTCCAACATCGCTACACAACCAAGTTCGTGTCTTTTCTACACGCACCGCAAATGCAAACTATACTTGTATATATTAACTTGAGTTTAAAAGGAGAAAGGTGAGATTTTTAGCGGGTTACGGAGATTTAGGAGGGGTAAGGCCCACGACTAGTGGAGGGGGTATTCGTGGGGCCAGCTGCGCCCCGCTGTTGGGTAGGAAAGAGTGGTGGTGGTAGAGAGGGTGTATGGGTGGTGTAGTGATGGTTAAGTGGTTAAAGGTAGAATTTTTAAGTAGTTAAAGGGGAAAGGAGGGTGCTTGGAGCAAATGGGGGCCACGTGGGGGTTGGTGGAGGTGGGGGTGTGCTGGTGCCGGCGGTGGAGAGGGGTAGGAGGAGAGGAGCTTGAGTTTTGGAGAGAAAGAAGGAGGAATAAATGGAACATAAGTGATATGGAAGGTGGATATTTATAGGAAAGTAATCATTTCTCTTCTTCTTATTTTAAGTGCCTCGTCTTATTTTTTGGTGCAATGGGAACACAATTATGGTGTCACTAGGGAGGTGTCATGAAGAGAGCCTTTGTAGGAAAGGAAAATAGTAACGGGTTGATTATTTTAATTCAGTGTTTAATTAAACAGCCGTTATACGATTTTAACTTGTACGACCAAACTATAAGTCCGATTGATACGAAATTTGAAACCATACTATATTTCATAAACACGGTTCCAATGAAATTGGTCTCGTCGAATTCAGACCTCTTGCAAAATGGCATTATCTATGTTATTGTTAGATTTCAGCTAACTTGTCAACATGCATTTATATTACACACGCTCACATGCTAACTCCGATTAATATGATATTTGGAGTCTTACCATATTTTGACGTTCCGGATCCATGGAACTGGTTTTGTCGAAATCCAAGATAGTTTGCAAAATGTCCATTATTAGGTTTTCAAAAGGATATTAAAATATTGAATTTCAATATATTTACTTTTAAAACAATTTTAAAATTCACAAACCTTATTTTAACTTCCGTAAGACATAAAACAAAGTCAGAATTCATTTTCAATAATTTTTCAAGTCTAAACTTAATATTTATCAAAATTTGAAATTCAATCAAAATTATGCATTTAAAAATTCTTTTTAAATATATTTAAATCCATATTTTAAATTGACTAAAAATTCGGGTCGTTACAAAAAATATAAAATTAGAGGTGTTGTATTTTATCTCCGTTATAGCCAAATGTGTACCAATATTAAATTGTCTGCTTATACTTTGTGTATGGTTCACATTGCTCTGGTACATATGAGCATATAAATTTTACATTTAAATGCAATAGATTAAAGTAAAGAGTCTTTATAAATCTGTAAATTGAGTAACCACTAATTTCCAAGTAATGGTCAATAGATAAACAGTGTAGGAAATCCATAATATGTTTGTTACCAAAAGTAATGTTACCAACATGAATTTGATTTCTCTTTCTTGTCATAACCATTTTAAATTTCAAACAGATTGAAAATTTTAATTCAAACTAATTAGTGATACACAGAAAATATTCGGTTTATTTTCATATGAAAACTTTTGGTCGTTTTATGATTAAATATTTGTAATAATTAACATATAACAAAAAAGCATTTTTAACATTATTTTTCATAGTAATTCCCTTATAAAAATATATTAAATTCATCATATTCTATGTTGTCAAATCAACTGCAAGATCCATAACATGATTTGTTGCTCTTTTTATAAGGTGAAATAAAAACTTAAAAATTACAGTAGGATTTATCATTATCAATTTTAGGTAAAAAAAAGTGTTTTGAAAAAACATTTTATTTCGTGATCCAACATGTTAAAATTTTACTCAAAAGGTATCAGTTTCCCATTTTTTAAGGTATCATTTTTCTTGTTATTACAGTGTTATGCTTCTGTTTTAATTTATTTTCGTGCTATATTAGTTTTGTACTTGTACTGTTGCATTAACTTTGCAACTCAATCGAAATTATGTCATTTTAATCAATCTTGGATGTAAACATTTTTATTCATTAGTTTTCCTTTAAAATATCAAAGCAGTTTTAAGGTATCATTTTTATATTTCTTTAGGTATCATTCTTATATTTTCAACATGAATTTACATCATAGCAGTTTTAAGGTATCATTTTTATACATCATAGCAGTTTTTAGGTATCATTTTTATATTTTTTTAGGTATCAATTTTATATTTTCAACATGAATTTACATCATAGCAAATTTTAGGTATCATTTTTATATTTTTTTAGTTATCAGTTTTATATTTTCAACATGAATTTACATCATAGCAGTTTTTAGGTATCATTTTTATATTTTTTTTGGGTATTAGTTTTATATTTTCTAGTTGAATTTCCAGTATTATGTTGGTATAAGTTTTGATTGTGTATGAAATACTTGCAGATACTGCATGTTGCTGGAGGTTACTTGAATTCAAGACTGGTGTGCATACACGTAAAAGTAAATGCATGAATGCAAGCTTGGAATGGGGGAACAGTGTTCTATGTACTTAGATTGTGTAGGAAAAAAAAATGTATCATATTAAATCAGTTATGTGTCATATGATACAAGTGGGTATTATTGTGTATTACCGAGAATAATCTCATTTTTGTGACAATTGAATTGAATTGATTGTTATTATTTTTTTAATCAGTAGGTATTATTGCGAATAAATATTATTTTTGTGAGATTTGAATTGAGTAGGTGGGTTTTATTTTTTTTATCAGTGGTTATCAGTTAAAATTAATGTTGTGTATCAAAAAAAGTCAATTGCCAAAGCCAACACAAATCTACCTAAAAGCTGCTATGATGTAAATTAAACTAGAAAATATAAAAATGATAATTAAAAAAATATAAAAATGATACCTAAAAACTGCTACAATGTAAATTCAACTAGAAAATATAAAACTGACACCTTAAAAAATATAAATATGATACCTTAAAACTGCTTTAATATTTTAACAACAAAAGTAATACAGAAAATGTTCAAATCACAATTTGATTGTTAAAAATGAAATAAATTCGTTTGAGTAGCAAAAAAGATGCATCAGTACAAGAACAAAAGTAAAATAGCACCAAAACTATAAACAAAACAGCATAATACTATTAATACAATAAAACTGATACCTTAAAAAAATATAAAAAATATACCTTAAAACTGCTGCAACGTTTTAAAGAAAAATTAACGCAAAAAATGTTTTCACCACAATTTGATTTTTTAAAATGAAATAGGTTCGACTGTAATATATAGATAATGCAACAATACAACTACAAAATAAATACAACATTTAAAACACATCAAACGAATATAAAACAGTGGTAAATAAACAAAAATGATACCTAGAAAATTATAAAAATGATACCCAATTGCCGAAAAGTTGAACATTAAAATTGCAGAACCAAAAAAAAACATGAACCACCTTGCGAAATAAAAAAACTAATCGGCAGAAATGAAAAAAAAATATAATGATTATAGCAACAAAAAAAAATCCAGTCGAGTTTGATTGAGGTTCGACTGTAAGATAGTAGGCGGATTTGATTTGATTCGATTTCCAATTGAGATGATTTCGTTGATTTTTATTTGCTGATTTCGTAGGAGAAGAAATCTGAGAAGAGAGAAAGGAGCGGAAGAAGAAATTAGAGAAGAGAGAAAGAGGTGACGGAAATTTTTAGGGTTATGTCCTTTTGGATAAAATTTTAAGCGCGTGTCCTTATGGATAAAATATTAATACCGTTTGTCCTTGTAAGTCGTTTCCTATATAAAATAAGCCAAGTGATCAAGAGGATCATGAAATTAATTTCTCATTTCTTATTAATTATAATGTCTCAGATAAACACATCCAAAGTTGATTCTACGTTGGAGCTTCCTTTTAAGGAAAATGGCAATAACTTTGTCTTACTATAAAAACTTCCCTAAAAAAGGAATTTATATTATATAAAACATGTACATTATCTAAATTAGGATTGTTGGCACAACGTGCATGGCTGAACTATTTAAGGCCTTGAGAGAAAATGCTAAAACACTGTTAAACTAAGTAAAATAAATTGTATTCTACCGGATTGTGAGATTAATCAGCTCAATAAGGAATCCTAACCGAGTTGCCAAAGTTTGGAGAATAGGAACTGCTTTCAAGTGACAAAGGTACTAGAAATTTGAAATCATGAAGCTGTTAATCAGTAAATGAAGATGGAAGCACAAGCCTATTTAGCTCCAAAATTATACATTCTAAAACTAAAGATATAAGAGTTAAAACCATTTTGTAAAAAAAAAAAATCAATAAGTAACAAAACTGGGGAAGTTTAAACCTAGAGCTTGGCCACCTGCATAAACCAAAGCAAACCTCTGAAAGAGAAAACAAAACCAATGTTAATTATCAGACTATAAGCACATTAAGAATAGACTGATAGCATTTTAGTTTCACAAAAAAGTGATAATTTTTAAGATGTTACAAATAAAAAACCAACATACGAAATATGCTCATAAAACTTAACAAATTCAAGTTCATAATATCCTATTAAATAGATTTAAGTTTTACTTCTAGAAGTGGGAATGATAAACATGTACATTGTTACTTAAAAAGGATAATGTTTTCGAAATTTTATAAATATGATGACTAATCATCCAAAAAAACATTTTTTTAAGAATTACTTGAATAAAATGAAGGATTTACCATGAATATATACATATATATAATCAAGGTGTTATTTTTTGAAGTAATCTAGATGGTAAACTAAGAATTTAATATTTTAAAAAAAATTAACAAATAGTAATTTCCAAACTCATAAATACATAGTTGATTTTAACATATAGTGAGTATGTCAAATTTATAAATGCTTGCATAGTAATATTTGATATTCTTTTTTTGCTTAAATTTTGGTTACATTTAACACCGTTGCCACTAATTTAACACCCTACCATGTGAGTTTAGGTTTCGGTGCAAAGTTCTAGCCAATAATGTAGGATATTTACTTCTATTGATTAA
Source organism: Allium sativum (assembly GCA_030737875.1). Classification (NCBI taxonomy): domain Eukaryota; kingdom Viridiplantae; phylum Streptophyta; class Magnoliopsida; order Asparagales; family Amaryllidaceae; genus Allium; species Allium sativum. Next base: position 588,541,063 of record CM060916.1, read on the forward strand.
TAGCACATGAAATTGAAGAATTCCTAAGTCAGAACCAAATATATAGCAAATAATATGCACCATTTACTTGTAAAAATAGCGATAATAAACATGAATGGCTTAATACAATATCTATGTTTAATTTAGAAGTTGAAATAATAAAATCTAATAGTCAAACTCAAAAGGGCTAATTTTTTCGAAATTCCAAAAACATTATGGATGTGCATCTCAGAATAAATTGTTTTTAGAATCATTTACATAAACTTTTTTTTGAGAAATAGAAAATCAGTGGTGTTGTTCATCATGCCAAATAAAGTAGGTAAAAAAACATAAAATAATATGAAAGATAATGTAAGCTGGAAAGAGCAATGTAAAATATTGTTGGAGCGCTTAAGCACAAATTTTGACCTAAATGAATGAGATAAAAGGATTTAAACTGTAACTTATTAAGAAAAAAGATAAATATCGCTCCTATATTTTTTTCATACATATTAGAATAAACTAGTGTGAACTCGTGCTACGCACACGGGCTGCAGTCATATGTTGTTTGGTTTATATTATTAAATCTTTTTTTTTTTTTTGCAATTACATTAATTAACTGAAACCGATGTTTTTTCCCAAACGACTGTGTAGGTGTACACTCATTGAGGACAACTAAAGCTAAAATAAGAGTAAAATATCTGCATGGAGGTAAGAAAAAGGGGTTATATAAATTAATGAATAGCAGCAATGTATGCTGGTACGCATAAGCCTGAACTAAGTAGTTATGAAAGACAACGTCCATAAATTTCATGTTTGATGCACAAATGGTAGATCGAAAATATTTCCCTGGTTAATGCATATGGTTTCAATCAGACACAGCAAAGCTAAATTGATGGGCAACTCTATGCCAAACCAAAAATAGAGTACTTTCCGATGTATAAATTTCAACTATTATTTATAACATATTCAAAGATAAAAATATGAAAAAAATTATTGACCATCCTATTAAAATATGCGCTAGTCTGCCACAACATATATAAGATACTGTAATGACAATATAATAGCAAGCATATGATGCTAACTTAACAAAATAAAGTGCAGATCTGAGAAGATGGCAAAAGGAAATAGGATAGAAAGAATTTGTTTATTACTTGCCTTCTCTCACACAATCAACATGTTTAATATATACAGTTGTTATTCACATAAAACAACCTTGTACATAGCATGCTTTGGAACAAAATATTTGATGAAAAATGGTTTACATTCCAAATCAATAGCCACTGTTGCATCATCTAAGCCTTAGCTGTCACCATTTCTAGGATATTCATTTTACTACCTCTCCATAAAACATAGAAGGTCAGGCTCTATGTATAATGAAAAGTGTGTAGATAACCATGTAGATAACCATTCTCGGTTTTGTTGAAATGTCTGAATGCAAACGAACCAAACTCTATAGTAAAATTAAAGTAACCCTGTAAAATTATATAGTTGAATGGTGTGGTCATTTTATTGAATAACATCATTTTCTTAACCAAATATATCACACTTTATATGAAGACATGCTCAAAATCATGAATAATATTTTCTATAATGCTCCATGTTATAATATTTTGCGTAAGGTGACAACTTTTCTTCAGTTACCGATTTACTTCAGTAAATATATAATAATTCATAAATTTATTGTCTAAAAGGGTTGAACATGTTGACCTACCAATTTTATAATTTCATATTGGAACCATGGATATCAAATTGGCATGCCAAAGAAAAATGGAAAGTTGTAAAATCTAATCAGTACTATTACAATTCATTGGAAGGAATAATAATAGGTGGATACCCAGTGCCAAAGGCTCCCGTACTCAAGCGCGAGAGGACTTCCCAGGTCCTGTCCTGGTACTATTCTCACGGCTTTCGGAGCTTTGAGGGGGGTCGATAAGTGTGCACAGCCTTTCCCTCACATATGTGAAGAGGCCGGGACTCGAACCTGCGCGCTCTAGATTATCAGCCGGGTAACCTTATCACTGCGCCAGGCACCACCTTGGAAGGAATAATAATAATGGCAAATTCTATTCATACACCGAAAATTACCTAATGTACACCAGTATTTTGCTAAAATAATATATTATTAAACTACCATTCTTGACACGACTATCGTTCCTAGCTAATTACCCCCATTTCGAACATAATGGGATATGTCCCGTAAGACAATTCGACTGTTTTGATCAGTTTTCATCAAAAACAAAATATAAATCAGTATATTTAAACATGCATTTTAATTTACCGGGGCCACATACAAACTCCAACAATTCCAAAAAAATAAATCTGGCTATGTTTTGACGATACGGTCCTAACAAAACTATTCTCATCAAATTTGGAGACCGTTTAAAAAACGGTCACTTTCCAGTTGATTAAATTCAAACTGAAATGACCAAACACGTTTAAATTCACCACGCTCACATATTAATTCCAAAAATTATGAAAATTGCAATAATTTGACATTCCGGATCCAATAAAAGTGGTCTCATCGAAAATGGAGGTCGTTTGCAAAATCGCTAATTTTAAGGGCTATATTTCCATAGCGACTATTCTGAATCTTCAACTGGACATAACTTTTTATTCCCGCTACGAAATTTGGATTTTTCAGATTCGTTGGAAATATATTTTCAAACAGATTCAAATATTTCTTGTTTCACTAAAAGCTGTTTTATTTTGAATCCTGTACATTCATTTGAAATTTGAAATCGAATTTCAAACTACCGCGCCATTTCCAATTCCTTTTATAATTAAAATAAATATTTATATTCTAACTTCGTTTAAACAATTTATATGTTCTAATTCTATTCAAAATAAATTTCTAGTCTCAATTATTTAAAATAAATCATTTTAAATATTCAAAATTCATTAAAATTGCCAAAATAAAAAATTTAAGTTGGTTCTGATTTTCCGGATTGTTACAATTCTTCTTTGTTGCATTTTTACTATTTTGATTATAACCCATCAAACTAAAACAATGCAATTTTAAATTAGCAATATTTAGTCAAATCTGTGTAAGAAGGTTTGAAGAACTTAATGTGTTTAAAACATGAAGCCCAAAATTTGAATTAAGAGAACTTTTACAAGTAAGTTCTCAAGTTTTAAATCATTTAATCTTGAAATAGTCTTTTTTGTTGAAATTAAAATATTTTTTGTAGCACAATAAATTGTTTACCATATATTCAAAAAATTAAAGTTTGTTTTACTGAATTTGAACTTCTTTTAATGCCATTTTATTTTATTTTTCCATATATTAGTTTAGAGCTTTAAAGAAGGTAGATGATGAATAAAATAAGGCTAATTTTGTAAAAGATATGGTGTATGTAAAGTAATTTTTGGTGTATAGTAGTTTATTTTATTTTATGGTGTATGTTAAGAGATTGTTGGTGTATGAATAGAATTAGCCAATAATAATTGATGTCAATGTTTAGAAGCAAGCAAAATCCAAGTTAAGCTTATAATTGATGAAAACGTATTAGTTCGCAAGAAACTACAGAAAAAAATGCAAGTAAAATAATAATCAGATCAAAGGTTTAATATGATTACATGATTGGAGTTATGTTTGAGATTTTGATCAGGTCATGATTTTGACTTCTGCAAATTCAGGATTTTTGATCTAATTTGCACATTTCAAATTTTTTGGTTTCAATTTGATTTTCATAATTTATTTTTCATATTTTCCAAATTTTATTAATTTATTGAAATTAAATGTATACTTTTTATGGGATAAAAAATAAGACAGAATTGGACAATGTTTATAGTTGAAATCAAATATTTATTCATTACTTAGTTGGTGATGTTTTGAGTATTCCATAATTTTGTATAGTATCAAAGTTAAAATTTCATATTTTGATTATTCTTTAATTTGAAACTCAAAATAATTTGTATTTAGTTACTATACAATTTGAAATTCATTGGTCTCTTTCCTATCGCCACTAAAAATAAAACAGAATGATTATAATCTTAATATTTCAAAAATACCTTACTTGTTGGGCATTCTGTAATAGAAAAGGGAACACCCTCTAAGCAGACTACTTACATGCTCAATTTCAGCTCCCATTTATAAATTTCTTTAGGATATGTTATAAAGTATGGAGACTATTTTACTAAACACATAGTTGTTAATAGCTTGAATATTAAAACTGTAGTGTAACTTGTGATATGAAGGATAAAATAAATAATACCATAAATGTATAGTTGGATATTAATGAGATTACTAACACCAACTTGCTCGACAGTTTCTTAGGTGCAAGATGGGGTTATATGCAGCAGCCTCAATAATAGGAGCACTAGTGTTGTGTAACCAACGTGCATCAAACCCAAAACATTTAACTATTAAGAATAAGTTGTCTACACACGCACACATACATAGACGTATACCTATGCACATATAGACAGAAGTGCACCTACATGCATAGCTTTATACTCAGACACATAAGTATTTGTATGCCCTTGTATACGACAATCTTAGCAGATATATAGAAAACTGTAAACTACATAGATTTGGAGAAAAACTGGTACCTTCAATGAAAAACTTAATAAGCCACCTTGCAAGCAACTCTTCAGGCAATCAGAACGTATGGATTCTCCAATGAACAAATTTGAAAGTAGCAAGTGATTATTTTATGGAGCTGCTTATCGTATGATTTGTTAGTGCATGGAAGGTCATCGACTGTGAATGACAACAATAAACAACTTATGATACGGTTGTGGAATGAAGAAGTCTCAAATTGCCCTAAGTTAGAGAGTAAAAATATTTGTCTGGGTTGACTCACGTTACCCTTTTTTCATTTATCACCCAATCAATTTGAATGTCTAACTAACACAGTAGCTTGCAACTCGCAGGTTGTGTAAAAATTCCATCATTAAAAGAATAAAGTACCCAAAATTAAACCATTTCATTTCACAATTGAAAAAAATCAGTTCAATGGATAATGAACATCACTCAGAGCAAATATGTGTGATATCACATTTTCATTATAATATTTGTGCTATACAAAGTTCCCTAACTAAAAATCAAACACAGTTTTTACTGCAAATAGGAAGACAACATAAGCTTTCTCAACAGCAGTAAATCATTTCAATACTCAATGATTCACACATATCAGGCAGGAAAAGAACTAAACTCAAGACACAATAAAGTGACAAAGGATATTACTTAGAACAATGATCGGTAGATCCATGGGAAAATGTTTGAAATAGTGACACTTGGAAGGCATGAGAGGAACAGGAGAAACGATGCGGGTGAATGATTGGGAACAACGTATGATGTATAGCTCCAATCGTTGCTACCTGCAAGAAATGATCGTATAATTACCTGGCTTAGCCGCAATGAATTTAATTAGGGCTAGTGAAAGAAAAACCAAGGTGAGGTGATTATGCGGAGGAATGTATGAAATGCAAAGGGGAAACGGTAGGGAGGAGCCATGGTTGCAAATCAACTATTGTAAGCCGAAACTGAATAGCCCCAAGTTAATTTAGGGTTTGGAGAGCCAAAGAGAGGTGGGGTGACAAAATAGGTGGACGACGAAGGGAAAACAGAGATTGTACTGCATATTGCAAATTGTGTCTGTAGAAATGAAAACAGGGCCTCAGACAAGAATGACCTATAGGGTTAATCGAAGGCAAATAGCGATGTGGAGGGAGAAAAAAATGCCATAAAGGTGGATGAAAACATTAATGAAAGGAATGCGAAAAAAAATTTGTCGAGAAAAGGCAAAGACAGTTCAGTAAACAATACATGTGTCATGTTTAGGCATGTCAATGGAGGGTTGGTGGGCACGGCTAGGAACCCCCCACCACCCGCCCCGTTAGGTAACTTTTTACGTCGTGCACGCTCCATACCTGCATGAGTATCCATTAAACGGATTTTAAACAAATTGCGGGCATTTGCGGGTATTCATGATATTTTATTCAATTTTTTTTTAAAATATCTATTGAAATTGTTAAAAATACATTCGGTAAAAAAAATTAAACCAGGCGTGAACTTTGACAACGTGTTGCTTGGATTTGGCAACATATTGATATAAACAATGAGGAGGAGTGACGCAAGAACTTTGGCAGGATATGTTGAATTTGATGAAGAGAGCAGAAGGTTTGGAGAGAATAATAGACGCGTTGCTTACTAGATTGGAATTTGAAACAATTAATGAGAAATTTGAGAATTTCTACCTAGCTATATACATAGTTTTAATTAGCAGCATGCATGGTTATTACAAATATCAACAGTCATTTATAAATTATTCAATAAAAGCATACGCACAAATACCTAACAGCCAACAACAATGATTTTTGCATTGGCAATAAATCACACTCAATACGGGCATGTGTACCCACGGACATGGATATTTATTGTCCTTACCTTCCCCATTAATTAACAAATATTAAAAAACCTGCTTATTTTATCCATGTATACCCATTTAGCTATTCGTTTCATGCTTATGACGGATTTTATCCACGGGCAACCACGGGTATGAATTTTTTGACATCCCTAGTCATGCTCAAAAGAAATCTCAGCATAAATTGGAGGGGCTTCATATGAATCAAAAAACAACTCATCTTTAATAGTATAGCATAGATAAGACTGTTAAATAATCATTCATAATGATAGATAGCATAGCGGAGAAAATAAATGCAGTGTGAATTTTATGCTTGTGTATTTTTATAATATAGATAGATAAATGTAATGGCCCGCAAATCCGTATTATTTGAGTTGACTAAATACATCACACATCCAATCCAAATTGCACAGAAATACGAATCATTATGGGTTAAAGAAGAAAAAGATAGAAGAAGAACAGAAATAACAACACATAATCTCACATCGCAGCAGAATAATATATATATATATATATATATAACAATCTTTGAAATACATAATTGTACTTACATACATCGTCAGAATACATCACATATACAACATAACAGAAAATAAATAGTAAATATTTAACGCTGAAGCCTCCTGCTTCTCTAAAGGTATCTATAAATACCTGAACTACTTGACTGCCTGTACAAAATTTGGACACCCAAGAGTTTAGGGTAAAACAAAACAAACTCTGGGTCAGTCATGTGACCGGTGTGAGTAAACTTCAACCACTTGGTTTAACTTTTAGAAATCCATTTGAAAAGAAAGGATAATCGTAAGACCGATCCACACATAAATACGGATGGTTTTTACCTTACGATAACCCAAAACATTCTTTGAAATCGATATTATTATGATACTGTAATAGTGTCCAAATCAAATAAATAGCATTCTAAAAGAACGCTTGCGTCTTACGCTCTACATACATAGTATACAATCAACACCGCATGTGCTTATTGGAGTATGGATTCTAACTGGCTAGGTATGAGACCACCTTTCAATGGTGTAACTCCAGAGAAGAAACACCGGGTTCAGCAAGAACATCTTGAAACTCAGGCTAAACATGACCGGCCACACACTTCGTTGAGTGTATTGAATGTATTATCACCAATGGTTGGGATCAACAACCGTTCTGAAGCATACAACATCGATAGAATAAAGAAGTAAATGGACTTTCTCTAAATCAGGTGATAATACATCCTAATTAAGAGCTACCCACTTAGTCATGCGACCTACCCGATTTTGTATCATTCCCGGTTGTGAGGCTTGAGGCCACGCTTAACTTTTTGACATGCTATATCTTTATTTACTTTGAATGCCACATCGTCAAACCCTCCAAAATCATTTATTGATTTCCCAAAAAATATCACGGGCATAAAGCTAAGAGAAACGAATTCCTCTGCTGCCAACATGATACGTTTGAATAGGTCAATATAGATGATCGGTTGGGCATACTCTGTAACACATTCGTCCATACAAGTTGTCATAGAACTGGACAAATCGAAGGCACTATTCCATCAATCAATCTTAGGCAATTTCTACCTAGGATTAACTGAACAACCCTTTTCATTTTAGTCTGTCTTCAATTATCTTAAGTACAATCTGATTTGCAATGCTTATGCCTATACGGAGTGGTTTTCTGATAATAAATCCAACCGGTCTCTCTGTATTGACAACAATAATATTAAAATTGGACAATACTTCGATAGTCGGTTATTTAGCTATCGAAGAAACAAATATTCATCCAAAGATTTTATTCCAAAAGGGAATACTATTAATTAACATCAAACAATCACCGTGCTCCATTTTAATTAAAATTTAATTAATTAAATTTACCATTTCCATGTTTCTCTTCAATATCCTTACCCTGATATTTCTCCAAACCCGTTTAGCCTCTCACGCTTCTTGGGAAAACCTTTCCATCTATCATAACTATTATTTTCTATATTCCAGGAAATATCTCTTTTTAAGATCAGAAAACATTTCCATACATTCACAAAACACTACTCTTGCACTTGCATCAGTCCCTGACCATAAACTAGTAAGAGAACAACTCCCCAAGTATCAACCTCGAATGCCGAAACCAACATCAGATCGACACTCAGGAAGCCATTTAACTTAACCAATCTCCAGTTATTTTCTAATTTTCTTAACTTCATTTATTAACTTCTTATCAAAAAAATCATTCAATCTGCAAAACGTTTGCTTTTAAACCATCATTCACTTTAAAATGTGTACATGTTTCTCCTTCCAACCTCTCAAGATTTAATTATATAATTTCCCTTTTTTCTTATAAAATTCCATTATACGTTTGTTCTCTTATTAAATTTCATATATAATTGATAAGTCGATTTCTAATTATCAAACCTTCTTAATTTTTTCTATCTCCTTAAATTTTCGGAAAATTTAGCCAGCGTCTCCTTTGTACGGGTCACTCAGTACAACTGCAAATTGCCTCCCTATGCCCTTTTCATTCAAAAAGAAAACCAAAATGTCAAGCGGCTTGCCAAATAGGCTCATAAAATCTCATATTCAATTAAAATATGTATCAATTTTGTCAGACATTTAATTTATTTCTCTTCATACACTTCATCCCATACCTGTTCAACATCTGCTCAACCATCTCCATTTTATTCCAAATCAATCTAATCGTTTTAACTCAATTCGCTAATTTATTGTCTAATTGGCTCTTTTGCCTATTTCACTTTTAGTTTGAACCTGTGATGTTCAAACATATTTTAATTGCTTATAAACCAATCAAATTCCTTTTCCAACTCAAGTTCCATATTCGATTCCAAATATAAATTCACAAATCCTATTTAATTAATGAAAAATAAATTAAATCCAAAACTCAATTAACTAATTATTCTTTTATTAGTTAATTCTATACAATAACTAAAAGTCTGATTTTTGTTTCCAAAATCAATTCATTTACTCCACTTGAGTTCATATTTATTTTATAACTCAAGTTTGGACTTTTATAATGAAAATCCAGAAATTATTAACTTAAAATCCTTTGATTTTATTTATTTAATCGTTATAATTTATAAATGATTATAGTGCTGTTTTTTGGGAAATTTGATTTTGACATAACTTAAATATATAAGACGAAATCCATATTTTTCTCTTCCATTAGAAAAATATTACTCAATACGTTTGGATGATTCTTGTTTCAACAGATTCTGACTTAAATTGAGTTCTGTAAACTCAATTTAAGTTCGGAACGTCAAATTATGAATTATCGAGCTATGGTGAGCTTGTTTTAATTATATTTAGATATAAACTTTTAAATTTCATTTATTAAGAAATTTCTACTCTATTCTTTAATATTTTAATATAATTTAAATCAATTTTCCAATTTTAACTTAAACATTCTGATTTCCTAAATCGTCGATTTCTTCATTCAAAATTCTAAACTCAGTTATAAATTCATTCTCAGTTCCATTTTCTATATTAAATTCCAATTCCCTTGGAGATAAATTATTTTATAAAATTCGATGAAATCGAATTTTAATTATAAATTCCTTGGATTTATCTCAATTCAGTTTATATTCTGAAATTCGAAATAAAATTTATTGTTGTCTACTTGAAACGATTCCGAATTCACAATTGAATTTAAATTCCCAATTTATCCAATGATAATTATTCCAACATCATTTATAAATTCACTACTTATTTTGTAATGTCCTAGATTTTGAACAATTAATTATAAATATTTAATTTTGTTTTAAATATTTATTTTATGGATTTTATATCAAATTTTAGTAGAACAAAGTTTGAACGTTTAAATTCATAGTTTAAATAAAACGAGCTCGTAACATCGCGGTTGTTCGTAATATTGAATTTTGAAGTTTAATTGAATATACAGAATCCGTTTTAAGTCGGATTTATGTCAAACAAGAAACATTTGAATTTGTTGAATAGTAATTTTCTAATAAAAGAGAAAAATTAAGATTTCATCGTCTAGATTGTAAGATATGTCCAAATCAATTTCCAAATAGTCGTTATGGAATCGATTTATACGTATAACGATTTATTTATAAATATAAATGGATTTTAGACTATCATTTAATCTAGATTTTTAAACGTTGAGTTTAAATCTATAATTGGTTTAATTTGAAGCCATATGTTATTCCATTTGAATATATTTGGTAATAATAATTTATTATTATTAATCTGGATTATTTTGGATTTAATATATATTTTTTATCGATATTATATAAGCTTTAGAAACGTCGTTTTTAATACAACATCTATTTTCGATGAAAGCATTTTATTGGAAAACGTATAGTTAGTTATTGCCAGATTTCCTTTTTGGGGCCAAACAGAGTTGTTTTGTTGGTAGTCGAAATTTAAAAGTGAAACGAGGAATAAATTGAGATCTAAATAGCACCATTTTTGCAAAAGGAGTCTGTTTTCAACGAAATTGGTTTCATTAGGACCGTAATGTCAAATTATATGATGACGTCCATTTTCATTATTTTTGTAATTCGTGTGTCTCGTTGCGATTTTAACGGTCGATGTAATATAGTGATACCTAGTAAAATTTTGCCTAGCCCGCTAAAACTCAAACACTTAAATATTAGATACATAAATAAATATATATATATATATATATATATATATATATATATATATATATATATATATATATATAAGATAACCTATATATCTATTTATTTTCGGTGTAACCAATACTTCCTTTCAGCAAACAAATGAAGTACAAAAATCTATACAAACCCATGTCTACCCTGTTGAAAACACACACTAGCTAGCTTCCCTGTAAAAGTAATATACAGGCCAATGAATATACAGATGCCATATTTCATTTCCTGACACCAACATAGTTCACAAGCCGACCAATCCTATATTTCTCGAGCCGACCTAAATGTAGCTAAGGCTGTAAACCAAAATGCGTGCTGAGTGTGAAACATGCCAGGTACGACAATTTGAATTTTATATTTTTCTATCGCCCCATGTACATCTTCTGAATCCTCTGCATATTTAAGTCCTCTCCGAATTAAATGAAGCACATCTACCTTAATTTGAGGCACAGACCTACTCAAAAGACATCGTTCTTATCCACCAAAATCACCATCTATATATACACACACCTCATATCACTTTTCCAGGAAAATAAACAAACAGTTAAAAGCTTTTCCCGAACGACTTCCTTCAGCAAAACCAAAAAAATATACAAATTGAGCTTTTCCACTTAATACAAAAATAATCAATCATGATCACCATATTTCACGCCCTTGCGCGATACTGGGTTCACCGTTGCATGAGGAACGAAGTGGAAACGAAGCATGGAGGGGTTGCGGTTGTGTTGGGATCAGTACTCGGAGTAGGGCAGAGTACTATGAAAGCGTGTGGTCGGGTGAGCTATAACGTGGAGTTTGGAACGGCGCATAGGACGTGAATGCATGGGAAGAAATTACGGTAATATGGGGACTGAGGGATAAAGAAGGATGTGAGTGAGGAGGTGGTGAACTGGAGATATGTGGACAATGGCAGCATGATGGGTACGGTGGTTTAGCTTGTGAGGCATGCAGGGTTTCCTTGTATTAGTAGTAGAACGTTTTTGGCGTGGTGCAATAGAAGAAAACAGGGAAAGCTTATGTGTGATGGTGGAGGAGCAATATTTGAGAGAAGACGAAGACGTAAGGGGAGAGATGGGTTGGGAAAGTGTTGTGGGCTTGGGCCGAATAAAAAAAAGAAGAAAAAAGAAAGAAAAAGAATATGCATGAGGAGTTGAAATGTGGGAGGATAAATATTGTGGCGAAGTGGTTAGTTGGCAAAGTGAAGAAGGGTCAGGAAATCTTTGTAACGTGAACAGTAAATAAAGATATAACAGCTCAGTTGGGCCGGATATTTTCATGAAACAAAAGAAAAAAAACTGCATGGGCCGAGCAAAGAAAGGGCGTGGAAGGAAGCCTTCGAGAGTGCAACAGTAGAATTGGTCGCATATGGAAGCAGCTGAGGTTTCTAATTAAATTAAACGCAGGTTTAATTTAATAAAATTGAACCATTCTAACGTCAAGTGGAAACCCAAGGTGAGTTAAACTCACTCAGTCCTCCCACTTATATTTTATATAAGTCGAGTTTAATATTTGTGTGCTATGTTTACAAATTGTTTGGGTGGATGTTGAATATATATTGGGCGAATTGATTGAATTGCATGTTAGTTAATTTAAATGAAATCAAATCGTTATTTTAACGATTATCCCCAAATGAGATAACTTACCTTGCTGGTTGCATTTATAATAATATAAACGTAGTTTATAAATAACTGGATGCTTAAATGGATGATACTGATTGATTATTGACTGTTATTTGTTAAACTGTTTGTTTCGGCAATGGTGAAATATATTGTCATATTGAATTTGAGATAACCCATTTTGATGCAGGGAAGGACTGATTGGCGAAATCCAACTGGATTCCTCGAATTTATTGTTCCTTTTCATATCATCATTATATAAACTATTTGACCAATATGATTGGACGATTGTTTTGGTTGTTGACTGCTGAATTAAAATTCAACGTTTGTTATGTTATTAACCAATGGGAAATATTGGTTGAGCAATTGCAGCAGATGGCCAAGAAAATCCATCGTTTTATAAACACTGATTTATCGTTAGGTGAATTTACTGAAATGGAGTTATAAATTTATTTTATAACCGAAGATAGATTTTTAAATCTACTTATATAAGCTATTTTTAAATAAAAAGCTTTACTAAAAGAAAAGCGAATATTTAATATTTTTAAGTAATAATTTTATAAGGAAATTCTTATTGTTAATCAAGTTTATAAACAAATAAGTTTGGTATTAACCAAAGGGTTAATTGCTGAAATTGATTGTTTTAAGAAACAATTAAGCACGTTATTTAAATTAATTTTCAATTAATTTAAATGGATTAATAATGTAAACGATTTCAAGAATCGAACGAGTTATAATTCCATTATGAACTTATGGAAACGTATAAATGGAATTTAAAAGTTTAAAAGCGGAAAGTATGAAGTGAAATTTAAGTAAGAACCTAAAATGTATTTAAAATCGGTGATGCAAGCTAAGTTTGATAATTCGATTTAAAGTGAAATATTTTAAAAGGAAGTTTTACTGAAATGAACTAGAAATAAGTTTGGAACTAACTTATTATTGTTTTGTTTATAACAAAATAAAGACTCGTATATATTACTGGAAGGATGTTTTTAAAAGTTACCAATATGATTTTAATTTGAATAAAGATATTCAAGGTTGAAAAGGAGGTTTTCAAAGTAAATAGTATGGTTTTAAAACCCATATTTAAGCCGAATAATATATGGAAATTTCCGTGATAATTATTGAAGATTGAGTTTCGTTGACAAACTTTTATTATTTTAAAGGTAAGAATGTTGTCAATCAAGGTCTGAAAGGTAATTAAAATACCCCAACTTGAATGACTTCATGATTATCAAAAAGATGATATTAGCTTGGGTAACGAGGGAAAGCGAGGGAAATAAACCTGGTTTTCCGTTAAATTTCAAGTTTTTATAATTGGAGTAAAATGATTTTGAGAATATTCTTATTTTTAAATAAGAAGCAAATGGGATGATCTTAATATTGTTAAATTTAGGAATTTTGATTAACTACTGGTAAACTAAAATGGCCAAGTGACGTTGTGCACTAAACCAGTAGATCCATTTTGCATGAATGATTGTTTATTTGATAGTTAAATAATCGACTATCAAAATATGGCCTTTTTATCGAATGTTGGTACGGAAAGACAAGGATCGAGTTTATATTCAAAAACCATTCCGCCCAGAAAATATGTAAATTTTGAAGATATCAGAAGATGACCGAGATAGAGCATTGAAGACTGTGGATCTTCATGAGTGGAAAAACTATTCGTTAAATTTCTTTGACTAGCTACCAGTGTTATTATGACTTATGATTCTGTCATGCTTAAAATCTTAGGATTGCAAGGACTACTCACTACTGATCTTTGGGTGATTCTTAGGATGTGGTAGGAGGGTAACTTCAATTCATTCTGTTCCTAGATGACTTGTATAGATAGATGTCTGATAGAGTATTTCCTGATGGTCACGTACGTTGATTTTTACAAATATACCAAGTTTAGTGGCAGAGAAATTCTCTTGCTTAACACCCAGATTATATTTGTGGACGTCAATTAGTGGTTTGACGGATCTGACGATGTGGCATTCAAAGATAGGTGTGTTGTTCTCTGAGGATAATCGTGACCTGAAGCCTCACAACCGGGAAATGACAAAAATAAGGTAGGCAACTTGGCTGGGTTGGTCATACCTAAGAAGGGTGTATTATCACCATCTAGAGAAATTCCTTATTCGTTCTTCTTTCAATTTTGTATCTCCGTGGATGTGCAGTGGGCCCTTAAAACCGAGAGTGATAATACATTCGCTACACTCAAGCTCAATGAGTGGGTGGTCATGTGCTATCGGGTTGCAAGATGTTCTTGTTGAACCCCCAGTGTATCCCCTCTAGAGTACACTGGTCAGAAGATGATCCATACCTCGTCATAGTTGGAATTCAATCTCCAATAAGTGCCTTGCGATTTTTGATTTTATACTATATATATAGAGCGTGAGATGCAAGCGTTATGCTATTTGGTTAATTATTTTTGATTTGATAGACACTATTATAATATCACCAGATTTCCATATCATAAATGTTTTAGGTTATAGTAAGGTAAAAACCATCCGTGTTTATGTGTGGGCTGGTCTTACTATTATCCTTTCCTTTCAAAAGGGTTTTCTAAAGTTAAGCAATTTGGTTAATGCTTAAATTTAGTGAGTTTTTCTCACGCTGGTTCACCAAGTTGATTCGTGGCATTTGTAATGCTCGGGTCAGACCGAGTTTTATAGGTTTAGGTTAAGGATGCTATGATTTTAAGAAGACAAGCTGGAGAAGTGAAGTCCATAAACGTATTACTATTTATTCAGCTGTGTATTGTATACGAGGACAGGTTATTATAACTATCCAGATTAATTGCTGTACTTTGATGATTTGTAAGTATTATTTTCCAAGCTCTTAATAAAGATTATTTATATATTATATTTTGTTCCGCTGCGATGTGAGACACTGATTCGGTGTTGGTTCTTCTTCCTATTCTTCTATTCTAATATTTCTTCCTTTCTTTCTCACCTTCTAACTTCTTTCTTTTAGTAATCCATTTTTTCGTACACTTTGGTCGGACTTAAGTGTAATTAGTCGATTCAAAGGGTACTGAAATTTTGGGTCGCTACATGTTTTTATTATTAAAACAAGTTAATATTTCCAATCCCATTCGAAATTCAAATTCTATTTTGGGAAAATAAATTTTTATTTTTAAACTCAATTTATTTTCCTTCTTATTCAAATATATTTTTATGGTATTTTAAATACCAATACCTAGGGCCAATGCTATTTAAACATTCTAACAGACAATCATCAATCACATATTTTCCAATACATCATATATTATAATATATATGGAAACAAACAATGAATAAATTTGAGGAATTCAATTGGATCCCTCCAACCTGTTTTTCCTGCATCCACAAATGTTAGAGAACATAAATAATACCCATCCTGCTTCAAGGCAAAATATCATGGAATATAAGGTCATCCACTATGTATATTACGGAGCGCATCGGGTCATCGCTAACGGTATTGCGGGAAATATCAATATCCAACGACCAATTCGACAATCCATCTAATCAACCGATAATTATTTTCATTATCGAAAATAAATTCTAAATATTTAATCTGAGTGAGATTTACTCACCTCGAATTCATTTGCCGAATATTCATTTAAAATTCTAAATCATCTTGGCTATGAATCATCTCGACTGAATCTATACATATGATTATTCAATTTTATTAATCGACTAAGCTATTATTTATTTATATTAACTATTAAAATAATTAAATAATTTATTATGTGAAATTTAAATTATGTAAAAACGTATACCTTACGGTCTTTTTCCTAACCATCTTCTCCATCGAACCAATTTCCTGCAATAGCTACAATGTCATTGCCATGCCACAAAACCCATCAGCTCCATACCTAGACAAACTCCTCAAATTTACAGTGCATTTCTGGTTATGCCTGCATCACCATCACAACCCCAAAATCCCCTACCGATCTTCCCATATACATTCAACTATCGCATCCCAGTTTACCTAGTTCGAACTCCTCAAATCACCTACTGCAATCACCCCTTCATCATCAATAAAATCACACCACTCCACCAAGTCGTATTCGACACCAGCTCCATTCTCTCACACAACTCACCAACAACTTCGAGCTCTACTCTAGTCACTCGCATCACAAACCTGCACAACCCAAATTACGTTGCTGAACACCTCAATCAACATCAATTCGAAATCCTTGACCTCCACTGTCGAACTCTAACTCGCAACCAAAAACGACGTCGACCTCCCCTAAAAGCTTCACACAAACTAACGACAACGACAACCCACTTCTCCTTAAATCGTGATCGCTCCAAAACGAGTCGAGCTTCAGGGCTTGGCGATTTTCAAATCACGATTCCCAATTTGAATCTTTTTTTTAAATTGGGGTAATCGATTTTCGAATTACTGGAAAAGAATGAAGGAAAGGAGGTTACTTGTTTTCGTGGATTATATAATTCGAAGAAGGAAGCGAGCATGAAGAATGGAGCCATTTTTTTATTTAATCAAAAGCTGTTAATTGTTTGGAGAAGGAATAAAGGAAGGAGTAGGCGCGATATTTATAAATGGAGATGGAGAAGAGTAGGTCGGATTTTAGGTCTGCGTTTTCTACAGTTTAGGGTAGGTGAAGTACACACGAATTAATTTGATTAGAATTTTGAGGTGATTTAATAGTTATCTACATATTTAAAATGTTATTTTTATGTGATTTATTATTATAATATTCTCAAGAAACTTATGCTTGAAGTTTCATGTTAAAACTATCACATACGATGTTCAATCGCGATGAAAGTTGACATACTGATATGGTTTGACATTCCGGACCTAATAAAATTAGTTTCGTCAAAAACTGAGGTAGTTTGAAAATTAACTCACATACGAATTTAAATCGAGAAAAATATATTTTAAATTCAAAACAACCAACTTCATTGATAATAAATTATTATTATCGTATAAATTCAAATAGAATTTTTATCGATTATCTAAATTGTTTTGATTCAGTTTAACTTCGAATTCAATATTTTTTCCAAATTACAATAATATAATATAATTGAAATAAAATTGTATTTCGATTATTAATCGATAAATTCCATACAAAAATCCATTTATATTACCAAACTAAACCTTTAAAACAATATTAAATGTTTAAATCTAATACATACATATACGTTCATACATATACATAAATAAATTATAGAAATGAAGGAAATTTTGGTTAAAGTAACACACACAAACGCATCAAAGTTTAAAATTAGTTTGAGTATCTAAATAGTTATCAACTTAAAATTTAAACATATACTTTAAAGCATATATTAGATATTCTTATTAAAATATCAATGGTTTTGTTGTTATGAAATACCTACACACATGCACACTCACTGCATATGTACATGTATTACATACAAACATAAATACAAGTAATCAGTTATTAATTTAAAACTTAATGTATTTTATACATATTCGCTTACATCAAGAATAATCCTTTTTGGCTTTAGCTATATATAGATGTGTACGTCTTTGTGGATTAATAAGCATCATTTTTCCAAAAAAAAAAAATGTTACGGCCCGCCCCACACCAGTTGACATTTTCCTAGAAATGAGCTGTACCAATGCCCGACTAGCAAGGGACGGTCATCAAAAAGGAAAAGGGAATTGAAAATATGAATCACTAAAAGAACCTGTAGTATACCTTAAAGCGCATGGTATAAATCATAATAGCAACATAACTTGACATAAAACAGGCGAGACAGTGCATAAGCTGAAAACTAAACCATCATAGCAACGGAATCCAAAATATAGCTTATGATACAAACCATTATTATTACAACTTCAAAATATTGTCTCTAAAGCAAAATAGAAAAGGTACACTACTAATGCCCAAAGTAGTGATCAGCAACAACACAGGGAGAATATATGTAAATAGTACGTGGAAGCCTCCTGCTCGTTTCTGGACAACTACTCCTGCATGCCATCTAACCTATCTCTATTCTGCTCGTTTAGGAGCACGCAGAGTAATAAGAAGAGACATAAAACTCTAGGTCAGACAAAAGTCTGGTATGAGCGATAGCAGTAAAACAGAACAATAACAGGTATAAATAATCATACCTGAACCTGGACCTGCAACCAAAGACTTAGCATAACAAGATGTACAGTACTCTAAGGTAACACTAACTTAAAGTGTAAAATGGTAGTGTGCATGTCATGGTTATAGCAAACATCAAACATAGAAATCATCCTCACATTTCTCACTCAGTGCGTAAAGCATACGATATCCACCACTTTGATCACCAAATCCTTTTCTACGACCACTTGCCCTTGGGAGTCTTAATGACCTCATTGCGCTGGTCCATAGCCTCTAATCCTTTGCTACGATCACCTTGCTCTTGGGAGTCATAATGGTCCCATTGCACTGATCAATAACCCTACTACGATCACTTTGCCCTTGGAAGTCTTAATGACCCCATTGCGCTGATCCATAGCCACAAATCTGTCTTTCAATGGTGAACCAAAGCTATAGATATCAATAACCCCTTTGCACACGTCCTGTAGCAAAGCCCAATCATGAAGTTAACTCATTGGTTTCCATCTGGATCCTGAGTAATAACTTCTCACTTGGACTTCCTTTGCATCTCCAGTTCTAGCCTTCTCCAGTTTGGTTTGGTCTCCGTTTCGTTCAAGTGGGAGCTTCAGCTCGCAGGTGCATAACTCTCCGGGTCAGTTTGGAGTACTTTGTGGCTCGCACTCGTGTTATGCTGCTCGGGTCGGTTCGTAACGAGCATCCGGGTTGGGTCAGGCTCCTCGGTTCACGACAGTCCACTCATGGTGCTTCAGTTCGTGGTCACCAAGCAGTTCAAGTCGGGTTCTCGGTCTGATTCGTAGAGTTCGAGAAGAAACAGCTCGGTTCTTGAATCTCTAATGCGAATGGGTCGGTTCGGAGGAGGTGAGGCGGATCGCATTATATGGAGAACGAGCGGATCATATGGTGCTTCACGAACGGGTTTGGGGACCCGATCCTATCCCATTTCCTGCACTTTATTCCAGCAAGTATTTACACCATGCGATGGCGCTTTTGACCATTCTAACATTCCTATGCAATCTCAAAGCATACCAAACAGTAATAGTAACATGTGCAATCAATCAAAAACAATAAAACATCAATCATGGGTTTTATTTGGGATCAAATATACCCAAAACCATAGTTTTTCCTTAATCCCCTAAATCATGTTTAATCATACGATTAGCAAACTTAATCCAAATTTATATCAGAGGCATAAATAATATTTAATAATTTTTACATATTTTCCTATGTTTTTTTGAGTCATAATTTCCCTAATTATCACTAATCACCCCCTAATTAGCCGTAATTATTGAACAAAAGTGCAAATCACTCACTTTAACCATAAATAGATTTCAGATCTGAAACTCTAACTGATTTGACACGGATCCTAATGTATTCCGGCAGCTCTATCTCGATTTCTATGCTAATCCGCCTTAATTTGACATAGATTTGGCTAATATGTGATTAGAAAGTGATTAAGAGGTAGTTTAGAAGGTAGTGGCAATTGCTATGGTTAGAGAAATGAGAGTGGCAGCTGAGAAAATGAAATGAGATGGTTTCCTAAATCATTTCAGCCTCCCCGTAATCTTAATCCTGAAATCGGTTATGGACCCATCCACTAATTACCCTATTAAGCATGCTTAAGCAGTTTTTCACCTTCCAAACCTTGTTTCAGCCATATCTCCCAAACAGTAAGTCCGTTTGACAAATGTGACCACTCTAGGGAAAGGTAAACCATCATCCGAATCCAATGGAAGTGGTTTCAGGTCAAAAATCCTTACCAATCAAAAGTTATATGCAAAACAATATTTGCCAAGGGCAAAACGGTCATTTAAATTCGCAAAAATCGTGAACATGGGAAATGACCCCAAAAGTCGTTTACCAATGTTACACTACCACACGACTTCGTATGTGAATGAAATAAATATTCTTTGATCCTCCAATACGTAGAATGCGGGTCGTTACACTCTCCTCCCCCCTTCCCTTAAGAAATTTCGCCCTAGAAATTCCTGAGTCAAGAAAACAACCAAACGTCCCGCATGCCTATCAACCATTTACAATCAATCAAACATACATGACAAACCCAACGAACCTATCTTAACATGCGGAATAACTATATTGCTATTAAAACCTTACTAGGCAAAGTGTTATGGATGCGACTTCCTTATGTTCTCCTTTGTTTCCCAAGTATCGTCATTCTAAGTATCACCTCACTGAACCTAGACCAGTTTCACCGTCTTCCTTCGAAGTTGTTTCGCATCGTGCCCGACAATACGAATCATCCTAAGACTCCCAACTGCCTCGGATTCTACCTCGATACCACCTAACTGATCTGGTGAAATAGTCATATCAAAATCGTGCATGAACTTCCTTAACTGAAAAACATGAAATACGTTGTGCACTCCCGCCATCTTGTCTGGTAATCCAACTTTATATGCCAAATTCCCAACTTGTTCGAGAATTGGAAATGGACCAACAAACCTTAGTGCCAACTTACCTCTCATGACAAAATGAATCACACTCTTTAATGGAGAGATCTTAATGAATACCAAGTCGCCAACGGAGAATTTCAATTCTCTTCGTCTTTTATCAGCATAACTCTTTTGCCTATCTTGGGCAGCCTTCATTCATTGTTGGATAACCTTGATTTTATCTGAAGTTTCTCTTATTTGTAACAATCCAGACTTTTGAGTACCTAGGCATAACAAACTATTATGTATTTTTTTGTATTTTAAATTTGAAGAGGATAAAATATGAGTTTGGGAGCCCAACTCGTATATTGTTTTAAAAAAAAATCTAGAAATAAGAAATTTGTGTGTTGGAATAAATTAAATGCCCTTAATTTAATAAGTAATTTATCCCAATATGTGTTTATAAATCATAACTTGTTGATTAATGCGAATATTGAAAATATATAATATTGATTAAGAATCAATATTTAAGTGAAAAATATATTTTCAATATCAATGACAAATAGTTGGTTGGGATAATTATTAACTATTGGCTTGGATTTCAAATGCGAAAATATTTGTCATAATAAAATAGAGAATTGTGTTTTTAAACTATCGTGGAAGATTTAAATTAGTAACAGTAATATTATAACATTGGATTTGTTTATTGTTGTTAATAAATTAATGTGTAGATTTTAAATATTAACAACAACAACAACGAGTGATTTAATTAGATTGTTTTTATTGTAAAAATAAATATTGATTGAGAATAAATATTTATAAAATATTTGTTAGAGTTAATTGATTTAATTTATTAAATCAACGAAGGATGTGAACTTTGTTGGTAAAATATAATTATGTTTCTTAATGATGTTAATGACAACATGGATGTTTTAGTTGGAATGTTGTCAAATTAAAATACAATTTAATTGGTATTTGTGTGTGTTGGTGAAATTTGTAAACGTGTTTCGTTAGCAAAATAATTATTGTGATAAACAAATAAAATTTATATACAATGTCACAAGTGTAATTCAAAACATTGTTTAAAGTGTTTTGAAACCTAATATAAAGTGTGTTTTATGTATTAAACACAATTTAATTAGTTATTTGTAGTGTGTTTTTAGTGATTTAAGAAGCGTTTGAAGTATTGTACCTCGGAATTAAAGGGAGATTAGTTACATTATCTTTTTGGGCCTCGATCAATGGTGTAGCCAATTATCCTTTGTCCTGAGATATCTCTGGAAGGAGGGAAACATAAACAATGCTACTTTATTTCTCATTCTTCCTAATCGAAATCCATGGCCTCTTATTTGTCTAAATCTTCAAAACCCTAGCTGCTCTTAAAATCAAATAAAATTCAAAAAATTCCGAAATTCTGATATGTTGTTTCTAACCCATTCCAGCACCTCTCCTTCAATTTTCGTTACATTGGTTTTGTTTTGAGGCATCAAACGTCTTCTTTCATCAAGCAATTTTTGGATTAGATCTGGGCTGAAAACGCAGATTAGTATAAAATTCATAAATAATTTTAGAAAAATCAGAAAATTCCAAAATTTGGATATGATACTCTCAACTCATATGCTCACCTTCTCTTAAAATTTCGTTTAAAAATATATAATTTTGCTATATTAAATTCTGACTGTACTAGGGACGAAAATCTGATCTGTTTTGATGGAATTAGCTAGATTTGGATTGCATATCATTTTCTTCACTTCTTTAAGATTTCGATAGGATGAAAGCTTCAGATTGTTGCAAATTGATGTTGTTCTTGCTGGTAATCAAGGTGAGAGTAATCAACTCATAGTTTCTAGCTCAAGCATATACAAATTGTTTTGTTGTAAACCAATTTTTGTGTTGTTTTATTATTTTGTAAGTCTGAGTTAGTACTTTGATCATAACTTTTGAATTCTACATCCAAATTGGATAATTTTTTATGTTTCAGAAACCTTGAAAATAATGTGGCAACTTTTGTGTTGAGCACATTTGGAGATTCTAGGAGTAAATGGTCGAAAAATCTAACTCAAGCTCGTTGTCCTGCCATAGTAAATTTCAATATGAATCTCAGTTCGTATTTCGATCATAACTTTCTCATCCTTTATCGAAATTTGATGATTTTTAATGTTCTGGAAAGCTTAGAATATTTTCTACAACTTCATGTTTTGATATTTCTGGAATTTTGATGTTATCTTAGTCAAAATTGAATTTTTTCTATTGCTATCCCAAGAGCAAGACATATATTGCTTTATGGTTTGAAGCTGAAACCAAATTGATCACAATTTTTTTCATTTCTTAGCCGAATTTGATGATTTTCTATGTTTTTGAAAGCTTGTATTATATTGAACAACTTTCCTTTGGGGTGTTTTTAAAATATTTTGATGTTTGTTAGCTCGAAACAACCAATTTTATTCGTTGTCCTATGTTTTTGTTTCAAGTTGTTATTGCATTTATTGGTTTCTAACCAATTGAAAGTTGCTTTGCATCCATGAACATGCATATGCATGCTCTTGCTAGGTAATTATGATGTTAAATAATTTACATTTTTAGAGGATTTCTAAATAATAAAAATATTTATACTACATTTTTTATATAAAAAGTAGAATTTTAATAAATGTCGAAAATTATTTTTAAGAACTGGTTTCCTAAGTAAATTATTTTAGAAAGAACATAAACTATTTTTTTCACATTTCGGATGTATAAGAATGAGAATTAAACGGTTTAGTAAAAATACGTGGTATGGGACATGTTTTTTAATTTTATCGCTTAATATCGAACTTGTATCGCTTAATATCGAACTTGTATGGTCGAAACCCTTTTGATGCGATGTTTTGAGATGATGCCAAATTTGGCGAAGGTCATTGGTTCTAGAACTACTCAACTGGAGTATGCTTGATGATGAACCAACCACGATGCAATGTAAACTTGCTAATGTGATGAGGCAACCTATTCTATGATAAATTCATGATGTTTTGATGTTTATGAATTCATGATGTTTATGAATTTATGATGTTTTGATGTTTATAATGGATTTTTACTTGTCCATGAGATGAGACAAGTAAGATTTCCACTTAGTACTCGTCGGAAAGAAAGAAAGATGAGTTGAGTTTGGTATCTTTACCCTCGCTGATGAGATAAGGCAGTGTATATTTGATGATGTTTTCTAATGTGGCAACAACTAATGGCTAGTAAAGCATTAGGTGCGAACGTATGGTATAGGACATACATTGACGCCTTATGGGTTACTATCCAAGAGGTTAAGGCACATTCAAGATGATTACTAGTACTATAACCGAGTACTCGATTGGAGTCATCATGATGTTTTAGACTATAGCCGTCACGATGATCACGTTGTATGTGACTCCAATCACCATGATGTTTATTACTCGGGTTTTTGTGACTTAGGGGCATCACGATGTTCTTGGCTATAGTCGTCACAATGATGATTATGTTTGTATCCCTAGTCATCACAATGTATGGTACCAAAAAGTATAGTACTAGTCAAGATGTAATGCACGTGCAGTTTCTCATGATGTTTTATATGTTTTGATTTCATCTTTATATGACGCTATTTATTACTGCCTCGAGAAAGATGAAGGCTTAAATAAATTAATGGTTTTATGGAGATTTCGAATCAGAGTTTTTGGACTCTATACAAGTTCTATTATGATAATTTCTATTAAAATGAGACTGATATTTAAGGTGTGTTTAAGAAGTGTTTATATTTATATCAATGAAACGAGATATAAAAGATTACGAAGATTCTTTTGTGTTGAGTTATGGAATTATGATGTATTGATATTCATATCAATGAGATGAGATATGGATAAGTATGATGCTTCTTTTGTAATTGATTTTTATATTTCCTTTGATGATACTTGAGAATATGTCGAACAGATGAGGCTTATTCATTTGCATTTATTTATATTTGTGAAGAATATGTATCCTTGATATATATTGATATCTTGGTGTTTTCTTCTAGGAAGATATTCAGTTCTTTTGAAGTCATTATCTACATTCCATTACACCTGTTAGACCAAAAATTGGTTCTAACACCCAAATTAACTATGATTTCAATGAAATAGAATAAAAAAGCAACAAAGAACACGCGATTTATAGTGGTTCGGTGTTAAAGAGCCTACGTCCACTTTGTTTTCTTTTAATTGATGATTTGAGTACAAATATAGAAATGATTCTCACTCAAGTTCATAATTACAATGCATAAACTCACTCAAATCTCTCAAAAATAGACTTTAAGAGATGATTTTGATCTGAATATGATTGTAGAATTCGGCTATGAAGGAAGTGAGAGCTGAGGATTTGCCAAAAGATCCTTTCAAATGCCTCTAGATGATGTATTTATAGATGAAAAATCTCTTCGAAGTGGTTCCGATTCGGAATTGCGTGGTATCCATCCTATGAGAGTCTGGTTCGGAGGCTTCCAGATGGTGACAGCGCATCGATTTAATGAGAGATCATGGAAGAAATGGTCAGGCGTGGTCCGAGTCTTCAGGAAACATGTGTATCAATGGTCACAAGCTCAGAGAAAGGGGTTCGGATCGGCTGCCTCCGATCCGATCCGATGAGGCTACTCGCCATCCTCTGATATTGCTGACGTATCCCTCCGATCCGATTCGATGAGGCCACTTGCTATTCTCTGATATTGCTGACATATCCCTTCGATCCGATCCGACGTGATATCTACGTTTTTTATCTCTACTTACTTCCTGCGTTATCTTCCTCCGATCTGAACCGGTTGGTGTCTTTCTTACTATTTGCTCTTTGTGTAGCCTAGTTCACAAAGTAGGCTAACATTTTGCCCCCTCGAAGTACACTTTTATTTAAGATAAAGTGTGCTTCGAAGCAGTTTACGAAACATCCTTTGAATTAGAACCATTGAATGATCGCCTCCGTTTACTTGTAGTGTTGTGTCGCTTCATAAAGTCGTGGCTTTTGCTGCTTATATATATCCACTATCCATATGAATTACTTTCTTCATTTTCAAACAACTTTGAGAGCTCCTTTTAATGTCCATTGATTCTTCCGGGTGAGCTTTTTCTTTACTTTTCCTCAAATTCATCATGTGCTGCAAATCTGTGTACATGATCCCCTTCGGTTCGGATTCCGATCCGAATGAATTTCCCTCCTGTGTTGCTTATCAGTGGTCTAATAGGCCACAATGCTCTAGTGGGCCTAAATCCCTGTCCGAACGGGGTGAAGCCGGCTAGGAATACGAGTGGTCACCTTAATTTTATATAAATCCTCCTCCCATCTTCTTCTTCCTCTCTTTCCTTTATTGTTCTCGTCCAAGCAGATTTAGCATCGAAATCTAAAAACTTCAAAAACTATGAAATTATCTCGTTCTTCTTTAAATTAAACAACTAGGTAGGTTTAAGATCTCGAATCACTTTGATGTAATTGATTTCAGTTTAGATTTGTGGTAAAATTAGGCGATTCAAATGTGGAGTTTGTTTAATCTCGACGCCGCCGCCTTCTCTCTCCTTGCCTTCGTCGTTGGTGGTTCTGTCATCACCTCGAGGTGCTGGGAGAGGGGATTAGGAACTCAATAGACAGTTGAGCACGTAAGTGCTTGATTTTAGTTGGGGCTTGTGAGATTGAGTTGGGTTCAGTGTTGGTTAGGCGAGGTGGAAAATGAAGGAGATGGAGAAGAGGAGAGGAACTGGGATCGGTTCGGGTGAAGAAGTGTTGGAATGGAGGAAAGGGACAGACATTTACGAGGTCGGATCGGGTCGGAGCAAAAGAAAAAACAGGAAAGATATTTATAAGGTCGGATCGGGTCGGAGCAAAAGAAAGAACAAAAAAGGAAAAACAAAGCATACTTGACCGGGTCGGATCAGAGTAAAAGACTAGGAGGAGAAGAAGCAATATTATTCAAATCAATCCGAACCGATCCGATGGCCTTCATCCGAACCAATCCGGTTCTAATTACTGGGTGTGAATATCTGCTTCAGATCGAAACATCACTTTGCCCTCCGATCCGATCCCAATGCACATGCCCGAACCGAACCGAAACAGTCCAACTCAATGCACGAGAACTTATCCAACTATCTTAATCAATGCTTGACATAACCTTCAACTTGATGAACAGTTAGGATCGCGCCTTACGAACATAACAAACACCAAGAACTATTCTGAAACATTATTATTTCTTTGAATCTTCATATCACGCTTTCATGTGTTTGCTTTGCATTTTTGTTACACGTAGCACACACTTTAGCTCACATACACACACGGGGGACACATGCAACTTTACTCTAATCTTTGCTATTGTTTCTTCAATAGTCTAGTGATCATGGCCGAGAGACGTTCATCTAGTTTAGCAAAGAAGATGAAAGTTGCGGGAACTTCCGAGAAAGTTACTATTGATGACATATATTCTTCTTCAGACCCTGAGTGGGACGACGAGGGCCCAGATTATGAAGTAGGAGTGCATAACAACGAAACACCTTCCGATAGCGAAGTTTCTCTGGGTTATGAGGAGGAAGGAGGGATTGGAGACAATCGAGCTCCTGACGAGTTTGAGTCTGCCATTATATTGGAGTCACCCAAAGACTCTGTTGAATCAACGATCGACAATGAAAGACTTGTTCGCATATGTTTAAAGCATGGGATACTAAAAAGGGATACCCTGGTGCCATCAAAAATTAACCGTCCTCACAATCCCCCTGAAGGATTTATGGAAATTACCCGATTGATGTGTATGGTTGGGGCTATTCCACCGTTTTCGTCTTTTGTTGTTGACTTTCTGAGACAGATGCGGATTGCCCCCATGCAGTTACATCCCAACTCATATGCTTACTTATATACCTTATATATAGCATACAGAGAAATTTTAGGTACAGAGCTCACTTTCGACGACATCCACTTTTTTTACAATTTTAAGCATCGGACTCAAGAGACTCCTTCCTTCTCTTACTTCGAATCAGTCCCAAAAAGGAAAAATTTTTCAGCCCCATTTAGTAGCAAGGCCGGCGATTCCAAGCTAGAATGGTTTTATATCAGGCAACAGCCGGGATGCGCCAGGAGACGGACCAAATCAAGTAGGGCATCAGTTTTCTAGATCTCAACTTTGAATGTTCACGCCAACACATTAATCCGCTTTCTTTTTTGTTTGCAGTTGATCATCCGAAACAAATATCGGGTCAAGTGTACTTTGATCGGATGCATCAGCTTCTCAATGGCGACCAAAAATTTCTTACCATCGATGAAGTTCTTAAGGATGAATACCTCCATCATCACAGGCTATTGTCCATCACCCGTAGCATAGGTCATGGATCAGGTCCATATGTATACATCCCCCCAGTGGACATAATTCCCGAAACGGGGGAGGGCTCGAAAAGTCCAACAATACCTCTTCGGACTTCACCTTCTCCATCTTCAACTCAAGACGATGAGCTGGCCAACATAGCCGAAAAGCACCGGGAAGCGTACATCGTCCCTGGGGATGTTATTTCTCCCGATAAGTCACTGTCTCCTAAAGAATTGCCAATAGACGCTTCCCAAGGAGATGTCCCTACTACCAATGATCCCACATTTCAGGGTTTAGGAGATCTCTCCCTACCTGAAACTATATATACTTTAGAGGATTTTGGCATAAATCCTTTAGTTTTTACTTCTTCAGAGGAGACTACTCCCGTTAAGGCCAAAGAGCCCACTCGCGTTGGCTTGGCTTCGGACTCGGGTTTGTCGGGGGGAACACCACTTAGGATGCACTTAACACAATAACACCACACTTCACGTCACTTACATCTCATGAGAATACTGATTCTGAATTCCACTTACATTGTTGCGCAGGTACAATGTCTCGCCCTTACTAAGACGTCAGGAAAATACGTCGCAGCATGACTAGACCCCCTTCCGATGTCGAGCATGATCGCCGTGAAAACCGGGGTAGAGAGGACAGAATGCCTCATGATTCTTATCAGTCGCGCACCTCGCGCTCTCGCTCCCCCGTTCGGTCGGATCCGGACCGATATAAAATCTACCAGAGTCGTCGAGGAGAAGACACATCACAGCCCAAAGACCGAACTTCTCCTTAAGACAAACACAGTCGAGAGAGGAGCCCGCCGAAGGATACCGACTCACAAGGCAAACATAAGGTTTCTGATAAGCGTCCTAGAAAGGGTGATGCAACCATCATGCCCACTAAACATAAGGATACTGAGCTAACATACTGCGAACCTCCACCATTGGATGCTGAATCTAAAGTTAAGCGGGCATATCTGGAGAAGCAGTTCCCCGACCACTATTTCGAAAATCTGACTTTCTTACCTGCTCTCGAGCCTATTTCCTTGAGGTGGGCAGACGAGGCCAAAGCAAAGATTGACGCAGTCGAAAAAATATATTCGGAGATGTTCAAGTATTCACGTAATCTCTCCAGAATCATTCGAACTTTAATTACGTATATTAATTCGATGAAAAAGACTGCAGACTCCGAAGCAAAAGCCTTGAAAGATTTGGTGAAGGACCTCGAGGACACATAGGCCTAACTTGTTATCGCTCAACGAGAAGCCACCAACTTTAAACAACAATTTGAAGAGTTACAGAAGCGTTATCATGACTTGCTAGAATCTCATAGCCAAGAGCGCTTGGAGTTGAAAAAGCAAGCAGAAGATGCTAAGTCGGATAACGCCAAAATGCAACTTGCTTACAATACTCTTGAGCGAGAAAAGCCTAGTTAGCGAGAAAGAATGCTGAATTGGAGAAGCGAAACATTGACTTGGCTTCCAAGTTGATGGAGGTCGAAAATAGGGCTGCACTAGCGGAGGGTAATGTGGAAAATGTAATTAAGTCCACTGAAGAGAGCCGCAAGCAGCTGTCGGAGGCTCAGGAAGAAGTGCACGGTTTCGGCGAATTTCTGATTGAATTCTTCACGCATATAATTCGTCACTGAAACATCTCTTGGATTGAAGATTATCCAATGGGAGAAAGAGCAACTCAAGGTAGATTCCATCGACGAAGATAAACTCATGGAAAAATATCTGAGAGATGATGGGCCGACACGTCTGGCTGAAGGGCGTCGCCTCATCGCCGCTGCTATGGAGGAGGAGAACCGGATGGCCCAACAAAAGAACATCCCTGAGGCTGGTTCTTCTTCTACTACCGCCGAAACTTCCGAAGTCGAGGGATATGACCCCGAAAACCCGGGGATCCCTCAGGCATCTCTCTTATCTCCCATACCCGAGATGGCGTCAGAGACAGCAGTCACTCCAGCGGAGAAATCATCGGAAGGTATTTCTACCTTTTCACCCTAATTCGTCAAGGCTGTCTCCACTTTTCATCACATAGTTGGGCAATCGATGGAGGATCCTTTATTTTCTCCTGAGTTGATAATCGTTGCTTCTCATTCTGTAGGTGCTGAACCAACCGAGAAGACTGACGTGCCCCAGGGAACCACCACCGGAACAAAATTCGTGGAAAAGGTTCAAGGAGAAATGGATATGGCTGCCACTGTAGAGTCAGGAGGGGGAGCTGAACTATCCAAGGCTGATACTTCTCATGATGACGAGATGATAGATGCCTTAAAAGACGATAGCGGTAGCGAGGGGCATGAGGAAGACCCCGATGTGTCTATAATTGGGGATTCAAAAAGCGTCGATCACATCACTTTAGCTGAAATGAAAGCCAAAAAAGACAAACGTATGCAGCTAAAAGTTGAAGACCTGAACCCTGAAAGCCTTAAGCCTCTTGCAGTGGTAGATCCTGGATCAAGGTTAGTCGTTAAGCTTTCAACTAGGTCTATTACAGAAGAGCTTGCTAAAAAGTCTTCTCTTGATTCCAGTGTTCCGACTCCTGGGAAGAAATCATCCGATTCTAGCACTTCGGTTGTAGGGAAGAAAAAGCCAAAGCGCATTCTGACTGATGCTGAAAAAGAGGCTAAGGATGCTCAGAAGGCTGCCAAAAAATCCAAGTCCGCTCCAAAGCCCAAATGATGAAGTGCTTTGTTTTATTTTGGCATTTAATTGGTTCGCAATTGTTGCAGTGAGTGCGGCCCTCGCATCTTCTTTTTTGCTTGTTTTCCTTGTACAAACTCACACGTTTGTAAATAAAAATAATTTATTTCCTGCAATGTCTGATTGTCGTTAGTTCAGCACTTAAGTGAAAATACAAAGTAAATCATATTAAAGTTATATAACAAAGTCATTGTTGAGGGGAATATGTATGCACACATATGCCCCCAGTTAATCTTGGATAACCGAGCCAGAATCATTCAAGATTGATTGAATTAAAAAAATCCAAATGCCCCCGATTCTCTGATGGTGCCATATTCCTTTCGTCATTGATGCCTGTTCTTTCTAACATCTTTATACTCTCCTGTCTCGTATCCAGGTTAGAGTATTGTTGAGGTGGTCTCTCATCTGGGTGCACCTTCACGCCTCAGAGGACGTTGTCTTCCCGTCCTTTATACTCTCTCTCGATTCTAGAGAGTTAGAGTTAAGAATGTCATCTTCCCATTCTTCCATGTCTTATCCTACAGACTGTCGTTTTTTTTGTTCCTGCATATAGGTCATCTCCAACTTTCCAAATTTAATTTAACATTTCGTATTTCACAGTCATGATAGAATAATTGTTGAAGGTATAAATAATGCAGGAAAGTAAATGACACACAAAATATTTTTATAGTGGTTCAGCTAAGTCATAGCTTACAACCACTTTATAATCCTTTGTTCACATAAACAGACTTTTTAAGGCAAGCCGTGCCTTTTTACATAGCTTATGAAAACAAAAGAAATGATATTTCATATTTAGCTCAGATATCGTCGTAGGTGCTGAGCGTTCCAGGCTCTGGGAATCTCCTCACCGTCCACGGTCGTTAGCTTGAATGCTCCCTTACCAAGCTTCCGTTGGATGGTGTATGGCCCTTCCCATTTTGGACCCAGTTGGGTTGAAGGTGGGAAGACTCGTTTCAGTACTAGATCTCCTGCTTCAAAGGTTTTGAAGCGAACCTTCCGGTCATAATAACGTGCCACTTGATATCGATGTCTCGAGGCACGCAAGTCGGCTTCTTCTCTTTTTTCTTCAATCATATCAAGAGATTCTAGGAGGAGTGATTTATTTGTCATCGGGTCATAGTACGCAACTCGATGAGAAGGGACTTCCAATTCTACAGGATCACCGCTTCTGACCCAAAGGAAAGTGAATAAGGAGTATGGCCGGTAGCCGTCTTAAAGTTCGTCCTATAGGCCCATAAAGCTAATGGCAACTCATCTACCCATCTAGCTTTGGCCCGCTCCAACCGCTTCTTTAGAATTGATTTAATGACTTTATTTACGGCTTCGACTTGGCCATTTGACTGCGGAAGAGCTACTGCAGTGTATCGTTTATCATTCTTATATTTCTGGCAGAAGTTTTTGAACTCGACGCTGTCAAATTGCGTCCCATTATCAGTTATGATGGCCTTTGGAATCCCAAATCGACAAATAATGTTTCTGACCACAAAACTGATCACCTTCCTTGCCGTGATGGTTGTTAGAGGTTCAGCTTCCACCCATTTTGTGAAGTAGTCCACGACAACGATAGCGTACTTAGCTCCTCCTCTGGCAATAGGTAGCACTCCAATAATGTCAATTCCCCACATGGCAAACGGCCACGGACTTACCATTGATTTGAGCTGAGTCCGAGGCACTCTGGGAACTTTGGCATATCTTTGACATCTATAGCAGCGTCGCGAATAATCAGCTGCGTTTTTATTCACGGTAGGCCAGAAATATCCGTACCATAACACTTTCTTTGCTAGGGTTTGCCCCCAGTGTGATCTCCACACTCACCTTTATGCACCTCTTGCAGTACACGTATGATGTCGTCATGTGCGAGACACCGTAACAGGGGCATTGAAAACCCTTGACGATAAAGGACGTCGTCCTGTAAAACGTATCTTGCAGCCTTGCGTCTTACAGCTCATCTTTCGCTCTTTTTTAACGGGAGGGTTCCATTCTTGAGAAAATTCTTAGCCGATGTCATCCAAGATTCTCTTTCTGGTTCAACTTCCAAGGCTAGCTCTACTTCCATTAGGTCGAAACTCGGTGATTTCAACACCTCTACCGGAACTATTTCGGTTTCTTTAGGGTCATCAGAACTTGCTAGCTTCGCCATTCGATCTGCTTTCTGATTTTCTGCTCTTGGAATGTGTGTTATGCTATAATGCTCCAAATCTTCCAACAACTCTTTTACCTTCTTGAGATAAGTGATGAGTCGAGGTCCTTTAGCAGCATATTCTTCCCGAACTTGACATACAACTATCTTGGAATCGCAATATATATCTAGTGTCTTCACTCCCAAATCTTTGGCGAGTTTCAGCACGACAATCAGGGTTTCATACTCGGAATCGTTGTTAGTAGCAGCAAACTCTAACCGTAATGCATAGTAGATAGATCGTCCTTCAGGAGTTATTAAAACAACTCCGGCGCCGGACTTTCTATCATTCTTGGCCCCGTCCGTATACAATTTCCACGGACTAAGCTCTAACTCTCGGTCCAAAGCAACTACCTTGTCACCCACCGTTTCCTCTTCAGGGATTGTAAATTCAGCAATAAAATCAGCCAAGGCCTGCCCCCTTATTGATCTTCGCGGTTGAAAGTTCAAATCAAACTGACTCAGCTCGATATTCCATTTAAGTAACCGCCCCGATGCTTCAGGTTTCTGCAACACTTGTCTCAAAGGTTGGTCGGTATACACAACTATTGGGTGTGCCTGAAAATAATGGCGTAGTTTGTGGGAAGCAATCAGGAGGCTATAACCAAGCTTCTTTATCTTCGGATAGTTACGTTCTACAGCAGCTATTTTTTTGCTTACGTAATACACAGGTTTCTGGAATTTATCCTCTTCACGTACCAATGCTGCGCTGACGGCGTGAGGTGATACCGCCAAGTAGACGAACAAATCCTCGTGTTCCACAGGCTTTGATAATATTGGAGGCTTTTCTAAGAAATCCAATAGATTCTGGAATGCCTCCACACAGTCGGGAGTCCACTCAAAATTTCGTTTTCCCTGTTTTATGAGATCGAAGAAAGGTACACACTTGTTTGTTGCTTTGGAGATGAACCTGCCCAGTGCCGCAACCTTCCCAGCTAAGCTTTGAACATGCTTGATCTTCCGCAGCTCCTCTATATTCTGAATTGCTGCTATTTGGTCCGGATTGATTTCAATTCCTCTGGAACTCACGATAAAGCCAACAAACTTGCCTGATGCCACTCCAAAAGAACACTTCAAGGGATTCAACTTCATCCCATACCTTCGTAGTATGCCGAACATTTCTGCTAAGCCCTTCGAGTGATCGGGAGATTGTTTGGATTTCTTGAGCATATCATCTACGTAAACTTCCATGGTTTTCCCAATTTGATTGTAAAACATGCGGTTGACTAGGCGCTGATACGTGGCTCCCGCATTTTTTAACCCAAATGGCATTACGACGTAACAATACAACCCCAAGTCTGTGATAAAGCTTGTATGCTCTTGATCTGGTATGTTCATAGGAATTTGATTGTACCCGGAATAAGCGTCCATAAAGGATAAAAGTTCATGCCCGGCAGTTGAATCTACTAGTTGATCAAATCTGGGGAGAGGAAAGTTATCCTTCGGGCAAGCCTTGTTCAAATCAGAAAAGTGAATACACGTCCTCCACTTTCCATTTGACTTTTTGACCAGGACAGGATTCGATATCCAGTCGGGATATTTCGAATCCTTAATGAATCCATTTCCTTTTAATTTCTCTACTTCTTCTTTCAAAGCTGCTGACCGCTCTGGGCCCAACATCCGTCTCTTCTGCTTGGCTGGTGGGGCTTTGGATTAATACACAAAGAGTGGCTCATGATGGTAGGCGAAATCCCACACATGTCAGCGTGAGTCCAGGCAAACACATCCAGATTTGCCTTTAAGAAATCAGCCAATTCCCTCGCTCTAACTGGATCCAGTTGCAAGCCGATATTTAGTACTTTTGTTGGATCCGTTTCATCAATAGGTACATCGATTGTAATTTCGTTGGGAGTTGCCAAACTGTCCCCGAGTTCTCTATCCTCTCTGTGATATATGTCCTCGAGCACGTCTGAGGGCGACTCTCTTGGGGCTGGACCCCTTAATTGCTATGCTGAGGCCCCCTTTGGAGGGGTGGAATCACCCTTAGCATCTATATTCAACCCTTTCATTAACATCTTTAACTCTGCCATGTAACAAGCTCGTCCCGTAGCTTGGTCGCCCCTCATCGTCCCAACTCCTGAGTCAGTCAGGAATTTAAGCAGCAAGCACCAAGGCGCAATACATGCCCTAAATTCGGCAAGGGTCGGTCGGCCTAGGAAAGCATTGTAAGGTGACTCCAAATGCAAAACTACAAACGGCAGGATCCTTACTCTCTGGCAATCTCCCTGCCCTAGTGTGACTGGTAATTCCACAAAACCCATCGGAGCTGTAGATGCTCCGTTAAAGCCACGTATCCATCCTTGACATGGCTTTAAGTCTTTTGCTTCGAGCCTCATTTGTTCGAAAGCTTTCTTGAAGAGGATATTGACCGAGCTTCCGCTGTCCACTAACACCTTATGGACTGAAGCGAGGCCAATTGTCGTGGTAATCACTAGTGGATCGTCGGTTGGAGATTGAACTCCAGAATCATCTCTATTGCGGAACACGACATCATCTGACATCGTTTTTTGTTGTTTTATTGGAGTGACGTCTTCAAGGCTACTGCATTCTCCTACTTCAAAATGCTTGGCGGCGTTGACGTACTGGTCCATTGCTTTAAAACTACGACTAACTAAGTGAGGTCCGCCTATAATAAAGTTAATGACGATCCTCTTACCTTTTTGCTGAGCTGTGGGTTTTGAAGCAGGCTGGTCTTGGTTCGGGGCTTGTCCCCCTTGCCCCCTGTCCCTTGGGGCGGCTTTGTACTTATCCAACTTCACTTCTCGCAGCAATTTTTCGACGATATCCCTCAAATGACGACACTCATTGGTGGAATGACCGTGTGTACCATGAAACAAGCAAAACTTTCCTGTTTCAATCTCTTTCTCAATAGAATCTCTGGGTGGTGGTTTTTTTTACTGGAATATGCTGTATGTATCTAAATAAATGTTCTCCAACGTATCATTTAACGACGTGTAATTTTAAAAAGTCTGGAATCTAGGTCTTTTATTAGAGCTATTCCCTCGGTTTATGTTCCTTCTATTGCCGTTCCCATTTCTGTTGCTATTACCACCACTCTGTTGCCAACATTTACTTCCACCTTCCCTGAACTATCACCAGATTGCTTCACAGCGACATTACTCTGGACACCTTCCTTCGAGGCCCATTCGGACTTTATCTTCCGATTTGCCTTAGCTTCTTCTCGCCTTAAGCGGACATTAGCCTTTTCATAGAACAATTCTCTAGTAGGAGGTGGTTTTCCAGCCAAGTAATCCCCTGACTCTATGTCATGATCTACCCCTTCTATCAAGGCCATCAGGATAGTGGGCTCATGGGGATCACTAACTTTGGTAACGGTCAGGTTGAAGTGATCCAAATATGACTTCAAATATTCTCCTGAGGCCTGTTTAATTCGTGACAATTCTATGACGGTCTTGGACTTTTGGGTATGGAGTCGACACTGATTCATGAAACGCTCACTCAACTCTATGAAATTTGATACTGACCGAGGAGGGAGTCGGGTGAACCACATCAACGCTACATCTTCAAGATAGATTGGAAAAGCTTTGCATTTTACGGCATCCGGAGCTGCTGCCGCATTCATGAACCATGCATATCTCATAAAATGCTGTCCTGGGTCTGTTCTTCCTGAATATCGAAACATCTGAGGCAAGTTGAACCACCGGGGGAACTGGAAATTCAGTATGTCATCTGTGAAGGGGGTATGACTTCGTTCAATGCCCCAATCTCCATTAGTCTAGTGCCAGCTTTCGGACATGATCTTACGTACCATTGCCCATACATCGGCATTTGTTAATGTCTGCACAGGCTCTCTTGATCGGATGTTCGGATTACCCCTGGGTTCCTGATCAGGGGATAACCTCCTATTTCTGGCGGCAGCTGCTCTACGATGCTCTCTGTGTTCCCGATCGATCTCAGGAGGTAGAGGTTGGAGAAGCTGTTGCTGCGTGGGGTTGGTAATATTAGGATCTCTGGGTTAGACGCGGGATCCGCGCATGGGTAGCAACATAGGCTGTTGTAGGCTCGGGTCATCAGGGCCCAATGCACGAGCAGCGTCCTCTCGGGATCCCAAAGATCCAAAAGTCAATTGATCAAGGTTCTGAGGTCGTTCAAGCGGCCTCCTCATGCTAGGGCGTTCTTCCTCCGAAGAAGACGAATCATCTTTAGTAAGACGGCATGTTGGGGAAGGAGACTTCTGCCTCCGGAGCTCCTGTAGTTCTCTACCCATAGTAATCATGTTTTCCTGCATGCGAAGGTTGTCACGCCTTTGGGCTTTCAATGCTTCTTTAGTGCTCTGAAGCATGTCAAGAAAACGTGAAAATTCTCCCTGAGTAATGGGTGCAGATGGATCCGGCTGAACATTAGTCATCATGGCTGAAATCGGAGCGTTGGAGGGAGCTCAAGTAGAAGTTCCAGCTTCATTCTGGTTCGGATCGGATCGGTTCACAGCAGCTTGGTCGGGGCGGTTCAGATGGAGAGAGTGAGTGCCCCCGACTTCATCAGATCAGATCGGATCGGTGCCTTCCACTCGGTTCGGATCGGCACCTTTGATCCGGTTCGGATCCTCCTGATCGGAGCGGTCTGCTTCAGAGCTTTGAGCGCGCGACCTTGTTAACACAATAGCTTGCTGATCTTCTCTGGAATCATTTCTCCTAGCTCCTTGCACTTCTTTTCCCTTGGTCTTAGCCATAACACTTGATTCTTCGATGGTTAGTCAATAAGTACTGAAAGATGTCAGAGAGAGGTGATTAACTTCTTTGAACTTGTAAGTCCAAATAGTAGAATGATAACCCCAAAAAGGCTGAGAATTCGAAGACTTCTCAGTGAAAGGACCAAAATGTTAGACCAAAAATTGGTTCTAACACCCAAATTAACTATGATTTCAATGAAATAGAATCAAAAAGCAACAAAGAACACGCGATTTATTGTGGTTCGGCGTTAAAGAGCCTACGTCCACTGTGTTTTCTTTTAATTGATGATCTGAGTACAAATACAACAATGATTCTCACTCAACTTCATAATTACAATGCATAAACTCACTCAAATCTCTCAAAAATAGACTTTAAGAGATGATTTTGATCTGAATATGATTGTAGAATTCGGCTATGAAGGAAGTGAGAGCTGAGAATTTGCCAAAAGATCCTTTCAAATGCCTCTAGATGGTGTATTTATAGGTGAAAAATCTCTCCGAAGTGGCTCCGGTTCGGAATTGCGTGGCACCCATCACATGAGAGTCGGGTTCAGAGGCTTCTAGATGGTGATAGCGCATCGATTTAATGAGAGATCGTGGGAGAAATGGTCAGGCGTGGTCCGAGTCTTCAGGAAACATGTGTATCAACGGTCACAGGCTCAGAGAAAGGGGTTCAGATCGGCTGCCTCCGATCCGATCCGATGAGGCCACTCGCTATCCTCTGATATTGCTGACGTATCCCTCTGATCCGATCCGATGAGGCCACTCGCTATTCACTGATATTGCTGACGTATCCCTCCAATCCGATCCGATGTGTTATCTGCATTCTTGATCTCTACTTACTTCCTGTGCTATCTTCCTCTGATCCAAACCGGCTGGTGTCTTTGTTACTATTTGCTCTTTGTGTAGCCTAGTTCACAAAGTAGGCTAACAACACCACCGTTAATATAAGGAGAAAGCGAGTTTGACTGAGTCTTTCTCTTAAGACTCATCTAGTTGAAGTTTCTTTTATTTAAGTGTTGATTACCTCACTTGAGTATGACCATATCCTAGATTTTTCTTCTCTTTCTCTAGAAGAGATATAATTCCTTCTCATGATGTGAATCATTGTATGACATGGTATCCTTCGAGTAAAAAGACACTATATCTATCCCTTATTTTCCATTACCAATTGTTCTATTTAACTAATGAATTTAGCTAGCCTAACCGTGTGTTTCACTCGGGTCAGATCGAGTTTGTTTCAGTATCAGTCTCCTTTTTGGTTCTCAACTATTTCATGAAGCTTCTTTATGGGATCAAGTCATTCTCTTGGGATTGATAGTTTCCTTATGAGATATTATCGAGTTGATTTTTTTCTCCTGTATAATGAATGATCGTCATACCACTTTATTGTTTGTATTATATTGTGATGTATCATTGTATATGTAAATGTAAGAATATTTGTAAATGTTCTGTAGTGATATATATATATATGTGTGTGTGTGTGTGTGTGTACACACACACATTTAGATGTTGTATTTTGTTTTGATAGATTCATAGCCATCTATAGCTTGTATTAATTATTTATTGACTATGTCGATCCACTTAAATTGAGAAAAAAAAATAGATAGCAATTATCGACATGTCCAGTAGATACTTAAGACAAGATTATAGTTGCTCGCCTCCAACCAGCCTTATTCTCCGCATTAACAGATGGAATTACTTTGTAATTCTCTTTGTTAATGTGGGTCTCGGGGTGGGGTGTTACATTATTACATCCGGTCAAAGCACAAATTTCTCACTGGTTTCCAACTAACATGATGGTGAGTTGCACGGTCTCCCGTACAAAGCTTCAAATGGAGCCATACCAATACTGGATTGATAAATATTATTATATGGGAACTCAACTAGATACAAATGGTCATCCCATGACCCTCCAAAATCTAATATACAAGCTCTCAAGAGATCCTCCAATGCACGATTCACACTCTCTGTTTGACCATCGGTTTGAGGATGGTATGCGGTACTGAGATGTAATTCTGACCCTAAAGCCTCTTCTAAGCTCTTCCAAAACCCACTAGTAAATTACGGATCTCGGTCTCTTACAATACCTTTAGGTACTCCATGAAATTTCTCTACCCACTTTATATACATTTCTGCTAACTTAGCTGCCGTTCTATTCGACTTGACTGGTATAAACCTTGTACTTTTGGTCAATCAATCCATAATCAACCAAATACTATCGTGACCCGACCTAGTCCTTAGTAAACCATCGATGAAATCCATTAAGACTTGTTTTCATTTCCATTCGGGGATTTACAATGGTTGTAACAACCCACTAGGCTTCTTTTGCTCAGCTTTAACTAACTAGCAGTTCATGCACTCAGATATAAACTTCCCAACATCTCTCGTCATCTCTCCCCAGTAGTAGGTCTGCTTCTTGTCTCGATACATTTTGTTATCACCAGGATGTATAGTCAATTTCGAGTGATGTCATTCCCTAAGCACTTCATCTCTCAATCCATTAACGTTGGGTACAACTAGGTACAACTAGTCCCCCATTATTTCGAAGCCATCCTTCTCGATCAAGTCCATACTTGTTCATCTCCTCATTGTCGATACTCTTCTCTTTCTTGGATATGATTTCCGATAGGTTAGGATCATCCCTCTGACTGGAACCGATCTGCTTATTCAAGGTGGGTCTGATCGTCAAACTTGCTAACATCTCTGAATCCAATTCGCGCAAAACCTAAAATCATATCTTGCGATATACTCCAGTTGCTCCCATTCCAGAAACATAGCCCCTAGACTAACATGTCTCCTACTCAATGCATTAGCTACTGCATTGCCCTTCCCGAGTGTGTATGCGATATTGAAATCATATGAAGCCAAGAACTCTAACCATCTTT
Organism: Allium sativum; assembly: GCA_030737875.1. Lineage (NCBI taxonomy): Eukaryota > Viridiplantae > Streptophyta > Magnoliopsida > Asparagales > Amaryllidaceae > Allium > Allium sativum. Next base: position 588,581,844 of record CM060916.1, read on the forward strand.
GCTGATGATGATTTAAATCCTTTTGAGAGAAAAGATACTTTAATGACTTATGATCGGTAAAAAACTCAAATCTTTCTCCTAAGAGATAATGTCTCCACAACTTCAATGCGAACATGATCGCTGCCAATTTCAAATCGTGGGTAGGATATTTTTTCTCATGTGGTTTCAATTACCTACTAGCATAAGCCACAATCCTACCTCCTTGCATCAGTACAACACCTAGTCCGGTACCACAGGCATCCGTGTATACCGTCATCTCTTCGTTCCCATTAGGAATAACTAGTATTGGTGCACACATTAGCCTCTCCTTTAGACTCTTGAATGCATTCTCACACCTTCTGTCCCCAAAAAAAGCTTGATTCTTATTGGTCAGCTGAGTTAACGGTGCCGCTATCTTGGAGAAGTCCTGAATAAACTTACGACAATATCCAGTTAATCCTAAGAAACTTCTCACGTCTGTTGCATTCTTGGGCGTAGACCAGTTTTGTACCGTAGCCATTTTCGCAGGATCCACGACAATAAAATTTTCTGAAACAACATGGCCCAAGAACCTCACTTCCCTCCTCCAGAAGTGACACTTAGAAAATTTCGCTTTTAATTGGTGTTTCCTCAACACCTCATCACTATCTTCAAATGTTCCTTGTGTTCTTCCTCTGTCCTCGAGTAAACCAAGAAATCATCAATGAACACATGAACAAACTTATTTAATTGATCCCTGAAAACCCTATTCATAAGATCAATGAAATATGCGGGTGCATTGGTCAACCCGAATGGCATGACCAACCACTCATAGAATCCAAACGGTGTCCGAAATGTCGTCTTAGGTATACTCTCAGCTGCTACTCAGAGCTGATGAAATCCCATCGTGAGATCTAACTGGGAGAACACTCTTCATCCACTCAATTGATCAAACAGATTATCTACCCATGGAAGAGGATACTTATTCTTCCTCGTCACCTTGTTCAACTCGCGGTAGTCTACACATAAGCGAAGGGAACCATCAGCCTTAGTAACAAATACAACTGGTGCTCCCCACTCAGAAACACTTTTTCGAATAAATCCCTTCTTCAAAAGATCTCTTACTTGCACCCTGAGCTCTCGCTGCTCCCTTGGCACCATACGATGAAGAGACATCATTACAGGTCTAACATTTTTCACTAAATCAATCCGAAACTCAATCTCTCGGTGTGGTGGAAGTCTGGTCACTTCCCTGAAGATGTCCGGATACTCGCCAGCAATAGGCACATCTGACGTCAAGGAATTTAGAAAACTAGCCATTACCCCAACGCTAGGTAGGCCACCAAACAGTACCCTCCGCCCATCGTCTGCTCTAATGGTCACCGAAAATCCCTCATAGTATACCACCACCCCATATCTTTGGAGCCAATCGACCCCCAAAATAATGCCAAACCCAGTAAGGCCCAAAACAAAGCAAGCACAAGTAAACATACATCCATGACTCGATAAGACCAAATTATGACAAATCATACTAAGGCTAGTCTAACCACCGATCGGGTTCGTCACAACTAAAGTTCTATCGACAATCTCGGGTTTCAATCCCAACCTATCTACCAGGTCACTAGATATGAAGGAATGGGAAGCCCCGGTATCAAACAGTACTCAAATAGGAACATCATAAATGGAAAGCATACCTTGAATGATGACACCCTTTCCTTTCTCTACCGCAGTCGGGGCATTCAACAAAGAAGGAACATCATTGATAGCCTACGCTTTCACGATCTTCTTCTCTTTAGGGGGTTGTGGACATTTATCCTTGTGATTTCCCACTTGGCCGCAATTGAAGCACTTCTTGTCCGTTGGCTTTGCTCGACAACCTTTGGCATAGTGGCCCTTCTTGCCACAACTATAACACTCAACATATTTCTTATTCTTCTTCTGACCATCCTTAGCTTGGTTTTGTTTCCTCTTATTTTGCGAATTATTCTTGCCTCCACCGCTTGCCTACGGCTTTGGCTACCCTGCAGATGTAATAGCAACCTTGTCCTTTGACTTAGGGCAAAGGCTCTCCAACCTCAAAGCGTTCCCCACTATAGATTCGAAGGTCTCATCAATGTGGTTTATAAGTATTTCCCCCAAGTATCCATCTAAGCCGGTTATGAACTTCTCATTCTTCTTCTCGGCAGTATCGATTAGAGATAATCCATACTTCGATAAAGTATTGAACTCAGCAATATACTCCGAGACTGCCCTACCATTCTACTTATGCTCCAAAAATTTCCAAAACAATTCTAATTTCTGAGTAGCTGGGATAAACTTATCACTGAATCAGGTCTTAAACTGATTCCAAGTAACTTGATTTTCAGGAGTAGCTCTTTGAATAGCATTCTACCAATTCATAGCCAGTGGTTGAAGTTGACGCAATGCTAGCTTTCTTTTCATTGCATCCTCAATCCCCAAATCCTCAAAGATGCGCTCACAACTATCCAGCCAATCTTGAACCACCGTAGCCGATTATGTTCCATGGAACAGCTTCCCACCAAGGCTAGTATAATCCTTGTTAAGCTTGGCGAAATCGGCTCTAGGCGTCTGCTCTACTGCACCACCATTGTTAGCACCATTAGGAACTGCTCCCGGAATATCCCTAAGCATCTCTCTCATGAAGGTAGTAAACATTGTCCTCATATCAGGGGAATTTCTATTATTGGCCCCTGAACCCGTGCTCCTCATATTTTGGCTCATCGTCCAATCTCTAAAGAGAAAACGATTAACCAACTTCTTTGTGATGCCAGTGCGGTGCGACTTCATCCTTAGATATACTGATAATATATATATATATATGTATATATAGTTTTTGAAAACCAAAATATCACAAATACGCACTCTCATCTACATATACTATCTTTCCCTGATGTCTTCCCCTAGGTTAACTACGCAACCTAGGCTCTGATACCAAGTGTAAGGGCCAGCCACGCACCAGCCGACATTTTCCTAGAAATGCGTTGTACCAATGCCGGACTAGCACGGGACAGTCGTCAAAAAGGAAAACAGATTTGAAACTATGAATCAGTAAAGGAACCTGTAGTATACCTTACAGCACATGGAGTAAAATATAATAACAACATAACTTGACATAAAACAGGAGAGACAGTGCATAAGCTGAAAACTAGACCATCATAGCAGCGGAATCCAAAATACAACTTATGATCCAAGCCATCATTATTAAAACTTCAAAATACTGTCTCTAAAGCAAAATAGAAAAGGTACACTACTGATGCCCAAAGTAGTGACCAACAACAACACAGGGAGAATGTAAATAGTATGTGGAAGCCTCCTGCTCGTCTCCGGATAACTACTCGTGCATACCACCTAACCTATCTCTAGTATGCTCGTTTAGGAGAACCCAGAGTAATAAGAGGAGACATAAAACTCTGGGTCAGACAAAAATCTGGTATAAGCGATGGTAGCAAAACAGAACAATAACAGGTATAAATAATCATACCTAAAACAGGACCTACAACAAAAGACTTAGCACAACAAGATGTACAGTACTCTAGGATAACACTAACATAAAGTGTAAAATAGGAGTGTGCATGTCATGACGATAGTAAACATCAAACATAGCAATCATCCTCGCATCTCTCACTCAGTGCGTAAAGCATACGATATTTGTAACAACCAGCATTCTATGCATCGCAGGATCGTAGAATATTTATTTCTTTCACATACGAAGTCTATGGTCATGTAACTTTGGGAGACGACTATTGGGGTCATTTCTCATGTTCATGATTTTTTCCGATTTTTAAATGACTATTTTGCCCCTAGCTGATCTTGTTTTGGCCATAAATTTTTATTGGAAAGGATTTTTGACCAGAAACCACTTTCTTTAGATCCGGATGATGGTTTACAATTCCAACGAGTGGTCACATTAGCAAAACAGACTCACCTTTTGGGAGATATGGCTGAAACATGTTTCAGAAGGTGAAAAACTGCTTAACCAGGCCAAATGAGGTGATTAGTAAATGGTCCCATAACTCATTTCGGGATTAGGTTTATAGGGAGGCTGAAATGAGTTAGATTTTCATTTCATTTCAGTTTTCTAGCAGCCATTTACCTCCTAAGAACCATAATAATGGCCTCCAACCTCTAAAACATCTCCAAATCACTTTCTAATCAAGGATTAGGCTTAGCAACATCAAATCAAAGAGGATTAGCACCAAAGCATGGTTAGAGCTACTGTGTTGCATTGGGAACAACGCCAAACAGAGAGTCATTTCAGATTTGGTATTTTATTTGTGGCCAAGGTGAGTAATTTGCATAGTTTTGCACTAATTACGGTTAATTAAGGGTAATTAGTGAAGACTAACGAAATTAGACATGATAAAATTTTGGAAAAATATTTATAAATTCGAAAATAATGTTTTAGACCTCTGTTAGAAATTTGGTTTGATTTGGTTAAGTTTTACTAAGCATATCATTGGTTTTGCCTAAACATGCTTAAGGGAAAAAATGCGGTTTTGGCTATGTGATCCATTTTACATGCTATGGTTGTTGTTTTAGTGTTTATGATTGATTGTACATGTTGCTATGACTGTATGGTATGATTTGTGATTGTCTAGAAGTGTTAGATTGGTCGAAAATGCCGTCAAATGGCGTAAAACAGTCCCTAGAAAGAAGTGCAGGAAATTGCCCGAACCGGATCGGATTGAAGGGGGAAAGCCCGATCCGACCTGCTCGCCTGGAAGCTCCACGATCCGACCTGCTCGCCTGGAAGCTCCACGATCCGACCCGCTTGTGAGAAGGAACTCTGATCCGAACCGATTCCCCTCACGAGCCAAGCATGCTTCCACAACCTGGAGTCACGATCCGAGCCAGTGGAGGAAGCCGATCCGACCCTATGCAATGGTCACGAACCAAGAACCCCGAACCAGTCCGAGTTCACGATCCGAACCGCCAGAGGGAGGACACCACGACCCGATTCGGACGACCTCGCACGAGCTGGAGTATGGACCACGACCTGGAGCCCGACTACGAACAGAAGGAGGCCAGACCGAACCGCCAGGGGTGTCCACGACCTATCCGAACTGAGATGCTTGGACTTGAGGCGTAAATCACGATCCGAACAGGAAGTATAAACTGATGTGAAGGTCCAATCTGGAGGGGAAGACTAAAACCCGAGATGCAAAGGTAGTCCAAGTGGGAAGTTTTACTCAGGATCCAGCTGGGAACTAAAGAGTTAACTTCACGAGTTGCGCTTTGCTGCGGGACGTGTGCTAAGGGGTTGTCGATGTCTATAACTTTGGATCACTATGTGTAGGGGGTACGTGAATGGATTCAGGGCCACAGTGGCCTAGGTACGACTAAAGAGCTATAGACTAATGAAGTAGGGTCATTTGTTAAGATTTGGTCATGACTCCATGGGGTAAGCTTGGTAGTAGCAGTAGTTGAACTCCGTCACTACTTCGATCGGTCTAGTGATTGAGAGTGGTGGACATCGTATGCTTTATGCATTAAGTGAGAGATTTGAGGATGGCTGCTATGTTTGATTTGTTTGCCATCATTATGACATGCACACCCCCACCCCCCACCCCATTATCTTTACACCTTCTATTCAGTGGCACCTTAGAGTATTGTACGGTATGTAGTGCTAACTCTTTGGTTGCAGGTCCAGGTTCAGGTATGGTTTAGTATACCTGTTATTGTTCTGTTTAGCTGCTTATCGCTCATACCAGACTTTTTGTCTGACCCAGAGTTTTATGTCTCTTCTTATTACTCTGGGTGCTCTCACGAGCAGACTAGAGACATGTTAGGTGGTATGCATGAGTAGCTGTATCGAAGACGAGCTGGAGGCTTCCACGTATGATACATATAAATAAATATTCTCCCTATGTCGCTGCGGTCACTACTTTGGGCATTAGTGGTGTACCTTTCTTTCTTTTGTTTAGAGACAGTAATTTGAAAAGTTGTAATAAGCTGTATTTGGATTTCCGCTACTCTGATATTGATGTTGGTTCTAGTTACCGGCTTATGCACTGTCTCGCCTGTTTTATGTAAAGTACATTATTATTATATTTGGTTCCATGTGCTGTGAGACATTCTACAGGTTTTCGATTAGTTCATTCTCTTCTTTCCTTTCTTTGGCGACCGTTCCGTGCTAGTCGAGCATGTGTATAACGCACTTTCGGAGAAAATGCCGGCTGGTGCGGGGCGGGCCGTCACACTTGGTATCAGAGCTCTAGGTTGCGTAGTTAACCTAGGGAAAGACACCAGGGAGAGATAATACGTATATGAGAGCGCATATTTGTGATTATTTTGGTTTTCAAAAGCCATATATATACTATTAGTATAGCTAAGGATGTAGTCGCACTGCACTGACACCACAAAGAGGATGGTTAATCGTTTTCTCTTTACAGATTGAACGATGAGCCGATACGCAAGAGGTGCCGATAGAGGAGCCAATAATGGGAATGCTGCTGACATGAGGACAATGTTTACTGACCTCATGAGAGAGATGCTTAGAGATGTTCAGGGGGCAGCTCCTAATGCTGGTAATGGTGGTGGTCCAATAGTGCAGGCGCCTAGGGCTGATTTCGCCAAGCTGAACAAGGACTATACTAGTCTTGGTAGAAAGCTGTTCCACGGAATGGAGTCGGCTACAGATGTTTAGGATTGGTTAGATAGCTGCGAGCGTATCTTCGAAGATTTGGGTATCGAGGATGCGATGAAAAGAAGGCTAGCATCCCGTCAGCTGCAAGGACGGCCAACGAAATGGCGAAATGCTATAAAGGCAGCTACTCCCGAGGATCAGATTACTTGGGATCAGTTTAAGGTTCGTTTTAGCGATAAGTTCATTCTAGCTGCTCAGAAGTTAGTGCTGTTTAAGAAATTCTTGGATCTCAAGCAGAATGGTAGAGCTGTCTCGGAGTATATTGCCGAATTCGACACTTTGTCGAAATATGGGTTATCCCTAATAGATACTGCCGAGAAAAAGAACGAGAAGTTCATAACTGGCTTGGATCAGTACTTGGGGGAAAGGCTTATTAACCACATCGATGAGACGTTTGAATCGATTATGGGAAAAGCATTGAGGTCAGAGAGTCTTTACCCTAAGTCGAAGACTGAGGTTGCATCTGTAGAGGAGCCAAAGCCGCAAGCAAGCGGTGGAGGCAAGAATGGTTCTCAGAATAAGAGGAAGCAGAACGAAAATAAGGATGGCCAAAAAAAGAATAAGAAAGATGTTGAGTGCTTCAGCTGTGGTAAGAAGGGCCATTATGCTAGTAATTGTCGGGCCAAGCCAGCGGATAGGAAGTGCTTCAACTGTGGCCAAGTGGGACATCACAAGGACAAGTGTCCGCAACCCCTTAAAGAAAAGCAAATGGTGAAAGCATATGCCCTTAAGGCTATTCCTTCTTCATCGAATGCCCTAACTGCAACAGAGAAGGGAAAGAATGTCGTTATTCAAGGTATGCTTTCTGTTTAAGATGTTCCTGTTAGAGTTTTGTTTGATACCGGAGCTTCCAGTTCTTTCATATCTAGTGACCTGGTAGATAGGTTGGGATTGGAACCCGAAATTGTCGATAGACCTTTAGTAATGATGAACCCGATTGGTGGTTCGACTAACCTTAACATTATTTGTCGTAATGTGGTCTTATCGAGTCATGGATGCATGTTTGTTTGTGATTGCTTTTTTTTGGGCTTTACTGGGTTTGGCATTATTTTGGGAGTCGATTGGCCCCAAAGATACGGGGTGGTGGTAGAGCGTGAGGGCTTTTTAGTGACAGCTAGAGCGGATGATGGGCAGAGGGTAGTGTTTGGTGGTCTATCTAGTGATGGGGTAATGGCTAGTTTTCAAAATTCCCTCGACATCCCGCATAGTGAGTTGTCAGGTTTGCCTGTGGTTGGCCAGTATCCAGACGTCTTCGAAGAAGTGACCGGGCTTCCACCACACCGAGAGATTGAGTTCCATATTGATTTAGTGAAAGATGCCAGACCTATAGTGATGCCACTTCGTCGTATGGCACCAAGGGAGCAGCAGAAGCTCAGGGTGCAAGTCAGCGATCTTTTGAAGAAGGGATTTGCCAGAAGGAGTGTTTCTGAGTGGGGAGCACCAGTTGTGTTTGCTACCAAGGCAGATGGTTCCCTTCGATTGTGTGTAGACTACCGCGAGTTGAATAAGGTGACGAGGAAGAACAAGTATCCTCTACCGCGGATAGATGATTTGTTTGATCAGTTGAGTGACACGAGAGTATTCTCTCAGTTGGATCTCGCGTCAGGTTTTCATCAACTTAGGGTGGAAGCTGAGAGTATAGCTAAAACGGCATTTCAGATGCCGTCTGTATTTTATGAATGGTTGGTTATGCCATTTGGGTTGACTAATGCACCAGCATATTTTGTGGATCTTATGAATAGGGTATTCAGAGATCAGTTGAATAAGTTTATTCTTGTGTTTGTGGACGATATACTTGTTTATTCGAGGAAGAGGAAGAACACAAGGAACATTTGAGGATAGTGATGGAGGTGTTGAGAAAACACCAATTGAAAGCAAAGTTTTCTAAGTTTCACTTCTAGAGGAGGGAAGTGAGATTCTTGGGCCATGTTGTTTCAGAAAATGGTATCGCCGTGGACCCTGCGGAGGTGGCTACGGTACAAGATTGGTCTACGCCCAAGAATGCGACAGACATAAGAAGTTTCTTGGGGTTAGCTGGGTATTATCATAAGTTTATCCAAGACTTCTCCAAGACAGCAGCACCATTGACTCAGTTGACCAAGAAGAATCAAGCTTTCGTCTGGGACGAGAAGTGGGAGAATGCATTCAAGATTCTAAAGGATAAGTTGATATGCGCACCGTGTTAGTCATTCCTAAGGGGAATGAATAGATGACGGTATACACGGATGCATGTGGTACCTGACTAGGTGTTGTATTGATGCAAGGAGGTAGGGTTGTAGCTTATGCAAATCGGCAACTGAAACCGCATGAGAAAAGATACCCTACCCATGATTTGGAATTAGCAGCGATCGTGTTCGCACTAAAGATGTGGAGACATTATCTATTGGGAGAAAGATTCGAGTTATTTACTGATCATAAGTCATTAAAGTATCTCTTCTCTCAGAAGGATATAAATCTCCGGCAGCAAAGATGATTAGAATTCTTCGCTTCCTATGATTTCGACATCGCATATATACCAGGCAAGGGCAATGCGGTGGCTGATGCATTGAGTAGAAGACATGCCAGTTTAGGGGCTACGTTTCTTGAATGGAAGCAACTGGAGTACATCACTGGGTATGATTTCAGACCAAAGTGTGAGTTGGATCCAGAAATGTTAGCAAGTTTGATGATCAGACCCACTTTGATTGAGCAGATTGGTTCCAGTCAGAGGGACGATCCTAACCTATTGGAAATCGTATCAAAGTTAGAGATGGGAATCGACGAAGAGATGAACAAGTATGGGTTTGATCGAGATGGATGGCTTAGAAAGAATGGAAGACTAGTTGTACCCAATGTCAATGGATTGAGAGATGAGGTGCTTAGAGAATGTCATCACTCAAAACTGACTATACACCCTGGTGGTAATAAGATGTATCGAGACATGAAGCAGACCTACTACTGGGAAGGGATGAAAAGAGACATTGAGAAGTTTATATCCAAATGCATGAATTGCCAGCTAGTTAGAGATGAAAGCCTAGTGGGTTGTTGCAACCATTAGAGATTCCAGAATGGAAATGGGAACAAATATCAATGGATTTCATTGATGGGTTACCAAGGACTAGATCAGGCCATGATAGCATTTGGGTGATTATGGACCGATTGACTAAGAGTGCAAGGTTTATACCCGTCAAGTCAAACAGGACGGTAGCTAAGTTAGCGGAACTATATATAAAGTGGGTAGTGAGATTTCATGGAATACCCAAAGGCATTGTGAGTGACCGAGATCCGTTGTTCACTAGTGGATTTTGGAAGAGCTTACAAGAGGCGTTAGGATTAGAATTACATCTCAGTACCGCGTATCATCCTGAAACCAATGGTCAAACAGAGAGGGTGAATCGTATATTAGAAGACCTCTTGAGAGCCTATGTATTGGATTTTGGTGGATCATGGGATGACCATTTGCATCTAGTAGAGTTTGCATATAATAATAGTTATCTATCCAGTATTGGTATGGCTCCATTTAAAACTTTGTACGAAAGACCGTGTAACTCACCAACATGTTGGTTAGAGACCGGTGAGAAATATGTGCTTGGACCAGAAGTAATAAGAGAAACATCAGACAAGATTAAGGTTATCCAACAGCGAATGAAGGCTGCCCAAGATAGGCAGAAGAGTTATGCTGATAAAAGGAGAAGAGAATTAAAGTTCTCCATTGGAGACTTGGTGTTTGTTAAGATTTCTCCATTGAAGAGCGTGATACGATTTGGCAGGAGAGACAAGTTAGCACCAAGATTTGTTGGTCCATTCCCAGTTCTTGAGCAAATTGGGAATTTGGCATACAAAGTTGAATTACCAGAGAAGATGATAGGAGTTCACAACGTATTTCATGTTTCCCAGTTAAGGAAGCTCGTACACGACCCAGGTGTGACTATTTCACCTGATCAGTTGGATGATATCGAGGTTGAACCTGAGGCGGTTGAGAACCGCAAGCCTATGCGTATTGTTGGGAACGATACGAAGCAACTTCGAAGGACGGCGGTGAAATTAGTCAAAGTTCAATGGGGCGAGGATGAGAATGACTGTACTTGGGAGACAGAGGAGAGCATTAGGAAGACGTATCCAGAACTCTTCGCCTGGTAAGATTTCAGTTTCGTTTAGTCTTTCTGCATGCTAGGATAGGTTTGTTTTACTTGTTTTGCATGATTGATTGTTGTATATGGCTAGTAGGCATGCGGGATCCTTTGTATGTTTTGGGTTAAGGAATTTCGGGGACGAAATTTCTTAAGGGGGAAGAGTGTAACGACCCATATTCTACGCATCGCAGGATCATAGAATATTTATTTCTTTAACATACGGAGTCGTATGGTCATGTAACTTTAGGAGACGACTGTTGGGGTCATTTCCCATGTTCATAATTTTGGACGATTTTTAAATGACTATTTTGTCCCTAGCTGATCCTGTTTTGGCCATAACTTTTGATTATTAAGGAGTTTTGACCTGAAACCACTTCCATTAGATCCGGATGATGGTTTACAATTCCGTAGATTGGTCACATTAGCCAAACGGACTCACTGTTTGGGAGATATGGCTGAAACAAGTTTCAGAAGGTGAAAAACTGCTTAACCGGGCCAAATGAGGTGATTAGTAAATGGGCCCATAACCCATTTTGGGATTAGGGTTATGGGGAAGCTGAAATGAGTTAGGTTTTCATTTCATTTTAGTTTTCTAGCCGCCATTTACCTCCTAAAAACCCTAATAATGGCCTCCAACCTCTAAAACATCTCCAAATCACTTTCTAATCAAGGATTGGGCTTAGCAAAATCAAATCAAAGAGGATTAGCACCAAAGCAAGGTTAGAGCTGCTATGTTGCATTTGGAACAACGCCAAATGGAGAGTCATTTCAGATTTGGTATTTTATTTGTGGCCAAGATGAGTGATTTGCATAGTTTTGCACTAATTACGGTTAATTAAGGGTAACTAGTGAAGGTTAATGAAATTAGACATGATAAAATTTTGGAAAAATATTTATAAATTCGAAAATAATGTTTTAGACCTCTGTTAGAAATTTGGTTTGATTTGGTTAAGTTTACTAATCATATCATTAGTTTTGCCTAAACATGCTTAAGGGAAAATATGGGGTTTTGGCTATGTTTGATCCATTTTACATGCTATGGTTGTTGTTTTAGTGTTTATGATTGATTGTACATGTTGCTATGACTGTATGGTATGATTTGTGATTGTCTAGAAGTGTTAGATTGGTCGACAACGCTGTCGAATGGCGTAAAACAGTCGCTGGAAAGAAGTGCAAGAAATTGCCCGAACCGGATCGGATTGAAGGGGGAAAGCTCGATCCGACCTGCTCGCCTGGAAGCTCCACGATCCGACCCGCTTGTGAGAGGGAACTCTGATCCGAACCGATTCCCCTCACGAGCCAAGCATGCTTCCACATCCTAGACTCACGATCCGAGCCAGTGGAGGAAGCCGATCCGACCCTATGCAATGGCCACGAACCAAGAGCCCCGAACCAGTCCTAGCTCACAATCCGAACCGCCAGAGGGAGGACAAAACGACCCGATCCGGATGACCTCGCACGAGCTGGAGTATGGACCACGACCTGGAGCCCGACCACGAACAGAAGGAGGCCAGACCGAACCGCCAGGGGTGTCCACGATCGATTCGAATCGAGATGCTTGGACTTGAGGCGTAAATCACGATCCGAACAGGAAGTATAAACTGAAGTAAAGAAACGATCCGGAGGGGAAGACTAAAACCCGAGATGCAAAGGTAGTCCAAGTGGGAAGTTTGTACTCAGGATCCAGCTGGGAACCAAAGAGTTAACTTCATGAGTTGGGCTTTGCTGCGGGACGTGTGCTAAGGGGTTGTCGATGTCTATAACTTTGGATCACTATGTGTAGGGGGTACGTGAACGGATTCAGGGCCACAGTGACCTAGGTACAACTAAAGAGCTATAGACCAATGAAGTGGGGGTCATTTGTAAAGATTTGGTTATGACTCCATGGGGTAAGCTTGGTAGTAGCAGTAGTTGTACAAGTCGAACTCCATCACTACTTCGATGGGTCTAGTGATTGACAGTGGTGGACATTGTATGCTTTATGCACTGAGTGAGAGATGTGAGGATGGTTGCTATGTTTGATTTGTTTGCCATCATTATGACATGCAACCCCCCCTCCGCGTTATCTTTACACCATCTATTCAGTGGCACCTTAGAGTATTGTCCGGTATGTAGTGCTAACTCTTTGGTTGCAGGTCCAGGTTCAGGTATGGTTAGTATACTTGTTATTGTTCTGTTTAGCTGCTTATCGCTCATACCAGACTTTTTGTTTGACCCAAAGTTTTATGTCTCTTCTTATTACTCTGGGTGCTCTCACGAGCAGACTAGAGACAGGTTAGGTGGTATGCATGAGTAGCTGTATCGAAGACGAGCAGGAGGCTTCCACGTATGATACATATACATAAATATTCTCCCTGTGTCGCTGCGGTCACTACTTTTGGAATTAGTGGTGTACCTTTCTTTCTTTTGTTTAGAGACAGTAATTTGAAAAGTTGTAATAAGCTGCATTTAGATTTCCGCTACTCTGATGTTGATGTTGGTTTTAGTTATCAGCTTATGCACTGTCTCGCTTGTTTTATGTCAAGTACATTATTATTATATCTTGTTCCATGCGCTGTGAGACATTCTACTGGTTTTCGATTAGTTCATTCTCTTCTTTCCTTCCTTTGGCGACCGTTCTGTGCTAGTCGGGCATGTGTACATTGTACTTTCGGTGGAAATGCCGGCAGGTGCAGGGCGGGCCGTCACAATATCTACCACTTATCACCAAATCCTTTGCTACGACCACTTACCCTTGGGAGTCTTAATGACCCCATTGCGCTGGTCCATAGCCACTAATCCTTTGCTACGATCACCTTGCCCTTGGGAGTCCTGATCGTCCCATTGCGCAGATCCATAACCTTGCTACGATCACTTTTCCCTTGGAAGTCTTAATGACCCCATTGCGTTGATCCATAGCCACAGATCCATCTCTCAGTGGTGAACCAAAGAAACAGATATCGATAACCCCTTTGCACACGTCCCGCAGCAAAGCCCAATCATGAAGTTAACTCGTTCATTCCCATCTGGATCCTGAGTTATAACTTCTCACTTGGACTTCCTTTGCATCTCGGGTTCTAATCTTCTCCAGTTCCGTTCGGTCTCCGTTTAGTTCGAGTGGGAGCTTCATCGTGGGTGCATAAATCTTCGGGTCGATTTCGAGTACTTCATGGCTCGCGGGTCATGGTATGCTGCTCGGGTCGGTTCGTGATGAGCATCAGGGTCGGGTCGGGCTCCTCGGTTCATGACAGTCCACTCATGATGCTTTAGTTCGTGGTCACCAAGCGGTTCGGGTTAGGGTTCTCGGTACGGTTCGTGGAGCTCAAGCCGAAGCAACTTGGTTCGCGAATCTCTGATGCGAGCGGGTCGGTTCGAAGGAGGTAGGGCGGATCATGTTACATTTAGCACGAGTTGATCGTGAGGTGCTTCACGAGCGGGTTCGGGAACCCGATCCGATCCCATTTCCTGCACTTTCTTCCAGCAAGTGTTTACGCCATATGATGGCGTTTTCAACCATTCTAACATTCTTATGCAATCTCAAAGCATACCAAACAGTAATAGTAACATGTGCAATCAATCAAAAACACAAAAACATCAATTATGTGTGTTACTTAGGATCAAACATACCCAAAACCATAGTTTTTCCCTTAATCCCCTTGATCATGTTTAATAATACAATTAGCAAACTTAATCCAAATTTATTTCAGAGGCAAAAAATAATACTTAAGAATTTGTACATATTTTTCTGAGTCATAATTTCATTAATTATCACTAATCATCCCTAATTAGCCGTAATTAGTGAATAAAAGTGCAAATCACTCACCTTAGCCATAAATAAATTTTAGATTTGAAACTCTAACTGATTTGACACGGATCCCAATGTATTCCAGTAGCTCTATCTCGATTTCTGTGTTAATTCGCCTTAATTTGATGTAGATTTGGCTAATATGTGATTAGAAAGTGATTAGGAGGTAGTGTAGAAGGTAGAGGCCATTGCTAGGGTTAGAGAAATTAGAGTGGCGGCTGAGAAAATGAAATAAGATGGTTTCCTAACTCATTTCAGCCTCCACACAACCCTAATCCCAAAATGGGTTATGGGCCCATCCAATAATTACCATATTAAGCCCGCTTAAGTAGTTTTCCACCTTCCAAATCTTGTTTCAGCCATATCTACCAAACAATAAGTCCGTTTGACAAATGTGACCACTCCACGGAAAGGTAAACCATCATCTGAATCAAATGGAAGTGGTTTCAGGTCAAAACTCCTTACCAATCAAAAGTTACAGGTGAAACAAGATTCGCCAGGGGCAAAATGATCATTTAAAATTCGGCAAAAATCATGAACATGGGAAATGACCCCAATAGTCGTTACAAAAGTTACATGACCATACGACTTCATATGTGAATGAATAAATATTCTACGATCCTCTGATACGTAGAATGCAGGTCGTTGCATAATAGATAATCAGCATTTTGTGAATACCGTCAATTGATTTTTTTTTCAACGTAAAATACATATGGTTGGGTATAAATGGCAAAATTAAACAACCTAATTCGTGATAAGTGAAGATGGGAAGCAAGGAATTTTAAGAATACAGCATGTGTCAAAACTAAAATAAGAAAATAATTATTTAATTTAAGTTGCTCAACTAAAGTGACTTCTTTTACAGAAAAAGGGATGTGCCCAATCATCAATAAATTAAACAATTCAGATTATCAGATTGTGTTAATTAGTAAACATTAGACTCATATTATAAGTATCAAGGTAATAAATATATCTTCTTCATTCTTCAAAAAGTGTGCTTTCTGTTCTTACCATTTGCTGTCAATACACTCTTTAGAAAAGTCATTCCCAATTAATGTAAATCAAATTATCTTAATCAACAACGATTTCATAGCAAAAACAAATTTACCAATCTAAGCTAGTTCGTTTAAAAGTAAATTGGGCAATGTCACCATTATTGGAAATTAGTGATAGTTATTTAAGGGTGATTCCTTTCTTATCAAATGGGTACAAGAATCAACACATAAAATTTCTCAACTAAGGCAAAAGAAAAGAATCTCAAAACCTAAAAATGAAAATGGTAAGCGACTTATTGTGCTTAAGACTGAAGTCTGAATCGGTCCTAAGAATTCCAAGTCTACGTCAAAAGATTTGTTTCAATGCTGGAGTCTTATGATATTAATCTTCTAATGAAAACTATATTAGTGTGTAAACGTTGAATCTATACCTAAAAACATGAGATGAATCAGAATATAATTAGTCTAAGCACATAATCGAGGGAATTAGGGCATGATGAAATTAAAGCATGAGGGTATTAGGATATGATAAGCTAAAGAACAAGGGTACCTAGGGCAAGACGAAAAAGGAATTGGAGCGATAGGAAACTGGAGAACAAGGGAAAAGAAAATTAGCCAAGGGAAATTTTTCTTAGGAAAGCAACCACGAGAGAGGCAGCATCAATTGTATTGGACAATGCAAGCATTTGTGTGTAAAATAATTTAGTTCAAATACGCTTCAACCGTGGTTATTGTAAGAACGTTAACAACAATTTCAGTTAAAAGAAACTTTTTTTTAGTTATTGGTTTAGAAATATCGTTCATGTAATCAGCAGAAACTCAATAAAATACATGAAATCGGAACATGTAAAACTCACCAAATCTTGTCAATTTGTTGCATGAATTGATATTTAAATGTTGGCTATTCAATATTTGAAAATAGATATTTAAATCAACTTCAAAAATAAGTCTCAAAACATCAAAACAATTCAATAATTCAAGCAACAAAGTGCAAATGACACAAGCTCAAATAGGCATGAAATCTTTGTGTCTGGGTAAACCCAAACTACAGCATAGGTCAATATGTCTTTTATGGGTCAGCCCTAGAGTGGTTCGAGTCAACCTCTGCCCTCATTCCACAGGCACACGATTAAGCACATAGAATCCCAAAAAAATTAGCATGATTCTAGTGTAAAACAAGGAAGTTATAGGTCAAAAACGACAGAAACACAAATAGCTAACTTATTGTAAACAAGACCTCTGATTTTTATTTACGGCAATGAATACAAAGCACATAAACCACAATATTGACAAAAATAAGTCATTAAAACTATAAAGTGTGATGTTATCTATCATCTTTGATGATTTAGCAAAGTAACAACAAGAACTAAACACAAAATATAAGCTTTTTAGCTTGAGGAAGACTTCAGAAACCTGTAGAAACCATTATAGACACAAGCGAGCCAAAATGAAATCATAGTGAACAAAAACTTCTCAAACCTATGATAAATTTGAAATAAATCATGATTTTGTTGTTGATTATCTACATAAATTTAGTTGGCAAACAACTTTCAATTTTAAATTTGAGCCTTAAGTGGGATGTGATAATTTGGAAAAGGATTTGCTATTTTTTCTTTCTTTGTAAACTTATAGAAGGTAGAAGAATAAGTGTTTATTGGAAAAAGATTCACATTTTTCTTTTTCCATCTTCCATACTTGTCTTTTACTAATCAAATTAGGAAATTGGCTTAATTAAAGCCTAATTAACTTCAATGTTATTAAACTAGGCTTATTTAGGTTAAGTTACTCTATTTAGCTCATATTTTACATTATGGTGCACTATTTAAAACCAATGTTCACAAATTTAACAATGTTTCCCTTTCTATACATTGCACACACACATGTTTAGGACTCTTTAACACTTCGCACATTATTTTTATCATTTACACGTAAAAATTTACATTTTGAAATAAAATGTTTATTTTACACTTCTTTTTGTCTTAAACTTACAATTTTATCATTAAAATTTTACAAAATACATTGTTTTAACCCAAATAAAGGTATAACCAAACTAAAACTATTTTTCATTCAAATATTGATTTTTAATCGACATTTACATTTTATTTTTTGTTTCTGTATTTTAATTAGATTTAAAACACACAATTTTCACCAAAATTCATTGTTAAACTTAAATTGCAAGTTATTGTACTAAAACACGTAAAAATATTTTAAACATATACTTTATCACAATTTCATCAGTAATTCTTCCAAAACTTTATTTTCCTCATATTTAAATTTTGTTAAACACACTAATGTTAATTTGGATCTTCTTATTATTCATTTATTTCAATTTAACCTCAAATTCAATATACTTTTCCAAAACTCATTATTTAATCCTCTTAGTGATTAAACAAATTATTTTCTTCCAATTTTCGTAAGTTAACACAAAACCCATTATTGTTTTCAACTTAGATAATTATTTAAATTATCTTCTCCAAATAATATTTAATTTATCAACTAATATTATTATAATTTATTATTGTTACAGATAATAGCAACACTAGGATTGTTACATTTATTGCTCGAGAAAGTGAGATTTTCAAGCTACTAACTTGGAACCGTGTCCTCTAAATAATTAAGCTAATCTAAAAATTTAGTGTTGTACTCTTTGTTCACAAATTAAATGCATTTAAATTGGACTCTTTGGCACCACTTTCTGAGTTCATTATCATCCAAATTTTAGGGTGATTCGATAGGGAGAGTATTATTCCTTTCCAATTAGGAGGGTAGGGGCTGGTAGGCTAGAATCTACTCTCCTCACTATGAACTCTAAGGATTGGTTGTTCACTTGACTTTTAACAACTCTACCTATGAATTTGCGACCTTGTGGTGAAGACACATGATTTTTGCATTCATTTTGCGCTCTGGGTAGATGGCTCTGGTTGCATAGTGGAATCTATCTTATCGTCTAATTCTTGAATCCTCCTAACCTTCCCTTTAATTCATTTTTCTGGAGCAGATGTCATCTCCTATAAACCATTCATTATGGACCTTTGTTTATAATTGTTATACCACTTCCAAGAATCAGGGTAATATGTGAAATGCAAAAATGAGAATGTTCTGTTTTCTAATTTACTCCTAATTCTATCCTAAATGATGTTGATCTGAAAAAATAATTCAAACTAATAGAAGCTAGTGTTAATTGTTTTTCGTAACATATAAATAAAGAAAGAAATCAACACATGAGAAATATTTTCTTTATAAAATAATAGAAATTTATGAATTTAAACCAATTACATTAGTACTTGTAATTTTAACACAACAATTTTTACTTTTTTAAGTGAAATACAGGACCAAATTAACAGTGAAGGAGTTTTTATTTTTTCTAGAGTAGTTACCAAAGGAAACAGGTAATGGTCACACTTTCCGGTTAGAGCTTGGCATGGCCACATGATAGTTTATTGTAGTAGGTACAAATTTCACCAAGCCATTCATCCTTCTTATCACTCAAATAATCAAACCGACAAATCAATTTTTTTTATAGACCTTCTATAGACCTATAAGAAAGCAATGCTTTGCTATTTTTGATACCTTAAAAATTAAGGTAGTGTTTGGTTTATTTTGTATTTTGAGTTTTTAGTTTTTAGCATTAATAATGAAAGTTGCTAAGATTTAAAGTATAGTGGAGGTGACAGATCATAAGCGAAGGAAGTAACGGAGGGGACAGAGGGGACGGAAGATGGATGAATTTTCTATCTTTCTTCCATTGTTTCTTAAAATATGGAGAGTATTAGAAAGTTGTTTTTAGTTTTGTATGCTAACTTAATTTTGTAAAATGACCGTTTTCCATGATATGTGTGTGTCGTTCGTACTTTTGTATGTGCAAAAACTCAAAATTAAAAAATATAAGCCAAATGCGCCTTAAGAATTTTGCTTTAAATTCTCGCTTTAACTTGACAAAATTTTCAAGAGTTCGATGGGAGTAGGATTATTTTAGGCATTCTTAATCTATACAACTTGTGAAAGTAACACTAAGCGCAAGAAGTAGGTACAAAAAAATCGAAAAGCTACTCAAGTTACAACTATACATTTGTTACGATTCACACAATGTTGATCTTTTGCAAAACTTAAAAATATTATTCTTTTGATCAAACTTGAGTTTTCCAAGAGGGAAAGAGCGAAAGGAAAGTGGAACAGGAGAGACTATGAGAAGGTTCTAACATCTGTCGAGGTGTGGGTCAGATAACCATGCTTAGCCGAATATCTGCAATGAAAACTCCTAAGTGGCCCACCTCGATTATCACTCCACTAGGAAATGTCAGCAAATAAACTCCTACAAGAATCTTTATATTGGGTTTCCTCCATGATACTATTTTCCTTGACTAACATGCAGATAAGGTTGGTAAGCTTTGCATACTCTTTCAGAATACTCTTCCAATGATAACATGATTTCTTTATTAGTGAAGCATTTTTTTGCTCTTTGAAACATCCAAGCTTTGATGAGCTAACAACACGACTCCATTATTTCTTGGATAGTTCATCAAAAATTAAGCAAATTTAAAATAGGTTAGGCATATTTTCTCACATTATAAACTTACCCAGGTGGCACTAAAGAAATTATATCAGACCATGCACGTATGACATATATTATTAATAATTACATATATATACACTCTTACGTTTAAACAAAACACGATTAGGTAAAATGTAAAACTGCTTAGGTAAATGTATAAATTATACCGTGGTATTACTGTTCATTTTCTCTTCCTTCCCAATTGCGGTTTTCTTCATCGCGACTCACACAACTCTCTTACTCCACTGTGCTTCCCATTCCCACTACAGTTCATCACCCATGCCCACACGAGCTCACTGACCCTCCTTTATGTTCTGCACCCCAACGTTTGCCACCCTGTTGCTGCAGCTTTGCACTCCCTTGTTAAATTTGAAACCGCAACAATACCCTCAGCCATACTGCTACTACTCCCCATGCCTTCCATATTATATATATATATATATATATATATATATATATATTGAACCTTTTTTCTTCCTTTTCTTTTGTTTGAACTAACCCCTTCCATTACCTTACTTCAGCTCCGCTACTTCTCTTCGTTTCTATCCTCTTCCACAGTATAATAGCCCGCATCAACCTCCTCTTGTTGCATCCCCAGACTTCCACCACACCTTACTGTTCGAAACCACGAACCCTTTATTCCATTTCTAAAACGTTGAGACAACTAACTTTTCCCACTCCACGCCTGTTGTTCCCCAAATCAACACTGCGTTGTTCCAAATCCAACGCATGGTAGTTTGCTACCATTTTTTTCTGCTACTGTCCTTTATTCTTGCTCGCACACTCCACTTAAAATTTGAAAAGAAACCCCTACTGCCTTAGAAAAAAGGTTTGAGTTAAAAATTTAGTTCCCATGGAAATAATGAAGACGAGGAATGGTATTTATAGAGAAGAAAGATATTTTGGGTAAGAACAATGTCCATCAATCTGACATGAGAAGTAGCTGCACATAGCATGTGTGTAGGTTGCCAATTTCCATTCCTTAGATATTTAGTTGGCCATGTTAACATGTGTTGCTATATAGGTTGTACGTAGATTGGTCCCTTAGTGATGAAGTAGGTTAATTACTTAGACATGAAGATACTACGTACGCAGATAGGGTAGGAAAATATGTTATAGGGTAGAAATACTACAGGCGTGGGCAGACATGTGTAAAAAAAACAAACCAATAACTTTAACACGTTAAAAATCTGTTTTTGCAAATTTTGTAGCCACTGGGAACCTATCACATAGCTGTTGAAGTAGGGTCTGTGTGTCTTGTTTTCAATCCAGTAAGGAAGAAAAATTTGCATGTGCGTATACATTTTTAGGCTTAGTTTAATAAATTTTCCTTTTCCGGGTCTGACATGATTTTGATTGGCATGTGCATCAGGGAAAAGAGATGAATTTGTAAGTTAGCTTAGGGATTAAGTTTTAATTATTTTATTTAAATATATTTTTATACATTATTAAACTCTATTGTTAGTAATCGTTAACCGTTATATATTCGGACTGACACATGCAAACTCTAATCGCAATGTAAATGGACACACCTCTATGTCTTGACGCTACAGTTCCAATGAAATTTGTTTCATTGAAAACCGACTCTGTTTGCACCACGACGTTGTTTTAATTCCAATTTATTTATTGGTCCACATTTAAATTACATGGACAGATAAAACAACACCAATTGGCTCCAAACTGGAAATCTAGCAATAATTAGCGATACGTGTTCTAATAAAATTTGCTCCATCAAACGGAGGTTGTTTGAAAAGAAAACATTCTTAAGGTCTATACAATATCGAGATAATATAATTAGATCCAAAACAATTCAATTTAAAAAATAGTAAATTATTATTATCGTATATCTCAAAATAAAATATCACACAATTTTAAAATAAACCAATATATATTTTAAACTCAATATTCACAATCCCGACTAAATGATATTCAGATTGTATAAAAAATCACTTATATTTGTTTAAATAAACGTTATCGTTTATTAATGAATTTTATAGCAACTATTTAAAAATTTGAATTGGACATAACTAACAATCTATAATATGAAATCTCCATTATTCTCTTTCATTAGAAGAATATAAGCAAATCGACTCTAATGTTTCTTGTTTCATAGAATTCCGACTTAAACTGGGTTCTATATATTCGATTGAAGTTCAAATCGAAATTTACGAACTACCACGACGTTACAAGCTCGTTTTAAATATATATATATATAAATTATACGTTCAAACTTCGTTATATAAACGAATTATAAATTATAAATCCATTTATAATTCCAAATCGATATTTAAAATACTAAAATTTATTAAATATCTGATTAACAAAAATACGAGACGTTACAGGTACTGCGGGAAATATCAATATCCAACCACCAAGCCTAAATATTATATATATATAGTTGCAATCAATTGATAATAATTCATCAATCCATCTAATCAAACGATAATTATTTTTAACTACTCAAAATAAATTCTAAATATTTAATTTAAGTGAGATTTACTCACCTTGATTTCATTTGCCAAATATCCATTTAAAATTCCAAATCATCTTGGCTACAAATCATCTCAACTGAATTTATACCTGTGATTATTCGATTTTATTAACTGGCCAAGCTATTATTTATTTATATTAACTACTAAAATAATTAAATAGTTTATTCTATGAAACTTAAATAACATAAATATGTATACCATACGATCTTTTTCCTATTCATCTTCTCCATCGAACCAAATTCCTATAATGCCATTGCCATGCCCCAAAATATCCCCGACCGATCTTCCCATATACATTCAGCTGTCGCATCCCAGTTTACCCAGTTCGATCTCCTCAAATCACCTACTGCAATTACCTTGTTCATCATCAATAAAATCACACCACTCCACCAAATCGTATTTGACACCATCACCGTTCTCTCACACAACTCACCATCAACTTCGAACTCTACTTCAGTCACTAACATCACATACCCATACACCCCAAATCATGCTGTTGAACACCTCAATCAACATCAGCTCGAAATCCTTAACCTTTAATGTCGAACTCTAATTCTCAACCAATAATGACGTTGGCCTCTCCTAAAAGCTTCGCACAAACTCACGACGGCGACAACCCCCTTCTTCTTAAATCGTGATTGCTCCAGAATGAGTCAAGCTTCAGGGTTTGGCGATTTTCAAATTGCGATGCCTAATTTGGATCTTTTTTTAAATCTAGGAAATCAATTTTCGAATTACTGAAAAAGAATGAAGGAAAGGAGGTTAATTGTTTTCGTGGATTATATAATTCGAAGAAGGGAGCCAACGTGAAGAATGGAGCCATTATTTTGTATTTAATCGAAAGCTTTCAATCTTCTAGAGAAGGGATAAGGGAAGGGGTAGGCGCGATATTTATAAATGGAAATGGAGAAGAGTAGGTCAGATTTTAGGTCTGCGTTTTCAACAGTTTAGGGTAGGTGAAGCACACATGAATTAATTTGATTAGATTTTGTGGTGATTTTATACTTATGTAAAGATTTAAAATATTAGTTTTATTTGATTTATTATTATAATATTATCACGAAACTTACGCCTGAAGTTTCATGTTAAAACTACCACATAAGAGCTTCAATCGTGATGAAAATTGACATACTGCTATAGTTTGACGTTCCGGACCCAACAAAATTAATTACTTCGAAAACCGAGGTCGTTTGAAAATTGACTATTTTCACATACCAATTTAAATTGAGAAAAATATAATTTAAATTCAAAACAACCAACTTCATCGAAAATAAATTATTATTATTATCGTATAAATTCAAATAGAAATTATATGGATTATCTGAACTGTTTTGATTCAGATTTAACTTCGAATTCAATATTATCATTTCCCTATTACGATAATTCAATATAACGAAATAAAATCGTATTTCGATTATTAATCCATAAATTCCGTATAAAAATCCATTTATATTACCAACTAATCATTTAAAACAATATTAAATGTTTAAAATTAATAGACTAAAAATTCGGGTCGATACAATAGATTTGTATACATATACGTTCATACATATACATAAATATATTATAGAAATGAAAGAAATTTTTGTTAAAGCAATACATACAAACACATCAAAGTTTAAAATTAGTTTGAGTATCTAAATAGTCATCACTTAAAATTTAAACTTATATTTTAAAGCATATATTAGATATTCTGCCTTGCACTTCAATTCCTCTGCTATTGGTTTTATACTTTGATGTTATGGCCTTTTCTGATGGTTCTGTGATCCAGTTCTGCTTTGGGGTTCTGCTGTCTTCACATTCTGCTTGGCTTAACAGTAGTTTTTCTCTTGCTGGGTCTGTTTAGTTCATATGCATAGCTTCTTGTCCTGGTTGTTGATCTGATTCCTTGGTTTCTCTAGCTGGTTCTGGATTTTGAAGACTTTATTATCAACTTTGTGTGGACAGAACATGAGATCATACTGTGACGTTTTTGTACCACTTTCTGTATGTAATTAACCATAACTGATCACACCCTGCGTAGCGTTAGATGTCAGTATTTATTAGCAGATAAGCCTACTACTTAGCTCTTGTTATATTTTGTATTAATTATTTGCTATAATGATAAAATGGTTCCACTATTAAAACTGGCTGGCTTTGCCAAAAAAAAAAACAATGTTTTTGTTGTTATGAAATACCTACACACATGCACACTCACTACATATGTACATATATTACATACAAACATAAATACATATGATCAATTACTAATTTAAAATTTAAAATGTATTTTATACATATTCACTTACGTCCAGAATAATTCTTTTTGGCTTTGGCTATGTATAGATGTGTATGGGTTTGTGGAGTAATAAGCATCATTTTTCCAAAAACAAGTAATAATAAATAATTAGCATTTTATGAATATTTTCAATTCAACAGAAAATACATATAGTTGGGTACAAATGGAAAAATTAAACAACCACAGATCATGATAAGTGAAAATGGGAAGCAAGGACTTTTAAGGTTACAACATGTGTCAAAACTCAAATAAGATTTTTTTTTAATTTAAGTTGAGCAACTAAAGTGACATTCCTTTACAGAGAAAATGGATGTACCCAATCATCAATAAATTAATCAATTCAGATAAATAGTTTTTGTTAACTAGTAAACATTAGACTCATATTATAAGTATCAAGGTAATAAATATATCTTCTTCGGTTTTCAAACGGTATGCTTTCTCTTCTCACCATTAGATGTCAATACACTCTTTGGAAAAGTCATTCCCAATCAATGTAAATCCAGTTATCTTAATCAACAACGTTTTTATAGCAAAAACAAATTTACTAATCTAAGCCAATTCATTCAAAAGTAAATCAAGTAATGTCACCATTATTGGAAATTAATGATAGTTATTTAAGGGTGATTCCTTTGTTATCATATTGGTACAAGAATCAACACATAAAATTTCTCAACTAAGGCAAAAGAAAAGAATCTCAAAACCTAAAGATGAAAATGGTAAGCAACTTATTGTGCTTGGGACTGAAGTCTGAATTGGTCCTAAAAATTCCACATCAAAGTTGAAAGATTTGAATCATTACTAGAGACTTATGATATTAATCTTCTAATGAAAACTATATTAGTGTGTAGACGTTGAATCTACACCTTAAAACACGAGATGAATTAGAATATAATTGGTCTAAGTACATAATCGAGGGAATTAAGGCACGATGAAATTAAAGCATGAGGGTATTAGGACATGATAAGACGAAGAACAGGGGTATTTAGGGTAAGACGAAAAAGGAATTGGAGCGATATGAAATTAGAGAAGAAGGGAAATGAAAATTAGCCAAGGGAAATTTTTCTCAGGAAAGCAACAATGAGAGAGGCAGCATCAAATGTGTTGGACAGTGCAAGCATTTGTTCGTAAAATAATTCGGTTCAAATACGCTTCAACCGTGGTTATTGTAAGAATGTTAACAACAATTGCAGTTAAAAGCAACTTTTTTGTAGTTATTGGTTTAGAAATATCGTTCATATAATCAGCAGAAACTCAAAAAAATACATGAAATCAGAACATGTAAAACTCACCAAATCTTGTCAATTGGTTACATGAATTGATATTTAAATATTGGCTATTCAATATTTGAAAATAGCCATTCAAACTCAGCTTCAAAATTAGGTCTCAAAAGATCAAAACAATTCAATAATTCAAGCAACAAAGTGCAAATGACACAAGCTCAAATAGACGTGAATTCTTTGTGTCTGGGTAAACCTAAGCAACAGCATAGGTCAACATGCCTCTTATGGATCGACCCTATAGAGGTTTGCGTTGACCTCTGCTCTCATTCCACATAGGCAATATGTTACCTTGTTCGTTTCAATTTCTTACACTTTTTTTGTTAATTTTCTGATGGAATTCAGGCACACGATTAAGCACACAGAATCACAAAAAAATTAGCATGATTCTAGTGTAAAACAAGGAAGTTATAGGTAAAAAAATGACAAACCAGAAATAGCTAACTTATTGTAAACAAGACCTCTGATTTTTGTTTACGGTAATGAACACAAAGCACAAAAACCACAACATTAACACAGATAGGTCATTTAAACTATAAGGTGTGGGATTAACTCTTATCTTTGGCGATTTAGCAAAGTAACAACAAGAATTAGACACAAAATAAAAGATTTTTAGCTTAAGGAAGACTTCAGAAACCTGTAGAAACCATTACAGACACATGCAAGCCAAAATAAAATCATAATGAACAAAAACTTCTCAAACCTGAGATAAATTTGAAATAAATCATGATTTTGTTGTTGATTATCTACAGAAATTTAGTTAGCAAACAATTTTTAATTTTTAATTTGAGCCTTAAGTGAGATGTGATAATTTGGAAAAGGATTTGCTAACTCTTCTTTCTTTGTAAACTTACAGAAGATAGAAGGATAAGTGTTTATTGGAAAAAGATTCACATTTTTCTTTTTCCATCTTCCAGACTTGTCTTTTACTAATCAAATTAAGAAATTGGCTTAATTAAAGCCTGATTAACTTCAATGTAATTAAACTAGGCTTATTTAGATTAGGTTACTCTATTTTGCTCATATTTTACATTATGGTGCACTATTTAAAACAAATATTCACAAATTTAACAATGTTTAGCTTTCTAAACATTGTACACACATGTTTAGGACTCTTTAAACACTTTACACATTATTTTTATAATTTACACATAAAATTTTACATTTTGAAATAAAAGTTTATTTTACACTTCTTTTTGTTTAAAACTTACAATTTTATGATTAAAATTCTACAAAATACATTGTTTTAACCCAAACAGAAGTATAACCAAACTAAAACTATTTTATCATTCAAATATTGTTTTTCAATTGACATTTACGTTTTATTTTTTGTTTCTATATTTTAATTAGATTTAAAACACATAATTTTCACCGAATTTCATTGTTTAACTTAAATTGCAAGTTATTGTACTAAAACACATAAAAGTATTTTAAACATATATTTTATCACAATTTCTTCTGTATTTCTTCCAAAACTTTATTTTCCTCGTATTTAAAATTTATTCAACACACTAATATTAATTTGGATCTTCTTATTATTCATTTATTTCAATTTAACCTTAAATTCAATATACTTTTGCAAAACACGTTATTTAATCCTCTTAATGATTAAATAAATTATTTTCTTCCAACTTCCACAAGTTAACACAAAACCCGTTATTGTTTTCAACTTAGATAATTATTTAAATTATCTTCTCCAAATAATATTTAGTTTCTCAATTAATAAAATATAATCATTATTATAATTTATTATTATTACATATAATAGCAGTACTAAGATTGTTACATCTTTTGCTTGAGAAAGTGATTTTTATGCTACTAACCTGGTACCTTGTCCTCTTAAGAATTAAGTTGATCTGGAAATTTAGTATTGTACTCCTTGTTCCCAAATTAAATGCATTTAAACCAGACTCTTTGGCACCACTTTCTGAGTTCATTATCATCCAAATTTTTGGATGATTCGATAGGGAGCGTATTTTTCCTTTTTAATTAGGAGGTAGGGATTAGTAGGCTAGAATCGCCTCTCCTCACTATCAACTATAAGGATTGGTAGTTCACTTGACTTTTAACAAATCAACCTATGAATTTGTCACCTCGTAGTGAAGACACATATAGAATTTTTTCATTCATTTTGCGCTTTGGGTAAATGGCTCTGGTTGCATAGTGGAACCTATCTTATCGGCTAATTCTTGAATCCTCCTACCCTTCTCTTTAATTCATTTTTTTGGAAGATATCATTCCCCTTAAATAGTTCATTATGGACTTTTGTTTATAATTATTATACCACTTCCAAGAATCGGGATAATATGTGAAATGCAAAGATGAGGATGCTCTTTTTCCTAATTTACTCCTAATTCTATCCTTAATGGTGTTGATCTGAAAAAAAATATTCAGACTAATAAGAGCTAAGTGTTGATTGTTTTTCCTAACAGATAAATAAAGAAATCAACACTTGAGAAATATTTTCTTTATTAAATAATAGAAATTTATGAATTTAAACCAACTACATTAGTACTACACATGGCAAGCTTCTGTAATTTTAAGACAACAATTTTCACTTTGTTAAGTGAACTACATGACCAAATAAACATTGAATATAAACGAGTTTTTATCCCTTCTAGAGTAGTTACCAAAGGAAACAGGTGATGCTCACACTTTCCGACTAGAGGTTGACACGGCCACATATTAGTTCCTTGTAATAGGTACAAATTTCACCAAACCATTCATCATTCTTATCACTCAAATAATCAAGTCGACAATTCAAAAATCTTTTATAGACCCCTTATAGACCTATAAGAAAGCAGTGCTTTGCTATTTTTGATACCTTAAATTAAGGTAGTGTTTGGTTTATTTTAAATTTTTAGTTTTCAGCATTAATTATGAAAGTTACGAAGATTTGACATATAGTGGAGATGACGGATCATAAGCCAAAAGAGTGATAGAGAGGACGGAGGGACGGTAGATGGATGAATTTGCTATATTTCTTTTGTTGTTTCTTAAAATATGGAAAATAATATTTTTGGTTTTCTATGTTAACTTCGTTTTGTAAAATGATCGTTGTCCACGATATGTGTGTGTCGTTCGTACTTTTGTATGTTCAAAAAATCAAAATTGAAAAATATAAACCAAATGCACCTTGAGATTTTTGCCATAAATTTTCGCTTTAACTTGACAGAAATTCCAAGAGTCCGATGGGAGTAGGATTATTTGAGGCCTTCTTAATCTATACAACTTGTGAAAGTAACACTAAGCGCAAGAAATATGGACAACAAAATCGAAAAGCAATTCAAGTTATAACTACATAATTGTTATGATTCGCACAATATTGGTCTTTTGTAAAACTTAAAAATATTCTTCTTTTGATCAAACTTGAGTTTTCCAAGAGGGAAAGAGCGAGAGGAAAGTGGAATAGGAGAGACTATGAGAAGGTTCTAACGTCTGTCGAGGTGAGGGTCAGATCACCATGCTCAGCTGAATATCTGCAATGAAAACTCCTAAGTGGCCAACCTCGATTATCAATCTAGTAGGAAATGTCAGCAAATAAACTCCTACAAGAATCTTTATATTGGGTTTCCTCCATGATACTGTTTTCCTTAACTAACACGCAGATAAGGTTGGTAAGCTTTGCATACTCTTTCAAAATATTCTTCCAATGATAACATGATTTCTTCATCAGTGAAGCAATTTTGTGCTCTTTGAAACATCCAAGCTTTGATGAGCTAATAGCACGACTCCATTATTTCTTGGATAGTTCATTACATTCCTTTGGATTTTTATCTAACTCTTTGCTAAATCTATTTATCCATTTGTTTTTCCTCCATCATCACTTCGTAATGATATTTCGATTTTCATCTTGACTAAAGTATGTAATACACTAACTAAAAATTTCCTATTAATTTGAAACATTTGAATAAAGAGGTACACACCTAAGAGACTATTATTAAGGATGAGGACGCTTAAGTATTTTTCTTTGAATTTCGGGCTTCAAGGGGTTGATCTTTTTTAAGAAGCTCTTCCTTGGGAGAGATATGAATTTCAGTAATATCTACTTCCCTTGGTACGTCTGCTTTCTTTCCTTGAGTTTCAGGAGGAATCCTCCCATCGCTAAATTATCATCATTATTATCGTCATCTCAACCCCATCCACCATTACTGGTCATCATTTCCGTTGTTATTCTTTTCCCATTGTCATCTTGCTCTTCATAGCAGTTTTTTTTATGTTAAAGAATCATTGAAAGTTAGCAACTCATTAGCATCTAATGCCTCATCAACCTGAAAACTGCTCAACCTAGTTTTGAGTGTCTCACTGAGCTCCCCAAGATGGAGGTAGGAAGAAGAAATCAAATTGTGGACATCGCTGAATGTTGTCAATATACCCTATGTAAAGTGCACTCTCATAAGATCTCTCGGTAATTGAGTTGAGAGGCTGCTTGGAAAGTAAGACACCTTCTACTTTGCATCTCTATTAAGTTAGTTGACTTGTTTAGGAGAGTATTTTTTCCCATTATTTCTTCTTTAAGAAAAGCAATATCCCCTAAGATTTAAGCCTCCTTCCTATGACATTCTCAAGATTTATTTCCAAAGTTTCACTTTTTCCTTTAAAGTTTAATTGACACTCCTTTCTACAGCAAGAGCGCTTCTTTCTACATCAAGGGACACAGCGAGCCTATTTTTCTTGTTTTCAACTTCCTCCTTTGTCGTTGCAATATCAATTATGTTGGCATCGCACTAATAAAGTTGTTTCCTAAGTTTGGTAACCTAACTAGAAGAAAATGAAGCATCATCTTGGAGGACGAACCTATTTTTGACTTCCTGTAGAAAATGACTAGATACGAGTCATGATACTTATGGAAAACCAAGAATTAACAGATAATAACAGAAAAATACATACTAAGGGTATTTGTTTAAGAATAGTACAGTGGTAATCTTAAGTGTTAGACTGTGATGGCTTAAGGGGGCGAAGGATGGAGACTGGCTGACTAATCGAAGAAGATCGTCAAACTCAAAACTACTAATATGGGTCATAGATTGAGATTTAGAAGAAAGGTGGTAGTCTGATGAAATACCCAACCCAAGCTCTTCTAAAAGACAATTCAAATCTCTAGGAGAAAATAGAATTGTGACATGATGAAGGAATCTTGAGAATTTCCACTTTGAGAGCCTGTTGATGCTTTCCCTCAAAAGGATTGAGATTTAAAACACTAGGACTCTAATTAAAATCAATAGGATCCAAGAGGATGATGTCACCTTTCCACTGTCGGGTCTTTGTAGCGTCGAGCCGCACTAATACCATCCGTTATCGATGCCACATCTTCGAAAGAAAGGGGAGATGTACAATATAAATGGTATGGTAAGCCATCAATTCAAATTCGACATCATCTATGTTGCCTCTCATTGATGTTGATTCTTGTTAGTGTTTCCATTTACTTATAAAGAAAAGAAAGATGTCATCGATCATCCATATCGACCTTTTTAGGTGTCGCGCGTCATCTATGCTGCTTATATCAACTTCATCATATGTTAGTTTATGTATAAGATTATTACCATGTTACAAACTGGACTATTGACCGTTTAAGTCGATAATAATCCACACATGTCAACCAAAAAATCCAAAATACATATAGTTATTGAGATAAATATAAAAAAAACAATCAAAGAATCTCGCAGTGGAAGAATAAAATATAGTAAACAAATAATGGTTCATGAAGCTGTTAAACATACATTAGATTATACTTTACAATAATTACCAGAGTTAAACTATCACAAAACATACAAACAAATGCAATGGAATAATACCAATAATTACGTCTGTCAAGCTCCATCTTCATCTTCACAACGAGTTCTTCGATAATTGAAAAACTCGGGCTGACCTGAGCATAAATGAAAAGACAAAAACACGGATCACAACTAAAATATTCTCATATCGGTCAAATCAAAACCACATAACAATATGAGTATCATAGCGTTATAAATGTCGTGATGGCCCGCAAATCAGTACTATTTAAGTTGACTAAATTTCACACACATCCAACTCAAATTACACAGAATTACGAGTCATTATGGTTAAAGAAGAAAAGAAGAAAAAGAACTAAAGAAAAACATCAGAATCTCATAGCAAAACTGAACAAATATCATATATGGAATAACCTTTTGAAATACAAAAAAACTGTATTGTATATAGGTACTATATCAGAGTACAACACATATACATCACAGCGAAAATAACTCTAAATAACTAATGGTGAAGCCTCATGCTTCAAGCTCCTCCAAGTGTTTCTGTAAAACCCTGAAAAACTTGACTGCCCATAAAAATTTGGCACCTAAGAGTTTTGGGTAAAAAAAAAAAAAACTCTACGTCAGTCATGAGACTGGTGTGAGTAAATTCCAACCATATTGTTTAACTTTGAAAATCCTTTTGAAAGAAAGGGTAATCGTAAGACCGATCAACACATAAATACGGATGGTTTTTACTTTACGATAACTAACACATTTTTGATATCAAAATTCAGTGATATTATAGTAATGTGTAATCAAATAAATAACCATCTAGTAGAACGCTTGCATCTCACGCTCCACATACATAGTATAAAACTTGAAAAAACCGCAGGGCACTTATTGTTGATTGGATTCCAACTATGACAAGGTATGGGACCACCTTCCGATCAGTGTACTCTAAAAGGGATACACTGGGGCTCAACAAGAACTTCTTGCAATCCAGCCATGCATGATCGATTACTCATTTTGCTTAAGTAGACCGATTGTATTATCATCCACGGTTATCAGTCGTCCAACCGTAATCTGTAAGATACAGAATCGAAAGAAGAACAAATGAATTTTCTCTAGATAGGTGACTATACACCCTATGTAATATCCTATATTTTTGGTAGTGAAATATTTAATTTAATTTATTATTTTAAATATTTATTTGGAATTTTAAATGGATTTAAAATATATATTCGTTATATAGAGAAATTTGTACGTTAAATTATATTTAATTTAAAACGAGCTCGAAGTGGCGCTGCAGTTCGTAATACAAAGTTTTGAACTTTGATTGGATATACATGATCCGATATAAGTCGGATTTCTGTGAAACAAGGAACGTGTGAATCTTATTTATTATTATTTTCATATGAAAGAGAAAAATTCAGATTTCATGTTATAGATTATTAGTTATGTCCAATTCAATTTTTAAAATAATCGCTATGGAATTCGTTAATAAATTATATCGTTTATTTAATTATTTATAAAAGGAATTTTATATAATTTGAATATCGCTTAACTCAAGAATGCTAAAGTTGAGATATAATTCCATATTGGTTGAATTTGAAGTTGTATATTAATTAATTTAGATATATTTGATGATAATAATTTATTTTTATTGAATTTAGTTGTTTTAGAATTTAAATAATATTTTATCAATATTATATAAGCTTTTTAAACAGTTATCTTTCAAACAACCTCCGTTTTTAACGAAACGAATTTTATTGTAATACCTGTAACTAATTATTGCTAGATTTCCGATTTGGAGACAACTGAAGTTGTTTTATTGGTATGTAAAATTTTAAGGGTGAACCGACTAATAATTTGAAATTTAAAATAACGCCATTTTGCAAATTGAGTCATTTTTCAATGAAACAAATTTCGTTGGGATCTAAACGATAAGAAGTAGCAATGTGAAAATTTTCATTGCATTTGAGATTCGAGAATGTCTACATGTATATTTTTTTAATCCAATATAAAAAGCAGTGAATACCAATAGGCTTGAATACCGTACTAAAACAAAGTGTTATAAAAGAGATAGTACACATCTAAAACTAAACTTGGCCTCTAAGCTTATGCCTAACCTATATTTTTATTTCAGCCTGTTTACCTTTAGTCCTAAGTATCAAGTATGTTACGGTACAAGTGTCCTATGTAATTAATTAATATCAGCACCTGCTTTGCTCGAAAATTTCTACCCTGGAGCTACCTATATCTTCTGCAAGTCTACAATGAGTACACACCTATATTTTCTAAGTAAAATAAAATAGTCCCTCGTATCCTAAACGAACAGCCATGTTTTCAGTCCATAGACAGCTAGTCTATTTTCATAGCCATGCAAATGCTAACTTTCCATCAAATTAAATGAAAAGCATTCCTACCCTAAAATAGACGAGCAGACCTACCTCATACCCAAATTTCTTCATGCCTAAGTCTTTCCCATATATATATTTGAGTTTCCACTACCTTCATTTCTTTCTTCCAGTAAGTTAAAAACCAAACGGCATCAAGCCTCATTAATCTTTCATGCCATTTCCTTCCATTTTCTTCTATATAAAGGAAGAACAACACCCAGTCGTCTATAAAGAAACCGCATACCCGATTAGAGAAATTCAGTACTATTCCTTCCTTCATTTTTTTGAAATACAAAACGCAACGAAGTGCTGAAGTGTTTTCAGAGAAGCGCTATTTGGCCTGATCGGAGTAGTGCCAGAAACCCGCTATCAGGCAAACGACGCGAGCTATGGCGAGCTGAAAGTGGAAGCAAGCTTGGTGCGGTCTCGTGTAGAAGAAGGAATCGGCAGTGGACAAAAATGTATAGGAAGGAAGTCAAAACAATCGAACCCATATTGTTTTCAAACCCAAGTACCCAACGTAATTATTGTTTTCATTTGAACACCATTCAAACAGAAAAATGAAACCAGCAAGCAACATATAGGAAGGAATAGGAGGCACAAATTATAATAGTGGGGACCGTGATTTCCCATTTCAGTATAATCAGACCGTATATTTTAGTTCCAACCGCTAATAACCATATGCACTAGTTAAGTGTCCCAAAGAAATTAGTGAATTAATTATGTAATTAAGTTAGTAATTAATTAAAAACATATACTCATTTTTGTATAACTCTGCAGAATGAATGGGATAGTGTCGCCACGTTTAACTGGAATATAAACGGCTGTATTGAGGATGGGCAAATTAGAATGAAGGGGAAGTACATATGAGTGGAGCTATGGAGCAAAAGCAAAATGGACGAAGTAATAATCGGCCTTGAGTAAAACCGTAATTATTAGTTAATATAATTATTGAAGTAATTAGTTAAAATTTTCTTAAATTATTTAGGTATAATTGTTTTATTTAAATCATGCTGATATCGGAACAATACAGGAGAGCAGAACTCGGATAGCTTGAATGTAAGGAAAAGGGAAATTTGTCCGCTCTATGTGAACTGTAAACTAAAAGTAATTGACGCTAAATAATTATTTAATTAAGTGTTTACTTATATAATTAAATCATATAAATTAAATTAGGAATCTTATATTGTTAATAAACCTGTCATCCAAGGTCAGAATTGGATGAAACTAAGGACGTTGGACTCGTCTCGACCAGCTCAACCGCATGGAACAGATCTGGACGCAACTAGAATCAACCCAGATTTTTGATTAAATTAAACACTCGTTTAACTTAATTAAAACCAACCTTTTAGACAACGGTATCAGATCAAGATGAGTTAAACTCACTTAGTTCTTCTCACTTATATTTTATATAAGTCGGGTTTTTATTTTGTGTGCTATGGTTGCTAATGGTTGCCAATAATTGACTGTTGTTATTTATATATTGATTGAATTTCTAAAATTAAACGTTGTTTAATTTCAGTGAAAAACCAAATCGTTATTTTAACGATTGAATCCAATGAAGGTAACTTATCTTGTTGGTCATGTTTATAAAATAAACGTGTTTGATTGTTGAATTGTTGTGTTAATTGGTTGATGTTAAATAGTTGTTATTTACTGTTATAGAAATTATCAATAAATGGAATTGAATGATCTACTTTGAATTAACCGTTTTGGATACAAAGTAAAACAAGTTGGAGCGATCCAACGGGATTCGTCAAATATATTTAATGCTTATATTCATATTATCATTAATGAACTGATTTGTTGAATGATTGATTTGATTTAATGACCGCTGATCTGAATTCAAAATTTATTTCATTTAAACCAATGGGTGATATTAGTTGAGTAATTGGCAATATATGGCCTATAAATCAATCGTTTTCCAAATATGGATTTTACTACCAGGCGAATCGATATAAATTAAGTTATAAAATTTATTTTATAACTAAACATAGATTTTTAAATCTATAATTTGAATAAAAGTTTGTAAAAGGGAATAAATATTTATTAATTATTACTTAAGTTTATAATTAATTATTAAATTATTTAATAAGGCAAATTCTGATGTTAATAAGATTTATTAGCAAGAGAACAGAAAATTAACCCAATGGTTAAGAGTTGAATAATTGTTTTTAAGGAAACAATTAAATGGAATTATTTTAGATTAATTATATTATTAATTAATTTAAAAGAAGGAGTAATTGGAATCAGTTAATGAAATAACTGTATTTTGGGTTGACTAATTCAACCGTTTAAAGTGAGAGTGATTATTAATTAGTTTGTTTTGAATTTAATCCAAGGAAATAGTT
Source organism: Allium sativum (assembly GCA_030737875.1). Lineage (NCBI taxonomy): Eukaryota > Viridiplantae > Streptophyta > Magnoliopsida > Asparagales > Amaryllidaceae > Allium > Allium sativum. The sequence goes on from CM060916.1 coordinate 588,618,423, forward strand.
TAACGAATATTTTTTAATTTTAATAAGATTTTAAAAAGAGAATTTATTATTTATTTTATTAATAAAGAAATTAACTACTTCTACAGTATTTAATGATTGAAGTAAATCATCATTATTTTAATTAATAACAATTTTGGAGATTACTTTTATTTGAAATTCATTTAAAGAGTAATCGAAGTTGAAATGGAATTGAATTGGATTGAGAAAAGAGTTATGAATGGGTTATATTTAGAACCCAAATTTTTATAACAAAGTTATAAAAGGGAGTTTAAGAAAATACGGTAGTTTAAATTAAATTTTTACTTAAAATTTGAATTAAGTAAAGGCAAATTGAGATAAAGAGGTTTATACTAAACCCGAGTTATATAAGCGAAGTTTATATAAAGAGAGGAGGAGGTTAAGCGTTAATTTTAGATTAACGTTACATAATAATGGAATTAAGTAAAACGGGAAAATTGAAATAAGATTTTCAAAGCAGAAAAGGTTGAATGGATTAGAAAAGAGATTGTTAGAAGTGAATTTGGTAACGAAGTGAGTAATAGGATTTTGCAACAAAATCCATGTTATAAAATGAATTGTTAAAGAAGTAGAAGTTAAAGATGATATTTTAGTAAGCAATTACTTAATCAATGAATTAAGGAATAATGATTATATTTGAAAAGAGATTTCCAAAAGCAAGAAGGTTTGATAAAACCATATTTTAAATAAAATAGAAAATGGGATTTGTTTTGATATTAAATTGAAATATCAAATTTTGAAATTACAACTCATTTCTATCTTAAGATAAGAACGTTGTGATCAGGGTCTGAGAGGTAAGTAAAATACCCCAACTTAAACGACTTTAGGATTATCTGAGATGATATTAGTTGTAATGGTAAAGAGGAGTAATAATTTATTTCCATTAAAGAAATAATAATGCAAAATTATTGGTAAATGTAAAGAATATGTAATAAGAATTCCGAAGTAAAGGAAATTAAAGAGATTTGAGAATATATAATAATGATTCCAAGGCTAAGAAAATAAAAGAGGATTGCGCGAAAGTATAATGATATTTTCGAGTTAAAAGGAAATATAAAGTTGAGTTTAAATAGGTTTATTCGTTAAGAAAAAGCAATGGTTATTGTTTCAAGCAATGAAACAAAAAGGGATTTCGTAACGTTATTTACGAGAAATAAGTTAAATTAATTTCCCAGTTAAAGATAATGAAAAATGATGTAGAAAATGTTTTAAAAGAGAGTCAAATGGAATTTGAGTATAGTCGTAAGATATTTTCTAAGTTTCATAATGAAATGGTCTTGAGAATCATTAATATGTTAAAATAAGAAGTAAATACAGTATTTTAATCACCACATATATATTGATTGTTTTAACCATAAATCACCATTTTTGTACCAAAATCTACCGTGTGCGAAGCACTGTCTCAATTTTTAATTAACCATTTATTAATTATTTAGGCAAAGTGATGCTGAATACTGAACCAGTGAACTCGTTTATTTTCATAATTGAAAAACTGTTTATTTTGATAGTTAAATAAACGACTATCAAATCTGGCCAATTGCGTTGTTGGTACGAAAAGACTGGGATCGAATTTATATTCGAAACCATTCTGAATCAATAAATATGTGAAGATGAAAATTTGAAAATGGAGCATTGAAGACCGTGGATCTTTATAAAACGGAAGAATTACTTGAAGACTCTGGTTTAGCGGCTAGAGATACTGTGATTCTGTCATGGTTGGAATCTACGGATTGCAAGGACTGCTTCCTACTGATCCTTGGGATGATAACTATATAGGATGTGATATGAGGGTGCCTTCGGTTCATCCTGTTCCTGGATGACTTGTATGGACGAGTGTCTAACAAAGTATTTCCAAAGGAATCGCGTACGTTGATTTCTTCAAACTTACAATAGTTGGTGGGGAAAGCGGCCGTTCTCTTAGCTTAACCACTAAAGTACTTTTGTGGACGTTAATTGGTGATATCTGGCGGATCTGACGATGTGGCATTCAAAGTGAATGGAGATATACTGATCTGAAGGATAAGCTTAACATCTAGCCTCATCAACCGAGAAATGGCATAAAATCGGGTAGGTCGCATGGTTATGTAGGTCGCACCCATCAAAAGCGTATATCATTATCGGATCTAGTGAAATTAAATGCCTTCGGTTGTCCCTTTTTATTCATCTATGTATGCTATCGGTTCGGTTAGCTGTGAAATGACCCAAACTTCCCCGTAAAGGAAAGCCCGAATTGAATTGGGAACACGGCAAATCAGAACACAAACAGAAGAACATTTCATTGCTTATTACAAAAATTACATCAGAGTATAAGAATATAACATATTATGAATAAATAATATACATTGGAAAATACCAGTGATTTAAATTACATTTTTATAGCAGTGGAAAAATAATACAAAACACAACTGAAAGAAATACATGGATACAGAGCTTTCTGAATACCGCTTCAGCTGTAAACAAGGATCATGTGAATATAATATATGCAAAACCAAAACTACTTGCTGTCCATGTGGAAAATATGGGCACCCAGAGTTTAGGTTAAGACAATAAACTCCAGATCAGTCATGGGACTGGTGTGGGAACTCAAAACAGTTATTAGACTTGATTTTAAAGTTAGGTAAATCACGAGAGGGTTTATTCCACATGAACCTTAGTTAAAATAAAACAACGCAATGCTTTTTGGAAAAATGAAGCTATTTTAAGACTCAGGTCCCATCACACAATGAACGTAGTCGGAGGATAGAGTTTTCCCTTATAGTAGCCAAAAATGCTTTATACGCGAAATTTCATCTTTAATTATTATTATAAGTGAAGAAATCAACTTCGAATGTAATTGTATCAATCATAGGCGGCATAGGTACCATTATATTACGTCGCCATATATATATATATATTTACAACTAAAACCGAATATCGCGTATTGGAATTTGGGTTTCCATCTATGAACCGAGGCAAGGGATTATCCTCACCGATATTGAAACACACTAGCAAGTGCCTCAGGTCTCGGAACCTGGCGAGCCCTTGGATCTACATGGCCGGTCATCCGTCGATGATTAGTTATACCATAAATTATATGTTAGTCGGTTCTATCGAACCTCTAAAAATGGGTCAGTAATGTCGACCACTATAGAGCCACTAGGGACTCAAATCATATCCGAGGCACCTCGCTTTCCAACAAATAATAAGGGACTTCCACATAAGTAAACAGTCTGGGCTCCATACAATGACTTACTTGTAGCTAGAACTAACATATGTCCATTTCCATGCAGTCACTACCCCGTTTTCGTTCATACCGGCATGTGACGCTCGCGAAGTAACGTTACACAAAGCTATGCTAATTAAATCTGCACTTTGATCATCAACCACAAGGCTCTGCTTTTCAACAAAAGCCTTGAACATTTTCATCTTAGCATGCCACATTGTCAGTCCATACCATACCATTGATTTCTTCCAATATATAACCTCTGAGCTCGTACGTCTCAGATAGGGGTGTTAAGCAAGAGAATAAATTCTCTGCCGCCAAACATGTGACGACCACAAACCCCCATTCCAGGTGGCAAGGGTAATATTTGGAATATAACACATAAACAAATAACAGCAGAACATAAATATATAAATATACCAGATAGCGTACATCAAATTACACTAGAAATAATAATCATCAAAGTTACACAGTATAACAGGATCATACTTAGTACAAAATATCGTTCAGCTTTATATAAAATGTCTACAGTGAAATCAAAACATAATATGTACAACAGGAGCTGAACAACGTAAAAGGAAAGAAGTGATAGAATCCATCTTCAACTCCATAGCTATCCTGAAAGAGCCTTCTAAAACCTGAATACAAGGCTGCCCGTGTAGAAAATAAGGCACCAGAGTTTGCAAGTGAAACAAACTACGAGTCATCATGGGACTAGTATGAGAAATCTACTTAACTTATTTGATAATAAGGCTAATCATAGGACCACGCCACTAACGCGGAACGAATTTACTCCATTGGATTGTCAGTGCTTAAAACAAATACATCATTTAAACAACGCAATGCTTTTTACAAAAGTGAAGCCATTATAAGACTCAATTCCCATCACACAATGTAACGCAAGCCGGAGGATAGAGTTTTACCTTACAATGGCCAAAATATGCTTGATACAGATAAAACAAAAGAATTTGATATTATTACTAGTGTTTATATGTTTCAAAAACAATTTCAATCATAAGTATCAATCATAGATGACATGGGTACCATATATCATGTCGCCATATATAGGTTTACAATAAAAACCGCGTGATGTCGTATTTGGAAATTGGATTTCCATCATGAACCAAGGCAAGGGATCATCCTTACCGCTTTGAGACAGTCTAGCCCGAGCCTCAGGGTAAGAGCGCATCGACCCTTGGATCGTCAGGGCCGGTCCACACGAAGTGGATTAAAATGCCTGAACACTGCGTTTCCCCGCCCTATGGGGCGTAAAGTGGTCATATCCCGACCAAAGTATCGGCCCTAGAACGACTGATATAACCGAGGCGCCTCGCTATCCACTATCCACATAAATAAAATGCCCGGGCGTGTAAAACCCAAAACACCACTCCTAGCTAGAAGGAACTCCTCCCTGAAGTCCTCTCCCGTTTCTGGTTCATACCGGGGTGTGAGGCCCGCGAATCAATGCTATACACAAAGCTATGCTTTTTAAAGCCGTGCTTTGATCATCAACCACAAGACTCTTCTTTTTAACAAAAGCCTTGATCACTGCATCTCAGCATGCCACATAGGCAATTCACGCCATGCAACTGATGTATATCAATCACATAGAATGAAATCCAATGTCGGACATACAGTCCATTTACAATTCCGTTCTGGGTCTGAACCGGAGGCACCTTATTCCTCTCCCGTATGTCCAATACAGGAGAGAGGCCCCCGCACATCCGAACGATCAACAAGTACGTCTGGACAACCATCATTGTAACCCCTTTAGGGTAGCAACTCCCATCAAAGGCATCAGTAGTCATCCATTCGATGTGAAGATCATAGGTCTTGCACCATCTTCATATCTTCGACTTCTAACCGTCGATCAATATTTGAAATGAGAATTAACTTGGCCTTTTCAAATAATTCACGTATATTTAGAATTTCAAACCAATTCCTTTTCATGGTTAAATTATTTGACATCCATAATTCAGTTCATTAATGTAATTTTCACGTCAAACACATTCAACCATCAAATATCCAATAAATCGAGTAAATTCGGTTTATTTCTATTCCATATCGTTTATAATATTTTATAACGATTTATCGCTATTTTTATTTATTTAAAAATTGCCAATTTATTCAAACGACGCTTCACGCCATAACGCGGCCATGACGCTGTTTTTCTTCAGATTTGATTTAGACATATATGAAAATCTAACCATTGGATCTTTACAAATTTTATACCATTGGAAAGAACTTTTCAAAAGGATCCAACTGTTCCAGTTTTGGGAAAATCCGACGGACGGATCTCCCGATAAAATCGTTTAAAGTTACGATTTCAAAATACGAACTACAACATCGTTATTTGTTTTATTTTAATTATATATATATATATATTCCATTCTGGCGCTGTTTTTATTCAGATTTGAATTAAACATTTCACACAATCTAACTGTTGTATCTTTACAAATTTGGTATCATTGGAAAGATATTTTCAAAACGGACTCAACGGTTTTGGTTTTGGGAAAATCCGACGGTCGGATCTCCCGCAATAATCGTTTAAAATCACGATTTCAAAATATGAAATGCAGCTTCGTTATTCGTTTTATTTTAATTATATATATATATATATCTAATTCTTTGATTTCCAAACCATTTTCATTTCCTATATTTGATAAAAATAGTATTTTTACCCAATAAATATTTATTTCAGCACATGTCTATCTTTAACACTTCATATATATAATAAAAATGAGATTTTTATTGTTTAAACAATTTATTTCAAACACGAATATTTTTAGCGATTCATATATATTATAAAAATGTGATTTCTATTATTAAAACAATTTATTTCAAACATGAATATTTTCCAACACATCAATATGTTTCAATACATGAATTTAAATTAAACACATGAATATTTTAGAAAATTTCGGCAGCATAACGGCAGGGGGTTTAAAACCGGCACTGTCCCGGGTACGACTCCTCGCACTACCTAACGCCTCACAGCGTTCCCTAAGGGGCTTATCCTTATTATCTAAATATTTCGATTTATTTTCACATCACAATGGATTTTCCACAAACAATTCCAATTTTGTTTCAACCACAAACAATCATTATCAACTATTCGCATTTATCAACCAAATTTCACGTCAACCAAAATCCAAACAATCACAACCAATATATATCGCCCATGGTCTGTGGACAAGGGGAGTGTACATATATAGATATACGTATATAAATATATTTCCATTTCATTTCAACTCTATTCTACGCACACATAATTTTTACAATGCATATATAACTTATACATCGCACATATAATTTATACAACGCTTATACATGAGGTGTACAACGCTTATATAACTTATACATTGGTTATATAATTTATACATCGCCATTCCATATCGTTTATAATTTAGAAATCTCAAATTGGTTTCCACTCCTCCAAAAATTGTAGGAACCTCTAATAATTCTCCGGTCTCTTCTAGAATGTAGAAGACGTCGCCACGAGTCCAATATCTCCGGTTTCACTGGATTTCGACAACATAGCAAAAAGTTACGATTTTTTTATAAGTTTGCAACGCTTTTATTTGTCGAAATCAATTAAAATAAACAATGGTCGTACCTTTCAGCAAATGGTTCCAAACTAGGTTTGGAACTTGCGATCAGTCCATGTAACGGTTGGACGATCGGGCAGTGTAGCGTCGAAGAGGGACGGAGGGTGCACGTGTGCGGGGGGTGGGGTCTACTTCGGTGGCCTGTGCTGTCGGCGGCAGCCCTTGAAAGGGGAGAACTTCACAAAGGAGATTCTCTTAATATACACAACGATAAATCCTCTAGCTGGTATGGATTTGAAGCTCACGGGGACACTACAAAATTCTCAACTGGAGGGAGATCTGATTTTGTGCATGGGAGGAGAAATGAAGCCGGGAAGTATTGAAGAGACGCTGTCGTTCGTGAACGGGGGTAGTGGGTTTTCATGAGAAAGAAAGTGAATTTTGACTCGCCAATTTTTTTATATATATTTTATTTTATTAAATCCGAAAATACCCCTTGCCTCATACGAACTCCAATCCAAACCCAATGACTATCGCCCTTAGCTAAATACTCCCATTCCGAACACAATGGAATATGTTTCATAAGGTCATTCAACTTTTTCAGTCAGTTATTCTTCAAATTAAAATATAAAACATTCAAATATGGATTTGAACGTACATTTCAATTTGTTGGGGCCACATATTGATCCCGAAAATTCCAGAAAAATAAATTTGGCTATGTCTGGACGATATGTCCCAACAAAACTAGTTTCATCGAATTTGGAGACCGTTTGAAAAATGGTCATTTTCTGGCCGATCCAAATTAACTGAAATTAACCAAACACATTTTCCTTTGCCACGCTCACATCTTAACTCCAAAAATTATGGAATTTGGAATCTAGCAATAATTCGACATTCCGGATCCAACAAAAGTGGTTTCGTCCAAAACGGAGGCCATTTGCAAAATGAGTATTTTCACGGGCTATATTAATTCCATAGCGATCTTTATGGAAAATTTATTTGGCCATAACTTTTAATTTGTGCTATGAAATTTTGATTTTTCAGATTCGTTAGAAATATATTCATAAACATATTTAAATATTTCTGGTCTAAATATTTTTGGTCTCACTAAAATCTGTTTTATTTTGCATCATGTACAGTCAGTCAAAGTTTGAATTCAAATTATCAAACTACCGCACCATTTCAGGCCTTTTGGGCAAAAAATTGTGAAGGACAAAAAAACCAAAAAATTTGCCCAAAAGGACAAGGGGCAAAAAACTTGTCCAAAAGGACAAGTTTTAGTGCAAAGTGGAAAAACATGGGACCCCCCCTGAAATTCACCGTTTGCTCTAAAACTTGTCCTTTTGGGCAAGTTTTTTGGTGGTTGTCCTTTTGGGCAAATAATTTGGTGAGTTTGTCCTTATGGAAAAAATCCCCTATTCGCTATAACTTCGGTCCAAATAGATTTTTGGTCATTATTATTTAAAATAATTTATGTTAAATATTCAAAATTCACTAAAATAGCCAAATTAAAATTTTTAATTTGGTTCTGATTTTCTGGGTTGCTACAACCTCCCTCACTTAAATCTTTTCGTCCCAAGGAACGAAGCTGAAAGTTGTTTAACTAACCACTCAACTTTCATTTCGGCTTTCATTCTTCAACTTTTCAGTTTACAAGAATTTCCTAATTCTTCAAAAATTTGGCTAACACCCTAAATTTTCAAAAAATTTCGCCATAACGTCCTTTGTACGGGGAGGGGTTTGGAATTTTTTTGGGCTATATTAGGTACCCAATAAATCCTAAAAGGCATACACATATTTATAGTCATATATTCCGGTGTCCACAGGGAAGTGTGTATAGGTCATAACTCCAGAGAATAAATTCTCGTCACCCTATAAATGGGTTTCATGCCTTAATGACCAGAGAGACGTGTTTATTGTCATCTCCAGACCCTTGTTGGGTTTTTATTAATCTGGCAATTTACTGTTACATTTTACATAGTCCATATCAGTTTTCGGTTCAACATGTAATATAGTCATCGCCATACAAGCCTCTCGCTTGTACGGTAAATCTTCAACCTCGTCACATAAGCTTCAAATGCTTATGTGGTATATGATAGAGTATGCTATCTTCAAGAAGTATGCCATGTAGTGTAGTTCAAAATTAATTGTTACTATCCTATAGCGATGTTTATTATTTCGCACAAAACAACCAGCACTCCGCATCCATTGACATTCACAGGAGTTGATATAATAATAAAATTGTGCATCCAACTCATTAAGGTTTACCTATTTGTCGGGCACGCAAATAAATTATTTACTCAACATCAAATCCATTTACCTGTTTAAACATATATAATGTACATGCATATGTTTCTATCTATTTTCAAATCAGTTTAATATTTGATTCATTTGCATAAATTTACCCATCATTCTCTTATTGATTTTATTATTCCAATGTTATTTAATTTAAACTAACAATCACTCAACACAAACAAAAATCAGTTTATTTTTAACTTTTTCAAACATATAGTAATTAATTCATATACTCTTTTAAAATCTTTCAGACCATATAATTAAAAAATTTGCATTCATGAAAAGGAAACAACAACCAAGTAGAGAAAAATACGAAAATGCAAAATATGGTAAATGTACCTTGCATCAGAGCTAATCAGAGATATCCACCCTGCAATTGGGATAGGCTTTCTTAATGCTCTCCTTAGTTTTCCAAGTACAGTCTCGCGGATCTCCACTCCATTGCACTTTGACTAAGTGAACCTTCTTGTTTCTCAGCTCTTTAGTTTCTTTGCCAATAATCTTTATCGGCTCTCTCCTCACAGCCAATTGTGGAGTAATTTCCAAATCTTGTTGCGCGGCTTCTTCCACGACCAAGTCTGGATTATGTACATGTTTTCGAAGTTGAGATACGTGAAATACATCATGTACTCCGGGCAACTAGTCAGGCAATTGAACTCTAAAAGCGAGAGTTCCAATCCGTTCAAGTACAGGAAATAGACCAATAAATCTGGGTGCAAACTTCCCTATTTTACCGAATCGGACTACTCCTCTTATCGGAGAAACCCTCAAATACACATAATCAGCAACATCAAATGCTAAATCTCTTCTTCTCGAGTCTGCATAGCTCTTCTATCAGCTTTGAGCTGTTTGCAATCGTTTCTTAATGAAATCGACTTTGTCTGAAGCTTCGCGAATCATATCAGGTCCCAATACAAGTCTATTGTCAGGTCTACCCAACAAGCGGGAGATCTGCATGGTCTACCATACAATGCTTCGAATGGTGACATTTTCAGGCTCGCTTGGTAGCTGTTGTATAAGAACTCAGCCAAATGCAAGTGGTCTTCCCATGATCCGCCAATATCAATAACACAAGCCCACAATAAATCTTTTAGAATATGATTCACCCTCTTAGTTTGGCCATCTGTTTGAGGATGATACGCGATGCTCAAGTTCAGTTTCGTTCCCAAGTCTTCTTGGAATGCTTCCCAGAATTTTCTAGCAAAAATCGGGTCACGATCACTAATGATACTCATGGGAACTCCATGAAGTTTAACAATTTCTTTGAAATAAATCTGCGCCAGACTCTAAGCAGTTCTATTTGATCTGACAGGTATAAAATGGGCAGTCTTCGTGAAACGATCTACGATCACCCAAATATTCTCGTTTACTCTCCTGGTTCTGGGAAAACCATCTATGAAATCAATAGAAATCTGTTCCCACTTCCAACCTGGAATTTTCAACGGTTGCAACAATCCAGCGAGTTTCTATTGATTGCTCTTGACTTATTGACAGGTGGAACACCTGCTAACGTATAAAGAAATGTCTCGTTTCATAGATCTCCACCAGAAAGTGTGTTTGATATCGTTATACATTTTGCTCACTCCTGCATGGATACTAAGTTTGAATTTGTGACATTCATCCAATACTTCTCTCTGGAGCTCAGAAATGTTTGGAACACAAATCCGACCCTTTAACCTTAGAATCCCATCGTTATCAATCTGAAAACTCGAGGTCTCGCCTTTCTGAATCCTGTCTCTGATCTTCTGAATGAAGTGATCATCTTTCTAAAGAGAAAATATGCTATCAATCAATGAAGGCGTGATTATAAGATTTATGATGATTACATCCTTTCTGCTGAGCGCATCAGCCACGACATTGGCTTTCCCCGGAGTATACAAAATATCAAGATCATAAGCTGCGAGAAATTCTAGCCAACGCTGCTGTCTCATATTCAAATCTTTCTGGGTGAATAAATACTTCAATGATTGATGATCAATATGTAGTTCAAACTTCTCACCCAATATGTAACAACCCAGAAAATCTGAGCCAATTTAAAAATTTTAATTTGGCTATTTTAGTGAATTTTAGATATTTAAAATAAAATATTTTAAATAATAACGACGAAAAGTGTGTTCGAATCGATGTTTGAAAATAAATATAATTATTTCTAATTATAAACAAGGCCTGAAATGGCGCGGTAGTTTCAAAAATTGAATTCGAACTTTGACTGACTGTACCGGGTGCAAAACAAAACGGATTTTAGTGAAACCAAAAATATTTAAATCTGTTAGTGAATATCTTTCTAACGAATCTGAAAAATCGAAGTTTCATAGTGGGAATAAAAAATTATGGCCAAATGAATCTTCAGAAATGTCGCTATAGAGTTTATATAACCCGTGAAAATGGCCATTTTGCAAACGACCTCAGAATTCGACGAAACCACTTTTGTTGGATCCGGGATGTCAAATTATTGCTAGGTTTCAAATTTCATAATTTTTGAAGTTAGTATGTGAGCGTGGCAAAGGAAAATGTGTTTGGTCGATTTTTGTTAAATTGGATCGACTAGAAAAGGGCCATTTTTCAAACGGTCTCAGAATTCAACGAAACTAGTTTTTTTGGGACCGTATCATCAAAACATAGCTAGATTTATTTTTCTGGAATTTTTGGGATCAATATGTGGCCCCGGAAAATTGAAATGTACGTTCAAAACGAATATTGAATGTTTTATATTTTAATTTGAAGAGAAGCTGACTCAAATAGTCGAATGGGCCTACGAAACATATCCCATTGTGTTCGAAATGGGGGTATTTAGCTAAGGGCGACAGTCGTTGGGTTTGGATTGGAGTTCGTATAAAGCGAGGGGTATTTTTGGATTTAAAATAAATTAAATATTTAAATATAAGTTTGGCCAATCAGAATTAGGCGTTGACCAGGTCATTCTCTCTCAAACCCGACTCTCCCTCTCTCGCGAACGACAGAAAGGCGTTCCAACCTTCCAGCTCCGATTCCCTTCAAACCACTCAACGAAATTCAAAGCTCCTTTGGAGTAATTTGTAGATCTTAGCTCGGGCTTCAAATCCATACCAGATTTGGTATTTATTGTGGCGTATTGAGATCGATTGAGGTCCATGAAGTCCTGTTGTTTGGAGCGCTGCCACGTCCAAGATCCTCCATCGATCAGAACCGCACCACCCTCGATCCGTGCGCCTCTCCTCCCTCTTCCTCGTGGTGAAGACCGATCGACGAATCGCTGCACGGTTTGGTCGCAAATCGAAAACCTAGTTTTGAACAACTTCAGAAAGATACGGCTAATTATTTTTAAATCTGTTTAATAGCACTTTAAAGCGCTACGGTTTGTGATTTCACTGTAAAAATCATATCTTTTTCATTTGTTGACGAAATTCAGTGAAACAAGAGATAGTGGACTCGTGTGGACGTCTTCTACATTCTAGAAGGGACCAGATATTTTTCTAAGCCTTCTACAATATTTGGTGGAGTGGAACCCAATGTGAGATTTCTGAATTATGAACGATATGGAAAGACGATGTATAAATTATATGGTCGATGTATGAGTTATATAAGCGTTGTACACCTCATGTATAAGCGTTGTATAAGTTGTATGTGCGATGTATAAGTTATATATGCATTGTAAAAATTATATATGTGTTGAAATAGAAGTGAAATATATTTATATATATATACACGCCCCTCGTCCACAAACCATGGACGATATTTATTGGTTGTGATTGGAGTGAAAATTGGTTGATAGCGAATGGTTGATTAGAATTGTTTGTGGTTGAAATTGATTGATTGTGGTTGAAAAATACCCGTTTGTGGTTGAGAATTATTTGGTTGAAACCACATAGGATTAGTTTGTGGAAAAGAAAAAAAAATAAACATGCCGCCTGTGTGTGAACTAGATGCATGAAATCCCCATTGTCAAAAACAGCAAGGTTTTAAGGTAGAGCGAGGAGCCGTACTAGGGATGGTCCCGGTTTTAACTACCCTGCCGCTATGCTACCGAAATTTTCTGAAATATTTTTGTGTTTGATTTATATTCATGTGTTGAATGTTGAAATTAAAGTCATGTGTTGAATGTTGAAACAAAATTCATGTATTGAAATAAATTCATGTGTTGAGTGGAGTTCGTGTATTGAATAAATTCTTTGAGAGATAAAAATAACCTTTTTATCATATATATAGATTATATAAAATACTAGTGGTTTAAATAAATTGTTTTAACACCAAAAATAACATTTCTACCTTATATATAAAATATATAAAATAATCGTGTTTTGAAATAAATTGTTTTGCCAGAAAAATCGCATTTTTATTATATATATAAACTATAGAAAATATTCATGTGTTGAATGTTGAAATAAAATTCATGTGTTGAATAGAAATTCATGTGTTGAATAGAAATTCCCGTGTTGAAATAAAATAAACAAAATTCATGTGTTGAAATAAATATATGTGGGATAAAAATATCATTTTTATCAAATATATGAAGTGAAAATGGTTTTGAAGTCGAAGAATTGATTTATATATATATATATATATATATATAATTAAAATATATCGAATAACGAAGCTGTAGTTCGTGTTTTGAAACCGTGATTTCAAACGATTAGTGCGGGAGATCCGACCATTGGATTTTCCCGAAACCGAAACCGTTGGGTTCGCCTTGGAAATATCTTTCCAATGACACCCACTTTGTGAAGATCCAACGGTTGGATTGTCTGGAATGTTTAATTCAAATATGAAGAAAAACAGCGCCAGAAACGATTATATTTATATATATATAAATATAATTAAATTAGATCGAATAACGACATTGCAGTTCGTATTTTGAAATCGAAACTTCAAACGACTGTACTGGGAGATCCAACCTTCGGATTTTCCCAAAACTGGAACCGTTGGATTCGTTTTGAAAAGAACTTTCTAATGATATAAAATTTGTGAAGATCCAACGGTTAGTTATTCAGATATGTGTAAATCAAATCTGAAGAAAAACAGCGCCACGACCGCGTTATGGACTGAAGCGTCGTTTGAATGAAATGGCTATTTTTAAATAAATAAAAATAGCGATAAATCGTGATAAAACATTATAAATGATATGGAATGGAAATAAACTGAATTTGCTCGGTTTATGTAATATTTGATGGTTGAATGTGTTTGGCGTGAATTATTGTCGAATAATTTAACCACTGAAATGAATTGATTTAAATTCTAAATATACGTAAATTATTTGAAAAAGCCGAGTTAAATCTCATTTCAAATAATTGATCGGCGATAAGAAGTCGATGATGAAGACGGTGGTTGAAGACCGGAGATCTTCACCTCAGTTGGATGATAACTGATGTCTTGATTGGGAGGCATCCCGAAATATAGATAATAAGTGGTGATCGTCCAGACGTACGTGGAGATCGATGGGTATGCGAGGTATATAGTGCCTCCGGTTTCGTTCAAACCCAGAACGAACATGCAAATGGACTGTGTGTCCGACATTGGATTTCGTTCTATGCTGATTGATCTTTATTAAATATATATCTGTTTGGCGACAGAGAATTTATTCTCTTGCTTAACGCCCTTCTCTGAGACGTACGAGCTCAGAGGTTATATATCGATAGAAATCAGTCGCATAACATGAATTGCCTGTGTGGCATGCCTAAGTGGCAGATGATCAAGGCTTCTATTGAAAAGCAAAGTCTTGGTTGATGATCAAAGCACCGCCTGTGTGGCATAGCTTTGTGTATAGCGTGGATTCGCGAGCCTCACACCCCGGTATGAGCCGGAAACGGGAGAGGACATCAAGGAGGACATGCGTTTCTTTCTAGCTAGAGGTGGTGTCAGTGCTTAAACTGGCTGACATATATATTATTTTCACCTGTGTGGTTGTTGCTGTTGCGAGGCTCCTCGGATGTATCGGTGACTATGTGAAGCCGATGGAGTCATCTGACTCATTTACGCCCCAAAGGGTGGGGAAACGCAGTGTTCAAGCATTTTAATCCACATCGGTGGACCGGCCCTGACGATCCAAGGGTCACTCAAGCTCTGATCCTTAGGCTCGGGCTAGAGAGTCTCGAAGTCGGTAAGGACTATCTTTTGCCTTGGATGATGATGGAAATCCAATTTCCAAATACGTGACTTTGCGGTTTTGATTGTATACCTATATATGGCGACATAGTGGTATGAAGCATTAATGCCGTCTATAATTGATACTTATGATTTGAAGTTGTTTTTGAAACATATAAACACTAGTAATAATATCAAATACTTTTTTTTATTCGTATCAAGCATATTTTGGCCATTATAAGGTAAAAACTCTATCCTCCAGTTTGCGTTGCATTGTGTGATGGGAACTGAGTCTTATAATGGCTTCATTTTTATAAAAATCATTGCGATGTTTAAAAGATTTACTTGTTGTAAAGTACTGGCAATCCAATGGAGTAAACCCGTTCCGCGAAAGTGGCGTGGTCCTATGATCAGCCATATTATAAAATGTGTTAATTAGATTTCTCATAGCAGTCCCATGACTGACTCGTAGTTTGTTTCACTTGCAAACTCGGGTGCTCCTTTTTCTACACGAGCAGCCTTGTATTCAGGTTTTTATCAGGCTCTTTCTGGATAGCTGGAGCTGAAGATGGATTCTATCATCTATCTCTTTTTATGCTGGTCAGCTCCTATTGTACATATTATGTTTGTTTTCCGCTGTAGACATTTATGTATAGCTGAACTATATTTGTACTAAGTATGATCCTGTATACTGTGTAACTCTGATGATTATGATTATCCAGTGTATTCTATTGTACATTATCTGGTGTATTTATTTAATTTTGTTCTGCTATCATCTGTTTATGTGTTATATTCCAATGATACCCTTGGCACCGTCGTACGGGGTTTTGGGGTCGTCACACAAAAGATAGTGTCTCCAGATTTTCATAGCAAACACGATGGCTAACAATTCAAGATCGTATGTCGCATAATTCTTCTCATGCGGCTTCAATGGATGGCTAGCATAAGCGACCACTTGGCCTCTTTGCATTAATACTGCACCGAGACCTTCTTTAGAAGCATCTGTCCAGACTTTCAAGTCCTGATTGCCTTCGATAATTGTTTGCACTGGAGCAGTCGTCAATCTTAACTTCAGCTTTTGGAAAGTTGCCTCACATTGTGGAGTCTAATTGAACCTTGAATGTTTCTTAGTAAGCTTTGTTAAGGAACTAGATATCTTCGAAAAATCCTTAATGAACTTCTGATAATAACTAGCAAATCCGAGAAAACTTCGGACTTCTATGGGAGTAGTAGGTTGTTTCCAATTTTGAATAGATGTGATCTTACTGGGATCCACAGAAATTCCTTCTTTTGATACAACATGGCCAAGAAACTTGACTTCTTCTTGCCAGAATATACATTTGGAAAATTTAACCTTTAAAGCATTCTTTCTGAGAATTTCTAACACTTGTTCCAAATGTTTTTCATGCTCACTCTCTGACTTAGAGAAGATTAGAATATCATCAATGAAGACCAAAACAAATTTATTCAATACTTCTCTGAATACTCTGTTCATTAGATCGACAAAATAAGCTGGAGCGTTACATAAGCCGAACGACATTACTAACCACTCGTAGAATAAATCTGGACCTCTGAATGCTGACAAAGGAACACGCTCTTCGACAATACGAAGCTGATGGAAACCTGTAGCTAGGTCCATTCTGGAAAATACTTGTGCGCCATTCAATCGATCCAATAAATCATCAATCCGCGACAATGGATATTTGTTCTTTAACGTCTGCTTGTTCAATTCACGATAATCCACACATAGTCTGAGAGTACCGTCTGACTTTGGGACAAACACTACTGCTGCTCCCCAAACAGAGAAACTAGGTCTGATCAGACCCTTCCATACAAGTTGTTGAGTTTGATTGTCTAACTCCTCCTTTTCTTTCAAGGTCATTCTTCGAATAGCTTGAACTACTGGCCTTTCATCAGGAATTAAAGCGATTTTGAAATCAATTTCTCTACGCGCAGGTAAACTAACCACTTTTCCAAACACATCCACATAATTGTTGATGACAGGAATATCTTCTACGTCGACCGGAATATTCTCCGTAATGACAGGAATAGATTCTAATTGAGCGGGAGAAACATCCAAATCTGGCCAAAAGTCTTTTCTATCCGAATTCGGATCTTCACGTGGAATGGTTATATACTCCTCGAATTTTGTTTTTGCCTTAACAACTCTTTCGGCGCATTTGACCTCAGCTTCATACTTGGTTAACCAATCCAATCCTAGAATAAAATCGAATTCTATGAAATTCATGACGATCGAAATAGTAAGGAACCGATAACGGGAAAAAGAGATAGGCAATCCACAAATCCAACTAAGATTGAGGGAACCCCCAACCGGATTATGGACAGTCATGGGTGCTTTGAGCTTTTTCAAATTCAAATACAGTTTCTTAACCACATTACTTGCAATAAAGCTTCGCGACGCGCCTGTATCAAATAGTACTTTAACTGAAATATCTTTGACAGTAAGCGTGCCTTCCAAAACATCCGGCCTCGCTTGACTGGATGAGGATGCAGGAACTTCTACCACTTCATTTACATGTACCTTTTCCGATTTCTTTAAGAGTCGGCAATCCTTTGCAAGATGACCAGTCTGATGGAATTGACTACATTTTCTATTATTTTGAAACTTGTTATTGGATTTAAATCCCTTCTTCTTTTGCTTTTGATTGGATTTTGATCCATCCTTTCTCCGCATTTTCAAAGATTTACATTTTCTGGACAAATGGCCTTTCTGATTGCAGTTAAGGCACATGGCAGTCATTACTGGTTCTTTCTCAGGCTTAGCCTTTTTCCTATTGACTTGAGGCTTCTTTCTGGCCCTAGACATCGTACTTGCCTCAAGCTGCGTACTTGCCTCTGGGCTATTAGTTTCGAATTTCCTTTTGTTACTAGAACTACATTCCTCTTCATCTCTCAAAAGACCTTGCTTATCCAGATCTTCATACTGGTAAGCCATGTATATCATTTTCGAAAAAGGCTGTTGCACATGTGCAGTTACACTACTTTGGTACTTTTTTTGAAGCCCATTAATAAACCTCAGATTCTTCATCTTTGGATTTTGAATTAGATGCGGGGCAAAACGAGAAAGTTCATTGAATTTCTTATGATATTCTGGGATGGTCATATCTCCTTGTATCAGATAGTTGAATTCAACACTTAACCGCTCAGTTGCTTCTCGAGGAATAAATCTTTTATTGAAAATTTCTTTGAATCTATCTCAGGTAATATCACCTTCTGGATTATCCTTAATAACGGTTTCCCACTAGATTAAAGCTTCGTCTTTGAGCGTCCAAGATGCCAGTAATCTTTTCTGATCATCTCTCAGCTTTGAACCTTCAAAAATTTTCTCAGCAGAGCGCATCCATGCTTGTGTTTGAATAATGGATTCATTGTCCGAAAACAGTACTCCACCCAGATTTCGATACTTATTTAATAGAGCTTCAATATCTAGTTTCGACCTACCATTTCTACTTCTGCCACTCATTTTTCAATGTCTGCAAATAGCAGACAAAGTGTTAGGCCAACAGAAAAGGTATTTTTAAAGCATAGAACATATACTTGAATGTAAATGTGTCTACTGGGGTGTATTTCATTCTACTACACTCATTCTAGGATATTACTGATCCTATGTGAAATGATTTATTCGTCATAGAATACTTCTGTTCTATTTCGGACAAGTTCGTTAATATGATATATTCCAGAACTAAGCTTAACCAAAGCTCTGATACCATGTTGTGATGACCCAAACCCTCGTTCCACGGTGGCAAGGGTAATCTTTGGAATATAACACATAAACAAATAATAACAGAACAAAAATATATAAATACACCAGATAACATACATCAAATTACGCTAGAAATAATAATCATCAGAGTTACACAGTATAACAGGATCATACTTAGTATAAAATATAGTTCAGCTTTATATAAAATGTCTACAGCGAAATCAAAACATAATATGCACAACAGGAGCTGAACAACATAAAAAAAGAAGTGATAGAATCCATCTTCAGCTCCATAGCTATCCTGAAAGAGCCTGCTAAAACCTGAATACAAGGCTGCCCGTGTAGAAAATAGGGCACCCGAGTTTGCAAGTGAAACAAACTACGAGTCAGTCATGGGACTGGTATGAGAAATCTACTTAACTTATTTGATAATAAGGCCAATCACAGGACCACGCTGCTAACGTAGAACGGGTTTACTCCATTGGATTGCCAGTGCTTAAAACAAATACATCATTTAAACATCGCAATGATTTTTACAAAAATGAAGCCATTATAAGGCTCAGTTCCCATCACACAATGCAACGCAAGCCGGAGGATAGAGTTTTACCTTATAATGGCCAAAATATGCTTGATATGGATAAAACAAAAGCACTTGATATTATTACCAGTGTTTATATGTTTCAAAAACAATTTCAATCATAAGTATCAATCATAGACGACATGGGTACCATATGTCATGTCGCCATATATAGGTTTACAATCAAAACCGGACGATATCGTATTTGGAAATTGGATTTCCGTCATGAACCATGGCAAGAGATCGTCCTTATCGCTTCGAGACTATCTAGCCCGAGCCTCAGGATCAGAGCGCGTCGACCCTTGGATTGTCAGGGCCGGTCCACACGGAGTGGATTAAAATGTCTGAACACTGCGTTTCCCCGCCCTATGGGGGCGTAAACTGGTCATATCCCGACCAAACTATCGGCCACGGAATGACCGATACAACCAAGGCGCCTCGCTATCCATCATCCACATAAGTAAAACGTCCGAGCGTGTAAAACCCAAAACACCACTCCTAGCTAGAAGGATGCTCATGTCCTCCCTGAAGTCCTCTCCCGTTTCTGGTTCATACTGGGGTGTGAGGCCCGCAAATCAACGCTATACACAAAGCTATACTTTTTAAAGTCGTGCTTTGATCATCAACCACAAAACTCTGCATTTTAACAAAAGCCTTGATCACTGCATCTCAGCATGCCACACAGGAAATTCATGCCATGCAACTGACGTATAACAATTATACAGAATTAAATCCAATGCCGGACACACAGTCCATTTACAAGTCCGTTCTGGGTCTGAATGAAACCAGAGGCACCTTATTCCTCTCCCGTATGTCCATTACAGGAGAGAGGGCCTCGCACTTCCGAACGATCAACAAGTACGTCCGGACAACCACCACTGTAACCCCTTCAGGACAGCAATTCCCATCAAAGGCATCAATAGTCATCCATTCGATGTGAAGATCATCGGTCTTGCACCGTCTTCATATCTTCGACTTCTAACCGTTGATCAATTATTTGAAATGAGAATTAACTCAAGCTTTTCAAATAATTCATGTATATTTAGAATTTCAAATCAATTCCTTTTCATGGTTAAATTATTTGACATCCATAATTCTGTTCATTAATGTAATTTTCACGTCAGACACATTCAATCATCAAATATCCAATAAATCGTGTAAATTCGGTTTATTTCCATTCAGCCAATTTATTCAAACGACACTTCAGGCCATAACGCGGCCATGGCGCTGTTTTTCTTAAGATTTTATTTACGCATATCTGGAAACCTAACCATTGGATCTTTACAAATTTTATACCATTGGAAAGACCTTTTCAAAACAGATCCAACAGTTCCAGTTTTGGGAAAATCCGATGGTCGGATCTCCTGGTACAATCGTTTAAAGTTACGATTTCAAAATATCGAAATACAGCGTCATTATTCATTTTATTTTAATTATATATATATATTCCATCCTGGCGCTGTTTCTATTCAGATTTGAATTAAACATTTCACACAATCTAATCGTTGGATCTTTACAAATTTGGTATCGTTGGAAAGATATTTTCAAAACGGACCCAACGGTTTCGGCTTCGGGAAAATCCGACAGTCGGATCTCCCGTAATAATCGTTTAAAATCTCGATTTCAAAATACGAACTGCAGCTTCGTTATTCGTTTCAACAAATATTTATTTCAACACATGTCTATTTTTAACACTTCATATATATAACAAAAATGTGATTTTTATTGTTTAAACAATTTATTTCCAACGTGAATATTTTTAGCGATTCATATAAATTATAAAAATGTGATTTTTATTATTAAAACAATTTATTTCAAACACGAATATTTTCCAACACATCAATGTGTTTCAATACATGAATATAAATCAAACATATGAGTATTTCAAAAAAATTCGGCAGCATAACGGCAGGGGTTTAAAACCGGCATCATCCCGAGTACGGCTCCTCGCACTACCTTACGCCTCGCAGCGTTCCCTAAGGGGCTTATCCTTATTATCTAAATATTTCGATTCATTTTCACATCACAATGGATTTTCCACAAACAATTCCAATTTTGTTTCAACCACAAACAATCATTATCAACCATTCACATTTATCAACCAAATTTCACGTCAACCAAAATCCAAAAAATCACAACCAATATATATCGTTCATGGTCTGTGGATGAGGGGAGTGTGTGTGTATATACATAGATATACGTATATAAATATATTTGCATTTCATTTCAACTCCATTCTACGCACATATAATTTTTACAACGCATATATAACTCATACATTGCACATATAATTTATACAATGCTTATACATGAGGTGTACAATGCTTATATAACTTATACATCGATTATATAATTTATACATCGCCATTCCATATCATTTATAATTTGAAATTTCACATTGGGTTCCACTCCTCCAAAAATTGTAGAAAGCTCCAAAAATTCTCCGGTCTCGTCTAGAATGTAGAAGACGTCGCCACGAGTCCAATGTCTCCGGTTTCACTGGATTTCGACAACACAGCAAAAAGATACGATTTTTATAAGTTTGCAACGCTTTTATTTGTCGAAATCTGTTAAAATAAACAAAGGCCGTACCTTTCAGCAAATGGTTCCAAACTAGGTTTGGAATTTGTGATCAATCCGTGTAACGGTGGGATGATCAGGCGGTGTAGCGTCGAAGAGGGACGGAGGGCGCACATGTGCAGAGGGTGGGGTCCATTATGATGGCCTGTGCTGTCGGCGGCGGTGCTCGAAAGGGGAGAACTTCACGAAGGTGATTCTCTCAATATACACAACAATAAATCCTCTAGCTGGCACGGATTTGAAGCTCTTGGGGAGCACTACAAAATTCTCAAATGGAGGGAGATCTGATTTTGTTCGTGGAAGGAGAAATCAAGCCGGGAATTATTGAAGAGGCGCTGTCATTCGTGAACGAGGGTAGCGGGTTTTCATGAGAGAAAAAGTGAATTTTGATTGGCTGTTTTTTTTATTTATATATTTTATTTTATTAAATCCGAAAATGCCCCTTACCTCATACGAACTCCAATCCAAACCCAACGACTGTCGACCCCAGCTAAATACCCCCATTCCAAACACAATGGAATATGTTTCGTAAGACCATTCGACTATTTCAGTCAGTTATTCTTCAAATTAAAATATAAAACCTTCAAATATGGATTTGAACGTACATTTCAATTTGTCGGGGCCACATATTGATCCCAAAAATTCCAGAAAAATAAGTCTGGCTATGTCTGGATGATACAGTCCCAACAAAACTAGTTTCGTCGAATTTGGAGACCGTTTGAAAAATGGCCATTTTCTAGTCGATCCAAATTGACTAAAATTAACCTAACACATTTTCCTTTTCCACACTCACATCTTAACTCCAAAAATTATGGAATTTGGAATTTAGCAATAATTCGACATTCCGGATCCAACAAAAGTTGTTTCATTGAAAACGGAGGCCGTTTGCAAAATGACTATTTTCACGGGCTATATTAATTCCATAGCGACCTTTCTGAAAATTCATTTGGCCATAACTTTTGATTTCCGCTATGAAATTTTGATTTTTCCGATTCATTAGAAAGATATTCATAACAGATTTAAATATTTTTGGTTTCACTAAAATCCATTTTATTTTGCATCTTGTATAGTCAGTCAAAGTTTGAATTCAATTTTTCAAACTACCGCGCCATTTCAGGCCTTGTTTTGTAATTAAAATAAATATATTCACTATAAATTCGATCCAAATAGATTTTTGGTCGTTATTATTAAAAATAATTTATGTTAAATATTCAAAATTCACTAAAATAGCCAAATTAAAATATTTAAATTGGTTCTGATTTTCCGGGTTGTTACAAAACAGATATATATTTAGTAGAGATCAACGAATACAATATAAAGGAATACAACGTCAGACATACCATCCATTTACAAGTCCTCTCTATGTCTGAACGAAACCGGAGGCACCTTATTCTTTATCCCATATGTCCAATACAGGAGAGAGGTCCTCGCATATCCGTCGATCTCCAAGTACATTTGGACGATCACCACTTATTACCTTGTCTTGGGTGTATGGCCCAATCAACACTACAATAAAATGACCTATTACAATGGTGGAAAACCATTGTAATACACATTTTACGACGGTGGGCTGACCGTCATGTATTAAGAGTTGTAATAGACTAAAATCTTTTACAACTTTTTTACACCGTTGCAGCGCCATTGTAATATATATATATTTTACAACTTTTTTCCACCATTGTAATAAAGTTTATTACAACAGTTATGCACCGTTGTAATAATATATATTACAACTGTTATGCACCGTTGTGATTGATAGTTGCATTTTAAAAAAATAAACCTTTTGCAACTGAAATGAACAATACACTAAATGTAGCAATACTCCATAAGCAAATCAGATATTACAATAGAATTTTACCTAGATATTACAATCAGATATCTACATAGTGATACACGGCTCAGTAAGCATAGAATTTTTCCTAGATAATCATAGAAAATTCCATTAGTAAAAGAAAACGTTTGTCAAATACAATGGCGGTGATATAAATCAAAAAAGGAACACAAAACGTGAAGGATGCAGGAAAAGAATTCAATATTTAAACCATGCATGGGGAAGCTATATGGCTTTGTACGGAGGCTACTGCTTCCCTTCCATTCCCTAGGATAAATTATTAAAATGCAAGCACTATTTCAATTGTCAACCAATGCGTTTTCCCTTGAAATATCTGTTTTTGTCCCTCACCCATATTCTTTGACTTGCCATATGAAAACCATATCACAATGAGACTTTTTCTTTTAACCCTTTATTTGCTTCAGCAAACCTCGATAGATCATTGATGAAACATAAATTATATTTCTGTGATCCTTTGCAGCTTAAAATCAATTAAGCATTTTTATAATCTGCACTTGATTCTACTGAAACAAACAACAGAACTTCACTGTCCTTCCTTCAATTTACAACCAGTTAAGTGATGTTAATCCCTAGAACTGATATTCTACTTTGGTTTTTTATTTCTACTTTGAATTAATGTGAATTGACAGTATGCCTATACAATTACACTTAAGGATCAGAAAATTATTCATGCAAGTACGATCATGTTTGGAATTTAATGCTGATATAATCACAATTTTGATGATACAAATATCAAAGGGATGCAATCTCAAATTAATCTGTACGTTACAACATCAGCATTTAAATTTTTTGCTATGTCATTTTGATTTAGATGGCATAAACATTTGTGTAATTATTTAATGTAATAAAAATCTATAGTGGACCAACTATGACAGAAAGGAGTGAATCCTCTACAAATTCTGACATGAATTGAACCATATATTTTTGAAGACTGCAAACTTGAAGTGTTCCATCACCACATGTAGACACCATTGTATAGTTTCAGGTACAGAGGTCATACCTGAGATAAATGTTGCATCAAAGCATGGTCTTCATCTACCTCAATTGTATTGCAAAAAACACATAAACAAGCAATAAACAAGTCATTCACCCCATCGCATATGCCATATACGTAATTCCATCTCCCTTCTTCAACATATAACCATTTGGCAGTACATCATCCTCTTCTGCAATTTTACTATCCTATAACAGGATATAACCATAACATGTGTTTTTGACAATATAATGGAATCAATTACAAAATCATACTGACTTACAAAACATGTCAAATAAAGAGGCTTTAGTTGATTTTTTTTTACAAAATATGCATCTCTTCGGACTAATATATGCCCAAGCATGTGTATATTCTGAATTTATACATGTACATTGCATAAATGCACAAGTGTATTTTCTTCTGCATACTGGAAATAAGATTTATTACTTATAATATGCTTCAAACAACATCTTTCTGCAGTAAGTTTTTTGGGATACATATTTGTAAAATGAATCATTAATGTATATAACTAACATAATATCCCTGGAAAAAAAACACTAAAAAGTATTATTTTACCACCGGAACAGCTGGATAAAGGCGTAGAGTAACTTCTGGTAAATTTTATACATTTGAACTAAAATATGTTCTTCAATAATTGAGCAGGCAGTGAAAATTAAGTAAATGATTCTAATAGTACACCATTGCAAGTGATAAACTTATGACCTTCTTGGTATAGTACTCATAAAACATCTAACATGCATGTCTCCGAATCTCAGTTACAAGCAATAAACTTATGGATTAACAGTTTAAATGTCAGTTTGGATGTTTTTCATAAATTTTAATAGCACAATCATCACGGCAATCTTGAAACATCGACTAAACAAACGCTAAAACCTCAACCTGACCACAAGTCAACAAAAAGTTGTCAACAACCAACCCATAACAGCATCAACATCGCACCAACACCCATTTATCAAATCATCCTAACTAATGCCCAAAAACATGAATTCTGATTAAGAAACTTATAGTAAATTAAGGATGCAAATCATGATATTTCACACTGTATGTAATGAATGGTAAAGCGACATGTAAAAAATCATAGGAATAATCAAACTTACAGTAATTAAGAGATATGGTGTGATTTGATTTTCTAGATTGTGATTTCAGCGATGAACAACTCAGATCTAGGGTTTTCTGGATCTTCGGATTGCGATTTTCTGGAAAACGGGGAGATATCTAGATGGTGGCGAGCAGCAAAACAACGGAGGCTACCAGCTTTCCGCAAACGATGATTAATGGAGTAAGAGGCGAGCAGAAGTTTTTTAAATGAAAATTATGCGATTTGATTCCATGGATTTTGATTTGATTTTAGGGTTTAATTTGGGAAGTGGCGGCCATGCTTTTTTGTCTGAATAAAACGAGCGGTAAAAGGAAAATAATGGAGGGAACATGGAATTTTTTTTCCTAGGTGAAATTAGCGGACATATACAAGTATTATTAGAACTGCTACGTAAGTAGAGATGGTAAAGTCACATTTATTGCAACTACTGGAATAATAGAGTTGTAAAGAAGAATTCTTCAAAGTTATAATTGAATTCCAACTATTAGAAGTTAATTATTATGTAAATGTTATTGATTATATACTATTAAATATTTAATAGTAATTTTTTAAAAGTAACTATCATTTATTAATCATCAATTAAGCAGTTTTTATCTAATCTAATAGTAATTGGTATTAATTTGTAAATTTATTATTGAATATGAATTATTCTTAAATGTTAATATTACTAATTATTAAATATAAGGTGTTATTAATATTTAATAGGTCTCTAATAAAAGAAATTGAAAAAAGAGTTACAAAAAATAAGTTTAAACAAATTTCTAATTAAACCATTAATTATCAGAAATTAATTAGTATATATTAGCGATTACAACAGACAAAAAAGAAAAGTTGTGATAAATATGTTTATTACAACAGTGATTTTTTCATAGTTGTAAAAAACATTTATTACAACAGTGCATTTTGCATAGTTGTAAAAAAGCATTTATTATAACTGTGCTTTTCACGTAGTTGTAAAATTAAAGTTGTAATATGGTGTTTTTGTTGTAGTGCAAGACATCAATAATCACATAAACGATGTGAAGAACTCCGGTCTTCAACCACCGTCTTCATCTTCGACTCTTGATTGTCATATTAATTATTCAAAATGGGTTAAACCCGGTCTTTCCTAACAATTCGCGTATTTTATAATCAAGTGCTATAAAATCACATCATACGCCTCATTCCGATTCAGAATATTCTTTTATTAAAATATTCACATTTTTAGGGAAAGGTTCCCATTAAATTTATCAAAGATTAATTCTTTAAAATTTATTCTTTAATCTTCTCGAAATTAACAAGATACATTAAAAAACTAATTTGGTTTTAATCTCCAAAAATCATCACTTAATGATTATGCAAATTTAAAAAAGTAATCTTATCTTAAACCGGGTTAAAGAACCAATGTCGTTAAAAACATAGTTCACGACAAACCAAAAATCATCATCCATTAAATAAGGAATTTTCACAGAAATCGGGTCAATATATAATTGATATAAATTTCTGTATCAGACTAATAATATAAATGGAATAGTGGCAAGGCCTTTTAAATTCTATTTATAGTAACAGTCTTCATTCACAGAAGCTCATCTCGATTATTATAAATTCGAATTCCATTCAATTCCAATTTAATATATTAAATTGAAAAACTTTACTTTGGAAAATTCCCATTTAAATCTTAATAAAAGATTTATAAATTCCAAAATTACATTTTCACTATTCATCGGGTTAAAGAACAAACGTCGTTAAAAACACAGTTCACAATAAACCCAATTTACATTTCATTTTACTCCAATTACTAAATATAATTGAAAACTCTAATATTCTTAACTAAAAGATTTATTCTTTTCATACGGGGTTTAATAACAGTGTTATTGAAGACACCATTCACGAAAAACCCAAAATCCAATTTATTTATTTATAAATAAATATTAATTAATTGGAAAAATCCATTAAATCTTAATTAAAGATTTATTCTAGTTAATAACTAGTTCATTTCGATAAAAATATATTTTTATCTTTTCAAATATGGAATTTTTCATCTAAAATCTTTCCAAGCCATTTATTATAATTTTACATAATTTTTTCATATTTTTAATAATTGTATTATTGCTCATACAGTCGGTTTCCAATAACGGCCACCGAACTGCATCCATAACGACCTTTTTCAAATTTGATTTGGGCATAATTCGAAATCTAAACATTAGATTTCAAACTTCTTATATTCATTGGAAAGCTCTTTTCGATAAGAACCCAATGGTTTCAGTTTTAGGAGAATCTTCTCCCGCTACGCCGATTTGAAGTTAATGATCGAAATTCGCGAACGGTCGTTGTGCAACGCATTCTATTCAGGCCATTTAGATATATATAATATATTTATTATATATATATCATCGATTTCCATTTAAATTGTATTTATAAAATATTTATAATTTCAATTCAAAACGATTCCAACTTCTTTTTCAATTTTAAATAAAAATTGAATATTATTTATCTTTATCATATTAAAATGATAATATTTTCAAAATATTATATTTTAAAATCACTTCCTTTCGAAATTCATTATAAAATGAATAAAACCAATCGATAAACTCGTTCGGTTTAAAAATGACGTTTGCTACTTAATTCGGCTTCATATGTTTATATTTTTGCGTCCATTCAAAATTGAACATCAAATCATAATTTTATTCTACATTGAAAAATTATTTTGATTTATATTAATGTGTGTGTATATATATATAATTCGTTCGGCAATTCCAAAACTATTTATTGTGTTACATGTAAAAAAATATTTTTAATGAACAAAAATATATTTCATTATATTTGCATTTTATACGCTTCATATTCACATTAAAATGAATATTTTTAATGAATAAATATATATTTCATTATATGAGCAATTTTATAGATTCCTATTTACATTAAAATGAAAATTTTAAATGAACAAATATATTTTTCATTACATGTACATTTTTAAAGAATCATATATATGCAATAAAAAAAATGTAATTTTTTATTGTTCAAAAATTCTATTCAATACATGAATATTTTATTCACTTCATTGACATGTTAAGAATAATATTTTTATCTAACAAAAATTTATTTTACCACATGCTTCTTTTATTCTTTATACATACCATAAAAATGTGATTTTTATTTTAAAATATTCTTTGTTTTTAAAGATTCTTTGTTTTTAAAGATTCTTTATTTTAAAATATTCTTTATTTTAAAATGTTCTTTATTCTGAAATGCTCTTTATTCTAAAACGTCCCTTTATCTAAAATGTCTTTTTAATTCTAAAATGTCTTTTTAATTCTATAATGTTTATTTATCATTAAAAATGTTTTTTAATTCTAAAATGTCTTTTTAATTCTAAAATGTCTTTTTATCATTAAAAATGTTTTTTTAATTCTAAAATATCTTTTTATCATTAAAAATGTCCTTTTCATCTAAAATTTTCTTTATCATTAAAAATGTCCATTTACATTAAAATGATATTTTATTCTAAAATGATATTTTACTCTAAAATGATATTTTTTTCTATAATGATATTTTATTCTAAAATGATATTTTATTCTTTAATGATATTTTATTCCAAAATGATATTTTATAAAACATTATTTATTTCTGAATCGGAATGCAACTCAATCAATTAACATATAACTTTTAGTTATATGGATTTCACACACCACTTGTATTCAACAATAATGATAAATAATCATTAAACAGTCCATCCACATCCAAAGTGAAATTTATAACTGTGTGAGCATTAAAATAAATAAATGTTCATCACAGCCTGTCAATCCATTGATTGATATACAACTAAATATTGGGAATAGTGTGTCGAATATCATCCCAATACCCGTTTGGGGTTTACAAACAACAACGGTGAATTTAAATAAATTATTGGTTAACAAATTTTAACCAATTCTAATTTAGTTTGAATCATTTTTAAACCTAACCGATTTTCACTGTTTTAAATTATAAATAAATATTTATAATTAAATTTCAACTACCACATTAATGTTAACATTATTTTTAATACGTTAGACATTTCAACATCACAAACAACACACAATATAGTCAATTTAAAGTGTCCATGGTCTGTGGACGAGGAAAGTGATCTAATAGGCACTGTATACAATTTATGATGATTTAACTAATAAAAATCTAAACTGGCAATTCTATATATTCTTCAGTTTTGAAAATAAATAAATAACCATGCAGAACTTTTAGTGAGGAGTTCTCACCATTGGTTTCCACTCTGTCATTCTTTATTTCTGAATAGTTTGGATTTGCCCGCAATTCCAACGCAGTCTTTTTCACGCTGTTCATAGTAAAAGCACATTTTCAATATGATGTTTATATATTTAAAAATCATATTTATATTGTTGGCTAGCTTTTTGACCAAGCCGCCCAGGTTCACTTACAAGAGGAAGGTATGGAACTATATCCCCCAAGTGCATGAATGAACGGATCGCATCATCGACTCGCCCGACGTCGGATCGCACACTATCGACTCGCCCACCGTCGGATCGCATCTCGACGGATCGCCCCCATTCCATCAGCGAAACGAAACCTCTATGCGACTCGATCCGAACTTATATTGTTGCCCAGCGTAGACCGATCCGATCCCCTGATGCATGGCGAACCCTCTGACCCGTTCAAGCGTGAGTAAGTCTTCAGCGATTCGAGACGCACGGATCTAGCGACACGTGTCCCTAACCGTCATTTTGACCGATTCTCCCCATCTGCACGATCCGATTTTCAAGGGGATCGTGACACCTGTCCACAACGGCTAATTTGACTATTTCCTCAACGGTGGCGATGCGATCCGATGTTCTCGGGATTCATGCCACGTGTTACCACGACCCGCCTGACAAAATCAGCTATAAATAGCCCGGAGCTTGGCATTTTTTGGGATCTTTTTTGGCAATATTGAGTACTGAATCCACCATTATTGTCAAACTACTAGAGTGTTGAGAGAAACCATTGATTGTATTAGGTTCCAAAGCATAATCAATAATATATAAAGTGGACGTAGGCTCGTTAACGCCGAACCACTATAAATTCTGTGTTTCATTTTCTTTTTCCTCATTCTTCAGTTGAAACTCTATAAGATTCAGAACAATTTGGGTGTTAGGTCCAAATTTTGATCTAACATTTTGGTGCTTTCACTGAGAAAACAGTCCTAAAGTTTCACTATTCAGTTCTTTGAAGATTCCAGCGATTCGGATATCATGGCTGGAAAGAGATCTAAGGAAGCACGAGCTTCACGAACCAATGAAACAATCGAAGAAAGTGTGCACGAGCTAGGCAATGAGGAAACTCTGGATCGCGGAGCGCAGGGGGCGAACCGATCCGATGAAGACGCCACGCTCCGAGTCGACGAGAACGAGGCGATCCAGACTGCTGAAGGGGTTGTTACTCGATCCCGAGATAACGCCTCGAATCCTCTGCGCATCGTGACCACGAACCGATCCCAGGGGGCGTTGCGAGCAGCCATCCTCGATCCACAGCGATCCAAATTGATGACCAGACTACAACTCGACCTGGAAAGATGCCTATGGCTCGCTCCTACCGTCCTGGCCCCTCCGCTCGACCTGGCTCAAGCTCTTTGCGCATAAGAGAAAGTAATGATGACCAATATGACCCTGCTGCTCCCGTTACTGAGGGGAATCTCTCTCGCTTTTCCGAAATGTGGGAGAGATTGTTTGATGAATTAGATGCCCAAAGGCAGGAAAGCTCCGTCCTGCGACAAAATTTGACTGCCATGGATAAAAGGCTTGATGAACTCACAAGGCAAAGGACGCCACCATCTCATCCGCTTACTCCAAGATATTCTTCTTCGTCAGAGGAATCACCGAGACCTCCGCGGCGACCATATGAGAGAGTCGAAAACATAGAGCAGCTTCGGTTCGGAACCCTACCATCACGGGAAGAAGAAGCGCTGGAGGCGGGGCCCTCAAACCGTAATGTGAACGATCACGCCCCGACTCCCAGAGCTCGAGATGTGGACAATCCTGTACAGAACAGACTACCTCAGCCCCGTCGTCGCGCACATGCTCATGGTAACAGGGGGCAACGAATCCCTATCCAAGCCCCAGATTTTGTGACTGCTCCCGGAAGAGAGACTAGAGAACCTCCGCTGACCAGTGCAAATGTGGCAGCCATGATCCATCAAATTCTGACAGATAGCCGTGGGCAACGGAATGAAGATTGGGGAATTGACCGCAGTCACACCCCTTTCACTGATGATATTTTGGATGTGACTTTCCCGAGGCGTTTCAACATGCCACAGATGAACTGATACGCGGGTAGGTCTGATCCTGTCCAGCATCTGATGAGATACTCTTGGTCAATGACCGCTGCCGCAGCTTCTGACGCTGTCAAGTGCAAAGCATTTCCCATATTCTTGGAGGATGTAGCATTGTTATGGTTTACTCGCTTGCCAGCAAGATCGATTTCTAGCTTCAGGGAGTTGAGTGAGAAGTTCGTAGAACAACTCCGTATCTATGCACAAAAGACAAAGAGTGTGATTGATTTGTTCCTCGTCAAGCAGCGACCAGGCGAGAGTTTGAGGGCGTACCTCGATCGTTTCAACTTGGCCGCTACTGAAGTTAAAGATCCCCATGAACCAACCGTTGTCGCAGCACTGACTGATGGAGTAGATAAAGACACTGAATTCGGGAGATACCTGGCAGGCAAGCCACCCCATACTAGAGAGTTATTCTACGAAAAAGCTAACGTACATTTACGCCGGGAAGAAGTGTATGCTAACCGAAAGGCAAAAACGGCTGATAAGGAGGAAATCCAGAGCAATGTCGCCATTAAGCAAATAGGAGACAGCTCGGGGAAAGTCGAGGTTAATGTCGGAAACCGGAATCAGGGTGGTCGTCAGTCGGGGAACAACAATAATAATGGTAACGGCAACAACCGGAAGAGGAACCGAGGGAACGACTCCCAGAGAAGGACTCGTCCCAGGGCCTTTGAAAGTTATACACCAATAAATGATACTCTGGAAAATATCTTCATGGATGCGTATGAAGTCCTCCAGAATAAGAGGCCACCTCCTAGAGAGTCGACGGAGAAAGAATGTGAAACGGGGAAGTTTTGTCTCTTTCATTAGATTCACGGCCATTCGACAAATGAATGCCGTCACCTAAGAGATGTAGTCGAAAGGCTGCTTCGAGAAGGAAAATTAGATGAATACAGACTAACGCCCAGAGACAGAGGGCAAGCAGTACAGGCTCCAAATTAGAACCAGAATCAACTTGCTGCTAGGCCAACTGCCCAGCAAAAGGGAAAGAACATTGTTATCAATACCGTAATCGGAGGACTTTATCTTGCCGGGCATAGTTCCAAGGCATTGGATCAATATGTCAATGCATCCAAGCAACACCTCGAGGTAGGGGAGTGTAGTAACCCTGAGGACAATATCCCGGTGAAGCAACAAAAGATGATGACCGACGATGTCGTTTTCCGAGAACGAGAAAGCATTGGAGTCCACGCTCCGACTGAAGATCCATTTGTAATTACAGTACCTATTGGACCAGCCACTGTTCATAAGGTTTTAGGGACAACGGGAGTTCCGTCAACATTCTTTTCAAAAGGGCATTTGACCAGATGAACCTCGAAATAAAAGACTTGAAGCCCTGTCAAGGATGGATCCGTGGATTCAACGGAGCATCCACCGCTCCAATGGGTTATGTAGAGTTACCGGTTACGCTTGGGGAAGGAGAACGCCAGAGAGTGAGAATCCTTCCCTTCGTGGTTTTGGACGTTGAATCGCCCTACAATGTCTTCTTGGGCCAACCGGTCCTCGCAAAGTTTAGAGCCTGTATAGCCCCCTAGTGCTTGTTATTGAAATTCCCCACAGAAGCTGGCATTGGTATCGTCAGAGGAGATCAGGTTGCTGCGCGAGCATGCTATGTTGCCGAGCTAAAGTTACTTCGCAATGGAGGGGACATAGAAACCAAGGGCGCTTCTCCCCCTACAAGGGTGGAGACCTTATAGCAACTAAAGAGGATAACCGTTGGAAAGTCGCCCAGAGAGTTGCCCGAGGATATAGATCCCAGAGAGGATCAAGAACCTGGGGGCAGAATGGCGACTCCCAACGAGACAACTGTGGATATACCGATCGATGATAGTGACCCGGAGAAGGTCCTTAAGATTGGATCCCAGTTAAATCCGAATCTCGCTAAAGAATTGACGGATTTCTTAAAAAACAACTTGGATGTATTTGCTTGGACACATGCGGACATGTGCGGGATATCCCCATCAATCATG
The DNA here is from genome assembly GCA_030737875.1 of Allium sativum. NCBI lineage: Eukaryota > Viridiplantae > Streptophyta > Magnoliopsida > Asparagales > Amaryllidaceae > Allium > Allium sativum. Next base: position 588,652,637 of record CM060916.1, read on the forward strand.
AGCCATTCATTAAGCATTAACCCTAAACATCCTCCGGTAAAGCAAAAAAGACGAATGTTGGGCCCAGAGAGGTCCGCTGCCTTGAAAGAAGAGGTTGGAAAGCTAAAGAGTAATGGATTTATCAGAGACTCGACCTACCCAGACTGGATTTTGAATCCAGTCCTGGTAAAGAAGGCCAACGGGAAGTGGCGAACTTGTATCGACTTCTCGGATTTGAACAAAGCCTGTCCAAAAGATAGTTTCCCGTTACCCCGGATTGACCAGTTGGTGGACTCGACGGCGGGTCATGAGCTTCTCTCATTTATGGATGCTTATTCAGGATATAACCAGATTCCGATGCATGTTCCAGATCAAGAACACACTAGTTTTATCACGGATCTGGGATTATATTGTTATATGGTGATGCCCTTTGGCTTGAAGAATGCAGGCGCTACATATCAACGTTTAGTCAACAGAATGTTTTATAACCAGATCGGGAAAACAATGGAAGTATACGTCGACGATATGTTGGTTAAGTCCAAGTAATCTTCCCAACACACTACTGACTTGGCGGAGATGTTCGGCATTCTTCGAAAGTATGGAATGAAACTCAACCCAACCAAATGTTCATTCGGTGTTGCCTCCGGAAAATTCTTGGGGTTCATCGTTAGTTCCCGTGGGACTGAGATTAATCCAGATCAAATCGCGGCAATCAGAGACATTCAGGAACCTAGGCAAATTAGGGATGTACAAAGCCTTGCAGGAAAAGTGGCCGCACTAAGCAGATTTATCTCCAAGGCTACGGATAAGTGCATCCCATTCTTCGAATTAATAAAGCGGGGGAACCGCCACTTCAAATGGACGCCCGACTGCGTAGAAGCATTTCAGAACTTACTAAGGCACCTGGAGAAACCTCCGATATTATCTAAGCCAATGGATCACGAGGACTTATTCGTGTATCTGGCAGTGTCATCCCACGCGATCAGCTCAGCGTTGGTAAGAGAAGAGGATAAGGTCCAAAGACCTGTGTATTACGTAAGCAAAAAATTAACGGCAGCAGAGCGTAATTATCCAAGGATAGAAAAGTTGGCGTATAGTTTACTGATCGCCTCTAGAAAGCTTCGACATTATTTTCAGGCACATCCCATTACCGTTTACACCGATCACCCACTCAAGCAAGTTTTACAGAGACCAGAGGCGTCTGGAAGATTACTCAAATGGAACATTGAGCTAAGTCAATTTGATTTGAACTTTCAGCCCAGACGGTCAATTCGGGGGCAAGTGATAGCCGACTTCATAGCAGAGTTTACCGTACCGAAGGAAGATATAGCCAATGAAGAGGTCAATCCTTCAAAATTACTTTTCGATCCCAGTGCCTGGAGATTGTATACTGATGGCGCTAGGAATGACGAAAGATCCGGCGCTGGAATAGTGCTTGAGACTCCCGAGAAACGATTGATAACCTATGCAATCCGGATGGAGTTTCACGCCACTAACAACGACTCCGAATATGAAGCCTTGATAGCCGGATTAAGGATCGCAAAGGAATTAGAGGTCCCAAAGCTGAACATCTTTTGCGACTCCAAGTTAGTTGTGAACCAAGTTACTGGAAAATTCCAGGCTAAGAGTGCAAGATTGATTTTATACTTAAAGAAAGTGAAAGAGTTGCTGAACAATTTTGATCACTACAGCATATCTCATATTCCGCGATCAGAGAATCGGCAGGCGGATAAGTTGGAAAAGATGGCTAGTTCCGACGATCCTGAAGTGACCGGGCTAGCCCCCGTTGAAGTACTTCGGTTCCCTAGTATTGATCAAATGGAGATCGATCTAATACTAGAGGCGGAACCAGAAAGGGAGTCGTGGATGACCCCTCTAAAGAATTTCTTAATAAATGGAGCACTTCCGACCAAGAAAAACGAGAGGCGTAAAGTAATTCGTAAAGCTGCCCGATACGTTCTTCAAGGCGGAGTTCTCTATAGACAAGGATTTTCGATGCCCCTCCTCCGGTGCATAGCTCACGATGACATCAAGCGTGTGCTGCAGGAGGTTCACGAAGGCGAATGCGGCGACCACACTGGAGGGCAAACTTTGGCAAAGAAGGTGTTACGGCATGGTTATTTCTGGCCTACCATAAACAAGGATGCGGCCAAATACGCACGACGGTGTGATGCGTGCCAGAGATTTTCAAAAATACCTAGAGCACCTCCTAACCAGTTAAAAACAATGATGAGCCCATGGCCTTTCGCTATGTGGGGAATTGATATCATTGGAAGTCTCCCCATAGCAAGGGGCGGAGCAAAGTTCGCTATTGTGGCCGTGGATTATTTCACTAAGTGGGTCGAGGCTGAACCACTAACTACAATCACAACCAAACGGGTGATCAATTTTATCGTTCGAAACATCATTTGCCGATTTGGGATTCCAAAGATTGTGATAATGGATAACGGAACTCAGTTCGATAGTGCTGAATTCAGAAATTTCTGCCAAAAATACCACATTGAGAATCGGTACACCTCTGTGGCGCACTCGCAATCGAACGGACAAGTCGAAGTGGCAAATAAAGTAATTAAGTCCATTCTGAAAAGAAGACTGAAGCGGGCTAGAGCCATGTGGGCTGATGAATTGCCCTTGGCACTATGGGCCTACAGGACAACATATAAATCGGCAACATAATATACCCCGTTCTCCCTTGCTTTTGGAACGAAAGCAATCATCCCGGTTGAGATAAAGGTACCTTCTCATCGGGTGACTTATTATGATCCAATGACCAATAATGAATTGCTCCTTGAGTCCCTAGATATGATCGAAGAAAGGAGGGATGAAGCAGACCTGCGTGCCTTGAGATGCAAACAACAGGTCGCCCGATATTACAACAAAAAGGTTCGAGCCCGAACCTGGCAACCCGGAGACTTGGTTCTGAAACGTGTCTTTCCACCCCCAACTCATATGGGAGCGAAGTGGGAAGGACCGTACTCCATTCTGAGCAAGCTTGATAATGGAACCTTCAAGCTGGCAACCGTAGATGGAAAGGAAATCCCCAGAGTGTTGAATGCCCAACATTTACGGCCATACTTAACATAAAAGTTTCAACTCTATTCTTTTGTTTTGTTGAAAACCATGTACAAGGCACGACTTGCCTAGAATATTCTGATTCCTTAAAGCAAAAAATTATAAAGTGGACGTAGGTCATGATTCGACCGAACCACTATAAAAATATTGTGTGTCATTTACCTTTATTGCACCTTTATTTATCTGCCTGTTTATTTGTTATAAAAATCGTTGTGAATAATCCAACAACCCCAGAAGCATATAATTATAAATGCCTTCCATCAGAATGGAATGTAATCACAAGTCAAAGTTCTGAGGAAACAATAAAATAAATTATATCATTGATAGCACTCTAACTCTCCAGAGAGAAAGAGAGTATAAAAGCGTCTCCGATTGAGCGCTGAGAAAGAGCTCCTTCCCCGCTGAAGGATCGGGGAGCGAATGAATCGCTGAGCTCGAACTCTAACTCTCCAGAGAGAGAGAGATAGAGTATAAAAGTGTCTCCGATTGAGCGCTGAGAAAGATCTCCTTTCCCGCTGAAGGATCGGGGAGCGAATGAATCGCTGAGCTCGAACTCTAACTCTCCAGAGAGAGAGAGAATAAAAAGCGTCTCCGATTGAGCGCTGAGAAAGAGCTCCTTCCCCGCTGAAGGATCGGGGAGCGAATGAATCGCTGAGCTCGAACTCTAACTCTCCAGAGAGAGAGAGAGAATAAAAAGCGTCTCTGATTGAGCGCTGAGAAAGAGCTCCTTCCCCGCCGAATGATCGGGGAGCGAATGAATCGATGAGCTCGAATCCTAACTCTCCAGAGAGAGAGAAAGTATAAAAGCGTCTCCGATTGAGCGCTGAGAAAGAACATCTCCCCTGCTAAAGGAGCAGGGACCGACTGAACTATTGAATTTGAACTCTACCCCCGACAACCACTAGGAGAGTATAAAGGAGTCTATGGATAAGCGCTAAGGAAAGTGCCAGAGATTTGGTACCACAAGAACAGTTATCTTGTGAAATTCTCTAAGTACCCCATATTCAGAAATAGGGGGCAACCTGCAAATAATGCTAATCAATTTTTAATAAGCCCTAGTTGAGCGTTACGTCAATGATTGATTATGGGCCATATGCATATACACATGAACTTTAATGCAGCAATGCAGCACGAAAATTTTCCTTCTGTTGTTGGATTGGTTTGTAATTATAATTAGATGGTCTATGACTAAACATGGAAAGTTTATTTGAATGCAGGTACTCAATGATGCAAAAAGAGATAAACTTTCATTTATATACTGCGAACCAACAAAGTGAAAAACAACCTAGAAAGGAAAGTGAGGGCCAGTCTCACAATTACACTTCCTGGCCAATGGAAAACCTAAAGACAAAATATCAACAAGCAACAATATCCTATTTACACTTTGGCCTCTTCTCTTGCTTCTGCTTCTCCAGCTTCGCCTTGTCGGCGTCGGATTGGTCCCCTTTCTTCCTCTTCCTTTTGTCTATGAGAGGAACATCCGACTCTTCTGAAGATTTCTCTTCCACCTCTTTTCTCTTCCTTCTATCAGAAAGGGAAGCCGGGAAGTCATCAGGATTTGCAAAATGAAGCTGTCTGCTGATGGGTTTGGGATGGATTTTCAAAATCATCCCGGTTTTGGGATCAAATTCTGCAAGAGGGATTACGTCCAAAGCCTCTTCTGCCGCCTTCTTCAAAGCCATCTCTTTTTCCTGCCTAGCCTTTCGGCTGGCCAAGGTTTCGTCTTCATCGTCGTCGGCTTTTTTGGTGCCGATAATATCTTCCTCATCCTCTACATGGCGCCCATCCATGTCTTTCAAGGCCTCAATGGTCTCAGCATCCTTGGGAACATCAGTACTAGGTATCGGGATGCTTCTTTCTGCTGTTGTGACCTCAGCCTGCTTTGATGTATCAATACCGGCACCTGGCGAGACAGCTTCCTTCTCCGCTTCTTTTTCTTTTTCAACACCCTTGTCAACGGGCTCGCCACCTGTATCATGAGGAACACACATTACTAATTCAATTGGTTGTTCTACCAGACGACGACAATTCACAATTGCTTTGACAAATTGTGGGGAAAAGAGAGAGATACCTTCCGCAGATCCTCCTTCTTGAGTAGTCGCAGAGGCTCCAACGACCACGGGAGTTAGGCCCAAAGGGATTAGTGGATCATCGGGATGGTATTCCTCAACTCCGGAGGTTTTGGGCTCCACGGCTGAACTCGAGCCCTCGTCAGCTTTGCCTTTACCCTTTGCCAAGGCCCTTTCCCTTTCCATCTCCGCTAGAATCAGACGACGAACCTCTGCCAGGTCCTCGGGCTCGTTATCCCTCAAGATGCTCTTCATTAACTCATCTTCATCAATTTCTTCGACTCCCAATCTCTACTTCTCACCCTCAACAATCGCATCCCATAAATTGGCTAAGGTAACGTGGTAATCCGGGATCCACGAGATGTTGCGGGTTTTGAGAACTTGGCCAAGGAAGTCGAAAATCATTTCTTCAAACCCCTCGATATCCTTCTCTCTTTCGAGGAGCTTGTTGTTAGAAGTAGTGGCCAATTCGATGGCACTTTCAACATTCTTTTCGGCAAGAGCTGCCTGTCTCTCCGCGTCCGCGACCTGGTCATTCAAAATCACCTTTTCTGCTTTAGCCAAAGCCAGACTTTCTTTCAAACTTGCTTTTTCTGCCTCCCAGGCAGCTCTCTCAGCTTCAAAATGGCCTTGTGTTGTTTTCAACTCAATATTGGCCATTTTGAGATCTTCAACCTCCTTCTTTAAAGCCATCTTCTCTTGGCTATTGGAGTCAAGTTCCTAATGAAAGCGCTGCTTAGCATTCTCTAATTCAATCTTATAATTATCGGCATCTCTCCGCGCCAAAGGAAGTTGGGATTGAGCATCTTCCAGGTCCTTCTCCAACTTTGTCCTGGCCCTTTCGTTGTTTTCAAGTTTCGCTTTAGATCTATGTGCTTCTATTTCGAGCGTTCAGATGACTTCTGAAAGGTTAACTGCATGTTTCTTCATCATCTCATACTGCCTGGCAACGTGGCGGATGTGCCCGACAACTTCATTATCCCAGTTCTTAGGGACCGGTTCCAAGGCTGGAACAAACGTCATCCTGTCGAAGAATATGTCTGGGAATTGTTCCCGCAGCTTTTCCAGCCTACCCTGAATCTCGGGACCATGCATGTAATCCCGTGACCCGGGGGCAGCCAACTCTGGCTGGCTGGAAGGGACGATGTCACTCCTCTCCTTTTCAGACTCTTTGATTGGGTCCTTGCCCTTATCCTTAGACTCATGATGCCTTTTTGACGACCTACTGTGAGAAGGTGCACTTTTCGGAGGAGTTAACTCTTTAGGAAGTTTCTTTCCCCCTGCAGGAACTACCGGATAACTAGGAAGCTTGGCAGATGTCGATTTCGGTGGAGACCGGGGTAGTGAGGAAGTCGGCTTGTGAGAAGGGCCGCGAGAGCGCTCAGTACCCGGATGAAGACTCGGTGTCCCCTCACGAAGAGAACGATAAAAGTAAGATCGCCTGCGGGACATCTTTCCTGCAAAAGAGAAGAGAACATATTAAAACTTTGAGTATTGACGATATAAGAGTGCGAGGTCAGATAGTGTGTGTGAATTGTGCATCCCATATAATTCCCCCTAACAGACCCGGGCCTGAAGACAGGCTCATTTGACTAGTTTCTTGTTCTTTAGTTGAAGCGATGGCCTCCTCAGAAGTAGGGAAGAATGGCTCCCCTTCAAAGTCCCTCTTTGTGTATACATCATCGGGTAGAGGAATTTTGCTCAGCTCGTCGAATAACTGCTCTTCTGTCAACTCATCGGGAGCAGCGGTCTCGATTGGAGTAGAAACTGGGATTTCCCTGGACTTGTCACCGCGGGCCTCATCCCCTTTGTATATGCTCAAGTCCTCATCGTCTTGGATAACTATCGGGGAAGGACTTTTGCGAAACTTGGATGTTTCTACTGCTTGTGATGTTCCTTCTCCTTCCGTTGGGGGCACATACTTATAGGGTTTTCCGCCAGCGCCAAGTCCAAATCTTATATCCAGAAGATGATGTTTATGAAGATTCTCATCAGTGATGCATTTTTTGATCCTTAGAAAGTCGGATCTGCTTTGTAAAAGAATAGACGATCGATGGTTGTATAACGGACCCTTTGTTTTTGGGAAGACGTGATCTGTTTAAGACAAAGAAAAAGGGGGAAGAATGTTAATGCTTTGACTTCTTAAACAAGATACTCAGTTAAAAGCTTGAAGTTTACTTGATTTAAGCCATCTTCTTGAGCATCCGGCCTGTTTCTTTATATAGAACCAATCAGACTTAGGATCCCCTATATTGCTATATCCATCGTAAAGAACCTTCCTATTCGCCACCGATTCAAAGAAAGAGAAATTTGGGGTAGCCGAGGAGCGATGCTTGAAAAGAAAGAAGAATGTCAAATCTCTGAATGTGAGTTCGGTGTGTAGAATCTCCGCGTATGCAACATATAGGAAGTATAGAGATGCGTAGGCATTAGGATGAAGCTGCATCGGGGCGATACCCAGTCGTTTTGAAGTCTCGATGGCGATTGAAGGAAACGGAGGAATAGCTCATACCAAGCACATGGTTCGACTGATTGCCATATATCCTTCCGGAGCTAAGTGGGGTCTATCTTCGCTACCGGGTGTCATAATATCATCCCATGGAATCCCGTGTCTCAAGCAGATTCTTTTAAGCTTTATATCATCGAGTTTAGATGCTAAAGAATCAGAAATTTTCTCTATCCCGATCGCGCTAGGAATCTCGTCGGGAGCTCGCCTATCTATCTCAGACTCTTCACTAGATGAAGTGTTTTCGGACGGATCTGATTCCGTTGCCTCGTATTCAGATCCGGAATCTTCACCTCCGGGATTAATTGGAGGAATCTCGGGGTTGTAATGCTCAGGAACCTCGGATTCCGTTTCTGTTGCTGATCTTGAAGGAGATTGATTATTCGACATTATTGCTAGGACGAGAAAACATGAATAATGAGATTAAAACTACCCACCCCCCTTGTGTGCAAGTGCCGGTGCGTGTGCTTGTGTGTGCATTAAAGATAAAGCGTGAAAGCTATCAAGATCATCAAAATATTAGTCGTCATATGCAGTCAAATTATGTGGTCATTTAGTCCAGAAAGTCCAACATCAAGGTCCTAGCCTAACTGTTCAGAATTTTATGGTGACAAGGCATCGTTTAAAGTTCGAAATTTGTTTGGATCGTGAACTACGAGTCGGATCGCAAGGTAGAGGGATCGCCCTCCTTTAGATCGCAGGGTAGAGGGATCGCCCCCTTCGAATCGCAGGGCAAAGGGATCGCCCCTTCACGGATCATGAAATTAAGTGATCGGGGTCTTTGCCGAATCGTTGCATCCCCCCACGATACGCGCCTCTGCCGTCACCACGACCCTCCGTCTCGCCACTCGCCTTCATCTTCTTCCTTTCCTCTCCTTGCCCACGATCCGAACCAGCCTTCTCTCTTCTCCTTCCTCCTTCGTCTTCCTCCTCTCCTTCTCATTTCCGAACTCCAACCTCTAAGCCCATCAGCCATGGCGCCTTGCTGGTTCCCTCAGAAAATCACAAAATTCCATCGTTTCTCCCTCAAACCAGTCGAAAAAATTCATAAACAACAGCGATTACGAATAAGGGTGCTTTCGGTGGAATTACCTTTCTAAAAATTGGGAAAGTAATCGGATTTTTAAAGGTTTGAAAAACTAGGGTTTTTTCCTCAACGATGCAGGCGAAACGATACGGAAGAAAGAAGAAGGAAGAAAGTGGAGAGGGGGGTCGACTTATATAGGCAAAAGGGAGACCGTTTGTCTCCCCTTCTTTGTCCTATTCGATCCATGAAAATAGGCGGGCCGCGAACCAAAAGCCCACCATGTCTCGAGGAGGAGCCCGTTTCGTTCCGTTCCATGAAGAGGCCCAAGTGCACACCAAAGAACGAAACGAATGGCTTGCTAACGGACCGCGACTCGAGCACGCGATCCGAATCGATAAATTCAGTAATGAAGACTCTGAAAAATCCCAGAAAAAGAATTGTTCACTGATTCGCGACTCGCTGTGAAAAGACGATTCTATAGCTTCGAAGCATGCTCCATCATCGATAAAACATACTTCGAGGGGGCAAAATGTTGGCTAGCTTTTTGACCAAGCCGCCCAGGTTCACTTACAAGAGGAAGGTATGGAACTATATCCCCCAAGTGCATGAATGAACGGATCGCATCATCGACTCGCCTGACGTCGAATCGCACACTATCGACTCGCCCACTATCGGATCGCATCTCGACGGATCGCCCCCATTCCATCAGCGAAACGAAACCTCCATGCGACTCGATCCGAACTTATATTGTTGCCCAGCATAGACCGATCCGATCCCCTGATGCATGGCGAACCGTCTGACCCGTTCAAGCGTGAGCAAGTTTTCAGCGATCCGAGACGCACGGATCTAGCGACACGTGTCCCTAACCGTCATTTTGACCGATTCTCCCCATCTGCACGATCCGATTTTCAAGGGGATCGCGACACCTGTCCACAACGGCTAATTTGACTATTTCCTTAACGGTGGCGATGCGATGCGATGTTCTCGGGATTCGTGCCACGTGTTACCACGACCCGCCTGACAAAATCAGCTATAAATAGCCCGGAGCTTGGCATTTTTTGGGATCTTTTTTGGCAATATTGAGTACTGAATCCACCATTATTGTCAAACTACTAGAGTGTTGAGAGAAACCATTGATTGTATTAGCTTCCAAAGCATAATCAATAATATATAAAGTGGACGTAGGCTCGTTAACGCCGAACCACTATAAATTCTGTGTGTCATTTTCTTTTTCCTCATTCTTCAGTTGAAACTCTATAAGATTCAGAACAATTTGGGTGTTAGGTCCAAATTTTGATCTAACATATATAAAGCTATATTATATATAAATATCACATTTTTATTAAAGTTATATATAATTAAAACCATGTTATTTCCTTTTTATAAACAATGTTATGTTTTCCTTTTAAAACAATGCTATGTTTTCCTTTTAAAAAAAAACAATGTTATATATATATAAAATCATATTTTTAAAACAAAGCCATTTATAACGAAAATCATATTTTTACTTAAGCTATATATATATATCCCATTTTATTATGCTATATATATTTCAAAAATCATATTTTTAATATCATGCTATTTTTAAAGCAATGTATATGATTTGAAAATCATCTTTTTATTATCATGCTATTTTTGAAACAATGTAATTTATATTCTTTAAAAACAATTCTATTTTATATTTTTTTAACAAATCTGTTTTTATTTTTTTAAAACAAAGCTACCTTTATATTCAAAACAATGCTAAATTTTCATTCAAAACAATGTTAATTTTATATTCAAAACAATGTTAATTTCTATTCAGAACAATGTTAATTTTCTTATTCAAAACAATGCTAATTTTCTATTCAAAACAATGTTAATTTCTTATTGTAAAATCAATGATATTTTCTTTTTATTAAACAATGTTAATTTTATTTTATGAAACATTACTACTTTTAATTTCAAACATTATATTTAAAACTGATTTTAATCTACGTATTTTTTTAAACTGATTTTTATTACACAACATAAATAATCTAAGATAATTAAAATTAATTAATCACCCCAAATTCCTTAGGAAAGCGCTGTTGTTTCTCTTTTTCTTCCTGTAATCATCTCAGGAAACATCGAACAAAACCAAACCCATCCTCCTTGTCGATATCCACCTGCGCGCTCACCAAGAAGCCACCGTCCATCAATCTGAAGTCCCCACGCCCTAGGCCTACACGAGAGCCACCTTCGGCTGCCACTAGGTTGAACTCGGCCTTCCCAATGGCTGTGAAAATACGAATGAACGCGGCAGGTTTTGAAGAAGATTCAGGCCATTTCAGTCAACAACTTCTAATCATCACCGTACGGGTTGGAAGGCCTTACAACGCTCTTGGGTTTTTGCTTTGGAATCATACTTAAATTCTACGTATTTTGAGAGAAACTAAAGGGTTTATTTTTTAAAACCATGGCCATTGAGATAAAGAACATGGCGGTGGCTACAGGAGTGTATTGGGATTAGGGTTTTCGTTGGCGGGGTTTTATAATAATTTATTTTAATATTTTATAATTATTTAATTCCACTAATTCATGTTTTTCTATCCGAATTCCAAATCGAACCCAACGACTTTTGCCCCTAGCTAAATACCCCCATTCTGGACACAATGGGATATGTTTTATAGCCCCATTCGGTTGTTACAATATGTTTTTCTTTAAATTAAAATATAAATCAATATTTTGAATTTTTAACGTACATTTTAAATTACCGGGGCCACATACTAACTCCGAAAATTCCAGAAAAATTATATCTAGCTATGTTTTACCGATACGGTCCTAACAAAATTAATTTCGTCGAATTTGGAGACCATTTGAAAAATGGTCATTTTTTGGTCGGTCCAATTCAACTGAAATTGACCAAATAGGTTTTAATTTACTGCGCTCACATATTATTTCCAAAAATTATAAAAATTAGAATCTAGCAATAATTTGACATTTCAGATCCAATAAAAGTGGCCTCATCGAAAACGGAGGTCGTTTGTAAAATGGCTATATATTATTTAAAAAATATATATAAATTCCATAGCGACTATTCTGAATTTTAAACTGGACATAACTTTTTATTTCCGCTATGAAATTTCAATTTTTCAGATTCTTGAAAACATATTTTTAAACAGATTTAAATATTTTTGGTTTTACTAAAATCTGATTTATTTTGAATCCTGTACATTTAATCAAAGTTCAAATTTAAATTTTCAAACTACCGCGCTATTTCTAACTCCTTTTATAATTAAAATAAATATATTCATTCTAACTTCGATTTAAATAAATTTTTAATCATTATTATTTAAAATTAATTATTTTAAATATTTAAAATCCATTAAAATTACTAACATAAAAATTTTAAATTGGTTCAGAATTTCCAGGTTGTTACAATCTCCCCTACTTAAAATCTTTTCGTCCTAAAAAAGGAACGGAGCTGAAAGTTGTTTAACTAACTCAACTTTCATTTCTAATCAATTTTTAATTTAGTTCAATATTAGATTCGATTTAGTTAAATTTATCGTTCTTTCTCATATTGGTTATATTAGTCATCATTCCGATATTTTAATTAGTTAAACTAATTATCAAACATCACAACCAGCAATCAATTAGGTGATTAACTTTTTAAATATATATAACTTTTATATATAGTCAAAAATCATATTTTTAGTGCAAATCATAGCAATATATATTCTACCTATATTTTGGTTCTCACACCAGTTAATTGGAAATATATAGATATCCCACTTTCGTATCTTGAAGACAAGCACTGATGATGTTTTGAACCATCATCAGTAACATCTCCGGGCGACTAGAGTGTGATTTTATATTTATCTAGTATCTGAGGCTTCGAATATACATCTCGTCAGGCATATACTCAAAACTTCCCTATACTAGATTTTCCAAACTCAATTTAAAATATAATTTTCAAATACAAATAATTGATTTAAAGTTTTAAAACTAATTTGATTTTAAAAATAACACTCTACACACTCGTTCTAGGATACTACTAATCCTATCTCTAACGAGTCATTCTTATTGGATATTACTAATACAATCTCTGATGAATTCTTTCGTTCAATTCTAATTTGTCTTGTTCTCGAGCTCTGTAAACCAAAGCTCCAATACCAAATCAAATGACCCAAACTTCCTTGTAAAGGAAAGCCCGGATTGAATTGAGAACACGACAAATCAGAACACAAATAGAAGAACATTTCATTACTTATTACAACAATTACATCAGAGTATAAGAATATAACAGAGTATGACTAAATAATATACATTGGAAAATACTAGAGATTTAAATTACATTTGTATAGCAGTGGAAAAATAATACAAAACACAACTGAAAGAAATACACAGATACAGAGCTTTTCGAATATCACTTCAGCTGTAAACCATGATCCTATGAATATAATATCTGCAAAACCAAAACTACTAGCTTCCTGTGTGGAAAATATGGGCACCCAGAGTTTAGGTTAAACAATAAACTCTAGGTCAGTCATGGGACTGGTGTGAGAACTCAAAACAGTTATTAAACTTGATTCTAAAGTTAGGTAAATCACGGGAGGGTTCCACATGAACCTTAGTTAAAATAAAACAATGCAATGCTTTTTGGAAAAATGAAGCCATTATAAGACTCGATTCCCATCACACAATGAACGTAGTCGAAGGATAGAGTTTTCCTTTATAATATCCAAAAATGCTTGATACACGAAATTTCATCTTTTATTATTATTATTATAAGTGAAGAAATCAACTTCGAATATAAATGTATCAATCATAGGCCGTGTAGGTACCTTTATATTACATCGACATATATATTTACAACTAAAACCGAATATCGTGTATTGGGAATTAAGTTTCCATCTATGAACCAGGGCAAGGGATTATCCTCACCGATTTTGAGACACACTAGCAAGTGCCTCAGGACTCGGACGTTGGCGAGCCCTTGGATCTACATGGTCGGTCATCTGTCAATGATTAGTTATACCATAAACTATATGTTAGCCGGTTCTACTAAACCTCTAAAAATGGGCCAGTAATGTCGACCACTATAGAGCCATTAGGGACTCAAATCATATCTGAGGCACCTCGCTTTCCAAAAAATAATAAAGGACTTCCACATAAGTAAACAGTCTGGACTCCATACCATGACGTTACTTGTAGCTAGAACTAACATATGTCCATTTCCATGCAGTCACTATCCCGTTTTGGTTCATACTGGGGTATGAGGCTCGCAAAGTAATGTTACACAAAGCTATGCTAATTAAAGCTGCGCTTTGATCATCAACCACAAGGATCTTCTTTTCAACTAAAGCCTTGATCATTTGCATCTTAGTATGCCACATTGTCAGTCCATACCATACCATTGATTTCTACCAATATATAACCTCTGAGATCGTATGTCTCAGAGAAGGGTGTCAAGCAAGAGAATAAATTCTGCACCACCAAACATATATATATATATATATATTTAGCAGAGATCAACGAATACAACATAAAGGAATACAACATCAGATATACCATCCATTTACAAGTCCGTTCTAGGTCTGAACGAAACCAGAGGTACCTTATTTCTCGTCCCATATGTCCAATATAGGAGAGAGGTCCTCGCATATCCGTCGATCTCCAAGTACGTTTGGATGATCACCACTTATTACCTTATCTTGGGTGTATGGCCCAATCAAGACATTAGCAGTCACCCAAACGATGTCAAGAACTCAGGTCTTCAACCACCGTCTTCATCTTCGATTCTTGATCATCGTATTAATTATTCAGAATGGGTTAAACCCAGTCTTTCCGAATAATTCGCGTATTTTATAATCAAGTGCTATAAAATCACATCATATGCATCATTCCGATTCGGAATATTCTTTTATTAAAATATTCACATTTTTAGGGAAAGGCTCCCATTAATATTATCAAAGATAAATTCTTTAAAATTTATTATTTAATCTTCCTGAAATTAACAAGATCCATTAAAACACTAATTTGGTTTTAATCTCCAAAAATCATCACTTAATGATTATGCAAATTTAAGAAAGTAATCTTATCTTAAACTGGGCTAAAGAACCAATTCACTAAAAACACAGTTCACGACAAACCCAAAATCATCTTCCGTTAAATATGGAATTTTCACAGAAATCAGGTCAATATATAATTGATTTAAATTTCATTATCAGACTAATAATATAAATGGAATAATGGCAAGGCCTTTTAAATTTCATATATAGTAACAGTCTTCATTCACAAAAGCTCATCTCGATTATTACCTAATCAAATTCCATTCAATTTCAATTTAATATATTAAATTAAAAAACCTTACTTTGGAAAATTCCCACTTAAATCTTAATAAAAGATTTATAAATTCCAAAATTATATTTTCACTGTTCTTCGGGTTAAAGAACAAATGTAGTTAAAAACACAGTTCACAATAAACCCAATTTACATTTCATTTTATTCCAATTACTAAATATAATTGAAAACTCTAATAATATTAATTAAAAGATTTATTTTTTTCATACGGGGTTTAAGAACAGTGTTATCGAAGACACTTGTGACGATCCCAAAACCCCGTGCTACGGTGTTAAGGATAATCACTGGAATATAACACATTAATCATCATTAGTAGAGTACAGATAATAGCATAAGAAGATAATAGAATAATTTACACAAATATGACAGCGGAATCATATACATGTCACAACATCAGAGAGCACAGTGCAGGAAACTACTTAGTGCATAAAGATACATGGTCAGTCTACATCGCCTAAGGCGGAATCATATACATAGAGAGTACATAAAGAAACATCAGTCTACATCGCCTGAGGCGGAATCATATACAAATAGAGTAATGGCGGAAAAATCAATAGTCAACACTATGTAGTCAAGCCTCGCCATGAGCCAAAAGGTGCACCTCTGCTGCGGTGCAAAGCCAAAATATGCCAGCTACCTATTATTGGGCTACCCGTGTGAAAATAAGGGGCACCCAGTTTGCAAGGTGAAACAAACTACGAGTCAGTCATGGGACTGGTATGAGAAATCTACTTAACTAATTAAATAACAATAAAAAGGCAAATCAAAGGACCACGCCACTTTCGCGGAACGGGTTTACTCCAAAGATTGCTAGTGCATGAAATAAAGTAAATTATTAAATCATCGCAATGCTTTTCATAAAAATGAAGCCATCATAAGACTCGGGTCCCATCACATAATGCAACGCAAGCCGGAGGATAGAGTTTTACCTTATAATGGCAAAGAAATGCTTCATATGTATAAAACAACAGTGTTTGATATTATTACTAGTGCATATATGTTTCAAAAACAATTACCATCATAAATATATATCCTAGGCGGCATAGCTACCATCTACTATGTCGCCATACTAGTAATACAATCACATCCACAACTTTGTATGGGAAATTGGATTCCATCATGAGTCGAGGTAAGGGGCAAGCTCCTCTCCATTCGAGACACTCTAGCAAATGCCATAGGATCGCACACAACGGTCCTTGGAACCTCCAAGGTCGGTCCTCTCTTACTTTGGAGGATTGGCAATTCCTGAACACACGTTTCCCGGTCCTATAGGACCTATAATCGAGGCGCCTCGCATTCCAATAACAACACAGGTAAAAAGTATATATAAATGTCAGGGCTGATAGGTCACTGGCATCACCCATAGCTAGAAAGAAACGTCGTGCACTCCTTGGGTCGTTATCCCATTTTTGGCTCATACCGAGGTGTGAGGCTCGTGAATCCACGTTATACACAAAGCTACACCACGTAGGCCATGCTTTGATCATTAACCACAAGACTTTGCTTTTCAACAGAAGCATTGATCATATGCCACTTAGGCGTGCCACACAGACAATTCACTCCATGCGACTGATTTCTATCGATATATAACCTCTGAGCTCGTACGTCTCAGAGAAGGGCATTAAGCAAGAGAATAAATTCTCCACCGCCAAACAGATATATATTTAATAGAAATCAATCCGCATAGAACAAAATCCAATGCCAGACACACAGTCCATTTACAAGTTCGTTTTGGGTTTGAACGAAGCTGGAGGCACCAAACTCCTCGCATATCCGTACAATCAACATTATGTCCGGACGGCTACCACTTCAGCTCCTTCCAGGTAGCTACTCCAATCATGAGCATCAGTAGCACCCATCCATCCAATGTGAAGATCGTCGGCCTTGAACCGTCTTCAACTCTTCGACTTATAACCATCGATCGATTATTTGAAATGAGAATTAACTTGGCCTTTTCAAATAATCCACATATATTTAAATTTTCAAATCAATTCTTCACATGATTAAATCATTCGACATTCACATTTCTGTTCTTTAGTATAATTTTTATGTCAAACACATTCAACCACCCAATATCAAGTAAACCAAGCAGAGTCGGTTTATTTCCATTCTATATCGTCAATAATATTTTATAACGATATATCGCCATTTTTATTTATTTAAAAACGGCCTTATTTAATTAAACGACGTTTCAGGTCATGCCGAGGCATTGGCGCTATTGTTCCCTAATTTTTTTTTACACATATCTGAAAATATAACCGCTGGATTTCAACAAAGTTTATATCACTGGGATGATATTCCCAAAGCGAACCCAACGGTTCCAGTTTCGTGAAAATTCGATGGTCGGATCTTTCGATATAATCGTTTGAAGTTACGATTTTAAAATGCGAACTGCACGACCTCGATTCGTTTTAATTTAGTTTTTTTATATATATAAATATAATTCATTCGACGATTTCAATATCGTTTTCACTTCAAATATTTCACTAACATCTTTATATTTCGAAAAATTTCACCATAACCTCCTTTGTACGGGAAGGGGTTTGGAAATTTATCGGGCTGTATTAGGCACCCAATAAATCCTAATAAGCAAACACATATTTATAGTGATATATTCTGGTGTCCACAGGGGAGTGTGTATAGATCATAACTCCAGAGAATAAATTCCCGTCATCTTATAAATGGTTTTTGTGCCTTAATGACCAGAGAGACGTGTTTATTGTCATCTCCAGACCCGTGTGGGGTTTTTTATTAATCTTGCAATTTACCGTTACAATTTATATAGTCCAGATCAGTCATCAGTTCAACCTGTAATATATATTCATCGCTATACAAGCCTCTCGGTCGTATGGTAAATCTTCAAACACGTCACCAAAGCTCCAAATGCTTATGTGGTATATGATGAAGTATGCCTATCGTCAAGAAGTATGCCATATAGTGTAGTTTAAAATTAAATGTTACTATCCTATGGCGATATTTATTATTACAAACAGAACAACTAGGACTTCGCATCCAATGGCATTCACAGGAGTTGATATAATAATAAAATTTTCACATCCAACTCATTAAGGTTTACCTATTTGTCGGGCACACAAATAAATTATTTACTCAACAGCTAATCCATTTCCTGTTCAACACATGTATATATATGTGCAAAACTAAGCTAAAAATTATATTTCTAGTGAACAAAGGTTTATTTCCACTTATGGTTATTTTTAACACTTCCTACACATGTTAAAAAAAATATTTTCGACCCACACATATTTATTTGAACTAGTGGTTATTTTTAACACTTCACGTTTCGCATAAAAATGATATTTTCGGCGAACAAAAATATATTTCAACACATGACTATTTTATTTAGCTCGCCTACATGTTAAAAATAATATTCATAGCAAACAAATATTTGTTTCAACACTTGTATATTTTTAGCAAATCGTTTACATGATAAAAATGATATTTTCATCATCTAAAATATTTATTCAACACATGAACATCTTGAGCACTTCATATTCACAATAAAAATGTAAATTTTATTGTTCAATCTATATATTCAACAAGTGAATAATATCCAGTTCACTCATACGATAAAAATATGATTTTTATCGTTCTAATCCTTTATTCAACACATGAATAATTTCTATAGTTTATATATATAATAAAATTGTGATATTTAATGTTAAAACAATTTATTTAAAACACGAATAGTTTATATAGTTTTAGATATGTGATAAAATGTTATTTTTCAAAGAATTTTATTCATCACATGAATTTCTATTCAACACATGAATTTCTATTCAATACTTGAATTTCTATTCACCAACACATGAATACAGTTTCAACACATGAATTTCTATTCATCACATGAATATAGTTTCAACATATGAAAATAATTCTAATACATGAATATTATTGAAAATTTCGGCAACATAACTGCAATGTATTTAAAACCGGCACCGTCCCGAGTATGGCTCCTCGCTCTACCTTAAAACCTCGCGGTTTTTGACAATGGAGATTCCATACATCTAATTCGCACGCAGGCGAGTATGTTTTTCTTTTCCACAATTTATTCAATTTTTGTTTCAATCACAAATGGGTATTTTTCATCACCAATGGTATTTTTCAACCACATCCAAACAACATCAACCACAAACAATCCTATCAACCATTCGCATTATTCACCAATTTTTTCTGAACAATTCACAATCAATATATATCGCCCATGGTTTGTGGACGAGGGGAGTATATATATATATATATCTATATATATATATTCGTATATAAATATATTTTATTTCTATTCCAACACACATATCATTTATACAATGCATGTATAATTCATACTTCGCTCATACAACTTATACAACGCGTGTACATGAGGTATACAACACGTATATAATTTATATTTCGCTTATACAACTTATACAACACACGTCCATTCATATTTCAGTTTAGAAATCTCACATTGGTTGTTGCTTTCCTAAAAATCCTAGCAAGCTCAGAAAAATCCCTAGACACTTCTAGACTATAGAGAGCGTCCTTGCGGTCACGATGTTTCCTATTTCATCGAATTTCGTCAACACACGATAAAGATACGATTTTTCAAAGTTTGCAACACTTAAAAGTGTTATTTTCAGTTTAAAATGGCCAAAGCCGATACCTTTCACGAACGTTTGAAACTAGGTTTCGATTTTTTGGCAAATCCGTGAAGCGTTGCTTCGATCAGCCTGCGCCACGTGAAAGAGGGGAGCACGACGAGGTCAGGGTGGTCAGATCCGATCGCCTCTGGCGATCCTGGCGGCGCGTTGAAGTTGTGGACTTCGTGGGCCCGAATCTCGGTGAATACGGGATGAGGAAGGGTCTGGTTGGTCTTGATTTGAAGAGGGGAGGCAGCGCTTCAAGGTTTGGGTGGTGGCAAGGGTCAACGGCACCTATGGCGGTTGAAAAGGGGTCGAGAAGTGGTGAACGCTGGTAGTCGTCGAAATCGAGGGTTACGGGGGGGGTTTCTGATTTTTGGGAAATAAAAATTATAAAGGAAAATTTTCTATTGGGCCATGCTTTATTAAATTTTAAAATAGTGTTTTCCAATACGAACACCAATTCAAACCCAACGACCGTCGTCCCTAGCTAAATACCCCCATCCTGGATACAATGGGATATGTTTCGTAGCCAATTCGACTATTACAATCAGTTATTCTTCAAATTAAATCATAAAACATTCAATATTCGTTTTGAACGTACATTTAAATTTGCCAGGGCCATAAACTGATTCGAAAAATTCTAGAAAAATAAATCTAGCTATGTTTTGATGCTACGGTCCCAACAAAACTAGTTTCGTCGAATTCTGAGACAGTTTGAAAAATGGACATTTTCTGGTCGATCCAAATTAACAGAAATTAACCAAACACATTTTCTTTTACCACGCTCACATACTAGCTTAAAAAATTACGAAATTTGAAACCTAGCAATAGTTTGACATCCCGGATCCAACAAAAGTGGTTTCGTCGAATTCCGAGGTCGTCTGCAAAATGTTTATTTTCAAAGGCTATACATTCTCTATAGCGACCTTTCTGAAAATTCATTTGGCCGTAACTTTTGATTCCCGCTATGAAACTTCGATTTTTTAGATTCGTTAGAAAGATATTCATGAACAGATTTAAATATTTTTGGTTTCACTAAAATCCGTTTTATTTTGCACCTGGTACAGTCAGTCAAAGTTTGAATTCAAATTTTCAAACTGTCGCACCATTTCTAATTCATTATTTTATTAAAATATTCTATTTCAATTGTTTAAATTCTTTTAAAATAACCAATCAAAATTTTTTAAATTGGCTAGTATTTTCCGGGTTGTTACAATCTCCCCACTTAAAACTTTTCGTCCCCGAAAAGGAAACAGCAGTACAGTTGGAAACAGAAATGGAAATGCAAAGTATTGTAAAGGTACCTTGCACCAGAGTTAGTTATAGATGTCCACTCTGCATTTGGGGTAAGCTTGCTTAATGCTTTCCTCAGTCTCCCAAGTATAGTCTCTAGGATCACTACTCCACTGCACTTTAACTAAATGAACCTTCTTGCTCCTTAGCTCTTTAGTTTCTTTGCCAACAATTTTTAATGGATCTCTTCTGACTTCTAATTCTGGAGCAATTTCCAAGTCCTGTTGCGCCGCTTCATCTACAACAAAATCCGGATCATGCACATGTCTTCTAAGTTGAGATACATGAAACACATTATGCACTCCAGGCAAGCAATCAGGTAATGAAACTCTATAAGCAAGAGTTCCAATTCGTTCAAGTATAGGAAAGGGGCCAACAAATCTGGGTGCCAACTTCCCAGTTTTACCGAATCGGATTACTCCTCTCATCGAAGAAACTTTCAAATAAACATAATCACCAACAGCAATGCCACATCTCTTCTTCTAGAATCCGCATAACTTTTCTATCGGCTTTGCGCGGTATTCAATTGTTTCTTGATGAAATCGACTTTATCAGATGCTTATCTAATCATATCGGGTCCCAACACAAGTCTGTTGCCAGGTTCTACTCAACATGCGGGAGATACGCACGGTCTACCGTATAATGCTTCAAATGGCGACATCTTTAAACTTGCCTGATAGCTGTTGTTATAAGAGAATTCTTCCAAATGCAAGTGATCCTCCCATGACCCGCCAAATCAATAATACAAGCACGTAGTAAATCTTCTAGAATTCTATTCACCCCCTCAGTTTGGCCATCTGTCTGAGGGTGATAAGCGGTGCTCAGGTTCAGTTTTGTTCCCAATTCTATCTGGAATGCCTCCCAGAATTTTCTAGCAAATATTAGGTCTCTATCACTGACTATGCTGATGGGAACTCCATGCAGCTTAACAATTTCTTTGAAATATATCTGGGCTAGACTTTGGGCGGTTCTATTGGATCTAACAGGTATGAAATGGGCGGTCTTCGTGAAGCGATATACGATCACCCTAATATTGTCATTACCTTTCTTGGTTCAGGGCAAACCATCAATGAAATCCACGGAAATCTGTTCCCATTTCCAACCTGGGACTTCCAACGGTTGCAACAGTTTGACCAGCTTTTGTTGGTCGCTCTTGACTAGTTGACAAGTATGGCATCGGCTAACATATAAAGAAATGTCCCTCTTCATTGCCCTCCACCAGAAGGTGCGCTTAATATCACTGTACATTTTACTCACACCAGGATAGATACTAAGTTTTGACTTATGGCATTCATCCATGACTTCTCTTCGAAGCTCTGGAATATTCGGGATGCAAATCCTGCCTTTTAATCTAAGAACTCCCTTGTCATCAATACGGAAACTTGTGGTTTCACCTTCCTTGATCCTCTGACTGATTCTCTGAATAAATTCATCGTCTTTCTGAAGGACTGAAATCTTATCAATCAATGATGAAGTAACAGTTAGGCTGGCAATGATTTCATTCTTTCTGCTGAGTGCATCAGCTACTACATTAGCCTTTCCTGGCGTATACAGGATATCTAAATCATACGTGGCAAGAAATTCTAGCCAACGCTGCTGTCTCAAGTTCAGAACTTTCTGGGTGAACAAATACTTTAATGATTGATGATCTGTAAACAGTTCGAATTTCTCACCCAGCAAGTAATGCCTCCAGATTTTCAAAGCGAAAATGATGGCTAGCAACTCAAGATCATGGGTTACATAATTCTTCTCATGCGGTTTTAGCTGGCGGCTTGCATAAGCGACTACTTGGCCTCTTTGCATTAACACTGCATCAAGACCTCTAATAGAAGCATCCATCCAAACCGTCAAATACTGATTGCCTTCGATAATGGTTAATACTGGAGCGGTTGTCAATTTCGATTTCAATTCCTGGAAAACTTCCTCATAGTCGGAAGTCCACTTAATTTTCTCGTGCTTCTTCATAAGCTTCGTTAATGGACCGGATATCTTCGAAAAATCCCTAACGAATTTTCGATAATAACTAGCCAACCCCATAAAACTTCTGACCTCTGTGGGTGTAGTAGGCTATTTCCAGTCTTGAATTGCTGTAATTTTGCTTGGATCTATAGAAATTCCTTCCTTTGACACTACATGGCCAAGGAACTTCACCTCTTCTTTCCAGAAGACACATTTAGAGAATTTGGCTTTGAAGACGTTCTTTCTCAGAATCCCCAATACTTGTTCTAAATGTCTTTCATGCTCGGCTTCTGACTTAGAGTAGATTAAAATATCATCGATGAATACCAAGACAAATTTATTTAGAACTTCCCTGAACACTCTATTCATTAGATCCACGAAGTAGGCTGGAGCGTTGCATAAGCCGAACAGCATTACTAACCATTCATAAAAAATGTCTGGACCTCTGAAAGCTATCAAAGGAACACACTCTTTGGCAATTCTCAGTTGATGGAAACCTGTAGCTAGGTCCATTCTGGAAATTACTCTCGCCCCATTTAATTGGTCTAACAGATCATCGATGCGAGGTAACAGGTATTTGTTTTTGAGCGTCTGTTTGTTGAGGTCTCAGTAATCAAAACACAATCGGAGAGTACCGTCTGACTTAGGGACAAACACTACAGCTACACCCCAACTAGAAAAGCTAGGTCTGATCAGACCCTTCCATAGCAGTTGACGAGTTTGATCGCCTAATTCTTTTTTTTCCTTTGGAGTCATTCTTCGAATTGGATGTACCACTGGTCTGGCATTTGGAATTAGATCGATTCTAAATTCAATTTTTCTTTGCGGAGGTAAGTTTTCGACTTCTTCAAACACATCTGCATAGTTTTTAACAACAGGAATCTTTTCTAAGGAAGTGGGAATAAATTCTAGCACAGACCAAAATTCCTTTCTATCTGGATTTGAACCATGACATGGTACAGTAATATATCCAAGCTTCGTTTTAATGTTTACTATTCTTTCCGCACAATTTACTTTGGCTTCGTATTGCGTTAACCACTCCAGCCTGAGAATGATATCAAATTTGGGAAAATCTATAGTGATTAAATCAAAAGAAAACTTGTAGAAAGAATAAGAGACTGGCACTCTGCAATATGAACTAAGAACAAGAGATCCTCTTATTGGATTATGAACTTTAACCGATTCTTTAAGCTTTCTTTGTTTTAATTTTAACTTGTTAACAGTATTACTTGCAATAAAACTACGTGATGCACCCGTGTCAAATAATACAAAAACAGGAATATTTTTAATTGTAAGGGTACCTCCCAAAACATCGGGTTTACCTGCTCCATCGTAAGCAACCAGCGGGTTCGCCCCGTCGTACACATGAGCAACCTCGGCCTTCTTAAGCAAGGGATAATCTTTGACAAGATGTCCTGTTCTGCGGCATTTAAAGCATGAACGAGGGTTCTGAGAGCTCTGGCTTGACCCTTGAGAGTTGGTCTTCTGCCGTTTCGGGACTGTGCACACATTAGAGTAGTGCCCCACCTTGCCACAATTGTAGCAGCTTCCTTTTGGCGGCTTGCTAGTCTGCTGATTTGTGGATGCTGCGTTGCTTGATTCTGGCTGGTTTGTAGAGGGCTTGCGTCTATTCCCCGCCTGGCTTTTAGCACGGTCCAGATCAAGGTTCCTTTGGTCCAGGTCCTCATAATCACAAGCCATCTCCACTAAGTCTGAGAATGCTAGCTTGATGTGACTCATTGCCATGTCTTGGTACTTACGCATTAGCCCGTGAATGAACCTCTTGTTCTTGGACTTAGCAGTCGCGATGAGCTCTGGGGCGTAGCAAGATAACTGTGTAAAATTGCTTAGGTAGTCTTGCACAGAGAGATCTCCTTGCTGGAGATTTGCAAATTCGTCATGCATGCGCTCAATCGCCTGCTATGGGATGAACTTTTCTTTGAACATGTCTTTGAACTCATCCCACGTTCTACCTGCATTTCTGTTCTCTGCAGTGATGGCTTCCCGCCATAATTCGGCTTCGTCTTACAAAAGCCAGGCACCCATGAATGCTTTGTCGTGATCTCCAAGCCTCAGGCCTCCTAATATCTTTTCGCATGTTTTTAGCCATGCCAAGGCCTCAATCACAGTGCCCGTTCCAGAGAAGGTTTTTCCTCCGAGGTTCTTGTATCTTTTGGCCACTCGGTCGAGCTCGAATGGTTGAGCGGTATGGGGTTGTATCAATGGTCCTTCTGCAGCGGGGTTATCCCCTTGGCCTCTGCCTCCACGGCCTCCTCTTGCTGCTGCAGATCTGGTAGCCATTTCTCTAGTTCTGTATAGGCAAGGAAAGAGTCAGCTCTCAGAAACGAAAATTTTATTATATGGTACGGTAGAAGAACTTAAGGAAAGACAACGATGTACTGATCAAATTATTTTTGCTATTCTGCTTTGCTCATTCTAGGACATTACTATTCCTATCTCTAATGAGCTACTCGCCTTAGAATACTACTAATTCTATTCTGATGAGGTGTTTAATGTGTTAGATTCCAGAACTAAGTTTAACCAAAGCTATGATACCACCTGTGACGATCCCAAAACCCCGTGCTACGGTGTTAAGGATAGTCATTGGAATATAACACATTAATCATCATTAGTAGAGTACAGATAATAGCATAAGTAGAAAATAGAAAAATTTACACAAATATGACAGCGGAATCATTTACATATCACAACATCAGAGAGCACAGTGCAGGATACTACTTAGTGCATAAACATACATGGTCAGTCTACATCGCCTAAAGCGGAATCATATACATAGAGAGTACATAAAGAAACATCAGTCTACATCGTCTGAGGTCGAATCATGTACATATACAGTAATGGCGGAAAAATCAATAGTCAACACTGTGTAGTCAAGCCTCGCCATGAGCCAAAAGGTGCACCTCTGCTGCAGTGCAAAGCCAAAATACGCCAGCTACCTGTTACTGGGCTGCCCGTGTGAAAATAAGGGGCACCCGAGTTTGCAAGGTGAAACAAACTGCGAGTCAGTCATGGGACTGGTATGAGAAATCTACTTAACTAATTAAACAACAATAATAAGGCAAATCAAAGGACCACGCCACTTTCGCGGAATGGGTTTACTCCAAAGATTGCAAGATTGCTAGTGCATGAAATAAAGTAAATTATTAAATCATCGCAATGCTTTTCATAAAAATGAAGCCATCATAAGACTCAGGTCCCATCACACAATGCAACGCAAGACGGAGGATAGAGTTTTACCTTATAATGGCAAAGAAATGCTTCGTATGTATAAAACCACAGTGTTTGATATTATTACTAGTGCATATATGTTTCAAAAACAATTACCATCATAAATATCAATCCTAGGTGACATAGCTACCATCTACTATGTTGTCATACTAGTAATACAATCACATCCGCAATTTCGTATTGGAAATTGGATTCCATCATGAGTCGAGGCAAGGGGCAAACTCCTCTCCGTTCGAGACACTCTAGCAAATGCCTCAGGATCGCACACAGCGGTCCTTGGAACCTCCAAGGCCGATCCTCTCTTACTTTTGAGGACTGGTAATTCTTGAACACACGTTTCCCGGTCCTATAGGACCTATAATCGAGGCGCCTTGCATTCCAACAACCACACAGGTAAAAAGTATATATAAATGTCAGGGCTGGTAGTTCATTGACATCACCCATAGCTAGAAAGAAACGTCGTGCACTCCTTGGGTCCTTATCCCGTTTTTGACTCATACCGAGGTGTGAGGCTCGCGAATCCACGTTATACACAAAGCTACACCACGTAGGCCATGCTTTGATCATCAACCACAAGACTTTGCTTTTCAACAGAAGCCTTGATCATATGCCACTTAGGCGTGCCACACAGGCAATTCACTCCATGCGACTGATTTCTATCGATATATAACCTCTGAGCTCACGACTCAGAGAAGGGCGTTAAGCAGGAGAATAAATTCTCCGCCGCCAAATAGATATATATTTAATAGAGATCAATCAACACAGAACAAAATCCAATGTCAGACACACAGTCCATTTACAAGTTCGTTCTGGGTTTGAATGAAGCCGGAGGCACCAAACTACTCGCATATCCGTACAATCAACATTACGTCCGGACGGCTACCACTTCAGCTCCTTCAAGGTAGCTACTCCAATCATGAGCATCAGTAGCGCCCATCCATCCAATGTGAAGATTGTCGGTCTTGAACCGACTTCAACTCTTCGACTTCTAACCGTCGATCGATTATTTGAAATGAGAATTAACTCGGCCTTTTCAAATAATCCACGTATATTTAGATTTTCAAATCAATTCTTCACATGGTTAAATCATTCGACATTCACATTTCAGTTCTTTAGTATAATTTTCATGTCAAGCACATTCAACCACCCAATATCAAGCAATCCAAGCAGAGTCGGTTTATTTCCATTTTATATCGTCAATAATATTTTATAACAATATATCGCCAATTTTATTTATTTAAAAACGGCCTTATTTAATTAAACGACGTTTCAGGTCGTGCCGAGGCACTGGCGCTGTTTTTCCCTAAATTTGTTTTACACATATATGAAAATCTAACCATTGGATTTCAACAAAGTTTATTTCACTGGGAAGATATTCCCAAAGCTAACCCAATGGTTCCAGTTTCGTGAAAATCCGATGGTCGGATCTTTCGGTATAATCGTTTGAAGTTACGATTTTAACATGCGAACTGCACGGCCTCGATTCATTTTAATTTAATTTAATTTATATATATATATATGTATATATATATATATAATTTATTCGACGATTTCAATATCGTTTTCACTTCAAATATTTCACTAACACCTTTATATTTCGAAATTTTTTGCCATAACCTCCTTTGTACGGGAAGGGGTTTGGAAATTTATTGGGCCATATTAGGCACCCAATAAATCCTAATAAGCAAGCACATAGTTATAGTGATATATTCCGGTGTCCACAGAGGAGTGTGTATAGATCATAACTCTAGAGAATAAATTCCCGTCACCCTATAAATGGTTTTTGTGCCTTAATGACTAGAGAGACGTGTTTATTGTCATCTCCAGACACGTGTGGGGTTTTTATTTATCTTGCAATTTACCATTACAATTTATATAGTTCAGATCAGTCATCAGTTCAACCTGTAATATATAGTCATTGCCATACAAGCCTCTCGCTCGTATGGTAAATCTTCAACCTTGTCACTTAAGCTCCAAATGCTTATGTGGTATATGATGAAGTATGCCTATCGTCAAGAAGTATGCCATATAGTGTAGTTCAAAATTAATTGTTACTATCCTATGGCGATATTTATTATTACACGCAGAACAACTAGCACCCCGCATCCAATGGCATTCACAAGAGTTGATATAATAATAAAATTTGCACATCCAACTCATTAAGGTTTACCTATTTGTCGGGCATGCAAATAAATTCTTTACTCAACAGCTAATCCATTTCTTGTTCAACGCATGTATATATATGTGCAAAACTAAGCTAAAAATTATATTTCTAGCGAACAAAGGTTTATTTCCACTTATGGTTATTTTTAACACTTCCTACACATGTTAAAAATAATGTTTTCAACCCACACATATTTATTTGAACCAGTGGTTATTTTTAACACTTCACGTTTCGTATAAAAATGATATTTTCGGTGAACAATAATATATTTCAACACATGACTATTTTATTTAGCTCGGCCACATGTTAAAAATAATATTCATAGCAAACAAATATTTGTTTCAACACTTGTATATTTTTAGCGAATTGTTTACATGATAAAAATTATATTTTTATCGTCTAAAATATTTATTCAACACATGAACATCTTGAGCACTTCATATTCACAATAAAAATGTAAATTTTATTGTTCAATCTATATATTCAACACATGAATAATATCCACTTCGCTCATACGATAAAAATATGATTTTTATCGTTCTAATCCTTTATTCAACACATGAATAATTTCTATAGTTTATATATATATATAATAAAAATGTGATATTTAATGTTAAAACAATTTATCTAAAACACTAATAGTTTATATAGTTTTAGATATGTGATAAAATGTTATTTTACAAAGAATTTTATTCATCACATGAATTTCTATTCAACACATGCTATTCAACACATGAATTTCTATTCAACACATGAATACGGTTTCAACACATGAATTTCTATTCAACACATGAATATAGTTTCAACATATGAAAATAATTCTAACACATGAATATTATTGAAAATTTCGGTAGCATAACTGCAGAGTATTTAAAATCGGCACCGTCCCGAGTACGGCTCCTCGCTCTACCTTAAAACCTCGGGGTTTTTGACAATGGGGATTTCATACATCTAATTCGCACGCAGGCGAGTATATTTTTCTTTTCCACAATTTATTCAATTTTTGTTTCAATCACAAATGGGTATTTTTCAACCACAATGGTATTTTTCAACTACATCCAAACAATATCAACCACAAACAATCCTATCAACCATTCGCATTATTCACCAAATTTTTCTCAACAATTCACAATCAATAAATATCGCCCATGGTTTGTGGACGAGGGGAGTGTACATATATATATATATATTCGTATATAAATATATTTTATTTCCACTCCAACACACATATCATTTATACAATGCATGTATAATTCATACTTCGCTCATACAACTTATACAACGCGTGTACATGAGGTATACAACACGTATATAATTTATATTTCGCTTATACAACTTATAAAACACACGTCCATTCACATTTCAGTTTAGAAATCTCACATTGGTTGTTGCTTTCCTAAAAATCCTAGCAAGCTCAGAAAAATTCCTGGACACTTCTAGACTGTAGAGAGCATCCTTGCGGTCACGATGTTTTCTGTTTCATCGAATTTCGTCAACACACGATAAAGATATGATTTTTCAAAGTTTGCAACACTTAAAAGTGTTATTTTCAGTTTAAAATTGCCAAAGCCGTGAACGTTCGAAACTAGGTTTCGATTTTTCGGCAAATCCGTGAAGCATTGCTTCGATCAGCCTGCGCCACGTGAAAGAGGGGAGAGAGGCGCGCACGACGAGGTCAGGATGGTCAGATCCGATCGCCTCTGGCGATCCTGGCGACGCGGCGAAGTTGTGGACTTCGTGGGTGCGAATCTCGGTGAACATGGGACGTGGGAGGGTCTGGTTGGTCTTGATTTGAAGAGGGGAGGCGGCGCTTCAAGGTTTGGGTGGTGGCAGGGGTCAACAGCGCCTGTGGTAGTCGGAAAGGGGTCGGGAAGTGGTGAAAGCTGGTCGTCGTCGAAATCTAGGGTTACCGAGGGGGGGGGGTGTTTCTGATTTTTGGAAAATAAAAATTATAAAGGAAAATTTCTATTGGGCCATGCTTTATTAAATTTTAAATTAGTGTTTTCCAATACGAACACCAATTCAAACCCAACGACTGTCGTCCCTAGCTAAATACCCCAATCCCGGACACAATGGGATATGTTTCATAGGCCAATTCGACTGTTACAATCGGTTATTCTTCGAATTAAAACATAAAACATTCAATATTCGTTTTGAACGTACATTTCAATTCGCCAGGGCCACAAACTGATTCGAAAAATTCCAGAAAAATAAATCTAGCTATTTTTGACGCTACTGTCCCAACAAAACTAGTTTCGTCGAATTCTGAGACCGTTTGAATAATGGACATTTTCTGGTCGATCCAATTTAACATAAATTAACCAAACACGTTTTCTTTTGCCACTCTCACATACTAGCTTCAAAAATTACGAAATTTGAAATCTAGCAATAATTTGACATCCCGGATCCAACAAAAGTGGTTTCATCGAATTCCGAGGTCGTTTGCAAAATGTCTATTTTCAAGGGCTATATATTCTCTATAGCGATCTTTCTGAAAATTCATTTGGCCATAACTTTTGATTCCCACTATGGAACTTCGATTTTTCAGATTCATTAGAAAGATATTCATAAACAAATTTAAATATTTTTGGTTTCACTAAAATCCGTTTTATTTTGCATCCGGTACAGTCAGTCAAAGTTTGAATTCAAATTTTCAAACTGTCGCACCATTTCTAATTCATTATTTTATTGAAATATTCTATTTCAATTGTTTAAATTATTTTAAAATAACCAATTTAAAATTTTTAAATTGGCTCGTATTTTCTGGGTTGTTACAACACTATTCACGACAAACCCAAAATCCAATTTATTTATTTAATTCCAAATAAATACTAATTAATTGGAATACTCCATTAAATCTTAATTAAAGATTTATTCTAGTTAATAAATAGTTCATTTCGATAAAAATATGTTTTTATCTTTTCAAATATGGAATTTTTCATCCAAAATCTTTCCAAGCCATTTATTATAATTTTATATCATTTTTCGATTTTTTTAATAATTTTATTATTGCGTATACAGTCGGTTTCCAATAACGGCCACCGAACTGCATCCATAGCGACCTTTTTCAAATTTGATTTGGACATAATTCCAAATCCAACCGTTAGGTTTCAAACTTCTTATATTCATTGGAAAGCACTTTTCGATACGAACCCAACGGTTCTGGTTTTAGGAGAATCCGACGGTCGAATCTCCCGTTACACCGATTTGAAGTTAATGGTCGAAATTCGCGAACGGACGTTGCGCGACGCATTCTATTCAAGCCATTTAAATATATATAATATATTTATTAGTTATATATCATTGATTTCCATTTAAATTGTATTTATAAAATATTTATAATTTCATTTCAAAACGATTCCAACTTCATTTTCAGTTTTAAATAAAAATTGAATATTCTATATCTTTATCATATTAAAATGATAATATTTTCAAAATATTATATTTTAAAGTCACTTCCTTTCGAAATTCATTATAAAATTAATAAAATCGATCGATAAACCCGTTCGGGTTAAAAATGACGTTTGCTACTTAACTCAGCTTCATATTTTTATATTTTTGCGTCCATTCAAAATTGAACATCAAATCATAGTCTTATTCTTCATTGAAAAATTATTTGGATTTATATAAATGTATATATATAATTCGTTCGGCGATTCCAAAACCATTTATTTTGTTACATTTAAAAAGAATATTTTTAATGAAAAAAAAATATTTCATTATATGTGCATTTTATACGCTTCATATTCACATTAAAAAGAATATTTTTAATGAACAAATATATATTTCATTACATGTGCATTTTTATAGATTCCTATTCACATTAAAAAGAATATTTTAAATGAACAGATATATTTTTCATTACATGTACATTTTTATAGATTCATATATATACAATAAAAAATGTAATTTTTTATTGTTCAAAAATTCTATTCAGTACATGAATATTTTATTCACTTCATTAACATGTTAAAAATAATATTTTTATCTAACAAAAATCTATTTTACCACATGTTTCTTTTATTCTTTATACATACCATAAAAATCTGATTTTTATTGTTAAAACATTTTATTTTAAAATATTCTTTATTTTTAAAGATTCTTTATTTTAAAATATTCTTTATTTTAAAATCTGCTTTATTCTGAAATGCTCTCTATTCTAAATGTCTTTTTAATTCTAAACTATCTTTTTAATTCTAAAATGTCTTTTTAATTCTAAAATGTCTTTTTATCATTAAAAATGTTTTTTTTAATTTTAAAAATCTTTTTATCATTAAAAATGTTTTGATCATTAAAAATGTCCTCTTCATCTAAAAATGTTTTTTATCATTAAAAATGTTTCTATTATTAAAAATGTCCATTTACATTAAAATGATATTTTATTCTAAAATGATATTTTTTTCTATAATGATATTTTTTAAAACATTATTTATTTCTAAATTGGAATGCGACTCAATCAATTACCATATAATTTTTAGTTATATGGATTTCACACACTGCATGTATTCAACAATAATGATTAATAATCGTTAAACAGTCCATCCACATCCAAAGTGAAATTTGTTACTGTGTGAGCATTGAAATAAATAACGCTCATCATAGCCTGTCAATCCATCAATTGACGTATAACTAAAAATTGGGAATAGTATGTGTCAAATATCATCCCAATACCCATGTGGGGTTTTCAAACAACAACGGTGAATTTAAATAAATTATTGGTTAACAAATTTTAACCAATTCTTATTCAGTTTGTATCATTTTTAAACCTAACCAATTTTCAATGTTTTAAATTATAAATAAATATTTATAATTAAATTTCAACTACCACATTAATGTTAACATTATTTTTAATACGTTAAACATTTCAACATCACAAACAACACACAATACAGTCAATTTAAACCGTTCATGATCTGTGGATGAGGAAAGTGATCTAACATGCACTGTATACAATTTATGATGATTTAACTGATAAAAATCTAAACTGGCAATTCTATATATTCTTCAGTAGAAAATAAATAAATAACTATGCAGAATTTTTAGTGAGGAGTTCTCATCTTTGGTTCCCACTCCGTCATTCTTTATTTCCGAATAGTTAGGATTTGCCCGCAATTCCAACGCAATCTTTTCACGCAACATTTTTAATATGATGTTTATATATTTAAAAATCATATTTTTATAAAGCTATATTATATATAAAAATCAGATTTTTAATTAAAGTTATTTATAATTAAAACCAAGTTATTTTCTTTTTATAAACAATCCTATGTTTTCCTCTTAAAACAATGCTATGTTTTCCTTTAATAAAAAACAGCAAAAAAATGTTTTATATATAAAAAATTATATTTTTAAAACAAAGCCATTTATAATGAAAATCATATTTTTACTTAATATATATATATATATATCCCATTTTATTATGCTGTATATATTTCAAAAAACATATTTTTAATATCATGTTATTTTTTAAAACAATGTATTTGATTTTAAAATCATCCTTTTATTATCATGCTATTTTTAAAACAATGTAATTTATATTCTTTAAAAATAGTTATATTTTTTTTAACAAATCTATTTTTATTTTTTTAAAACAAAGCTAATTTTATATTCAAAACAATGCTAAATTTTTATTCAAAACAATGTTAATTTTATATTCAAAACAATGTTAATTTCTATTCAAAACAATGTTAGTTTTCTTATTCAAAACAATGTTAATTTTCTATTCAAAACAATGTTAAGTTCTTATTGTAAAATCAATGATATTTTCTTTTTATAAAACAATGTTAATTTCTTATTGTAAAATCAATGATATTTTCTTTTTGTTAAACAATGTTACTTTTATTTTATAAAAACTACTTTTACTTTCAAACATTATATTTAATACTGATTTTAATCTATGTATTTATATTTTTAAACTGATTTTTATTACACAACATAAATAATCTAAGATAACAAAAATTAATTAATCACCCCAAATTCCTTAATCACGTTTAGGAAAACACTATTATTTATCTTTTTCTTCCTGTAATCATCTCAGGAAACATCAAAAAAATCAAACCCATCCTCCTTGTTGATATCCACCTACGCACTCACCAAGAAGCCACCGTCCACCAATCTGAAGTCCCCACGCCCTAGGCCTACGCGAGAGCCACCTTCGGCTGCCACCAGGTTAAACTCGGCCTTC
This sequence comes from Allium sativum, assembly GCA_030737875.1. Classification (NCBI taxonomy): domain Eukaryota; kingdom Viridiplantae; phylum Streptophyta; class Magnoliopsida; order Asparagales; family Amaryllidaceae; genus Allium; species Allium sativum. The sequence continues at coordinate 588,687,106 of CM060916.1, forward strand.
CCAATGGCCGTGAAAACACCAATGAACGCGGCAGGTTTTGAAGAAGATTCAGGCCATTTCAGTCAACAAATTCTAATCCTCGTCGTACAGATTGGAAGGCCTTACAACGTTCTTGGGTTACTCTAATTCTATGTATTTTGAGAGAGATTAAAGGACTAATTTTTGAAAACCATAGCCATTGAGATAAAGAACATGGAGGCGAAAGGAATGTATTGGGATTAGGGTTTGCATTGGGGGGTTTTATAATAATTTATTTTAATATTTTATAATTGTTTAATTCCACTAATTCATGTTTTTCTAACTGAATTCCAAATCAAACCCAACGACTGTCGCCTCTAGCTAAATACCCTATTCTGGACACAATGGGATATCTTTCATAGCCCCATTCGGCTGTTACGATATGTTTTTCTTTAAATTAAAATATAAATCAATATATTGAATTTTTAACATATATTTGAAATTACCGGGGTCACATACTGACTCCGAAAATTCTAGAAAAAATATATCTAGCTATTTTTTGCCGATACGGTCCTAACAAAACTAATTTCGTCGAATTTGGAGACCATTTGAAAAATGGTCATTTTTTGGTCGATCCAATTCAACTGAAATTGACCAAATACGTTTTAATTTACTGCGCTCATATATTAATTTCAAAAATTATGAAAATTGGAATCTAGCATTAAATTGACATTTTGGATCCAATAAATGTGGTCTCATCAAAAACGGAGGTCGTTTGTAAAATGGCTATATATTATTTAAAATATATATAAATTCCATAGCGACTATTTTGAATTTTAAACTAGACATGGCTTTTTATTTCCGCTATGAAATTTCAATTTTTCAGATTCGTTGGAAAGATTTTTTTAGACAGATTTAAATATTTTCGGTTTTACTAAAATACGATTTATTTTGAATCCTGTACGTTCAATCAAAGTTCAAATTCAAAATTTCAAACTACCACGCTATTTCTAACTCCTTTTATAATTAAAATAAATATATTCGTTCTAACTTCGATTTAAATAAATTTTTAATCGTTATTATTTAAAATTAATTATTTAAAATATTTAAAATCCATTAAAATTGCTAAAATAAAAAATTTAAATTGGTTCAGAATTTCCGGATTGTTACAGGCTGGCTCCCGACCATGGTAATGATATATTCAGTACTCTCAAGAGAAAGTGAGGGGTCGGTCATGTTTAGCCTGGGTTGCAAGATGTTCTTGTTGAACCCCAATTTATTCATCTCCAGAGGTACATTGTCGGGAAGGTGGTCCCATACCTTGACAGGAAATCCATTCTCCAATAAGAGCTCGCGGTTTTGATTGTATACTATATGTAGAGCGTGAGATGCAAGCATTCTACTAGATTGATATTTACTTGTATTTAGACACTATTATAATATCAGAGAAGATATTGATTTCAAAAACATTTTGGGTTATCGTAAGGTAAAAAACGTCCGTATTTATGTGTGGATTTGGTCTTACGATTATCCTTTCTTTCAAAAGGATTTTTGATTCTAGAATCAACTTGTGTGATACCTATAAACTTAGTGTTTTTTCTCACTCTAGTTCACCAAACTGACCCGTCGTTTGTAGTGCTCGGATTAGACCGAGGTGTATAGGTCCAGGTTATCGGGTGCTGCGAAATCCAGAGACGAGCTAGATGTATTCAGACATATGATATTATATAATATTTTGTTCCGCTGAGTGTTTTATATGAGGACAGCTTATTATAACTGTCTAGATGTGTGATGCACTCTGATGACTGTATGTAGCAACCCGTGCTTCCCCGCCAGCCAAAACTAAACAAGAAGGCGGACTGCTTCGAGAACAAGACAAATCGGAACATAAACAGAAGAACATTTCATTGCTATTTACAACAATTCCATCAGAATACAAGAATATTTAGAGTATGAATAAATATTACATAGAAAAAATCAGAGATTAAAATACATAGTAGCGAAAATAAAATGTATAAATACAATGCTTAGCGGAAAATACAATAACAAATACAATCGAAAGAAATACATGGATACAGAGAATTCCGAATATAGAACCAACTATAAATCTAGGATCCTGTGAAAATCAATCTACAAAACCAAAACTACTAGCTTCCCGTGTAGGAAAATATGGGCACCTAGAGTTTAGGTTAAAACAATAAACTCTAGGTCAGTCATTGTTGGATCAAGAATAACCCTAGAGGGGGGGTGAATAGGGTTTTTCACAGTTTTTAACTGAATTAAAAACTTAACGAGATATATAATAATAAACTGATCACAGAAAATAGCAGAAATAAGAATGCAGAAAGTAAATCACACACAGATATACCCAGCTTCGGCAAAAACCTGCCTACTGCTGCATTTCTAAGGTTTCTACTAGGTGATAGAACAGATCTCGCATACAAGACCTTGTACACTCGCAAACCCTGCTTCTATTCTAACCCTACGCTCAAAATCCTAGACTGATCTAAACCCCTAGATCAGATTTCCCGTATTACAAACCTGTAATCCGTAATCCCAGAATTTTACAGACTCTGAAACTGACAGTTAACCTCTAACTGTGACACTAGAATTTTACAGACTCTAGTCAAACTGTTCGTTTGTTTTTGAAACAAGAATGTGATAAAAAAAATACAAAAAAAATAAAGGGAAACCCTTTAAAAACAAAACAAAGGAGTTAAAAAATAAGGGGTGATCCCCTTTTAATTAACCCATGGCCTTGGATTCATCATGGCCGGCCTCCTTTGAATTCGGTTGCACCTATTCACTTTATCACCCGATCTCTCTTTGGCTCTGGGAAAAAAATGGCGGCTAGGGCGATCTAGGGTTTCTGTTTGACCCCAAATCACTGTGCTTGGATAACGAAATTCGATTCTCTGATGGCTCAAAACTCTTGCGGCTTGCTTCTCTTCGGTTTGCTACTGTCTGATTTGGGGAATTTGCTCTGTCGACCGAAACCCTAAATTGTGAGTGATTTTAATTTTCTGCTTGAATTTCTTGTTCAGATGCTTGTGGTTTTCGATTTTCAAAATCTCATCTCTGCCTATGATGAATCGGTGATAAATAGGATTATATAATCCGTAACTTGCTCTCTGATTTCAATTAAGTGATTCGATCTGAAATTGCGATGCTTTCCCTTTTAATTCCCTTGACTGAATCGGCTTTGAATTGATGAATTTGAAAATTGTTTGTTGCCTTTTTTTTTTTCTTTGAAATGATACTGCCGAGGTTCAAGAACAGGAAACAAAGAATAATGTTTTCCTGCGTGATATTTCTTACCAAAAATTGATTTGCCATTTCTGGAATCCCCTGCACTGAATTGATTTTCAAATCTGGATTTAACTTCAAAAAGCAAATACACTTGCTCAATTAATTGTGAGATTTGAATGCTGATTTCTTTATATATATGGTTGCCGAGATTGATTTCTGAAAATAAATCATGCTCAATAGTGAAGCAAGATTTCTATAAATGTTTTCTTGCCTTAATTGATGCCGTGACCTACTTCATATGATTTCGAATTGTTGATTGAGCACTGAATGATTCACAGAAAAAAAATCAAACCTATTTAAGCTCAAAATGTGATTTCTTTCCATATATTGCTCCTCTGATTTTCCTGAAAAAAAATCAATCCCTATGCTGATTGTATACTTGATTTTCATGGATTGAATACTTGTCAAACATGTATATCCCCAACACTGGAAACAACGAATATGCTTTCATTTCTCTGCATGATTTTCTGCAAGCAAAATACTGATTCTTTTGCCAAATATAAAGCACGATCTTCTTGACTGACTATGCAGAATTGATGTCTTCATTCATGCCACTTGTAACTTTGAGCATGGCTCGACCACCTTGTGAAAAACTGAATTTACTTGAACCAAAATAAAAACACAAACTGCTGCTTTAATGTTGAGTTGTGCATCATCATTATTTGGTCATGTGTTGTGTTGAACCCAGTTTTGAACCTAAAGCTTGTGCTATGCTGTTTTGTACTTTGATGTTGTACTACTGACTTGCATGTCTTGTGTCGTGCATATGTACTGTACCATGTATTTATGTTCACTTTTGCTCGCCCTTTTACTTTGAAAGCTGCTCCAATCATGTTGTGTACACACAGCTACACTTTTGAAGGTTTCTTGTGTTCATGTATCAATATATGTGAAACTGTGCTTGCCTTGATGTTGCATGATTTGTTGTTCATTGTTCTCGGCCCAATATCAAACATGTTGCATATAGTTTGTACTATGCTGTGTGTGTGTATATTTGCATTTAGCTATGCCCTGCTGAACTTCACACTGGCTTGACTCATATATGTTTGCTCGACAACTTTGTACATGCATCATCATGTTTGAGCTGTAGTTACACCATCTTGATTTGAGTTTGTTGAAGTTTCTTTGCTGATTTGAACTCCACTTCTTTTTTGCTGGCTCGACCATGTTTGAGCTGCACTTGTTTGTGCACTTTGATTTTTTTTTTTTTTTTTTATATTTGCTGACTTGTTATTTGGCTTTCATGAATGCTGGCTTGTCCATGTTTGACTTGTCAGTTGCACTGAGTTGAGCAGGTCCTAGTGGCTACTCCTCAGCTGCGTACTGATTGGCGTGGCAGTGCACACGTGTATTTATACACGTGTGTATATGCAGCCATCAGTCGGAAAAAAAAATCAGATCGAGTCAGAAAAATGATGAGAAACACACCGAATTCTGAGGCAAATATAATTTCAAAAATAAAATTCACATCTGCATGTATTCAGTTTTTTTTTTTTTTTTTTTTTTAATTTCTATTGCAGTGTACTGTGTGTGTGTTTCATGTGACAGGTGATGAGGTGATGACTGGACTGACTGTGAGCAGTGAAGATTGACAGAAGACTGAAGATACAAGACAGAAGATGAAACAGCGTGTATAAAAAGAATGTATAAAAGTCTGTATACTGAAAAGTAAACTGAATGAATGTATGAGTGTTGCAGTGAGGAGCTGTGTATATATGAAATGTACTGATGTCTGTAATAAACAAGTTTGATTGAAATAAAATATCATTTTTATTGTTGTCAAACAAACTTGTCTATTTTATTCTGTTTATATACAAGTACAAATATTCTGTGAATGTATAAATAGTGGAGTTACAAATAGTTGTACTGTTTGAATATTGAAATACAATATTTTATTTAAATAAAATACTGGTTAATATTTGAATTTCTGTACAGACGTATTTTATTTAAATATAAATATTATATTCATTGCTGTGATGTATATATATATAACAGTACAATACCAAACACATTTATAATAGAAATATATTTGGTTGTTATCATCAAACAAAAATCATATAATTGTGTATACAACACCGTTATATACAACAATCTCCCCCTTTTGATGATGACAAACAAATAAAAGATTTTGAATATAATAAATGTGTTTGTTCGTGAATATTTGAACTCCCCCTATTTAAATGCTCCCCCTACAACAGAAACTCCCCCTATAACTATGCATGAGTGAAATGTATGAATAATTAAATTTTCAAAATTAAAAATATTCATAAAATATTCACTCATAAATCAAAATCTAATCCATTCTCCCCCTTTTGTTATCATCAAAAGGATACAGATTTTAAAATACAGATGAAAATTGACAAAAAAAAAATAATTTCAGTTTAAGAGGAAGAACGATCATCATAAAATTCAATCAGCCAAACAAAAATCATAATAAACTGAGAACTAGTGGCATATTTCATATTGCAGAAAATGACTGATTTATGATGGGTAAAAATGGAGAGAGTTTTATAGACAATTCATTTCCAATTATTTTCAAAGGATATTTTTTTTTTGTTTTTTTTTTTTTTTAAAATGATGGATTTTGACTATAATTAATAATTCAATTTAAGTGACAAAAAACAAATAATCTCAAATCCCAATAGCTATCAATCAACAAATCATAATACTTCATAAGATTTCAATACATTTCACAAATTAGAACATGGATTGATAGGCTAGTTTTTATATACACCAAGGAGAATTTCATATAAATCTTTATTTTATCCAAATTATTTTCTTTTCTTTTTCTTTTAAATTTAAGAGCACACTGACCACGCATAACCAGATCTTGGATTTTTAAATGAGATCAGTTGCAGCTTAAATACAAGTAATCTCGTAACCATGCATAACCAGAGCTTGGATTTTTAAATGAGGTTAGAGAAATACTTATTATATTATTATCTTTTTCTGTTTCAAAAAGAAAAACTCCTTGAAAAATCAATATGGATGATAGAAAGTGTGGTAGGTACAGATATGGACTGTGAAATAAATTTCTAAATTAATTATATTATGAAATATGACCAACTGTACCGGGATTATTCCAAATTTTCAATTATCACTAATTCTGAATAATAATATAGTCACAACTCCATCACAAATATTTTCACTGTTTATTTAAAAAACAATTTTATAAAAAAAATTAGACTCTCCACATTAATATAAAACATGATGGATGTCAGAAGGATGATAAGTAATGAAGATGGTCATGAAATAATTGCCAGTCCAAAGATATTATAATAAATATTCAACCATCATGAAAATCTAAATAAAATTCTCCTCTGATACCAAAATATACTGCAGTCACAATTCATCACAATTTCTAAATCTGGTTATAATTTTGATGGATTATAAATACAGTTTAATTTGGATATTGATTTCAATTTCTGAAAGAATAATCAATAAATAATTTTAAACTTGAAAATCAATTACAAGAGTAATATGCTGATCTATGCATTACAAAAAAAAATTCATATATACAGAAGAAAAAAAAATATGCAGCACTTTTAAACTGATACCACATGGTGTCTCTACAAAGTGAAAAATTAGAACAGATGGATGTGACAAATATAAGGTGCTTCTGATACCAAATGTTCTTGCTTTCTCAAGGATTTTAATGACACCCCGGTGGCAAATAATGGTACCTCAGTCAACAGAAAAGACTTAAATACAAAGCAAGCAACTCAAGCACACAAATTTCATTTATCAGAGCACGATAAATCTTTGATACCAAATCAAGCATTCCAAAAACAAAATATTTACAAATCAATTTCTTATAATCAGAGCAGCATGATTCCAAAACAAACATTTTTCAAAAACAGTATTAGAGCAGCACAGAGAAATCAGTATCACAACAGACTTGTCAAACGATGTTTCTGAAGATCACAAAAAAAATAATATATTCCATGATCCATGATTATAAAATTTAGTTTATTTTAAATCATTTGAAGAAATGTGACTATATCAGGATTTAATGAATCAATCACACCAGGTTATATTTCAGATTCAAGATATGTGTGAGATCCAATAAATCAATAATTTCAAATGATTTTAAACAAACATATATTCAAATCAAATAATCATGAAATAACAATGATTTTCAAAGACCATTTTCAAAAAGAATTATCACAAGAATTTTCTGACAAGTCCTCAACAAATTTCAGATCATCTACATCAATTTTGTGAGATATTCATGATCCAAAGAATAAAAATAATTTATTTGAAATCATTTGAATAAATATCAAATTTTGGGATATAATGAATCAGTCACACAAGATTAATAATTTCAGATTTAAATGGTGTGTGAGATTCAAAATATCAGGAATTTCAGATGATTTCAAATTAAACTAATTTCAACCATAATAATTATGAATAAGGATGAAATTCAAGATGTATCACTGATTCAACCCAAATATTTTTCAAGTCAGAAATAATCAAGCCAATCTAAAAAATTAATGATATTATCACAACTGAGAAGTAACAGTGCTGTAATGAGTATAATACTTTAAGCATTTCCAAAAATGAATTGGAAGGAAACTCAAAACAGCATAAGTGTGTGAAATTTCATTAATTATTCAGATCTTCAAAATTTTAGAATTCTAATTAACAGTATTCAAGATATGACATGAATAATCAACACTGTTAGGAATTCAGAAATAATAAAACAAACTTCTAAACAACTGCAGATAATTACACGATTAAATTCAGAATCTGGAAAAGATTATAAACAAAAGAGTTTTATACGAATAAAATGAATTTCCAGACAGATATGAGTACTGCAATCAGAAATTCTAGAAAGCACAGAAAAAGAAAGATGTGACAGTGTCAAAACAAAAACAAAAACAAAAATAGAAGAAGAAAGAAGAAGGGATAAACAAAATAAAAAAAAACAAGGAATATTGACAAAGCTGAGTTCAGAGGTCATACCTGAAATGCAGTGTAAACCAGAAAACCTGACTCACCAGACTTGGCTCAAGAACTGTAGATGATTCATTGATGTAAAGAAGTTTGAATCGATTTCTCTTTTCAGCTCAGTTGTTCCTCAGCCACTTCATGTACCTAACAGTTTATAAGATCGAGTGGCCTAACAAATTTAGTAAAACCACTCACAGTTTTGTTTGCAACCTTAGGTACCCAAACCTGTTTATATAACAAACCATCAGAATTAACCTTTGTACCCTTTGGAACCCAAATCTGCTTGAATTTAGTCAAAGTCGTTTTATTTTTATTCGGGATCCAAGATTGTTTAAATGGTTTATTATAAAACGATTTCTCATCACAATTTCGATTCAAAAAACCTTTGAAATTTTCAGAGTTCAAATTTTCAATGTAGTTCTTTCCAAAGCAATTTGAGGGATTTTTCAAATCATTTGAATTTTGTTTTCCAAAAACATTATTCTTCCTAAAACCAAGACCACGTTTATTTCCAACAGAAAGTTGGTTTTTCAACAACATATTCAAAGATTTTTCACCGTTTGAAAATTTTGATAAAATTGTTTCAAGTTGTTGAATTTCAGTTTTAAGATCATCGTTTTCTTTTATTAAATCTGAACAACGACTTTTAGTGATCTTATATCTTTCAAACTCAGATTTCAAAGCCAAATTTTCATCATTAAGCAATTTGATTTTGGTTTGGGACTTAGCCATTTCAGAATCAAAATATTTTCGACTTCCAGATTCAAGTTTCTTCCAATTTTCAATTTCGATTTCAAGCTCTTTCAAAATCAGATCTGTTTTCAACAAACTATCATTTTCAGCGTTTTCATGTTTGGAATTTTTGATAGCCTTGAAATTTATAAATTCCTTTTGTAAACAGTTGTTTGTATCTTTTAGCTCAATCTCGTTATCTTTTAAAATTAAAATTTCTTCTTCAAGCCTTCGAACATTATTATTGAGATGAACGAGATCAGTTTTTAATTTCAAACAATTTTCACAATTAGAATTTTCAAATTTCACGACATTTGACAATTTCGATTCCAAACAATTTATCTTGTTGGTCAACTCAGAATTTATAGATTTCAGAGATTTATTTTTCGATTGGAGTTTGTCAACAGATTTGGTTAAATCAACACAAAAATAAACCAGATCTTCATATGAAAAATTTCTTATCTCATCATCTGCTGAGTCTTCATCAGCTGATTCATCTGTTGAACAAGGATCTGAATCTGAGTTGACAGTTGAGGGTTTTGAGAAGTTGCTGTCGTTTCCATATCTTGTAGTTAGAGCTGTCCAAATTTCCTGCGCAGTTAAACAATGAGAAATCAGACTGTATTGATTATCATCAAGGTGAGAATACAGAATATGTGTAGCACGAGAATTAGAAGCTTTATCTACCATGTCAAACCCATTGATAACAACATCCCAACATTTAATATCAACAGATTTTAAATAAAATTCCATTTTGGATTTCCAGTTTAAAAAATCTGTTCCAGTAAAAATAGTTGGAGATGAGCTGGACTGACTCTCCATCGACTGACAACTAGGATTCACCATTTCTCTAGAGTTAAAGAATACCTGCTCTGATACCACTTGTTGGATCAAGAATAACCCTAGAGGGGGGGTGAATAGGGTTTTTCACAGTTTTTAACTGAATTAAAAACTTAACGAGATATATAATAATAAACTGATCACAGAAAATAGCAGAAATAAGAATGCAGAAAGTAAATCACACACAGATATACCCAGCTTCGGCAAAAACCTGCCTACTGCTGCATTTCTAAGGTTTCTACTAGGTGATAGAACAGATCTCGCATACAAGACCTTGTACACTCGCAAACCCTGCTTCTATTCTAACCCTACGCTCAAAATCCTAGACTGATCTAAACCCCTAGATCAGATTTCCCGTATTACAAACCTGTAATCCGTAATCCCAGAATTTTACAGACTCTGAAACTGACAGTTAACCTCTAACTGTGACACTAGAATTTTACAGACTCTAGTCAAACTGTTCGTTTGTTTTTGAAACAAGAATGTGATAAAAAAAATACAAAAAAAATAAAGGGAAACCCTTTAAAAACAAAACAAAGGAGTTAAAAAATAAGGGGTGATCCCCTTTTAATTAACCCATGGCCTTGGATTCATCATGGCCGGCCTCCTTTGAATTCGGTTGCACCTATTCACTTTATCACCCGATCTCTCTTTGGCTCTGGGAAAAAAAATGGCGGCTAGGGCGATCTAGGGTTTCTGTTTGACCCCAAATCACTGTGCTTGGATAACGAAATTCGATTCTCTGATGGCTCAAAACTCTTGCGGCTTGCTTCTCTTCGGTTTGCTACTGTCTGATTTGGGGAATTTGCTCTGTCGACCGAAACCCTAAATTGTGAGTGATTTTAATTTTCTGCTTGAATTTCTTGTTCAGATGCTTGTGGTTTTCGATTTTCAAAATCTCATCTCTGCCTATGATGAATCGGTGATAAATAGGATTATATAATCCGTAACTTGCTCTCTGATTTCAATTAAGTGATTCGATCTGAAATTGCGATGCTTTCCCTTTTAATTCCCTTGACTGAATCGGCTTTGAATTGATGAATTTGAAAATTGTTTGTTGCCTTTTTTTTTTCTTTGAAATGATACTGCCGAGGTTCAAGAACAGGAAACAAAGAATAATGTTTTCCTGCGTGATATTTCTTACCAAAAATTGATTTGCCATTTCTGGAATCCCCTGCACTGAATTGATTTTCAAATCTGGATTTAACTTCAAAAAGCAAATACACTTGCTCAATTAATTGTGAGATTTGAATGCTGATTTCTTTATATATATGGTTGCCGAGATTGATTTCTGAAAATAAATCATGCTCAATAGTGAAGCAAGATTTCTATAAATGTTTTCTTGCCTTAATTGATGCCGTGACCTACTTCATATGATTTCGAATTGTTGATTGAGCACTGAATGATTCACAGAAAAAAAATCAAACCTATTTAAGCTCAAAATGTGATTTCTTTCCATATATTGCTCCTCTGATTTTCCTGAAAAAAAATCAATCCCTATGCTGATTGTATACTTGATTTTCATGGATTGAATACTTGTCAAACATGTATATCCCCAACACTGGAAACAACGAATATGCTTTCATTTCTCTGCATGATTTTCTGCAAGCAAAATACTGATTCTTTTGCCAAATATAAAGCACGATCTTCTTGACTGACTATGAAGAATTGATGTCTTCATTCATGCCACTTGTAACTTTGAGCATGGCTCGACCACCTTGTGAAAAACTGAATTTACTTGAACCAAAATAAAAACACAAACTGCTGCTTTAATGTTGAGTTGTGCATCATCATTATTTGGTCATGTGTTGTGTTGAACCCAGTTTTGAACCTAAAGCTTGTGCTATGCTGTTTTGTACTTTGATGTTGTACTACTGACTTGCATGTCTTGTGTCGTGCATATGTACTGTACCATGTATTTATGTTCACTTTTGCTCGCCCTTTTACTTTGAAAGCTGCTCCAATCATGTTGTGTACACACAGCTACACTTTTGAAGGTTTCTTGTGTTCATGTATCAATATATGTGAAACTGTGCTTGCCTTGATGTTGCATGATTTGTTGTTCATTGTTCTCGGCCCAATATCAAACATGTTGCATACAGTTTGTACTATGCTGTGTGTGTGTATATTTGCATTTAGCTATGCCCTGCTGAACTTCACACTGGCTTGACTCATATATGTTTGCTCGACAACTTTGTACATGCATCATCATGTTTGAGCTGTAGTTACACCATCTTGATTTGAGTTTGTTGAAGTTTCTTTGCTGATTTGAACTCCACTTCTTTTTTGCTGGCTCGACCATGTTTGAGCTGCACTTGTTTGTGCACTTTGATTTTTTTTTTTTTTTTTTTTTTTTTTATATTTGCTGACTTGTTATTTGGCTTTCATGAATGCTGGCTTGTCCATGTTCGACTTGTCAGTTGCACTGAGTTGAGCAGGTCCTAGTGGCTACTCCTCAGCTGCGTACTGATTGGCGTGGCAGTGCACACGTGTATTTATACACGTGTGTATATGCAGCCATCAGTCGGAAAAAAAAATCAGATCGAGTCAGAAAAATGATGAGAAACACACCGAATTCTGAGGCAAATATAATTTCAAAAATAAAATTCACATCTGCATGTATTCAGTTTTTTTTTTTTTTTTTTTTTTTTTAATTTCTATTGCAGTGTACTGTGTGTGTGTTTCATGTGACAGGTGATGAGGTGATGACTGGACTGACTGTGAGCAGTGAAGATTGACAGAAGACTGAAGATACAAGACAGAAGATGAAACAGCGTGTATAAAAAGAATGTATAAAAGTCTGTATACTGAAAAGTAAACTGAATGAATGTATGAGTGTTGCAGTGAGGAGCTGTGTATATATGAAATGTACTGATGTCTGTAATAAACAAGTTTGATTGAAATAAAATATCATTTTTATTGTTGTCAAACAAACTTGTCTATTTTATTCTGTTTATATACAAGTACAAATATTCTGTGAATGTATAAATAGTGGAGTTACAAATAGTTGTACTGTTTGAATATTGAAATACAATATTTTATTTAAATAAAATACTGGTTAATATTTGAATTTCTGTACAGACGTATTTTATTTAAATATAAATATTATATTCATTGCTGTGATGTATATATATATAACAGTACAATACCAAACACATTTATAATAGAAATATATTTGGTTGTTATCATCAAACAAAAATCATATAATTGTGTATACAACACCGTTATATACAACAGTCATGGGGCTGGTGTGAGAACTAAAACAATCATTTAAAACTTTACTTTAAAATAAGGTAAATCAAGGGACCATGTCGTATAATACGGAAAGAGTTTACCCCCAAGAATACCAATGCCTATAACAAACAGCGCAATGCTAAATAAAGAAAAATGAAGCTATTATAAGACTCAGGTCCCATCACACAATGCAACGCAAGCCGGAGATAGAGTTTTACCTTATAATAGCCAAATATGCTTGGTACATTTTAAAACAAATCCTTTATTATTAATATAAGTGAAGAAATCAACTTCAAATATAAATGTATTAATCATAGATGTCATGGGTACCATATATCATGTCGCCATACTAGACTCTACAATCAAAACCACAAAAATGTCATATTGGAAGTTTGGATTTCTATACTAGTGGCTCCTGATCCGAAAGATCTATCGCGTAGTACAATTCCCAATGGCTTACGTCGCAGGCATGCGATAACGCCATAATGCATATCCGCACTATCCAGGAAACAAGTTACCACGGCTAACGTCCAAGCATTGGAAAAAAATGCTAACTCTATCCATCTGGGAATCGGGAGGTGTTCCCTATCCCTACTGGTGCGGAGCGACCACACCCAGTAACCTCGGTCGATCAAATCCATGATAACCCGTAGGATGTCTATCCTCATCTCTAAAGTATACTGATCTAACCATCAGTTTACCACCATACCGTTGTGTGAGGCTCGCGAATTAACGCTAGACAAAGCTATGCTATATTAAAGCTGTGCTTTGATCTTCATCCACCAAACTTTGCTTTTCAACAAAGGTTTGGATCACTACATCTTAGCATGTCACACTATAAATCCATATTGTACCACTGATTTCTGCCGATATATAACCTCAGAGCTCGTACGTCTAAGAGAAGGGTGTTAAGCAAGAGAATAAACTCTTCGTCACCAAACAGATATATATTTAGCAGAGATTAACTAATATAGTATAAAGGAATACAATGTCAGAGACACCATCCATTTACAAGTCCGTTCTAGGTCTGAACGAAACCAGAGGCACCTTATTCCTCGTCCCGTATGTCCAATACAATTGAGAGGCCCTCGCATATCCGTACAATCAACAAGTACGTCCAGACGGCTACCACTATAGCATGTTCAAGGTAGCTACTCCCATCGAGAGCAACAGTAGCAACCCATCCATTCGATGTGAAGATCGTCAGTCTTGCACCATCTTCAATCTCTTCGACTTTTCGTCGTATCAGTTATTCAGAATGGGATAAACCTGACCTTTCCGAAAAACTCACGTATCTTATAATCAAGTGCTATAACCACACATCATACGCCTCATTCCATTCCAGAATATTCTTTTATTCAAATATCCTTTTAACAATTTAAAACAAATTAAGGTTTTCCAAACTAGTCGGGATTAGCACACCTTACCGAAGTAATCATTTCTTTTATTTTCCCAATCCCAACATATTCATCCCATGGGGCAAATTGGTAACACTCCATATCTAGCACCACGGTGTTATCGGTAAAAATTAATTAACATTTCATGTTCAAATCTGATTAAAGATTTAGCTATCGCTTGGAGCAAAACTGGTGATACTCCATTCTCGATCATTTTCTTGAATTGATAATTTTAATTATCACATTCACTTTTCAATCTAATTAAAGATTCATTAAAACTCCACTTAATTTTAATCTCCCCAAAAATCAATATTAATGATTATTTAATTTTAGGAAATCAAACATGTCGCATCGACAATCTACACCGTACCATTGATTTCTGCTGATATATAACCTCTGAGCTCGTATGTCTCAAAGAAGGGTGTTAAGCAAGAGAATAAATTTTCCACCACCAAACAGATATACATTTAGCAGAGATCAACGAATACAGTATCGAAATACAATGTTAGACATGTCATCCTGTCTTTAACTGGGTTAAAGAACTAATGTCATTTAAAACACAGTTCACGATAAACCCAAAATCAGATTCCATTAATCATGGAATTTTCACGGAAAACAGATCAATATATAATCAATTTCAACTTCCGTATCCGACTAATAATATAAATGGAATAACAATAAAGCCTTTTAAATTCAATATGTATTTACAGTCTTCCTCCACAGAAACTCACTTCGATCATTACCAAATTGAATTCCATTCCAATTCTAATTTAATATATTAAATTGGAAATCTTTACTTTGGAAAATTCCATTAATCTTCATTAAAAGATTATAAATTCCAAATCATATTCTTCACAGTTAATTGGGTTAAAGAACAAGTGTTATTTAAAACACCGTTCACGATAAACCCAAAAATCCAATTATTTTATTCAATTCCAATTAAATATTAATTCGTCAAAAAACTTCACAAAATCTTAGTTTAAAGATTTATTCTTTTCTCAACTGGGTTAAAGAATAGTGTTAATAAAGACACCAGTCACGACAAACCCAAAATCCAAGTCGATATCAAATACAAGGCTCTGAATAGAAAATATATCGGCTTATATTCAATATCAAATTCTGAAACCAACAGATATCGTATTGGAATAACGATGTATATGTATATACATATATCTTCCAAATTCCTCAACAATATCCGTATAATCACGAAATCCAATATCGAAATATTCCGAAGATTATTTCCATTTCGAATCCATTTCAATTTATTCTTTGGAAAATTCAGGTTATTTTAAAACCATTTTCGAACATAATTTATTTATTTCTATAAATAAATAAATTATTATTCTAGTTAATAACTAGTCCATTTCGATAAAAATATATTTTTATCTTTGCAAAACTGGAATTTTTCATCAAAAATCTTTCCAAATCATCTATTATGATTTTACATAATTTTTCCATATTTTTAATAATTTTATTATCGCCCTTATAGTCAGTTTCCAATAACGGCCACCGAACTACATCCATAACAAACTTTTCTGAAATTGATTTGGATATATCTCCAAATCCAACCGTTAGATTTCAAATTTCTTGTATTTTTAGAAAGCTCTTTTCGATACGAACCCAACGGTTCTGGTTTTAGGAGAATCCGAAGGTCGGATCTCCCGTATCGTCCATTTGAAGTTAATGGTCGAATTTCGCGAATGGTCGCTGCGCAGTGCGTTCTATTCAGGTCATTAATATATATATATATATATACACATTATATTTCACTGATTTCCATTTAAAATGAATTTTATAAATCGTTTTAAAAACGATTTCCACTTCCATTTCAATTTCAAATCAAAATTGAATATTCCATTATAAATTCCTTTTAAATTCATTTTAAATCGATTTCAATTCAATTTCAATTCATTTTAAAACAATTTCAATTCGTTTTAAATTCATTTCAAATCGATTTCAATTCACTTTCAATTCGTTTTAAATTCATTTCAAATCGATTTCAATTCGTTTTAAATTCATTTCAAATCGATTTCAACTCAAATTTTCAAATTCAAATCAAAATTGAATAATCTTTATGTAAATTCGTTTTAAATTCATTTTAAAACGATTTCAATTTGATTTTCAAATTTAAATCAAAATTTAATTTTCCATATCATTTCAATATTAAAATGATAATATTTTCAAAACATCAGATTTTGAAATCACTTTTCGATATTCATTATAAAATGAATAAAATCGACAAAATTCCCGTTTGTGTTAAAATGGCGTTTAACTACTTAACACGATTTCACATTTCAATATTTACTGAATATTATTTTAAAATATTTGTTAATTATTAACTGGAATCAGACTCAATCAATTACCATATAATTTAAGTTATGTGGATTTCATACGTTGCATGTGTACAACAATAACGATAAACAATCATTAAAAATTCATACAACATCCAGAGTGCGTTCTACAACTGTATAAGCATTAAAAAGAATAAATAACGCTTATACAGCCAATCAACCCATCGATTAACATATCACTAATTATTGGGATCAGTGTATGTCAAATATTATCCCAATACCCGTGTGGGGTTTTCAAACAACAAATATTGTTTATTATTTGTGCAGTTGGGCGATATGTAAAATTTATCGTCCCAATCAGTATCAAATAAATTGGTGTACATAAACAAACCGTCCATTTTGTAAATGAATACTTATTTTCAACACATGACCATTTTATATGGTTCATATATTCAATAAAATTTATATTTTTATTGTTCAAATATTTTATTCCATAAATGAATATTTTATATATTTTATTCATTCAATAAAAATGATATTTCTATTATTCAAATATTTTATTCCAACATGAATATTTTATGTATTATACATCACAACACAATATAATACAATACAGTCTAATCAAACAAGTCATCCATGGTCTGTGGACGACGGGGAGCAGTTCATATATGTAGTTATAAAATAAATAATTGTACAAGAAATTATAGTGAGAAATTCTCACATTGGGATCCACTCCGTCAGTTTTATTTCTGAATTTCTGAACAGTTTGGTTTGAAATTTTGTTTGAATTTCCAACGTGCTCCGTTTTGGTTCTGGTCAGTTCTGAAATGTAGTGTTCATCGCTGCGAATCCAACGCATCTTGAATCGTCCGATATCGTCCTCGCATGAAGAGGTTATGGTCGTTAATACGTTGACTGCATAAAATAAAATAATTAATTTAAATAATAATTTACATTAGTGCCCCTTAACCATCTTCCTCCTGTCAGATTTATCAGGCCGACGTCGATCCCCGTTTCTTCAAACTTAGGGTTCACTACAGCCGCCACTTCGCTGACCAGGACCCCATCGGAGGTCATCACCTCCTTCGCCGTCGTGAGCTGCAGACGGCGCCACCACCAACAGTGAACTCGACGACCCATCAAGCCTAGAAACCCGCCTGACGGCGCACCCTTCAATCTCGAAAATCAAGCTGCACGAACCCCCATACTCGATCAAACCCTTATTAATCGAAAGAACCCAGTCCCCTCTCTGATTTTTGTTTTGAATTCATATTGAAATAAGAATTGGTTTAGGATATTTTAATTGGAGAAAATCGCTGTTTTTGGGGAGTCGGTTTCAAAAGGGAGGCGGCGCAGAAAATAGGAGGGCTAGGGTTTCAAGAGAGAGGCCTTTATATAATATATTTATAATATTATTTATTCAATTAATTCACTTATTATTTGTTTATCACTATGAGCTCTAAAAGAGACCCAACGACTGTCACCCCTAGCTAATTAACCCCATTCCGGACACAATGGGATATGTCCCATAAACCAATTTGACTGTTTTGATCAGTTTTCTTTTTAAGTTAAAATAGAAATCAATATATATTTAATTTAAACGTACATTTTAACTTACTGGGGCCACATACTGACTCTAAAAATCACCGAAAAATAAATCTAGCTATGTTTTGACGATACGGTCCTAACATAACTAATTTCATTGAATTTGGCAACCGTTTGAAAAATGGTCAATTTCTAGTCGATCCAATTGAAATTTAAATTAGCAAAAAATTTAAATTTACTGCGCTCACTTACTAATTTGAAAAATTATGAAATTTTAAACCTAGCAATAATTTGACACTCCGGATCCAGCAAAAAGTGGTTTCGTCGAAAACGGAGGTCGTTTGCAAAATTATATTATATTGAATTCCATGGCGACTATTTTAAATTTTAAACTGGACATAACTTTTTATTCCCGCTATGAAATCTGGATTTTTCACATTCATTGGAAAGATATTTTTAATTAGATCCATATATTTTTTGTTTCGCTAAAGTCCGATTTATTTTGAATCTTGTAGGCTATACATTCATTTGAAATTTGGAATCGAATTTTCAAACTACCGCGCCATTTCTAACTCCTTTTATAATTAAATTAAAATTATATTATCTAACTTCGATTTAAATAAATATATAGTTCTAATTCTATTCAAAATAAATTTCTCGTAACAACCCATAAAATCTGGGCCAATTTAAAAATTTTATTTTGGCAATTTTAATGAATTTTGAACATTTAAAATGAATTATTTTAAATAATATCGATGAGAAATTTATTTTGAATGGGATTCGAACGTGTATATTATATACGTCGTCGTTAGAATATAAATAATTATATATAATTATAAATAGAATTGAAAATGGCGCGGTAGTTCGATAATTCGATTTCAAACTTCAATTGAACATACCGGGTGCAAAACAAACCGGATTTTAGTGAAACCAAAAATAATAGGATCTAATGGAGAATATCTTTCCAATGAATCCGAAAAATTGAGATTTCATAGTCGCTATGGAATTTAGGCCCTTAAAATGGGAATTTTGCAAACGACCTCGAATTTCGACGAAACCACTTTTGTTGGATCCCTGATGTTAAGTTATTGCAAAGTTTCAATTTTCGTAATTTTTCGAATCAATATGTGAGCGTGGCGAAGGTAAACGTGTTTGACCAGTTTAAGTTGATTTTAATCGACTGGAAAATGGCCATTTTTCTAACGGTCTCAGAATTTGACGAAATTAGTTTTATTAGGACCGTATCGTCAATACGAAGCTAGAAAATATTTTTTTGGGATTTATAGAGTTTGTGTGCGACCCCGGTAAATTGAAATGCGCGTTCAAATTCGATATATAGAGTTATATGTTGATTTTGACGAAAACTGATCGAAACGATTGAATCAGCTTACGATACATATCCCGTTGTGTTCGGAATGGGGGTAATTAGCTATGGACGACAGTCGTTGGGCCTCGTTTGGTGTTCGAATTAAAATTCAACCTTCATGGATTTAAAAAATTAAAAATAAATAAAATAATATAAACATTTACATACCCCCCTTCCAAATCGAATCAGAAGGAAATAAAAAATAAAAAACCTTCGTTTGCCTCGTCGATCCCCCGTCGCGCCTCCCCGATGTGTCGCCGCCCTCATCGCGCCACCCCCCTTGTCCACGCAGCCACCTCCGATCCTCCCTCCAACGTCGACGAACCCCGCACCCCTCTTTTCTCTCTCCCTCCTCTTGCTTTCAACGCTCGAACCCCCAAAGCCTACAGCACCACCCGCAAGCCCCTGAACCCGCCTCCAATGACCAGTCGACACCCCCCTTCGCCTCCTCCTCGCCAGCAAGGCCCACGGCCGCAGTCGACACCCCCTCCGACGCAAGATTCAATTTCACCAATAAAGGTGAGTTTTTCTTTTCACAGTATGTTTAAATCTGATTTTATTCTAGGTTAAAAACATAGTTTTTAAGTCAGTTTTTATTTGAAGTAAATACATTGTTGTGAAATCAGTTTTTGTAAGTGGAGGATATTGATTTGTAACACACAAAGAAATGATTTTTATCGAAACAAAAGATAAGATTTTTATTCGGCAAAGGATAAGATTTTTATTCGGTAAAGGATAAGATTTTTATTCGGTAAAAGATAAGATTTTTATTCGGTAAAAGATAAGATTTTTATTCGACAAAAGCTATGATTTTTAAAGGCGAAATCTTTAAATATGAAAAGGCGAAATCTTTAAATATGAAAAGGCGAAATCTTTATATTTGAAAAGGAGAAATCTTTATATTTGAAAAGGTGAAATTTTTATCTATAGAGAATAACGATGTAAAAATAGAATTTTTATCTATAGAGAATAACAATGTAAAAATGGAATTTTTATCTATATAGTAGCGGTGTAAAAATGGAATTTTTATCTATAGAGAATAACGATGTAAAAATGGAATTTTTATCTATATATTAGCGGTGTAAAAATGGAATTTTTATCTATATAGTAGCGATGTAAAAATGGATTTTTTTATCCATATGGAGCAATTATAAAAATATGATTTTTATATATATGGCAATAATATAAAAATGTGATTTTTATATATGTAGTGAATACGGGCAACGAAAGTGACAAAAGGCGAGAACGATGAAGATTTCTATAAATGAAGTGTCGTGGAGTTGGGATAGCTATTGGTGAGAACTTCTCACTCTAAATTTCTTTTTCTAGTTATATACATATATACTAGGATGCAGACAGTGCTTAGTAGCACCCGACACCCGTCGTCCACAGACCATGGACGGCTTGTTTGTTTGATTGATGTGTTGTGAAAATTTGTTTGTGATGTTGATGTGAAATCGATAATATAAATTAATGTGTTGAAAGGAAATAAAATATTTATATAGTTAAAAATATTTTATCGTTAAAAATATAATTTTTAACGTGAAAGTGAATAAATAAATAATTATAAACAAATCGGCCGATTTGTTTATATACACTGATTTGATTGATATTGATTAGGATGATAAATTTTACACATCGCCCAACTACACAAATAAAAATCTGTGTTTGTTGATTTGAAACCTCACACAGGTGTTGGGATGATATTTGGGTACACTAATCCTAATTATTTAATTGTATGTCGATCGATTGGTCGACAGACTGTGTAAGCGTCGATTATTTATATTTGATGCTTATGCAGTTGTGTGGTGCACCTTGGATGATGGTTGATTGTTTATCATTGCTATTATATACATGTGGTGTATGGAATCCATATAATTAACATTATATGGTGATTGATTGGGCCTCATTCCAATCGGGAAAATAATGAATATTATAAAAGAAAATTCATGTGTTGAATATAAAAATAGTCATGTGTTGACGATGTTCATGTGTTGAAACTATTCCTATGTTGAGTAAATTATTTTAACAATAAAATTTACATCTTTATCATATTTAAAATTAGAACTACTTCAAGGTGGAGTCTAATTAAAGATCAAACGATAGATACCATGATTTTATAAAATATTTTACATAACAAAAATAGTAGTGTGTTAAAAGAAATATAGATTCATGTGTTGAATAGAATAAATATTCATTTGTTGAATAGAATAAAGAAGTTTCTGAAAAATATAAAGCCATGTGGATTAGAGATGCGTTATTTTGACGCGAACGATATTTATATCGATTTTATTCGTTTTATAATGAATATTGAAAAGTGATTTCAAAATTTAATATTTTGAAATGAAATTCAAATTAAATTAGATTAAAATTCAAATTGAAAATTTATTGAATCAATTTGAAATGAATTCGAATCGAATAGAAAATGAATTAGATTCGAATTGAATAGAAAGTGAATTTGAATTCGAATTGAATAGAAATGAATTCAAATTGAATTAAATTGAAATTGAATTAAAAACGAATTGAAATCGTTTTGAATGAAATTTAAAACGAACTGAAATTGAATTGAAATCAATTTGAAATGAATTCAAATTGAATTAAATAGAAGGTAAATTCAAATTGAATTGAAACGAATTAGAATTTGAATTGAATTGAAACGAATTTGAATTCGAATTAAATAAAAATTGAAATGAATTCGAATTGAATTGAAATCAAATCGATTTGAAATTGAAGATGAAGTTGAAATTGTTTTTGAAACGAATTTAGAACTATTTATAAAATTCGTTTTAAAAGGAAATCGACGAAATATATATAATATATGTATATATATATATATATATTATATATATATAATGGCCTGAATAGAACGCGCCGCACCGCGGCAGTTCGCGAATTTCGACCATTGACTTCGAATTGACATTGTGGGAGATCCGACCGTCGGATTCTCCTAAAACCGGAACCGTTGGGTTCGTATCGAAAAGAGCTTTCCAATGAAGATTAGAAATTTGAAATCTAACGGTTGGATTTGGAATCATGTCCAAATTAAATTTGAAAAAGGTCGCTGTAAGTGCAGTTCGATGGCCATTGATGGAAATCGACTGTACGGGCCTTGATAAAAATATTAATAATTTGTGTAAAATCATAATATGTGAGTTGGAAAGAACTGGGGTGAAAAACTCCACATTTGAAAAGATAAAAATAGATTTCTATCAAAATGAACTAGTTTTGAACTAGAATCAAAATCAATTTATTTTTGAAATAAATAAATTGAATTTGAAAGTGATTTTAAAAATAATCAATATTCCCAATACGTGGATTGGACCGGAGTTGAATCGAAATTATCTTCGGAATATTTCGATGTTGGATTTCATGACTATACAAATATTGTTATGGGGATTTGAAAGATATATTTTATATCGTTATTTCCAACACGATATTTGTTGGTTTTAGATTTGATATTGAATATAAGCCGGTATATTTTCTATTCAGAGCCTTGTATTTAATATCAAATGTGATTTGGGTTTATCGTGGATCGTGTTTTAGATGACATTGGTTCTTTAACCCAGTTAAAGACAGGATATTGATTTTTGAAAAGATTAAAACTAAGTGGAAGTTTAACGAATCTTTAATTAGATTGAAATGTAAAATGATAATTTAAATTATCAAAATTGAAAGGTGATCGAGAATGGAGTACCACCAGTTTTGCTCCAAAGCGATAGTTAAATCTTTAATTAGATTTGAACGTGGGATGGTAGGCCGATAACACCGTGGTGTTAGATATGGAGTATTACCAGTTTTGCTCCAGGGAATGAATAGGTTGGGATTGAGAAATAAAATAAGTAATTACTTCGGTGTGGTTCGCTAATCCCGACTAGTTTGAAATGATATCCAAAGGAAGATCAAAGAATAAATTTAGAAGAATTTATCTTGGATAAAATTAATGGGAACCTTTCCCTAAGAATGTGATTTTGTGAATAAAATAATATTCTGAATTGGAATGAGGCATTCGTTGTGTTTGTGTAACATTTGTTTATTATATACGTGGGTTATTCAGAAAGGCCGGGTTATACCCATTCTGAATAACCGATTCGACGAGATGTCGAAGATGAAGACGGTGGTTGAAGACCGGAAGTCTTCACATCGTTTGGGTGATTACTGATGATCTCGATTGGGCTGTACACCCAAGATGAGGGAAACGGTTGGTGATCGTCCAGACGTACTTGGAGATGGATGGATATGCGAGGAAAGTGCCTCCGGTTTCGTTCAGACCCAGAACGAAATTGTAAATGGATCGTGTGTCTGACATTGGATGTTATTCTGTGTTGATTGATCTCTATTAAATGTACATCTGATTGGCGGCGGAGAATTTATTCTCTTGCTTAACGCCCTTCTCTGAGACGTACGAGCTCAGAGGTTGTATATCGATGGACATCAGTCGCATGGAGTGAATTGCCAGTGTGACACGCGTAAGTGGCAATTGATCAGGGCTTCTGTTGAAAGCAAAGTCTTGTGGTTGATGATCAAAGCACGGCCTGTGTGGCGTAGCTTTGTGTATAACGTGAATTCGCGAGCCTCACACCTCGATATGAGTTAAAAACGGGATACGGACCCAAGAAGTGCACGACGTTTCTTTCTAGCTAGGGTGGTGTCAATGACCTACCAGCCCTGACATTTATATACTTTTCACCTGTGTGGTTGTTGGATACGAGGCGCCTCAGATATAGGTCTGTAAGGACCGGGAAATGTGTGTTCAGGAATAATTAATCCTCAAAAGTAAGAGAGGACCGGCCTTGGAGGTTCCAAAGGATCAGAGTGGGGTCCTGAGGCATTGCTAGAGTGTCTCGAACGCGGAGAGGAGCTTGCCCCTTGCCTCGACTCATGACGGAAATCCAAATTCCAATACGTGATATTGCGGTTTTAATTGTAGAACTAGTACAGCGACATGATAGATGGTACCCATGCCGCCTATGATTGATATTTATGATTTGAATTGTTTTGACACTATACACTTATAATAGTATCAAATGATTTGTTTTAAGCGTACCAAGCATGTTTGGCTATTATAAGGGAAAACCCTATCCTCCGGCTTGCGTTGCATTGTGTGATGGGACCTGGGTCTTATAATAGCTTCATTTTTCCAAAAAGCATTGCGCTGTTTTGTTATATGCACTAGTATTCTTGGGAGGAAACCCGTTCCGTGTTATACGGCTTGGTCCCTTGAATTACTCTCTTTTAAAGTAAAGTTTTAAATAACTGTTTTAGTTCTCACACCAGTCACATGACTGACTTGGAGTTTATTGTTTTAACCTAAACTCTGGGTGCCCCTATTTTCCACACGGGCAGCTAGTAGTTTTGGTTTTGCAGATTTATATTCACAGGATCCTGATTTACAGCTGGAACGATGCTCGGAAAGCTCTGTATCCGTGTATCACTTTCAGTTGTGTTTTATATTGTTCTTTCGCTGCTATGTAATTTATTGTAATCTCTGATATATATCGAATGTAATTTTTTCATTTATACTCTGTATATTCTTGTATCTGATGGAATTGTTGTAATATACAATGAAATGTTCTTCCGTCTGCGTTCTATTTTGTCTTGTTCTCAAAGTATCCGCTCTTTCCTTCATGGGGAAGTTACGGGTTCTTACATTTCTACTCGTTATTATTTAAAATAAATTGTTTTAAATATTCAAAATTCATTAAAATTGCCAAAATAAATTTTTTTAATTGGTTTCGATTTTCCGGGTTGTTACAATCTCCCCCACTTAAAATCTTTTCGTCCTCGAAAAGGAACAAAGCTGAAAGCTATTTTACAAACCAACTCAACTTTCTTTCTGGCTTTCATTCTTCAACTTTTCAGTTTCTAAGAATTTTCCAATTCTTCAAAAATTTGGTTAACACCCTAAATTTTTGAAAAATTTCTCCATAACCTCCTTTGTACGGGGATACATTTAAAACTGCAAGTAGCCTCACAGGGCCCTCATCCACCCAAAAGAAATAGAAAATGCCAAGCGGCCAGCCTTAGGCTCATAAACCTTTAAAAGAAAAAAGAAAATGCCAAGCGGCTAACCAGCCTTAGGCTCATAAATCATTAAAAGAAAAAGAAAATGCCAAGCGGCTTGCCTTAGGCTCATAATCATTAAAAGAAAAAGAAAATTAGTAAACACGTACATATTTGTTGGGCATACAATTTTATTCCTCTTCTTAGTTTCCCTATTATGACCTGTTCATTATATACATGTATAAATGTATGCAATTCCAATAAATTTTCAATTCAGTTCAATATTTGGTTCGATTTGCTAAATTTACCTGCCACTTACATGTTGGTTTGAATGAAAAAGCACACAACACAATCAGCAATCAGTAATCAATTAGTTTTTAATGTTTCGAACACATAACTTTTATATATACTGAAAATCTATTTTTAATGCCAAATCACAACAATATATTCTGACTATATTTTGGTTCTCACACCGGTCAATTGGAAACATATAGGTATCCCACTTTAGTCACTCGAACATAAACTCTGATGACGATATATCAATCATCAGAATCATCTCCGGGCGACTGGAGAGTGATTCTATATCCATCAAGTGTATTTGAGACCTCAAATACACGTGGATCAGATGTATATTAAAATCTCTATCTTCTTGATTGTCCAAATTCAATATAAAATAAATAACCAAGTATGAATAATTGATATAAAATTTTAAAACTAAATTTGATTTTTGAAAACAACACTCTTCACACTCGTTCTAGGATACTACTGATCCTATCTCTAACGAGCCATTCTTATTGGATACTACTAATCCAATCTCTGATGAATTATTTCGTTTGGTTCTAATGTTCCTTGTTCTTGAGCTCTGTAAACCAAAGCTCTGATACCAAATATAGCGACCCGTGCTTCCCGGCCGGCCTAAATCGAACAAAAAGGCGGACTGCTTCGAGAACAAGACAAATCAGAACATAAACAAAAGAACATTTCATTGCTATTTACAACAATTCCATCAGAATACAAGAATATTCAGAGTATGAATAAATATTACATAGAAAAATATCAGAGATTAAAATACATAGTAGTGGAAATAAAATGTATAAATACAAAGCGTAGAGGAAAATACAAAAACAAATACAACCGAAAGAAATACACGGATACATAGCGTTCCAAATATAGCTCTAGCTGTAAATCCAGGATCTAGTGAAAATAAATCTGCAAAACCAAAACTACTAGGTGCCCGTGTGGAAAATATGGGCACCCAGAGTTTAGGTTAAAACAATAAACTCCAGGTCAGTCATGGGACTGGTGTGAGAACTAAAACAGTTATTTAAAACTTTACTTTAAAATAAGGTAAATTAAGGGACCATGCCGTATAACACGAAACGGGTTTACCCCCAAGAATACCAGTGCCTATAACAAACAACACAATGCTAAATAAAGAAAAATGAATCTATTATAAGACTCAAGTCCCATCACACAATGCAACGTAAGCCGGAGGATAGAGTTTTACCTTACGATAGCCAAATAAGCTTGGTACGTTTTAAAACAAATCTTTTATTATTAGTATAAGTGAAGAAATCGACTTCAAATATAAATGTATCAATCATAAACGGCATGGGTACCATATATCATGTCGCCATTCTAGGCTCTACAACAAAACCGCAAAAATGTCGTATTGGAAGTTTGGACTTCCATACTAGTGGCTCCTGATCTGAAAGATCTATCGCATAGTACAATTCCCAATGGCTTATGTCGTAGGCATGCGAAAACGCCATAATGCACATCTGCACTATCCAGGAAATAAGTTACCGTGGCTTACGTCTAAGCATTGGAAAACACCGCTAACTCTATCCATCTGGGAATCGGGAGGTGTTCCCTATCCCTACTAGTGTGGAGCGACCACACCCAATAACCTAGGTCGACCGAATCCATGACAACCCGCAAGATGTCTATCCTCATCTCTAAAGTATACTGATCTAACCATCAGTTTACCACTATACCGGTGTGTGAGGCTCGCAAATTAACGCTACACAAAGCTGTGCTATATTAAAGCTGTGCTTTGATCATCATCCACCAAATTTTTTTTTCAACAAAGGTTTGGATCACTGCATCTCAGCATGCCACACTATCAATCCATAATGTACTACTGATTTCTGTCGATCGATAACCTCTGAGCTCGAACGTCTCAGAGAAGGGTGTTAAGTAAGAGAATAAATTCTCTGCTACCAAACAGATATATATTTAGCAGAGATCAACAAATACAGTATAAAGGAATATAATGCCAGACACACCATCCATTTACAAGTCTGTTCTTGGTCTGAACGAAACCGGAGGCACCTTATTCCTCGTCCCATATGTCGAATACAGGAGAGAGGCCCTCGTATATCTGTACAATCAAAAAGTACGTTTGGACGGCTACCACTGTAGCCTGTTCAAAGTAGCTACTCCCATCATGAGCAACAGTAGCAATCCATCTGTTCAATGTGAAGATCGTCGGTCTTGCACCGTCTTCAATCTCTTCGACTTTTCGTCGTATCAGTTATTCAGAATGGGATAAACCCGGCCTTTCCGAATAACTCGTGTATCTTATAATCAAGTGCTATAGCCACACATCATATGCCTCATTCCATTCCAGAATATTCTTTTATTCAAATATTCTTTTCATAGTTTAAACCAAATTAAGGTTTTCCAAACTAGTCGGGATTAGCGCACCTTACCGAGGTAATCATTTCTTTTATTTTCCCAATCCCAACCTATTCATCCCATGAAGCGAACTGGTAATACTCCATATCTAACACCACGGTGTTATCGATAAAAATTAATTACCATTTCATGTCCAAATCTAATTAAAGATTTAACTATCGCTTAGAGCAAAACTGGTGATACTCCATTCTCGATCATTTTCTTGAATTGATAATTTTAATTATCACATTCACTTTTCAATCTAATTAAAGTTTTATTAAAACTCCACTTAGTTTTAATCTCCCTAAAAATCAATATTAATGATTATTTAACTTTGGGAAATCAAACATGCTGCATCGACAATCTACACCGTACCATTGATTTCTGCCGATATATAACCTCTGAGCTCGTACGTCTCAGAGAAGGGTGGTAAGCAAGAGAATAAATTCTCTGCCATCAAATAGATATATATTTAGCAGAGATCTAAGAATACAGTATTAAAATACAATGTTAGGCATGTCATCCTGTCTTTAACTGGGTTAAAGAACCAATGTCATTTAAAACATAGTTCACGATAAACCCAAAATCACATTCCATTAATCATGGAATCTTCATGGAAAACAGATCAATATATTATTGATATCAATTTTCGTATCCGACTAATAATATAAATGGAATAATGACAAAGCTTTTGAAATTCCATATCTATTAACAGTCTTCCTCCACGGAAACTCACTTCGATTATTACCAAATCGATTTCCATTCCAACTCCAATTTAATATATTAAACTGGAAATCTATACTTTGGAAAATTCCATTAATCTTAATTAAAAGATTATAAATTCCAAATCATATTCTTCACTGTTAATTGGGTTAAAGAACAAGTGTTATTTAAAACACCGTTCACGATAAACCCAAAAATCCAATTCTTTTATTCAATTCCAATTAAATATTAATTCATCGGAAAACTTCACTATATCTTAGTTTAAGGATTTATTCTTTTCTCAACTGGGTTAAAGAACAGTGTTAATGAAGACACCGTTCACGACAAACCAAAAATCCAATTCGATATCAAGTACAAGGCTCTGAATATAAAATATATCGGCTTATATTCAATATCAAATTCTAAAACCAACGGATATCGTATTGGAATAACTATATATATATCTTCCAAATTCCTCAACAATATCCGTATAAACACGAAATCCAATATCGAAATATTCTGAAGATTATTTCCATTTCGAATCCATTCCAATTTATTCTTTAGAAAATTCTGGTTATTTTAAAACCATTTTCAAACCCAATTTATTTATTTCTAGAAATAAATAAATTATTATTCTAGTTAATAACTAGTTCATTTCAATAAAAATATATTTTATCTTTGCAAAACTGGAATTTTTCATCAAAAATCTTTTCAAATCATCTATTATGATTTTACATAAATTTTTAATAATTTTATTATCGCCCGTACAGTCGGTTTCCAATAACGGCCACCGAACTGCATCCATAACGACCTTTTCTGAAATTGATTTAGACATATCTCCAAATCCAACTGTTAGATTTCAAATCTATTATATTCATTGGAACCTCTTTTCGATACGAACCCAACGGTTCCGGTTTTAGGAGAATTCGACGGTCGGATCTCCCGTAACGTCCATTTGAAGTTAATGGTCGAAATTCACGAACGGTCGCTGCTCGGTGCATTCCATTCAGGCCATTATACTATATATAATATATTTTGTCGATTTCCATTTAAAAATAATTTTATAATTTGTTTTACATTCGTTTTAAAAACGATTTCCACTTCCATTTCAATTTCAAATCAAAATTAAATATTCCATTATAATTTCCTTTTAAATTCATTTCAAATCGATTTCAATTCAATTTCAATTCATTTTAAAATGATTTCAATTCAATTTCAATTTGTTTTAAATTCATTTCAAATCGATTTCAATTCAATTTCAATTCATTTTAAATTTATTTCAAATCGATTTCAATTCAGTTTTCAAATTCAAATCAAAATTGAATATTCTTTATATAAATTCGTTTTAAATTCATTTTAAAACGATTTCAATTTGATTTTCAGATTTAAATCAAAATTTAATTTTCCATATCATTTTAATATTAAGTGATAGTATTTTCAAAATATCAGATTTTGAAATCAGTATTCATTATAAAATGAATTAAATCGACAAAATTCCCGTTCGTTTTAAAATGGCATTTAACTACTTAAAACGGCTTCACATTTCAGTATTCACTGAATATTATTTTAAAATATTTGTTAATTCTGAACTGGAATCAGACTCAATCAATTACCGTATAATTTCAGTTATATGGATTTCATACATCGCATGTGTACAACAATAACGATAAACAATCATTAAAAATTCATACAACATCCAGAGTGTGTTCTACAACTGTATAAGCATTAAAATGAATAAATAACGCTTATACAGTCTGTCAACCCATCGATTCACGTATCACTAATTATTGGGATCAGTGTATGTCAAATATTATCCCAATACCCGTGTGGGGTTTTCAAACAACAAATACTATTTATTATTTGTGCAGCTGAGCGATGTGTAAAATTTATCGTCCCAATCAATATCAAATAAATTGGTGTATATAAACAAACCGTCCAGTTTCTAAATGAATATTTATTTTCAACACATGACCATTTTATATGGTTCATATATTCAATAAAAATTATATTTTTATTGTTCAAATATTTTATTCCATACATGAATATTTTATATATTTTATTCATTCAATAAAAATGAAATTTCTATTATTCAAATATTTTATTCCATATATGAATATTTTATATATTATACATCACAACACAATACAAGACAATATAATACAGTCCAATTAAACAAGTCGTCAATGGTCTGTGGACGACGGGAGCAGTTTAAATATGCAGTTATAAAATAAATAACTGTACAAAAATTATAGTGAGAAATTCTCACATCGGGATCCCCTCCGTCGGTTTTATTTCTGAATTTCTAAACAGTTTGGTTTGAAATTTTGTCTAAATTTCCAACGTGCTCGGTTTTGGTTCTGGTCAGTTCTGAAATATAGTGTTCGTCACTGCGAATCCAACGCATCTTGAATCGTCCGATATCGCCTTTGCATGAAGAAGTTATGGTCGTTAATACGTTAATTGCATAAATTAGAATAATTAATTTAAATAATCATTTACATTATTGCCCCTTAATCATCTTCCTCCCCTCAGATTTATCAGGCCGACGTCGATCCCCATTTCTTTAAACCTAGGGTTCATTACAGCCGCCACTTCGCTGACCCGGACCCCCATCGGAGGTCATCACCTCCTTCGCTGTCGTGAGCTGCAGTCGGCGCCACCACCAACGGTGAACTCGACGGCCCATCAAAGCCTAGAAGCGGACCCTTCAAGCTCGAAAATCGAGCTCCACGAACCCCCATACTCGATCAAACCCTTATCAATCGAAAGAACCCAGTCCCATCTTTGATTTTTGTTTTGAATTCATGTTGAAATACGAATTGGTTTGGGAAATTTTATTGGATAAAATCGCTGTTTCGGGGTCGTCGGTTTCAAAAGGGAGGCGGTGCAGAAAATAGGAGGGCTAGGGTTTCAAGAGAGAGGCCTTTGTATAATATATTTATAATATTAATTAATTAATTAATTCACTTATTATTTGTTTATTGCTATGCACTCTAAACGAGAGACAACGACTTTCGCCCCTAGCTAATTACTCCCATTCGGACACAATGGGATACGTCCCGTAAACCAATTCGATCAGTTTTCTTTTAAATTAAAATATAAATCAATATATATTTAATTTAAACATACGTTTTAATTTACTAGGGCCACATCTGACTCCAAAAATCACCGAAAAATAAATCTAGCTATGTTTTGAAGATACGGTGCTAACAAAACTAATTTCGTCGAATTTAGAGACCGTTTGAAAAATGGTTAATTTCTGGTCGATCCAATTCAAATTTAAATTACCAAACACATTTAAATTTACTACGCTCACATACTAATTTCAAAAATTATGAAATTTGAAAACTAGCAATAATTTGACATTCCGGATCCAATAAAAGTGGTTTCGTCGAAAACGGAGGTCGTTTGCAAAATGGTTATTTATTATATTATATTAAATTCCATAGCGACTATTTTATATTTTAGACTGGACATAAATTTTTATTCCCGTAATGAAATCTGGATTTTTCACATTCGTTGGAAAGATATTTTTAAATAGATTCATATATTTTTTTGTTTCGCTAAAATCCGATTTATTTTGAATCCTGTACATTCATTTGAAATTTGGAATCGAATTTTCAAACAACCGCGCCATTTCTAACTCCATTTATAATTAAATTAAAATTATATTTTCTAACTTCGATTTAAATAAATATATACGTTCTAATTCTATTCAAAATAAATTTCTTGTCGTTATTATTTAAAATAAATTATTTTAAACGTTCAAAATTCATTAAAATTGCCAAAATAATTTTTTTTAAATTGGTTCCGATTTTCCAGGTTGTTACACTGTAAGTTTTATTTAAAGCTCTTAACAAAGATATTTCTATATTATATTTTGTTCCATTGCGATGTGAGAATCTGTGTTGTGTTAGTTCTTATTCTTCTGCTATTCTAATATTTCTTTCTTTCTTATCTCACCCTTTAATTTCTTTCTACTAGCTATTTGCTTTTCTGTATAATTTGAGTTAACGTGGGTTGATAAATGTTGGCTTAAACTGTACTAAAAAGTGGGTCGTTACACCCTACTTGGGTAGAACTCAACTAGTCATGCTGCCTGCCTATTTTTGTCATTTCCTGGTTGTGAGGCTTGAGGCTATGTATTTCTTTCTTAAAACAGCTTGCTACCATTCATTTTGAATGCCACAACGTCAAACCCGTCAAATCACTAGTTGATTTTCCTAAACATATTATAGGTATAAAAATCTAACAGAGACGAATTATTCCACCATCAAACGTTATACCTTGAAAAGATCGTCTTATGTGATTTGTTAGGCATACTCTATCAAATATTCGTTCATACAAGTTGTTCTGGGACTGGACAAAGTGAAGGCACTGTCCTATAAACAGAACAACCCTTGCAATTTATTCCGTCTTCAATTATCTTCAGCATAACCTAATTCGCAACGCCTATGTCTATATGAAGTGGTTTTGGAATTATAAATCCAACTAGTCTCTCTGTACAACGATGGTCAAAAAATCGCTGATAACCGGTGATTTAACAATCAAAGGAAAACATACATCCATCTAACAATCACTGGCCCTTTCTAATATTTCATTAATTAAATCACTTCCTAAATTCCTTTCTATATATATAAACACTGATATATTGATTTATCCAAATTTCTTAAAAATATTCTAACTCCTTAAATTTTCAGAAATTTTTGTCGGCGTCTCCTTTGTACGACTCAATCGGTACAACTACAACTCGCCTCTTTAGGCCCTTTTCGTTCAAAAAGAAAATAAAAAAGGCAAGCGGCTTGCCCAATAGGCTCATAAAACCTCATATAGAATTTAAACGTGTACTTTTTTGTTGGGCACTAAAATTATAATCTTCTGTCTCTTCATTCCGTACCTGTTTAACATATATTCAATAATTCCTAATTTATTCCAACTTAATCCAATCGTTTCTATTCAATTCGCTCATTTATTCTTTGATTATCTCTTTTCAACAAATCCCTTTTAGTTTGAACATTTATGTTCAAATATATTTTAATTTGCTTATACACAAGTCGAGTTCCCTTTCTAACCCAAGTTCTTTATTCAACTTTAAACTTCAATCCACCCATTCAATTAACTTAACCATAGTTGTGGTCGATCCAAAAACTCCTTTAACTAATTGATTAACTTCTTTTAATAATTAAAAATCAATTCATTTACTCCACTTGAGTTCATATTTCTTTATAATTCAAGTTTGGATTTTTCTAATGGAAATTCGGATTTTTATTCACTTAAATTTATTTATTTTATTTAATAAACTGTTATGGTATTAAAACGATTATAGCTTTTTTTCTAGAAATTTGATTGTGACATAACTCAAAATCTATAAGATGAAATCTAGATTTTTTTCTTCCATTAGAAACTATTATTTAATATGTCCGGGCGTTTCTTGTTTCATCAAGTACTGACTTATATTGAGTTTTATAAACCCAATTAAAGTTTTAATCGTCAAATTACAAACTACCGTGCTGCGGTGAGTTCATTTTAATTAAATTTAAATATAAACGTTAAAACTTCATTTATTAAATATATTCCAACTCCAGTCTTCCATGTTTTAATATAAATTAATTTGGTTTTCCAAATCTAACTTAAACATTTAAATTATCCAAAATCGTTGATTACTTCATTCAACAATCATAAATTGGTTATAAATTATTCACAACTCAATTTCTATATAAAATTCCAATTTCATTAGACATAAAACATCATTTACCATTACAAACCAATATCATCTCGCGATAATAGTAAAGTCGTTCAAGTTGGGGTATTTTAATTACCTCTCAGAACTTAATCGGCAACATTCTTATCTTAAGATAGATAAAAGCTTGTAATACCAAAAAATCGGTTTAAATATCATCTTCTAGTTCATTAAAAGTATGTTTTTATTTGCCATGTTTACTTTGGAAAAATTCTATTTCCAAATTATCAGATGAAATTTACTTCATCACATTTATAAATGTTGTTTATAATTTACTTCCTTATTTTGTATTAAACAAGCTTTCGTTTAAAATCCCATTTAAAACTCGATTCCCATTTGAAATATTTTATTATTATAACCTGTATATATATACATAGAATCTATTTTCATATTAAAATTCTAAATCTTTATTTAATACAATTTCAATATCTTTTGAAAATAAATTTATTTCTATAAATTCGACATCATTGAATTCAAATCATAAATCAATATGGATTTATTTCAATTCAATTTACATTTTGAATGTCAGAATAAATTTCATCGTTTTATTCTTGAAATGATTCCAAAATCACTTTTTAAATTCATACTTGAACTAAAATTTCAAATATACAATGATAGTTATTTTTCTTTTTTTATAAACATCGTTTATAGATTTCGCTTCACGTTTTAAATATTAAAACAAGCTTCTATTTCAAATTCCATTTGAAAACCAATTTCCACTTCAGGAAATAAATTTTCCTTTTTAAATTCATAAAATTTAGTATTATCAAATCATAATTTTTCTTTCCATTTATAAATATCATTTATAAACTCAATCACTTGTTTTTTGAAAATAAGTTAATATTCTATAATCTATTCGAAATTCAAATTCTATTTCACAATAAATAAATTTTTGTTCTTAAATCTAAAAATTCCTTTTTATGATATTTTCAAATAACAATATCTAGGAAACCATTAATTCAATTCAACGTATCACACATATATAAATATGTAAATAGCAATAAATAAATTTTGAGGAATCCGGTTGGATCCCTCCAGCAGTCTTCCCTTCATCCACATATGTTAGTCAACATAATAAATACCAACCCTGCTTGAAGGCAGGATATCGTGGTATAGAAGGTCGTCTACTCAATATATCATGGGGCGATAGGGTCATCCGCTAATGGTACCACGAGAAATATCCAATATATATATATATATATATATATATATATATATATATATAATAGCCATAACCACTAAGCCTAAATATAACTAATATGTGTAATAGCCATAATTCATCGACAATTATCCGAATAACCAAGAAACAACATATAAAAATTATATATTGAATTAAAATTAGTTTATTATAAACGAATTCCAGAGAGTGATTTTACTTACCCTGATTTTTATTTGCCGAATATTCCATTTATTTCCATATCGTCTCAACTTTGAATCTATTCGAATCGTCTATCTTGAACCTACGATTATTTATTTTAATTTAATGATTAATGATTATTAATTTAATTTAACTTAACAAATAAATAAATTATCCTATGTATATAAAGTTCGTAAAAAAGTATACCTTATCTCAACTGCAAACCGTGCGACTAACTGACTAAGTATATCTTCAAACAACCGTAAATAAACTGCAATTATCCACCTTGGCATTTCTTCGAATATCACATAGTCAAGCTCCATTCCATTCTATCACTCATACCCATTGTTGCTCACTGTTTCCACTTCCATCAACCCCTACTTAAACAGACAGACCTCTCCAATGATAAGCATTCATACCCGAGCTTCCCCAAACACCTATTGCAGATCCCTAATCATCATCAAAAAATTCAAACTCCACCACCTCTCAGATCACAAACCCATGTCCCCAAATTTCCCCACTGCCGTACCAAAAAAAAACCCAGTCTATCCTCACTCAGACAACTTCCCTCAACAGCCTGTTTCATCACTGCTACTCCATATATCTACCAGCCTCAACATTCCTTGTTGTTGCACTCCAACACCCCACTTCACAAGCCAAACTGCAACTTTTGCCTTCCCACATAAATACAGATCGAACACACTGTACTCCACCTCAGTCATGCAATTTCCAAACCCCTTCTGAAAACGCACGCAAATCGACATCGACTTCCATGCCCTGGTCTGCTTGAATCGCGGTGACCAATCACACCCTTCCTCTACAAACTCCATTCAAAACCCATTGACGGTCCCTGTTTCTTCCTTGCAAGTCGCGAGTGCCTCCGTGTTAAGTTGATGTAATGACACGAATTTCGCCCGGACCTATTCGACCGCTAAATCGACTAAGACCGTTCGAATCCCGCATACGCTAACTTTGGGCATACAACACATCAGAAGAAATAATAGAAGACTTTTAGAAACATCATAATAATGTTACATCAGAGTACAGAATATTAGAGTACATTGAATATAATAATACAACAGCGGACGATTAATTTAAAATGAATTTAATACAATGCAGCGGAACTATTAAACTAACACAGCGGAAGACTATCAATGCTCTAGACACGGCTTTAAGCCTCGATCCAGAATCCTGCTCAATATATCTGCAAAATAAGCTAATCGACTGCCCATGTGGAAAATAAGGGCACCTGAGTTTGCAAGTGAAACAAACTACGAGTTAGTCATGGGACTAGTATGAGAAATCTTACTTAACCTATTTAATAATAAGGCTAATCACAGGACCACGCTGCTAACACAAAAGGGGTTTACTCCATTGGATTGCCAGTGCATAAATAAAGTAAATCATTGAAAACAACGCAATGCTTTTTACAAAAATAAAGCATTATAAGACTCAAGTCCTATCACACAATGCAATGCAAACCGGAGGATAGAGTTTTACCTTATATTGGTCAAAAATGCTTGATACGATAAAATGGATTTGATATTATTATTAGTGTATATATGTTTCAAAAACATTTCAATCATAATGTATCAATCATAGACGGCATAGCTACCGTATTCTATGTCACCATTCTAGTTTTACAATCAAAACTACACGGTGTCGTACTGGAAGTTGGATTTCCATCATGAACCAAGGTGATTAACATAAAAATGTGTTTATTTCATGCTCTTATATTTTATCTTTTGTAAATAAATAAATGACACTTTGTGTATTTTTATGTGTATTTACAGATTGTCAAGTGATGCCTCTTTCATTTCAAATTAAAGGCCAACTACAAAGAAAAAGCTACTTCCTTATGTCAACACTTTCTCAATCCCAAAAGAAGTTGTAGCTCACTGGTACATGCATAGAGATTTGTACTGAGAGACCTGAGTTCGATCCCCGTCAAGCTCACTTTTTGCCAAAGAACGGAACATTCACACTGCCCCTTTGCTATGAAGAATATATGGAATAGTGATGTGTTATATGTATATATTCTTATGTATGTATATAATGCATGCACTTAATAAGGATTTTTGAATTTTAGCATAATCCCCTCAAGAATTCAAATCCAATTAATCGTATTTAATTACCATGCAAAAAGAAGGGAATGTTTTAATCACACATCTTCAATTAAACACATCCTTATATTCTCACTGATTGTGCAATGCATCAAAAGGAAGGACATTAATTACAATTCTTCAATCAAGCAAGGAATATTCCTTCATTCTGGAAAGGATATTTTCATTTATTTATTCTGTGGACCTTGTATTCAAATAAGGGAGAAGGCTACATCCTGTATAAAAAGGCCAATGTATCATTGTAAAGGAATGCCATTTTTTTTATGCAATTATTCTGTATTCTGTACTGTCATTTAGTTTTAATAAAGTTCTCCTTTGTTCTAGTTTATTTACTATTCTTATATAACAAATTGTGTATCTACTCAATTAGTTTTGGGTAGAACACAAATTGTTAGTGTTATTTCTATTGCTTATTAGGATTGACCGTTGATTAGATTCAACGGCAATACTAATTTAATTTCTATTTTTTTTTGTTTATTGTTCATTTCTAGTATTTGTTCTTCGTTTTTGTGGTTGAATTTGGTATTGACCTGATTAGATTCAGGTCCATAGTAAATTCAATAGCTTTGTTTTTAAAACAAACCCCCAACTATTGTCTAACTCGCCCAAGAATAAATAGATAATAATTTTTAATTACACCTCCCTGTGTTCGACCTGTATGCTACGCACCTGTATGCTTGCAGAATTTAATTTAAATATTGCGCTTTTCTAATTCATAGATTAGCGACGATCAAGTTTTTGGCGCCGTTGCCGAAAAGGTAACGTTAAATTTTATTATTTATTTAATTCTGATTCGTGTTAGTTTTTTTTTGTTTTTCTTCTTCTTGTTTTTGTTTTGTTTTGTTCAGTAGAAAAAAAAATCTTGATTGGTAGATTGGATATTATTTATTGATATTTCAATCTCCAAAACAAGGAAAAAAAATCTTGCTAGTTTTTCTTTTATTTCTTTTTTTTTTCCTCAGTCTATTCCTTTTTACAAGTTCCTCTCTCTCTTCATTTAAAAAAAAAAAACTTGCCAATTCTTTCTCATTTTGTTTCTTTTCTTTCACGGCTTTCTTTCCTGTTTTTCAATACATTTGATTCCCTATCTTCTTTTCCAAACTTTCAAAAAAAATCTCATTTTGTTGATTTGGTATTGATAGTTGTAGCCATAATCTTCTAAAAAAAAAATTAAAAAGAAAACTTGTTTTTTTTCTTATCCTCTGATTTCTTTCCCGTTTTTGAATTCCATTCCAATTCAAAAAATATATCTGGTTTAGTAATTTGGTTTATCAATTTGATTGGTACTGCTATCAACTAAACAGAGAAAAAAAAAGACTTGCCCATTTTTATTTAGTTTTTTTTTCTGTCTTCATTTCTTTCCCTTCTTACCTTCCCATTACAACCTGATTTCTTTCTCGAAAAAAAAGATCTTTTCATTAATTTTTCCCTTATTTCCCTCTCTGCTTTTAATTCTCTCCCTTTTCTCACATTTCTTTCCCTTATTTTCTTCTCTGTAGATCCACGCCATTCAAAATTCACACCCATCCTCTACTACAAAGCCACTGTCTTCTTCCATTTTCTAACCCTACACCAACACGCAAACCACCCACTTGCATCCAACCCTCCTCACGTCCAACAGCACCTCCCCCTTCATTGCCTCTGCAACTGCAAAGTCACCTTGCAAACACCACTTCACCCCAACATTCATCCACCGCCCATACATCTTCCTGCACCAGCAAAAACCTCCCGGTCCTCCAAATCGCAACTCCTAAATCCGATTAAAAACCCAATT
Source organism: Allium sativum (assembly GCA_030737875.1). Lineage (NCBI taxonomy): Eukaryota > Viridiplantae > Streptophyta > Magnoliopsida > Asparagales > Amaryllidaceae > Allium > Allium sativum. The sequence continues at coordinate 588,727,106 of CM060916.1, forward strand.
CGATTAGAATCAAGCTGAGTTGATTCGAGACCAGAAAAGCGAAAAAAAAACAAAAAAAACAAAGGAAGGTCTGATTTGATTTTTTGTTTTGTGCGTGATTTATCTGGGTTGAAACATAAAAGAGAAGGTGTATCAAAGAAGGAAGGGATTTTCATTGTTGACTGTTTCTTTTCGGTCTCACTGTTCGCTGTTCTGTGTGTGACTTGCTGAAGCTTGTGTGTGTGGCACTGTTTTATAGTCATTTCTTTTGTGGTTGATTTGAAGAAATAAATTTCATACTTGTGATTTGCTTCCTGAAAAGTAAAGGAAGTGCGCTTGGGAAATCAAAGAAATAGGGGGCGTGATTGTCTCATAATTGGACTAGCGTGATTTTTTTTTATATATTACAATAATTGGATAGTCAAGCCTGGTTCGTTCTTAGGGTTATGTACGCTCATTTTGTTACCGGCTGAGTGCGTGTGATCTGCCAATTGGGTGTGTGAGTGTTGTCGCTTTGTTCTTGTCTCTTTGTCTGGTTTTATCGCTTTGTTTTGTTGGAGTCTACTTTAGCTTGTTTCTTTTGTTTTGTGTTTGGTTTGTCAAGTTTATTTTTTTATTATTTTATTTTCTTCTCAAACAAACCAAAAAAAAGAAAAAAAAGAAAAAAAAAGTGTTTTAATTGATTGAGCGAGTGTCGGATTTTGTTTTAGAGTAAATTGTTTTTGTTTAGTTTAGTTTTTAATTTTATTTCTTCCTTCCAATTTAGTTCTTAATTTGTTGTTTCTCTACCTTGTCTTTTTTTCAAAAAAAAAAAGAAAAAAGAAAAAAGAAAAAAAAGAGTTAGAAGCGAAAAAAGTCCCACACAACAAACAAAGAGATTCAAAAATCAGTCAACTTGCAAACAAAATTCGAATTGTTGGAGCGGTTGCACACCAAGTGGGGTGTGAACGCGCTAGCGCTTCCCAAATTCACTGGAGGACTGCCGATCAAGGTGAGAAATTTTTAAAACACTACAGGTGCTCTGCTGCAAAGAAAAAAATATATAACGACAATTGTTGTAAAAAAATTCTGTAGGGCAGCGGCTTGAATGTAATTTTTTTAATTTCTGCAATTGTTTTGTGTGATTGTTGTTATTTCTGCATTTTTATTCATTCTGTTAAGGGCAATACTCCAATTCACATAAGGTGAGGGATTTCATCACCCTTTCCTTAGCCCACAAATTGCATTTCATCGTAGAATCTGACTAATAATAACGGTTAGACGTTGGACTTAAGGGAGTCACGGGCTCATCTAGGGCTTAATTGTATTGTGCAAGTTGATTCATTTGGAACGATTTATTTCTCGGTGTCTAGACTATGGCAAAGAAATAACCGTTTATAAATATTACAGTGATTCGTAAATATTTTATCGGTTGTTACTCTGAAGGTACTTAAACCTTCGGCTGCATTGCTAGGGTGATTCCTGGTGCACCGATAACTCCTGTCCGTTAACTGGCTGAGAAATCTTTTGATCTAAGTGATCAAACGCGTCACTTTATAATTTTGGGTTAGGAGCCAATAAGGACAGAAAATTTCATTGTAGCTAATTTCTGTGCTTGCATCTAACAACAATGAGTGAAAAAAGTGTCAGCCAACAAAATTCTCCTAGGGGTTCTCGAATCAACCAAAATTTTCCAACCGAATTGGATCAAAATCGAGTGAATCAAAACTTTCCAAACTTTGGGGATCAAAACCAAATAAATCAAAACTTTCAAAACCTCAATATCCAAATGGATAGACCCTTGTCTCTTCGTGATCGATGTTATCCTACTAGGACCGTTCAACCATCTGTCATTGTGTTCCCACCAGCTGAAGGAAACAATTTTGAGCTAAAACATTCTTTTATCCAAGGGGTACCAAAGTTTACGGGATCTGAAAACGCTTATGAATTTCTGAGTGAATTTGAATTGTATGCTTCCACAACAAAAATGCAACAACTATCTAACGAATCGATCAAGCTTAGGCTAATTCCATTTGCACTACTTGAAAGCGCTAAAAGATGGCTAAGTTCTCTTCCAAGACATTCCATAAGAAGTTGGGATGAATTTTTCACTGCATTCTTGAAAAAGTTTTTCCCTTTCCATAAAACTCTAAAAATCCGAACCGAGATCAATCAATTTTGTCAAAATGAGGGGGAAACTTTTTCAAGATACTTTGAGAGATTCAACCGGCTATTATATAGTTGCCCTCATCATGGAATTCTAAAAGATCACTTATGTCAAATTGCATATGAAGGGCTGAACTATCAGACTAGAACTCAATTAGAATCAATGTGTGGAGGAGATTTTATGTCTAAAACAACCGATGAAGCTTGGCGGTTCTTAGAAGACTATTCTGAAAAAGACATGCAATGGGAATCGATTCGTGTTCCCATTCGCACGTCTACTAGAGGGGTGCATGTCGTGGGCCCAAGCCAAATTCCTTTAGAAAATCAAACTCCTCAAGCCGGAGAAGGGTTACCCCACTATTACTCTCAGGACCAAGCCAATGCTATAGCTCAAAATAATCCTTACTCATCCACGTACAATCCTGGTTAGAGAAACCACCCAAATTTTTCTTGGTCAAACCATAATAATTCAGCAAACCCATCTCACATGCAACCCTTTATCCCCAACCCGAATTACCAAGCTTCATCTCCCAAGTCTCAAACCTCTCAAGCTGCACCTCAATCCAAACAACCTTATAGGCACCCCAATTTTCAATCATCAAACCAATCCTCTCAATCTTCTCAACCGTCACAAGATATTGTTCGATTAGAAAAATAAATAATTAAGATGTTAAACTTGAACAAATAATGAATATGATGAAGGAACTAATGAAAAGTAATGAGAAAGGAAAGTTGCCTAGTCAACCCGAGGTGAATCCAAAATATAACTCACGTACTCTAAATTCTTGTGAGGATGAAAACCACAATCCGGTCAACGTTGTTACAACCCTTCGATCTAAAAAGGGGATTGATAATAATGTTGGCAACCCTGACAAACCTTTGAACTCAACCCAAATACAAAAGCTTGATGATCACTTAATGGCTACAAATGCCAGTTCTTCTAAACCTCCATCTTCCTTAAATGTTGGCAATCCCAACAATTCTTCTCTTTGTGTCGGCAAACCCGACCCACCTTTGAAAATTAATGTTGGCAATCCCAACATTTCATCTTCTACACCCCTACTACCTTCTTCCTCGAATGATGAAACTGATCGTAGAGTCGAAAAACCTATAGCTCCATTTCCCCATAGACTCAATAATAAGAAGAAAGCGGCAAATTTCGATAAAATTTTGGAAAATTTCAAGCAAGTTCGTGTGAACATTCCTCTTTTAGACACCATTGAACAAATCCCTCAATATGCTAAATGTCTTAAGGAATTTTGTACACAAAAACGTGCAACTAATGTCCCAAAAACCGTCTTTCTGACTGCGAATACAAGCTCTATTCTTTCGAATCTTGCCCCAGTCAAGTACAAAGACCCTGGCTGCCCTACCATTGATTGTAAAATAGGAAACACTCACATCTCTCGAACCCTACTCGATCTTTGTGCCAGTGTTAATCTTCTTCCTTATACTGTTTATCGTCAACTGAGACTGGGGGAGATTAAACCAACAAACATCACTCTTCAGCTAGCTGACCGATCTGTCAAAAAGCCATTGGGAATAATTGAAGACGTCTTAATATAGATCGAACAGTTTTACTTCCCTGTCGATTTCATAGTTCTAGGAACCAAGCCTGTCCCAAATCCCAATGTTCAAATCCCGTTGATATTAGGACGCCCCTTTTTAGCAACCTCAAATGCTATCATTAATTGTAGGAACGGTCAACTTCGACTTTCCTTTGGCCATCTAACTATTGAGTTGAACATCTTTAATCTCAACAAAAAACCTAGGGAACTTGAGATCAATGAGATTGACATGATTCAAACCACCGTTGATGAATCCTTTAATGACACTTCTGAAGCCATGAAAATGTGTCTTGACCATTTCAACTCCAATTTCGATGAGCTCGAATACGTTTCTGAACTAAATGAATTTCTTGAATCCACACTTTCTCCATCTGAATCTGACCAAAGAATATTGACCAATGTGGACACACACGAACATCCCAAGTTGGACCTCAAACCATTGCCACACGACCTTAAGTATGCATACTTGGACCCATCACAAACTTTTCCCGTAATCTTGGCCTCTGATCTTACCGAGGACCAAGAAGAAAAACTTTTGGAAATTTTACGGGAAAATAAAGATGCCTTGGAGTGGGAAATTAGCGATATAAAAGGAATTAGCCCATCAATTGTGGAACATCGCATACATTTAGTTGATGAGGCTAAACCCACCCGTGAGGCTCAAAGGCGATTAAACCCAAACATGAGAGAAGTGGTCAAGGAGGAGATAATCAAATGTCTAGACAATAATATCATATATCCCATCTCTGATAGTACTTGGGTGAGTCCGGTACAAGTTGTACCAAAGAAGTCGGGAGTCACTGTGATCAAAAATGACAGTAATGAACTCGTCCCAACAAAAATCAAAACAAAATGGCGTGTGTGTATTGACTATCGAAAGCTCAACTCAGCCACACGAAAAGACCATTTTCCCTTGCCTTTTATTGACCAAATGCTCAAACGCTTAGCGGGACATGAGTACTATTGTTTTCTCGATGGATACTCTGGCTATAACCAAATTCCTGTTGCTTTAGAAGATCAACATAAGACCACCTTTACTTGTCCCTTTGGAACCTGTGCTTATCGTCGCATGCCTTTCGGTCTTTGTAATGCCCCCGCGACTTTCCAAAGGTGTATGATGAGTATTTTCTCTGATATGGTGGAAGAATTCTTGGAAATATTCATGGACGATTTTTCAATCTATGGATCATCTTTTTCCCAATGCCTCACTCATTTAGAACTCGTCCTTAAGCGTTGTAAGGAGAAATCACTCGTGCTTAATTGGGAAAAATGTCACTTTACGGTAAAAAGGGGGATAGTTCCAGGGCATGTCGTCTCAAAAGATGGCCTTGAAGTCGATAAATCCAAAATCGATTTGATTGCTAATTTACCTCCTCCTAAGTCTGTCAAAGATGTTCGTTCATTTCTTGGCCATGCGGGATTCTATAGAAGATTCATTAAGGATTTCTCGAAAATTTCAAAACCTCTCTCGAATTTACTTTCCAAAGACGTAAAGTTTGAATTTTCCAATGATTGCAAAACATCTTTTGAAACTCTTAAGTCAATCTTGACCACAACTCCCATCATTCAACCCCCTGATTGGACTCAACCCTTCGAACTTATGTGTGACGCTTCTGATTTTGCTATTGGAGTCATCTTGGGCCAGTGAATCGATAAACTTCCTCGAGTCATTTATTACGCTAGCAAAACCTTAAACGAGGCCCAGTTGAATTACTCAACTACTGAAAAGGAATTTTTGGCAGTTGTTTTCGCTCTTGAGAAATTCAGACCATATCTCATAGGATCCAAAGTCATAGTTTACACTGACCATGCGGCCTTACGATATTTGCTTTCTAAAAAGGATGCCAAGGCTCGTTTGATTCGTTGGATCCTTCTTCTTCAAGAATTCGATATAGAAATACGAGATAAAAAGGGTTCTGAGAATGTTGTAGCTGATCATCTCTCTCGAATTGTGCACAAAAATGTTGATGACACCCAAATCGATGATTATTTTCTTGACGAACAAATCCTTTCGATCTCTAACACCCCTTGGTACGCTGACATTGTGAATTATCTTGTCACACAGCAAACACCCACTGAATGGTCGAAACAAGATAAACAAAAATTTCTCTTGAAAGTTCAAAACTTCTATTGGGACGACCCATATCTTTTCAAATACTGTCCAGACCAAATCATTCGAAGGTGTGTGCCCGATCATGAACACCAAAGTATTCTTTCTTTCTCACATGACCATGCTTGTGGCGGTCATTTTGGAGCAAGAAAAACTGCTGCAAAAGTATTGCAATGCGGTTTTTACTGGCCCACACTCTTTCGTGATGCTTTCGATTTTTGCTCTAAATGTGATCGATGTCAACGAACGGGTCGAATTACTAAGCGGAACATGATGCCTCTCAACCCCATTCTAGTGATTGAGCTATTCGATGTTTGGGGCATCGATTTCATGGGGCCATTCCCTAACTCATTTGGGAATCTTTACATCTTGCTTGCGGTAGACTATGTTTCAAAATAGGTTGAAGCCATTCCGACCAAAACCAATGATAACAAGGTCGTTATCAAGTTCCTCAAAGAAAACATCTTTTCATGCTTTGGCATACCTCGAGCTATCATTAGCGATAATGGCACTCACTTCTGTAATCGTGCTTTTGAATCCTTGCTCAAGAAATACTCAATCACCCACAAGCTGTCGACCCCTTACCATCCACAAACTAGTGGACAAGTAGAAGTTTCCAATAGACAAATCAAACAAATTCTTGAGAAAACCGTGAATTCCAATAGAAAAGATTAGTCCTTAAAACTGATTGATGCACTTTGGGCTTTTAGCACTGCTTATAAAACCAATCTAGGGATGTCACCATATCGATTAGTCTTTGGAAAAGCTAGCCACTTACCTCTTGAATTGGAGCATCGTGCTCTTTGGGCCATAAAATTTTTGAATTTTGATTTAGAGAAAGCCGGCTCACATAGGAAGTTGCAAATTTCGGAATTAGAGGAATTAAGAAATAAGGCGTACGAAAATGCGAAAATCTACAAAGAAAGAACCAAAGCCCAACATGACAAAAACATACTTCGTAAGGAATTCAACGTAGGACAAAAAGTTCTTTTATACGACTCTAGACTTCACTTGTTTCCAGGAAAACTCAGATCTCGATGGACTGGACCTTTTGTTGTGAAAACAGTATATCCTCATGGAGCGGTTGAAATTGAAAATCCTAGGGATGGAAAAGTCTTCAAAGTACACGGTCAACGACTGAAACCATTTTTGGAATTCGAGCAATATGACGAAGATGACCCTATCGATCTGTATGAGCCTGATCATCCACCATGAAATCAGGTGGTACACGTTCTTTTTCTGTTATTTTTCTTTTTCATTTTTTATTTTATTTTTGTTTTTCTGCCTTAGACAGTTGGGACACTGTCTCAATCAAGTGTGGGGGGAGTCTGCATTGCATTCTTTTGATTTTTCTTTAATTTTTCTTTCTTTCTTTTCATATAAGACCATCATACATTTTATATCGTAGTAACATACCAATTTTTTTTTTTGGAAAATACGACTCATTTTCCATTGATACAACGAAATAAGTTTACAATTTTTAGCCAGTTGATATTTTTTTCTCTCAGCCAAGTTCGAATTTGAAATATAATGAAAAGTTTAATTTTGAGGGATAATAGTGTAACCGGTACATAGGGAGATTCTTAGGTGATGGCAATGAAATCTATTCTATATTGTAGACTTTGTTTAAATAAGTGGAGGACTTAAAATACTTATAATGGCTTGTCAAACCTTTAAAACTAAGTTGTGTTAAGTTGAATTCGCGTAACACTCTTTTTGTCCTTATAAATTCAATAATAATAATAATAATCCAAGGGTATCCAACATTGCTTGTATATCGAGCGTTGGTGTGCAAACCCGCCAAGCTCTATCCGACATGTTGTTGACAAAGTCAGCGTTGGAATATCTTGGTCTCATTTTATGAGATTGGACACCTAAGGATTACCGACACATTGTTGACAAAGTCAAAGTCGGCCTGCACAATCCGCCAAGCTCTTTACCCACTCTCCGTTAGTCCGCGAGGCAGTGCATGGGTCGTAAACCTTGGTCTTCTAAGTTAGGTGTATGTACTTAATCATAAATTTTAAAATTTTATAGAATAAAGAATAAGCAATGATGCTCAAACACTTCTTGACTTTATTGATTTGACTAGCCATACATGAGAAAATTAGAATACCACTTTACAAACTGTGCCAAGCAAACTAAGAATCTATTTCATGGCTGCACTATGTTATCGACCGAACTAACTGGCCAAACTAGAATTTAACATTTGAAAACTTGATTTATATTGAAAATTTGTGACAAGTTGAGGTATCTAAAATAAAATCAACTGATTAGAAATTATTAACTTAATTTGTTGTACCACTTTCCTGAAATAAGTCGTGTTTTCATTTTTTGTTTTTATTTTTGCATATGTCCATTGCATTCATGTAGTTTCATTAGAATCATAGCATACTGCATTTGGATTTTGTGGGTAGTGTCCGCTGAAAACCCTCACGAGACACCACTCGTCCTACTAGGGACACCTAGAGGTTTAACGGCTTGTTGCATACGCTCAATGCAATCGTGTTTCCTACGAAAGTGTGACCTATCTAGTTAGTTTTTCAATTCTTGTTTTACTCGAGGACGAGTAAAAGATAAGTGTGGGGGTATTTGATTAACATAAAAATGTGTTTATTTCATGCTCTTATATTTTATCTTTTGTAAATAAATAAATGATACTTTGGGTATTTTTATGTGTATTTACAGATTGTCAAGTGATGCCTCTTTCATTTCAAATTAAAGGCCAACTACAAAGAAAAAGCTACTTCCTTATGTCAACACTTTCTCAATCCCAAAAGAAGTTGTAGCTCACTGGTAAATGCATAGAGATTTGTATTGAGAGACCTGGGTTCGATCCCCGTCAAGCTCACTTTTTGCCAAAGAACGGAACATTCACACTGCCCCTTTGCTATGAAGAATATATGGAATAGTGATGTGTTATATGTATATATTCTTATGTATGTATATAATGCATGCACTTAATAAGGATTTTTGAATTTTAGCATAATCCCCTCAAGAATTCAAATCAATTAATCGTATTTAATTGCCATGCAAAAAGAAGAGAATGTTTTAATCACACATCTTCAATTAAACACATCCTTATCTTCTCACTGACTGTGCAATGCATCAAAAGGAAGGACATTAATTACAATTCTTCAATCAAGCAAGGAATATTCCTTCATTCTGGAAAGGATATTTTCATGTATTTATTCTGTGGACCTTGTATTCAAATAAGGGAGAAGGCTACATCCTGTATAAAAAGACCACTGTATCATTGTAAAGGAATGCCATTTTTTATGCAATTATTCTGTATTCTGTACTGTCATTTAGTTTTAATAAAGTTCTCCCTTGTTCTAGTTTATTTACTTTTCTTATATAACAAATTGTGTATCTACTCAATTAGTTTTGGGTAGAACACGAATTGTTAGTGTTATTTCTATTGCTTATTAGGATTGACCGTTGATTAGATTCAACGGCAATACTAATTTAATTTCTGTTGTTTTTTTTGTTTATTGTTCATTTCTAGTATTTGTTCTTCGTTTTTGTGGTTGAATTTGGTATTGACCTGATTAGATTCAGGTCCATATTAAATTCAATAGCTTTGTTTTCAAAACCAACCCCCAACTATTGTCTAACTCGCCCAAGAATAAATAGATAATAATTTTTAATTACACCTCCCTGTGTTCGACCTGTATGCTACGCACCTGTATGCTTGCAGAATTTAATTTAAATATCGCACTTTTCTAATTCATAGATTAGCGATGATCACAAGGCAAGGGATCGTCCTTACCGAATTTGAGACAATCCAACCCATGTCTCAGAACTCAGACTCAGGTGAGCCCTTAGAAGCGCCAGGGCTGGTCCACAAATACTTTAGTGGATTGGTTATGCCTGAACAATACGTTTCCCTGCCCCATGGGGCGTAAATTTAAGCCACTAGGGACTCAATATCCGAGGTACCTCGCTTTCCATCATCCATATAAGTAAAAATGTTTGGGCTCCATACCATGACACCACTTCTAGCTAGAAAGAAATGCATGTCCTCCCTGGGGCTCTTCTCCTGTTTCTAGTTCATACCGGGGTGTGAGGCTCGCGAAGTAACGCTATACACAAAGCTATGCTAAATAGAGCTTTGCTTTGATCATCAAGCACAAGGCTCTGCTTTTCAACAAAAAGCCTTGATCATTTGCATCTTGGCATGCCACACTGACAATTCACGCCATGCGACTGATGTCTATCAACACATAACCTCTGAGCTCGTACGTCTCAGAGAAGGGTGTTAAGCAAGGGAATAAATTCTTCGCCACCAAAAAATATATATATTAAATAGAAATCAATTCACACAGAATGAAATCCAATGTCAGACACATATTCATCTTGATTATTATCAAATCGAATTCCATTCAATTCCAATTTCTTCTATTAAATTGGAAAACTTTACTTTGGAAAATTTCCATTAAATCTTAATAAAAAGATTTATAATTTTCCAATCATATCTTCACTGTTAATTGGGTTAAAGAACAATTGTCTTTAAAAACACAGTTCACAATAAATCGAATTCACATTTCATTTTATTCCAATTACTAAATATAATTGGAAACTCTAATAATCTTAATTAAAAGATCTATTATTTTCACATTAGGTTTAAGAGCAGTGTTATTGAAGGCACCATTCACGACAAACCCAAAAATCCAAATTATTTTATTTAATTCCAATTTAACATTAAGTAATTGGAAAGCTTCATTGAATCTTAATTTAAAGATTTATTCTATTTAATAACTAGTTCATTTTGATAAAAATATATTTTTATCTTTTCAAATATGGATTTTTTCCTCCAAAATCTTTCCAAATTAGTAATTATGATTTTTCATATTTTTTCCATATTTTTAATAATTTTTTAAGGCCCATACAGTCGGTTTCCAATAACGGCCACGGAACTGCACTTACAGCGACCTTTTCTAAAATTGATTTGGACATAATTCCAAATCCAACCATTAGATTTCAAAACTCGTATATTCATTAAAAGGATCTTTTCGATACGAACCCAACGGTTCTGGTTTTAGGAGAATCCGACGGTCGGATCTCCCGTTACATCAATTTGAAGTTAATGGTCGAAATTCACGAACGGTCGCTGCGCGGCGCGTTCTATTCAGGCCATTAAATAAATAAATATTATATATCGTCGATTTTCATTTAAAACATAATTTATAAAATATTTATAAATTTGTTTTAAAATGATTTCAACTCCATTTTCAATTTCAAATCAAAATTGAATATTCTATATCTTTATCATATTATAATATTAATATTTTCAAAATATTAAATTTTGAAATAACTTTCTTTTTTATATTCATAATAAAATGAATAAACCTGATCTATAAAACCGTTCGGGTTAAAATGGCATTTGCTACTTAACTTGACTTCACATTTTATATTTTTGTGTCCATTCAAAATCAGACATAAAGATCATAATTTTATTCTGCATTGAATTTTATTTTAAAATAGTCTTTATTTTGAAAGATTCTTTATTTTTGAATATTCTTTATTTTAAAATATTCTAAATTGGAATGCAACTCAATCAATTACTATATAATTTCAGTTATATGGATATCATACATCGCATGTATATAACAATAATGATAAATAATCATTAAACAATCCATTCATATCCAGAGTGAAATTTACAACTGTGTGAGCATTAAATAAATAAATAACGCTCATCAAAGATTGTCAATCCATTAATTAACATATAACTAAATATTGGGACTATTGTACCCATGTGGGGTTTCCAGACAACAATAGTTTGTTTAAATACAACATTGGTTAATAAATTTAACCAATTATAACTCGGTTTGAATTATTTTCTATTTAACAAATTTTCACTGTTTAAATTATAAATAAATATTTATAATTTAATTTTCAACAAAACATATATTTTAACAAGTAATTATTTTTACTCTTGTCTAACATGATAAAGGTGACATTTTGTCTAAAGAAACATTTATTCTAACAAGTAATCCTTTTATTTGCCAAAACTTATTCTAACAATATGACATTTTATTTCATAAAACATTATTTTAAATAAATGACGTTTTAATTTCACAAAACCTTATTCTAAATAAATGATATTTTTATTTTACAAAACATGTTTTCAACATATGATTATTGTTCTAACTTCGCTAGATGTTTCTATTGTCAAATAAAAAGACAATTTAGTCTACATACATGTTTTACAATTCTAATGTCAAATAAAATATGATTTTAATTTATATGACAGGTTTTACAATTTTAGTGTCAAATAAGAGATAAATTTAATTTACATGACATGTTTTACAATTTTAATGTCAAATAAAAGATGAATTTAATTTACATGACATGTTTTACAATTCTAATGTCAAATAAAAGATGAATTTAATTTACATGACATGTTTTACAATTTTAATGTCAAATAAAAGATGAATTTAATTTACATGACATGTTTTACATTCCTAATGTCAAATAAAAGATGAATTTAGTTTACATGACATGTTTTATAATTCTAATGTCAAATAAAAGATTAATTTAATTTACGTGTCATTTTTTAAGTTACTAATGACAAATAAAAAGAAAATTTTCATTTTCATTATTTGTATGAAATTTAAATGTATAAAATGACACATAAAAATGACTATTTGTGTTTGTATACAAATTCTATGTATAACATGACAAGTAAAAATGTCTCTTTTAATTTGTATACAATTCTAATGTATAACATGACGATAAAAATGTCTCTTTTAAATTGTGTACAATTTTAATGTATAACATGACGATAAAAACATCTCTTTTAAATTGTATACAATTCTATTGTATAACATGACGATAAAAATGTCTCTTTTAAATTGTATACAATTCTATTTTTAATACAAAAAATAAAAATGATATTTCTATATCTTAACATAGCCAATAGAAATGATATTTTAATGTTGTACACAATTTCCTACATTGATATGACCAATAAAAATAATATTTTTATTTGTTTAAAAATCTATTTTTAACATAAAAAGTAAAAATGATATTTTTATTTGTTTGCAATTCCTACTTTAACATGTAACATAAAAATGATATTTTTATGTGTTTTACAATTCCTACATTAACATGTAACATAAAAATGATATTTTTATGTGTTTTACAATTCCTACATTAACATGTAACATAAAAATGATATTTTTATGTGTTTTACAATTCCTACATTAACATGTAACATAAAAATGATAGTTTTATTTTGTCGACCATTCGATTTCAAAAAAACAAATAAAATTGATACTTTTATTTTGTTGACAAATATATTTCAACAAAACACATAAAAATGATTCTTTTATTTTGTTGACAATTCTATTTCAACAAAACACAAAAATGATTCTTTTATTTTGTTGTCAATTCTATTTCAACAAAATGATATTTTTATTTTCACACAAATCTATTTCAACAATTTTTTTTTTTTTTTTTGCATATGAATCTATTTCAACAAAAATGATGTTTTTGTTTTCATACAAATCTACTTCAACAAGAATGATGTTTTTGTTTTCATATGAATCTATTTCAACAAAAAGGATATCTTTGTTTTCATACAATCTATTTCGACAAAAATGATGTTTTTGTTTTCATATGAATCTATTTCAACAAAATGACATATTTATTTTCTCAATTCTAACTCCACAAAAATGACATTTTTATTTTGTCAATTCTAATTAAACAAAAATGACATTTATATTTTGTCAATCCTAATTAAATGCAAATGTTCCATCTAATCATCAGATCATCATAGCAACATCAATCAACCTTAACCAAATCACGTATAACAACAAACTGAATTGAACAGCGTGTTTGCAGAAATTTCTAAACACGATAATAATTTATTTTTAATTATTAAAAAAAATCTCACATGTAAGCTAAGAATTATATTTTTAACGAACAAATATTTGTGATGATTAAACACAGATAAAATCATGGTAGTTTATATAAATAACTATACGAGAAAATTTAGTGAGAGAGTTCTCACCTTGATCGGTTTCATAATTCGTTAAATACGATTGATTTTAATAAAATTAAACAGATGTTCAATTTTATCAAAAATCCAGATGATTGTTGTCTCAGTTCTGGTCTGCCCCATGTTGTAGAGCTTGACAATGTGAGTCCAACGCATCTGAATTTGTCCATTTTTGAATTCATATTGCAAAGTTATGAGATTTTAAACTTTAATAATATAAATGGAATAATTAATTATAAATAATCAACTAATTACATTCTTTAATCCATCGTTCCTTGTAGTCTTCGTTCCGAAAAAAAAGAGCCGACATCGAAACCTATTTGCATTGACTTCTAGGGTTCAACCTTGCACAGAAATCACTATGCCGGAATCCAATTAGCTATCACCTCAAGAAGCGTGCCGACCTGCTCTCCCTACCCCCTCAGCCTTGAGGAACTCGCAACCCTCACCCCCATGGAATTGCAATCAAATGGCTGAGCTTTGACTCGTGAATCTCCCAATTCACAAAATAAGAACACATAACAACCGTTGATGTTAAAGATCTCATTGCGTACAATGATTTTTTCTTTGGAGTTGCTTGATTTTGTTTAGTGGATTTGGAGAAATCAAAGAAAGAAAATGGCAGTGTTTTGGCCATCGAATGAAATATGACAGCGGCCACAAATCTGAATTAGGTTTGAAGATATTCTATATTTATAATAAAATATTATTAAATTCTCTAATTTGCAAAATAACCTGTTAATTCCTAATAACTCCAAATCCAGCCCAACTAATGGTGACCGTAGAGAAATACCCTATTCCGGACACAATGGACTAGGTCTCGTAAGACCGTTTGATCGTCTTAGCCCACTTTTTTTAATTTAAATTCTAAAACATTTAATTATTTAATTTGATCGTACATTTAATTTACTGGCGCCACATACGGACTCCAAAAATTACAAAAAAAATTATATCTAGCTTTGTTTTGACGATATGGTCCTAGCAAAATTAATTTCGTTGAATTTGGAGACCGTTTGAAAAATGTTCATTTTCTGGTCGATCCAATTCAACTAAAATTGACAAAATACGTTTTCTTTTTCCACGCTCACATATTAATTCCAAAAATTATAAAAATGGAATCTAGCAATAGCTTGACATTCCGGTTCCAATGAAAGTGGTTTCGTCAAAAACGGAAGTCGTTTGCGAAATGGCTATTTTATTATATATATATATATATATATATCCTAGCGACTATTTTAAATTTTAAACTGGACATAACTTTTTATTCCTGCTATAAAATTTCAAATTTTCACATCCGTTAGAAAGATATTTTTAAACAGATTTAAACATTTTTGGTTTTACCGAAATCCGATTTATTTTGAATCATGTATATTCAGTCAAAGTTCAAATTCAAAATTTCAAACTATCGCGCTATTTCTAACTCCTTTTGTAATTAAATTAAATTTATTCATTTTATCTTCGATTAAAATAAATTTTTTGTCGCTATTATTTAAAATAAATCATTTTAAATATTCAAAATTCATTAAAATTGCTAAAATAAAAATTTTAAATTGGTTCCAAAATTCCGGGTTGTTATAGTTGAGCTTTTGGTTTTGCGATTCCCGATTGAGATTTGGATACAATTTTTTTTAATCGTCCGAAATGATTTTGCGTTGTGAATTGAAAAGAAACGAAATAGCTCGAGTTGTTTTCATGTATTTCAGAAGTGAAAAAAACGAAGGGAAGGGTCAATTTGAAGAGTGAATGAGGGAACAACAGGCACACACCATTTAAATTGGTGTTTTCCATGATATCAAAGGTGGGAGACATAAATTTTGGCTCGAGGGAAATATAGGATGCGCGATTCAGTTTTTTGGTTAGCTTCGTGAATTTGAATGTGTAGGTCGGTTGATAACGAAAAATTATTTTTTATTGTATATAATATCTCATGATCTCTAAATAGCAATCCCGAATCGCTATTTAATCATAATGACTGACATTTCCAACATTATCCGATATTATGAGCTTAAAGGAACATACTTTGAAATTTAATTTAATTATATGGAGGAGATAAAAAATTAGATTGACAATTTAAATTGAATTCGATTTAATTATTTGCGAGCGTTTTCTAATTGTATAATCAGGTTTGAAATTTGATAATCAAACACTATTATGGATCGTCAAATTCTGAGGTCATTTCAAAATTAGTTATTTCACAAATCAACTAAAACTTATTAAAATATAATTTATATTCAACCCAATCAAATTCACCGATAATAAATTATTATTACAGTTCTAGTTCAAATTTCAAATTAATCGATTAAATCATTTTGATTCAGTTTTAACTCTGAATTCAATTGTTTGTTGTTTCCATATACGATAATTCGATATATTCAAAATTAAATCATATATCGATTATTAAATTGATAAATTCAATATAAAAATCCATTTATTAATTCAATTCAACATTTAAAGTTAATTTAAATGTTCAATGCTAAATGGCCAAAAATCCAGGATGTTACACATACTTATGGTAATTCACATTTATCCAATGTGTTTGTGAGTGTAGTAACTTAAGAGATGTCACACGAATTTATATCCCCTAAGAATCCATTAAACTAGATACTACATAATGAAATACGCTATTATAATGGTGTCTAGGTTAAATATACTATAGAAAATAGCGTACGCACGATTACATTTTTTTCGCCATTCATAGTACCGTAGTCTATACAAATACCGTAAAGTCCACCTAAACTAGTGGCTATCAAAGGGCACTCCATAAGTACGGTACAAATCAAAATCGTAGGGTTCGATCATGGTAATATGACAAGGCATACGAGGCAATGCCCAGAGTTGGGATCTACCAATTGCACACCTGTATTGGTGGTAACGCATAGCCACAGCTACCGCTCACCTCAAAACAACACTCTCAAATCAAGGATGCACATCAAATGAAATAAACCGGAAACTATAATAATTAGGGAAGAAGTGTTGCTGATAGGGGTAGGTAATCCACTTGGTCATGGTATAACTTATGTTTTAGTCAATTTAATTATAACTCGAAGGTTAAGAATATCCGTCATCGTTACCTTACTTCATTCCAGTAGCGTTCTCCAAACTAACCTACTTCATTCTGGATTCTCAACCATGTGCACATTTTTTAAAGTGGTTTTCGGTATTGGCCGAATGTATGACAATATCTAATCCCAAACACTTTCACAACCAAAAGCTTACATTTTTCACACCGGTTGGATCTTTACATTTCAAAATGGTTCATATCTCATATGGAAATATCAATTTTGGCTTTAAAACCATTTCATATCCAAAATAGAATATACTTTCATATTAAAATTTCCATTTAAACCAAATTTATAATATTGAAACAATTCCAAATTTTAAAACAATTCGAATATTCAAAATAGTAGAATTTATTTGTATATTAAAATAGTTTAGATATATTTGAAACACTTTGAAAAATAACTAGTTAGTACATAAAAGCTTATATATAAATAGTTTGAATTTAAAATTGGAATTATCAAATTCATTTAAACACACACACACATATATATCCAAATATTAAAGAATTTCATAAAGTAAAAAAAGTTGATTGTTAAAGTCGTTTTCTCGAATATTTAATGTATACAAGTTAAAAATAAAATAGTTGTTAAGAAAAATATTTATATAATGGGTTAAAATACTGTAGTTTGATTCAGAATTATTTCTTCCAAAGTTTAAATAAACCTAAAGTCATATTCCAATTTCAAATCAATACGATCCAATTTCAATCTTTTAGTTCGAATCAACATTCATTTCAAATTCAATTCGATTTAAACAACTCAATTTAGATATTTAAAGTATCCAACTAGAATTCTCATTTTGAATTATTTCAATTTATTACAATCTCAAGTTCATAATTCAAATATCACATTATATCAAATTAGTTTCAAAGATGGATAAACAACTAAATTTCATTAGGTTCGGTTCATGTTCAATTTCATGTTTTTAGCTTAGTTTACAACATTAAATAATTTCATTTACCTTTTCAATTCGAAAATCTAAAGTTCAAAGGAAATAAATTCATAAAATGTCATTTATACTGCCTATAAAACAATATTTCAAAATTTAAAGTTTTAAACAAATTTTATTTAACCAACCAATGTCCGTATATAATTTCCTATCCAATGGTAAATTTAATTTTAGTATTTCAGAGATGGACATATATTATTTCAATCCAAATCTGGGTCATTATCATTTCAGCCTATGCTCTTTATTCATTTTAATGATTGACCTGAGTTTATTTGATGCCCATAACATCTAGGATAAATGGTTGGGATTAATTAACACAAACAATAGTTATACCTACAAGGTGAATAATATGATGAATCACACAATTAAACTGTAACAACTCGGAAATTCTGAACCAATTTAAAATTTTTAATTTAGCAATTTTAGTGAATTTTGAATAGTTAAAATAATTTATTTTAAATAATAACGACTAAAAATTTATTTTAATTGAAGTTAGATTGAATATATTTATTATAAAAGGAGTTAGAAATAGCGCGGTAGTTTGAAAATTTGAATTTGAACTTTGACTGAGTCTACATGACGCAAAACAAAATAGATTTTGATAAAATCAAAAATATTCAGATCTATTTAAAAATATCTTTCCAAAGAATCCAAAAAATTGAAATTTCATAGCGGGAATCAAAAGTTATGCCCAGTTTAAAATTCAGAATAGTCGCTGTAGAATATATATATTCTTTAATATTAAAAATAGCCATTTTTCAAATGACCTCCGTTTTCTAAGAAACCACTTTTGTTGGAACCGGAATGTCAAATTATTGCTCGGTTTCAATTTTCATAATTTTTAGAGTTAATATGTGAGCGTAGTGAAAGAAAATGTGTTTTGTCAATTTCAGTCAAATCGGATCGACCATAAAATGACCATTTTTCAAACGGTCTCAGAATTCAATGAAATTAGTTTTGTTAGGATCGTATCGTCAAAACATAGCTTGAAATAATTTTTTTTGGAATTTTTAAAGTCTGTATGTGACCCCGGTAAATTGGAATGTACATTCAAATTTAATAATTAAATGTTTTTTTAAATTTAAGAAAAACATATCGTAACAGCTGAATTGCGTTACGAAACATATTCCAATGTGTCCGGAATAGGGGTATTTGGCTGGGGGCGACATTCATTGGGTTCGATTCTGAGTTAGTATAAACGAACAAGTTATTTTCTGGAATTAATTAATTAAAATACGCTGAGTATACACTGTAAATACGGTTAGAAATACCAAACCCTAATACCAATTCCTGTAGCCGTCGTTCTATGCTTTGCAACGGCCATTATACACCGAAATTGATTCATTAAAATCTCCTCAAATAAATTGAATTAATGTGTGAATCAAAAACAAAATTTGAGAGCTAAGTGAGGCCGTCATTTCTGTACGGCTTTGATGAAGATTTTTGAAGTAGCTCGCTTGGATTTGGGAGCCAAACCCACTGCGTTTGGGTTCGATTTTCGGAGCAATGGAGATGGCGAGCTGCACCATTTTCGAGCAGAAGGATGGCAGCGCGAGCAGCTTTGGCATGGTGGTGGCGGATGGATCCCTGGCGGCTCGATGATCGGTGTGCAGGTGAACCCTAATTTGGTTTCGATGTCGGGTTATTCCCAAAAGCAATAGTTCTGGAATGAAGAGGATCAACAGGTGGAAGAGTAATTATAAAGTAATTAAGAAAATTAATTATTATTTAATTATATACTTATGTAATTAACGTATAAAATACCATAACTGTCTCATAACGTATACAGAACTGAATGATTTCAGAAGCAGTGAAATCGTCTTGTCGAGTGCTACATTTCAGAACAGACCAGAAGTGAAACAGAGGGGATTAGAATTTCAGGAAAATTCAAACTCAATCGGAACAAAATTCAGAATAAAGGTGTAAAACCATCGGCGAGATCTCTGATTTAAATCAATTTTGATTGTCGATTTACAGTGTGAAATTTACATGTATTTGTTATTAAGATTCATGTATGTGATGTGTGAGATTTGATTGAATGTTTATGTTTGAGATGATTTGATTTGAATTGCGTGGATCTAAAATTTGCATACAATAAAATATACATTTTATTGTATTTATGAGAATAAAAATATTCATGTTTTTAACCAATATATTAAGGCAATAAAACATACCTTTTTATTGTGTGTTAAATTAGTAAAAAGAATCTTGTTTTAAATAAAAGAAAATATATACATTTTCATCGTATGTTTGATTCGTTAAAAAGAATCATGTTGGGAATTAAAATATCATTATATTAGACAATGTCATGATAAAATAAAATATTGTTATATTAGAATGAAGGATCATTTTGTTAGGAAAATAACATTTTAGTTAGAAATGTTAAATTTGATCAAAAATGTCACTTTGTTTAGAAATGGTTATTTAGAATTAAAACATCGCTTTGTTTATAAATTTTTATTTAGATTAAAAACATCACTTCGTGTAGAAATGTTACAATAGAGATGTAAAATATAAAGTGTCAAATTTGTGGTATTAGAAATGTAGAATATAAAATTTTATTTTGGTCATTTTTATTGAATTGAATTAGTTTGTCAATTCAATATAAACTATTATGTTATCATTTTTGTTGAATTGAATTAGTTTGTAATTCAATAAAAAAAATATCATTTTAGTCATATTTGTTAAATTCAATTAGTTTGCCAATTCAATTAAAAGTATCATTTTGTTTATATTGTTGAATTGAAATAGAATTGTAACAACCTAGAAAATTTGACGTTTAAAATATAAATTAAATTAAGATTCAATGTAAAATAAATATTTATATTTGAGATTTTGTCAATTCTTGAACAATAGGTGCGAACCATTTCATTAATTTATAAACAAATGTGATTTGCATTACTAACCGATTTGAATATTTAGCGTTAAAATCCTATGTGTTTAAAAATGAATATTATGGAAAGAGTTGTACCGTCCTAAATTTAGTTTTGAAATTTAAGTAAGAAATGAATTTAATACTTATCATGCAATTTGATAAGAAGAAAATATATGTTTGAAATTCAATTTAGACTGGTATTTAATGTAGTGTTTATTCTAAAAATAAAAGGCGCATTGTGAGGTGTCAGTATAAATGTTTGTCAAGAATTTATGATGGTACAAATAGTGAGCCATTGGAATATTAAACTTGACGTTAGAACTAAAATAAATTTTTAAATAAATTCTGATTGAAAAGATTTATTGATTTGCATAGCAAAATATAGTTAAGATTAATTTATTTGCAGTTAAACCAGCAGGTAAAAGGTAATTAAACATTAAATTAACATATGTTTGAAATTTTAATAGTGGTTAATTTTGTAAACCAATGCATTTAAATTTATTATCGTACAATTAATGTAATGAAAACGTTCTAACTTTATATGCATACATTAAGAAAAGAAAATTTAATTGTTAGCAATGCCGAAATTAAGTTATAAAGAGTAATTAACTTTGTTTTAAATAACCGCTAGGATTGAATTTATTATGGTATTATTTATGGTACGGTTACTACCATTAAAAATAAAGAAACTTTGAAAGATCACGGGTAATCAAACCGGAAAGCTTAACCATATTTGTATAATAAATGCGCAATAAAAGGATAGGAATAAAATATGAAATAAATTCAAATTTAATTGAAGAAACAAATTATCTTGAGTAAAGAATTTTGTGTAAAATAGAATAACATTAAGATAAATTTATTTACAATTTAAACCGTTAAGTAAATAGTGTAATAAAACGCTTAAATCAATTTTTAATTGTGAGTTGAAAATCTTAATATAAATAATAATAAATTTTGGAATTGCGTTAAGAAATAAATTATTGATTTGAACGAGGAATGTAGTTGCAGCATAAAACATCTTTGAAATTTAATCAGTTCAAATCAAGTCATTAAGTAAATATAAAATGTTAGAATTCCTTTTTAATTTATTTTAATTAAGGAATGGATTTAATACTAATTTTGTGATTCGGTTAAGAAGGGAAAATAAATGTTTATATTTTGAACATAGTATTCACAAGAAATTGCATTTGCAAATAAAATCTCCTGTAAACTTTCTGCTAGAAAAAAAAAGAAAAAAAAATTGTGTTGAAATGTAACAGTGAAATAAATGTCAATAAAGCATGTAATTTAATTATTTATCATGAACAAGGAATTTATTGTGCAGTAATAACCATGAGTATAAATGGTTTCATAAATGATAAATTCATTTCCACAAATAAGTTTCATTTTTAATTGGTGATTTATTTTGTTTCAAACAAACTTGTGAAACGGTGCTATTATAGCACAGTTAATATGACAAAAATAAGGAATGGATTTTTGTTGATGTACAAATGGTGTAAGTAAACATAACACATATTTATATCAGTAATGCACGATAAAAGGAATGGGATAAATTTGTTACCAATTGAATTTAATTCATGGTTTAATGGTTGAAATTTATAGCGTTGAATTAATAACATTGTTTGTCAGTCCATGAGTTAGCCTAGCGTTCACACATCGTACACTAAGAATAAATCCAATTTTCCCTTTTTAAAAGAGATGTGGGGACAACAATATTTAAATAAATCTGGTCCAAGATATTATAGTAGACCAAAATCTTACCATATCTACATAAAGATTTTATAAATAGTGGCCAACGATTTTGAACAGTTCATCAATATTGTTCATTTGTCCACTTCTCCCTGTTTGCTTTACGCGTTGATATTCCTTCTGCCTTTTTCCTTTGGTTATAAATATGTATCTCCTTGTTGGTCCTCTTGCAAGCACCTCTCTCTCCTCATTCTTTAACATCTGAAAACATTTCTTCCTTAATGCTAAAATTTAGAACTCCACCTTCTTGTTACCCAGAAACAAACCCTTCTTCATAAACAGTCCTACGTCCTCCCCACTACATCCACACATTTCTTCTTTTCCAAAAACTTGCTTTTCTATCAAACCCTTTCCTGTAGCTCCGCTCCGCTACTCCTCCGTCTGCGGTGACAAATATTGGCTTTGCTTCACACATAAATATATATAAATAAATATATATTCAGTTTGAGTATATATAAATTTACTTGTATACGTGGGTCCACAAAGAAGAACCGTGTACGTGCATGCATATTTGGAGGAAAAAGTTTCGTTGTTTGTGAGTTGGCCTATGCGATAGTTGCAGAGAAGACAGTGCGCAATGCACGTGTAAGAGATAATAGAGACTGACGAAGTTGATTTGGAACTTGACGGTAAAAGTTGGAAAGCAAATATCGGTGAGATCTCTAATTTATAATAATTAAATAATTAAATAATTAAATTATAATGGTGAAATCATGGTTTGTATATTACTGTTTCTGATCTGCGATGTGACGATTATTGTATGTGATTATTGTATGGTTATTGTAATATGTGGTGATGCCATGAAATAGCTATGTTATTTAGATCTGTAAATTTTTAATGTAATCATAATAAAGCTCTCGTCTTTATTTCATTTCTATTAAAGTAGAATTTTATTTTGATTAAAGAAAAAAAAAGAAAAAAAAAACTAGGATTTAAATTTGATTAATAAAATATAATAAAGTTTTGATCTTTTGGTTTTTAAAGCAAAACAAAGTTGAATCTTTTATTTATGTATTTTTCTTTGTAACAAAATAAAAAGGAAGTTTGTTTTAAATAAAATAAAAGAAAGTTGATTTATGTCACAAAGGAAAGTTTGATCTTTTATCTTGATTTTTTTTAAAAAAAGGGAAAGTTGGATTTATATAATAAAGATTTGATCTTTTATTCTAATTTATAATCTAAACAAAGTTTAGAGATTTTGTTTTGATTCACAAAATAAATAAAGATGGAGCTTTTATTTTGATTCATGGAAATTATGACACAAAATTCATTGTTGTGTTAATTTAGTTATTATGACACAAAATTCATTATTGTGTTAATTTAGTAATTATGACACAAAATTCATTGTTGTGTTAATTTAGTTATTATGATACAAAATTCATTGTTGTGTTAATTTAGTTATTATGACAAAAATTCATCGTTGTGTTAATTTAGTTGTTATGACACAAAATTCATTGTTGTGTTAATTTAAGTATTATGACACAAAATTCATCGTTGGATTAATTTTAGTGTAATGACGCCAAAACCAAGATTGTGTATATTGAATGTTATGACGCCAAAACCATCATTGTGTATATTGAATATTTTGACTCCAAAACCACCGTTATGATAATTTGAGTATTGTGACACATATTTCATCGTCATATTATATAATTGAAATGGATCAAATAACTGGCATTAGAGATATAGTTATTTAGAAATGCTGACGCTAGGAAAGCTATTTACATAAGCTATAGAAAACATTTATTTCAATGTAAAAGAAATAAAAGTAACATTAACATTTTCTTATGTAAAAGAAAATATATTTAATTTCTAGTGTAAAAGCAAATGTAAACATTTTCTTTGTTGAAAAAAAAGAATATAAACATTTCTTTGTTGAAAAGAAAAAGAAAAGAAACATTTTCTTTATTAAAAAGAAAGAAAACATTTTCTTTATTAAAAAGAAAAGAAAAATAACATTAACATTTTCTTTGTTAAAAAGAAAATAACATTAACATTTTCTAATGTAAAATAAAAGGAAAACATTTACATTTACAATGTAAAGAGAAAAAGAATAAAATTTACATTTTCTAATGTGAAAAGAGTAAAATATGTACATTTTTCCAATGTAAAGTCAAAAGAATAAAAAGTTATATTTTTCCAATGTAAAGAATAAAAAGTTACATTTTTCTAATGTAAAATAAAATAAAAGGTTATATTTTTCTAATGTAAAGTAAAATGAAAAGAAACATCTTTCTATGAAAAGGAAATAAATAAAAGAAACATTTTCAATGTAAAGAAAGTAAAGAAAAGAATAGCAAACATTATTTTTCAATGTGAAGAAATAAAAGAAAAGTTACATTTTTCAATGTAAAGTAAAAGACATTTACATTGTATATGTAAATAAAAGAATAAAGGGGAAATATCATGTTTGTTGAATATAAAAAAAATAGACGTCGTTGAAACTATAATTTTTGTCGCATTAGAATTGGCGGACAAAAATATCAACTTTATAAAATAAAAGAACGGACTTTGGGAATCGCCAAATGGTTTGTATACATATATTTATATATATATATATAATATAAATTTAAACTAAGCGAAACACGCGCGGTAGTTCGCGTTTTGAAATCATAACTTTAAACGGTTGTACAGAAAGATACGACTGTTGAATTCTCCCAAAACTGGATCCGTTAGGACTGTCTTGGAAAGAGCTTACCAACGACATAAAATTTATCAAGATCTGACGGTTAGATTTTAAGATATGTTTAAAACAAATTTAGGTAAAAACAGCGCTAGGGTCGTCTATCGACCCGAAGCGTCGTTTAATGAATTCTCACTATTATTAAATAAATAAAAATAGCAGTAAATCGTTATAAGTAGATATAAACGACGTGAAACGATTTAAATGATAATTATGCGATGATTATTTGAAAAGGCCGAGTTTAACTCATTTCAAATAATCAAACGACGATTTAAATCGAAATAATAGAAGGCGATGTTGAAGACCGGCGATTTTCACGTCGAACGGACAACAATTATTGAGACCTTGGACTGACTTGCTCCCAGGAAAGGGTTGATGTAGTAGTTGGCCGGTCGTATGGGTTGATTGTCCGGATAAGCAGAACCTCTCTGGTATCTCCAGTTTCGTTCAAACCCAGAACGGACTTGTATGGACGCGCGTCTGACTTTGGAATTCGTTTCGTGTAACTAAATCAATTTTTATTAATGTATGCTTGTTTGGTGGTAGAGAATTTATTCTCTGCTTAACGCCCTGGTATATGTTAGTAATTATTGATAGCATGACGCGAATTGTCAATGTGGCTCGCTAAGATGCGAATGATCAAGGTTTTGTTGAAAAGCAGGCCTTGTGGAAGATGATCAAAGCACGGCCTGTTTAGGCGTAGCTTTGTGTATAACGTAACCTCACGAGCCTCACACCCCGGTATGAGTCAAAAACGGGATACGGACCGTAGGGAGTGCACACGTTTCTTTCTAGCTAGAGTTGTGTCAGGGACCTACCAGCGCTGACATTTTACTTATGTGGATGATGGATTTTGAGGTACCTCGTGTTTTATAGGCCGTTGGTGGTCATACTATAGGTCCAAAGGGACCGGGAAACGTGTGTTCAGGCATAACCAATCCATACACATATGTGTGGACCGGCCCTACCGCTTCCAAGGGTTCACTGCGGGGGATCCTGAGGCATTTGCTAGAGTGTCTCGAATCGGAGAGATGCTTGCCCCTAGTCTCGACTCATGATGGAAATCAATTCTCCAATACGACATTACGATTTTAGTTGTATACTTATATACGGCGGTATAATATATGGTACCTATGTCGTCTAGGATTAATACATTTATATTGAAATGATTTATGAAAACATATGCACACTAGTAGTAATACGTTTGACGTATTTATCATCTTTTGATCATTATAAGGAAAAACCCTTTCCTCTGGTGTGCGTTGCATTGTGTGATGGGACTTGGGTCTTATAACGATCTCATTTTTCTTTAAATGCATAGCGTTATTTAAACGACTTACTTAATTATGCACTGGCAATCCAATGGAATAAACCCGTTCTGCATTAGCGGCATAGTCCGGTGAATCTCCCAACTTTAAATTAAATCCTTAAAATAACTGTTTTATGTTCTCACACCAGTCCCATGACTGACCTGGAGTTTATTGTTCTTTCCTAAACTCTGGGTGCCCACTAATTTTCCACACGAGCAGCTAGAGGTTTAGTTTTACAGTTATAGACCCCTTGGAGCAAGAGTTGGAGCGTTTTCTGGATTGGAGTCGAGCTAAAGTTAGAGTTTCCGCTTTATCATATCACTTCTTCTGCTGAGAGTATATTTATGTTTCCGCTGCTATATGTATGTAACTCTGATATTCTATGTAACTCTGATGAAATATTGTATCATGATATAAAAAGTTCTGTTGTTTTGTTCAATATATGTTAGTAACCATAACAATCCGCCTTTGTAAACGGTTTAAGTTGGTTTAATTACCGGCGAAAACCGGGAAGAAAGACGGTATGTTACAGTTGGTATCAGAGCTTTGGTTATACAAAGCTAAGGGTACGATATATGTTGAACAAAAATATAGAACTCATTAGAGTTATAATATCTCATTAGAGATAGGGTTAGGAATGCCCTAGAATGAGATTCTGGAATATTTCGATGGAGAGAGCGTATTTTGATACCTAAATTACTTTGAAAACTAAGTAAATTATTTTGAATTACAACTTGAAATCAGAATTTTCAAGTATTTTATTCGACATTGCGTTTGGACTATCGGTATATGAAGATTTCGAATATATGCCTGGCCAGTATATGTACGAAGTCTTATATGTACTAGATAGATATAGAATCACACTCTAGTCACTTGAGGATGATTCTGTTGATGACTGCAGCATCATCAGTATTTGTTTTCGAGTTTCGAAAGTGGGATGACTATATAATTCTGGTCGAAACGTCGAAGAATACTTAAAATCATCTAGCTCAGTATTTTAATAAATAAATCCTAATAAAATGATTTTGTATTTTAAGTGAGTAACATTTTGTTATAAGAACAAGGAATTTAAAACAAAGCCAAGAGAAAATTTTACAACTCTCCTTTCCGAGGACGAAAAGTTTTAAGTGGGGGAGATTGTAACAACCTAGAAAATTTGACGTTTAAAATATAAATTAAATTAAGATTCAATGTAAAATAAATATTTATATTTGAGATTTTGTCAATTCTTGAACAATAGGTGCGAACCATTTCATTAATTTATAAACAAATGTGATTTGCATTACTAACCGATTTGAATATTTAGCGTTAAAATCCTATGTGTTTAAAAATGAATATTATGGAAAGAGTTGTACCGTCCTAAATTTAGTTTTGAAATTTAAGTAAGAAATGAATTTAATACTTATCATGCAATTTTATAAGAAGAAAATATATGTTTGAAATTCAATTTAGACTGGTATTTAATGTAGTGTTTATTCTAAAAATAAAAGGCGCATTGTGAATATGGTGTCAGTATAAATGTTTGTCAAGAATTTATGATGGTACAAATAGTGAGCCATTGGAATATTAAACTTGACGTTAGAACTAAAATAAATTTTTAAATAAATTCTGATTGAAAAGATTTATTGATTTGCATAGCAAAATATAGTTAAGATTAATTTATTTGCAGTTAAACCAGCAAGTAAAAGGTACTTAAACATTAAATTAACATATGTTTAAAATTTTAATAGTGGTTAATTTTGTAAACCAATGCGTTTAAATTTATTATCGTACAATTAATGTAATGAAAACGTTCTAACTTTATATGCATACATTAAGAAAAGAAAATTTAATTGTTAGCAATGCCGAAATTAAGTTATAAAGAGTAATTAACTTTGTTTTAAATAACCGCTAGGATTGAATTTATTATGGTATTATTTATGGTACGGTTACTACCATTAAAAATAAAGAAACTTTGAAAGATCACGGGTAATCAAACCGGAAAGCTTAACCATATTTGTATAATAAATGCGCAATAAAAGGATAGGAATAAAATATGAAATAAATTCAAATTTAATTGAAGAAACAAATTATCTTGAGTAAAGAATTTTGTGTAAAATAGAATAACATTAAGATAAATTTATTTACAATTTAAACCGTTAAGTAAATAGTCAATAAAACGCTTAAATCAATTTTTAATTGTGAGTTGAAAATCTTAATATAAATAATAATAAATTTTGGAATTGCGTTAAGAAATAAATTATTGATTTGAACGAGGAATGTAGTTGCAGCATAAAACATCTTTGAGATTTAATCAGTTCAAATCAAGTCATTAAGTAAATATAAAATGTTAGAATTCCTTTTTAATTTATTTTAATTAAGGAATGGATTTAATACTAATTTTGTGATTCGGTTAAGAAGGGAAAATAAATGTTTATATTTTGAACATAGTATTCACAAGAAATTGCATTTGCAAATAAAATCTCATGTAAACTTTCTGCTAGAAATAAAAAGAAAAAAAATTGTGTTGAAATGTAACAGTGAAATAAATGTCAATAAAGCATGTAATTTAATTATTTATCATGAACAAGGAATTTATTGTGCAGTAATAACCATGAGTATAAATGGTTACATAAATGATAAATTCATTTCCACAAATAAGTTTCATTTTTAATTGGTGATTTATTTTGTTTCAAACAAACTGCTGAAACGGTGCTATTATAGCACAGTTAATATGACAAAAATAAGGAATGGATTTTTGTTGACTTACAAATGGTGTAAGTAAACATAACACATATTTAAATCAGTAATGCACGATAAAAGGAATGGGATAAATTTGTTACCAATTGAATTTAATTCATGGTTTAATGGTTGAAATTTATAGCGTTGAATTAATAACATTGTTTGTCAGTCCATGAGTTAGCCTAGCGTTCACACATCGTACACTAAGAATAAATCCAATTTTCCCTTTTTAAAAGAGATGTGGGGAGAACAATATTTAAATAAATCCGGTCCAAGATATTATAGCAGACCAAAATCTTACCATATCTACATAAAGATTTTATAAATAGTGGCCAACGATTTTGAACAGTTCATCAATACTGTTGATTTGTCCACTTCTCCCTGTTTGCTTTACGCGTTGATATTCCTTCTGCCTTTTTCCTTTGGTTATAAATATGTATCTCCTTGTTGGTCCTCTTGCAAGCACCTCTCTCTCCCCTCATTCTTTAACATCTGAAAACATTTCTTCCTTAATGCTAAAATTTAGAACTCCACCTTCTTGTTACCCAGAAACAAACCCTTCTTCATAAACAGTCCTACGTCCTTTGTAACGACCCAGAAATTTTGACAGCTGGAATATCGTATTAATTAAAGATTTTACGATGAATGATCATTTTTATTGATATTGGAGTTAGAATTCAAAATCAAATGTATTATTTTTGAGTTGAAATGAATTCAGTATTTAATTCAGAATAGTTGGTTGAGAATCAAATATTTATCGTTGAGTATCTGAATTGGATTTGGTTGGATATGTGTGTACTAGCGTATATAAAGAAAATAGAATTTATGTTTCAAATTCGGAATCAAACAGAACAGTGGTGGACAACTGAATAAAATCAGCGAACAAAAGAATAATAAAAATATCGTTGCACACAAACGTAGTCGACTTACAATTAAATTAGTTTTAGCAGATTCAGAACGTTAAAACGTAGGGGTACGTATAATTTTTATTTTATTTGAAGACTATGGTTACGGTACAAATATTGATTGTCAACGACAGTTTACAGTGCAGTTATATATTAAATTAACGTAAGTAAATTTTTCTCCAAAAATTACCTATCCCAGATAATCACCTTCCTCAGTTAATATCCATTTCGTTGCCTTGCTACCCACGGGTTCTACTCTTATAAATCACACGCCTCGTTCTTTTGCCCTCAACACAAATCATTTCCTACCTCCTTCAGTTGGCCGAAATCCCTAGTTCCCAAATCGAATTTTGTTTTCTCAAATAAAATCCATGGCCACCGTCTTTCTGATGTAAGTCGCAACGGCCTCCATACCAATGCCGAAGCCACCGTCCTCACCTTCGCCTCGCTTCTGATCTTTGTTTGCTGTAACCAACGATGGCCACCGCCCACCATCGTTCGAGCACCCTTCTGGGCCACACGTGACCGAAGCCGATTTTCCTCGAACCATCAATTCTTCTTCAAAGTCTGGAGCTGAAGCCAGTCCAGATCCGAAGTCTTCTCCACCTTGGCAAGTTCCAATCCACACTCGCGCCTTCCTCTGGCTGTTTTAAAGTGAGTTTCTTTTGGAGCTCACAATTGATTAATCTTAGTTCAAGTATTTTAAATTTCAATGGGAATTAGAATACGAAAGCTTGGTTGGATTTGTTTTTGTTGCCTTGCGTGGTTCTGGGATGCCTTAAAATCATGAATCAGATTTATGAATCTAAAGTTGAACTAAATTTGGTTTGGTAGATCACTTAGTCATTGGTCCAAACATGAACACTGTCATACTATTATCAGTGTGTATGCTTGTAGTTCCAAAACCTTCATTTGTGAACACACTTGGTATAGTTGTGGTATTTTTACATGCTCTTTAAGTGTGTCAATGACTGACCTGAACTTGCGATCCTAACTATACGTTCATATCTGTATGCCATGATCCGGATTTTTGAACTAAATGGCCTGACCTGAATACTGTTTTCACCTGAATACTGTTTTGATATCAATAACCTGAATACTGTTTTGATATCGATAACCTGAATGCTGTTTTCACCTGAATACTGTTTTAATATTGATAACGTGAATACTGTTTAATATTGATAACCTGAATACTGTTGTAACTTAGATAAACTGAATTTGATAACCTGAACATGTTTGGCTGTTGAGTCATTTGACATTTCAGTTGCAGATGTATGTTGCCTCCTCATAACTACATGCTTACCATGTTCACTGATTAATACACTAAGTATGAGTTGCATGTATACCAACTGTAATATCCTCTTACTTAGTCTCGGCCTTTGGTATTCAATACCATGATTTATATACAGTATGGGTGCATATGTGGTGGCCGATCACATACATGTATATATGTATTGCTATATATGTATATACGTATTAAATGGCATACGCATACACCAAATACTGCGTTACTATACCTCTGTCTTGCTATTATTTGAGAAATTGTATAGATTTAAAAATATAGGTGTCAGGCCATTTACTTATACCCTTCTAAGTACAACCCATTTACTGTTAAGCTGAACCCGGATATGCGTGAATGTGTATTTACGTATTTGGTTCCTCTCACTCATCTTGCTTGCTCTGTTTCGGAGCCGGAACACATGTTCACTAACCCATTATCATAATTCCTAATCACATCAATTATGCATCTGGCTCGGTTCCGGATATGGTGTTTGGTTGTGATAACTGCATTTTTAAGTACAACATGTCCACCTGTATAAGGCCCGAACTATTCATAAACTTCCTGCATTTTTCATATATGTACATATAGCTGAAGTATTGATAACTGCATTCTATCTATAAAGGCCTAAGTTGATGAATATACCTTCATGAGTAAAAGTGGAAGACTGAACCCATGTATGGTTTAAATTCGATTAGATAAAACTTCAAAGTTCACCATGCCATATATACATTTGTACCAATTTTCGGCATTCCATAGAGTCTCACCGATCTGTTCATTTGAAAATTTTATATGCATGATAAAATTGGAAAGATATTCATGACTATTGCAAACAAATTGATTTGATCATGAATGTTGAGAACTGTTTTGACTTTCTTTAACCAATTGAACTTGAAACTGCATTGTACCTGCTCTTGATTAAATGAGTGTATGCAGCTTGACAACTTGGCTTGCCACTTGATGGTTTACTTGCTGTTGTATTTGAAACTATTGAGCCATGACCTTGTCCATTACCCATATGCACATCATATTCATATGCTGCCTGCGTATTTGAGTTCAACTTGACCATGCATGTCCACTTGAGTCTTGTTTTGCCTTATGCATGTTGCTTGATCATCATGAAATGAACTACTAGTACCATTCTTTGTAAATACATGCGTTGATCTGTCCACTTGTACACTAATGCCACTGTAAGTGTGCATTGCACACATAAAGACATACTTCATTAAACCTGCTTTTGAACTGCTGAGCTGTTGCACTAGTTAGAACTGAATTACTTTGATTTGTACATGCAACCGCACACATGTATTCATTTACCATGCTCTTGTGTTGCTTGCTTCTTTGTGAGCTGCACCTGAGTTACACCATTTTGTTTAACTTGTACTAACATGCTTATCGTGCTGCTCTGTCCCTTGCGCATGTCTACATGTTGCACTTCACAGTTTAAGATTCATGTTGCTTTGTCTGCTTGAATACGTCTTCTTGCCCTTAGTCTCACTGCTTTGATCATTTTTGGCTACTTGCTGATTTGTGTGCACTGGCAAACGACGCCGATGTCGTTTGTCCCTAGAAGTAGATAGAACTGATATGAACAGATACCGCAACTATTTATTTTAGACATCAATGATAGGATTAACCGTTATATTTTAGTTCCTATTGAAATTAATTACTTGAACTATGATTAATCCTGACTCGAGTATTGTATGTTTTTGCATGGAATGCTCGGGTCAGATCCGAGCAAGTGCTGATTTAGACATCACGGTTCAGGATCCGAAAAATGGAGCTGGGGATTTCAAAGACGGCGCACTCTGAAGATTTTAAAAATAGTAAATATTTTTCCATTCAAGTTGTATTCTATACTCCGTTGTATGATAATTCTTGTATCAAAGTTTTGATAAATAAATAAAAGATATTTTCCTGTTCAATACTGTGTTATGTATTTATTCTGTGTTTTTTTGTGTTGATTCTGTTTTTAAACCCTATAAGCTAAATACGCTCCGACAATTTGAACGTTTTAAGTTGGTTTGATTACCAATGTTAGAGCGGTCAAATTGCCGGGACGTTACTGTGGTATCAGAGCTGGTTGCTTAATTGGTACGGATGATAGGGGGTTCTCGCTTCGCGTTTGGTGGCGAACTGGAGACTCTTACCCCTACATCTCCCGACAATGTGGGTTGGTCGAGTCGAGAGGCTGGCCGTAAAAGCAGTTCTGAGGTATCTCTGTAAACCACGGTGGGAGGTTAGCCCACTGCCCCTGGTCGTTACAGTTGGTATCAGAGCTGGTTGCTTAATTGGTACGGATGATAGGGGGTTCTCGCTTCGCGTTTGGTGGCGAACGGGAGACTCTTACCCCTACATCTCCCGACAATGTGGGTTGGTCGAGTCGAGAGGCTGGCCGTAAAAGCAGTTCTGAGGTATCTCTGTAGTGCCACGCTGGGAGGTTAGCCCAGTGGTTGATGGTTGCAAAGCCTAGACCCGTTACAGTGGTATCAGAGCTTTGGTTTATTCAAAGCTTAGTTTATCGGGTTTAAATGACAGGATCGACACTAGAAAAGCGATTTCCAAAAATAAAAAGTTTTCGAAATTTAAAATTTTGAAAATGAAAATAATTTTAAAGTAAATTTTGAAAAAGGAAATTTTTTTGGAAATAATATATAAATTACTCTTTTGGAACTGATACAGCGGAAATAAAAATTTATTTTGAGATTTAAAAAAATTTGTTCGGAATCCCCAGTCTTCAGAAGTCTTCGAATCCAGGTTTGCGAGAATTATTCTTCGATAAGATTCCCTTAGATTTGAATCTAGATCCATCATCGGATGATATCAAACGAAGATAAGTACAAGATAATCAACAAATCAATTTTTCTGATCGTGTACTTTAGAATTCAAGGATAACCGAAATTGATTGGAAATAAGAAATTTGATGAAAATTCGAATGAAAAGGAGAAACTTGAAATCGTTCCAAAGATGAGATGGTGAATTTTATTTTGTTGGAAATATAAATTAAAGATATTAAAAGCAAAAAGGTTACAATTAGAATTTGACCGTGTCAAATTTTATTGCTAATTTATTTAGAACTTGGCTAGATGAATTGTAATTGGTTTCAAACCAACAATGAAAAATCGAATATATGAATTCGATTGCAAGTTATAAACTTGTTAATTAAATAACAAGAAGTGAATTGTGAACGAGAACTGAAAATGAAGCGATATATGAACGAAGATTGTGAAGTGATTTGAATCAATATTTAACAAAATCAGAATTAATTTGGTGTGACAAGTTCAGATTTTGAAAAAGAAATAATATTTACTTTTTAGAAGTAAATAACGTGTGAAAGCAAAGGTGTTGCAAATGGAATTGTGGATAAAAGAAATTGAGTTGACCAATACAGTGGGATTATTCTGAAGTTCAGAATATAAGTAAAGTGAGATTTTTTTTTCCAAAGTTCGGATTATGTTATCGAATACAGGATTATTCGAAAGAAGATTATGCGTGAAGTCAATTGTGTTGAATTTCAAAAAATGTTATTTATTTTTTTTGTTTTAATTAAAAATTTAATGAAAAAAGTATTATTTAAAGTTATATATTTCCAAAGGCATAAATTATTGTTATAATTAACAATTTTAGTAAAATAATAAAATTCTTAATTTGAATTCGGAAATTATGAGAATGAGTGTTTTGTTAACTGTGAACTTGATCTATTTCAAAGTTAATAATGTTGTTCAATTAAGGTCTGAGAGGTAAATATACCCCAACTTGTTTGACTTCATTGTTTACTAAGAAATAGTCAAGGTTCGATAGTAAGAGTGGTTTAAGTGTTAATTGAGTGTTGGCAGTTAAGCGAAAATAGCGATATTTTATTTAATATCTGTTTAATCCAAATAACGAATTTAGAAATGTTTCCCAGGATGAATAAAATATATTTTCTATGGAGAATAAAGATTTGTGAATATATGGAAATGTTCTCCCCAATGGTAATAAGAGATTTTATTGAATTTAAAAAGAATGAATATGAAGATTTGAAATGTTTTGCAAAAGATCGTGAGCGGCTAACGAGGTTTGATAAATTAGAATGGCAAGAACAAAATAAGAAAGAGCTGCACGTCTAGAACAAAGGACGGTAGAGCGTAAAACAAGGGGATGTGTAAACTGAATTTGAGAATTGCATAGGCAATGGTTGATAAGCAAAATTAAGGAATGGAGTTAACAGATTTAGAAACTGACTGGAGATTGGTAAGTTGAATAATTTCCCGAGTGTCGATCTGATGTTGGTTTCGGCCTTCGGGATTGATACTTAGGAGTTGTTCGTTTGCTAATTAACGGTCGAAGGAGGTGAATAAAGAAGAGTAATTGTGCAAATGTGGAAAAATTCAGAGATGGTGGGAGTATTAAGATTCGAATTGAGTAAGGGACTTAGGAATTGGAAATTTGGGAGAAAAAAATTAAATTTTAAATCTGAGTTGGAAAAGATGTCAGATATCCGAATTGATTTAGAGATCAAAGCTGAAATATTGAAAATTAATGGAATTTGAGGATATTCGATTTTGGATATGAGAAATAGAAGTTTCCGAAACTTATATGCAAAACATATAAGAATTCAGTGAATTTAAAAACTACTAAATTAGAAGGTAATCGATTTGAAGTGAGATCTTATATAACAAAATTTATATAAGACGAGATGTTTGAAATATGATTTGGGAAGAAAATCTTATGTAAATGACATAAGTATGATTTATGAAATAAAATACTATATGTATATAGTATTATATGTTTTCAAATCAACGATAAGGAAAGTACCTTCTTTCTCCTTGAATTTCGAGCTTGGTTGAGATATGCTGCTGGTGGAAGTAGGTTGTCCGGACATAAAACTCATGAGTTGCCATTGAGAACGGCTGCTAGCGTAATTCGCAGGGCTGCAGATAGCCTACGGCGGTCGGATGTTTCTTGAGGGAATCAGGCGTAACCATTGTGATCGATGCGATCTAGAGTCGTTGAATTCGACCGTGTAGCGAAATTCGCAGGGCTGCAGATAGCCTACGGCGGACGGATGTTTCTTGGGGGAACCAAGCGTAACCATTGTGACTGCTGCGATCTACAGTCGAATTAAAAGGGCGTAATCCGCAGAGCTGTGAAAGCTTACGGGTATGGATGTTTCCTGGGGGACCCAGGCGTAACCATTGTGTACCTGCGGTCCACATGGCATATCTACAAGTGAAAGAGATGTAACCACTAGAGTTACTAAAGGTAGAATGGAGCCATGCAATGTTGAGATATCTTAGCGATAGTAAGCCACCTGGTTGATGCAGCAGTTAGTCTTCGTGACTTGATTGGTCCTCGTGACTTGATAATTTTATTTGTGATCCTGAGAGAGAGCAACCAACGCTCAATGACCTCAGATCGTCCTTTGATTCTTAAGTATCTTCCGTTGATCTGTCCATGACGAAATTCGCAGGGAAGTGAATTCCTACGGGTACGGATGTTTTCTGGGGGATCCAGATGAAACCATTGTGTATCTGTGATTCATGAACAATCAACAAATCAAAATCACATTGGTACTTTCCGTATCTGTTTTTAAATGAATTTTTGAATTATTTTCACTGGGAGTTGAAGCAAGAATGTTTAGTACTTGTAGATTTTAGTCGTGCGCCTGGCCAGCGTATGCCTAACATCTGTGAGAACGACAATAGACTTGTCAAACTTCGAGTTATCAAGTATTTCCAAGTCAATAATTTGAAATTAAAGTATATCTAACGTAATAAGTTAAGAAAAAGAATTTTGAAATGTTTTCAAGTACATAACTTTGATGTAATGATACAAATATTTTTCCGCATGAATTATGAAATTGGGATTTTTGGAAATTTTCAAGTCGAAAATTTGTATCTGGAAGAGGAGATGTTATTTACACTCTACAATGAGTATTGGAAAGGATTAAATGGATTGAATGTAAGAAGATTGGGTTGGGGGTTGCTAAGCCTAGACCCATTACAGTTGCAACGGTGGATAAGTAACGTTGACAGATGATGTTTAAAATGAAATTTGAAATGATTGAGATGCATAAATCCAGTTTATGCAGAGAGATTGAAATTTAAAAAGAATATGGTTCTAAAAAGAAATTATACGATTTTGAATCTCTTAGAGGTTTGGATTAGATGAGGAATTGGGAAATATCTCAAAATAATTTGACATGGAAGTTGGTATGAGCAAAATTGAGTATAGTTCAGAAAGCGTGAAAATAAATAAAACCGAATCGGAAAATAAAGGAAATTGCATTTGATCAAAATTGATTCTAACTATAAGGAAATATGATTTCTGAGTATTTGAATATAATGGATAAGTAAAGAAGGTCAGTAGCTTAAATATTGATATTTAAATTAGTTGTGTTAAGATTTCACACGAATATGAAAATTTGAAGTATACAACTCTAACAATCTCTCCTTTTCGAGGACGAAAAGTTTAAAGGGGGGAAGAATGTAACGACCCAGAAATTTTGACAGCTGGAATATCGTATTAATTAAAGATTTTACGATGAATGATCATTTTTATTGATATTGGAGTTAGAATTCAAAATCAAATGTATTATTTTTGAGTTGAAATGAATTCAATATTTAATTCAGAATAGTTGGTTGAGAATCAAATATTTATCGTTGAGTATCTGAATTGGATTTGGTTGGATATGTGTGTACTAGCGTATATAAAGAAAATAGAATTTATGTTTCAAATTCGGAATCAAACAGAACAGTGGTGGACAACTGAATAAAATCAGCGAACAAAAGAATAATAAAAATATCGTTGCACACAAACGTAGTCGACTTACAATTAAATTAGTTTTAGCAGATTCAGAACGTTAAAACGTAGGGGTACGTATAATTTTTATTTTATTTGAAGACTATGGTTACGGTACAAATATTGATTGTCAACGACAGTTTACAGTGCAGTTATATATTAAATTAACGTAAGTAAATTTTTCTCCAAAAATTACCTATCCCAGATAATCACCTTCCTCAGTTAATATCCATTTCGTTGCCTTGCTACCCACGGGTTCTACTCTTATAAATCACACGCCTCGTTCTTTTGCCCTCAACACAAATCATTTCCTACCTCCTTCAGTTGGCCGAAATCCCTAGTTCCCAAATCGAATTTTGTTTTCTCAAATAAAATCCATGGCCACCGTCTTTCTGATGTAAGTCGCAACGGCCTCCATACCAATGCCGAAGCCACCGTCCTCACCCTCGCCTCGCTTCTGATCTTTGTTTGCTGTAACCAACGATGGCCACCGCCCACCATCGTTCGAGCACCCTTCTGGGCCACACGTGACCGAAGCCGATTTTCCTCGAACCATCAATTCTTCTTCAAAGTCTGGAGCTGAAGCCAGTCCAGATCCGAAGTCTTCTCCACCTTGGCAAGTTCCAATCCACGCTCGCGCCTTCCTCTGGCTGTTTTAAAGTGAGTTTCTTTTGGAGCTCACAATTGATTAATCTTAGTTCAAGTATTTTAAATTTCAATGGGAATTAGAATACGAAAGCTTGGTTGGATTTGTTTTTGTTGCCTTGCGTGGTTCTGGGATGCCTTAAAATCGTGAATCAGATTTATGAATCTAAAGTTGAACTAAATTTGGTTTGGTAGATCACTTAGTCATTGGTCCAAACATGAACACTGTCATACTATTATCAGTGTGTATGCTTGTAGTTCCAAAACCTTCATTTGTGAACACACTTGGTATAGTTGTGGTATTTTTACATGCTCTTTAAGTGTGTCAATGACTGACCCGAACTTGCGATCCTAACTATACGTTCATATCTGTATGCCATGATCCGGATTTTTGAACTAAATGGCCTGACCTGAATACTGTTTTCACCTGAATACTGTTTTGATATCAATAACCTGAATACTGTTTTGATATCGATAACCTGAATGCTGTTTTCACCTGAATACTGTTTTAATATTGATAACGTGAATACTGTTTAATATTGATAACCTGAATACTGTTGTAACTTAGATAAACCGAATTTGATAACCTGAACATGTTTGGCTGTTGAGTCATTTGACATTTCAGTTGCAGATGTATGTTGCCTCCTCATAACTACATGCTTACCATGTTCACTGATTAATACACTAAGTATGAGTTGCATGTATACCAACTGTAATATCCTCTTACTTAGTCTCGGCCTTTGGTATTCAATACCATGATTTATATACAGTATGGGTGCATATGTGGTGGCCGATCACATACGTGTATATATGTATTGCTATATATGTATATACGTATTAAATGGCATACGCATACACCAAATGCTGCGTTACTATACCTCTGTCTTGCTATTATTTGAGAAATTGTATAGATTTAAAAATATAGGTGTCGGGCCATTTACTTATACCCTTCTAAGTACAACCCATTTACTGTTAAGCTGAACCCGGATATGCGTGAATGTGTATTTACATATTTGGTTCCTCTCACTCATCTTGCTTGCTCTGTTTCGGAGCCGGAACACATGTTCACTAACCCATTATCATACTTCCTAATCACATCAATTATGCATCTGGCTCGGTTCCGGATATGGTGTTTGGTTGTGATAACTGCATTTTTAAGTACAACATGTCCACCTGTATAAGGCCCGAACTATTCATAAACTTCCTGCATTTTTCATATATGTACATATAGCAGAAGTATTGATAACTGCATTCTATCTATAAAGGCCTAAGTTGATGAATATACCTTCATGAGTAAAAGTGGAAGACTGAACCCATGTATGGTTTAAATTCGATTAGATAAAACTTCAAAGTTCACCATGCCATATATACATTTGTACCAATTTTTGGCATTCCATAGAGTCTCACCGATCTGTTCATTTGAAAATTTTATATGCATGATAAAATTGGAAAGATATTCATGACTATTGCAAACAAATTGATTTGATCATGAATGTTGAGAACTGTTTTGACTTTCTTTAACCAATTGAACTTGAAACTGCATTGTACCCGCTCTTGATTAAATGAGTGTATGCAGCTTGACAACTTGGCTTGCCACTTGATGGTTTACTTGCTGTTGTATTTGAAACTATTGAGCCATGACCTTGTCCATTACCCATATGCACATCATATTCATATGCTGCCTGCGTATTTGAGTTCAACTTGACCATGCATGTCCACTTGAGTCTTGTTTTGCCTTATGCATGTTGCTTGATCATCATGAAATGAACTACTAGTACCATACTTTGTAAATACATGCGTTGATCTGTCCACTTGTACACTAATGCCACTGTAAGTGTGCATTGCACACATAAAGACATACTTCATTAAACCTGCTTTTGAACTGCTGAGCTGTTGCACTAGTTAGAACTGAATTACTTTGATTTGTACATGCAATCGCACACATGTATTCATTTACCATGCTCTTGTGTTGCTTGCTTCTTTGTGAGCTGCACCTGAGTTACACCATTTTGTTTAACTTGTACTAACATGCTTATCGTGCTGCTCTGTCCCTTGCGCATGTCTACATGTTGCACTTCACAGTTTAAGATTCATGTTGCTTTGTCTGCTTGAATACGTCTTCTTGCCCTTAGTCTCACTGCTTTGATCATTTTTGGCTACTTGCTGATTTGTGTGCACTGGCAAACGACGCCGATGTCGTTTGTCCCTAGAAGTAGATAGAACTGATATGAACAGATACCGCAACTATTTATTTTAGACATCAATGATAGGATTAACCGTTATATTTTAGTTCCTATTGAAATTAATTACTTGAACTATGATTAATCCTGACTCGAGTATTGTATGTTTTTGCATGGAATGCTCGGGTCAGATCCGAGCAAGTGCTGATTTAGACATCACGGTTCAGGATCCGAAAAATGGAGCTGGGGATTTCAAAGACGGCGCACTCTGAAGATTTTAAAAACAGTAAATATTTTTCCATTCAAGTTGTATTCTATACTCCGTTGTATGATAATTCTTGTATCAAAGTTTTGATAAATAAATAAAAGATATTTTCCTGTTCAATACTGTGTTATGTATTTATTCTGTGTTTTTTTGTGTTGATTCTGTTTTTAAACCCTATAAGCTAAATACGCTCCGACAATTTGAACGTTTTAAGTTGGTTTGATTACCAATGTTAGAGCGGTCAAATTGCCGGGAAGTTACATCCTTCCTCCCCACTACATCCACGCAATTCTTCTTTTCCAAAAACTTGCTTTTCTCTCAAACCCTTTCCTATAGCTCCGCTCCGCTACTCCTCCGTCTGCCGTGACAAATATTGGCTTTGCTTCACACATAAATATATATAAATAAATATATATTCAGTTTGAGTATATATAAATTTACTTGTATACGTGGGTCCACAAAGAAGAACCGTGTACGTGCATGCATATTTGGAGGAAAAAGTTTCGCTGTTTGTGAGTTGGCCTACGCGATAGTTGCAGAGAAGACAGTGCGCAATGCACGTGTAAGAGATAATAGAGACTGACGAAGTTGATTTGGAACTTGACGGTAAAAGTTGGAAAGCAAATATCGGTGAGATCTCTAATTTATAATAATTAAATAATTAAATTATAATGGTGAAATCATGGTTTGTATATTACTGTTCCTGATCTGCGATGTGACGATTATTGTATGTGATTATTGTATGGTTATTGTAATATGTGGTGATGCCATGAAATAGCTATGTTATTTAGATCTGTAAATTTTTAATGTAATCATAATAAAGCTCTCATCTTTATTTAATTTCTATTAAAGTTGAATTTTATTTTGATTAAAGAAAAAAAAGAAAAAAAAACTAGGATTTAAATTTGATTAACAAAATATAATAAAGTTTTGATCTTTTGGTTTTTAAAGCAAAACAAAGTTGAATATTTTATTTATGTATTTTTCTTTGTAACAAAATAAAAAGGAAGTTTGTTTTAAATAAAATAAAAGAAAATTGATTTATGTCACAAAGGAAAGTTTGATCTTTTATCTTGATTTTTTTTAAAAAAAAGGGAAAGTTGGATTTATATAATAAAGATTTGATCTTTTATTCTAATTTATAATCTAAACAAAGTTTAGAGATTTTGTTTTGATTCACAAAATAAATAAAGATGGAGCTTTTATTTTGATTCATGGAAATTATGACACAAAACTCATTGTTGTGTTAATTTAGTTATTATGACACAAAATTCATTGTTGTGTTAATTTAGTAATTATGACACAAAATTCATTGTTGTGTTAGTTTAGTTATTATGACACAAAATTCATTGTTGTGTTAGTTTAGTTATTATGACACAAAATTCATCGTTGCGTTAATTTAGTTGTTATGACACAAAATTCATTGTTGTGTTAATTTAAGTATTATGACACAAAATTCATCGTTGGATTAATTTTAGTGTAATGACGCCAAAACCATCATTGTGTATATTGAATGTTATGACGCCAAAACCATCAATAAAGCATGTGATTTAATTATTTATCATGAACAAGGAATTTATTGTGCAGTAATAACCATGAGTATAAATGGTTTCATAAATGATAAATTCATTTCCACAAATAAGTTTCATTTTTAATTGGTGATTTATTTTGTTTCAAACAAACTGCTGAAACGGTGCTATTATAGCACAGTTAATATGACAAAAATAAGGAATGGATTTTTGTTGATGTACAAATGGTGTAAGTAAACATAACACATATTTATATCAGTAATGCACGATAAAAGGAATGGGATAAATTTGTTACCAATTGAATTTAATTCATGGTTTAATGGTTGAAATTTATAGCGTTGAATTAATAACATTGTTTGTCAGTCCATGAGTTAGCCTAGCGTTCACACATCGTACACTAAGAATAAATCCAATTTTCCCTTTTTAAAAGAGATGTGGGGACAACAATATTTAAATAAATCTGGTCCAAGATATTATAGTAGACCAAAATCTTACCATATCTACATAAAGATTTTATAAATAGTGGCCAACGATTT
The DNA here is from genome assembly GCA_030737875.1 of Allium sativum. NCBI lineage: Eukaryota > Viridiplantae > Streptophyta > Magnoliopsida > Asparagales > Amaryllidaceae > Allium > Allium sativum. The sequence continues at coordinate 588,770,384 of CM060916.1, forward strand.
TGAACAGTTCATCAATATTGTTCATTTGTCCACTTCTCCCTGTTTGCTTTACGCGTTGATATTCCTTCTGCCTTTTTCCTTTGGTTATAAATATGTATCTCCTTGTTGGTCCTCTTGCAAGCACCTCTCTCTCCTCATTCTTTAACATCTGAAAACATTTCTTCCTTAATGCTAAAATTTAGAACTCCACCTTCTTGTTACCCAGAAACAAACCCTTCTTCATAAACAGTCCTACGTCCTCCCCACTACATCCACACATTTCTTCTTTTCCAAAAACTTGCTTTTCTATCAAACCCTTTCCTGTAGCTCCGCTCCGCTACTCCTCCGTCTGCCGTGACAAATATTGGCTTTGCTTCACACATAAATATATATAAATAAATATATATTCAGTTTGAGTATATATAAATTTACTTGTATACGTGGGTCCACAAAGAAGAACCGTGTACGTGCATGCATATTTGGAGGAAAAAGTTTCGTTGTTTGTGAGTTGGCCTATGCGATAGTTGCAGAGAAGACAGTGCGCAATGCACGTGTAAGAGATAATAGAGACTGATGAAGTTGATTTGGAACTTGACGGTAAAAGTTGGAAAGCAAATATCGGTGAGATCTCTAATTTATAATAATTAAATAATTAAATTATAATGGTGAAATCATGGTTTGTATATTACTGTTTCTGATCTGCGATGTGACGATTATTGTATGTGATTATTGTATGGTTATTGTAATATGTGGTGATGCCATGAAATAGCTATGTTATTTAGATCTGTAAATTTTTAATGTAATCATAATAAAGCTCTCGTCTTTATTTCATTTCTATTAAAGTTGAATTTTATTTTGATTAAAGAAAAAAAAAGAAAAAAAAAACTAGGATTTAAATTTGATTAATAAAATATAATAAAGTTTTGATCTTTTGGTTTTTAAAGCAAAATAAAGTTGAATCTTTTATTTATGTATTTTTCTTTGTAACAAAATAAAAAGGAAGTTTGTTTTAAATAAAATAAAAGAAAGTTGATTTATGTCACAAAGGAAAGTTTGATCTTTTATCTTGATTTTTTTAAAAAAAAGGGAAAGTTGGATTTATATAATAAAGATTTGATCTTTTATTCTAATTTATAATCTAAACAAAGTTTAGAGATTTTGTTTTGATTCACAAAATAAATAAAGATGGAGCTTTTATTTTGATTCATGGAAATTATGACACAAAATTCATTGTTGTGTTAATTTAGTTATTATGACACAAAATTCATTATTGTGTTAATTTAGTAATTATGACACAAAATTCATTGTTGTGTTAATTTAGTTATTATGATACAAAATTCATTGTTGTGTTAATTTAGTTATTATGACACAAAATTCATCGTTGTGTTAATTTAGTTGTTATGACACAAAATTCATTGTTGTGTTAATTTAAGTATTATGACACAAAATTCATCGTTGGATTAATTTTAGTGTAATGACGCCAAAACCATCATTGTGTATATTGAATGTTATGACGCCAAAACCATCATTGTGTATATTGAATATTTTGACACCAAAACCACCGTTATGATAATTTGAGTATTGTGACACATATTTCATCGTCATATTATATAATTGAAATGGATCAAATAATTGGCATTAGAGATATAGTTATTTAGAAATGCTGACGCTAGGAAAGCTATTTACATAAGCTATAGAAAACATTTATTTCAATGTAAAAGAAATAAAATGTAACGACCACGAGATTTTCGACTCCGAAAATCGACACAAAATCCAGCGTCGACTGTTCAGACATCGAAAATACCGAATCATTAATAGAAAGAAATTAGAGGGTGAGATAGAAAAGATAGAACTAATAGAATAGAAGAAGAAGAACACAACTGAGCATAATCAAAGTAAACACGAATCTCACAGCGGAACGAATAAAATATATTATATAACATAAGCTTTGAAATACAAATCTGTTTTGTACATATATACATACCATCATCAGAGTACACATAACATTTGATTCAGCGGAAGTAACTCTAAATAACTAACGTTGAAGCCTCCTGCTTCAAGCTCCTCCAAGTGTATCTGTAAAAGTCTGAAACACTTGACTGCCCGTACAAATATGGGCACCCAAGAGTTTAGGAAAAACAAAACAAAATAAACTCTGGGTCAGTCATGGGACTGGTGTGAGTAAACTCCAACCATATGGTTTAACTTCAAAAATCCTTTGAAAGAAAAGATAATAGTAAGACCGGTCCACACATAAACACGGACGGTTTTTACCTTACTATAACCCAAACCATTTTTTTTTATCAAAATCCAGTGATATTATAATAATGTCTAATCAAATAAATAACCAAATAGTAGAACGCTTGCATCTCACGCTCTACATATATAGTATAAAATCAAAAACCGCAGTGCCCTTATTGAAGATTGGATTCCAACTATGACAAGGTATGGGACCACCTTCCGATGATGTATCTCTAGAGGCGAATACACCTGGGTTCAGCAAGAACGTCTTGCAACCCGGCCTACACATGGCTGACCACTCATTTTGCTTGAGTGTATCGAATGTATATCACCAACGGTTGGGCTCAAACCACCGTTTCCCGAATGGGCAGAATCGATAGATTAAGAAACAAAAGGAATTTCTCTTGATAGGTGATTATACACCCTAATGGGTGCGACCCACATAGCCATGCTGCCTGCCCGATTTTTGTCATTTCCCGGTTGTGAAGCTTGAGGCTACGTCTATCTTTTAGAACATCTAGCCACCATACACTTTGAATGTCACATCGTCAAACCCATCAAATCACTAGTTGATCTTTCCAAAAATATTACGGGTATAAAAACTAAGAGAAACGAATTTCTCCGCCACCAGACGTAATACCTTGGAAAGATCGTCTTATGTGACCGTTAGGAATACTCTGTCAGACATTCGTCCATACAAGTTGTCCTGGGACTGGACAAACATACCAGCTCTTTGAATCTCACTCCGTCTTCGATTATCTTCAGTATAATCTAATTCGCAACGCCTATGTCTATACGGAGTGGTTTTCTGGATATTAAATCCAACCGGTCTCTCCGTATCGACAGCGATGGTAAAAATCTTTGATAGCCGGTGTTTTAACTATCAAAGGAAAAATAAACATCCATCAAACAGCCATCAAACAATTTCACACTCACTGACCCTTTTCTAATATTTCACTATTAGATTCATTTCCTTATCGGATTCGATATATATCGTTATATCGATATCTATTGTCAAAATTTCTTAAAAATATTCTAACTCCTTAAATTTCCGGAAAAATTCGCCATAACCTCCTTTGTATCGGGAGCATCGTGAAAATCCCCAAACCGCCACACAGGCCTCTCCATTCAAAAAGAAAAATCAAAAAGCCAAGCGGCTTGCCGATTCGGCGCATAAAACCTCATATGGAAATTAAAACATGTACCTTGTTGTCGGGCACATAATAATATTCTTCATACTCTCTTCATATTCTCCATCCCAAACCTGTTTAACATACATATGCCCATTCCCAATTTGTTTCAAACAATTCGACCCTTTTTACCAAAATACGCTACCATTCGCCAATTAAATTTTCTAATTAGCTTTTTGGTTTCATATACTTTTAATTTTGAACGTATCACGTTCAAATATATTTGTATGCGCTTATAGACATATCAAACTCAACTCTTTGCTCACTTCCCAATTCTAATTCCGTTTTCATACTTTGATCCAATTTACAATTCAGATTACTTAAAACAAAAGTTAGGTTCGATCAAAAATCACATTAACTAATTTCTTTTGAAACTCGCTAACTTTATTCGATAATTTGAAATCTGATTTTTGTTTCAAAAATCAGTTCATTTACTCGATTTGCGTTCGTATTTATTTGATAACTCAAACTCGGATTTTTCCTAAAAAGAATCGGATTTTATTCACTTAAAATCCTTTAAATTTATTAACTAAACCGTTATGGTTTAAAAACGATTATGGCGCTGTTTTTCTGACAATTTGATTTTGACCTAACTCAAAATCTATATGATAAAATCAAGATTTTTCTCTTCCCTTAGAAAACTACCATTCAATCGGTCCGGGCATTTCTTGTTTCATCAAATTCCGACTTATATTGAGTTCTATATACTCAATTGAAGTTCGAATCGCCAATTTACGAACTACCGCGCCGTGGCGAGTTCGTTTAAATATAAACGTTTAAAAACTTCGTTTATAATTAAATTCCAACTCCATTTTTAATATTTAAAAATAAATTAAGTCTATTTTCCAAATCTAACTTCACAAATTCGAATTATCCATATTCGTCGATTATTCTATTCCATATTCATAACTCAGTTATGAATTTATTCAAAATCAAATCGCATTATATTAGATTTCTATTCTTTGGAAATAAATTGGTAGATAAACCCAACGTCTTTATCCAATTTCAAATTTCGAAGCTAACCAAACTTCAAGATAAACTCATTTCGATATCCCTTTTACCATTACCAACTAATATCATTTCTTGACAATAGTGAAGTCGTTCAAGTTGGGGTATTTTAATTACCTCTCAGACCTTGATCGATGACATTCTTATCTTGAGACGAATAGAAGCTTGTAATACACAAACTTGATTTAAGTCTCGCCTTCTACCCCATTTCTTACATTTGGAAATTTGTTTCCAAATTACACGATGAACATTACTTCATCACATTTATAAACCTTGTTTATAAATTCGCTGCTTTATTAGATTCAACTTCCATTTAAATAATCTATTGAAACTCAATTTTTTATTTTGGAATATTTGATTTCTCTTTTTTAGATCTCAAGTGGATTTGAAAATACTTAATTACTATCACTTATATTTACATAATCTATTTTCATATTAAAACTTAAATTCACTTTTAATATAATTCCAATATCTTTTGAAATGCAATTTTATTCTAGGTCTTCGACATAGTCGAGTTAAAATCATAAATCCGTGTGGATTTATTTAAATTCAGTCTACATTCCGAATACCGGGATAAACTTCATCATTTCCTTTTGAAATGATTTCAAGTTATAAATCTCTTTTTAAATTCAAATTTGAATTTAAATACCCAACTCATCCCATGATGATTATCCCCTTCTATTTATAAACTCCGTTTATAAATTTTACTTCTTGTTTTAAATACTTAAAACAAGTTTGTATTTCATATTCTATATGAAATTCAAATTTCCACTTCGAAAGATAAATTTCTTTCTTTACATCCCTTACTTGAAATTTGAGTTTAATATTATCACATGATAATATTTCTTTCCCTTCATAAACAATGTCTATAATTCCAGCTACTTGTTTTAATTTAAAAACAAGTTAAATTTTCTCAATTTATTCGAAATACCATTTCTATTTCGAAAAGTAAAATTCCCCTTTCTGAAAACAATTTGCACTTGTAAATTGGACATAGTCGAATTCTAAAACAAACCAGATGGACTTATTTCAATTCAAATTATATTCCGAATGTCGGAATAAAATTGATCGTTTTCTTCTTGAACCTATTCAAATTCACTTTTTAATTTCATCAAAAATTAAATAAATCCAATACTAGTTATTTTTCTTTGTTTAAACATATCGTTTAGAATTTCACTTCTTGTTCTAAGTATTAAACCACATTTCAATTCAAATTACATTTGAAATCTAATTTCCACTTCGGAAAACAAATGATACTTGAATTTAGAATTTATAAAGTACCAAATGTTGATTTTCACATTCATTTAAAACATCGTTTATAAACTATACTTCTTGTTTTAAATATTAACACAAGTTCTATTTCAAACTCCCTTTGAAATTTCATTTCTACTTTGGGCGGATAAACTTCCTTTTAAAATCACGCTTGCATTCACGTTTCAAAATTTATCAAATGATAATCTCCTTTTTCATTTGTAAACATAGTTTATAAATTCAATTACCTGTTTTTATTTTTAAACAAGTAAATATTTCCGAACCTATTTGTAATCCCATTTCTATTTCGAAATTTAAAATTTCCTCTTCAAATTCAAACTTGAATTAAAAATCTAATATTACCAAATGATAATTTCCTTACAAATCATTTATACATTCAGTACTTGTTTTATTATTTAAACAAGTTATTGTTTTTCTTAGTTTATTTGAAAATTCAAATTTTATTTCAATAAAATAAAATTTCCTTCTCGAATCTAAAAGTCACTTCTTATGATATTATAAATACCTAGGGCCAATGATATTCTAATGTCTAACACACAAATCATCCATTCAATTCACACATCACATACATATATAAATATGTGAACGACATTAAATAAATTTTGAGGAATCCAGTTGGATCCCTCCAACCTGTTTTCCTGCATCCACAGATGTTAGTCACATAGATAATACCCATCCTGCTTCAAGGCAGTATATCGCGGTATAAAAGGGAATCCACTTATGTACGTGGGCGTAGTGTCATCCGCTAATGATACTGCGGGCATCCGCTAATAGTGTTGCGGGAAATTCAATGACCACAATAATTCAACAATTCATTCATGCACCCAAGCAATCAACCAATTTATTTTTACGATAAAAATAAATTTAAATATAAAACGGTGAGTGAGATTTACTCACCTTGATTTTTCCTTTGTTGAATATCCATCTAAATTCAGCATTGGCGGTTAACGAATTTTTCTCGAATCATCTCGAATAAATTTACTTCTTACCTACGATGATTTTATTTATATTTATTGATTAACTATTTTTAGTTTACTAAGCATCTTAAAATAAATAACGAATTAATCTTTTTATGTATTTAAATTTCGAAAAGGTGTGTATACCTTATTTTCTCGGAATCTCGATTAACCGGCGGCACAACTTGCCGATTAACTCCACCTTCCTGAATGGCTCCCAAAACTATGGTTCTCCACTTTGACATTTCAGCAAACACCTTCATCCATCATCCCAAAACAGATCCGAACTCCTACATATCACCATCGAACTTCCCGGTTCCACCTCGGTTCAACATCAGACAATTTCGAACACCACTCCAGTTCATTGCTTCAGTCGCCTCTTCACAGTATCAACCTCTAACTTCACATCGTTCACTCTCACTCTCAAACCACCCCATCGCACTCGCACTAGTCATCGACCTCTTCAATATCGCACCACCCAGAAACCCCTCTGAAACCAAAGTCGGCTTCCAAAACAACCACCGAAATCAAAAACCGTACTCCTCCAACTTCACCGATAACCTTCTGCATTTGAAACCCTTTACCCCCCTAATGCTTGAAATCAGATACCCCCCTGAAATAACAAATCGTGATAACCCCTTTCTCCTTCTGCCATCTCCAAACATACCTAGCAACCCATCTTCTCTTGTACGAGCGCCTCAACTTGGTCGAGCGTCAAGGGTTCTCGCGGTTGTAAATGGAACCACGAGTTTGGATTTGAAATCGATTTCGGTTTCGTGGAAACAAACTAAAAGAACGAGCCCTGAATTGCTTTCATAAATTAGAATTGGTAGAAGAAAAATAGAAGGCTAGAAAGGATTTTAAAGCTTTCTGTTCGTTTTAGAAAAATGGGAACAAAGGCTTCAATATATAGATGAGCGAAAGAAACTAACGTACTTTCCATTAAAAATATGTCTCCCAGATATCAAAGGCAGAAGACAAATTCTTCAGCTCGATGCAAGGTAGGTTGCGCGATTTTCAGTTTCTAGGTCCACTGAGTGAAGTAATAGGTCGGCTGTTAAGGATTGAAAGGATTTTATTTGAATTTTATTTATATTAAAACTAAAATATCTCGTCGCCCCTAACTCGAAACCCTTAACCGCTATTTAACCGTAACTACTGATTTTCTCGGCTTATGAAGTTATTTTGAGCTCCACAGGACTGATTCTGAAATTTTAAATTCAACTGTATAGAACAGAAAACAATTTAAATTAACGGTTAAATTAATTTTGATTTAATATATAAATCAATTTCAGATAATAAAATTTCACGAAAATAAATTATTATTACTATTTTAATTCAAGCAGAATTTATATTAATCTACTAAACTGTTTTTTCCCAATTCAGTTTTAACTGTGAATTAAATTGCTTGTTAATAACTCGATAGATAAATTCAATATAAAATTCTTTTATATTCCCAATTAGATATTTAAAACTAATTTAAATATTCATTATATAATAGCTAAAAATCAGGGACGTTACATTCCTTCCCCCTTAAAAGAATTTCGTCCCCGAAATTACTAAGGCAGAAGAAATGTTACAGACCCGTTAACTTTTCAAAAGCTCACTTTTTTATAACTCAATATTTCAAGTTTAAAAACTCAAGTCCGATACACTTTAAGTTTCCTTGGGGATATTCAATTTCAGTTCATTTAACTGATTTTTACCATTTCGATTTATTTAACTTGCTTAAGTTAAATTTAAATTTTAGAATTCAAATCCCCGGGTTTCATTTCAAAACAATATTGAAATCCCATAAATATATACATATATATATTCATCACTATCTCAAATTCAAAACATCTGAATTTTAAACCACTTGTTTTTTTCAAACAAATTTCCATCAGAAACTTTTCTAAGGTAGTCATCCATCACTTAGAAACTCGAAAATGAACACTAATGGTGCTGCAGTCATCATCAGAATTATTTTCCAGCCACTGAAGTGATTTCAGTGCTTTATCACTTTCAAAATCCATTCAAAACGATTTTTATCCAAAAATCTGCCCAAAACAGGGCTATATTGTCTTAATATACTTTCGAAAAATATTTTTCAAACACTCTGGATTTAAATTCCAGTTCTGGTTTCAATCCAATTTTATTTCATCTCATTTGTATATTTTATTCATATACAAATTTTATTTGGTTATACATAACCTTTTCAGTTTTATAATCGCATTTGATTATAACCACCAACACCTCAATATACTATAATAATTTCAGAAAATTATTCTTTTATATCAAAATATAGTTTTTGGGCAAAATTATATCATTTACCCACTTTAAAACAATATCATGTCGATTCTTCTGTCCAAGTGTTCAGAAACTCCTATCGACGTCGTGGCGTCCCACGATTCGACCAAAATTCATAAACCACTCAACAGATAAACCAACACAATATAAAACAATTTTTTTATATCAACTTACAATTACGTTCTCTTATATATATACACTCAACTCATTCTGGGGTGCTACTGACCCTATCTCTAATGAGTAAACCCCCACCAAAGCCTAGGTGTTCGCTAAACCTAAGCTCTGATACCACTGTAACGACCACGAGATTTTCGACTCCGAAAATCGACACAAAATCCAGCGTCGACTGTTCAGACATCGAAAATACCGAATCATTAATAGAAAGAAATTAGAGGGTGAGATAGAAAAGATAGAACTAATAGAATAGAAGAAGAAGAACACAACTGAGCATAATCAAAGTAAACACGAATCTCACAGCGGAACGAATAAAATATATTATATAACATAAGCTTTGAAATACAAATCTGTTTTGTACATATATACATACCATCATCAGAGTACACATAACATTTGATTCAGCGGAAGTAACTCTAAATAACTAACGTTGAAGCCTCCTGCTTCAAGCTCCTCCAAGTGTATCTGTAAATGCCTGAAACACTTGACTGCCCGTACAAATATGGGCACCCAAGAGTTTAGGAAAAACAAAACAAAATAAACTCTGGGTCAGTCATGGGACTGGTGTGAGTAAACTCCAACCATATGGTTTAACTTCAAAAATCCTTTGAAAGAAAAGATAATAGTAAGACCGGTCCACACATAAACACGGACGGTTTTTACCTTACTATAACCCAAACCATTTTTTTTTATCAAAATCCAGTGATATTATAATAATGTCTAATCAAATAAATAACCAAATAGTAGAACGCTTGCATCTCACGCTCTACATATATAGTATAAAATCAAAAACCGCAGGGCGCTTATTGGAGATTGGATTCCAACTATGACAAGGTATGGGACCACCTTCCGATGATGTATCTCTAGAGGCGAATACACCTGGGTTCAGCAAGAACGTCTTGCAACCCGGCCTACACATGGCTGACCACTCATTTCGCTTGAGTGTATCGAATGTATATCACCAACGGTTGGGCTCAAACCACCGTTTCCCGAATGGGCAGAATCGATAGATTAAGAAACAAAAGGAATTTCTCTAGATAGGTGATTATACACCATAATGGGTGCGACCCACATAGGCATGCTGCCTGCCCGATTTTTGTCATTTCCCGGTTGTGAAGCTTGAGGCTACGTCTATCTTTTAGAACATCTGGCCACCATACACTTTCAATGTCACATCGTCAAACCCATCAAATCACTAGTTGATCTTTACAAAAATATTACGGGTATAAAAACTAAGAGAAACGAATTTCTCCGCCACCAGACGTAATACCTTGGAAAGATCGTCTTATGTGACCGTTAGGAATACTCTGTCAGACATTCGTCCATACAAGTTGTCCTGGGACTGGACAAACATATCAGCTCTTTGAATCTCACTCCGTCTTCGATTATCTTCAGTATAATCTAATTCGCAACGCCTATGTCTATACGGAGTGGTTTTCTGGATATTAAATCCAACCGGTCTCTCCGTATCGACAGCGATGGTAAAAATCTTTGATAGCCGGTGTTTTAACTATCAAAGGAAAAATAAACATCCATCAAACAGCCATCAAACAATTTCACACTCACTGGCCCTTTTCTAATATTTCACTATTAGATTCATTTCCTTATCGGATTCGATATATATCGTTATATCGATATCTATTGTCAAAATTTCTTAAAAATATTCTAACTCCTTAAATTTCCGGAAAAATTCGCCATAACCTCCTTTGTACCGGGAGCATCGGGAAAATCCCCAAACCGCCACACAGGCCTCTCCATTCAAAAAGAAAAATCAAAAAGCCAAGCGGCTTGCCGATTCGGCGCATAAAATCTCATATGGAAATTGAAACATGTACCTTGTTGTCGGGCACTTAATAATATTCTTCATACTCTATTCATATTCTCCATCCCAAACCTGTTTAACATACATATGCCCATTCCCAATTCGTTTCAAACAATTCGACCCTTTTTACCAAAATACGCTACCATTCGCCAATTAAATTTTCTAATTAGCTTTTTGGTTTCATATACTTTTAATTTTGAACGTATCACGTTCAAATATATTTGTATGCGCTTATAGACATATCAAACTCAACTCTTTGCTCACTTCCCAATTCTAATTTCGTTTTCATACTTTGATCCAATTTACAATTCAGTTTACTTAAAACAAAAGTTAGGTTCGATCAAAAATCACATTAACTAATTTCTTTTGAAACTCGCTAACTTTATTCGATAATTTGAAATCTGATTTTTGTTTCAAAAATCAGTTCATTTACTCGATTTGCGTTCGTATTTATTTGATAACTCAAACTCGGATTTTTCCTAAAAAGAATCGGATTTTATTCACTTAAAATCCTTTAAATTTATTAACTAAACCGTTATGGTTTAAAAACGATTATGGCGCTGTTTTTCTGACAATTTGATTTTGACCTAACTCAAAATCTATATGATAAAATCAAGATTTTTCTCTTCCCTTAGAAAACTACCATTCAATCGGTCCGGGCATTTCTTGTTTCATCAAATTCCGACTTATATTGAGTTCTATATACTCAATTGAAATTCGAATCGCCAATTTATGAACTACCGCGCCGTGGCGAGTTCGTTTAAATATAAACGTTTAAAAACCTCGTTTACAATTAAATTCCAACTCCATTTTTAATATTTAAAAATAAATTAAGTCTATTTTCCAAATCTAACTTCACAAATTCGAATTATCCATATTCTTCGATTATTCTATTCCATATTCATAACTCGGTTATGAATTTATTCAAACTCAAATCGCATTATATTAGATTTCTATTCTTTGGAAATAAATTGGTAGATAAACCCAACGTCTTTATCCAATTTCAAATTTCGAAGATTAACCAAACTTCTAGATAAACTCATTTCGATATCCCTTTTACCATTACCAACTAATATCATCTCTTGACAATAGTGAAGTCGTTCAAGTTGGGGTATTTTAATTACCTCTCAGACCTTGATCGACGACATTCTTATCTTGAGACGAATAGAAGCTTGTAATACACAAACTTGATTTAAGTCTCGCCTTCTACCCCATTTCTTACATTTGGAAATTTATTTCCAAATTACACGATGAACATTACTTCATCACATTTATAAACCTTGTTTATAAATTCGCTGCTTTATTAGATTCAACTTCCATTTAAATAATCTATTGAAACTCAATTTTTTATTTTGGAATATTTGATTTCTCTTTTTTAAATCTCAAGTGGATTTGAAAATACTTAATTACTATCACTTATATTTACATAATCTATTTTCATATTAAAACTTAAATTCACTTTTAATATAATTCCAATATCTTTTGAAATGTAATTTTATTCTAGGTCTTCGACATAGTCGAGTTAAAATCATAAATCCGTGTGGATTTATTTAAATTCAGTCTACATTCCGAATACCGGGATAAACTTCATCATTTCCTTTTGAAATGATTTCAAGTTATAAATCTCTTTTTAAATTCAAATTTGAATTTAAATACCCAACTCATCCCATGATGATTATCCCCTTCTATTTATAAACTCCGTTTATAAATTTTACTTCTTATTTTAAATACTTAAAACAAGTTTGTATTTCATATTCTATATGAAATTCAAATTTCCACTTCGAAAGATAAATTTCTTTCTTTACATCCCTTACTTGAAATTTTAGTTTAATATTATCACATGATAATATTTCTTTCCCTTGATAAACAAAGTCTATAATTCCGGCTACTTGTTTTAATTTAAAAACAAGTTAAATTTTTTCAATTTATTCGAAATACCATTTCTATTTCGAAAAGTAAAATTTCCCTTTCTGAAAACAATTTGCACTTGTAAATTGGACATAGTCGAATTCTAAAACAAACTAGATGGACTTATTTCAATTCAAATTATATTCCGAATGTCAGAATAAAATTGATTGTTTTCTTCTTGAACCTATTCAAATTCACTTTTTAATTTCATAAAAAATTAAATAAATCCAATACTAGTTATTTTTCTTTGTTTAAACATATCGTTTAGAATTTCACTTCTTGTTCTAAGTATTAAACCACATTTCAATTAAAATTACATTTGAAATCTAATTTCCACTTCGGAAAACAAATCATACTTGAATTTAGAATTTATAAAGTACCAAATGATGATTTTCACATTCATTTAAAACATCGTTTATAAACTATACTTCTTGTTTTAAATATTAACACAAGTTCTATTTCAAACTCCCTTTGAAATTTCATTTCTACTTTGGGCGGATAAACTTCCTTTTAAAATCACGCTTGCATTCACGTTTCAAAATTTATCAAATGATAATCTCCTTTTTCATTTGTAAACATAGTTTATAAATTCAATTACCTGTTTTTATTTTTAAACAAGTAAATATTTCCGAACCTATTTGTAATCCCATTTCTATTTCGAAATTTAAAATTTCCTCTTTAAATTCAAACTTGAATTAAAAATCTAATATTACCAAATGATAATTTCCTTACAAATCATTTATACATTCAGTACTTGTTTTATTATTTAAACAAGTTTTTGTTTTTCTTAGTTTATTTGAAATTCAAATTTTATTTCAATAAAATAAAATTTCCTTCTCGAATCTAAAAGTCACTTCTTATGATATTATAAATACCTAGGGCCAGTGATATTCTAATGTCTAACACACAAATCATCCATTCAATTCACACATCACATACATATATAAATATGTGAACGACATTAAATAAATTTTGAGGAATCCAGTTGGATCCCTCCAACCTGTTTTCCTGCATCCACAGATGTTAGTCACATAGATAATACCCATCCTGCTTCAAGGCAGGATATCGCGGTATAAAAGGGAATCCACTTATGTACGTGGGCGTATTGTCATCCGCTAATGATACTGCGGGCATTCGCTAATAGTGTTGCGGGAAATTCAATGACCACAATAATTCAACAATTCATTTATGCACCCAAGCAATCAACCAATTTATTTTTATGATAAAAATAAATTTAAATATAAAACGGTGAGTGAGATTTACTCACCTTGATTTTTCCTTTGTTGAATATCCATCTAAATTCAGCATTGGCGGCTAACGAATTTTTCTCGAATCATCTCGAATAAATTTACTTCTTACCTATGATGATTTTATTTATATTTATTGATTAACTATTTTTAGTTAACTAAACATCTTAAAATAAATAACGAATTAATCTTTTTATGTATTTAAATTTCGAAAAGGTGTGTATACCTTATTTTCTCGGAATCTCGATTAACCGGCGACACAACTTGCCGATTAACTCCACCTTCCTGAATGGCTCCCAAAACTATGGTTCTCCACTTTGACATTTCAGCAAACACCTTCATCCATCATCCCAAAACAGATCCGAACTCCTACATCTCACCATCGAACTTCCTGGTTCCACCTCGGTTCAACATCAGACAATTTCGAACACCACTCCAGTTCATTGCTTCAGTCGCCTCTTCACAGTATCAACCTCTAACTTCACATCGTTCACTCTCACTCTCAAACCACCCCATCGCACTCGCACTAGTCATCGACCTCTTCAACATTGCACCACCCAGAAACCCCTCTGAAACCAAAGTCGGCTTCCAAAACAACCACTGAAATCAAAAACCGTACTCCTCCAACTTCACCGATAACCTTCTGGGTTTGAAACCCTTTACCCCCCTAATGCTCGAAATCAGATACCCCCTTAAATAACAAATCGTGATAACCCCTTTCTCCTTCTGCCATCTCCAAACATACCTAGCAACCCATCTTCTCTTGTACGAGCGCCTCAACTTGGTCGAGCGTCAAGGGTTCTCGCGGTTGTAAATGGAACCACGAGTTTGGATTTGAAATCGATTTCGGTTTCGTGGAAACAAACTAAAAGAACGAGCCCTGAATTGCTTTCATAAATTAGAATTGGTAGAAGAAAAATAGAAGGCTAGAAAGGATTTTAAAGCTTTCTGTTCATTTTAGAAAAATGGGAACAAAGGCTTCAATATATAAATGAGCGAAAGAAACTAACGTACTTGCCAATAAAAATATGTCTCCCAGATATCAAAGGCAGAAGACAAATTCTTCAGCTCGATGCAAGGTAGGTTGCGCGATTTTCAGTTTCTAGGTCCGCTGAGTGAAGTAATAGGTCGGCTGTTAAGGATTGAAAGGATTTTATTTGAATTTTATTTATATTAAAACTAAAATATCTCGTCGCCCCTAACTCGAAACCCTTAACCGCTATTTAACCGTAACGACTGATTTTCTCGGCTTATGAAGTGATTTTGAGCTCCACAGGACTGATTCTGAAATTTTAAATTCAATTCTATAGAACAGAAAACAATTTAAATTAACGGTTAAATTAATTTTTATTTAATATATAAATCAATTTCAGATAATAAAATTTCACGAAAATAAATTATTATTACTATTTTAATTCAAACAGAATTTATATTAATCTACTAAACTGTTTTTTTCCAGTTCAGTTTTAACTGTGAATTAAATTGCTTGTTAATAACTCGATAGATAAATTCAATATAAAATTCTTTTATATTCCCAATTAGATATTTAAAACTAATTTAAATATTCATTATATAATAGCTAAAAATCAGGGACGTTACATAAAAGTAACATTAACATTTTCTTATGTAAAAGAAAATATATTTAATTTCTAGTGTAAAAGAAAATGTAAACATTTTCTTTGTTGAAAAAAAAAGAATATAAACATTTCTTTGTTGAAAAGAAAAAGAAAAGAAACATTTTCTTTATTAAAAAGAAAGAAAACATTTTCTTTATTAAAAAGAAAAATAACATTAACATTTTCTTTGTTAAAAAGAAAATAACATTGACATTTTCTAATGTAAAATAAAAGGAAAACATTTACATTTACAATGTAAAGAGAAAAATAATAAAAGTTACATTTTCTAATGTGAAAAGAGTAAAATATGTACATTTTTCCAATGTAAAGTCAAAAGAATAAAAAGTTATATTTTTCCGATGTAAAGAATAAAAAGTTACATTTTTCTAATGTAAAATAAAATAAAAGGTTACATTTTTCTAATGTAAAGTAAAATGAAAAGAAACATCTTTCTATGAAAAGGAAATAAATAAAAGAAACATTTTCTATGTAAAGAAAGTAAAGAAAAGAATAGCAAACATTATTTTTCAATGTGAAGAAATAAAAGAAAAGTTACATTTTTCAATGTAAAGTAAAAGACATTTACATTGTATATGTAAATAAAAGAATAAAGGGGAAATATCATGTTTGTTGAATATAAAAAAAATAGACGTCGTTGAAACTATAATTTTTGTCGCATTAGAATTGGCGGACAAAAATATCAACTTTATAAAATAAAAGAACGGACTTTGGGAATCGCCAAATGGTTTGTATACATATATTTTTATATATATATATAATATAAATTTAAACTAAGCGAAACACGCGCGGTAGTTCGCGTTTTGAAATCATAACTTTAAACGGTTGTACAGAAAGATACGACCGTTGAATTCTCCCAAAACTGGATCCGTTAGGACTGTATTGGAAAGAGCTTACCAACGACATAAAATTTATCAAGATCTGACGGTTAGATTTTTAGATATGTTTAAGACAAATTTTGGTAAAAACAGCGCTAGGGTCGTCTATCGACCCGAAGCGTCGTTTAATGAATTCTCACTATTATTAAATAAATAAAAATAGCAGTAAATCGTTATAAGTAGATATAAACGACGTGAAACGATTTAAATGATAATTATGCGATGATTATTTGAAAAGGCCGAGTTTAACTCATTTCAAATAATCAAACGACGATTTAAATCAAAATAATAGAAGGCGATGTTGAAGACCGGCGATTTTCACGTCGAACGGACAACGATTATTGAGACCTTGGACTGACTTGCTCCCAGGAAAGGGTTGATGTAGTAGTTAGCCGGTCGTATGGGTTGATTGTCCGGATAAGCGAGAACCTCTCTGGTATCTCCGGTTTCGTTCAAACCCAGAACGGACTTGTATGGACGCGTGTCTGACTTTGGAATTCGTTTCGTGTAACTAAATCAATTTTTATTAATGTATGCTTGTTTGATGGTAGAGAATTTATTCTCTACTTAAAGCCCTAGTATATGTTAGTAGTTATCGATAGCATGACGCGAATTGTCAATGTGGCTCGCTAAGATGCGAATGATCAAGGTTTTGTTGAAAAGCAGGCCTTGTGGAAGATGATCAAAGCACGGCCTGTTTAGGCGTAGCTTTGTGTATAACGTAACCTCACGAGCCTCACACCCCGGTATGAGTCAAAAACGGGATACGGACCGTAGGGAGTGCACACGTTTCTTTCTAGCTAGAGTTGTGTCAGGGACCTACCAGCGCTGACATTTTACTTATGTGGATGATGGATTTTGAGGTATCTCGTGTTTTATAGGCCGTTGGTGGTCATACTATAGGTCCAAAGGGACCGGGAAACGTGTTTTCAGGCATAACCAATCCATACACATATGTGTGGACCGGCCCTACCGCTTCCAAGGGTTCACTGCGGGGGATCCTGAGGCATTTGCTAGAGTGTCTCGAATCGGAGAGGAGCTTGCCCCTAGCCTCGACTCATGATGGAAACCAATTCTCCAATACGACATTACGATTTTAGTTGTATACTTATATACGGCGGCATAATATATGGTACCTATGTCGTCTAGGATTAATACATTTATATTAAAATGATTTATGAAAACATATGCACACTAGTAGTAATACGTTTGACGTATTTATCATCTTTTGATCGTTATAAGGAAAAACCCTTTCCTCTGGTGTGCGTTGCATTGTGTGATGGGACTTAGGTCTTATAACGATCTCATTTTTCTTTAAATGCATAGCGTTATTTAAACGACTTACTTAATTATGCACTGGCAATCCAATGGAATAAACCCGTTCTGCATTAGCGGCATAGTCCGGTGAATCTCCCACCTTTAAATTAAATCCTTAAAATAACTGTTTTATGTTCTCACACCAGTCCCATGACTGACCTGGAGTTTATTGTTCTTTCCTAAACTCTGGGTGCCCACTAATTTTCCACACGGGCAGCTAGAGGTTTAGTTTTACAGTTATAGACCCCTTGGAGCAAGAGTTGGAGCGTTTTTTGGATTGGAGCCGAGCTAAAGTTAGAGTTTCCGCTTTATCATATCACTTCTTCTGCTGAGAGTATATTTATGTTTCCGCTGCTATATGTATGTAACTCTGATATTCTATGTAACTCTGATGAAATATTGTATCATGATATAAAAAGTTCTGTTGTTTTGTTCAATATATGTTAGTACCCATAACAATCCGCCTTTGTTAACGGTTTAAGTTGGTTTAATTACCGGCGAAAACCGGGAAGAAAGACGGTATGTTACAAGAATTGTCAATTCAAAGAAAAAGATTTCATTTTTATTTGCATATTTAGATGCAAATAAACATCAAAGAAAAAGATTTCATTTTTATTTGCATATTTAGATGCAAATAAACATCGAAGAAAAAGATTTCATTTTTATTTGCGTATTTAGATGCAAATAAACATCAAAGAAAAAGATTACATTTTTATTTGCATATTTAGATGCAAATAAACACCGTAGAAAAAGATATATATTTTTTTTTTTTTTTGCATTTTAGATGCAAAAATAAAACATGAAATGAAAAAATGCATTTTTATTTGTATTTTTTGATGCAAATAAAACATGAAATTAAAAGTTGAATTTTTATTTGCATTCTTTGATGCAAATAAAACATGAATTAAAAAGGTTACCTTTTTGTTTGCATTTTAGATGTAGATAAAAGCCTAGTTTAAGAAGTTACATTTTTCACTTGCATTTTTGATACAAATAAAAGAATAGAAGAAAGGTTATATTTTTCACTTACATTTTTGATGCAAAAGAAAGAATAGTATAAAATATGCATTAGAAATAAAATAGCATTTTTGTTATAAAATATGCGTTAGAAATAAAATAGCATTTTTTATATAATATGCATTAGAAATAAAATAGCAATTTTGTTTTAAAATGTGACATTGGGGAAAATAACATTTTGTGATAAAATGAGACATTAGTTTAAAATAACAATTTTGTTAAGAAAGAATAAAATAACATTTTTTTTAAGAAAAGTTTATTAGAATAAATATGTCATGTTAGTTAAAAATGGTTTATTAGAATAAAAATGTCACATTTTGCTAGAAATGTTACATTAGAATTAATATGTCATTTTAGTTAAAAATGTTGCATTAGAATTAAATTGTCATATATTTAGATATGTTCATGTTACATTAATCTATTCATGTTAATATAAAAATATCCTTTTTACTTAGAATCATGTCATGTAGATAAAGATAGCATTTTGTTTAGAATCATGATATGTAAATAAAAAGAACATTCATTTAGAAATGTCATTTATTTAGAAACGTCATTTATTTAGAAATGTCATTTATTTAGAAATGTCATTCATTTAGAAATGACATTTATTTAGAAATGTCATGTTAAAATAATAATGTCATCTTGTTAGACAAGAATAAAAATAATTAGCTGTCAAGATATATGTTTTGTTGAAATTAAATTGTAAACATCCATTTATAATTTAAGCAGTGAAAAATTGTCAAATAGGAAATAATTCAAATAGAATTATAATTGGTTAAATTCATTAACCAATAATCTATTTAGATGAACTTCTGTTGTTTGAAAACCCCACACGGGTGTTGGGATGACAAACACTAATCCCAATATTTAGCTGTATGTCAATCGATGGATTGACAGTTTGTGTTGAGCGTTATTTATTTGTTTTAACGCTCACACAATTATAAATTTCACTCTGGTTGTGAATGGATTGTTAGTGATTATGTATCATTATTGTTATATATATATATGTATATATACACATGCGATGTATGAAATCCATAAAACTGAAATTGTATGGTAATTGATTTAGTCGCATTCCGATTCAGAATTCTTTTGATATAATGGATATTTTAAAATAAAGAACATTTTGATATAAAGAATGTTTTAAAGAAATCTTTTAGATAAAGAATATTTTTCAATAACGAATATTTTTATATAAATTAAATGAAGATTAAAATTATGATTTTTATGCCCATTTTTGGATGGACACAAAATACTGAAATATGAAGCTGTGTTATGTAGAAACGCTATTTTTAACTCGAATGGGTTTATCGATCGATTTATCTCATTTTAAAATGAATAAAAAATGGAGAATTGATTTCGAAATATAGTATTTTGAAAATATTATTATTTTAGTATAATAAAATATAGAATATTCATTTTTGCTTAAAAATTGAAAATGAAGTTAAAACCATTTTAAAATGAATTTATAAATGATTTATAAAATATGATTTAAATAGAAATCGACGATATATATATTATATATATTATATATTTATTTAATGGCCTGAATAGAATGCGCTGCGCAGCGACCGTTCGTGAATTTCGACCATTAACTTCAAATTGGCCTATCGGAAGATCCGACCGTCGGATTCTTCTAAAACCGAAACCGTTGGGTTCGTATCGAAAAGAGCTTTCCAATGAATATAAGAGTTTTGAAATCTAACAGTTATATTTGGAATTATGTCCAAATCAATTTCAGAAAAGGACGTTATAAGTGCAGTCCGGTGGCCGTTATTGGAAACCGACTATATAGGCCTAAATAAAATTATTAAAAATATGGGAAAATTATGTAAAATCATAATAAATGATTTGGAAAGAGTTTGGATGAAAAAATTCCATATTTGAAAAGATAAAAATATATTTTTATCGAATTGAACTAGTTATTAACTAGAATAAATCTTTAAAATAAGGTTTAGTGAAGTTTTCCAATTAATTGATATTAAATTGGAATTAAATAAGATAAACAGGATTTGTGGGTTTGTCGTGAACGATGTTTTAAATGACACTTGTTCTTGAACCCCGTATGAAAGAATAGATCTTTTTAAGATTATTGGAGTTTCTAATTATATTTAGTAATTGGAATAAAATGAAATATGAATTGGGTTTACCGTGAATTGTGTTTTAAATGACATTTGTTCTTTAATCCAATTAACAGTGGAAATATCATTTGGAATTTATAAATCTTTTTATTAAGATTTTAATGGAAATTTTCAAAAAGTAAAGTTTTCCAATTTAATTATTAATTTGGAATTGAATGAAATTCGATTTAATAATAATCGAGATGAGATTCTGTAAAAGAAGACCGTTATTATATATGGAATTTAAGAGGCTTTGCCGTTATTCCATTTATATTATTAGTCTGATATAGAAATTTATATCGATTATATATTGATATGATTTCTGTGGAAATTCCATATTAAATGGAAGACGATTTTGGGTTTATCGTGAACTGTGTTTTAAATGACATCGATTCTTTAACCTAGTTGAAGACAAGATTTATTTCTTAATCTGAATAATCATTAAGTAATGATTTTTGATATTAAAACCAAATTGGGGTTTTAATGAATCTTTAAAAAGAAGATTAAAGAATAAATTTTAAAGGATTTATCTTTGATAAAATTAATGGGAACTTTTCCCTAATAATGTGAATATTTTATTAAAAGAATATTCTGAATTGGAATGTGGCATATGATGTGTTTTTATAGCACTTGATTTTTAATTATAAAATACGTGATTTATTCGGAATGACCGGGTTTAACCCATTCTGAATAATTACTACGACGATTAAAAGTCGAAGATGAAGATGGTGATTGAAGACTGGCGATCTTCATACCGAACGGACAGCTACTGATGCCTTTGATTGGAGTTGCTGCCTTGAGAGGGTTCCAATGGTAGTTGTCTGGACGTATTGTTGATTGTTCGGACATGCGAGGTATAAGGTGCCTCCGGTTTCGTTCAGACCCAGAACGGACTTGTAAATGGATTGTATGTCTGACGTTGTATTCCTTTATACTATATTCGTTGATCTCTGCTAAATATATATTTGTTTGGTGTTTAACACCCTTCTCTAAGACGTATAAGCTTAGAGGTTATATATTGGCAAAAATCAATGGTATGGTGTAACGAATCGAAAAGTTCCGATCCTGATTATCGATACTGATATGTTTCCTGTATCACATATCGACTGATCAACCATCAGAACTTATAGATCGTTAATAGAAAGAAGTTAGAGGATGAGAAATATAAAGAAAGATTGTTAGAACAGAAGAAAAAGAAGAACTGAACACAAAAGAATCAGAGTATAACGAATCTCACATCGGAATATATAATATAACATCTTGAAATACAAACCTGTATTTACTTAGATACATCATCAGAGTACAACTCATACATAACACAGCGGGAATATACCCGATATATCTAATGTTGAAGACCCTGCTCCAAGCTCCTTTAAGTGACTCTGTAAAATCCTGAAACCACTTGATTACTCGTACAAATTTAGGCACCCAAGAGTTTAGGGAAACACACAAAATAAACTCTGGGTCAATCATGGGACTGGTGTGAGTAAACGATTTTAAACAGCTTTATTTTAAAGTTCGCAATCTTTTCGAAAGAAAGGATAATCGTAAGACCAAATCCATACATAAATACTGACGGTTTTTACCTTACGATAACCTAAAACATATTGAAATCATATATATGTCTTCTGATATTATGATAGTGTCTAAATACAAATAAATAGCAATCTAGCGGAACGCTTGCATCTCGCGCTCCACATATATAGTATACAATCAAAACCGCGGGCGCTTATTGGATAATGGATTCTGACCATGACAAGGTATGGAACCACCTGCCGATATTGTATCTCTAGAGGGGAATACACTGGGTTCAACAAGAGCGTCTTGCAACCCGGCCACACATGACCAACCACTCATTTCGCTTGAGTGTATCGAATGCATATCACCAACGGTTGGGCTCAAACCACCGTTTCCCAAAAAAGGACAGTATCATAAATAGATTAAAGAAACAAACGGAATTTCTCTAGATAGTTGATTATACACCCTATTGGGAGCGACCCACATAGTCATGCTGCCTGCCCGATTTTTGTCATTTCCTGGTTGATGAGGATTGAGGTTAGAATTTACCTTTAGAACATCTGGGTATCCTTCACTTTGAATGTCACATTGTCATATCCGTCAAATCACTAATTGACATTCACAAATATACTCTGGATGTAAAGGAAGAGCCATTCTTTGCCATCGACTTGGTATATTTGTAAAAATCAACATACATGGTTTTTAGGAAATACTCTGTCAGACATTCGTCCATACAAGTCATCCAGGAATATGATGAACCGAAGGCACTCTCCTACTGCATCCAGTATGGGAATCACCCCATGGATCAGTAGTGAATAGTCCTTGCAAATACGAAGATTTCAATTACGACATAATCACAAGTCATAATAACTCCATTGGCCACCGGAGAAATTTTAAGCAAGTAATTCTTCCGGTCATGAAGATCTATGGTCTTCGAATTCTCTAAATCGTATAATCGTCTCTACAAGTTAGTTTAAGAATCATGAAGTTAATTCGAAGTGGTTTTGGGTCCAGTTCCCATCCCGGTCTCTTCGAACTAATGCGTAGGGCATATTATTTGATAGTCGATGTTTTAACTATCAAAATAAACAATGTAGATGAGTAAAACTATTTATTTAAATCATTTCATTTCACATATATATATATATATATTCATAACATGACAATTCCATTAAATTAACTTATAAAAAACTCATTTCTAAACTAAGAACAATAATCAGCACAACTTGATTTAATAAAATGTGTCAACGTTTTATTTTAAACTAATTCAAATACGATTGGCACTTCACAGCATAACAGTAATTAACGACCACCGTTTATCACCACCTTATCAATCAATAATGGATTGATGTTTTAAATTTCAAACTAATATTAGCTTTATTTAGTCTTGGGTAATAACTTATTTCATACAATATTATTCCAAATAAATCAATTGATTTACTTGAACTTTATATTTTGTCTTCAAATAATATTGGAGATTCGTATTTATTTTATACGACGATGTCTGTTGTATAATCACGAACAAATTCAATTTCTTTCCGATCCACCTTTCTTTCCTTTTCTTTTATTTATTTATATAATTATTTTTAACCTTTCTTCAAATCAAATTTGTTTAAATTGGTTAAATATATTTACCGGTCTAATATGGTTCACACTCGCATTTGCCAAAAGATTCCGGATGTCTCCCTTAAATAATTACCTTCTTCTATTTATTAATTGTTTTAATTTAACTCTATGGTTCAAAACAATTTTCTTATTATATGTTTTATTTTTCAATCCCACTTCGTCCCATATGAAAAGCCCACTCTTCTACTTCTCTTTCCAGGCCCACATTTTCCTTGGTGTTATTTCCAGTTCTTCAAGGTAATAGAATCCAAGAACAAACAATGATTTGGCAATACCAAAGAATCCTGAATGACCAATTGACCCTTGCCCTTTCGTTTCCTTCTTCTTTGTTTAAAAGGTTTTTAATTTAATTTAAAATAGCATGTCTTCTTAATTTATTTTTAATTCTTTAGGCCCAACAACCCCGCATACAACATTTCACCAAGGCCAACGTTCTTCCTTATCCTGCGTGTCCTTTCTCTTCTGATTCACTTGCTTCCTCCGTTTTCTTTCCTATGTGCCTGGTTCTTAAAACCCAAAGAACATATAAGTTTGGAAAACAATGGATCCAACATCATAAAACACAACACCATAAGGATTGAATTGATCTTTCCTCTTCTCCCTTCCTCAAGCTTTCTTCTCTTCTTCCCGTCACATGCTGTTATCTTTCTTCTTCCGTGCATTGACAACCCGTGCACATGCACACATAACTCAGACGCCACCACTTTCAGCTGACCATCGTAACCAGTCATGAACCACCCCTCGAACTCCGCTACACCATCAAAAATGACCCACATATGGTGGTTCAACCCGAACTTCACCAAAAGACGCCTTCCCTAAAAACCCTCTTACCGCCACTGTCATCCCAAAAGTTTTATAACCTAGGATTTTAAAATCAAATGAAAGACCATTTATTGATACAAACGATCTAAATATATATATGCCCTGTGATTATTTCAACTGGTATCCCGATACTTGCAGGAATCTTATAACAACCCAGAATTTGGGGCTAATTTAAAAATTTTATTTTAGAAATTTTAATGGATTTTAATATTTAAAATAATTTATTTTAAATAAGAACGACTAAAAATTTATTTTAAAGCTAATAAATTTAATTTAAGTCTAAAAGGAGTTTAAAACAATGCTGCAGTTTGAAAATTTGAATTTGAACTTTAACTGACTGTATAGGATTCATTTTAAATCAGAATTGAACGAAACTAGAAGTATTTAAATCTGTTTAATCATATCTTTCTTACGAATTTGAAAAATATAAATTTCACTTTATAATTTAAAAGTTATGTCCAGTTTAAAATTTAGAAAAGTCGTTGTAGAATTTATATATAGTTTAATTAAATATATTGGCCTTAAAAATAGCCATTTTGCAAACGACCTCGGTTTTCGACGAAACCACTTTTGTTGGAACCGGAATGTCAGATTATTGCTAAGTTTATTTTTCCATAATTTTTCGAATTAATATGTGAGCGTGGCAAAGGAAAACGTGTTTTGACTGTTTCAGTTAAATTTAATCGACTTGAAAATGGCCATTTTTCAAGCGGTCTTAGAATTCGACGAAATTAGTCTTGTTAGAACTGTATCGTCAAAACATAACTAGAAATAATTTTTCTGTTATTTTTAGAGTCAGTTTGTGGCCCCGGTAATTTAAGATGTACGTTTGAATTTATAATTAAATGATTTAAAATTTAATTTAAAGAAAAACATATCGTAATAGCCTAATTGGGTTACGAAACATATTCCAGTGTGTTCGGAATGGGGGTACTTAGCTAGGGGCGTCATTCGTTGGGTTCGATTTGGAGTTAGTATCGACGAATAAATAATTATTGAATTAATAATTAAAATAAATAGGAAAATATGCGTATAAATACGCTATACTATACGAACCATAATTCCTATTTCTTCCAGCCGCCATCTTCAGTTTTGATGGCCACCCTCCTCCGAACTATCCTCATCAATTTCTCCTAATTCTCTCAACAATATTCCAAACCCCAATACAAGAATCGAAGCCCTTCTTCAGCTCCTTTGATCCATACGGTTTTGATGGATACTAGAAGACCGCGGCGTCAGAATTTGGACCCCAAAGTCGGCGGGTTTGGGTCCGGTTTCGAGGTCGACGGAGGCTGCGAGTTCGACGGAGTCGGCAGCGCCAAGGCGCGACGTGGAGGCCGACGCCGTGGTGGGTTCCGATCGGTTGTTGGTGGCGCGACTCTCGGTGCGACGACGATTCTTGAATCGGCAGATGGGTTCTTCTACAAACCGATGTTCAAACGATGAAGAAGAAAAAGGACAGCGCATAAGGCAGCGCTTGTTTAACGTTATAAAAAGGTTAATTTAGTTTTAATTATAATTTAACTATCTAATTATGTAATTCAAGTTTAAAATTCGATATCTTCTTCGTACGAGGTCCGTTTTATGAAACTTCAGTCGCGTTGGAATCACAACAGAGAACACTACGCCATGGAAAAGACTAGAACTGAAACGGAGAAAATCTGAAATACAGGAAATTTCAAACCTGAACTGTTCTGAATTAAACTGTCGATGATAAATCTATTTATTTCTTTCTTTTAAAATTAGAAATAAATTCTGAAATTATTATCATTAACCCACAGGTAATTCATGTGGTTATTATTCTGTGTTAAATGTAAAATATACATTTGTTTGTTTGATTATGTTTTGTGGCGATTGAATTGTTAAATTTACATTTCTGTTATTTAGATTAAACAAAATTATTATTTTGTTTATCATACCGTTGAAAATTAACATTTATGTTAATTAGAGTTGGGTTAAACCCAAATTATCATTTTGTCCACTTGATTGTTTAAAATTAACATTGCTGTTAATTAGAATTTTATTTAAACAAAAAATGTATAATTTTTGTTTATATAAAAGGATCAAATGTATAGAACAACAAATTTTGTAAATTTGTAAAATTAGAATTTTTCACCATACATGAAACATATAATAGTGTTAATTTGTTAAATCAACAATTTTAACATTAAAATGGATCAAACATTTTATTCATTTTTATGGAGTCAAATTTTGGAATAAAATATGAATACATATTTTTGTGTTATTTTGTTGAACTAGTTTTTCAACAAAAAATAGAGTAAACATTTTTATGTTGTTTGTTGAACTAGTTTTTCAACAAAAGAATACCCATTTTTTTTGTGTTATTTTGTTGAAATAGATTTTCAACAAAATAGAATACACATTTTATTGCAGTATTGTCTACATAAAAAAAAGAAGGAATAGATTTTTAAAGATGCATTTTTATTGTCAAATTTAAGATAATAAAAAGAACTGATTTCAAAGTTGCATTTTTTATGTAATTTTTGGGCGTTATAAAGAGTTACACAAAATAAACATTTTTGTGCATAAAAAAAAGGATTAAACCAAAGATAAACAATTTTGGGTCATTTAAAAAGAGTTTAACCAAAATAATCATTTTTGTTCATTAAGAAGAAAAAGTACATTTTGATTATTAAGAAGGATTAAAGACAAAATTTACATTTTTGTAATTTAAAAGGATTAGAAAAAATTACAATTTTTGGCACTTTAAAAGAATTAGAATAAAAGAGTCATTTTTGTCATTTTAAAAGGGATGAAGTAAAATATTCATTTTTCCATTTAAAAATGAATGAGACCAAAATCATTTTGGTAAATAAACAAGTGTTAAGATTTTATTTTCATTGGTTAACAATAAAAAGGATTGAAATCAAAGTTAAGATTTTTATCGTCATTTGTCAACAATAAAAAGAATAGAAATAAAAGACCAGAATTTTATTGTCATTTGTTCGCAATAAAAAGAATTGAAACATATATCTGTGATGTTGAAATGTTTGATGTGTTAAATATATTGTTAGTATATCCAAACTGAATATTACACTTCCATTTATAAGTCATCCGACTTGTTTATGTGATTGGGTCAATAATTTTTACACATCGCCCAAGTGCACAAATAATTTATTATTTGTTTGTTAGATGAAACCCCACACGGGTGTTGGGATGATATTTGACCTACACTAGTCCCAATATTTAGTGTAGAATCCACTCTGGTTGTATTTGGATGTTTGATAATATTTATCATTGATTACATGCAGTATATGGTTGTTGATTGAGTCACATTCCAATAAAGAATATTCTAGAAAGGAATATTTTAGAAAATATATTTGTATTGAAATGAACTTGTTATTAACTAGGATAAATCATTAAATTAATATTTAATGAAGTTTTCCAATGTGTTTATATTTAATTATAGTTAGACTAAATAAATTGGATTTTGGGTTTGTCGTGAATAGTGTCTTAAATAACACTGTTCTTAAACCCCGCATGAAAAAAATCTTTTCTTTAGATTATTAAAGTTTTTAGTTATATTTAGTAATTGAAATAAGATGAAAGGTGAGTTGGGTTTATTGTGAACCATGTTTTTAAGTGACATGTGTTCATTAACCCAACTGACAGTGAAAATATGATTTGGAATTTATAAATCTTTTATTAAGATTTAAATGGGAATTTTCCAAAAGTAAAGATTTCCAATTTAGTATATTAAATTGGAATTGAATGGAACTCGAATTAATAATAACCGAGATAAGCTTCTGTAGAAGAAAACCGATACTACATATGGAATTTAAGAGGCTTTGCTGTTATTCCATTTATATTATTGGTTCGATACAGAAATTTATAACGAGTATATATTGACTTGTTTTCTGTGAAGATTCCATATTTTATGGAAGATGACTTTGGGTTTACCGTGAACTGTGTTTTAAATGACATTAGTTCTTTAGCTTATTTAAGAATAAGATTAATTTCTTGAATTTAAATAATCATTGAAAAATGATTTTTGATATCTAAAACAAAATTGTGTTTTAATAAATCTTTAAAAAGAAAGATTTAAGAATAAATTTGAAGAATTTATCTTTGATAAAATAATGCGAATATTTTATTAGAAGAATAATTCTGAATTGGAATGAGGCGTTGGATGTTTTTTTATAGTACTTGATTTTTAATTTACGTGAGTTATACGGGAAGACCGGGTTTAACCCATGTCGAATAATTACTATGACGATGAAGAGTCGAAGATGAAGACGGAGGTTGAAGACCGACGATCTTCACATCGAATGGATGTGTTGCTACTGATGCCCATGATGGGAGTAGCTACCTTGAAGGGGCTTCAGTGGTAGCCATTCAGACTATTGTTGATGGTTTCGGATATGCGAGGACCTCTCAGGTGTCTCCGGTTTCGTTCAGACCCAGAACGGACTTGTAAATGGATGCGTGTCTGACATTGGATTTCGTTCCATGTGAATTAAATTGATTTTTATTAATGTATATCGGATTGGTGGTGGAGAATTTATTCTTTGCTTAACACCCTGGTGTATATTAATAGTGATTGATTGCATGGCGTGAATTGTCAATGTGGCACGCTAAGATGCAATTGATCAAGGCTTTTTGTTGAAAAGAAGGGCCTTGTGGGATGATCAAAGCATAGCCTATTTCGGCATAGCTTTGTGTATAGCGTGACTTCGCGAGCCTCACACCCCGGTATGAGTCAAAAACGGGAGTAGGACTGCAGCGAGTGCACACGTATCTTTCTAGCTAGGAGTAGTGTCAGTGCTTAAACTGGCTGGCATTTTACTTATGTGGATTATGGATTTTGAGGCGCCTTAGATTTATAGGCCGTTAGTGGTCATATGGAGGTACAAAGGGACCGGGAAGCATGTGTTCAGGCATAACCAATCCACTGCCGCTGGCGGGGAACGGCCCTAAAGATCCAAGGGTTCACTACGGGGGATTCTGAGGCATTTGCTAGAGTGTCTCGAATCGGGGAGGACGATCCCTAGCCTCGACTCATGATGGAAATCCAATTTCCAATACAACCTTGCGGTTTTGATTGTAGAACTAGTATGGCGACATGATATATGGTACCTATGTCGTCTATGATTGATACATTATGATTGAAATGTTTTTATTAGAACATATACACACTAATATTAAACCCGTTTTATCATATCAAGCATCTTTTGACCATTATAAGGTAAAACCCTATCCTCCGGTTTGCATTGCATTGTGTGATGGGACTTGGATCTTATAATGGTCTCATTTTTCTAAAAAGCATTGCGTTGTTTAACGATTTACTTTATTTTATGCACTGGCAATCCAATGGAGTAAACCTGTTCTGCGTTAGCGGCGTGGTCCTGTGATTCGCCTTATTATTAGATTAGTTAAGTTAGATTTCTCATACCAGTCCCATGACTGACCTGTAGTTTGTTTCACTGGCAAACTCGGGTGCTCATATTTTCCACACGGGCAGTCGAGTAGCTTTTTGCAGATATATTTACAGGATCCTGGTTTACAGCTGAAGCGGTATTCGGAAAGCTCTGTATCCATGTAGTCCTTTCAGTTGTATATTTGTATTAGTTTTTTCCGCTGCTATTTAAATGTAATTTAAATCTTTGATATTATTGTGTTTCAATTGCGTAATAAGTATTCATACTCTGTTATTTTCTTGTACTCTGATGTAATTGTTGTAATCAGCAATAAAAATGTTCTTCAATTTGTGTTCTAATGTGTGTTGTTCTCAAAGCAATTCAGGTTTTCCTTTTTGGGGAAGTTTGGGTCGTCACATTTGGTATCAGAGCTTTGGTTTACAGAGCTCGAGAACAAGACACATTAGAACCAAACGAAAGAATTCATCAGAGATTGGATTAGTAATATCCAATGAGAATAACTCATTAGAGATAGGATCAGTAGTATCCTAGAACGAGTGTGAAGAGTATTATTTTCTTTAAAATTATAAAAATAAAAACAAATTTAGTTTTGGAAATTTTATCTTAAATTACTTATTTGAGTATATTATTATATTCTAGTGTGGACAATCGAGTATATAAAGATTTCGAATATATGAGTAATTAACGGATATTCGAAGTTTTAATATACTGGATAGATATAGAATCACACTCTAGCCGCCCGGGGATAATTCTAATAATGCTGCAGCATTATCAGTATTTATTTCCGAGTTTTGAAAGTGGGGTATCTATATATTTCCATTGACTGGTATGAGAGCCAAAACTTAGTTAATACACATTTCTGTGATTTTCACTAAAAATATGATTTTTGACCGTATATAAAAGTTATGTATATTTGAAAAGTTAATCACCTAATTGATTGCTGGATGTGATGTTTGTTAATTAGTCTCAATAATTGAAATATTAGAATGATAATTAATTAAACCAATAAATAATAAAAATTTAATTAATTAGTTAATTAAACAACTTTTAGCTACGTTCCTTTTCGAGGACGAAAAGATTTTAAGTGGGGGCGATTGTAACAACCCAGAATTTGGGGCTAATTTAAAATTTTTATTTTAGAAATTTTAATGGATTTTAATATTTAAAATAATTTATTTTAAATAAGAACGACTAAAAATTTATTTTAAAGTGAATAAATTTAATTTAATTCTAAAAGGAGTTTAAAACAGCGCTGTAGTTTGAAAATTTGAATTTGAACTTTAACTGACTATACAGGATTCATTTTAAATCAGAATTGAACGAAACTAGAAGTATTTAAATCTATTTAATCATTTCTTTCTTAAGAATTTGAAAAATCTAAATTTCACTTTATAATTTAAAAGTTATGTCCAGTTTAAAATTTAGAAAAGTCGTTGTAGAATTTATATATAGTTTAATTAAATATATTGGCCTTAAAAATAGCCATTTTGCAAACGACCTCGGTTTTCGACGAAACCACTTTTGTTGAAACCAGGATATCAAATTATTGCTAAGTTTATTTTTCCATAATTTTTCGAATTAATATGTGAGCGTGGCAAAGAAAAACGTGTTTTGACTGTTTAAGTTAAATTTAATCGACTTGAAAATGGCCATTTTTCAAGCGGTCTAAGAATTCGACGAAATTAGTCTTGTTAGAACCGTATCATCAAAACATAACTAGAAATAATTTTTCTGTAATTTTTAGAGTCAGTTTGTGGCCCCGGTAATTTAAGATGTACGTTTGAATTAATAATTAAATGATTTAAAATTTAATTTAAAGAAAAACTTATCGTAACAGCCGAATTGGGTTACGAAACATATTCCAGTGTGTTCGGAATGGGGGTATTTAGCTAGGGGCGTCATTCATTGGGTTCGATTTGGAGTTAGTATCGATGAATAAATAATTATTGAATTAATAATTAAAATAAACAGGAAAATACGCGTATAAATACGCTATACTATATGAACCCTAATTCCTATTTCTTCCAGCCGCCATCTTCAGTTTTGATGGCCACCTCCTCCGAACTATCCTCATCGATTTCTCCTAATTCTCTCAACAATATTCCAAACCCCAATACAAGAATCGAAGCCCTTCTTCAACTCCTTTGATCCATACGGTTTTGATGGATCCTAAAAGACCGTGGCGTCAGAATTTGGATCCCAAAGTCGGCGGGTTTGGGTCCGGTTTCGAGGTCGACGGAGGCTACGAGTTCGACGGGGTTAGCGGCGCTGGTGCGCGACGTGGAGACCGACGCCGTGGTGGGTTCCGATCGGTTGCTGGTGGCGCGACTCTCGGTGCGACGGCGGTTCTTGAATCAGCTGATGGGTTCCTCTACAAACCGATGTTCAAACGATGAAGAAAAAAAAAGGATAGCGCATAAGGCAGCACTTGTTTAACGTTATAAAAGGTTAATTTAGTTTTAATTATAATTTAACTATCTAATTATGTAATCCAAGTTTAAAATTCGATATCTTCTTCGTATGAGGTCCGTTTTGCAAACCGTCATGTAAAGACCCGTAACTTCCCCGTGAAGGAAAGCGCGGATAGTTCGAGAACAAGCCACAACAGAACGCGGATGGAAGAACATTTCATTGTATATTACAACAATGCATCAGATTACAAGAATATGCAGAGTATAAATGAGTATTACATAGAAATATCAGAGATTTAAATTACATTTAAATACATAGCAGCGGAAAATAATACAATACACAACTAGAAGAGATATACGGATATAAAGGTTTCCGGATATCGTTCCAGCTGTAAATCAGGATCCTGTGAATATAAATCTGCAAAATCAAAACTCTAGCTGCCCGTGTCAAAATAAGGGCACCCAGAGTTTAGGTTAAAACAATAAACTCCAGGTCAGTCATGGGACTGGTGTGAGAACTAAAACAGTTATTAATCTTTATTTTTAAAGTTGGGTAAATCAAGGGACCACGCCGCTAACGCGGAACGGGTTTCCTCCCAAGAATACCAGTGCATAAAACAACAACGCAATGCTAAATAAAGAAAAATGAAGCTATTATAAGACCCAGGTCCCATCACACAATGCAACACAAACCAGAGGATAGGGTTTTCCCTTATAATAGCCAAAGCATGCTTGATACGTTAAAACAAATCTTTTATATCGCTATAAGTGAAGAAATCAATTTCAAATCATAAGTATGAATCATAGGCGGCATGAATGCCCCATACCACTATGTCGCCATATATAGGATATAAAATCAAAATCGCAAAGTCACGTATTTGGAAATTGGGTTTCCATCTGTGAACCGAGGCAAAAGATAGTCCTCTACCGAATTCGAGACTCTCTAGCCCGAGCCTCAGGCTACAGCCGCAACCGCACCTAGGAGCCACAGGGTCGGTCCACCGATGTGGATTAAAATGCCTGAACACTGCGTTTCCCCGCCCTTTGGGGCATAAATGAGTCCAATGACTCTATCGGTCCCGGATCGACCGATATAACTGAGGTGCCTCGCAACAGCAACAACCACACAGGTGAAAAGTATATAAAGGTCAGGGCTGGTAGGTCACTGACACCACCCTAGCTAGAAAGAAACGCATGCCCTCCCTGGTTCCTTCTCTCGTTTTTGGTTCACAACCGGGGTGTGAGGCTCGCGAATCAACGCTACACAAAGCTATGCCACACAGGCCGTGCTTTGATCATCAACCACAAGACTTTGCTTTTCAACAGAAGCCTTGATCAATTGCCACTTAGGCATGCCACACAGGCAATTCACTCCATGCGTTTGATATCCATCAGTATATAACCCCTGAGCTCGTACGTCTCAGAGAAGGGCGTTAAGCAAGAGAATAAAATTCTCCGCCGCCAAACAAATATATATTTAATAGAAATCAATCACACAGACTAAAATCCAATGTCAGACACACAGTCCATTTACAAGTTCGTTCTGGGTCTGAACGAAACCGGCGGCACCTACTACCCCGTATATCCATCGATCTCCAAGTACGTCTGGACGATCACCAACTGTTTCCATCTTCTTGGGTATACAGCCCAATCAAGATCATCAGTAATCACCCAAACGACGTGAAGACCTCCGGTCTTCAACCACCGTCTTCATCTTCGACACCACGTCGAATTAGTTATTCAGAATGGGATAAACCCGGTTTTTCTGAACAACTCGCGTATATATATAATAAACACGTGTTACACAAACACAACATACGCCTCATTCCAATTCAGAATATTCTTTTATTCAAATATTCTTATATTTTGGGAAAGGTTCCCATTAATTTTATCAAAGATAAATTCTTTAAATTTATTCTTTAATCTCCTTTGAATATCAATTCAAACTAGTCGGGATTAGCGAACCACACCGAAGTAATCATTTATTTTATTTCCCAATCCCAACCTATTCATCCCATGAAGTAAAACTGGTAATACTTCATATTTAACACCACGGTGTTATCGGTAAATTCAATTACCATTTCACGTTCAAATCTAATTAAAGATTTAACTATCGCCTAGAGTAAAACTGGTGATACTCCATTCTAACACCTTTTCAATCTAATTAAAGATTCATTAAAACTCCACTTAGTTTTAATCTTTAATTGGGTTAAAGAATCAGTGTCATTTAAAACACGGTTCACGATAAACCCAAAATCACATCACATCAATTCCAATTAAATATCATTTAATTGGTACTCTTCATTAAATCTAAATAAAAAGATTTAATCTTTTCTCAACTGGGTTCAAGAACAGTGTTAATGAAGACACCATTCACGACAAACCCAAATCACATTTGATATTAAATACAAGGCTATGAATAGAAAATATACCGGCTTATATTCAATATCAAATTCTACGACCAACAAATATCGTATTGGAAATAACGATATAAATATCTATATCTTTCAAATTTCCATAACAACATCTGTATAATCATGAAATCCAACATCGAAATATTCCAAAGACAATTTCGATTCAAATCCATTCCAATGCAATCATTGGAAATTCTGGTTATTTTTAAAACCCTTTTCAAATTCAATTTATTTATTTAAAAACAAATAGAATTTTAATTCTAGTTCAAAACTAGTTCATTTTGATAAAAATCTATTTTTATCTTTTCAAATATGGAGTTTTTCATCCCAATTCTTCACAAATCATTTCTCATGATTTTACACAAATTATTACTATTTTTAATAATTTTATCAAGGCACGTACAGTCGATTTCCATCAATGGCCATCGAACTGCACTTACAACGACCATTTCCAAATTTGATTTGGACATAATTCCAAATCCAACCGTTAGATTTCTAATTTATAATATTCGTTAGAAAGCTCTTTTTGATACGAACCCAACGGTTCCGGTTTTAGGAGAATCTGACGGTCGGATCTCCCGCAATATCCGTTCGAAGTCAATGGTCGAAATTCGCGAACTGCCGCGGCGTGGCGCGTTCTATTCAGGCCATTATATTATATATATAATATATACTTCGTCGATTTCAATTCAAAACGTGCTTTATAAATCGTTTTAAATTCATTTTGAAAACGATTTCAACTTCATATTCAATTTCAAATCAAAATTGAATATTCCAATTTAAATTCGTTTTAAATTGATTTCAAATTGATTTCAATTCAATTTCAATATAATTCGAATGCAATTCCTTTCGATTTCAATTCGATTTCAATTCTATTCAATTTCAATTCGAATTCATTTCTATTCAATTTCAATTCGAATTCACTTCTATTCAATTTCAATTTGAATTCATTTCTATTGTATTTCAATTCGAATACACTTCTATTCAATTTCAATTTGAATTCACTTCTATTCAATTTCAATTTGAATTCACTTCTATTCAATTTCAATTTGAATTCATTTCTATTCAGTTTCAGTTTGAATTTCAATTCTTTTCCAAATATCAGATTTTGAAATCACTTTCGATATTCATTACAAAATGAATAAAATCGATATAAATATCGTTTACGTCAAAATGGCGTCAATCTAATCTACACGGCTTCAAATATTTCTATTTTCAAATATTCTATTTCCAAATATTTCTATTTTCAAATATTTCTATTCAAATATTTCTATTCAAATATTTCTATTCAAATATTTCTTTTTCAAATATTTCTATTCAAATATTTCTATTCAAATATTCTTTTTTAAATATTTCTATTCAAATATTTCTATTCAAATATTTCTTTTTCAAATATTTCTATTCAAATATTTCTATTCAAAACTGGAATGAAGCCCAATCAATTACCATAGATTTTATTTCTATGGATTTCCATACAACGCATGTATATCAACAAAGACAAATAATCAACCATCATCCAAAGTGCATTCTACATTGTATAAGCATCAAATATACATATTCAACGCTTATAACAGTCAGTCAATCAATCGATCGACATACAACTAACTATTGGGATTAGTGTATGTCATATATCACCCCAATACCCGTGTGGGGTATGAAACAATCAAACACAGATTTTATTTGTGCAGTTGGGCGATGTGTAAAATTTATCGACCCAATCAATATCAGTCAAATGTGTGTATATAAACAAATCATCCGATTTGTTTATTTTTATTTCATTTCATATATCCGTTAAAAATTCTATTTTTAACTATAAAATATTTTCAACTATATAAATATTTTATTTCATTTCACATCACATCACACAATCAACTACACATCAAAATCAAACAACCGAGCATACAAACCGTCCATGGTCTGTGGACGACGGGTGTCGGGTGCTACTAAACACCGTCTGCATCCTAGTATATATTTATATAACTAGAAAATAAAATTAAAGGTGAGAAGTTCTCACCAAAGCTATCCCAACTCCACGACACTTCAAATGTAGGATATCTTCGCCGTTCTCGCCCTTTTGTCGATTTCTTTGCCCGTAGTCACTACATATATAAAAATCACATTTTTACTTCGCTATTATATATATAAAAATCATATTTTTACTTCGCTATTCAACATATAAAAATCGAATTTTTACTTCGCTATTCAATATATAAAAATCGAATTTTTACTTCGCTATTCAACATATAAAAATCGAATTTTTACTTCGCTATTCAACATATAAAAATCGAATTTTTTACTTCGTTGTTCAATATATAAAAATCGAATTTTTACTTTCCTATTCAATATATAAAAATCCAATCCTTCTATTCGCTATTCCATCAAAGAAAATTTATATTTTTCTTCAACTTTAAAGATCTAATTTTTATCGTTAAAAATATCGCCATTCCTATATTAAAAATATAATCTTTTCCTATGTTAAAAATATAATATTTTCCTTTAAGAAAAACTCGATTTTTAACTTTATAAAAATTCGATTTTTAACCTTATAAAAATTCGATCTTTCATATACTTATAAATTATATTTTTCATATAGAAAAATCATATTTTTATAAAGCTAAAAATCCTCTTTTTCTATCATGAAAAATCATAACCTTTCATAGCTCCTTTCCATAAAGAAAAATATAATCTTTACTTTCATAAAAATCATTTCTTTTATATGAACAAAAATCAATTCTTTTCAGTTTCAAAGTAAACTAATTTTCAGTTTTAAAGGTAAACAAAATTGATTAATAAAGTAAACAATATAGATTAATAAAAGGGAAAACTTACTGCGTTATGGAAGAGGGAGGCTCAGAGGAGGGGGGAGTGCTTTCTGCGGTGGCGCAGTGCCCAGGCGGAGGCGGGGCCTAATGGCGGCGCTAGGGTTTGCTCCGGTTCAGGTTTTGGGGCCTGTCGCGCTTCAGCTGTGGGGGGTGGGGGGGGGGGGGGAGGTGGTGCGAGGGTGGAGCGAGGACGTCGGGGAGGAGCTGGGCGGAGGGGGTGGCCAGGTGCACTCCGGCGGTGACCGACGACGAGGAGGGTGGGATGATTAGGGCGTCGGGATTTTACTGAGAAAGGGGAAAACAATTTGATCGAGTAAAAGTGAAATGGGGGGGTGTTAAGTGTGAAATAATTATATTTTATTTATTTAATTCCCAAGAGAAGTTGACTTTTCATTTGAACACCAAACGAGGCCCAACGACTGTCGCCCCTAGCGTTTCACCCCCATTCCGAACACAATGGGATATGTTTCGCAAGCCAATTCGCTTGTTTCGATCAGTTTTCGTCAAAATCAACATATAACTCTATATACTGAATTTGAACGCGCATTTCAATTTACCGGGGTCACACACTAACTCGAAAAATTCCCGAAAAATATTTTCTAGCTTCATATTGACGATACGGTCCTAACAAAACTAGTTTCTTCAAATTCTGAGACCTTTTAAAAAATGGCCATTTTCCAGTCGATTAAAATCAACTAAAACTGGTCAAACACGTTTTCTTTTGCCACGCTCACATATTGATTCGAAAAATTATGAAATTTGAAATCTAGCAATAACTTTACATCACAGACCCAAGAAAAGTGGTTTCGTCGAAATCCGAGGTCGTTTGCAAAATCTCCATTTTCAAAGGCCTGAATTCCATAGCGACAATTCAGAATTTTCAACTGGACATATCTTTTGATTCCCGCTATGAAATTTTGATTTTTTGGATTCGTTGGAAAGATAGTCACAATTAGATTCCATTATTTTTTGTTTCACTAAAATGCGGTTTATTTTGCACCCGGTACATTCATTTGAAGTTTGAAATCGAATTATCGAACTACCGCGCCATTTTCAATTCCTTTTATAAATATAAATAAATATTTTTATTCTATCGTCGATTCAAACGGATATATACATTCGAATTATATTCAAAATAAATTTCTCGTCGTTATTATTTAAAATAATTCAATTTAAATAATCAAAATTCATTAAAATTGCCAATTTAAAAATTTTAAACTGGCCCAGATTTCCGGATTATTACAATCTCCACCACTTAAAACTTTTCGTCCCCGAAAAGGAACAAAGCCGAAAGTTGTTTAACCAATCAACTCAACTTTCATTGTTTTGACTACGGCTTAAGTTCTTCAACTTTTCAGTTTCTAAGAACTTTTCAAATTTTTCAAAAATTTGGCTAACACCCTAAATTTTCGAAAAATTTCGCCACAACCTCCCCTGCACCGGGAGCACGGGAAAATCCCGAAATTGCCATACAGGCCTTCAAATCTCAAAAAGAAAAAGAAAAAGCCAATCAGCTCATAAAATCATCATCACCCAAACAAAACAGTAAATTATGATAAACATGTACCTATTTGTCGGGCAAACAATTTTATTCTTCAGCTCTAGCCTCCTTGCTATGACCTGTTCAATGTAAGTACATGTATATGCAAGCAAATGCGATAAATTTTCAATACAACTCACTTTTTGGTACAATTTGGCTAAATGGTTTAAATTTTAATTAATCAACCAATAATCAAACAACACAATCAGCAATCAATTAGTGAATTATCATTTCAAATTCATAACTTTGATATATAGGCAAAAATCAGATTTTTGATATCAAATCACAACAATATACCCTATCTAATTTTGGTCCTCACACCAGTCAATAGGAAATATATAGAAATCTCACTTTCGTCACTCGAATATAAACACTGATGATGAGGCCTCATCATCAGAATCATCTCCGGGCGACTAGAGTGTGATTCTATATCTATCCAATATATTAAAATTTCGAACACACGTTTGCAAGACGTATATGCAAAATCTCTATATATTGGACTGTCCTAATCAATATGAAATAAATAATCAAATACGAATAATTGATTTTAAATTTTCAAAACAAAATTTGTTTTCACTTTAAAATTATACTCTTCACACTCGTTCTAGGATACTACTGATCCTATCTCTAATGAGTGATTCCCATTGGATATTACTAATCTAATATCTGATGAATTCTTTCGTATGGTTCTAATGTGTCTTGTTCTCTGAGCTTTGTAAACCAAAGCTCTGATACCAACTGTAAAGACCCATAACTTCCCCGTGAAGGAAAGCACGGATAGTTCGAGAACAAGCCACAACAGAACGCGGACGGAAGAACATTTCATTGTATATTACAACAATGCATCAGATTACAAGAATATACAGAATATAAATGAATATTACACAGAAATATCAGAGATTTAAATTACATTTAAATACATAGCAGCGGAAAATAATACAATACACAAATAGAAGAGATATACAGATATAAAGCTTTCCGGATATCGTTCCAGCTGTAAACCAGGATCCTGTGAATATAAATCTGCAAAACCAAATCTCTAACTGCCCGTGTCAAAATAAGGGCACCCAGAGTTTAGGTTAAAACAATAAACTCCAGGTCAGTCATGGGACTGGTGTGAGAACTAAAACAGTTATTAATCTTTATTTTTAAAGTTGGGTAAATCAAGGGACCACGCCGCTAACGCGGAACGGGTTTCCTCCCAAGAATACCAGTGCATAAAACAACAGCACAATGCTAAATAAAAAAAATGAAGCTATTATAAGACCCAGGTCCCATCACACAATGCAACACAAACCAGAGGATAGGGTTTTCCCTTATAATAGCCAAAGCATGCTTGATACGTTAAAACAAATCTTTTATATCGCTATAAGCGAAGAAATCAATTTCAAATCATAAGTATCAATCATAGGCGGCATGAATTCCCCATACCACTATGTCACCATAAGTTATACAATCAAAATCGCAAAGTCACGTATTTGGAAATTGGGTTTCCGTCTGTGAACCGAGGCAAAAATAGTCCTCTACCGAATTCGAGACTCTCTAGCCCGAGCCTCAGGCTACAGCCACAACTGCACCTAGGAGCCACAGGGCCGGTCCACCGATGTGGATTAAAATGCCTGAACACTGCGTTTCCCAGCCCTTTGGGGCGTAAATGAGTCCAATGACTCTATCAGTCCCGGATCGACCGATATAACCGAGGCACCTCGCAACAGCAACAACCACACAGGTGAAAAGTATATAAATGTCAGGGCTGGTAGGTCACTGACACCACCCTAGCTAGAAAGAAACGCATGCCCTCCCGGATCCTTCTCCCGTTTTTAGTTCACAACCGGGGTGTGAGGCTCGCGAATCAATGCTACACAAAGCTATGCCACACAGGCCGTGCTTTGATCATCAACCACAAGACTTTGCTTTTCAACAGAAGCCTTGATCAATTGCCACTTAGGCATGCCACACAGGCAATTCACTCCATGCGTTTGATATCCGTCAGTATATAACCCCTGAGCTCGTACGTCTCAGAGAAGGGCGTTAAGCAAGAGAATAAAATTCTCCGCCGCCAAACAAATATATATTTAATAGAAATCAATCACACAGACTAAAATCCAATGTCAGACACACAGTCCATTTACAAG
Source organism: Allium sativum (assembly GCA_030737875.1). Classification (NCBI taxonomy): domain Eukaryota; kingdom Viridiplantae; phylum Streptophyta; class Magnoliopsida; order Asparagales; family Amaryllidaceae; genus Allium; species Allium sativum. Next base: position 588,812,123 of record CM060916.1, read on the forward strand.
TTCGTTCTGGGTCTGAACGAAACTGGAGGCACCTAGTACCCCGTATATCCATCGATCTCCAAGTACGTCTGGACGATCACCAACTGTTTCCATCTTCTTGGGTGTACAGCCCAATCAAGATCATCAGTAATCACCCAAACGACGTGAAGACCTCCGGTCTTCAACCACCGTCTTCATCTTCGACAACACGTCGAATCAGTTATTCAGAATGGGATAAACCCGGTCTTTCTGAACAACTCGCGTATATATATATATAATAAACACGTGTTACACAAACACAACATACGCCTCATTCCAATTCAGAATATCTTTTATTCAAATGTTCTTATATTTTGGGAAAGGTTCCCATTAATTTTATCAAAGATAAATTCTTTAAATTTATTCTTTAATCTCCTTTGAATATCAATTCAAACTAGTCGGGATTAGCGAACCACACCGAAGTAATCATTTATTTTATTTCTCAATCCCAACCTATTCATACCATGAAGTAAAACTGGTAATACTTCATATTTAACACCACGGTGTTATCGGTAAATTCAATTACCATTTCACGTTCAAATCTAATTATAGATTTAACTATCGCCTGGAGTAAAACTGGTGATACTCCATTCTAACACCTTTTCAATCTAATTAAAGATTCATTAAAACTCCATTTAGTTTTAATCTTTAACTGGGTTAAAGAATCAGTGTCATTTAAAACACGGTTCACGATAAACCCAAAATCACATCACATCAATTCCAATTAAATATCATTTAATTGGTACTCTTCATTAAATCTAAATAAAAAGATTTAATCTTTTCTCAACTGGGTTCAAGAACAGTGTTAATGAAGACACCATTCACGACAAACCCAAATCACATTTGATATTAAATATAAGGCTCTAAATAGAAAATATACCGGCTTATATTCAATATCAAATTCTACGACCAACAAATATCGTATTGGAAATAACGATATAAATATCTATATCTTTCAAATTTCCATAACAACATCTGTATAATCACGAAATCCAACATAGAAATATTCCGAAGACAATTTCGATTCAAATCCATTCCAATGCAATCATTGGAAATTCTGGTTATTTTTAAAATCCTTTTCAAATTCAATTTATTTATTTAAAAACAAATAGAATTTTAATTCTAGTTCAAAACTAGTTCATTTTGATAAAAATCTATTTTTATCTTTTCAAATATGGAGTTTTTCATCCCAATTCTTCACAAATCATTTCTCATGATTTTACACAAATTATTACTATTTTTAATAATTTTATCAAGGCCCGTACAGTCGATTTCCATCAATGGCCATCGAACTGCACTTACAGCGACCTTTTCCAAATTTGATTTGGACATAATTCCAAATCCAACCGTTATATTTCTAATTTATAATATTCGTTAGAAAGCTCTTTTCGATACGAACCCAATGGTTCTGGTTTTAGGAGAATCCGACGGTTGGATCTCCTGCAATATCCGTTCGAAGTCAATGGTCGAAATTCGGGAACTGCCGCGGCGCGGCGGGTTCTATTCAGGTCATTATATTATATATATAATATATATAATATATACTTCATCGATTTCAATTCAAAACGTGCTTTGTAAATCGTTTTGAATTCATTTTCAAAACGGTTTCAACTTCTTATTCAATTTCAAATCAAAATTGAATATTCCAATATAAATTCGTTTTAAATTGATTTCAAATTGATTTCAATTCAATTTCAATTTAATTCGAATGCAATTCCTTTCGATTTCAATTCGAATTCAATTCAATTCAATTTCAATTCGAATTCATTTCTATTCAATTTCAATTCGAATTCACTTCTATTCAATTTCAAATTGAATTCATTTCTATTCAATTTCAATTCGAATTCACTTCTATTCAATTTCAATTCGAATTCACTTCTATTCAATTTCAATTCGAATTCACTTCTATTCAATTTCAATTTGAATTCATTTCTATTCAGTTTCAGTTTGAATTTCAATTCTTTTCAAAATATCAGATTTTGAAATTACTTTCGATATTCATTATAAAATGAATAAAATCGATATAAATATCGTTTACGTCAAAATGGCGTCAATCTTATCTACACGGCTTCAAATATTTCTATTTTCAAATATTCTATTTCAAAATATTTCTATTTTCAAATATTTCTATTCAAATATTTCTATTCAAATATTTCTATTCAAATATTTCTATTAAAATATTTCTTTTTCAAATATTTCTATTCAAATATTTCTATTCAAATATTTCTTTTTCAAATATTTCTATTCAAATATTTCTATTCAAATATTTCTTTTTCAAATATTTCTATTCAAATATTTCTATTAAAAACTGGAATGAAGCCCAATCAATTACCATAGATTTTATTTCTATGGATTTCCATACAACGCATGTATACCAACAATGACAAATAATCAACCATCATCCAAAGTGCATTCTACACTGTATAAGCATCCAATATGCATATTCAACGCTTATAACAGTTAGTCAATCAATCGATCGACATACAACTAACTATTGGGATTAGTGTATGTCATATATCACCCCAATACCCATGTGGGGTTTCAAACAATCAAACACAGATTTTATTTGTGCAGTTGGGCGATGTGTAAAATTTATCGACCCAATCAATATCAGTCAAATGTGTGTATATAAACAAATCATCCGATTTGTTTATTATTATTTCATTTCATATATTCGTTAAAAATTCTATTTTTAACTATAAATATTTTCAACTATATAAATATTTTATTTCATTTCACATCACATCACACAATCAACTACACATCAAAATCAAACAACCAAGCATACAAGCCGTCCATGGTCTGTGGACGACGGGTGTCGAGTGCTACTAAACACCGTCTGCATCCTAGTATATATTTATATAACTAGAAAATAAAATTAAAGGTGATAAGTTCTCACCAAAGCTATCCCAACTCCACGACACTTCAAATGTAGGATATCTTCGTCGTTCTCGCCCTTTTGTCGATTTCTTTGCCCGTAGTCACTACGTATATAAAAATCACATTTCTACTTCGCTATCCAATATATAAAAATCATATTTTTACTTCGCTATTCAACATATAAAAATTGAATGTTTACTTCGCTATTCAATATATAAAAATCGAATTTTTACTTCGCTATTCAACATATAAAAATCAAATTTTTACTTCGCTATTCAACATATAAAAATTGAATTTTTACTTCGCTATTCAATATATAAAAATCGAATTTTTACTTTGCTATTCAATATATAAAAATCCAATCCTTCTATTCGCTATTCCATCAAAGAAAATTTATATTTTTCTTCTACTTTGAAGATCTAATTTTTATCGTTAAAATGTCGCCATTCCTATATTAAAAATATAATCTTTTCCTATGTTAAAAATATAATATTTTCCTTTAAGAAAAACCCGATTTTTATCCTTATAAAAATTCGATTTTTAACCTTATAAAATTCGACTTTCATATACTTATAAATTATATTTTTCATATAGAAAAATCATATTTTTATAAAGCTAAAAATCCTCTTTTTCTATCATGAAAAAACATAACCTTTCATAGATCCTTTCCATAAAGAAAAATATAATCTTTACTTTCATAAAAATCATTTCTTTTATATGAACAAAAATCAATTCTTTTCAGTTTCAAAGTAAACTAATTTTCAGTTTTAAAGGTAAACAAAATAGATTAATAAAGTAAACAAAATAGATTAATAAAAGGGAAAACTTACTGCATTATGGAAGAGGGAGGCTCAGAGGAGGGGGGAGTGCTTGCCGCGGTGGCGCAGTGCCTAGGCGGAGGCGTGGCCTAATGGCGGCGCTAGGGTTTGCTCCGGTTCAGGTTTTGGGGCCTGTCGCGCTTCAGCTGCGGAGGGGGGGGGGAGGTCAAGGGTGGAGGGAGGACGTCGGGGAGGAGATGGGCGGAGGGGGTGGCCAGGCGTACTCCGGCGGTGACCGACGACGAGGAGGGTGGGATGATTAGGGTGTCGGGATTTTACTGAGAAGGGGCAAAACAATTTGATTGAGTAAAAGTGAAATGGGGGGGTGTTAAGTGTGAAATAATTATATTTTATTTATTTAATTCCCAAGAGAAGTTGACTTTTCGTTTGAACACCAAACGAGGCCCAACGACTGTCGCCCCTAGCGTTTCACCCCCATTCCGAACACAATAGGATATGTTTCGCAAGCCAATTCGCTTGTTTCGATCAGTTTTCGTCAAAATCAACATATAACTCTATATATTGAATTTGAACGCGTATTTCAATTTACCGGGGTCACACACTAACTCGAAAAATTCCCGAAAAATATTTTCTAGCTTCATATAGACAATACGGTCCTAACAAAACTAATTTCGTCAAATTCTGAGACCGTTTGAAAAATGGCCATTTTCCAGTCGATTAAAATCAACTAAAACTGGTCAAACACGTTTTCTTTTGCCACGCTCACATATTGATTCGAAAAATTATGAAATTTGAAATCTAGCAATAACTTTACATCACGGACCCAAAAAAAGTGGTTTCGTAGAAATCCGAGGTCGTTTGCAAAATTTCCATTTTCAAGGGCCTGAATTCCATAGCAACTATTCAGAATTTTCAACTGGACATATCTTTTGATTCCCGCTATAAAATTTTGATTTTTCGAATTCGTTGGAAAGATAGTCACAATTAGATTCCATTATTTTTGGTTTCACTAAAATCCGGTTTATTTTGCACCTGGTACATTCATTTGAAGTTTGAAATCGAATTATCGAACTACCGCGCCATTTTCAATTCCTTTTTTGAATATAAATAAATATTTTTATTCTATCGTCGATTCAAACGAATATATACATTCGAATTATATTCAAAATAAATTTCTCGTCGTTATTATTTAAAATAATTCATTTTAAACAATCAAAATTCATTAAAATTGCCAATTTAAAAATTTTAAACTGGCCCAGATTTCCGGGTTATTACACGTCAGTTGCATTGGAATCAAAACAGAGAACATTACGCCATGGAAAAGACTAGAACTGAAATGGAGCAAATCTGAATTACAGGAAATTTCAAACCTGAACTGTTCTGAATTAAACTGTCGGTGAGAAATCTATTTATTTCTTTCTTTTAAAATTAGAAATAAATTCTGAAATTATTATCATTAATCCACAGCTAATTCATGTGGTTATTATTCTATGTTAAATGTAAAATATACATTTGTTTGTTTGATTATGTTTTGTGGCGATTGAATTGTTAAATTTACATTTCTGTTATTTAGATTAAACAAAATTATTATTTTGTTTATCATACCATTGAAAATTAACATTTATGTTAATTAGAGTTGGGTTAAATCCAAATTGTCATTTTCTCCACTTGATTGTTTAAAATTAACAGTGCTGTTAATTAGAATTTGATTTAAACAAAATATGTATAATTTTTGTTTATATAAAAGGATCAAATGTATAGAACATCAAATTTTGTAAATCTGTAAAATTAGATTTTTTTTTCCACCATACATGAAACACAGAATCTTGTTAATTTGTTAAATCAACAATTTTAACATTAAAATGGATCAAACATTTTATTCATTTTATGGAGTCAAATTTTGGAATAAAACATGAATACATATTTTTGAGTTATTTTGTTGAACTAGTTTTTCAACAAAAAACAGAGTAAACATTTTTATGTTGTTTGTTGAACTAGGTTTTCAACAAAATTTAGAGTACCCATTTTTTTTTGTGTTATTTTGTTGAACTAGATTTTCAACAAAATAGAATACACATTTTATTGCAGTATTGTCTACATAAAAAAAAAGGAATAGATTTTTAAAGATGCATTTTTATTGTCAAATTTGAGACAATAAAAAGATCTGATTTCAAAATTGCATTTTTATGTAATTTTGTTTGCATAAAAAAAAGATTGCATGTTAATATGGTTATGTTTTTATTTAAAGATTGAAAATAGAAATCATAGTTATCATTTTTGTTAAAATAGATATAAATAACATTTGTTATAAAATGTTATCTTGTAATAAAAGTACATTTTTTATTTTAGAAATGTAACATTAGTATAAAAAGAACATTTTGTTAGCAAATATGATATTAGAATAAAAACATGTCATTTTTAGTCAAATAATAAAAATGCCATTTTTGGTTACATTTTGGAATGTCATATTTCACCGTCATTTTAGAATCATTAAAAAGATTGAATTAGAAATGAACATTTTTGTATCATTAAAAAGATTGAATTAGAAATTCATATTTTTTGTTTACATTAAAGAGGATATGACAAAATTCATATTTTGTTTACATTAGAAAGGATTTAACCAAATTATACATTTTGGTCATTAAAAAGAAAGAATTGAAAAGGTATACTTTTATACATTAAAAAGAAAGAATTGAAAATGTATACTTTTATACATTAAAAAGAGAGAATTGAAAATGTATACTTTTATACATTAAAAAGAAAGAATTGAAGATGTACACTTTTATACCGTATAAAGAAAGAATGGAAAATTTATATTTTTATACATTAAAAAGAATGAATTAGTAATGGACATTTTTGTCACATTAAAAAGAATGAAGTAGAAATACATATTTTGTCGTTTATAAGAAATGAAGATCACAGTTTTGTGAAAACTTGATTAGTGAATAAAAATGAACATTTTTATATATTAAAAAGGGTTACACAAAATAGACATTTTTGTGCATTTGAAAGAGTTACACAAAATAAACATTTTTGTGCATAAAAAAAGGATTAAACCAAAGATAAACATTTTTGGGTCATTTATAAAGAGTTTAACCAAAATAATCATTCTTGTTCATTAAGAAGAAAAGGTACATTTTGATTATTAAGAAGGATTTAAGACAAAATTTACATTCTTGTTATTTAAAAGGATTAGACAAAATTACAATTTTTGGCACTTTAAAAGAATTAGAATAAAAGAGACATTTTTGTCATTTTAAAGGGATGAAGTAAAATATTCATTTTGCCATTTAAAAATGAATGAGACCAAAATATACATTTTGGTAAATAAACAAGAGTTAAGATTTTATTTTCATTGGTTACAATAAAAAGGATTGAAATCAAAGTTAAGATTTTTATTATCATTTGTCAACAATAAAAAGAATAGAAATAAAAGACCAGAATTTTATTGTCATTTGTTCGCAATAAAAAGAATTGAAACATATATCTGTGATGTTGAAATGTTTGATGTGTTAAATATATTGTTAGTATATCCAAACTGAATATTACACTTCCATTTATAAGTCATCCGACTTGTTTATGTGATTGGGTCGATAATTTTTACACATCGCCCAAGTGCACAAATAATTTATTATTTGTTTGTTGGCTGAAACTCCACATGGGTGTTGGGATAATATTTGACCTACACCAGCCCCAATATTTAGTGTAGAATCCACTTTGGTTGTATTTGGATGTTTGATAATATTTATCATTGATTACATGCAGTACATGGTTGTTGATTGAGTCACATTCCAATAAAGAATATTCTAGAAACGAATATTTTAGAAAATATTTTTTTTATAGAAATGAACTTGTTATTAACTAGGATAAATCATTAAATTTAGATTTAATGAAGTTTTCCAACGTGTTTATATTTAATTATAGTTAGATTAAATAAATTGGATTTTGGGTTTGTCGTGAATAATGTCTTAAATAACACTGTTCTTAAACCCCGCATGAAAAAAAATAATCTTTTCTTTAGATTATTAAAGTTTTCAGTTACATTTAGTAATTGAAATAAGATGAAAGGTGAGTTGAGTTTAATGTGAACCGTGTTTTTAAGTGACATGTGTTCTTTAACCCAACTGACAGTGAAAATATGATTTGGAATTTATAAATCTTTTATTAAGATTTAAATGGTAATTTTCCAAAAGTAAAGTTTTCCAATTTAATATATTAAATTGGAATTGAATGGAACTCGAATTAATAATAACCGAGATAAGCTTCTGTAGAAGAAAACCGATACTACATATGGAATTTAAGAGGCTTTGCCGTTATTCCATTTGTATTATTGGTTCGATACAAAAATTTATAATGAGTATATATTGACTTGTTTTCTGTGAAGATTCCATATTTTATGGAAGATGACTTTGGGTTTACCGTGAACTGTGTTTTAAATGACATTAGTTCTTTGGCCCAATTAAGAATAAGATTAATTTCTTGAATTTAAATAATCATTGAATAATGATTTTTGATATCTAAAACCAAATTGTGTTTATTAAATCTTTAAAAAGAAAGATTTAAGAATAAATTTGAAGAATTTATCTTTGATAAAATAATGCGAATATTTTATTAGAAGAATAATTCTGAATTGGAATGAGGCGTTGGATGTGTTTTTATAGTACTTGATTTTTAATTTACGTGACTTATTCAGGAAGACCGGGTTTAACCCATTCCGAATAATTACTACGACGATGAAGAGTCGAAGATGAAGACGGAGGTTGAAGACCGACGATCTTCATATCGAATGGATGTGTTGCTACTGATACCCATGATGGTAGTAGCTACCTTGAAGGGGCTTCAGTGGTAGCCGTCCATACTATTGTTGATTGTTTCGGATATGCGAGGACCTCTCAGGTGTCTCCGGTTTCGTTCAGACCCAGAACGGACTTGTAAATGGATGCGTGTCTGACATTGGATTTCGTTCCATGTGAATTAAATTGATTTTTATTAATGTATATCGGATTGGTGGTGGAGAATTTATTCTCTGCTTAACACCCTGGTGTATATTAATAGTGATTGATCGCATGGCGTGAATTGTCAATGTGGCACGCCAAGATGCAATTGATCAAGGCTTTTTGTTGAAAAGCAGGGCCTTGTGGGATGATCAAAGCATAGCCTATTTCGGCATAGCTTTGTGTATAGCGTGACTTCGCGAGCCTCACACCCCGGTATGAGTCAAAAACGGGAGTAGGACTACAGGGAGTGCACACGTTTCTTTCTAGCTAGGAGTAGTGTCAGTGATTAAACTGGCTGTCATTTTACTTATGTGGATGATGGATTTTGAGGCGCCTCGGATTTATAGGCCGTTAGTGGTCATACGGAGGTCCAAAGGGAACAGGAAGCGTGTGTTCGGGCATAAGCAATCCACTGCCGATAGGCGGGGACCGGCCCTGAAGATCCAAGGGTTCACTGCGGGGGATCCTGAGGCATTTGCTAGAGTGTCTCAAATCGGGGAGGACGATCCCTAGCCTCGACTCATGATGGAAATCCAATTTCCAATACAACCTTGCGGTTTTGATGGTAGAACTAGTATGGCGACATGATATATGGTACCCATGCCGTCTATGATTGATACATTATGATTGAAATGTTTTTATTAGAACATATACACACTAATATTAAATCCATTTTATCGTATCAAGCATCTTTTGACCATTATAAGGTAAAACCCTATCCTCCGGTTTGCGTTGCATTGTGTGATGGGACTTCGGTCTTATAATGGTCTCATTTTTCTAAAAAGCATCCCGTTCCGCGTTAGCAGCGTGGTCCTGTGATTCGCCTTATTATTAGATTAGCTAAGTTAGATTTCTCATACCAGTCCCATGACTGACCTGTAGTTTGTTTCACTGGCAAACTCGGGTGCCCATATTTTCCACATGGGCAGTCGAGTAGCTTTTTGTAGATATATTTGCAGGATCCTGGTTTACAGCTGAAGCGGTATTCGGAAAGCTCTGGATCCGTGTATTCCTTTCAGTTGTATATTTGTATTATTATTTTCCGCTGCTATTTAAATGTAATTTAAATCTCTGATATTATTGTATTTCAATTGTGTAATAAGTATTCATACTCTGTTATTTTCTTGTACTCTAATGTAATTGTTGTAATCAGCAATAAAAATGTTCATCAGTTATTGTTCTAATGTGTGTTGTTCTCAAAGCAATTCAGGCTTTCCTTTATGGGGAAGTTTGGGTCGTCACAAATCTAATCAATATAGTCCATTGTAGCATCAATATAGTTAGGATACTACGATCCATTTATATAAACACAGCATAATTACATTACCCGAATAGCACCATATAGGGTATTTGATATTTATAGGTACAAGAGCACTTCTGTGTCTCTCCCTTATAGCACGTTAGTTATATAAATGATAACCACTTCTTTATTTCTAAATTTTATATGTTTATTCTTTGAATTTATTAAGTAAGGTTTAGTTGTTATACTGCTTCTTTACTGGGGTAGGAAAGCCCAAAACTACTTTCGGTTTCATTAACATCAGGAAACTCAATCAATCCATCACCTATAAAGTTCTGAAATATGCGGACGCCATCCCGAAATGCTTTCATATGATGTTCTTTTATGTGTGATATTACTTCATCGGCAATGACAAGGGGACGATGCACTCGACCTCCATCCGATGCAACATAATTGCATCTCTGCCTATCACTTACATGCACAGAGTCCCCAACTTTACCTTTTCTAAGCCATTTTCTCAAGTTATTAGCAAACAATTGTTGCCTTATGCTTTCCAAGTATGAGACCATCCAGTAGTATGTGTTACTCGCGTATACATGTTAATGAGCATTTTTTTTTCTATTTTTCTTAAGTTGTTGAAACCTTTTAAGCTAACTATTTTCCCACACTTTAGCTTGAATCTTTTAAACAATGAAGTGATTTTTGGCACCCTATATTTTGTATCACAGTTTTCAGGTTATTCAAACCCTTGGCCTTAAGCTAAACATCTTTAACAACTTTATTATCCTCATTCAAATTGATACCAGCATATATCGCCACAAGTGTTCATGATAAAACAGTAGGAAATTTATACACGGATGTACTTTGTAATGCGCATATATGAGACTGTATTTAAATAACTAAATAAAAACCTGATGAAGAGGAAGAATATTTTGGTTTCATCATCTATTAACTGGCACCTATACATAAGTGGAAAAACTTATGTGCATGTTCTTTGTTCTAGTGGAACTTCCTAGTACCATATATTACTATATAATGTATATCCTCTGTCTTTTATAATATATTTTCTTTAATTTATATCTTCTTCTTCGGATTTGTATGTTTATCTTTGATTCATATATGTATTTAGTTGAACTTATGAATCATCATTTAAAATCTTCACTTTGTATTCACTCTAAAATTGGTTAGTTTAGTCTGACCAGGTTTATAAAAAGAAATATGAAAGAAAAGTGTAACCAAAGTAGAAAGACTTATGGTTAATAGTGATACCCAAAATTATGGTTTAATCATTTTGGTTTGATGCTACAGAACGCAATCCATGGGTTTCTGAATTTACTAATCTATCTCCAAACACCTACTTATTTCGAAGTACATTTGAATACCTATGTACACATATAGTTTTCTTTGTTACAATGGGTTTAATTTCCAATTTCTTGAAATTGGTTGCAATGGTCCTTTGTTTTATTTTCTAATCTGTTCAATACCTTTGTTTTAGTGTCTACTGTCACTATTATGTAATAACCCGGAAATTCTGAGCCAATTAAAAAATTTTATTTTGGCTATTTTAATGAATTTTGATTATTTAAAATGAATTATTTTAAATAATAATGTCGAAAAAATTACTTTCGACGAAGTTAAAACGAATGAATTTATTTTAATTATATAACGAGCCTGAAATGGCGCGGTAGTTTGAAATTTCGATTTCGAATTTCAAATGAATATACAGAATTCGTTTTAAGTCGGAATTAGACGAAACCAGAAATATCTAAATCTGTTTGACGATATCTTTCTAACGGATGTAAGGAACTGAAATTTCACTTTAGAAGTGGAAAGATATGTCCAATTTAAAATTCAGAAAAGTCGCTATGGAATTTATATATATTTTAATATATATAAAGGCCTTTGAAAATGGAAAATTTGCAAACGACCTCTGTTTTCGACGAAACCACTTTTGTTGGATCCGGGATGTCTAGTTATTGCTAGGTTTCAAAATTCATAATTTTCTGAATCAATATGTGAGCGTGGCAAAGGAAAACGTGTTTTGACAGTTTCAGTTGATTTTAATCGACTGGAAAATGGCCATTTTCCAAACGGTCTCGAAATTGGACGAAATCAGTTTTGTTAGGACCGTATCGTCAATATGAAGCTAGAAAATATTTTTTGGGAATTTTTCTAGTTAGTATGTTGCCCCGGTAAATTGAAATGTGCGTTCAAATTCAATATATAGAGTTATATGTTGATTTTGACGAAAACTAATCGAAACGATCGAATCATCTTACGATACATATCCCATTGTGTTCGGATTGGGGGTAATTAGCTATGGACGACAGGCGGTGGGTCTCGTTTCGAGGTCGAAATAAAAAGTTGCTTTTTAAAATTTAAAATAATTATATATATTCATATACTCTTCCCCCACTTTTCATTCACTGTTGACTTCTAAAATAAAAGAAAAAAACCCAAACCCACGATCGAACCCCCCAGACCCCGCCGATCATCACCGCCGCCATCCTTTCCTGATCCGCCGCGCTGCCCAACATCCTCCCCAGCACCTCACCTCCGGTCCCACCTCCCCTCACGTTGCTCTCCTCCTTCGATTTAACCCCCCTCTGAACTCTAACCCCCAAAAACTCGCACCACACCACCGCCAGTCATGGTGGGACCGCCTCCACCCAATGCTCCTCCTCCTGAACCACGGCGAGTCCCCCTTCCGGCCTCCACAGCAACGCAACACCCTTTCAACGATTTGCAGTAAGTTTTTTTTCTCTCTTTTTCCTAATTTAATTTTCTTATTTTCTATTAAATCAGTTTTGTTTTCATAAATGGAAAGATTCTATTTTTATATATTCATTAGAGAAAAAAATGGTTTTTACATGTATAGATTTGAAATAAAAATATAATTTTTATATTGAAAGCAAGATTATAAAAATGGGATTTTTATACATTAAGGAGCAAAAAAATCAGATTTTTATATATATGTTAGAATAGAAAGACGAGATTTTTGTTTACAAAAAGTTTGATTTTTAGTTATACAAAGATTTGATTTTTGAAAATGGGAAGTTCAGATTTTTTATAAAGTAAAAAGGCGAGATTTTTATTGATATAAAGTTTAGATCTTTATTCATATGAAGTTAAGATTTTTAACACTTTAAAGATATGATTTTTTTTAACGAAGTAAAAATATGATTTTTATATTATAAGAAGAATAAAAATATGATTTTTATTTATGTAAAGTAATAAAAATATCATTTTTATTATATTACTAACGAGATAAAAATGGAATTTTTATCTACATAGTAGTGGTATAAAAATAGAATTTTTATCTATATAATAGCGGTATAAAAATGTGATTTTTTATATACATGGCAACAATATAAAAATGCGATTTTTATATATGTAGTGGCTACAGATAATGAAATTGACAAAAGACGAGCACGACGAAGACTTCTACATTAGAAGAGTTGTGGTGATTGGTTTAGCTAGTCGGTGAGAACTCCTTACTTTTATTATTATTTCTAGTTTGAAATATATACTAGGATGCAGACGGTGTTTAGTAGCACCCGACACCTATCATCCACAGACCATGGATGACTTGTTTGATTGATGTGTTTTGAAAATTGATTGTGTGATGTAGATTGAATAAATATTTTATAGTTAAAAATATAATTTTTAACATGTATATAAAATTAAATATTTATAAACAAATCAGACGATTTGTTTATATACACACGTTTGACTGATATTGATTGGGACGATAAATTTTACACATCGCCCAACTGCACAAATAGAACATGTGTTTGTTGTTTGAAAACCCCACACTGGTATTGGGATGAAATATGACATACACTAATCCCAATAATTAGTTGTATGTCGATCTATTGATTGACAGGCTGTGTAAGCGTTGAATATTTATATTCAATGCTTATACAGTGTAGAATGCACTCTGGACGATGAAATTGTTATACACATTTGTTGTTTGAAATCCATATAATCACATTATATGGTAATTGACTGTGTCTGATTCCAGTTCAGAATTATCAAATATTTTGAAATAATATTTAGTGAATATTGAAATGTGAAGCCGTGTTAAGTAGTTAAACGCCATTTTAACATGAACGGGAATTTTGTCGATTTTATTCATTTTACAATGAATATCGAAAGTGATTTCAAAATCTGATATTTTGAAATGAATTGAAATTTGAATTAAATTAAAATGAATTGATATTCGAATTAAATTGAAATGAATTGAAATTCGAATTAAATTGAAATAAATTGAAATTCGAATTAAACTGAAAAGAATTGGAATTCTAATTAGATTGAAATAGAATTGAAATCGTGTTGAATTGAATTTTAAACGTATTCAAATTTAACTGAAATTGATTTGAATTGAAACCGATTTGGATTGAAATTGAATTGAAACCGATTTGAATTGAAATGGATTTGAATTGAAATCGAGTTGAAATGAATTTAAAACGAATTTATATTGGAAAGATTCAATTTTGATTTGAATTTGAGATGGAAGTTAAAATCGTTTTGAAAACGAATTTAAAACGATTTATAAAATAAGTTTTAAAAGGAAATCGACGAAATATATATAATATATATTATATATATAATGGCCTGAATAGAACGCGTCGCGCTGTGGTAGTTCGCGAATTTCGACCATTGACTTCGAATTGATGTTGCGGGAGATCCGACCGTCGGATTCTCCTAAAACCGGAACCGTTGGGTTCGTATCGAAAAGGGCTTTCTAATGAATATTAGAAATTTGAAATCTAATGGTTGGATTTGGAATTATGTCCAAATCAAATTTCGAAAAGGTCGCTGTAAGTGCAGTTCGATGGCCGTTGATGGAAATCGACTGTACGGGCCTTGATAAAATTATTAAAAATAGTAATAATTTGTGTAAAATCATAAGAAATGATTTGGGAAGAATTGGGATGAAAAAATCCATATTTGAAAAGATAAAAATAGATTTTTATCAAAATGAACTAGTTTTGAACTAGAATTAAAATCAATTTATTTTTGAAATAAATAAATTGGATTTGAAATGGTTTTGAAAATAAACAAAATTTCCAATAATTGAATTGGAATGGGTTTGAATCGAAATTATCTTTGGAGTATTTCGATGTTGTATTTCGTGATTATACAGATATTGTTATGGAAATTTGAAAGATATATGTATATCGTTATTTCCAATACGATATTTGTTGGTCGTAGAATTTGGTATTGAATATAAGCCGATATATTTTCTATTCAGAGCCTTGTATTTAATATCAAATGTGATTTGGGTTTGTCGTGAATGGTGTCTTCATTAGCACTGTTCTTAAAACCAGTGGAGAAAAAGATTAAATCTTTTTATTTAGATTTAATGAAGTGTACCAATTAAATGGTATTTAATTTGGAATTGAATTGGGATTGTTTTCTGGGTTTATCGTGAACGGTGTTTTAAATAACACTGGTTCTTTAACCCGATAATTAATGGAATGTGATTTTGGGTTTATTGTGAACCGTGTTTTAAATGGCGTTGGTTCTTTAACCCAGTTAAAGACAGGATATGATTTCCTAAGTTAAATAATCATTAATATTGATTTTTGAGAAGATTAAAACTAAGTGGAGTTTTAATGAATCTTTAATTAGATTGAAGTGATCGAGTGATCGAGAATGGGGTACCAGTTTTGCTCCAGGCGATAGTTAAATCTTTAATTAGATTTGAACATGAAAAGGTAATTGAATTCACCAATAACACCGTGGTGTTAGATATGAAGTATGACCAGTTTTATTTCATGGGATGAATAGGTTGGGATTGGGAAATTAAAACAAATAGTTTGAACTGATATTCAAAAGAAGATTAAAAAATAAATTTAAAGAATTTATCTTTGATAAAATTAATGGGAACCTTTCCCAAAGTAAGAATATTTGAATAAAAGAATATTCTGAATTGGAATGAGGTGTATGTTGTGTTTGTGTAACACCTGTTTATTATATACGCGAGTTATTCAGAAAGACCGGGTTTATCCCATTCTGAATAACTGATTCGACGTGATGTCGAGGATGAAGACGGTGGTCGAAGACCGGAGGTCTTCAACATCGTTTGGATAATTACTGACGATCTTGATTGGGTCGTATAACCAAGGGGAGAGAATCAGTTGGTGATCGTCCAGACGTACTTGGAGATCGATGGATATGCGAGGTACAAGGTGCCTCCAGTTTCGTTCAGACCCAGAAAGAACTTGTAAATGGACTGTGTGTCTGACATTGGATTTTATTTTGTGTGATTGATTTCTATTAAATATATATCTGTTTGGCGGCGGAGAATTTATTCTCTTGCTTAACGCCCTTCTCTGAGACGTACGAGCTCAGAGGTTATATATTGATGGATATCAAACGCATGGAGTGAACAGCATGTGTGGCATGCCTAAGTGGCAATATGATCAAGGCTTCTGTTGAAAAGCAGAGTCTTGTGGTTGATGATCAAAGCACAGCCTGTGTGGCATAGCTTTGTGTGGCATTGATTCGCGAGCCTCACACTTCGGTTGTGAACCAGAAACGGGAGAGGACATCAGGGAGGGCATGCGTTTCCTTCTAGCTAGAAGTGGCGTCAGTGGTTTTACACGCCCTGATGAGTTTGACTTATGTGGTTGTAGCTGTTGCGAGGCGCATCGGATATATCGGTCGATCCGGGACCGATGGAGTTATTGGACTCATTGACACCCCATAGGGTGGGGAAACACAGTGTTCAGGAATTTTAATCCACATCGGTGGACCAGCCTTGACGATCCAAAGGCTTGCTTGCGCGCTTTCCTGAGACATAGGCTAGAGCATCTCGAATTCGTTGGCGGATGATCCCTTGCCTCAGTTCATAGATGGAAATCCAACTTCCAATACGTGACATGTGCGGTTTTGATTGTAGAGCCTAGTATTGGCGACATGATATATGGTACACATGCCGTCTATGATTAATACTTATGATTGAAATTGTTTTGACACTATACACTTATAGTAATAATAAAAGATGAAATTTAGCGTATCAAGCATTCTTTGGCTATTATAAGGTAAAACCCTATCCTCCGGCTTGTGTTGCATTGTGTGATGGGACCTGGGTCTTATAATAGCTTCATTGTTCTTTATTTAGCATTGCGCTGTTGTTTTATGCACTGGTGTTCTTGGGAGGAAACCCGTTCCGTGTTATACGGCATGGTCCCTTGATTTACCTAACTTTAAAATAAAGATTAATAACTGTTTTAGTTCTCACACCAGTCCCATGACTGACCTGGAGTTTATTGTTTTAACCTAAACTCTGGGTTCCCTTATTTTGACACGGACAGCTAGTAGTTTTGGTTTTGCAGACTTATATTAACAAGAACTTGGTTTACAGCTGGAACGATATCCGGAAAGCTCTATATCTGTATATCACTTTCAGTTGTGTATTGTATTATTTTTCCACTGCTATGTAATTTTATAACACCCCACGTCCATTAATGTCACTCACAAAGGGAATGCATTAACTTCCATGGAGGTTTTAAGTGAATATAGAACATAAAAATTACAACAAGACAGATAATAAGTAGTACTTGGAAATCTAAAACTTTATTTTATTGCAGCGGAAATTAAACATGTTTGTTACATCATAAAACCATAAATCAGAGTCAAGTACAATATCCATCTTGATAAAACAAAATACATAACCCCATTACATAAATAGCCATTAAAGAAGATAACAAGCTGGACTTTACTTCAGCAGTCCAAGCTTTCTAAAAGAGAGATAAAGCAATCCAATCAAACTCCGCTAGAGCTGCGCCCACCCTGAGGACCTGGAGGGGGAAAAGGATAGAAATGGAGGGGGTCAGACATAAAGTCTGGCGAGTATGATAATTCTAACAATACTATTATCAAAATAATTAGACTGAAGCACAAGCTAGAAAATAAGGAAAGGTCTATGAACTATTGGGTATGGAAGAGCAGATAAAGATAACGTTAAAGGCACACCTAATTACTAACGAATAATTACTACACTGCACCACACCAGTCACCCTAAAGGTTGATCCCACTTGCTTCACTTAGAAATGTTATAAATAGCTTCGTGTACCCCTAGCTGACTACATAGGTGCCGCCTGCCCCTATCTCCGCTAGGTGTACCCCACTACCCACTTTTGATTGGCTCCCTACTTGTAGATACCCGTGCTGGTCCCACAGTGGGGTGTATCACTCCCCTAAAGTGGCAACCCGATACAACTTGAGGATGAACGGCTTATACCTACACGATGCAACAACGTCTTACCTACCAGCCCGGGTCCACACACGCATATGAAACCCGTTGGACTTGCGTTGCCACCGCTAACCCGTTTGGCCTCTTATAGTCCAACCCAGTATGCGTGTCCCATCCTCGACTTGGTTCGAGCCCACAAAGATACGTTTGGGTTACTGGTTGAAATGGGCCCCCTTTTAATTACCATAAGTTATCCGCCTAAGGTTGTCCCCACTAGTACATCCCACTTAACCCTCTTAGTCATGTTCATTTACATGTGTGTTTGGTTAAGTCTTACTAATCGTATTTCAAATGCCACTAAAGGCACCCACTAGATTCCTCATGCCACCCAAGGCACCTACTTAACCCCCATGTCCCACTTCACATGTTTATCAGGTTAAGTATTTCTTAATTCATTCAGGCCATAACCTCATAAAGACCTCTCACATTAGACTGGCATTTATGGAAGCTGGATTTGCCGGGCGGGTCCGGGCAGTCTTACACCATAAAAGAGTCTAACCTTGTGTCTTTACAACTGTTATGCTTTAATTTGGGCCTAGGACCTCTCACATTGGGCTGACATTTGTGACTACTGGATTTGCCGAGCGGGTCCGGGCAGTTATACGTCACAAACGAGTCCAACCTCTTGTCCTAAGCATTGATTAACACTTATAATCTTTTACCCTAGTTTTAAATATATCCCTATTCAAATCATTAATTAATTCCAATTTTAATGATGTCCATAATTGACTCAATTATGGCCATCCACTTATGGTATGCAAAATCATATCAATTGCACCCCAATTTCTTAATATTAAATCCTTAATATTACCCCTACCCCACATTATACGTTCGCTTATTCAACGCAAAATATACGTTAGACTCGAATAGTCTAACTCATAGCATAAAGAGAAGTTATCACAACATATATACAACTAAAATAAATCTAATCATAAACGGGGTGAAACTTGCATGTGTGATAGATGTCCAACACCTAAACTTGCATAGGCAAAAACTACAACTTGCATAAAGCTACACATGTCATGGATCTAAAGGTGTCAACTTGTTTGGTAAAATGTCACAATTTACATAATATGATCATAATCCAAATTCATGTATAAACTTGCATATGTGGTTTATGCAACATAATGATGGTGTAAACTAGCATCTAACCCATAGAACTCACACATGTTATAACCTAATTTTAGATCTAAATAGATGTCATAGGATATGTGAGATTATACATAATAACCAATCTAAACTTGCATAGGTACATGTGATTTATCACGTGAATCATCATAGCCCAAACATATATATAATCAACATCATGATTTGATCAAGCATAAGCTAACTATAACATAAATAATAACATCATGACTTTGTAACATCGCAACTTAGCATAGAAAATTTCAACATATATAACATCATCATCACATAACGAAGGATTTACAACATACATGATAGCATAAGATTTACAACATATATAATCAATAATTCACGCTTTCCTCTTATAATCCATATCACAACTTAATCTAATTAGTTTGCTAATAATCTTATTAAAATCATCATACTCACAATTAGAAAAGAAAGAGAGTCTTGATTTGCTTTAGAGGTGAGTAGAATTAGAGTTTTGATTAGCTTTCTTCCTTCTTAGTTGGCGGCGGCTACACTGAGTTCCATGGCGATGGCATGACGGCGACTATTCTATTTTTCATGTGAATTTAGAGTGAGAGATTACCTAGGTATATATAGAGTTTGGGATTTATTTAGACCGTCAGATCAACTCAGAACTAACCTGAACCTTTAAATTAGCCAACTCAGCCCTAAAGACACATCAGCAGCTCAAGATTGGGCTCAGCCAAAACCTGGCCGACTGGACCAGGTCGACACCCAGGTCGACTGCGCAGTCGACCTGGTCCTGGGGGTGTCAACTGCCCAGTCGACCTGGGTGCTGGGCGGGAAATTTCCCGCCTAGCCTGTTTGACTTCGAATTTTGAATTTTCTGAAACTTCCGATGGCCATATCTCCTTCATACGAAGTCCAAATCACGCAAACTCGGACTCCATTTCAACCAGAATTCCGAGACGAACACAAAGGCGCAACTCGTTTCCCATAATTCTCACGTATGAGATTAGTTATTCTTTAATTTGTGAATATTAATATTAACAGAATTACGGGGTGTTACATTCTCCCCTCCTTAAAGGATTTCGACCCCGAAATCTTCAAGTCAAGAAGAATGTATATCCTAACATCCAATCGTCCATCTACTCAACCATCAAACACAGGCATCCATTGTCCTTATAGACTTCTAATGCTTTCATGTTTAAATGCATAGTGTGTGTATATGTCGATATCTAATGCAAAATCAGGCGGTCCATTTATTCAGTTGACCTCCTTAATGCAAATCATGATAGTGCCATGCGTCCATTATGTATGCAAAAGTTCCTTAATGCTACATATTATCTCTATATGCGTGCACAATCATCATCTGAATGCAGCATCCATATGATAATACAATCATCATACATCCATTTTACTAAATACATCCATTTATATGCAATATGCAATATGAAGTGACTGAGCCGATCTAGTGCCTAATAGTGTGTGTATATGCGTCCACGAGCAACCACTAGCAAACACTTGCATCCACTTTGCATCCATCATACATAACATGTCTCAAACACATGTTTCAACCATAGGATTATCCTAACTAAAGGTCAAAGATACTAGCGAGAGGACATACTAAAGATAAGATAAGCACAAGCTAAGCGATAAAGGAGAAATTAAAAGACATACCCTCAAAAAGAAAAGGGTACAACGAACGCATCTTCGCTTCTGTCTCCCAAGTAGCGTTGCTCTCATCATCTCCCCGTTGCACTTTGACTAGTCTGTCCTCTCGATTCCTCAACTTCTTGATCTCCGACCCAAGAATGCATGTAGGAGCTCGTCGAATCGTCGCATCACGCTCTATCTTCACCTCTCTAAGCAAGCTCGGCTCTATCACCTCCGCGGTCTCGTGCAAGCACTTCCTCAAATGTGACACATGGAATACATCGTGTACACCACTAAGTCTCTCAGGCAACTCCACTCTATACGCCATCTGTCCAATCTTCTCCTTAATAGGAAATGGCCCTACAAACCTTGGTGCTAATTTCCCAATGGACCCAAAGCGAACAACGTTCCGTAATGGAGACACTTTGATAAAGACCATGTCCCCAACATCAAACTCAAGATCTGTCCTCCTTTTGTCTGCATAAGATTTCTGCCTATCTTGCGCCGTCTTCATCTTCCTTCGAATCAAGTCGATCTTTTCCGAAGTCTCTCTAATCATATCGGGCCCAAGTAAGATCTTATCCGTAGATTCCCACCAACATGTAGGTGAACGACAAGGTCGTCCATAAAGAGCTTCGAAAGGTGCCATGCTAATGCTAGATTGAAAGCTGTTATTATATGCGAATTCTACCAACGGAAGATGCTCTTC
The DNA here is from genome assembly GCA_030737875.1 of Allium sativum. Taxonomy (NCBI): domain Eukaryota; kingdom Viridiplantae; phylum Streptophyta; class Magnoliopsida; order Asparagales; family Amaryllidaceae; genus Allium; species Allium sativum. The sequence continues at coordinate 588,833,763 of CM060916.1, forward strand.
CCATGTACCCCCAAAGACTAGGATACATAGCCTCAAAAGATCCTCTAGAATGCGATTCACCCTCTCAGTCTGGTCGTCTGTCTGAGGATGATACGTGGTGCTCAAACATAACTGAGTCCCTACCGCCTCTTGCAAGCTCTTCCAAAATTCGCTAGTGAAGATAGGATCACGGTCGCTTACTATGTTAGAAGGAACACCATGCAAATGAATTATCTCTCGAACGTATACAGAAGCTAACCATGAAGCAGTCCTCTTACTCTTCACGGGAATGAAATGGGCGCTCTTAGTAAGTCTGTCTACTATAACCCAAATCCCCGTATTACCCTTCCTTGATCTTGGTAATCTATCCACAAAATCCATCGAGACACTTTCCCATTTCCATAGTGGAACCTCCAATGGGTGAAGCAACCCACCGGGTTTCTTTTGCTCCGCTTTTACTTGTTGGCACACCAAGCATCTAGCGACATACTCGGCCACATCCCTCTTCATACCGGCCCAAAAGAAAATTCGCTTCATGTCTTTGTACATCCTGTCCCCGCCGGGATGAATGGTCATCTTTGAATGATGTGCTTCGTCAAGAATAGCGTTCCTCAAACCTTCGTCTCGAGGTACACAAAGTCTACTATCCCAACGTAACCATCCCTTATCATCCAGGGTATACCTACGAAGATGGCTTGATGACTCCCCTCTTTTGAGCTTTTCTACTAACTCAACCAACTGTGGGTCGTCTCGTTGTGCCTCACCAATCCGTCCCAAAAGCGTAGGTCTGACCTCCAAGGATGCTAGCAAACCGGGTACAAAGTCAACGAAAGGTCAAAAGTTAAACATAGAGATGAATTTTAAGTTTCGCCGCTCAACAAACAATAGGCTCAAGGACAACCTTTTCCTACTTAAGGAGTCTGCCACCACGTTACCCTTGCCAGGGGTATATGCTATTTCGAAGTCGTAGGACGCTAAGAATTTCATCCACCTTTGCTATCTTAAATTCAAGTCCTTCTGAGAGAATAAGTATTTTAAAGATTTGTGGTCAGTGAATAATTCGAATTTCTCGCCAAGAAGGTAATGACGCCAATACTTAAGCGCGAAAACAATTGCGGCTAACTCTAGGTCATGTGTAGGGTAATTTTTCTCATGCACCCTTAACTGCCTTCCACCATAGGCTATTACCCTTCCCTCTTGCATTAAGACTGCGCCTAGACCTGTCCCATAACCATCGGTATAAACAGTAAATGGCTTACTCCCATCTGGCAGCACTAAGATTGGGGCTGAAGTCAAAGCTCTCTTTAAACGTTGGAACGCATCATGACAATCTACGTCCCATGTGAAAACTAGGTTCTTCTTCGTCAAACGTGTTAATGGAGCTGATATCTTTGCGAAGTCTTTGATAAACTTCCTATAGTAGCCAGCCAACCCCAAGAAACTCCTTACTTCGGTAGCATTTTTAGGGACCTTCCAATCTTGGATGGACACTACCTTCGCGGGATCCACAACTATCCCTTCTTTGGAAACCACGTGCCCTAAGAATCGCACTTCCTCTCTCCAGAAGTGATACTTAGTAAATTTAGCTTTAAGGTTATGCGCTCGTAGAGTCTTCAACACTTCCCTAAGATGTAGGGCATGCTCTTCTTCATTCTTAGAAAAGATCAAGATGTCGTCTACAAAGACCACCACGAATTTATTAAGGTACTCCCTAAACACCCTACTCATCAAATCAACAAAGTATGCGGGGGCGTTTGTCAAACCGAAGGGCATCACTAACCATTCATAGAAACCATCCGGAGTCCTAAAGGCAGTCTTGTCTATGCTATCCTCAGCCATTCTCAACTTATGGAAACCAGTGGCTAAGTCCAACTGCGAAAACACTGAGGCGCCAACTAACTGATCGAAGAGATCGTCAATCCTCGGCAGTGGGTGTTTGTTCTTCTTAGTAAGCTTATTAAATTCTCTATAGTCCACACAAAGTCTAAGGGACCCATCCGCCTTCGTGGCAAATACTACTGGAGCACCCCACTCCGATATACTACGTCTTATGAACCCCTTCTCAAGCAACTCCTTCACTTGCTTATTGAGTTCCCTCCTTTCACGAGGAGCCATGTGGCGTACTGGCAAAGATACTGGTTTCGCATTATCGACAAGATATATTCGAAAATCTATCTCCCGCTTCGGAGGCAAGCCCTTCACCTCCTCAAACACATCCGAGTATTCTCGGACCACTCTAACAGATCGTAGATTCTCCACAGATGCGTCAAGCGATTCTATATAACTTAGCATAACGGAATTTATGGGATTACAAAAGATTTCGAGAGCATTGCCAAGGCGAGTCATAAGCCCAACTACTCTCCTTTCACAATCAAGAACGGCCCCATTTCTGGATAACCAATCCATTCCTAAAATTAGCCCATAGCCCGTGAAGCCTAAAACATAAGCATCACATCTAAACTCAACGCTAAGTATTGAAATTTTCAAATCCAAACACATCATGGACAAATAAGCTGAGCACCCAATTGGATTCGAAACAACTAAAGGATCCTCTACTAAACTGGTGTTTAAGTGCAGTGATTCAACTAATGATGTAGAGATAAACGAATGCGATGCGCCCGAATCGAATAAGGTACGGACAGGATGATCAAACAGAAAAACTAAGCTTTCAACAGAAATAGTTCTACCTCGTTCTTGCAGCGGTGGGACCGCGAGAGCCTGAACTTGTCCCCTTGCCTGCCCTGGTGCCATAAGAGCCTGCACCTGTCCTCCCGAGGTAGACCCTGCCCTCTGCCCCTTCTTTGGGCAGTCCTTCACTAGATGTCCCGCTTCACCACAGTGAAAACAGCCAGTCTTCTTTTTCTTTCTGCAATCCTTGCTGAGATGGCCTGGTGTCCCACAGTTAAAGCATTTTTTCTTTCCTTTGCCATTATTGTCTTTACCACCCTTCTTGTTTTGCTGTTATGGTTTCTTCTGATCCCCTTTCTTCTCGGGTGCCTTATTAGCATTAGCGCCTTTCTCCTCATGCATGAGTGCCATGTCTACTAGCTTCTCAAAGGTGGCCCCCATAGGGATATGGGTCATAGCCAACCCTTGCAACGGCTCATTCAAGCCTTTAACGAACCTCAGAGCCTTCTTCTCCAGCGTGTTCACTAAGTCCAAGCCAAACCTTGCTAACTGATTAAATTTGTTGACATATTCTTTCACTGATGAGCTTCCTTGCTTTAATGTCAAGAACCTTTCCATATATAGATTCTCTTCTGCCCTTGAGAGAAACTTTGACTCAAACCTACGTCTGAAATCCGCCCAAGAGTCAACAGGATGCTCCCTATTAGTGACCTCCCACTAAAACGAGGCCTCTCCCTTCATTAACCAAGCAGCTAATTTGACTTTCCTCCCTTCTTCTACTTCAAAGATTTCTAGCAATTCTTCTACCTCCTTAAGCCAATCTCTAGCTTCCATAAACGTTTCTGACCCTTGAAAAGGTTTTCCACCCATAGCCTTAAATTCCTTGCATGTCTTTGCAAAAGTATCAATGCGAGGAGGGGGGGAGGAGGAGCGAGTGCAACTGGTGGTGGAGGAACATTGGCTGGACCTGTAGCGGCCCTAGCCTCTAATAACCTCCTATACCATCCTGGTATCGTTACACCATCCGGAAGGTTAAGATCTTCAGCCATGCTGAAACGAAAAAGGAAAGATTCAAAATGGAGAATTCGAAAGATAAAGATATATGGCTATTGGGGATTATGTTTTTCTTAAAAACTTTCCTCTTTAAATTACTCATCAAGACATGTTTTTGAAAACACTTCTTCCAAAAATACTTTAGAAAAACAGTTTTTCTAAATTTTTTATCTGTTCTGGAATGTGATTTTGGGTTTATTATGATCCGTGTTTTAAATGGCATTGGTTCTTTAACCCAGTTAAAGACAGGATATGATTTCCTAAGTTAAATAATCATTAATATTGATTTTTGAGAAGATTAAAACTAAGTGGAGTTTTAATGAATCTTTAATTAGATTGAAGTGATCGAGTGATCGAGAATGGGATATCACCAGTTTTGCTCCAGGCGATAGTTAAATCTTTAATTAGATTTGAACGTGAAAAGGTAATTGAATTTACCAATAACACCGTGGTGTTAGATATGAAGTATGACCAGTTTTATTTCATGGCATGAATAGGTTGGGATTGGAAAATTAAAACAAATAGTTTGAACTGATATTCAAAAGAAGATTAAAGAATAAATTTAAGGAATTTATCTTTGATAAAATTAATGGGAACCTTTCCCAAAGTATAAGAATATTTAAATAAAAGAATATTCTGAATTGGAATGAGGCGTATGTTGTGTTTGTGTAACACTTGTTTATTATATACGTGAGTTATTCAGAAAGACCGGGTTTATCCATTCTGAATAACTGATTCGACGTGGTGTCGAGGATGAAGACAGTAGTCGAAGACCAGAGGTCTTCAACATCGTTTGGATAATTATTGACGATCTTGATTGGACTGTACACCCAAGGGAAGAGAATCAGTTGGTGATCGTCCAGACGTACTTGGAGATCGATAGATATGCGAGGTACAAGGTGCCTCCGGTTTCGTTCAGACCCAGAACGAACTTGTAAATGGACTGTGTGTCTGACATTGGATTTTATTCTGTGTGATTGATTTCTATTAAATATATATCTGTTTGGCGGCGGAGAATTTATTCTCTTGCTTAACTCCCTTCTCTGAGATGTACGAGCTCAGAGGTTATATATTGATGGATATCAAACGCATGGAGTGAATAGCCTGTGTGGCATGCCGAAGTGGCAATATGATCAAGGCTTCTGTTGAAAAGCAGAGTCTTGTGGTTGATGATCAAAGCATAGCCTATGTGGAACAGCATTGTGCGACGTTGATTCGCAAGCCTCACACCCCGGTTGTGAACCAGAAACGGGAGAGGACATCAGGGAGGGAATGTGTTTCCTTCTAGCTAGAAGTGGCGTCAGTGGTTTTACACGCCTTGACGAGTTTGACTTATGTGGTTGTCGCTATTGCGAGGCACCTCGGATATATCGGTCGATCTGGGACCGATGGAGTCATTGGACTCATTGACACCCCATAGGGTGGGGAAACGCAGTGTTCAGACATTTTAATCCACATCGGTGGACCGACCCCGACGATCCAAAGGCTTGCCTGCACACTTGCCTGAGACACGGGCTAGAGCGTCTCGAATTCGGTGGAGGACGATCCCTTGCCTCAGTTCATAGAAAGAAATCCAACTTCTAATATGTGACATGTGCGGTTTTGATTGTAGAGCCTAGTATTGGCGACATGATAAATGGTACCCATGCCGTCTATGATTAATACTTATGATTGAAATTGTTTTGACACTATACGCTTATAGTAATAATAAAAGATGAAATTTAGCGTATCAAGCATTCTTTGGCTATTAAAAGGTAAAACCCTATCCTCCGGCTTGTGTTGCATTGTGACGATCCCAAAATCCGTGTGATGGTATTAAGGATAATCATTGGAATATAACACATCAATCATCATAGCAGAGTATTGATAATAGCAAAAACAATAAATAGAATAAATTTACATAGATATGACAGCGGAATCATAACATGTAACAACATTAGAATAGCACAACGTAGGATATAAATTAGTAAATAAAAGGGAAATGGTCAGTCACCATCGCCAGAGGCGGAATATATACATGAAGTGAGACATAATAAGGGTATCAGTCTACATCGCCGAAGGCGGTACATATACATACAATAATAAGTACTGGAAGTAAAATAGTCTGCATCGCCTGTGGAAGAATCATAATATAAATACAATAATGGCAGAAAATGTCAAAGTCATCTCGGTGAAGTCAGCCTCGCCATGAGCCAAAAATGCACTCCATACTACAGTGCTGAGCCAAAAACAACCTGTCACCTGTGAACTAGGCTGCCCGTGTGAAAACAAGGGCACCCGCGTTTGCAAAGTGAAACAAACAACGAGTCAATCATGGGGACTGGTATGAGAAATCTACTTAACAGTTTAAACAACAGTAATAAGCAAATCATAGGACCACGCCACTTTCGCGGAACGGGTTTACTCCAGTGATTACTAGTGCATTTAAAACAAAGTAAATTCTTTGGAAACGACGCAATGCTTTTAAAAAGAATGAAGCCATTATAAGACTCAAGTCCCATCATACAATGCAACGCAAGACGGAGGATAGAGTTTTACCTTATAATGGCCAAATATGCTTGATACGTGTAAAGCAAAATCATTTGATATTATTACTAGTGCATATGTGTTTCAAAAACGAATAGCATCATAAATATCAATCATAGGCGACATGAGCGTCCCATGCCACTATGTCGCCATACATAAGTTACAATCGAATCCGTTATCTCGTATTGGAAATTGGATTTCCGTCATGAGTCGAGGCAAGGGGCAAGCTCCTCTCCGCTTCGAGACATTCTAGCAAATGCCTCAGGACTACACACTTTGGGTAACCCCTGGATGCTTCAGGGTCGGTCCACACTTACGTTAGTGGACTAGTATTCCTGAACACACGTTTCCCGGTCCTTACAGACCTATAATCGAGGCACCTCGCATTCCAACAACCACGTAGGTGAAAAGTAGATATAAATGTCAGGGCTGGTAGGTCACTGACACCACCATAGCTAGAAAGAAACGTCGTGCTCTCCCCGCAGTCCTTATCCCGTTTTTAACTCATACCGAGGTGTGAGACTCGCGAATCCATGCTATACACAAAGCCAGGCTACGTAGGTCGTGCTTTGATCATCAAACACAAGACTTTGCTTTGCAACAGAAGTCTTGATCACAGCATCTTGGCATGCCACATAGGCAATCCACTCCATACGGCTGATTTCCATCGATATATAACCTCTGAGCTCGTACGTCTCAGAGAAGGGCGTTAAGCAAAAGAATAAATTCTCCGCCGCGAAACAGATATATATTTAACAGAGATCAATAAGTATAGAACAAAATCCAATGTCAGACACACAGTCCATTTACAAGTCCGTTCTGGGTCTGAACGAAACCGGAGGCGTCAATTCCTCGTATATCCGTACAATCAACACATACGTCCAGACGGCTACTACTTCCGTTCCTTCACGGTAGCTACTCCAATCAGGAACCTCAGCAGCGCCCATCCAACCGATACGAAGATCGTCGGTCTTGAATCGTCTTTGTATTTTCCAATTCGAATCGTTCGATCAATTATTTGAAATGAGGGTTAGCTCGGCCTTTTCAAATAATTCACGTTATTAGAATTCAAATCAATTCTTTCCATGGTTATATTATTCGACATCCACATTTCAGTTCTTTAGTATAATTTTCGTGTCAAACACATACAACCATCAAATATCAAGCAGATCAAGCCAAATTGGTTTATTTCCAATCTATGTTGCTTATAATATTTTATAACGATTTTTCGCCATTTTTATTTATTTAAAAATGGCCATATTTAATTAAACGACGTTTCAGGTCGTGCCGTGGCACTGGCGCTGTTTTCCCCCTAATTTGTTTTACACATATCGGAAAATCTAACCGTTGGATTTCTACAAAGTCTATATCACTGGGAAGATATTCCCAAAGCGAACCCAACGGTTCCAGTTTCGTGAAAATCCGACGGTCGGATCTTCCACACTAGTCATTTGAAGTTACGGTATCAAAATTCGAACTACAGCGTCGTTATTCGATTTAATTTAATTATATTTATATATAAATATAAACGATTCTGGCGCTGTTTTTCTTCAGATTTGAATTAAACATTCCAGATAATCCAACCGTTGGATTTTTACAAAGTTGGTGCCGTTGGAAAGATATTTCCAAGGCGAACCCAGCGGTTGCGGTTTCGGGAAAATCCAATGGTCGGATTTCTCGTACTAATCGTTTCAAATTACGATTCCAAAACACGAACTACACGGCTTCGATTCCTTTCAATTCTATTTATATTTATATATATAAATATAGTTCATTCATTTGGTTCAAATATAGTTCATTCGTTAATTTCAACTTCGTTTTCACTTCAAATATTTCACTAACGCCTTAATATTTCGAAAAATTTCGCCATAACCTCCTTTGTACGGGAAGGGCTTTGGAAATTTATTAGGCCGTGTTAGGTACCCAATAAATCCTATAAAGCATCCACATATTTATAGTGATATTTTCTGGTGTTTACAGGGGAGCGTGTATAGATAATAACTCCAGAGAATAAATTCTCATCACCCTGTCAAGCCTGAGGGAGCGTGTATTTTTAATTACTCCAGAGGATAAATCCTCGTCACCTCGTCCTGTATGAGAATAAATAGTCCATGTGCCATATCTAATGACTAGAGAGACGTGATTATTGTCAACTCCAAACCCGTGTGGGGGTTTTATTAATTTGGCAATTTATCGTTATATTTTATATAGTCCATATCAGTCATCAGTTCAACCTGTAGTATATAATCATCGCCATACAAGCCTCTCGCTCATATGGTAAATCTTCCACCTCGTCACACAAGCTCCAAATGCTTATGTGGAATATGATGAAGTATGCCTATCGTCAAGGAGTATGCCATGTAGTGTAGTTCAAAATTAATTGTTACTATCCTATGGCGATGTTTATTATTTCACACAGAATAACCAGCACTCCGCATCCAATGGCATTCACAGGAGTTGATATAAAAATAAAATTGCACAACCAACTCATCAAGGCTTACCTATTTGTCGGGCACGCAAATAATTTCTTTACACTACAGCTAATCCATTTTCCTGTTCGACACATGTATATATATGCAGAACAAAGCTAATAATAACATTTCTAACGAACTAATATTTATTTCAACGTGTGTGTATTTTTATCAAAGCGTATACATGATAAAAGAAATATTTTTATCATCAAAAATATTTATTCAACACGTGAATGTTTTTAACACTTCATATTCACAATAAAATTGTAGTTTTTATTGTCTATTCATTTTATTTTAAAATACGATAACATTCAACACATGAATTTCAATTCAACGAATGAATTTCAATTCAACACATGAATATCCTCTATAGTTTGTATAAATATAAAAATGTGATTTTTATCGTTAAAGCTATTTGTTTAAAATTCGAATAATATTCAACACATGAATTTCAACTCGACGAACGAATTTCAATTCAACACATGAATATTCTCTATAGTTGTATATATATAAAAATGTGATTTTTATTGTTAAAGCTATTTGTTTAAAATACGAATAATATTCAACACATGAATTTCAACTCAACCAATGAATTTCAATTCAACACATGAATATTCTCTATAGTTGTATATATATAAAAATGTGATTTTTATCGCTAAAGCTATTGGTTTAAAATTCGAATAATATTCAATACATGAATTTCAACTCAATGAATGAATTTCAATTCAATACATGAATATTCTCTATAGTTTGTATATATATAAAAATGTGATTTTTATCGTTAAAGCTATTTGTTTAAAATACGAATAATATCCAACACATGAATTTCAACTCAACGAACGAATTTCAATTCAACACATGAATATTCTCTATAGTTGTATATATATAAAAATGTGATTTTTATCGTTAAAGCTATTTGTTTAAAATACGAATAATGTTCAACACATGAATTTCAACTCATCGAATGACTTTCAATTCAACACATGAATATTCTCTATAGTTGTATATATATAAAAATGTGATTTTTATCGCTAAAGCTATTGGTTTAAAATTCGAATAATATTCAACACATGAATTTCAACTCAACGAATGAATTTCAATTCAACACATGAATATTCTCTATAGTTGTATATATATAAAAATGTGATTTTTATCGCTAAATCTATTTTCAAGGGCTATATATGCTATATAGCGACCTTTCTGAAAATTCATTTGGCCATAACTTTTGATTTCCGTTATGAAACTTCGATTTTTCAGATTCGTTAGAAAGGTATTCATAAACAGATTTAAATATTTTTGGTTTCGCTAAAATCTATTATATTCTCCGCCCGGTACAGTCAGACAAAGTTTGTATTCGAATTTTCAAACTGCCTCACTATTCCCAATTCATTATTTTATTGTAATATGCTATTTCAATTGTTCAAATTCTTTGACAATAACCAATTTTAAAAATTTTAAGTTGGTTCACATTTTCCGGGTTATTACAATCTCCCCCACTTAAAACTTTTCGTCCTCGAAAAGGAAATAACACAAAGCAGGAAACAAAATGTAAATGCAAAGTATTGTAAAGGTACCTTGCACCGGAGTTAGTCAGAGATGTCCACTCTGCATTTGGGGTAGGCTTGTTTAATGCTTTCCTCAGTCTCCCAAGTACAGTCTCTAGGATCACTACTCCACTGCACTTTAACTAAATGAATCTTTTTGCTCCTTAGCTCTCTAGTTTCTTTGCCAACGATCTTTAATGGCTCTCTTCTGACTGCTAATTCTGGAGTTATGTCTATATCCTGTTGCGCTGCTTCTTCTACAACAAGATCTGGATCATGCACATGTTTTCTGAGTTGAGACACGTGGAACACGTCATGTACACTAGGCAATCAATTAGGTAATGAAACCCTATATGCCAAAGTTCCAATCCGTTCAAGTATAGGAAAGGGACCAATAAATCTCGGTGCTAACTTCCCAGTCTTGCCAAATCTGATTACTCCCCGCATCGGAGAAACTTTTAAATAATCAAAATCGCCAACGGCAAATGATAAATCTCTCCTCCTCGCATCAGCATAACTTTTCTGTCGGCTTCGTGCGGTTTTCAATCGTTTCTTAATGACATCGACTTTATCTGATGCTTCTCGAATCATATCGGGCCCTAACACAAGTCTGTTGCCAGGTTCTACCCAACATGCGGGAGATCTGCACGGCCTACCATATAATGCTTCAAATGGAGACATTTCCAAACTTGCTTGATGGTTATTGTTATAAGAGAATTCGGCTAAATGTAAGTGATCTTCCCATGAGACTCCAAAATCAATAACGCAAGCCTGCAGTACATCTTCTAGAATTCTATTCACCCGCTCAGTTTGGCCGTTGGTCTGAGGGTGATAAGCGGTGCTTAGATTCAATTTGGTTCCCAATTCTGTCTGGAATGCTTCCCAGAATTTGCCAGTAAATAGCGGATCTCTATCACTGACTATATTGAGCGGCACTCCATGCAGTTTAACTATTTCTTTGAAGTAAATCTGTGCTAAACTTTGAGCCGCTCTGTTGGATCGGACAGGTAAGAAATGGGAAGTCTTCGTGAAGCGATCTACGATCACCCATATACTGTCGTTTCCTTTCCTAGTTCTAGGCAAGCCATCAATGAAGTCCATCGAAATTTGCTCCCACTTCCATCCTGGAATTTCTAATGGTTGTAATAATCCAGCTAATTTCTGCTGATCGCTCTTAACTAGCAGATAAGTGGAGCATCTGCTAACATATAATGAAATATCCCTTTTCAAAGCCCTCCACCAGAATGTGCGCTTGATAACGTTATACATTTTGTTCACATCGGGATGGATGCTTAGTTTGGACTTGTGACATTCATCAAGTACTTCCCTTCTGAGCTTAGGAATTTCTGGTACACAAATTCGCCCTCGTAATCTTAGGACCTCTTGGCTATCTAGGCTAAAATCTGAAGTTTTTCCTTCTTGGATCCTCTGACTAATCCTTTTAATAAATTCGTCGTCTTTCTGGAGAATAGTAATCTTATCTTCTAAGGAAGAAGTAATGATAAAACTGGCGATGATTTCATTCTTTCACTGAGTGCATCTGCGATAACATTGGCTTTCCCCGGAGTGTATAGGATCTCAAAATCATATGCTACTAGGAATTCTAACCAACGATGTTGTCTCAAGTTTAGATCTTTCTGGGTGAATAGATATTTCAAGGATTGGTGATCGGTAAATAGTTCGAACTTCTCGCCCAATAAATAATGCGTCCAGATTCTTAAAGCAAACACGATAGCTAATAACTCAAGATCATGAGTGGCATAGTTTCTTTCATGCGGCTTCAGCTGACGGCTGGCATAAGCGACCACTTGGCCCTTTTGCATTAATACTGCGCCTAGCCCTCTAATAGAAGCATCTTTCCATACAGTCAAATCCTGGTTGCCTTCTATAATTGTCAACACTGGAGCAGTTGTCAATTTCAGTTTCAGCTCCTGGAAAGCTTCTTCACATTCGGGAGTCCATTTAAATTTCTCATACTTCTTTGTAAGCTTTGTCAATACACCAGATATCTTTGAAAAATCCTGAACGAATTTCCGATAGTAACTAGCCAATCCAAGGAAACTTCGAACTTCTGTGGGGGTAGTAGGTTGTTTCCAGTTCTAAATCGCTGCAATTTTTCTTGGATCTACAGCAATCCCTTCCTTTGATACGACATGGCCAAGGAACTTAACTTCATCCTACCAGAAGACACACTTAGAAAATTTAGCTTTCAATACATTTCTCCTCAGAATTATCAACACTTGTTCTAAATGCTTTGCATGCTCGCCTTCCGACTTGGAGAAGATTAAAATGTCATCGATGAAGACTAGAACAAATTTATTCAATACACCACGGAACACTCTGTTCATAAGATCGACGAAGTATGCCGGAGCGTTACACAAGCCGAACGACATTACTAACCATTCGTAGAATAAATCGGGACCCCTGAAGGCTGTCAAAGGAACACAGTCTTCTGTTATACGTAATTGGTGGAAACCTGTAGCTAGGTCCATTCTGGAGAATACTGTTGCCCCATTTAATTGATCTAACAGATCATCTATACGCGGTAAGGGATATTTGTTCTTCAGTGTCTGCTTATTGAGATCTCGGTAATCAACACAAAGTCTTAGAGTACCGTCTGATTTCGGGACAAATACTATTGCTGCTCCCCAAACTGAGAAGCTCGGTCTGATCAGACCTTTCCAAAGCAATTCTCGGGTTTGGCTGCCCAACTCTTCTTTTTCTTTCGGGGTCATTCTTCTAATTGGATGTACTACTGGTCGGGCGTTAGGAATTAGATCTATTCTAAATTCAATTTCTCTTTGCGGCGGTAAGTTTTCTACTTCTTCAAACACATCCGCATAGTTTTTAACGACCGGTATCTTTTCTAATGAAGGGGGAGTAACTTCCAAAGAAGACCAAAATTCTGTTCTATTAATTTCTGAGCCATGGCATGGTATATATATAGGTCCAAGCTTCGTTTCGACTTTAACAATTCTTTCGGCACATCTAACTTCGGCCTTATATTTTGTCAACCAGTCTAGCCCCAGTATAACATCAAATTCGGAAAGGTCAATGACAATCGCTTTAAAAGGAAGTCGATAACAAGAATATGAGGCGGGTACATTACAATATGAGCCGAGAATAGTAGAACCTCCTATCGGATTTTGAACTTTAATTGGTTCTTTAAGCTTTCTTGGATTCAATTTTAACTTGTGAACAATGTTACTAGAAATGAAACTACGTGATGCACCGGTATCAAAAAGTACAGAAACTGGAATATTTTTAATGGTAAGGGTACCTCCTAAGACGTCGGGTTTACCTGATCCATCGGTGATAGCTGGCGGGGTCTCCCCGTCATACACATGAGCCACTTGTGCATTCTGCTTCAGAGGACAATTCCTGCTATAGTGCCCTTTCTTATGGCAGTTGTAGCATTCGGCTAAGCTGTGGTCTGGATTTGCCTTTAGCTTCCTCGGGGTTTTGCACACATTCGAAAAATGTCCTGTCTTCCCGCAGTTGTAGCAGCTCCCTTTCGGTATCTTTCCATATTTCTGAGTAGCGGCCGCTGAAATGCTGGACTCTGGCTGATCTGCTGAAGCCTTGCGCTTATTTCCAGCTTGGCTTTTGGAGTGGTCTTGGTTGGAGTGTCTTTCAACCATATCTTCATAATTGCAGGCCATTTCTACTAATTCTAAGAATGAGAGTTTGATGTTGCTCATGGCTCTGTCATGGTACTTGCGCCATAGCCCAAATATAAACCTCTTGTTCTTAGCTTTGTTGGTCATAATAAGCTCTGGAGCATAGCACGACAACTGAATGAATTTATTGAGGTAATCTTGGATAGAGAGATCTCCCTGCTGGAGATTAGCAAACTGCTCTCGCATCCTCTCTAAGGCCTGCTCAGGTACAAACTTCTCATTGAACATGGTCTTGAATTGCTCCTAGGTCCTGACAGTACTTGCCACATCTTCTGAGGTGATGGCATCCCACCACAACTCTGTTTCTTCCTGTAAGAGCAAAATACCTAGACGTGCTTTGTTGTTGGTCCCCAATCCCATGCCCTCAAAAATCTTTTCATAGGTCTTCAACCAAGCAATAGCCTCTGTCATTGTACCAAGGCCAGAAAAGGGTTTTCCCCCCAGGTTCCTATATCTCTTCGCTACTCTGTATAGCTCAAAGTCCTGGGGTGCTGGTGGCTGTATAATAGGGCCCTCCTCAACTATGGGGATATTCCCCCGTCCTCCTGCTATGCATGCTCGGCCTCCACGGCCACCTCTGGCTGTTGCTCGTGTAGCCATCAGATAGAGTACTGTATAAGCAAGAAAAGGGTCAAGCTCACAGAATTGATAACTTTCATATATGATAAAGCATGGGAACATAAGGAAAGGTAATGATGTACTGATCAAATTGTTTTGCTAATCTGCTTAGCTCATTCTAGGACATTGCTAATCCTATCTCTAATGAGCTACTCGCCTTAGAACACTACTGATTCTATTATGATGAGGTGTTTAATATGTTAGATCCTGAAACTAAGGTTAACCAAAGCTCTGATACCAACTGTGACGATCCCAAAATCCGTGTGACGGTATTAAAGGATAATCATTGGAACATAACACATCAATCATCATAGCAGAGTACCGATAATAGAAAAAACAATAAATAGAATAATTTTACATAGATATGACAACGGAATCATAACATGTAACAACATCAGAATAGCACAACGTAGGATATAACTTAGTAAATAAAAGGGAAATAATTAGTCACCATCGCCAGAGGCAGAATATATACATGCAGTGAGACATAATAAGGGTATCAGTCTACATCGCCAAAGGCGGTACATATACATACAATAATAAGTACTGGAAGTAAAACAGTCTGCATCGCCTGTGGCGGAATCATAATATAAATACAATAATGGCGGAAAATGTCAAAGTCATCTCGGTGAAGTCAGCCTCGCCATGAGCCAAAAATGCACTCCATACTACAGTGCTGAGCCAAAAACAACCTGTCACCGGTGAACTAGGCTGCCCGTGTGAAAATAAGGGCACCCACGCTTGCAAAGTGAAACAAACAACGTGTCAGTCATGGGGACGAGTATGAGAAATCTACTTAACAGTTTAAACAACAGTAATAAGCAAAACATAGGACCACGCCACTTTCGCGGAACGGGTTTACTCCAGTGATTTCTAGTGCATTTAAAACAAAGTAAATTCTTTGGAAACGACGCAATGCTTTTAAAAAGAATGAAGCCATTATAAGACTCAAGTCCCATCATACAATGCAACGCAAGCCGGAGGATAGAGTTTTACCTTATAATGACCAAATATGCTTGATACGTGTAAAGAAAAATCATTTGATATTATTACTAGTGCATATATGTTTCAAAAACGAATAGCATCATAAATATCAATCATAGGCGACATGAGCGTCCCATGCCACTATGTCGCCATACATAAGTTACAATCGAATCCGTTATCTCGTATTGGAAATTGGATTTCCGTCATGAGTCGAGGCAAGGGGCAAGCTCCTCTCCGCTTCGAGACATTCTAGAAAATGCCTCAGGACTACACACTCTGGGTAACCCCTGGATGCTTCAGGGTCGGTCCACACTTACGTTAGTGGATTAGTATTCCTGAACACACGTTTCCCGGTCCTTACAGACCTATAATCGAGGCGCCTCACATTCCAACAACCACGTAGGTGAAAAGTAGATATAAATGTCAGGGCTGGTAGGTCACTGACACTACCATAGCTAGAAAGAAACGTCGTGCTCTCCCCGCAGTCCTTATCCCATTTTTAACTTATACCGAGGAGTGAGGCTCGCGAATCCACGCTATACACAAAGCCAGGCTACGTAGGTCGTGCTTTGATCATCAAACACAAGACTTTGCTTTGTAACAGAAGCCTGCACAGCATCTTGGCATGCCACATAGGCAATCCACTCCATACGGCTGATTTCCATCGATATATAACCTCTGAGCTCGTACGTCTCAGAGAAGGGCGTTAAGCAAAAGAATAAATTCTCCGCCGCCAAACCGATATATATTTAACAGAGATCAATCAGTATAGAACAAAATCCAACGTCAGACACACCGTCCATTTACAAGTCCGTTCTGGGTCTGAACGAAACCGGAGGCGTCAATTCCTCGTATATCCGTACAATCAACACATACGTCCAGACGGCTACTACTTCTGTTCCTTCACGGTAGCTACTCCAATCAGGAACCTCAGCAGTGCCCATCCAACCGATACGAAGATCGTCGGTCTTGAATCGTCTTTTTATTTTCCAATTTGAATCGTTCGATCAATTATTTGAAATGAGGGTTAGCTCAGCCTTTTCAAATAATTCACGTAATTAGAATTCAAATCAATTCTTTCCATGGTTATATTATTCGACATCCACATTTCAGTTCTTTAGTATAATTTTCGTGTTAAACACATACAACCATCAAATATCAAGCAGATCAAGCCAAATTGGTTTATTTCCAATCTATGTTGCTTATAATATTTTATAACGATTTTTCGCCATTTTTATTTATTTAAAAATGGCCATATTTAATTAAACGACGTTTCAGGTCGTGCCGTGGCACTGGCGCTGTTTTTCCCTAATTTGTTTTACACATATTGGAAAATCTAACCATTGGATTTCTACAAAGTCTATATCACTGGGAAGATGTTCCCAAAGCGAACCCAACGGTTCCAGTTTCGTGAAAATCCGACGGTCGGATCTTCCACACTAGTCGTTTGAAGTTACGGTATCAAAATTCGAACTGCAGCGTCGTTATTCAATTCAATTTAATTATATTTATATTTATATATAAATATAAACGATTCTAGCGCTATTTTTCTTCAGATTTGAATTAAACATTCCAGACAATCCAACCGTTGGATTTTTACAAAGTTGGTGCCGTTGGAAAGATATTTCCAAGACGAACCCAGTAGTTGCGGTTTTGGGGAAATCCGATGGTCGGATTTCTCGTACTAATCATTTCAAATTACGATTCCAAAACACGAACTGCACGGCTTCGATTCCTTTCATTTCTATTTATATTTATATATATATAAATATAGTTCATTCATTTGTTTCAAATATAGTTCATTCATTAATTTCAACTTCGTTTTCACTTCAAATATTTCACTAACGACTTAATATTTCAAAAATATTCGCCATAACCTCCTTTGTACGGGAAGGGGTTTGGAAATTTATTGGGCTGTGTTAGGTACCCAATAAATCCTATAAAGCATTCACATATTTATAGTGATATATTCTGGTGTTTACAGGGGAGCATGTATAGATAATAACTCCAGAGAATAAATTCTCGTCACCCTGTCAAGCCTGAGGGAGCGTGTATTTTTAATTACTCCAAAGGATAAATCCTCGTCGCCTCGTCCCGTGTGGGAATAAATAGTCCATGTGCCGTATCTAATGACTAGAGAGACGTGATTATTGTCAACTCCAGACCCGTGTGGGGTTTTATTAATCTGGCAATTTATCGTTATATTTTATATAGTCCATATCAGTCATCAGTTCAACCTGTAGTATATAATCATCGCCATACAAGCCTCTCGCTCGTATGGTAAATCTTCCACCTCGTCACACAAGCTCCAAATGCTTATGTGGAATATGATGAAGTATGCCTATCGTCAAGGAGTATGCCATGTAGTGTAGTTCAAAATTAATTGTTACTATCCTATGTCGATGTTTATTATTTCACAAAGAATAACCAGCACTCCGCATCCAATGGCATTCACAGCAGTTGATATAAAAATAAAATTGTGCAGCCAACTCATCAAGGCTTACCTATTTGTCGGGCACGCAAATAATTTCTTTACTCTACAGCTAATCCATTTTCCTATTCGACACATGTATATATATGCAGAATAAAGCTAATAATAACATTTCTAACGAACTAATATTTATTTCAACGTGTGTGTATTTTTATCAAAGTGTATACATGATAAAAGAAATATTTTTATCATCAAAAATATTTATTCAACACGTGAATGTTTTTAACACTTCATATTCACAATAAAAATGTAGTTTTTATTGTCTATTCATTTTATTTTAAAATACGATAACATTCAACACATGAATTTCAATTCAACGAATGAATTTCAATTCAACACATGAATATCCTCTATAGTTTGTATATATATATATATATATGTGATTTTTATCGTTAAAGCTATTTTTTTAAAATTCGAATAATATTCAACACATGAATTTCAACTCGACGAACGAATTTCAATTCAACACATGAATATTCTCTATAGTTGTATATATATAAAAATGTGATTTTTATTGTTAAAGCTATTTGTTTAAAATACGAATAATATTCAACACATGAATTTCAACTCAACGAATGAATTTCAATTCAACACATGAATATTCTCTATAGTTGTGTATATATATAAAAATGTGATTTTTATCGCTAAAGCTATTGGTTTAAAATTCGAATAATATTCAACACATGAATTTCAACTCAACGAATGAATTTCAATTCAACACATGAATATTATCTATAGATTGTATATATATATAAATGTGATTTTTATCATTAAAGCTATTTGTTTAAAATACGAGTAATATTCAACACATGAATTTTAACTCGACGATCGAATTTCAATTCAACACATTAATATTCTCTATAGTTGTATCTATATAAAAATGTGATTTTTATCGTTAAAGCTATTTGTTTAAAATACGAATAATATTCAACACATGAATTTCAACTCAACGAATGAATTTCAATTCAACACATGAATATTCTCTATAGTTGTATATATATAAAAATGTGATTTTTATCGCTAAAGCTATTGGTTTAAAATTCGAATAATATTCAACACATGAATTTCAACTCAACGAATGAATTTCAATTCAACACAGGAATATTCTCTATAGTTGTATATATATAAAAATGTGATTTTTATCGCTAAATCTATTTTCAAGGGCTATATATGCTATATAGCGACCTTTCTGAAAATTCATTTGGCCATAACTTTTGATTCCCGTTATGAAACTTCGATTTTTCAGATTCGTTAGAAAGGAATTCATAAACAGATTTAAATATTTTTGGTTTCGCTAAAATCTGTTATATTCTCCACCTAGTACAGTCAGACAAAGTTTGTATTCAAATTTTCAAACTGCCTCACTATTCCCAATTCATTATTTTATTGAAATATGCTATTTCAATTGTTCAAATTCTTTGACAATAACCAATTTTAAAATTTTAAAATTGGTTCACATTTTCCGGTTTATTACATGCATTGTGTGATGGGACCTGGGTCTTATAATAGCTTCATTGTTCTTTATTTAGCATTGCGCTGTTGTTTTATGCACTGGCGTGCTTGGGAGGAAACCCATTTCGTGTTATACGACGTGGTCCCTTGATTTACCTAACTTTAAAATAAAGATTAATAAATGTTTTAGTTCTCACACCAGTCCCATGACTGACCTGGAGTTCATTGTTTTAACCTAAACTCTAGGTGCCCTTATTTTGACACGGGCAGCTGGTTTACAGCTGGAACGATATCCGGAAAGCTCTATACCCGTATATCTCTTTCAGTTGTGTATCATATTATTTCCCCACTGCTATGTAATTTATTGTAATCTCTGATACTCATCAAATGTATTTTATTCATTCATACGCTGTACATTCTTGTAATCTGATGAATTGTTGTAATTAACAATGAAATGTCCTTCTGTTTGTGTTCTGATTCGTCTTGTCCTCAATACAATCCGGGTTTCCTTACCGGGGAAGTTTGGGTCGTTTCATATTATCACGGAACCATCATGATATTCAACCACATGAGAGGGAGGCACAATCAAATGTATATGCACACAGACATAAGTTAAACCATACAAGAGTCCACAGTTTATATGGAAAAGAGACTATAAAGAGGTTACTCACCTTGTACATATATAGCTTTGCTATTTAGCTTCAGGCCTGCTACTGCCATTGGTACTCTATCTTTTGGTATGCTTTTTATTAGATCCTTAAGTCCTCTGTTTTCCCAGGCGCGCTCCTGCCATGCCATTCACCTTCCAGACTTCATAGTGAACTAGTGTGTGTTTGAAGTGTATTTATAGTTGGGAGTTTAAAGGCTCAACTGAGGTAGGCATTAAGCAAGAAAACACATACACGCCTGCCCTGAAAAAATGTGTGTGATGTTGCAATTCACTTATTGTCATCAGTCTTGCTCCTACTTCATAGCCAAGCCATGTTTTTAGCTGCAAATCCCACATGTGCGTACCATATAAACATAAATAAATCAATCCTTAGTTCCTAAGCGACTAAGTTCATTCCTGGCTTTTGACTTCCTTTCTATTAGGCTGTCCTTGTATTCAGACATGCACACAGAGTGAGATTGTTTAAATCTTCCCATTTCAATTGCTTGTCATTACAGTCTATAGAGATGTGCTTCACATGGCTATTGTTGCCTTAGATCTCTCGAATGCCAACTTGCAGGCCAAACACTTCATAGGATGTCTTCATGTCATATTTGTATAGGCTTTCTTTTCTTGTCTACTACTTTCCTTTCAATTAATTTGCCTTAGCTTTGATTCCTAAGGTCTAGGCTACTCTATGTATGATTTTCGTATCTATTTGATTAGCAAGAAGTTGCAGCTTTGTTCTTCTCAAACTTGGCTTAGATTTCTATTTTACTTTAGTCTTATTTTTAATACTTCATGTACACATTTATGTTAAATTAATATGCCATGTACACTTTAAATTCATACCAGACTTATCCACACATATATATATTTATTTACAAGTTTATAATGTACATACTACACTTCCATACATTCTATATTTATTAATTTGCAAGTGTATACACAAGCTTAAATGCTATGATTGTACCAAAGTAAACTTGTCTACGTATGTATTTTACTTATATTAAAATTAAGGCACAAGTTAGAATTCACTCGTCTTCTTCTTATTATTTAAAGTCGTGATCTTCTCATGTAAAATAAATTGATATTTTACTTATGTAAATTATTATTTCAATTTCAAGTGAATAATCCAGATTAGATTACAATTGAAGTAATCATATTTCCCTTTTTATGCCTTACTTAAGAAATCTATATTTATAGAAGATTAAAAGCAATTAAAACATCACAAAATGATAAAACATAAATTATTTAATTTATGTATATACACGTAACATTGGTCACGGAAATTTTAATCATCAAAAATATGTTTATTTGAAATTTCCTGGATATTTTTCCCAAATATAAAAAATATAAATTTAATAAATTAAATTATCAGTATAATATATACATTATATAGATTATAAAACTAGTCTAAAAACTGGGTCGTTACAATCTACCCCCTTAAAAGAATTTTGTCCCCGAAATTAAAAGTGATGCGTAAATTCTAGTTATATTCAAAATCATAGACTTATATCGAAACACATATATGGGTCATCCCCTAACAATCATAACAACCGGGGCATTCAAAACACACAGTTTATCTATCTAAAATATTTCATTACAATCAAAATATTCAATACATTAGCAATTAACTATAAATCACATCCATATTCATAACTTACTACTATCTGTTATTATAGTTGGAAAACATTTTCGTTCCATATTCACACGTCACCATTCTCCCATATTCATCGGTCCCTAATCGTAAACTGGTAAGAAAATAATACTCTAATTATCAATCCTGAAGACCGAAATCAATATCGGATCAACACTCAGAAAATCATTTATCTCAACCAGTCCGCAGTTAGGTTCAAAATTTCTCGACTCCATGTCTTAATTCCTTATCAATTTGTATTACCTCGTTTTCTCATTCCAAGGAAATACCCCTAATAATATTTGGGAAAATAATCCCAAAACTTACTTCACTAATTTGAACCAGATTTATTCGAATATAAATTCTCCATTTTAAACTTTAATGCAATTTAATCTGTAACGACCCAGAAAATCTGAACCAATTTAAAATTTTTAAATTGGCTAAAATAATGGATTTTAAATATTTAAAATAAATATTTTAAATAATGGCGATGAAAACTGAGTTTAAATCGACAATTGAAAACGAATATAATTAATTATAATTATATATAGAATTGAAAATGGCGCGGTAGTTCGATAATTCGATTTCAAACTTCAATTGAATATACCGGGTGCAAAACAATCCGGATTTTAGTGAAACCAAAAACATTTGGATCTAAATGATAATATCTTTCTAACGAATCCGACCAATTGAAATTTGATAGCGGGAATCAAAAGGTATGTCCAGTTGAAAATTCTGAATAGTCGCTATGGAATTCAGGCCCTTAAAAATGGACATTTTGCAAATGACCTCGGATTTCGACGAAACCACTTTTGTTAGATCCGTAGTGTCAAGTTATTGTTAGGTTTCAAATTTCATAATTTTTCGAATCAATATGTGAGCGTGGCAAAGGAAAACGCGTTTGATCAGTTTCCGTTGATTTTAATCGACTGGAAATTGGCCATTTTTCAAACGGTCTCAGAATTCGACGAAACTAGTTTTGTTAGCACCGTATCGTCAATACGAAGCTAGAAAATATTTTTCTGGAATTTTTCTAGTTAGTATGTGACCCCGGTAATTTGAAATGCGCGTTTAAAATTCA
Organism: Allium sativum; assembly: GCA_030737875.1. NCBI lineage: Eukaryota > Viridiplantae > Streptophyta > Magnoliopsida > Asparagales > Amaryllidaceae > Allium > Allium sativum. Next base: position 588,856,558 of record CM060916.1, read on the forward strand.
ATATAGTGATTTAAATGAAAATTCAAAAGGAAACTGATTGCAACGATCAAATCAGCTTGCGATACATATCCCATTGTGTTCAGAATGGGGGTAAAACGCTATGGACGACAGGCGGTGGGCCTCGTTTCGAGGTCGTGGATAAAAGTCAACCTTTTTGCGAAATTTAATAATTAAATAAAAAATAATAATAATAAATACTCCTCCCTCCCTTTATTCTTCTTCCTGCCCCCCCCCCCCCGACTTCATTATTCAGAAACAAAAAAAAAAAAAAAAAAGAAGAAAACCCTAGGAATCGTTCGAGCGCCGTACCCATCACCGCCTCCCTCGATCGAAGACCGCCACCACCGTTCGAGACTCGAAGCCATCGCTCCACCCTCCTGCTGCCGACATCGACGCCGCCCATCTTCCCCCCCCCCTCCATCGATCGAAGACCAGAAACCCCCCCCCCTTCGCAGCTACATCGGTGAGCATTTCCTATTTTTATTTATTTATTTATTTTCTTTTTTATTTATTCTGTAAACTGATTTTAAAAGTATAAAACCGAACTGATTTTGTTAAAAATATAAAACTGTTTTGTTTTAAAAGTTTAAAACTGATTTTGTTAAAAATATATAACTGTTTTGTTTTAAAAAGTTTAAAACTGAAATTTTTAAAAAAGTTTAAAACTGAAATTTTTAAAAAGTTTAAAACTGAAATTTTTAAAAAAAGTATAAAACAGATTTTTATAAAAGAATTTTTAAAACTGGATTTTTATAAAAGAATTTTTAAAACCGGATTTTTTGTAAAGAAAGTAAAAACTGATTTCTTTTAAAAGAATTTTAAAACTGATTTTAAAAAGCTATAAAAACTGATTTTGTTTTAAAGGAAAAATCAGATTTTTATATATTGAAAGTCGTGGTAAAAATTCGATTTTTATATATTGAATAACATCGAAAAAATTCGATTTTTACATATGTAGAGAATACGGGCGAAAGCGACAAAAGGCGAGGATTTCTATAAAGGAAGAGTCGTGCAGTTGGATAGCTATTGGTGAGATTTCTGATTTAAAAATATTATATATATGTGAAATGAAAGTGAATTGCTATCTATAAATATATATCTATATATATATATATATATACGCCCCTCGTCCACAAACCATGGACGATATTTATTGATTGAAATTGTTGTGATAATTGGTTGATAGCGAATGATTGTTTGGGATTGTTTGTGATTGATATTGGTTGATTGTGGTTGAAAAATACCCATTGGTGGTTGTGAAATATTTGGTTGAAACCACATAGGATTAGTTTGTGGAAATGAAATAAATATATATATGCCGCCTGCGTGCGAACTAGATGCATGATCCCCATTGTCAAAAACCGCGAGGTTTTAAGGTAGAGCGAGGAGCCGTACTAGGGACGGTGCCGGTGTAACTACCCTGCCGTTATGCTGCCGAAATTTTGAATAATATTCTTGTGTTTGAATTATTTTCATATGCTTAAACTATATTTATTCATTGTATAGAAAAATTCATGTGTTGAATTGATATTCATTCGTTGTTTAGAAATTCATGTGTTGAATGGTATTCATATTTTGAAATAAATTGTTCGATAATAAAAATCACATTTTTATCTATATATAGAAACTATAGAAAACATTCATGTGTTGAATTGATATTCATTCGTTGTTTAGAAATTCATGTGTTGAATGGTATTCATATTTTGAAATAAATTGTTCGATAATAAAAATCACATTTTTATCTATATATAAAAACTATTGAAAACATTCATGTGTTGAATTGATATTCATTCGTTGTTTAGAAATTCATGTGTTAAATGGTATTCATATTTTGAAATAAATTGTTCGATAATAAAAATCACATTTTTATCTATATATAAAAACTATTGAAAACATTCATGTGTTGAATTGATATTCATTCGTTGTTTAGAAATTCATGTGTTGAATGGTATTCATATTTTGAAATAAATTGTTCGAAAAAAAATCACATTTTTATCTATATATAAAAACTATTGAAAACATTCATGTGTTGAATTGATATTCATTCGTTGTTTAGAAATTCATGTGTTGAATGGTATTCATATTTTGAAATAAATTGTTCGATAAAAAAAATCACATTTTTATCTATATATAAAAACTATTGAAAACATTCATGTGTTGAATTGATATTCATTCGTTGTTTAGAAATTCATGTGTTGAATGGTATTCATATTTTGAAATAAATTGTTTGATAATAAAAATCACCTTTTATCGACTATATGAACTATATAGAAAAATAGTGTTTTGAAATGAATCGTTTTACAATAAAAATCGCATTTTTATTGTATGCATAAATCGTTGAAATGTGAAGTGTTAAAAATAGCCACTTGTTCGAAATAAACATATATGAGATGAAATATTCATTAATTAGCTAATGAAATGATTTGCACCTATTTATGTAACATTAGAATGAATGGAGTTTTTAAACCAAATAGAAATCAAATATGAAGTCGAATAGAAATTGATAAATGATAAGAACTGTATATATATGTGCATGCAATATTCATTGAACAGGTTATAGCAAAGGGGCTAGAGAAGAGGAATAAAATTTTGTGCCCGACAAATAGGTACACATTTACTGATTTGTTTGGGTGATGATTTTGAGCCTGTTGGCTAGCCGCTTGGCTTTTTCTTTTTCTTTTTGAGATTAGAAGGACCGGGAACGCTATTTGCGATTTCCCGATGCTCCCGGTGCAGGGGAGGTTATGGCGAAATTTTTCCAAAATTTAAGGAGTTAGAAAATTTTTTGAAGTAAAAACGATATTGAAATCGTTGAATGAACTATATTTATATAAATATATAAATATAAATAAAATTAAAACGAAACGAAGCCGTGCAGTTCGTATTTTGAAACCGTGATTTCAAACGACTAGTGCGGGAAATCCGACCATTGGATTTTCCCGAAATCTCAACCGTCGGGTTCGCCTTGGAATAATCTTTCCAACGGCCCCAACTTTGTAGAAATCCAACGGTTGGATTGTCTGGAATGTTTAATTCAAATCTGAAGAAAAACAGCGCCAGAAACGATTATATTTATTTATATATATAAATATAATTATATTTAATCGAATAACGACGCTGTAGTTCGTATTTTGAAATCGAAATTTCAAACGAGTGTACCGGGAGATCCGACCGTCGGATTTTCCCGAAACTGGAACCGTTGGATTCGTTTTGAAAAGACCTTTCTAATGATGTAAATTTTGTGAAGATCCAACGGTTAGATTTTCAGATAAGTGTAAATCAAATCTGAAGAAAAACAGCGCCACGGCCGCCTTATGGCCCGAAGCGTCGTTTTGAGTAAAATAGCTATTTTAAAATAAATAAAAATAGCGATAAATAGTTATAAAATATCATAAGCGATATGGAATGGAAATAAACTGAATTTGCTTGATTTAGGTTGTATTTGATGGTTGAATGTGTTTGGTGTGAAAATTACATTAAAGGACACAATTGGTGTTGTCGATAATTTAACCATTGAAATAAATCGATTTGAAATTCTAAATATACGTGAATTATTTGGAAAGGCCGAGTTAATTCTCATTTCGAATAATTGATCGACGATTGAAAGTCGAAGATGAAGACGATGGTCGAAGACCGGAGATCTTCACCTCGTTTGGATGGTAACCGAGGTCCTGATTGGGAGGCATCCCGAAATATGGATAATGAGTGGTGATCGTCCAGACGTACGTGGCGATCGATGGGTTTGCGAGGTATTTAGTGCCTCCGGTTTCGTTCAGACCCAGAACGGACTTGTAGATGGACTGTGTGTCTGACATTGGAGTTTATTCTGTGTTGATTGATTTCTGTTAAATATACATCTGTTTGGCGGCGGAGAATTTATTCTTTTGCTTAACGCCCTTCTCTGAGACGCACGAGCTCAGAGGTTGTATATCGATGGACATCAGTCGCATGGCATGAATTGCCTGTGTGGCATGCTAAGATGCAGTGATCAGGACTTCTGTCTAAAAGCAAAGTCTTGTAGTGATGATCAAAGCATCGCCTGTGTGGCGTAGCTTTGTGTATAACGTGAATTCGCGAGCCTCACACCTCGGTATGAACCTAAAACGGGAGAGGACATCAGGGAGGGCATGCGTTTCCTCCTAGCTAAAAGTGGCGTCAGTGGTTTTACACGCCCTGACGAGTTTGACTTATGTGGTTGTTGCTGTCGCGAGGCGCCTCGGTTTGATCGGACGATCCGGGTCCGATGGAGTCATTCGTTGGCTCGTTTACGCCCCAAAGGGCGGGGAAACGTATGGTTCAGGCATTTTAATCCACATCGGTGGACCGGCCCTGACGATCCTAAGGCTTGACAGAGTACTTGCCTGAGGCTCGGGCTAGGCAGTCTCGAATTCGGTAAGGACTATCTTTTGCCTTGGTTCATGACGGAAATCCAATTTCCAAATACGACATCGTGCGGTTTTGATTGTATATATATATGGTGACATGATATATGGTACCCATGCCGTCTATGATTGATAGTTATGATTTGAAATTGTTTTCAAAACATATAAACACTAGCAATAATATCAAATGCCTTTGTTTTATTCGTATCAATCATATTTTGGCCATTATAAGGTAAAACTCTATCCTCCGGTTTGCGTTGCATTGTGTGATGGGAACTGAGTCTTATAATGGCTTCATTTTTATAAAAAGCATAGCGATGTTTAAAAGAAAGATTTGTTTTAAAGCACTGGCAATCCAATGGAGTAAACCCGTTCCACGAAAGTGGCGTGGTCCTGTGATTAGCCAATTATATATGTGTTGAGTGGATTTCTCATACCAGTCCCATGACTGACTCGTAGTTTGTTTCACTCTCAAACTCGGGTGCCCCTTTTTCTACACGGGCAGCCTTGTATTCAGGTTTAGCTGGTTCTTTCTGGATAGCTGGAGCTGAAGATGGATTCTATCATTTATTTCCTTTTATGCTGTTCAGCTCATATTGTACATATTTTGTTTATTTCCGCTGTAGACATTTATGTATAGCTGAACTGTATTTGTACTAAGTAAGATCCTGTATACTGTGTAACTCTGATGATTACTTTTATCCAGTATATTTTGTTGTTCATCTCTGGTGTATTTATTTAATTCTGTTCTGCTATTATATGTTTCTGTGTTATATTCCAAAAGATAACCTTGTTTCCGTGAGAACGGGAAATCGAGTCGTCTCATCGTGGTATCAGAGCTTTGGTTAAGCTTAGTTCTGGAATATAACATTTGAACGAACTCGTCAGAAATAGAACCAGTAGTGTTCTAGGACGGGTAACTCTATACAGATAGGATCAGTAATATCCTAGTATGAGTAAAGCAGAATGAAATTACACATTGATAGACACATTTACATTGAAGTATGTGTTTCTATGTTTTAAAATACCTTTTCTGTGACCTGACACTTGATCTGCTAATTGCAGAAGTACTAGAAAAATGAGTGCCAGAAACAGAAGGAATACAGAACCCGATCTAGAGGCTCTATTCAAGAGATATCGAAATCTGGGTGGAGAAAAATTCTCGGGCAATGAATCTATTATTCAAACTCAAGCTTGGACGAGTTCTGTCGAAAAAATCTTTGAGCATATCCAGCTGAGAGATGACCAGAAACGGTTAGTAGCATCTTGGGCGCTCAAAGAGGAAGCTTTAATCTGGTGGGAATCAATCATCAGAAATAATCCAGAAGGTGATATCACCTGGGACAGATTCAAAGTGATTTTCCTAGAAAGATTTACTCCTCCCGAAGTAACCGAGAGATTATGTGATGAATTTTCTTATCTAATACAAGGTGATATGACCATCCCAGAATATCACAAGAAATTCAATGAACTTTCTCACTTTGCCCCTCATCTAATTGAAAATCCGAAGAGGAAGAATCTGAGATTTATTCACGGGCTTCAAAGGAAATACCAGAATAAAGTATTGGGGCATGTGAAGCTTCCTTTTTCTGAAATGATATACATGGCTTATCAGTATGAAGACCTCCATAAGAAAGGAATGTTACGCGACGAAGAAGAAGTCTGTTCTAGTGACAAAACAGAGTCAGAAACTGATATTCCTGAAAACAGTACGAGGTCGGAGGTCAATAAGAAGCCCAAAGTAAGTTGGAAAAGGGCCAGACCTGAGAAAGAATCAGCAATGACCGCTATGTGCTTAAACTGCAATCAGAAAGGCCATTTATCCAGAAAATGTAAATCTTTAAAGAAGCAGAAGAAGAATGAATCTGAATCCACTAAGAAAAGGAACCCACATGGTGAAAGGACATGCCATGAGTGTCATCAAGCAGGTCATATTGCACGGGAGTGCCAACTCTCAAAGAAATCTGAAACCGTACATATAAATGAAGTAGCAGAAATTTCTGAGCCCTCAGCTAGTCAAGAAAGGTCTGATGTTTTAGAAGGCACGCTCAATGTCAAAAACATTCCAGTTAAAGTACTGTTTGACACAGGCGCGTCAAGAAGCTTTATTGCAAAGGGTGCAGTCAAGAAGTTGGATTTGAATTTGAAGAAGCTCAAAGAGCCTATGACTGTCCGAAATCCAGTTGGAGGTTCCATCAATCTCAGTTGGGTTTGTGCAGTACCCGTCTCTTTTTCTTGCTATAAATTCCCCATTATCTCTGTCGTCATGAATTTTGATGAATTCGATCTTATTCTGGGATTGGATTGGTTAACCAAATATGAAGCAGAGGTTAGATGCGCCGAGAGAGTTGTTAGGGCTAAGATTAAATCAGGGGGTTATATAACCATTCCGTATGAAGGCCCAACATCAAATAGAAAAGATTTCTGGGTGGCTCTAAATGTTTCTCCAGCCCAAATAGAAAATATCCCTGAAATCACAGAGAATATTCCTGACCTCATCAAAGACATTCCTGTCGTCAAGAATTATGCGGATGTGTTCGAGGAAGTTGTTCGCTTACCTTCGCAGAGAGAAATAGATTTCAAGATTGCTTTGATTCCCAATGCAAGGCCGGTAGTTCACGCTATTCGAAGAATGTCCTTGAAAGAGAAGGAGGAATTAGACAATCAAACACGACAGCTAGTATGGAAGGGTCTGATCAGACCTAGTTTCTCTGATTGGGGTGCAGCAGTGGTGTTTGTTCCGAAATCTGATGGTACTCTACGGTTATGTGTGGATTATCGTGATTTGAACAAACAGACAATAAAGAACAAATATCCATTGCCGCGGATTGATGATTTGTTGGATCGATTAAATGGAGCACAAGTATTCTCACGAATGGACCTAGCTATAGGCTTCCATCAACTTCGAATTGCCGAAGAGTGTGTTCCAATGACAGCGTTCAGAGGCCCCGACTTATTCTATGAGTGGTTAGTAATGCCGTTCGGCTTATGTAACACTCCAGCTTATTTCGTCGATCTGATGAATAGAGTATTCAGAGGAGTACTGAACAAATTTGTTTTGGTTTTTATTGATGATATTCTAATCTTCTCTAAATCAAAGGCCGAACATGAAAAGCATCTGGAGCAGGTTCTAGAAATCCTCAGAAGGAATGTATTGAAAGCCAAGTTTTCCAAATGTATATTCTGGCAAGATGAAGTGAAATTTCTGGGCCATGTCGTAACGAAAGATGGAATCGCTGTGGATCCAAGCAAAATCACAGCTATTCAAAATTGGAAACAGCCCAGTACTCCCACTGAAGTCCGCATTTTTCTTGGATTGGCTAGCTATTACCGGAAGTTCGTTAAAGACTTTTCGAAGATATCTGGTCATTTAACAAAGCTTACAAAGAAGCATTCTAAATTCAAATGGACTCAGGAAAGTGAGGAGGCTTTCGAAGAGCTAAAGTTGAGATTAACGACAGCTCCAGTGTTAACCATCATCGATGGCAACCAAGATTTAAAAGTCTGGACAGATGCTTCTAGAGAGGGCCTTGGCGCAGTGTTAATGCAAAGAGGTCAAGTGATTGCTTATGCTAGCCGTCAACTGAAACCGCACGAGAAAAACTATGTAACTCATGATCTTGAGTTATTGGCTATCATATTCTCTTTGAAAATTTGGAGACACTATCTTCTGGGCGAGAGGTTTGAACTGTTTACAGATCACCAGTCGTTAAAGTATCTGTTCACTCAGAAGGACTTAAATCTGAGACAGCAACGTTGGCTGGAGTTTCTTGCAGCATATGACTTTGAAATTATATATACTCCAGGAAAAGCCAATGTCGTGGCCGATGCATTAAGCAGAAAGAATGTAATGATCGCCAGTTTTATTATCACGACTTCATTACTAGATAAGATATCTGCTCTTCAGGAGGATGATCACTTCATTCAGAAGATCAGAGGGATAATTCAACAAGGCGAACCCTCGAGTTTTCAAGTTGATAATGAGGGGATTCTAAGGCTCAAAGGTCGAATATGCGTTCCTAACATTCCTGAACTTCGAAAGGAAGTATTGGATGAATGCCACAAGTCAAAACTCAGTATCCATCCGGGAGTAAGCAAAATGTATAATGACATCAAACGCACTTTCTGGTGGAAGTCGATGAAGAGAGACATTTCCTTATATGTTAGCCGGTGCCCTACTTGCCAGCTAGTCAAAAGCGACCAGCAGAAATTGGCTGGACTATTACAACCGCTAGAAGTTCCTGGCTGGAAGTGGGAACATATTTCTATGGATTTCATCGATGGTTTGCCCAGGACCAGAAAAGGAAATGACAGTATTTGGGTGATCGTAGATCGCTTCACGAAGACCGCCCATTTCATACCTGTCAGATCAAACAGAAACGCTCAGAGCCTGGCGCAGATATACTTCAGGGAAATAGTTAGACTACATGGAGTGCCGCTCAGCATAGTAAGTGATAGAGATACGATATTCACTAGTAAATTCTGGGAGGCATTTCAAGTCGAACTGGGAACGAAGTTAAACATGAGCACCGCTTATCATCCTCAGACAGACGGTCAAACTGAGAGGGTGAATCGCATTTTAGAAGATCTATTGCGGGCTTGTATTCTAGATTTCGGTGGATCATGGGAAGACCATCTACATTTGGCTGAGTTCTCTTATAACAACAGCTACCAGGCGAGTCTGACAATGTCGCCATTCGAAGCATTGTATGGTAGACCGTGCCGATCTCCTGCTTGTTGGGTCGAGCCAGGAAATAGACTTGTGTTGGGTCCTGATATGATTCGCGAAGCTGCTGACAAAGTCGATTTTATTAAGAAGCGATTACTCGCCGCTCAAAGCCGACAAAAGAGCTATGCCGATAGAAGAAGAAGAGATATATCCTTTGAAGTTGGCGACTATGTATATTTGAAAGTATCGCCGATGAGAGGAGTTGTTAGGTTCGGTAAAACTGGAAAGTTAGCGCCTAAATTTATTGGTCCGTTTCCTATTCTGGAACGGATTGGAACTCTCGCTTATAGGGTCAAACTGCCTGACTGGTTGCCTGGAGTGCATGATGTATTTCATATATCTCAACTTCGAAAACACGTTCATGATCCAGACTTGATCGTGGAAGAAGCAGCTCAGCAGGATATTGAAATTACGCCAGAATTAGCCGTGAGGCGAGAGCCGTTAAAGATTATCGGCAAAGAAACCAAAGAGCTGAGGAACAAGAAGGTTCACTTAGTCAAAGTGCAATGGAGTGGAGATCCAAGAGATTGTACTTGGGAAACCGAGGAGAGCATTCAGAAAGCTTATCCCAGATGCCGAGTAGATATCTCTGATTGACTCCGGTGCAAGGTATATTTACCATACTTTACCTCACCATTTAATTCTCTATTCTATTATAATTGTTTGAATGATTTTAGAAGAAAAATAGGAATTAATTTGTATGGCTTTGAAAGGTTAAAAACAATTGGATTGGTTGTTGTGTTGTGTGATTGTAGATTTATCAAACCACTTTCGACTTTATTCCTTTTCGGGGACGAAAAATTTTAAGTGGGGGAGATTGTAACGACCCAGAAAATCTGAACCAATTTAAAATTTTTAAATTGGCTAAAATAATGGATTTTAAATATTTAAAATAAATATTTTAAATAATGGCGATGAAAACTGAGTTTAAATCGACAATTGAAAACGAATATAATTAATTATAATTATATATAGAATTGAAAATGGCGCGGTAGTTCGATAATTCGATTTCAAACTTCAATTGAATATACCGGGTGCAAAACAATCCGGATTTTAGTGAAACCAAAAACATTTGGATCTAAATGATAATATCTTTCTAACGAATCCGACCAATCGAAATTTGATAGCGGGAATCAAAAGGTATGTCCAGTTGAAAATTCTGAATAGTCGCTATGGAATTCAGGCCCTTAAAAATGGACATTTTGCAAATGACCTCGGATTTCGACGAAACCACTTTTGTTAGATCCGTAGTGTCAAGTTATTGTTAGGTTTCAAATTTCATAATTTTTCGAATCAATATTTGAGCGTGGCAAAGGAAAACGCGTTTGATCAGTTTCCGTTGATTTTAATCGACTGGAAATTGGCCATTTTTCAAACGGTCTCAGAATTCGACGAAACTAGTTTTGTTAGCACCGTATCGTCAATACGAAGCTAGAAAATATTTTTCTGGAATTTTTCTAGTTAGTATGTGACCCCGGTAATTTGAAATGCGCGTTTAAAATTTAATATAGTGATTTAAATGAAAATTCAAAAGGAAACTGATTGCAACGATCAAATCAGCTTGCGATACATATCCCATTGTGTTCAGAATGGGGGTAAAACGCTATGGACGACAGGCGGTGGGCCTCGTTTCGAGGTCGTGGATAAAAGTCAACCTTTTTGCGAAATTTAATAATTAAATAATAATAAAAAAAAACTCCTCACTCCCTTTATTCTTCTTCCTGGCCCCCCCCCCCCCGACTTCATTATTCAGAAACAAAAAAAAAAAAAAAAAAAAAAAAACCCTAGGAATCGTTCGAGCGCCGTACCCATCACCGCCTCCCTCGATCGAAGACCGCCACCACCGTTCGAGACTCAAAGCCATCGCTCCACCCTCCTGCTGCCGACATCGACGCCGCCCATCTTCCCCCCCCCCCCTCCATCGATCGAAGACCAGAAACCCCCCCCCTTCGCAGCTACATCGGTGAGCATTTCCTATTTTTATTTATTTATTTATTTATTTTCTTTTTTATTTATTCTGTAAACTGATTTTAAAAGTATAAAACCGAACTGATTTTGTTAAAAATATAAAACTGTTTTGTTTTAAAAGTTTAAAACTGATTTTGTTAAAAATATATAACTGTTTTGTTTTAAAAAGTTTAAAACTGAAATTTTTAAAAAAGTTTAAAACTGAAATTTTTAAAAAGTTTAAAACTGAAATTTTTAAAAAAAGTATAAAACAGATTTTTATAAAAGAATTTTTAAAACTGGATTTTTATAAAAGAATTTTTAAAACCGGATTTTTTGTAAAGAAAGTAAAAACTGATTTCTTTTAAAAGAATTTTAAAACTGATTTTAAAAAGCTATAAAAACTGATTTTGTTTTAAAGGAAAAATCAGATTTTTATATATTGAAAGTCGTGGTAAAAATTCGATTTTTATATATTGAATAACATCGAAAAAATTCGATTTTTACATATGTAGAGAATACGGGCGAAAGCGACAAAAGGCGAGGATTTCTATAAAGGAAGAGTCGTGCAGTTGGTTAGCTATTGGTGAAATTTCTGATTTAAAAATATTATATATATGTGAAATGAAAGTGAATTGCTATCTATAAATATATATCTATATATATATATATATATATATATACGCCCCTCGTCCACAAACCATGGACGATATTTATTGATTGAAATTGTTGTGATAATTGGTTGATAGCGAATGATTGTTTGGGATTGTTTGTGATTGATATTGGTTGATTGTGGTTGAAAAATACCCATTGGTGGTTGTGAAATATTTGGTTGAAACCACATAGGATTAGTTTGTGGAAATGAAATAAATATATATATGCCGCCTGCGTGCGAACTAGATGCATGATCCCCATTGTCAAAAACCGCGAGGTTTTAAGGTAGAGCGAGGAGCCGTACTAGGGACGGTGCCGGTGTAACTACCCTGCCGTTATGCTGCCGAAATTTTGAATAATATTCTTGTGTTTGAATTATTTTCATATGCTTAAACTATATTTATTCATTGTATAGAAAAATTCATGTGTTGAATTGATATTCATTCGTTGTTTAGAAATTCATGTGTTGAATGGTATTCATATTTTGAAATAAATTGTTCGATAATAAAAATCACATTTTTATCTATATATAGAAACTATAGAAAACATTCATGTGTTGAATTGATATTCATTCGTTGTTTAGAAATTCATGTGTTAAATGGTATTCATATTTTGAAATAAATTGTTCGATAATAAAAATCACATTTTTATCTATATATAAAAACTATTGAAAACATTCATGTGTTGAATTGATATTCATTCGTTGTTTAGAAATTCATGTGTTGAATGGTATTCATATTTTGAAATAAATTGTTCGATAATAAAAATCACATTTTTATCTATATATAAAAACTATTGAAAACATTCATGTGTTGAATTGATATTCATTCGTTGTTTAGAAATTCATGTGTTGAATGGTATTCATATTTTGAAATAAATTGTTCGAAAAAAAATCACATTTTTATCTATATATAAAAACTATTGAAAACATTCATGTGTTGAATTGATATTCATTCGTTGTTTAGAAATTCATGTGTTGAATGGTATTCATATTTTGAAATAAATTGTTCGATAAAAAAAATCACATTTTTATCTATATATAAAAACTATTGAAAACATTCATGTGTTGAATTGATATTCATTCGTTGTTTAGAAATTCATGTGTTGAATGGTATTCATATTTTGAAATAAATTGTTTGATAATAAAAATCACCTTTTATCGACTATATGAACTATATAGAAAAATAGTGTTTTGAAATGAATCGTTTTACAATAAAAATCGCATTTTTATTGTATGCATAAATCGTTGAAATGTGAAGTGTTAAAAATAGCCACTTGTTCGAAATAAACATATATGAGATGAAATATTCATTAATTAGCTAATGAAATGATTTGCACCTATTTATGTAACATTAGAATGAATGGAGTTTTTAAACCAAATAGAAATCAAATATGAAGTCGAATAGAAATTGATAAATGATAAGAACTGTATATATATGTGCATGCAATATTCATTGAACAGGTTATAGCAAAGGGGCTAGAGAAGAGGAATAAAATTTTGTGCCCGACAAATAGGTACACATTTACTGATTTGTTTGGGTGATGATTTTGAGCCTGTTGGCTAGCCGCTTGGCTTTTTCTTTTTCTTTTTGAGATTAGAAGGACCGGGAACGCTATTTGCGATTTCCCGATGCTCCCGGTGCAGGGGAGGTTATGGCGAAATTTTTCCAAAATTTAAGGAGTTAGAAATTTTTTTGAAGTAAAAACGATATTGAAATCGTTGAATGAACTATATTTATATAAATATATAAATATAAATAAAATTAAAACGAAACGAAGCCGTGCAGTTCGTATTTTGAAACCGTGATTTCAAACGACTAGTGCGGGAAATCCGACCATTGGATTTTCCCGAAACCTCAACCGTCGGGTTCGCCTTGGAATAATCTTTCCAACGGCCCCAACTTTGTAGAAATCCAACGGTTGGATTGTCTGGAATGTTTAATTCAAATCTGAAGAAAAACAGCGCCAGAAACGATTATATTTATTTATATATATAAATATAATTATATTTAATCGAATAACGACGCTGCAGTTCGTATTTTGAAATCGAAATTTCAAACGAGTGTACCGGGAGATCCGACCGTCGGATTTTCCCGAAACTGGAACCGTTGGATTCGTTTTGAAAAGACCTTTCTAATAATGTAAATTTTGTGAAGATCCAACGGTTATATTTTCAGATAAGTGTAAATCAAATCTGAAGAAAAACAGCGCCACGACCGCCTTATGGCCCGAAGCGTCGTTTTGAGTAAAATAGCTATTTTAAAATAAATAAAAATAGCGATAAATAGTTATAAAATATCATAAGCGATATGGAATGGAAATAAACTGAATTTGCTTGATTTAGGTTGTATTTGATGGTTGAATGTGTTTGGTGTGAAAATTACATTAAAGGACACAATTGGTGTTGTCGAATAATTTAACCATTGAAATAAATCGATTTGAAATTCTAAATATACGTGAATTATTTGGAAAGGCCGAGTTAATTCTCATTTCGAATAATTGATCGACGATTGAAAGTCGAAGATGAAGACGATGGTCGAAGACCGGAGATCTTCACCTCGTTTGGATGGTAACCGAGGTCCTGATTGGGAGGCATCCCGAAATATGGATAATGAGTGGTGATCGTCCAGACGTACGTGGTGATCGATGGGTTTGCGAGGTATTTAGTGCCTCCAGTTTCGTTCAGACCCAGAACGGACTTGTAGATGGACTGTGTGTCTGACATTGGAGTTTATTCTGTGTTGATTGATTTCTGTTAAATATACATCTGTTTGGCGGCGGAGAATTTATTCTTTTGCTTAACGCCCTTCTCTGAGACGCACGAGCTCAGAGGTTGTATATCGATGGACATCAGTCGCATGGCATGAATTGCCTGTGTGGCATGCTAAGATGCAGTGATCAGGACTTCTGTTGAAAAGCAAAGTCTTGTAGTGATGATCAAAGCATCGCCTGTGTGGCGTAGCTTTGTGTATAACGTGAATTCGCGAGCCTCACACCTCGGTATGAACCTAAAACGGGAGAGGACATCAGGGAGGGCATGCGTTTCCTCCTAGCTAAAAGTGGCGTCAGTGGTTTTACACGCCCTGACGAGTTTGACTTATGTGGTTGTTGCTGTCGCGAGGCGCCTCGGTTTGATCGGACGATCCGGGTCCGATGGAGTCATTCGTTGGCTCGTTTACGCCCCAAAGGGCGGGGAAACGTATGGTTCAGGCATTTTAATCCACATCGGTGGACCGGCCCTGACGATCCTAAGGCTTGACAGAGTACTTGCCTGAGGCTCGGGCTAGGCAGTCTCGAATTCGGTAAGGACTATCTTTTGCCTTGGTTCATGACGGAAATCCAATTTCCAAATACGACATCGTGCGGTTTTGATTGTATATATATATGGCGACATGATATATGGTACCCATGCCGTCTATGATTGATAGTTATGATTTGAAATTGTTTTCAAAACATATAAACACTAGCAATAATATCAAATGCCTTTGTTTTATTCGTATCAATCATATTTTGGCCATTATAAGGTAAAACTCTATCCTCCGGTTTGCGTTGCATTGTGTGATGGGAACTGAGTCTTATAATGGCTTCATTTTTATAAAAAGCATAGCGATGTTTAAAAGAAAGATTTGTTTTAAAGCACTGGCAATCCAATGGAGTAAACCCGTTCCACGAAAGTGGCGTGGTCCTGTGATTAGCCAATTATATATGTGTTGAGTGGATTTCTCATACCAGTCCCATGACTGACTCGTAGTTTGTTTCACTCTCAAACTCGGGTGCCCCTTTTTCTACACGGGCAGCCTTGTATTCAGGTTTAGCTGGTTCTTTCTGGATAGCTGGAGCTGAAGATGGATTCTATCATTTATTTCCTTTTATGCTGTTCAGCTCATATTGTACATATTTTGTTTATTTCCGCTGTAGACATTTATGTATAGCTGAACTGTATTTGTACTAAGTAAGATCCTGTATACTGTGTAACTCTGATGATTACTTTTATCCAGTATATTTTGTTGTTCATCTCTGGTGTATTTATTTAATTCTGTTCTGCTATTATATGTTTCTGTGTTATATTCCAAAAGATAACCTTGTTTCCGTGAGAACGGGAAATCGGGTTGTCTCATAATCATATCTGACTTAACCTCAATTAATTTAGTTCATTCGTTCACCTTTACTGCCTTAATCCACTTGACTTGTTTTTATTAAATTATCAAGTTCCTGGATCTAAATTCTCAGTTTTTATTTTAAATCAGTTTGAAATCACATATCTCTATTCCATTTTAAATTCTAAGCCTTTGAATTTATCCAAGACAATTTATTTTGCTCAAACACTTTTCCAAGGTTGTCTTATCTGTATATTTCATTGTCTATACAAGTTCAATTTGGTTCCTTATATATCCATTCCAATTTTATAATTTGATACAAGATCATATTAGCAAACAACACAACCAATAACAATAATTTCGGAAAATTATTCTTTTATATCAAAATATATCTTTGGTAAAATTATTTCATTTACCCATCTTTCAAAACAATACTGTGCCGAATTACTCTGTTTAAGAGTTTAGAAACACCTATCGATACAATTTGAAATCTCGTATTGACCAGAATTCATAATTCACTCGACAAACCAATCAACACAATATAAAATAGTTTTTATATCAATTAACAAATATACACTTATATATATACACTCAAACTCAATCGAGGGTATTACTAACCCCATATCTATCGAGTTACGCCACAGAGCCAAGGTTATTACTAAACCATTGCTCTGATACCAACTGTAATGACCCGAAAAGTTTTGATCCTGATTGTTGATACTGATATGTTTCTTGTATCACATATCGACTGATCAACCATCAGAACTTATAGATCGTTAATAGAAATTAGTTAGAGGATGAGAAATTGAAAGAAAGAATGTTAGAATAGAAGAAAAAGAAGAACTGAACACAAAAGAATCAGAGTATAACGAATCTCACAGCGGAATATATTATATAACATCTTGAAATACAAAACTGTATTTACTTACATACATCATCAGAGTACAACTCATACATAACACAGCGGGAATATACTCGATATATATAATGTTGAAGACCCTGCTCCAAGCCCCTTCAAGTGAATCTATAAAATCCTGAAACCACTAGAGTGCCCGTACAAATTTAGACACCCAAGAGTTTATGGAAACACACAAAATAAACTCAGGGTCAGTCATGGGATTGGTGTGAGTAAACGATTTTAAACAGCTTGATTTTAAAGTTCGCAATCTTTTTGAAAGAAAGGATAAACGTAAGACTAAATCCACACATAAATACGGACAGTTTTTACCTTACGATAACCCAAAACATTTTGAAATCATATATATATATATATATATATGTCTTCTGATATTATGATAGTGTCTAAATACAAATAAATATCAATCTAGCGGAACACTTGCATCTCACGGTCCACATATATATTATACAATCAAAACCGCGGGCGCTTATTGGACAGCGGATTCTGACTATGACAACGTACGGAACCACCTGCGGATAGTGTATCTCTAGAGGGGAATACACTGGGTTCAACAAGAACGTCTTGCAACCCGGCCACACATGACCGACCACTCATTTCGCTTGAGTGTATCGAATGTATATCACCAACGGTTGGGCTCAAACCACCGTTTCCCGAAAAGGGACAGCATCGTAAATAGATTAAAGAACAAATGGAATTCATCTAGACAGGTGATTATACACCCTAATGGGAGCGATCCACGTAGCCATGCTGCATGCCCGATTTTTTTCATTTCCTGGTTGATGAGGCTTGAGGTTAGAATTTACCTTTAGAACATCTGGCTATCCTTCACTTTGAATGTCACATTGTCAGATCCGTCAAATCACTAATTGACGTTCACAAATATACTCTAGATGGAAAAGAAGGGCCATTCTTTGCCATCGCCTTGGTATATTTGTAAAAATCAACGTACATGGTTTTTAGGAAATACTCTGTCAGACATTCGTCCATACAAGTCATCCAGGAACAGGATGAACCGAAGGCACTCTCTTACTGCATCCAATATTGGAATCACCCCGTGGATCAGTAGCGAATTGTCTTTGCAAATCCGAAGATTTCAATTACGACATAATTACAAGTCATAATAACTCCAGTGGCCACCAGAGAAATTTTAAGCAAGTTATTCTTCCGGTCATGAAGATCTATTGTTTTCAAATTCTTTAAATCATATAATCGTCTCTACAAGTTAGTTTAAGAATCATGAAGTTAGTTCGAAGTGGTTTTGGGTCCAGTTACCATCTCGGTCTCTTCGAACTAATGCGCATGGCATATTATTTGATAGTCGGTGTTTTAACTATCAAAATAAACAGTGTAGATGAGTAAAACTATTTATTTAAATCATTTCATCTCATATATATATATTCATAACATGACAATTCCATTAAATTAACTTATAAAAAACTCATTTCTAAATTCAGAACCATAATCAGCGCAAGATGATTTAATAAAACGTGTTAACGTTTTATTTTAAACTAATTCAAATATGGTTGGCACTTCACAGAATAACAGTAATTAACAACCATTGTTTATCACCACCATATCAATCAATAATGGATTGACGTTTTAAATTTCAAACTAATAATAGCTCGAAGATATTTGGTCTTTGATAATAAATTATTTCATATAATATTATTCTAAATAAATCAATTGATTTACTTGAACTTTATATTTTGTCTTCAAATAATATTGGAGATTCGTATTTATTTTGTACGACGATATCTGTTGTATAATTACGAACAAATTCAATTGCTTTCCGATCCTCCTTACTTTCCGTTTCTTTTATTTATTTATATAATTATTTTTAACCTTTCTTCAAATCAATTTTTTTAAATTGGTTAAATATATTTACCGGTCTAATATGGTTCACACTCGCATTTGCCAAAAGATTCCAGATGAGTCCCTTAAATAATTACCTTCTTCTTATTTATTAATTGTTTTAATTTAACTCTATGGTTAAAAACAATTTTCTTATTATATATTTTATTTTTCAAGCCCACTTCGGCCCATGTGAAAATCACACTCTTCTACTTCTTCTTCCAGGCCCACATGAGTTTAGGGAAAACAAAATAAACTCTGGGTCAGTCATGTGACTAGTGTGAGTAAACTCAAATCATTTGATTGAACTTTCAAAATCCTTTTGAAATAAAGGATAATCATAAGACCGATCCACACATAAACACGGATGGCTTTACCTTACGATACCCCAAAATATTTCTAAAACGATACTTGTCTGATATTATAATAATGTCTAGATCAAGTAAATAGAAATCTAGCAGAAACGCTTGCATCTAACGTTCTACATATATAATATACAATCAAAGTCGCGGGCTCTTATTTGGGGAATGGATTCCAACTAAGACAAGATATGGATCCACCTTTCGCTCAGCGTATTCTAGAAGCGATACACTGGAGTTCAACAAGAACATCTTGCAACTCGGCCACACATGACCGACCACTCATTTCGCTTGATTGTATCGAATATATTGTCACCTTACAGTTGGCAAACCAACATAACCATTCCCGGGAGATACATAATTGAAAGAAATAACAAATATGAATATTCTCTATATGGTGACAATATACCGTACTTGGGTGCAACCCACTTAGCCATGCCGCCTGCCCGATTTCTGTCATTTCTCAGTTGATGAGCCTGGAGGTCGTAACGTATCTCTATACAGATCACGTCTTCATTTACTTTGAATGCCACATCATCATACCCGTCAAATAACAAACTGATTTCCCCAAAAGTACCATGGGTATAAGCTAAGAGAAACGAATTCCTCCGCCACCAACATAAATACATTTGAAACGATCAACTTACGCGATCTACCAGATATACTCTGTCAGACATTCGTCCATTCAAGTTGTCCTGGGACTGGACAAACCGAAGGCACTATTCAGTACATCCATCTTAGGCAATTTCTACCTAGGATTTCCAGAATAACCCTTGTATAAACTCTGTCTTCAATTTGTCTTCGATCTATTTGATTCAAAACGCTAACGCCCATCCGGAGTGGTTCTCGGATAATAATCCAACCGGTCTCTCCGTATTGACGATGGAAAAATGGTCAAAACTTTGATAGTCTGTGATTTAACTATCAAAGAAAAACACGTGTGCAAATAACGATATTATTTCCAGATGGAAATTATATCGATCAATCATCATTTAACATTTATCTCTTTAGTTCATTAATTTACTTATCTCCTATTTCCATATATTCTAAATTCTTATTTTCTATTATCAGAAAACATTCCTGATTCTTATTTGGAAAAAAATTCCAAAACTCCTTCACTGGATTTAAACTGATGTTTAAATCAAACATCGCCATGCCAACTCAAACCATTTCACTCATTAACTAAATTCACTTAACCATCCTTTACAATCAAACCTTAGTCATTCCTTAGTTAAGAAGGAAGTCAATCAAGTTGATGTATAATTACCCCTTAGACCTTAACTGAACAACGTTTTAACTTCGGAATAGAAAAATTTTATCTTTTAAACCTTTAACAAACTTCCTTACGTAACTCTCGGATTCTATTTATGTATCCACTTCTTTATTGAAAATATGGATTATAACTATAGCGTTATAATCCCTACTTTTGAAATATCCAACTTCGAATATAACTTTTATTCTTTAATTTGAAAAAATAAATAAACAACTAATTTGTAAATAAATAAATCTTGATTTAAAAACTGGAAAGTATAAATACTTTCCCGAATTCGATATAATCGAATTCGACGATTAACTCTCTTTGAGTAACTTATATCTGATTAACTCTCTTCGAATAACTAATATTCGAATATCTCTCTTCGAATAACTAATATTTGATTATCTCACTTCGAATAACTTATATTTTGATTATCTCACTTCGAATAACTTATATTTCGATTTACTTCTCTTTAAATAACTAATACTCGATATCTCTTTCTTTCGAATAAACTATATTCGATTACTCTTTCTTTCGAATAAACTATATTCGATTACTCCTTTTCAAATAAACGATATTCGATTAACTCACTTCGAATAACTTATATACGATTTCTCCTTTCGAATAAACTAATATTCGATAACTCCTTTTCAATTAACTCTAACTCTAATCAATTAACTCTAACACAAATCGATTAACTATAATTCGATTAACTCTAACTCTAATCGATTAACTATAATTCAATTAACTCCTCTAACTCATTTTGATTAACACCTTCGTCCATATTCAGTTTCAAATATCGATGTTGATATCGATTCTTACTTCTTTATATAAGTCTTGACTTATATATTTTGAGATGACCCGAACTTCCCCGGTAAGGAAAGCCCGGATTGCTTTGAGGACAAGAAAGATTAGAACGCAAACAGAAGAACATTTCATTGTATATTACAACAATTTCATCAGATTACAAGAATAGACAGAGTATGAATAAATATTACACAGAAAATATCTGAGATTTAAATTACATTTAAATACATCGCAGCGGAAAATAATACAATACACAATTAGAAGAGATATATGGATACAGAGCTTTCCGGATATCATTCCATCTGTAAACCAGGTTCCTGTGAATATAAATCTACAAAACCAAAACTACTAGCTGCCCGTTTCAAAATAAGGGCACCCAGAGTTTAGGTTAAAACAATAAACTCCAGGTCAGTCATGGGACTGGTGTGAGAACTAAAACAGTTATTAATCTTTATTTTAATGTTAGGTAAATCAAGGGACCACGCCGTATAACACGGAACGAGTTTC
Source organism: Allium sativum (assembly GCA_030737875.1). Lineage (NCBI taxonomy): Eukaryota > Viridiplantae > Streptophyta > Magnoliopsida > Asparagales > Amaryllidaceae > Allium > Allium sativum. Next base: position 588,878,065 of record CM060916.1, read on the forward strand.
CTCCCAAGAATACTAGTGCATAAAATAACAGCGCAATGCTAAATAAAGAACAATGAAGCTATTATAAGACCCAGGTCCCATCACACAATGCAACGCAAGCCGGAGGATAGGGTTTTTACCTTATAATAGCCAAGAATGCTTGGTACATTTAAAACAAATCATTTGATACTATTATAAGTGTATAGTGTCAAAACAATTTCAATCACAAATATCAATCATAGACGGCATGGGTACCATATATCATGTCGCCATACTATGCTCTACAATCAAAACCGCAAAGTCACATATTTGGAAATTGGATTTCCATCTATGAACCGAGGCCAGGGATCGTCCTCTACCGATTCGAGACTGTCTAGCCCGAGCCTCAGGACCCAGACTCAGGTGGGCCCTTGGAGCAACAGGGTCGGTCCACTCGAGGTGGATTAAACTTAAACCATGGACAATACTTTTCTTCGCCCTATGGGGCGTAAATGAGCCAACGAATGACTCCATCGGCTCCACACAATCACCGATATATCCGAGGCGCCTCGCAATAGCAACAACCACATAAGTCAATCTCGTCAGGGCGTGTCAAACCACTGACGCCACTTCTAGCTAGAAGGAAACACATGCCCTCCATGAAGTCCTCTCCCATTTCTAGTTCACAACCGGAGTGTGAGGCTTGCGAATTAATGCTACACAAAGTTATGCCACACAGGCTGCGCTTTGATCATCAACCACAAGACTCTGCTTTTCAACAGAAGCCTTGATCATTTGCATCTTAGCATGCCACACAGGCAAACCACCTCATGCAACCGATATCCATCAATCACACAGAATGATATCCAATGTCAGAGACACAGTCCATCTACAAGTCCGTTCTGGGTCTGAACGAAATCGGAGGCACCTTGTACCTCGCATATCCATTGATCTCCAAGTACGTCTGGATGATCACCAACTGATTCCCTCCCCTTGGGTGTATGGCCCAATCAAGATCATCGGTAATTATCCAAACGATGTGAAGACCTCCGGTCTTCAACCATCGTCTTCATCTTCGACTCATCGTCGAATCAGTTATTCAGAATGGGATAAACCCGGTCTTTCTGAATAACTCACGTATATAATAAACAAATGTTACACAAACACAACATACGCCTCATTCCAATTCATCAGTCACTAACCGAAAATTAGCAAGAGAATAATTCCCCAAACATTAACCCCGAAGGCCGAAACCAACATCAGATCAATACCCAGGAAACCATTCTTCTTAGCTAACCTACATTTAGTTTTCAAATTTCACATTCTTAGGGAAAGGTTCCCATTAATTTTATCAAAGATTAATTCTTTAAATTTATTCTTTAATCTTCCTTTGAATATCAAATTAAACTGGTCGGGATTAGCGAACCACACCAAAGTAATCATTTATTTTATTTCCCAATCCCAACCTATTAATCCCATGAAGTAAAACTGGTAATACTTCATATCTAACACCACGGTGTTGTCGGTAAATTCAATTACCATTTCACGTTCAAATCTAATTAAAGATTTAACTATCGCCTGGAGCAAACCTGGTGATACTCCATTCTCAATCATTTCAATCTAATTAAAGATTCATTAAAACTCCACTTAGTTTTAATCTTTAACAGGGTTAAAGAACCGATGTCATTTAAAACACAGTTCACGATAAACCCTAAAATCACATTTCAATCAGTCCCTAACCGTAAATTAGTAAGAGGACAATTCCCTAAATATTAACCCCGAAGGCCGAAACGAACATCAGATCAATATCCAAGAAACCGTCCAACTTAACTGATCCCCAGTTAGTTCTTAATTTTCTTAACTCCATTTGGGTTTAAGAACAATGTTATTAAAGATACCGTTCATGACAACCCAAAATCCCATTTGATATTAAACACAAGGTTCTGAATAGAAAATATATCGGCTTATATTCAATATCAAATTCTACGACCAAAAAATATCCTATTGGAAATAACGATATAAATATATCTTTCAAATTACCATAACAATATCTGTATCATCACGAAATCCAACATCGAAATATTCCAAAGACAATTTCGATTCAAATCCATTCCAATTCAATTATTGGAAATTCTGGTTATTTTCAAAACCATTTCAAATCCAATTTATTTATTTTAAAAATAAATAAATTATTATTCTAGTTCAAAACTAGTTCATTTCGATAAAAATCTACTTTTATCTTTCCAAATATGGAGTTTTTCATCCCAATTCTCCCCAAATCATTTCTTATGATTTTACACAAATTATTACTATTTTTAATAATTTTATCAAGGCCCGTACAGTCGATTTCCACCAATGGCCATCGAACTGCACTTACAGCGACCTTTTCCAAATTTGATTTGGACATAATTCCAAATCCAACCGTTAGATTTAAAATTTCTAATATTCGTTAGAAAGCTCTTTTCGATACGAACCCAACGGTTCCAGTTTTAGGAGAATCCGACGGTCTGATCTCCCGCAATACCCATTCGAAGTCAATGGTCGAAATTTGCGAACTGCCGCGGCGTGGCGCGTTCTATTCAGGCCATTATATATATAATATATATATTATATATTTCATTGATTTCCTTTTAAATGGTATTTTATAAATCGTTTTAAATTCGTTTTCGAAATGATTTCAACTTCATATTCAATTTCTAATCAAAATTGAATATTCCACATCATCGATATACAACTGATAATATTTTCAAAACGTTATATTTTGAAATCACTTTCTTTTCTATATTCAATATAAAATATAATAAAATAGATATAAATATCGTTCATGTCAAAATGGCATCAATCTAATCAACACGGCTTTTATTCAACACATAAATGTTTTCAATTCAACACATGAATTTATTTTCTATTCATCATATGAATTTGTTTTCAATTCAACACAAGAATTTATTTTTCTATTCAACACATGAATATATATAGTTTTCTATTCAACACCTGAATTTTCATTTTTCTATTCAACACATGAATTTACATTCTATTCAACACATAAATTTACATTTCTATTTATCAAATTGGAATGAGGCCCAATCAATTACCATATAATGTTAATTATACGGATTCTCTACAACACATGTATATAACAACAACGATAAATAATCAACCATCATCCAGAGTGCACCACACAACTGCATAAGCATTAAATATAAATAATTAACGCTTACGCAGTCTGTCAACCCATCGATTGACATACAACTAAACAATCGGGATTAGTGTACGTCAAATATCATCCCAATACCCGTGTGGGGTTTAAATCAACAAACACAGATTTTTATTTATGCAGTTGGGTGATATGTAAAATTTATCGTCCCAATCAATATCATTCAAATCAGTGTATATAAACAACTGTCCGATTTGTTTATAAATATTTGTTTTATATACACGTTAAAAATTATATTTTAAACCATAAAATATTTTCCACTATAAAATATTTTATTTCATTCCACATCACACAATCAAATTTCACAACATAAAAACAAAACAAACAAGTCATCCATGGTCTGTGGACAAAGGGTGTCGGGTGCTGCTAAGCACCGTCTGCGTCCTAGTATATATTTCAACTAGAAAATAAATTTAAAAGTGAGGAGTTCTCACCGACTAGCTAAACCAATACACCGCGACTCTTCATATGTAGGAATCTTTTCCGTTATCGCCTTTTGTCACTTTCTTTGTTTGTAGCCACTACATATATAAAAGTCACATTTTTATATTCTCTGTTATATAGAAATCATATTTTTATAACTACGCTATATGGATAAAATTTCTATTTTTATACCGCTACTATATAGATAAAAATTCTATTTTTATAACGGTGCTCAGATAATAAAGATTATATTTTTATATCGCCACTCATATAAAAATCACATCTTTGCACCTTCTACATAATAAAGATCGAATTTTTAATATTTCTATAATATAAAAATCATATTTTTAATCTTCCAATCATACAAAAATCATATTTTTATTGTATCTAGTATATAAAAATTATATTTTTATTTTGCTACATACATGGAAAAATTATATTTTTCTTCGCTACTTCATACGATTAAAAATCCCACCTCTTCACAATTGAAAATCAAATCTTTTTAATGATAAAAAATCTAATCTTTCCTATGTTAAAAATCATAGCTTTCATCAATAAAAATCCCATCTTTTCTACAATAAAAATCTAACCTTTATGATGTTTAAAATCACAACTTTATGATAATGTAAATCATAGCTTTTTATTTTTATTTTAAAATTGATTTCAACATCGCATACATATGTAATTAAACCGAGTTAAAACTGATTTTATTCATTAAAAACTGAATTTATAAATTAAAAAGTCACCTTGGTTCGATAACAAGAGGTCGGAGATGGCGGTTCAGGCGGTGAGGGGGTGCAGACAGGGCGTCGGTGAGGGCTGGCGCGGGTCCAGGCTGTGGCAGGCGTGGCGAAGCCACGGTGGTGCTGGCGGAGCGGTCTTCTGGGTGGGTTGCGGTTTGGGCTTCGATTGGGGAAGAAAAGGGGAATCGCGTCTTCGCGAGGAGGAAGAAGAGGGGGTACGGCGACGGCGAATTCCGGAGGGGGTGCGACGACCAAGGAGGTGGCGGCTAGGGCTTCCGTCGCCTTTCTACCCCTTTTTTATTTATCTCCATTGACTTTGACAGAGGGAGGAGGGGTGAGGGTTTATATATATATATATTATTTATTTTAATTTGAATTCCATAAAGGTGATTTTTCATTCGAACCCCAAAACGAACCCAATGACTGTCACCCATAACTAAATACCCCCATTCTGAACTCAATGGGATATGCTTCGTAGGCCGATTCGACTGTTTCGATTAGTTTCCGTCAAAATCAAAATATAAATCTATATATTGAATTTGAACGCACATTTTATTTTACCCTGACCACATACTAACTAGAAAAATTCCCGAAAAATATTTTCTAGCTTCATATTGATGATATGGTCTTAACAAAACTAGTTTTGTCAAATTCCAAGACCATTTGAAAAATGGCTATTTTCCAGTCGATTAAAATCAACTGAAACTGGTCAAACGCGTTTTCCTTTGCCACGCTCACATATTGATTCGAAAAATTACGAATTTTGAAACCTAGCAATAACTTAACATCATGGATCCAACAAAAGTGGTTTTATCGAAAACCGAGGTCGTTTGCAAAATTCCCATTTTTAAGGACTGAAATTCCATAGCGACTATTCTGAATTTTCAATTGGACATAACTTTTGATTCCCGCTATGAAATTTCAATTTCTCGGGTTCGTTGGAAAGATATTCTCAAATAGATTCAAATATTTTTTTGGTTTCGTCAAAATCCGGTTTATTTTGAATCCTGTACATTCATTTGAGCTTTGAAATCGAATTTTCAAACTACCGCGCCATTTTCAATTCCTTTTATAATTATAAATAACTATTTATATTCTAACGACGATCTAAATAAATATATACATCTAATTCTATTCAAAATAAATTTATCGTCGTTTTTATTTAAAATAATTCATTCTAAATATTCAAAATTCACTAAAATTACCAAAATAAAATTTTTAAATTGGCTCGTGTTTCCAGGTTATTACAATCTCCCCCACTTAAAACTTTTCGTCCCCAAAAAGGAACGAAGCCGAAAGTTGATTAACAAATCAGCTCAACTTTCATTGTTTTCTTTACGGCTTAAGTTCTTTATCTTTTCAGTTTCTAAGAACTTTTCAAATTTTTCAAAAATTTGGCTAACACCCTAAATTTTCGAAAAATTTCTCCATAACCTCCCCTGCACTGGGGACTTCGGGATATTTCATATAGCCTCCTTTGGCCTTCTTCAATCCAAAAGAAAAAGAAAAAGCCAAGCGGCTAGCCAATCAGCTCATAAAATCACCCAAAACCCAAGAAATACAATAAACATGTACCTACTTGTCGGGCAAACAATTTTATTCCTCTTCGCTAGCCTCCTTGCTATGACCTGTTCAATGTAAGTACATGTATATGCATGCAAATGCGATAAATTTTCAATACAATTCACTATTTGGTTCAATTTGGCTCAACATTTAATTAATCAGAACAGTAATCAAACAATACAACCATTAATCAATTAGTTGATTAGTTTTTCAAATTCATAATTTTGATACATAGTCAAAAATCACATTTTTGGTGCCAATTCACAACAATAGGCCTTATCTAAATTTGGTTCTCACACCAGTCAATTGGAAATATATAGAAATCCCACCTTCGAAACACGAACATAAACTACTGATGCTGACATGTCAATCACCAGTATCATCAGAGTCAACTCCAGGCGACTAGAGTGTGATTCTATATCTATCCAGCATATTAAAACTTCGAATACACGTGGATTAGACGTATATGCAAAATCTTTATATATTGGATCGTCCAAATTCAATACAAATAAATAATCAAATACGAATAATTGATTTAAATTTTCAAAACAAAATTGTTTTCAATTTAAAAATATACTCTTCACACTCGTTCTAGGATACTACTGACCCCATCTCTAACGAGTCATTCTTATTGGATATTACTAATCCAAATCTGATGAATTCTTTCGTTTGGTTTTAACGTGTCTTTGTAACGACCCGGAAAATCTGAACCAATTTAAATTTTTTAAATTGGCTAAAATAATAGATTTTAAATACTTAAAATAAATATTTTAAATAATAGCAATGAAAACTGAGTTTGAATCGACGTTTGAAAACGAATATAATTAATTCAAATTATAAACAAGGCCTGAAAAGGCGCTGCAGTTTCAAAAATTGAATTCAAACTTTGTCGGACTGTACTGGGTGCAAAACAAAACGGATTTGAGTGAAACCAAAAATATTTAAATCTGTTAGTGAATACCTTTCTAGCGAATCTTAAAAATCGAAGTTTCATAGCGGAAAGCAAAAGTTGTGGCCAAATGAATTTTCAGAAAGGTCGCTATGGAATTTATATAGCCCGTGAAATTAGCCATTTTGCAAACGACCTCGGAATTCGACGAAACCACTTTTGTTGGATCCGGGATGAGAAATTATTGCTAGGTTTCAAATTTCATAATTTTTGAAGCTAGAATGTGAGCGTGGCAAAGGAAAATGTGTTTTGGTCAATTATAGTTAAATTGGATCGACCAGAAATGGGCCTTTTTGCAAACGGTCTCAGAATTCGACGAAACTAGTTTTGTTGGGACCGTATCGTCAAAACATAGCCAAATTTATTTTTCTGGAATTTTTCGAATCAGTTTGTGGCCCTGGCAAATTGAAATGTACGTTCAAATCGAATATTGAATGTTATATATTTTAAATTGAATGGAAACTGACTGAAATAGTCGAATGGGCCTACGAAACATATCCCATTGTGTTCGGAATGGGGGTAAAACGCTGGGGTTGACAGTCGTTGGGTTTGGATTGGAGGTCGTGTCAGAAAACCCCTTATAAAACCTCCCGGCCAATCAGAATTTAATAAAAAAAAGGATTTTCTCTCTCCCCGACAGTCGATCGAAGGCGGAAAACCCTTCAAACCTCCCCCCTCATTTTCCAATCAATCCACGCCGAATTAGCTCGTGCCACGGTTGAACTTTTTGAAGATCTTCTCGAGATCTTCAAATCCATATAAAGTTTGGATTTTTTCATTGAGTGGTTTGGGAGAATCGAGCCTCTGAACATCCGCCTTTCAAACCGCCGCCGCCGCGCCATCCGACCACCGAGCTGGACCCCACCACGTCACGCCAGCGTGCCTCTCCTCCCCCTTCGACGCTGCGAAGCCCGATCGACGAATAGCTACACGGATTTTGAGATAAATCCAAACCTAGTTTTGAACCTTTCAACTGAGGTACGGCTATATATATTTTCAACAGTTTTAACACCTTTAAACCATTGCAAACTTTGAAAAATCATATCTTTTTCGTTTCTTGTCGAAATTCAGTGAAACAAGAGACAGTGGACTCGTGTGGACGTCTTCTACCTTCTAGAAGAGACCGCATATTTTTCTGAGCCTTCTGCTATTTTTGGTGGAGTGGAACCCAATGTGAGATTTCTAATTTATAAACGATATGGAAAACGACGATGTATAAATTATATAATCGATGTATGAGTTATATAAGCGTTGTACACCTCTTGTATAAGCGTTGTATAAGTTGTACGTTCAATGTATAAGTTATATATGCGTTGTAAAAATTATATATGTGTTGAAATAGAAGTGAATTGCTGTATAAATATATATATATATATATATACACACGCCCCTCGTCCACAAACCATGGACGATATTTATTGGTTGTGATTGGTGTGAAAATTGATTGATAGCGAATGGTTGATTGGAATTGTTTGTGGTTAATATTGATTGATTGTGGTTGAAAAATACCCGTTTGTGTTTGAGAAATATTTGGTTGAAACCACATAGGATTAGTGTGTGGAAATGAAATAAATATACATGCCACCTGCGTGCGAACTAGATGCATGATTCCCCATTGTCAAAAACCGCGAGGTTTTAAGGTAGAGCGAGGAGCCGTACTAGGGACGGTCCCAGTTTTAACTACCCTGCCATTATGCTGCCGAAATTTTGAATAATATTCATGTGTTTGAATTATTTTCATTTGTAGAAACTATATTTATTCGTTGTATAGAAAACCTTCATGTGTTGAATCGATATTCATTCGTTGAATTGAAATTCATGTGTTGAATGGTATTCATAATTTGAAATAAATTGTTTTATAATAAAAATCCTATTTTTATTACCTATATGAACTATATAAAATAATAGTGTTTTGAAATAAATTGTTTTACAATAAAAATCACATTTTTATTATATACATGAATTGTTAAATATAGTGAAGTGTTGAAATAGAAGACAATTAGATAAAAATATCATTTTTATCAAATGTATGAAAAGAATATAGCTTTGAAATCGAAGAATCGATATATATATATATATATATATATATATATATATAGAGAGAGAGAGAGAGAGAGAGTTAAAATATATAATCGAATAACGATGATGCAGTTCGTATTTTGAAATCGAAACTTCAAACGATTATACCGGGAGATCCGACCGTCGGATTTTCCCGAAACTGGAACCGTTGGATTCGTTTTGAAAAGATCTTTCTAATGATGTAAATTTTATAAAGATCCAACGGTTAGATTTTCAGATATGTGTAAACCAAATCTGAAGAAGAACAGCGCCACGGTCGCGTTATGGCCCGAAGCGTCGTTTTGAATAAATAGGCTATTTTAAAATAAATAAATAAAATAGCGATGAATCGTTATAAAATATTACAAACTATATGGATGTGATTTAGAAATTAACTGAAGGTTAGCTAAGTCGAATGGTTTCCTGGGTGTTGATCTGATGTTGGTTTCGGCCTTCGGGGTTAATATTTGGGAAATTGTTCTCTTATTGATTGACAGTTAATGACTAATGAATTGAAATGATGCATGTGTATGTTAGTGTTGCACTTGTTTATTATACATGCAAGTTGCTCAGAAAGACCGGGTTTATTCCATTCTTAATAACTGAATCGATGATAAGAAATCGAAGATGAAGACGGTGGTCGAAGACCGGAGATCTTCACCTCGTTTGGATGGTAACCGAGGTCCTGATTGGGAGGCATCCCGAAATATGGATAATGAGTGGTGATCGTCCAGACGTACGTGGTGATCGATGGGTTTGCGAGGTATATAGTGCCTCCGGTTTCATTCAGACCCAGAACGGACTTGCAAATGGACAGTATGTCTGACACTGGAATTTATTCTGTGTGATTGATAGCCATCAGTTGCACGGTGTGAATTGCCTATGTGGCATGCTAAGATGCAGTGATCAGGGCTTCTGTTGAAAAGCAAAGTCTTGTGGTGATGATCAAAGCACCGCCTGTGTGGCGTAGCTTTGTGTATAACGTGAAATCGCGAGCCTCACACCCCGTTATGAACCAGAAACGGGATAAGGACCTCAGGGAGGGCATGCGTTTCCTTCTAGCTAGGAGTTGTGTCGGTGTTTTTACACGGCCTGACATTTTACTTATGTTGTTGTTACTGTTGCGAGGCGCCTTCGGACGATCCGGGTCCGATGGAGTCATTCGTTGGCTCATTTACGCCCCATAGGGCGGCGAAACGTAGTGTTCAGGAATTTTAATCCACATCGGTTGACCGGCCCTGACGATCCAAGGGTCGATCCGCTTTGACCCTGAGACATGGACTAGATTGTCTCGAAGTCGGTAAGGACTATCTTTTGCCTTGGTTCATGACGGAAATCCAATTTCCAAATACGTGACTGTGCGGTTTCGATTGTATATATATATGGCGACATGATATATGGTACCCATGCCGTCTATGATTGATAGTTATGATTGAAATTGTTTTTGACACTTATAAACACTAGTAATAATATCAAATGCTTTTGTTTTATTCGTATCAAGCATATTTTGGTCATTATAAGGTAAAACTCTATCCTCCGGTTTGCGTTGCATTGTGTGATGGGAACTGAGTCTTATAATGGCTTCATTTTTATAAAAAGCATTTCGATGTTGCAAAGAATGATTTGTTTTAAAGAACTAGCAATCCGATGGAGTAAACCCGTTCAACGAAAGTGGCGTGGTCCTGTGATTAGCCATATTTTAAATGTGTTGAGTAGATTTCTCATACCAGTCCCATGACTGACTCGTAGTTTGTTTCACTTTCAAACTCGGGTGCCCCTTTTTCTACACAGGCAGCCTTGTATTCAGGTTTAGCTGGTTCTTTCTGGATAGCTGGAGCTGAAGATGGATTCTATTATTTATATCTTTTTATGCTGTTCAGCTCCTATTGTACATTATGTTTATTTCCGCTGTAGACATTTATGTATAGCTGAATTGTATTTGTACTAAGTATGATCCTGTATACTGTGTAACTCTGATGATTACGTTTATCGAGTGTATTCTATTGTACATTATCTGGTGTGTTTATTTAATTCTGTTCTGCTATTATCTGTTCTGTGTTATATTCCATGGATTACCCTTGCCACCGTCAGTACGGGGTTTGGGGTCATCTTAGTCTTGTTCTCGAGCTTTGTAAACCAAAGCTCTGATACAAAACTGAGATGACCCGAACTTCCCCGATAAGGAAAGCCCGGAATGCTTTGAGGAAAAGACAGATCAGAACGCAAACAGAAGAACATTTCATTGTATATTACAACAATTTCATCAGATTACAAGAATATACAGAGTATGAATAAATATTACACAGAAAATATTTGAGATTTAAATTACATTTAAATACATCGCAACGGAAAATAATACAATACACAACTAGAAGAGATATATGGATACAGAGCTTTCTGGATATCATTCCAGCTGTAAACCAGGTTCCTGTGAATATAAATCTACAAAACCAAAACTACTAGCTGCCCGTGTCAAAATAAGGGCACCCAGAGTTTAGGTTAAAACAATAAACTCCAGGTCAGTCATGGGACTGGTGTGAGAACTAAAGCAGTTATTAATATTTATTTTAAAGTTAGGTAAATCAAGGAACCACTCCGTATAACATGGAACGGGTTTCCTCCCAAGAATACTAGTGCATAAAATAACAGCGCAATGCTAAATAAAGAACAATGAAGCTATTATAAGACCCAGGTCCCATCACACAATGCAACACAAGCCGGAGGATAGGGTTTTTACCTTATAATAGCCAAGAATGCTTGATACGTTTAAAACAAATCATTTGATACTATTATATGTGTATAGTGTCAAAACAATTTCAATCATAAATATCAATCATAGACTGCATGGGTACCATATATCATGTCGCCATACTAGGCTCTACAATCAAAACCGCAAAGTCACGTATTTGGAAATTGGATTTCCATCTATGAACCGAGGCCAGGGATCGTCCTCTACCGATTCGAGACTGTCTAGCCCGAGCCTGAGGACCCAGACTCAGGTGGGCCCTTGGAGCAACAGGGTCGGTCCACTAGATGTGGATTAAACTTAAACCCTGGACAATATGTTTCCCCGCCCTATGGGGCGTAAATGAGCTAACGAATGACTCCATCGGCTCCACAAAGTCACCGATATATCCGAGGCACCTCGCAACAGCAACAACCACATAAGTCAAACTCATCAGGGCGTGTCAAACCAATGACACCACTTCTAGCTAGAAGGAAACGCATGCCCTCTCTGAAGTCCTCTCCCGTTTCTAGTTCACAACCGGGGTGTGAGGCTCGCGAATCAACGCTACACAAAGCTATGCCACACAGGCTGTGCTTTGATCATCAACCACAAGACTCTTCTTTTCAACAGAAGCCTTGATCATTTGAATCTTAGCATGCCACACAGGCAAACCACTCCATGCAACCGATATCCATCAATCACACAGAATGATATCCAATGTCAGACACACAGTCCATCTACAAGTCCGTTCTGGGTCTGAACGAAACCGGAGGCACCTTGTACCTCGCATATCCATCGATCTCTAAGTACGTCTGGATGATCACCAACCGATTCCCTCCTCTTGGGTGTACGACCCAATCAAGATCACCAGTAATTATCCAAATGACGTGAAGACCTCCGGTCTTCAACCACCGTCTTCATCTTCGACTCATCGTCGAATCAGTTATTCAGAATGGGATAAACCCAGTCTTTTTGAATAACTCACGTATATAATAAACAAGTGTTACACAAACACAACATATGCCTCATTCCAATTCATCAGTCACTAACCGTAAATTAGCAAGAGAATAATTCCCCAAACATTAACCCCGAAGGCTGAAACCAACATCATATCAATACCTAGGAAACCATTCTTCTTAGCTAATCTACAGTTAGTTTCTAAATTTCACATTCTCAGGGAAAGGTTCCCATTAATTTTATCAAAGTTAAATTCTTTAAATTTATTCTTTAATCTTTCTTTGAATATCAAATCAAACTAGTCGGGATGAGCGAACCATGCCGAAGTAATCATTTATTTTATTTCCCAATCCCAACCTATTAATCCCATGAAGTAAAACTGGTAATACTTCATATCTAACACCACGGTGTTGTCGGTAAATTCAATTACCATTTTACGTTCAAATCTAATTAAAGATTTAACTATCGCATGGAGAAAACTAGTGATACTCCATTCTCAATCATTTCAATCTAATTAAAGATTCATTAAAACTCCACTTAGTTTTAATCTCTAACTGGGTTAAAGAACCGATGTCATTCAAAATACAGTTCACGATAAACCCTAAAATCACATCACATTTCAATTAGTCCCTAACCGTCAATTAGTAAAAGGACAGTTCCCTAAATATTAACCCCGAAGGCCGAAACCAACATCAGATCAATATCCAAGAAACCATACAACTTAACTGATCCCCGGTTAGTTCTTAATTTTCTTAACTCCATTTCGGTTTAAGAACAGTATTATTAAAGATACCGTTCATGACAACCCAAAATCCCATTTGATATTAAGCACAAGGCTCTGAATAGAAAATATATCGGCTTATGTTCAATATCAAATTCTACTACCAACAAATATCGTATTGGAAATAACGATATAAATTTATCTTTCAAATTCCCATAATAATATATGTATCATCACGAAATCCAACATCGAAATATTCCAAAGACAATTTCGATTCAAATCCATTGCAATTCAATTATTGGAAATTCTCGTTATTTTCAAAACCATTTCAAATCCAATTTATTTATTTTAAAAATAAATAAATTATTATTCTAGTTCAAAACTAGTTCATTTCGATAAAAATGTACTTTTATCTTTTCAAATATGGAGTTTTTCATCCTAATTCTTCCGAAATCATTTCTTATGATTTTACACAAATTATTACTATTTTTTTATAATTTTATCAAGGCCCGTACAGTCGATTTCCACTTATGGCCATTGAACTGCACTTACAGCGACCTTTTCCAAATTTGATTTGGACATAATTCCAAATCCAACCGTTAGATTTCAAATTTCTAATATTCTTAGAAAGCCCTTTTCGATACGAACCCAACGGTTCCAGTTTTAGGAGAATCTGATGGTCGGATCTCCCGCAATACCCATTCGAAGTCAATGGTCGAAATTCGCGAACTGCCGCGGCGTGACGTGTTCTATTCAGGCCATTATATATATATAATATATATTTCATCGAATTCCTTTTTAAAACATATTTTATAAATCGTTTTAAATTCGTTTTCGAAACGATTTCAATTTCATATTCAATTTCTAATCAAAACTGAATATTCCACATCATCGATATATAAATGATAATATTTTCAAAACGGTATATTTTGAAATCACTTTCTTTTCTATATTCATTATAAAAATGAATAAAATCGATATAAATATCGTTCACGTCAAATTGGCGTCAATCTAATCAACACGGCTTTTATTCAACACATGAATGTTTTCAATTCAACACATGAATTTATTTTCTATTCAACATATGAATTTATTTTCAATTCAACTCATGAATTTAGTTTTCTATTCAACACATGAATATATATAGTTTTCTATTCAACACATGAATTTTCATTTTTCTATTCAACACATTCTATTCAACACATGAATTTACATTTCTATTTTTCAAATTGGAATGAGGCCCAATCAATTACCATATAATGTTAATTATATGGATTCTCTACAACACATGTATATAACAACAACGATAAACAATCAACCATTATCCAGAGTGCACCACACAACTGCATAAGCATTAAATATAAATAATTAACGCTTACACAGTCTGTCAACCCATCGATTGACATACGACTAAACATTCGGGATTGGTGTACGTCAAATATCATCCCAATACCCGTGTGGGGTTTCAAATCAACAAACACAGATTTTTATTTTTGCAGTTGGGTGATGTGTAAAATTTATCATCCCAATCAATATCAGTCAAATCAGTGTATATAAACAAATCGTCCGATTTGTTTATAAATATTTATTTTATATACACGTTAAAAATTATAATTTTAACCATAAAATATTTTCCACTATAAAATATTTTATTTCATTCCACATCACACAATTAAATTTCACAACATAGCAACCAAAAAAACAAGTCATTCATGGTCTGTGGACGACGGGTGTCGGGTGCTGCTAAGCACCGTCTGCTTCCTAATATATATTTCAACTAGAAAATAAATTTAAAAGTGAGGAGTTCTCACCGACTAGCTAAACCAATACACCGCGACTCTTCATATGTAGGAATCTTCGCCGTTCTCGCCTTCTGTCCCTTTCATTGTTCGTAGCCGTTGCGTATATAAAAATCACATTTTTATATTCTCTATTATATAGAAATCATATTTTTATAACTACGCTATATGGATAAAATTTCTATTTTTATACCGCTACTATATAGATAAAAATTCTATTTTTATAATGGTGCTCATATAATAAAGATTATATTCTTATATCGCCACTCATATAAAAATCACATCTTTGCTCCTTCTACATAATAAAGATCGAATTTTTAATATTTCTATAATATAAAAATCATATTTTTAATCTTCCTATCATATAAAAATCATATTTTTATTGTCTCTACTATATAAAAATTATATTTTTACTTTGCTACATACATGGAAAAATTATATTTTTCTTCACTACTTCATACGATTAAAAATCCCACCTCTTCACGATTAAAAATCGAATCTTTTTAATGATAAAAATCTAATCTTTCCTATGTTAAAAATCATAGCTTTCATCAATAAAAATCCCATCTTTTCTACAATAAAAATCTAACCTTTATGATGTTTAAAATCACAACTTTATGATAATGAAAATCATAGCTTTTTATTTTTATTTTAAAATTGATTTCAACATCGCATACATATGTAATTAAACTAAGTTAAAACTGATTTTATTCATTAAAAACTGAATTTATAAATTAAAAAGTCACCTTGGTTCGATAACAAGAGGTCGGAGATGGCGGTTCAGGCGGTGAGGGGGTGCTGACAGGGCATCGGTGAGGGCTGGCGCGAGTTCAGGTTGTGGCAGGCGTGGCGAAGCCACAGTGGTGCTGGCGGAGCGGTCTTCTGGATGGGTTGCGGTTTGGGCTTCGACTGGGGAAGAAAGGGGTATCGCGTCTTCGTGAGGAGGAAGAAGGGGGGCACGACGACGGCGAATTCCTGGGGTGGGGCGCGACGACTGGGGGGTGGCGGCTAGGGCTTATGTCGCCCTTCTACCCCTTTTTTTAATCTCCGTTGACTTTGAGATAGGGAGGAGGGGTGAGGGCTTATAAATATATATATATATTATTATTTATATTAATTTGAATTCCATAAAGGTGAATTTACATTCGAACCCCAAAATGAACCCAACGATTGTCGCCCCCAGCTAATTACCCCCATTCCGAACTCAATGGGATATGTTTCGTAGGCCGATTCGACTGGTTCGATCAGTTTCCATCAAATCAAAATATAAATATATATATTGAATTTGACCGCACATTTTATTTTACCGTGGCCACATACTAACTAGAAAAATTCCCGAAAAATATTTTCTAGCTTCGTATTGACGATATGGTCTTAACAAAACTAGTTTCGTCAAATTCCGAGACCGTTTGAAAAATGGCCATTTTCCAGTCGATTAAAATCAACTGAAACTGGTTAAACGCGTTTTCCTTTGCCACGCTCACTTATTGATTCGAAAAATTACGAATTTTGAAATCTAGCAATAACTTGATATCACGAATCAAACAAAAGTGGTTTCGTCGAAAACCGAGGTCGTTTGCAAAATTCCTATTTTTAAGGGCCGAAATTCCATAGCGACTATTCTGGATTTTCAATTGGACATAACTTTTGATTCCCGCTATAAAATTTCAATTTCTCGGATTCGTTGGAAAGATATTCTCAAATAGATTCAAATATTTTTGGTTTCGTCAAAATCCGGTTTATTTTGAATCCTATACCTTCATTTGAACTTTGAAATCGAATTTTCAACCTACCTCGCCGTTTTCAATTCCTTTTATAATTATAAATAATTATTTATGTTCTAACGACGATCTATATAAATATATACGTCTAATTCTATTCAAAATAAATTTCTCATCGTTTTTATTTAAAATAATTCATTTTAAATATTCAAAATTTACTAAAATTGCTAAAATAAAAATTTTAAATTGGCTCGGATTTCCGGTTTATTACATATTTTATTTATCTAATGATAAATATTTTATTTAATTTATAAAATATTATTTATAAATTAATCTTCTCAATCTATCGGTTAGAATAGATTCTTTTTAAATCCTTTGCTTTAAATCCATATCATGTTATACCCGTGTGCGAAGTACGGATCTAAACCTCTCAAATGTAAAATTCTCTTTTTTTATAAAATACTATTTGTTAATATAAGTATTTTCTTTTATATTTGTTTAACAAATATTTCTCTTTTATATTCTATTTATTTTTCCAAATAAATATCCCTTATAATATCTTATTTATTTTCTACATAAATGTTCCTCTTATAATATCTTATTTATTTTCTATATAAATATCCTTTTATATTTATATTTATTTTCTATACAAATAACCCTTTTATAAAATTATATTTATTCCATAAATAAATATTCCTTTTACTTATTCTATTTATTTTCTAAATAAATATATTTTTTCAATTCTATTTGTTTAACAAATAAATATTCCTTTTATAACTCCTTTGATTTTATAATTATTTTCTTTTATAAAGCCCCTTTCCTTTTATATATAAAATCCATTGATTTTATATAAATAATTTATTTTCAAAATACACTATGAAAATCCCCTTTTCTATATCCTAGTATTTCTTATGGTATTTAAAATACCAAATCACAATGATCACTATCATTCAAACACACATCATCAGCAACAAATTATATATTACATCATATATTACAATATATAAAAAGAATAGTGTTATAAATATTGAGGAATCCAGTTGGATCCCTCCAAACTGTTTCCCTACATCACAGATGTTAAACAATATAATTAACATCAACTTACATTTCTACATGAAATATTCTGATCAACAGAGTCAATATATATTTAACGATTTATATATATATATATATATATATAATTTCAACCAATTGACTAGCAGTTCATCCAAACAGTTAATACACAGCAAACATCCAATATTTATTAGTTCTAAAAGTATGTTATAAAATATAATTGTTCAGAGTTGGTGAGTTTTGGACGATCATTGTTAATAACGATAACTGCCAATTGATTCAGACAGACAATTTATTTCGCTATAAATTGTAATGAGCCCCATTTCACTCGTTGTCAGTTCCAGTGTTTAGCCATCGTCCATACGATCCCAATGGATCTTGTTTCACAAAATTCTGATAACTGGTATGAAAGATATATATTTTTAAAGTTTAAATACATATTATATTTAAAAATTAAACT
Source organism: Allium sativum (assembly GCA_030737875.1). Lineage (NCBI taxonomy): Eukaryota > Viridiplantae > Streptophyta > Magnoliopsida > Asparagales > Amaryllidaceae > Allium > Allium sativum. The sequence continues at coordinate 588,896,415 of CM060916.1, forward strand.
AAATAAAAGAAATGAACGGGCCTCACCACTTTCATAAACCGGCCCACTACTCCTTGACCAACAACCCGCCATAAATAGTGTCCCTTCTCTAAATGAAGAGAAAAGCTTGCAGTTCATGTTAATCATATACTCCACCATTACCGTGAATCTCCATTCCCCTCACCGAACACATATGAACCCGCCCATTGCAGTGCTTCTCTTCCGATATAAAACAACATCCTGCTCCATATAATTCACGACCATTTCCAGAACTTCTTGCTTCACGCAGAAAAAACAAACGAACGCCCTTCCTTCAACACTAATACTCCACCAATGCTTCAGCACGTCTCGGATCTAACTCCCCCTCCCTTTTCGTGTAGCCTATTTTTTTGCGTTCCTCCATCGCTCCTTTACACACCACCACGCATCCATGCTTCAGCATACACCCAAAACCCTGCTAACGTCGGCCCATCATCGGACTTAAAAGTCCATGCTTGCACCAGCATATGAAACCATCCTGCAACCATTTCGCACGTCTCGGATCTATCTCCCCCTCCCTTTTCCTTTAGCCTATTTTCTTGCGTTCCTCCATCGCTCCTTTACACGCCACCACGCATCCAAGCTTCAGCATACACCCAAAACCCTTCTAACGTCGCCCCATCATCATAATTAAAAGTCCACGCCTGCACCAGCACATGAAATCAACCCGCAAACATTTCTGCACGTCCCCTTTCTTCTACTTACCCCAGTTTTCATGTCGGCAACCGTATGTTATATGTATATTAAAATAGAATGGGTTTAGTTTTTGTTAAGTAGCAAAGGTGCATCGGGAGGGAACAAAATGGAAGAAGAATGAAAAGTTGAGATGTAGCTTGCGGTGAGGACAACAGGTAGACATGATAGACTGTAGAGAGGGAGAAAAAAAATGTATAACGGTGTCTCTTGTGGGTATATATAGGCTAAATTACTTAGGCATTTAGGCATCCACGATATAGGGTGGGTCTTCCCAATTCTTATCCGCACATTTTTAGAAGGGACGGTGACCATTCATTTTATGTTGAGAAGGTAGTGTACGCAGCTTGGTTGACAAAGCATGGGAAAAATATTATTTGATCCTATATTTTCTTATAATTAGGATGATATCCAGGTAGCCTTGTATTCTTTCGTTAATGTCTATGTCCATTGAAGAAACAACAAATCTCTTTACTAATTACCATATGCTTTCGTATGCTTATTCTAAATTATACGCAAATGGAGGTATTCAGTCGTTGTTGCTGGTTTGAAGTTAGACTTTAGTATGTTTTGTTTCAGTTTAAAAGGTTTAGCGTACTCCGCTACACGCAACTCCCTATGGAGAGATATAATTATATCATCGTACCGAGCAATGTGCCACGGTTGCAAAAATATAATAATATCGGTAGGTTAACTCATATTGTGAATTCTGTTATTTCCTACTATTTCGAAAATATATCATTCTATTATTTATATTAATTAAATATAAATATTATTTATTTCAAGTTATAGATACCGCCGAATCGATATTTAATAATTAAATAAATTATTATTAATCCGTGAAAATACGGGACATTACAGAAAGGATTAATTAATTGATTAATTAATTAAAAATGGAATGTTTAGTAATTGCAATTAGGAATTGTAATTGTACTTATGACACAAGGTTAGGTTGCATTAGTGGTGGAAGTCTGCCCGGACTCGACCAACATATCTAGCAGCCACTAATGTTGAACCTAATGTGGGAGGTTTAAGTGCGTAAATACGAATCGGGCTATGATACGAGGTTAGGCCCAACTATGGAATAAGTCTGCTCGGACCCGACCGGCATATCCAGCATCCACATGTTGTAGGCCTAATGTGGGAGATCTGGCCCATTATGAAACTATAAATGGACATGGTAAAGGATTGGACTACTTAACCTAAGTTAATACATAGGGATTATGTGAACTTAAATTTAAGTTGGGGATTAAGTAAACATGGTTGTGCGGTGGGTTAAGTAAATCTAAAGAGGGGATGGGTAATATTCACATATAGGCCCACAAACTTAACTTGTTAAGGTTATGTAATTAAATACACCTAATGGTATACATAATCGGTGGAAATAATAAAGTTATGTAATTAAAGACACCTTTTAGGGTAAACATAACTTGTAGAAGTGATAGGGTTATGTAATTAAAGACACCTATAGGTAAGCATATCTGGTTGGAAGATTAGGGGTTATGTATTAAAGACACCTATAGGTAAGCATAACCGGTAGACATAAACAAGGCTATGTAATTAAAGACACCTAGTGGTATACATAGTCAGTTAAAACCTAGTAGGGTACAAGACAAAGAGGAGAGCTTGTATCATATTATGTGGGACCCATTTTAGTCAGTAACCCGGAGTTGGTATCAAATAAAGTACTCCATACTAGAAGGAGAAGGGGCACACTTACTAACTGATTGTAAGAGATCCAAACGTGGATGACGGTGTGGGTGGCGCAAACCGACCAGGACATGTGCGTGCATGAGCCGAGAAGAAGGGGATAAGACGACCGTGATACCTGTAGATATGGTTGTGCACATTATTACAACGAGAGGTTGCCACTTTAGGAAGTGATACATCCTATTGTGGGGCTAGCACAAGGTATCTACGAGGGTTAGGGAGCCGATCGATCAGGGTAGTAGTTAGGATACATTTGGACGTATACCTAAGTCTGCCACCTTATAGTTGAAGGGATCATCTCTTTCTGGATATACTAGTAACAGTGCAGGGTAATCATTAGAAGTACATACACCCTATCCTGTCTATCTTGTTACACCTGCCATTTATGTAGTGGTCGACCTTATCCACTTTATATGCCTATCATGTTACTTTTATTTATTACTGGCTAAAAGTAACTAGACTCGCTAGACTTTATGTCTAACCCTTTTGTTTCTCCTTCTTTCTTCTGTTCCCCCCTAGGTTCTCAGGGAGGAAACACCCAGGCTTAGTCAGAATTCAGATATCACCTTGCTAGGAGCTACTTCTGAAGTATGGCTCAAGTTCTTGTCCCTACTATGGCTTAACTCTTTCAATTGGGGAATTATGTTTTTATATTCTTATGTACTCTGATGATGCAAGACAGAAGCTATTTTATTGTAATGTTTTTGTGATTTATGGTATTGTGGACCGAAGTATCTTAATCTATGTTGAAATAAAAATTTAAATTTTCCGCTGTTGTCTTACTTATATCTGTCTTGTAATTATTCTGTGTCTGTTTACCTATAACGCTTCACAGAACTTAATGCATTCCCTTAGTGAGTGATATTAATGGACGAGGGGTGTCACACTTCGTATCAGAGCTGAAGGTTACCAGATTAGCTAAACGTTTTTGAAAATTATTTTCAAAAGGGTTTTAAAAGAAAGCATTTTCATAAAGAAAAGTCTGTTTTGAAAAACATTCCCCAAAAAGCCATATGTAGTATCCTGGAACATCGCTGTATCAGCATTTTTGGGACTTCACAAAATAAGATAACCTGTTTATAATATTTTATTTTTAGGACCGTGGAACATCGTTGGACATAATGGTATTTTTATTTGTGTACGTAGCAGCTCATATGTGATAATTTTTGTATGTTGCTTCACGCATAAGCATCATATAAACTAAATAACGTTAAATAAATAAATATATATATATATATATTCATTACTTTGCTTCGAAGTCTCATATTCACTTCTATCAACGCAGTGAATGGTTAAATCAAAGACAGGAAAAAAACGCAGTAGACATGCAGAGTTAAAATATGGAGATGAAGTGCATGTCCTATTCCTTAATACTTAATATTTAAGTTTTCGCTATCTATAAATACAGCACAGCTTACTTTGGTTTCTTCTTTTGGAAACTATATACTCGAATTTTTAAAGACAACAAAAAAAATTGAGCTACCACCCTAAAATCTCTTCAAAAAAATTCATATCAAATAAATCTATTAACAAAATTTAGGTTTGCTTGATTTGTTAGCCTCAGAAAATCGCAAGCTTCCTCGTTATATCACTTTTGATGGGTTCGCTAAAGTTTAAGTTCGCTGGAAATGTTATACAATGCACCTAGGGTTGCACCTTCTGATGATTTTAGACAACGATGTGTTGGTCTGTTTTTATAGTTGAATCCCTGAATGGAAACAGCAGTTCAGTTAAAAAAATTAGGGGTTTTCGAGTCAATGAAGTTCGGTTGTTTTACTGGGGATTGGATTACTGGTTTGAAGTTGCGATGGTATAGAATGCGTTCGAGATGAGCATGAGGGCGTGGACTGTGTAGGGCTCACGAAGTTGAAGTAAGTGGTGAAATCTTGAAGGGGTTGGTAAATAAAAAGGTCGGTTGTTCCCTTGAGCAATGCGACATGACTGGAGATGCAACAGTCCAGGGGGAACTCGAGTTGAAAAAAAACTGAAATAGGGGGAAAGCTTACGATGAGAGGAGCTTGCAGGAGGTTACAGTTTTGAAAAAAATGATGGAATGATGGAGAGAGATATGAGGAGGGATCAGGGATGGGAAGCGCCAATAGCAGGTCCGGATTTTATCAGGTGGAAGAAGAAGTCATCGCAGGTTGGCTTTTTGAAAGGGTAAGTGGGTCGAATCATATAGGTGAAGCCCAGTATTTAATTTAAATAAAAATTAATTTTAAATTAAATATGTACACAACTTGTAATAACAATAACTTGCTCGTATATTAACGGAATTCAGCAAAACAAGATCCATTGGGATCGCATGGAAGAGGGCTACACAATGTATCTGGTTGGAGTGTATTGGAGCTCGTTTGAATTTATGAAAAAATAAATGCCTGAACGGAACCATTGAACGTATATCGTTATTTAACGATAACCAACCAATGTGAGTACTGTCAGTATATATTTTTAGAATTGATAAATGATGGTTGATTGCTGTGTGTTGATTGATTGGATGAACTGCTGATTGATTGGTTGAAATTATAGATCTAGTAATATATATATAAATAATATATCGTTAATCAAATATTGACTCTATTTATCATAATATTTCATATTGAAATGAAACTGGTGTTATTTATATTGTTTAACATCTGTGATGCAGAGAAACAGGTTAGTGGGATCCAACAGGATTCCTCCATATTTATAATACAGTTTGTTTTCATATATTGTGATATATGATGTGATTTGTAATCTATGACTGATTATGATGAAACTGGTCTTGTTATATAGTATTTTAAATACCATAAGTAATATGGAATGTAAAAAGGGAAATTTCAAATTGTAATTTGAAATAAAATATTTATATAAAATCAAAGGATTTTATACAAAAAGAAATTTGAAGTGGATATTAAATTTTGGAATTTTGTAAAATCAAAAGTGTTTTATAAAAAGGAATTTGTGAAGTGTATATTGAAATAAGAATTTTATAAAATCAAAAGGGTTTTATAAAAAGGAATTTGTGAAGTGCATATTGAAATAAGAATTTTATAAAATCAAAAAGGGTTTTAGAAAAAGGAAAGGATATGTGAAAATTAAAAGACCGTTTTTGGGTAAATTACTTAATAGAAGTAATAAGAAGTAAGTAAAGAAATATATGGAATAAAATATGATTTATGGAAAACTAATAAAATTCTTATTAAAGGTAAATTGCGAGAGATAAAAGAATTATGAGAAGATTTATTTAAAGTAAATATTTAAAAGAAATTTGTTTTAACAGATAAATTGAGAAGGATAATTTATAAACGATGTTTATAAATTTAGAAAATATTTATCATTTGATGAATTGAATATATAAGTTTGAATTTATATAGAGAAGTAAAAATCAGTTTTAACACTGATATTTGAAAAAAGAAGGTAAACTTTACATTTTATAAAGGGAATTATAATGGATGGAATATGAACTCGAAAAGGGGGCAAATCTATTTTAAAAATAGAAATGGAACTTTGAATGGTAGGAATAAATAACTTGTTTAATAATAAAAACAAGTAGTGTGATTTATAAACAATGTTTATAAATGAAATAGAAATAATTATCAGTGGATAATTTAGATTGTAAATTCAGCAGTGAATATTGAAACTGGAATTGGGAATCTTTTTAAAAGGAAACGATGAAATTTATTTCGATGTGCGAATTATTAATAAGATTTAATAAAATCTTAAAAGATTTGTAATTAGAATTCGACTAGGCAAAATGTTATAAAATAATTTGTTTTAAGAAATTTTATATTGAATAAATCGGGACTTGACAAGATAATTAATATTCAGTTTGAAAATGATATTTTCTAATCAAATATAAAGGCGATAGAGAATTATAGACTTATTAAATGAAATCTACTATGAAGTTGACAAGTAGACAAGATTTGATAAATGAAAGGGAATGTGGATAAGAAGTTATAAAATGATTCCATAATTGGAAGTTGAACCTGTTTCAGTAATTAAATTATGAAATCAAGTTTTGAATTGATATAACAAGTCCAGTTTTCTGTAAAGGAATAATATCCACGTTTTAAAGTGAATAACAATTGAAAAGCAAATGTTTTGTAGTTTCTAACATAGTTATAAAAGGAAACCGATAAACGTTGAGAAGCACTAAATTCAAAAATGAATTTAGAAATTGAGTTGACCTGAAAGGGTAAAATATGCTGGAGTTCATAACGTAATCGAATATAAGTTATTCGAAGAGAGTTAATCGAATATAAGTTATTCGAAGAGAGTTAACCGAATATAAATTATTCGAAGAGAGTTAATCAAATATAAGTTATTCGAAGAGAGTAAATCGAATATAAGTTATTTGAAGAGAGTTATCGAATACGGACTATTCGAAAAAGAGTTAAACGTTAAAATTCGATTATATCGAATTTGGTAAAGTACTATTTACTTTTCGATTTTTAATCAAGATTTAATTATTTACTTATCTATTTTATTTTTTTATTCAAAATTAATAAATAGAAATCATATTTAAGTTGTTATATTTTGGAAGCATGGGATTATAACACTATTGTTATAATCGAACGATTTCTGTAAAAGAAGTGGATTCGTAAGAATTCAAGAGTTACGTAAAGAAGTTTGTTAAATATTTAAAATGTGAACTTGGTCTATTTCAAGGTTAAAAATGTTGTTCAGTTAAGGTTTGAGAGGTAGTTATACCCCAACTTCATTTATTTCATTTTTAACTAAGGAATGGTTAATGTTTGATAGTAAAGGTTGGTTAAGTGAATTTACTTAATGAGTGTAATGGTCTGAGTTGGCATAGCGATGTTTATTTAGACATCTGTTTAATTCCAATGAGGGAGTTTTGGAAATGTTTTCCAAATAAGAATTGGAAATGTTTTCTAATGTAGAAAATAAGAAATGAGAGTAAATATGGAAATGTTTTCCAATCTTAATAACATATAGTTTCTAAATATAGAAGCTATGTGTGTATATATATAATAGAATGTTTTTCGTTGGTTAAAAAGAAATATTTTCTGGAATTTAGAAAATAGATAGTTATAATAGATGGAATTCCGAGAAAAGTGAGTGGCTAAACAGGTTTTAAAGAAATATATGGAAAACGGGAAATAGGGAAATGAATAAATTAATTATAAATAAATTTAAAAGGGAAAATGTTGATTGATGATTGGTCGATAAAATTTCAATTTGGAAATACGATCGTTGTATGTATGGATGTTTTCCTTTGATAGTTAAAAAACCAACTATCAAAGTTTAGACCATTTTTCCATCTTCAATACGGAGAGACCAGGATCAGATTTATTATCTGAAAACCACTCCATATGGGCATTAGCATTGCGAATCAAATACGATTAAGATAATTGAAGATGGAGTTATGCAAGGGTTGTTCTAGAAATCCTAGGTAAAAATGGCCTAAGATGGATTTACATAATAGTCCCTTCAGTTTGTCCAATTCCAGGACAACCTGTATGGAAGAATGTCTAACAGAGTATAATTAATATATCACGTAAGTTGATCTCTTCAAACCTGTTTACGTTTGGTGGTGGAGGAATTTGTTTCTCTTGGTTGTATACCCATTGTATTTTTGAGGATATCAATTTGTGATTTGATGGGTATGACGATGTGACATTGAAAGTAAATAAAGTTGTGATCTATATGTTATGGCCTCTAGCCTCACAACCAGGAAATGGTATAAAATCGAGTAGGTCGCACGGATAAATGGTTAACTGCCAATTAGGGTGTATTGTCACCTGATCAAGAGAAATTTCGTTTACTTCTTTAACATATTTCGATGTTGTCCCTTTTGGGAAATGGTTATTGATCCCAACCATTGGTGATAATAAATTCGGTACACTCAAGGGAAATGAGTGATCCATCATATTTAGCCTGGGTTACAAGATGTTCTTGTTGAACTCGGTGTATTCCTCTCTAGAAATACACCGTCGGAAGGTGGTCCCATACCTTGACAGTTGGAATTCATTATCCAATAAGTGCCCGCGGTGTTTGATTATATAATATATATGTGGAACGTGAGATGAAAGCGTTGCCACTAGATAGCTATTTATTTGATTTAGATATTATTACAATATCATAAGAATATTGATTTTGAAGAAATGTTTTGGGTTTATCGTAAGATAAAAACCATCCGTGTTTGTTTTTGAATTGGTCTTATGATTATTCTTTCTTTTAAAAGGATTTTAAAAGTTAAATAAATGTTTGGAGTTTACTCATTGCAGTCACATGACTGACCCAGAGTTTGTTTTGTTTTATTTTCTCTAAACTCTTGGGTGCTCAGTTTTGTTCGAGTAGTCAAGTAGTCGAGATTTTACAGATACTTGAAGAGTTAGAGCAGGAGGCTTCAGGATTATAGCTATTGTTTATTTCCACTGTGTTGTACTTCGATAATGGTATTGTATACAGATACTGATTTTATTTCAAAGTTATATTATATAATATATTTTATTTTTTCCGTTGTGAGATTCGTGTTACTTTGATGCTGTTGTTATGTTGTTCTTCTTCTATTCTAATTTTCTATCTTATCTATTCTCACCCTCTAACTTCTTTCTATTGACGTTCCAATATTTTCTATTCTGGAATAGTCGACATGGTGTTGTATGTCGATTTCCAAAGTCGAAAATTTCCTTGGTTATTACAGTGGTATCAGAGCTGAAGGTTAAGTAATTACCTTGGCTCTGTGGCATAACTCGATAGAGATAGGGTTAGTAATACCCTAGATTGAGTTTGAGTGTATATATATGAGTGAACGTATTTGTAGATTTTGTAAATATTGTTTTATATTGTGGAGATTTATTGGTTGAGTTGTTTATGAGTTCGGGACCATCAGTTTGATCCACTGTATCGATAGGAGTTTCTAAACACTTGAATACGATGAACCGACATAGTATATTTTAAAAGAGGATAATTGAAATAATTTTACCCAAAGTATATTTTGATATAAAAGAATGATTAATATTGGAATGATTATAATATATTGGATATATTGGTTGTTATTATAATCAAGTAAGATTATAGAAAGTGAAATGGTTATGTAAAAACGAATCAGAATTCATATAAGTGTTATGAAATGAAATAAATTAGAATTGAAATTAAAACCCTAGAAATTTGGAGAAGTAATTGTAAATGAATTAGGAACAAATATACGAGAATTTTAAAATCCTAGGAGATTTTAAAATGTTTTATAAGCATTGTGAAGGATATTTTGAAATGATTTCAAAATAGAAGTGTTTTAAGAGATGAGTTTTGAAAATAATATAGTATTGAACTCACTTCGAGTGCTGGGAAATAACCCTGATGGTGTTGTCCACATCATCAGTGTTCATTTTCGAGTTGCAAGTGACGGATTACTACCAAAGGGATTATTTTGAGAAAAGCAAGTTGTTTTGAATTCCGAGAAGGAATATTTTATTTTAAGGAAAAAAACTAGGCATTTTAAAACTCCCAGGAAAGATTGTTTGTTTTGAAAGAAATTTAAATAAAAAATTTGTGAAAGAAAATTGAAATTGAATTGAAACCCATTAAGTGGGAATTGAATTGAAAAAGTAAATATCGGGAAAATAAGATTGGTGAGTTAAGAGGATCAAGAATGGAATTCGAATTTGAAATGAAATTTGGCTTGTACAAGCAAAGTATTTGGTTTTGAGGATAAAACGATAAGAGTTTGATTGGGATAACATTAGTATATGCTGAGTTGAAAGCATATGGAAGTGATAGAATTGATATGCCCGACAAAAAGGTACCAGTTTATTTTTATATGAGTTTGGTGATTTATGAGCCTGTTTGGTAAGTCGCTTGGCTATTTTATTTTCTTTTGGATTGGGGAAGATCTAGAGAGCCGATTTGTAGTTGTACCGATTGAGCCATACAAAGGAGACGCTGGCAAAAAATTTCGAAAATTTCAGGTACTAGAAAATTTTCAGAATTTTTGAAAATTTTCATTGGTAAGAATGAATTGATAATTTTATTAAAATTTATTGGTTCAGTTGAAACTGAAGTTATAAATAAACCAATAATTTTTAACCCAGTTAATAGGGTTTGTTTTCTACCTTAGCAATTTCGAGGACGAATTTATTTTAAGGGGGGAAGAATGTAACGTCCCGTATTTTTATGGTAAAATAATTTGTTAATTTAATTATTTAAATAGTTATTTAGATATTTAAATGGTTGTTAAATTAAATAGTATTGAATATTTAATTATTATAAATAATAGAATAATATATTTATTTCCACAATAATCGGAAATAGTGGAATTCGCAATATTGTGTGAATTGGATTATTTATCTAATTTAATTCAGTTTAGAATTTAATTATATTAACGAATTTATTATTTAAACGGCGTTAGAACATATAGATTATATTATAATTATAATCGAGCTAGAAATGGCGCAGTAGTTCGTAATTAGTCGATTCAAAGTTTAAACAAATATACAGAATCCGTTTTAAGTTTGATTTATGTGAAACAAGAAACGTTCAGAGCGGATGAAGTATATTTTTCTAATGGAAGAGAAAAATGGAGATTTCACTTTATAGATTGTGAGTTATGATCAAATCAAATTTTCGAATAGTCGTTATAAAATCCTTTAAAAACCATAACGATAATTTATTTATTATAAATTTTTATTTCGAATTTAGACAAGATATTTGAGGCGTAGATATAGTTGAATTTTTAGAATTGTACTATAATTTTTAATTCGTAAAATAAGTAACTTATTATTTGAAGTGTTTTACATACTGTACCAGCATTCTTGGGACTTCACAAAATAAGATAACCTGTCTATATTATTATATTTTAGTAATCGTGGAACATCGCTGGACACAATGGTATTTTTATTTGTGTACGTAGCAGCTCATATGCGATAATTTTTGTATGTTGCTTCGCGCATAAGCCTCGTATAAACTAAATAAAGTAACTTTAATAAATAAATATATATATCTACATTCATTGCTTTGCTTCGAAGTCTCGTATTCACTTCTATCAACGTAGTGAATGGTTAAACCCAAGACAGGAAAAAAATGTAGTAGACCTGCAAAGCTAAAATATAGAGATGCAGTTCCTGTCCTATTCCTTAATACTTAATAGTTAAGTTTTCGCAATCTATAAATACAGCACGGCTTACTTCGGTTTCTTCTTCTAGAAACCATATATTCGATTTTTTAAAGACAACAAAACAAAAATAAATCGAGCAGCCACCCTAAAATCTCGTCAAAAATTTGTATCAAATAAATCTATTAACAAACTTTAGTTTTGCTTGATTTGTTAGCCTCATAAAATCGTAAGATTCCTCCTTATATCACTTTTGTTGGGTTCGCTGAAGTTTAAGTTTGTTGGAAATGTTATACAACGCACCTAGGGTTGCGCCTTCTGATGATTTTAGACAACGATCTGTTTGTCTGTTTTTATAGTTGAATTCGTGAATGGAAACAGCAGTTCAGTGGAAACAAATTAGGGCTTTTCGAGTGAATGAAGTTCGGTTGTTTAACTGGGGAGTGGATTTACTATTTCAAAGTTGCGATGGTATAAAATGCGTTCGAGATGAGCATGAGGGCGTGGACTGTGTAGGGATCACGAAGATGAAGTAAGTGATTAAATTTTGAAGGGTTTGGTGCATAAAAATGCTCGCTATTCCCTTGAGCAGGTGCGACATGACTGGAGACGCAACAGTCCAGGAGGAAGTCGAGTTGAACAAAACTGAAATAGGGGGAAAGCTTTCGATGAGAGGAGCTTGTAGGAGGTTACGGTTTTGAAAAGAATGATGGAATGATGGAGAGAGATATGAGGAGGGATTGGAGATGGGAAGCGCCAATAGCAGGTTCGGATTTTATCAGGTGGAAGAAGTCATCGCGGGTTGGGTTTTTGAAAGGGTAAGTGGGTCGGATCATATAGGTAAAGCCCAGTATTGAATTTAAATAGAAATTAATTTTAAATTAAATATGTACACAACTTGTAATGACAATATCGTGCTCGTATTTTAACGGAATTCAGCAGTAACAAGATCCGTTGGGATCGTATATACGAGGGCTGCACAATGGAACTGGTTGGAGTGGATCGGAGGTCATTTGAATGTATGAAAAAAATAAAATGCCTGAATGGAACCATTGAACGTATCGTTATTTAAAGATAACTGACCAATGTGAGTAAAACTCACTAACTCTGCCAGTTTATATTTTTATAACGTATTTTTAGAATTGATAAATGATGGTTGATTGTTGTGTGTTGATTGATTGGATGAACTACTGATTGATTGGTTGAAATTATAGATTTAGTAATATATATAAATAATATATTGTTAATCAAATATTGATTCTATTTATCAGAATATTTCATATTAAAATGAAATTGTTGTTATTTATATTGTTTTAACATCTATGATGCAGGGAAACATGTTGGTAGGATCCAATAGGATTCCTCAATATTTATAATACTGTTTGTTTTCATATATTGTGATATATGATGTGATATATAATCTGTGATTGACTATGTAGACACTGGTCTTGTTATATGGTATTTTAAATACCATAAGTAATACTGGATTGTAAAAAGTGAAATTTCAAACTGTAATTTGAAATAAATTATTTATATAAAATAAAAGGATTTTATATAAAAAGAAATTTGAAGTGGATATCAAATTTTGGAATTTTATAAAATCAAAGGGGTTTTATAAAAAGGAATTTGTGAAGTATATATTGAAATAAGAATTTTATAAAATCAAAAGGGTTTTATAAAAAGAAATTTGTGAAGTGTGTATTGAAATAAGAATTTTATAAAATCAAAAATTGTTTTATAAAAAGGAAAGGATATGTGAAAATTAAAAGACAGTGTTTGGGTAAATAACTTAATAGAAGTAATAAGATGTAAGTAAAGAAATATATGGAATAAAATATGATTTATGGAAAATTAATAAAATTCTTATTAAAGGGAAATTGCGAGATATAAAAGAATTACGAGGAGATTTATTTAAAGTAAATATTTAATAGAAATATGTTTTAATAGATAAATTGAGAAGGATAATTTATAAACGATGTTTATAAATTTAGAAAATATTCATCATTTGATAAATTGAATATATAAGTCAGAATTTATATAGAGAAGTAAAAAATCGGTTTTAACACCGATATTTGAAAAAATAAGGTAAACTTTACATTTTATGAAGGGAATTATAATGTATGGAATATGAATTCGAAAAGGGGGAAATCTATTTTAAAAATAGAAATGGAATTTTGAATGGCTAGAAATAAATAACTTGTTTAATAATAAAAACAAGTAATTTTATTTATAAACAATGTTTATAAATGAAATAGAAATGATTATCAGTGGATAATTTGGATTGTTAATTTAGCAGTGATTATGGAAACGGGAAATTGGGATTTTTTTTTTTAAGGAAACGATGAAATTTGTTCCGATGTTCGAATTATGGATAAGATTTAATAAAATCCATAAGAATTGTAATTAGAATTCGACAAGGCAAAATGTTATAAAATAATTTGTTTTAAAAAATTATATTGAATAAATCGAGATTTGACAAGATAATTAATATTCGGTTTGAAACTGATATTTTATAATCAAATATAACAGCGATAGAGAATTATAGACTTATTAAATGAAATTAACTATGAAGTTGACATGTAGACAAGATTTGATAAATGAAAGGGAATGTGGATAAGAAGTCATAAAATGATTCCTTAATTGGAAGTTGAACCCATGCCAGTAATTAAATTATGAAATCAAGTTTTGAATTGATATAACGAGTCCAGTTTTTTGTAAAGGAATAATATTCACGTTTTAAAGTGAATAAAAATTGAAAAGAAAATGTTTTGTAGTTTTTAACATAGTTATAAAAGGAAATCCAATGAAGGAGTTTTGGAAATGTTCCAAATAAGAATCAGAAATGTTTTCTAATATAGAAAATAAGAAATGAGAGTAAATATGGAAATGTTTTCCAATCTTAATAACATATAGTTTCTAAATATAGAAGCTATGTGTATGTATATATATAATAGAATGTTTTTCGTTGGTTAAAAAGAAATATTTTCTGGAATTTAGAAAACAGATAGTTATAATAGATGGAATTCCGAGAAAATTGAGTGGCTAAACAGGTTTTAAAGAAATATATGGAAAACGAAAATAGGGAAATGAATAAATTAACGATAAATAAATTTAAAAGGGAAAATGTTGATTGATGATTGGTCGATAAAATTTCCATTTGGAAATAAGATCGTTGTATGTATGGATGTTTTCCTTTGATAGTTAAATAAGCGACTATCAAAGTTTAGACCATTTTTCCGTCGTCAATACGGAGAGACCGGGATCAGATTTATTATCTGAAAACCACTCCTTTTGGGCATTAGCATTGCGAATCAAATACGATCAAGATAATTGAAGATAGAGTTATGAAAGGGCTGTTTTGGAAATCCTAGGTAGGATTTTCCTAAGATGGATTTACAGAATAGTACCTTCAGTTTGTCTAGTCCCAAGACAAACTATATGGAAGAATGTCTGATAAATTATATTTAATATATCGTGTAAGTTGATCTCTTCAAACGTATTTACGTTTGGTGGTGGAGGAATTCGTTTCTCTTAGCTGTATACCCGTTGTATTTTTGAGGAAATCAATTTGTGATTTGATGGGTATGACGATGTGACATTGAAAGTAAATAAAAAGGTGATCTATACGTTATGCCCTCTAGCCTCAGAACTAGAAAATGGTATAAAATTGGGTAGGTCGCATGGCTAAGTGGTTAGTTGCTGAACCTGATCTAGAGAAATTTCATTTACTTCTTTAACCTATTTCGATGTTGTACCTTTCGGGAAACGGTTGATGATCCCAAACGTTGGTGATAATACATTCGGTACACTCAAGCGAAATGAGTGATCGGTCATGTTTAGCTTGGGTTGCAAGATGTTCTTGTTGAACCCGGTGTATTCCTCTCTAAAGATACACTGTCGGAAGGTGGTCCCATACGTTTCCAGTTGGAATCCATTATCCAATAAGCGCCCGCGGTGTTTGATTATACAATATATATATATATGTGGAACGTGAGATGAAAGCATTTCAACTAGATTGCTATTTATTTGATTTATACATTATTATAATATCAGAAGAATATTGATTTTAAAGAAATGTTTTGGGTTTATCGTAAGATAAAAACCATCCGTGTTTGTGTGTGGATTGGTCTTATGATTATTCTTTCTTTTAAAAGGATTTTAAAAGTTAAACAAATTTTTGGAGTTTACTCACACCAGTCACATGATTGACCCAGAGTTTATTTTGTTTTGTTTTCCCTAAACACTTAGGTGCCCAATTTTGTACGGACATTCAAGTTGTCGGGATTTTACATATACTAGAAGAGTTGGAACAGGAGGCTTCAGGATTATAGCTATTATTTATTTCTGTTGTGTTGTACTTCGATAATCGTATTGCATACAGATACTGATTTTATTTCAAAGTTATGTTATATAATATATTTTATTCGTTCCGCTGTGAGATTCGTGCTAATCTGATGTTGTTGTTACGTTCTTCTTCTTCTATTCTAATTTCTATCTTATCTATTCTCACCCTCTAACTTCTTTCTATTGATGTTCCGATATTTTCTATTCTGGAATAGTCGACATGATGTTGTATGTCGATTTCCAAAGTTGATAATTTCCCAGGTCGTTACAGGAAGAACCACTAGTAGAATTTCTCTGAATTGCAACTAGAGTTATTTCAACAATTATTCTATCATGATTGAAATCTTCAGATTGCAAAGACTTCTCGCTACTGATCCGTTGAGTGATTCCTAGGATGCGGTAGCATGATGCCTTTGGTTCATCATGTTCCCCGATGACTTGTATGGATGAATATATGACTGATTATTTCCAAAGGAGTCACGTATGTTGATTTCTTTAAATGTATCTCTGTTGGTGGCAGAGAAGACATCCTCTTTTTGCATAACACCTAGGATATTTTTATGGACGTCAGTTAGTGAAATTCAGGAGGATATGACGATGTGGCATTCATAGTGAATGAGGACCAGATGTTCTGAAAATTTAAACGTAGCCTCAAGCCTCACGACAGGGAAATGAAAAAAATCGGGCAGGAAGCATGGCTACTTGGCTCGCACCCAAACAAGGTGTATTGTCACCGATCTAGAGAAAATTCATTTGTTTCTTCTTTCGTTTCTGTATCTTCATATTATGGTTGGATGGCCAACAACCATGGGTGATAATACATTCGGTTCACTTAACCTGAATGGGTGACCGGTCATATGTGGTCGGGTTGCAAGATGTTCTTGTTGAACCCCAGTGTATTCCTTTTAAAGTACACTGATCGGAAGGTGGTCCCATACCTTGTAATAGTTGGAATCCATTCACCAATAAGCGCATTGTGGTTTTTGATTATATAATGAATATGTAGAGCGTGAGATGCAAGCGTTATGCTAGATGGTTATTTATTTGTGATTTGGTAGACACTATTATAATGTCACTGGGTTTTGATATATCAAAAATGTTTTGGGTTATCGTAAGGTAAAAACCGTACATGTTTATGTGTAGGTTGGTCTTACAATTATCCTTTTCTTTCAAAAGGATTTTATAAAGTTAATCAATTTGGATGGTACTTAAAATTAGTGAGTTTTTCTCATGCTAGTTCACTAGACCGATCAGTGGCGTTTGCAATGCTCGGGTCAGACCGAGTTTTACAGGTTAGGAAGCTATGAACTTCTGAAGATATGCTGAAGGGGTCCAGACGTATTAGTATTTATTCCATTGTGTGTTGTGTATAAGGATAGATCATTATAAGTGTCCAGATGTATTGTTGTACTCTGATGAATGTAAGTATTATTTTTCAAGCTCTCAATAAAGATTTATTTCTATATTATATTTTGTTCCGCTGCAATGTGAGACTCTGTGTAGTGTTGGTTCTTCTTCTTATTCTTCTATTCTAATAGTTATTTCTTACCTTTTTCCCAACCTCTAACTTCTTCCTTTTAGCCTTTTGGATGTTTGGTACTCGAGTTTGGGCATAGGATGTATTTGTGTCAAAAATTCGAGCATCGAATTATCTGTACCGCTACAGTTGGTATCAGAGCTATTGGTTAAGTAATAACCTTGGCTCTATGTCGTAACTTAGTAGAGATGGTGTAACACCCCGAAATTTTAACAACACTAAAAGAGGATAAATTAAATTATAATTAATTTAATATTCAGAATTAAGGAAAACAAACTGCACCATTGCGTCCGTCTCGAAATTCTAGTCAAAATAAATTTGGTTTTCGTAAAACAAACACCGTATGAAGAAGTTATGAGGATTTTAAGTTCGTATATGCGTAGAAGAATTATATATACACATGAGTTAGGGATGAGTTAGAATTTTATCCAAAACCGTTCGAATTTGAAAAAGAGAAAGTGGCGGCAATTTTCCCGCTCTAGGGGGTCGACCCCCTAGAGGGGTGTCGACACCGGGGTTGACCCCCCTTAAGGGTTTCGACACCAGGGTCGACCCACCAATAGGGGGGTCAACACCCCCTCGAGCTGACGTAGCAGTCGGTTTTAGAGGGTCCGACAGCTATATATACGTGGTCATTTCTCTTGTTTTCTTCATCGAGAATTCATGGTGGGCAAAGTCTGCCGGTATCTGAACTGATCTGGATCCGTTATCTTCTTCAACTAAAGCAAATCAATTAGAGATTCAAGATCCAATCTTTTCTAGTTCTATCTTCTTATCCAAACTCTATGAGTCTCTAGATGCTTTTAGATTTGAATATTAAAAAGTAAATATGACATGACTATGACTTGGATTTGTTCATGTGCCTATATTATATTGGATCCATTGTAAATTGCCAATATATGACATCCTAAATTGTGTATAACTTAGATCTAAATCTCTATCTTGTTGGATCTATTGTAACTTTTGTGGCATTCTATGATGTGGATCTTGACCTTATTTGTGTTAGATCTATTTTTAACTATTGATCTAAAACCCTATCTTGTTGGATCTATTGTAACATTCTATGATGTGGATCTTGACCTTATTTGTGTTAGATCTAGTTTTAACTATTAGATCTGAATTATGTGGACATCTAAATTGCTAATATCAGATATAGTTTATCACCTTGTGCCTATCATATTAGATCTAAACTAGTTGGACATCAAAATTGTTAATTTAGATCATATTATGCTTATTATGACATCATAGTTATGTTAGAATCCATTAACTACCACAAGTTCATCAGATTTATGCTTATATGTCCACCTTATCACCATGCTAGTTTATGTTTATGCCAAAACAGTTACCTTTGTCATATTCCCATCACTTTTTCTTTATTGTTTATGACTAGGCTACTTTCTAGCCTAGATGTCGTCAAATATATGTGAATGCGTTAGTGAGGTAATGGGGGAAAAAGGGTTAAATTTGGCATAATTTAAATAATGTTTACATGAATTGGACATTCAAATTGGGGAAGTGGGGACATAATCACCTATAAAGACATAGGTAAGAATTGGATAAAATGAAGTGTCTAATAATTACAATTAGGAATTGTAATTGTACTTATGACATGAGGTTAGGTTGCATTAGTGGTGGAAGTTTGCTCGGACCCGACCGGCATATCCAGCAGCCACTAGTGTTGAACCTAATGTGAGAGGTCTAAGTGTGCAAATACGAATCAGGCGATGACACAAGGTTAGGACCAACTTGTGGAATAAGACTGCACGGATCCGACCAACATATACAGGTAGGCCTAATATGGGAGGTCTAGCCCATTGTAAACCATAAATGGACATGGTAATAAATTGAACTTCTTAACCAAATCTAATCCATAGGGATTGTATGATTGTGAACTAAAGTTAGGGTTAAGTAAAATTGATTGGATAGTGGATGGGTTAAGAAAATCTGGAGGGGGTGAGTAATATTTACATATAGTCCCACAAACTTAACCCGATAAGGTTATGTAATTAAAGACACCTAGTGGTATACGTGACCGGTTGGAATAATAAAGTTATGTAATTAAAGACGCCTTTTAGGGTAAACATAACTTGTAGAAATGATAGGGTTATGTAATTAACGACACCCAGTGGTATACATAGCCAAAGAAAACCTAGCGGGGGATAAAGACAAAGGGAAGAGCTTGTATCATATTGTGCGAGATCCGTTTCATCCAATAACTTGGAGTAGGTATCAAAACATGTACTCCGTACTAGGTCGGAGAAGGGGCATGCTTACTGGACTGATTATAAGAGATCCAAACGTGGAGGATGGTGTGGGCGGCACAAACCGGTCGGGCTATGTGCGTGCATGAGTCGGGCAGAAGGGGATAAGACGACCGTGACACCTATAGATATAGGGCTATGCATATCAGCGATATGTTGCCACTTTAGGACGTGATAAATCCTACTATGGGGCCGGCACAAAGTATCTATGGAGTAGGGAGCCGATCATTTAGGGAGGTAGTTAGAATACATTTGGATGTATGCCTAAGTCTATCACCTTATAGTGGAAGGGATCATCTCATTCTGGTTATACTAGTAATAGTGCAGATTAATCATTATAGAAGCGTATACACCTTATCCTATCTACCTTGTCACACCTACCATTTATGTAGTGATCTCTCTTATCCACTTTATAAGCCTGTCATGTGAAACGACCCGAACTTCCTTGTGAAGGAAAGCACAAATTGATTTGAGAACACGACGAATCAGAACACAAACAGAAGAACATTTCATTGCTTATTACAACAATTCCATCAGAATACAAGAATATACAGAGTATTAACAAATAATATATGTCAGAAAAATATCAGAAATTCAAATTACATTACATAGCAGCGGAAAATAATACAAAACATAACTGAAAGAGATATACAGATACAGAGCTTTCCGGATATTATTCCAGCTGTAAACCAGGTTCCTGTGAATATAAATCTGCAAAACCAAAACTACTAGCTGCCCATGGGGAAAATAGGGGCACCCAGAGTTTAGGTTAAAACAATAAACTCCAGGTTTGTCATGTGACTGGTGTGAGAACTAAAACTGTTATTTAAAACTTTACTTTAAATCAGATATATCAAGGGACCATGCCGTATAACATGAAACGGGTTTCCTCCCATGAATACCAGTGCATATAACAAAACAGCGCAATGCTTTTTGGAAAAACGAAGCTATTATAAAACCCAGGTCCTATCACACAATCCAACGCAAGCCAGGGGATAGGGTTTTCCCTTATTATAGCCCAATATGCTTGGTACATTAAAACAAATCATTTGATACTATTATAAGTGCATAGTGTATAAAACAACTTCAATCATAAGTATCAATCATAGACAGCATAAGTGCCCCCACCACTATGTCGCCATATATAGGTTTACAATCAAAATCGCAATGTCACGTATTGGAAATTGGATTTCCATCTGTAAACCAAGGTAAGGGATCGTCCTTACCGCTTGGAGACGCTCTAGCCCGTGTCTCAGGAACAGTCGCAACTGCCCCTTGGATCGTCAGGGCCGGTCCACTCGATGTGGGTTATAATGCCTGAACATTGCATTTCCCGCCCTATGGGGCGTCAATGAGCCAAATGACTCCATCGGTCCCGGATCGACTGATATAACCGAGGTGCCTCGGTATCCATCATCCACATAAGTAAAATGCCAGGGCGTGCAAAACGCGGACATCACTCCTAGCTAGAAGGAAACGTATGCCCTCCCTGAGGTCCTCTCCCGTTTCTGGTTCACACTGGGGTGTGAGGCTCGCGAATTAACGCTACACAAAGCTACACCACAAAGGCCGTGCTTTGATCATCAACCACAAGACTCTGTTTTTCAACAGAAGCCTTAATCATTTACATCTCAGCATGCCACACAGGCTATTCATGTCATGCGACTAATATCTATTGATATATAACCTCTGAGCTCGTACGTCTCAAAGAAGGGCGTTAAGAAAGAGAACAAATTCTCCGCCGCCAAATAGATATATATTTAATAGAAATCAATCAACACAGAATAAAATCCAATGTCAGACACACATCTTTTTACAAGTCCGTTCTGGGTCTGAATGAAACTGGAGGAACCTTATTCCTCGCATATCCATCGATCTCCAAGTACGTCTAGACGATCACTAACTGATTCCCTCTACTTGGGTGTACAGCCCAATCAATATCATCAGTAATTATCCAAACGATGTGAAGACCTCCGGTCTTCAACACCCGTCTTCATCTTCGACTTATCGTCGATTCAGTTATTCGGAATGGGTATAAACCCGGCCTTTCCGAATAACTCACGTATATAATAAACAGGTGTCATAAAACACAACATACGCCTCATTCCAATCTAGAATATTCCTTTATTCATGTAACGACCCAGAAATTTCGACAACAGGAATATGAGATTAATTAAGGTTTAACTATGAATAATCAGTTTTATATTGATGTTGAGGTTAGAAATTTAAAATCGAATATGCGGTTTTGTGTATGAATTCAATATTTAATTCAGAACGATTGGTTGAGAATCAAATATTTATTGGAATAGATTTGATTGGATATTTGATTTGGATTTCAAACTAGAAATATGAATGTTCGGATTTAAAAATAAATATTATCAGCGTCAAAGGAATTAAAGCTTAACAGTTCAAAGTTGGAATCGAACCAAGTTATAGGTAGACAAATAAAATCAGTAAGCCAATTAATAATTTAAAAATAAAAATAACATCTTTATACAAACGGTGTTGGGTTTCGATGGTTGGATTCAAACTATGAAAACAAAGCAGCACATCAAGTTTCCTAGCATTTGGAGTTCGTTGTGACAGAACAAAAAAATAAAAACAAAACATCAACATGAATAGCGTAGGTGATAAAAAGCACCATAAATTATGAATTAAATAAATAGAGGGAGTTCCTTCTCGTGCACACTACTGATGCCTTCATCCCCACGTTGCCTTGGCTTCCACGTTTACTTGACCACCACACTACTGATGCCTTCATCCCCACGGTTTCCCTTTTATTTAAACCACAAAGTTTTTTCATTTCCTCAGAGCAAATTGTTTTCCCATTTTCGATCTAATGGCGGCTGAATAACTCCCCAAATCAAAAATCAATTTTTACCCAATCCCAAAATCAAAGTCGGGTTTTTCCCCTTTTGCTGTTCTCCGAAGCCACCCAAATCGAAGTTTCGGTTTTTCCGCTGCCTTCATTCGCAAGCACCAAATTGCCAGCGTTTCGGTTTGTTCGCATCCTAGCCACGAGTAATCGAGTGGCGTCTCTTACTTTAAAAGATCGAAGCTTGCTCCGTATTGTGGTCGGCCAGCCATCGCTGCTACTCCATCTCGCGGTTGCTCCTCCTTTCCACCGCTGTAAGGTGAGTTATCTCACTCGCGATTAATTTTGTTTCAAGTAATTTGATTTCCATTAAATTGAATATAATAGTGAAATTTAGCTTAGTTCGAGTGTTTTAATTCCTAAATAAAACCAAGCATGATGATACGGTTTTCGGTTGTGCTACTGTCTGATGTTGAGATGCTGCTAGTTTATATGTTGCACTGTGTCTACACTCTTTGATGTCTTGTCCTCACTGCATACTGTACACATGAAATCTGTCAACTTTACTGACCATTGGCTTCGTTGTTAAATTGTCTTTTTTCTGCTTGCTTGTTATGTTGCCATGGCCATGCTATTTTGTGCCAGTGAGCTTATGCGTTGGTACGGGTGGTACAATAACTTTGCTTTGCTTTATATGTTAAGTGATATGCCAATATTCATTAGACTGAACATGGTCGTAGAGAGAGAACGAGCTAATTAGGAATGAGGAGTTCAATCTTATGCATGTGATTACATAGTATACGCATTTGTTAATAAGTTAAACCAAACAAGTATAAAGCAAAAAAAAATCCTATATCAAGATTTTTATAAATATTACTCTTTTGGGCCTTATTTTTGTAAACTTGGAAATTCACACCCATGTTGATTATTGAACCTGGACTGCATATATGATTCTGTTTTGTTCGGTATCAAAACATATTCGTAGTTTTATTCAGGCCCAGTTGTAATCGTTGTCACGTTTTCTCACATATGGATCTTTGACACTGAGTATTGGTGCTACCTTCATATACGTAGTTGTCGCACACAGTCACCCCTGTTTTGCCTGAATACATTGGATTTATACCTGCCTTGTTTCGGCAAGCACTGATACCCGTTGCTTTGAGTGTATATGTATATACAGATAGACATTTGTGTATATGTATGCATTTTAAAGGTGGATGATGGCCTGCACTTAACACGGCTTGACGGTAAATTTGTATATGTGCCGATAGGACCCTATTAGGCTGAAACTCAATTTGTTACGATATTCCGAGATAGGGAAAAAACTGCATATAAAGTAACATCATATCTGTAGACAGTATTTTCAAGATTTTAATTACTTGATAGTTTGTTGAACATTTAAGCATACATGTGAATATGATAATTTGCTATGGAAATTATAAATGTCTATTGTTCCCATGAGAAACTTGGTTTTGAGCTGAGGTAGGAAATATAAATAAATAAATATCTATATAATTTCACTTGTATGAATAACTTGGACCTTGCTATGCAAACTCGTTGCCAGTTGACTTAAACGCACACTACTAGGTTTGAGCCATTTCCAGTTGCAATTCTTTCTTTTATTTGTTTACATGTTGGCATGTCATCTATGATTGATATTTGTACACTATCCCTACCCTGACTTTTATTATCTCGAACCATGCACTGTGCTTCACCCGCAGTTTCAGCTTTAACTTTAACTTGCTAGCCTTTGCATTATTTTCCAACATAAGTATATGCACATGGATATGCATACACTGTTATTCACCTGCAGTTCAGAATAATTCACTGATTTTCACTGTGTTTAGCATGATACGTATACACTTGGATAAAATGAGATGTACACACAAGTGGTATGTCTTATGTACTGTTTTTCGCCCCAGTTTTATCTTGAATACCTGAACGTGTACTGACTCCATGAGTACTTTGATAATGTGAGTATGTAGCCTGCAATGTACATATTTATGCATATGTTCACTTGGCCCCATATTATTACTACCATGCATATGTTCAATATTGTTACTGCCACTATAATTCATTTCCTCATCAGGGTGTGTTTTATTAAGATGTTGCACCTGATTTTGGACAAAAACATGTACATAAGTTTTTATGATAACTAGTTACACATATTTCGCATTGATGCTTGGCTACTTGAACCTGCCTGGCACCATATATGTTCATTCTCTGCGCATGATTCTTTGATCTGGCAATTGAATTTTTGGGACCAAATGTTTAACTAAACTTGTGCTTCATTTCGACTGTGAATCCTTAGCATACAAACATAGATCCTTGTTCACCTTGAAATTTGAAGGATCGCATGGCCATGGTACTTACTGTTGGGATACCTAGCCACCTTAAATATTCATTGAATGGTCCATAATACCCATATAAATCTGTTTGTTGTTGCCTGATTGCCGTTTATCCGAACACCCCCTATGGACTTTCATTGAACTGGGTTATTTGTGGTCATGGGATGCTGGGCAGTGCACACGTGTGCCTGTGCACGTGTGTATATGCAGGCTTCCGTGATCATTTGTCCTAGAGATAAAAATCGATATAGCACAAACAAACAATACACTGTATGACCGACGAGAGGGTTTACTATTATATTTCAGTTCCTATTGAAATCAATTTACTTGAACTTTGATTAATCCTGACTCGAGTATTTTTATGTTTTGCATGGGATGCTCGAGTCAGACCCTGAGCATTTCAGATTTTAAGATTTCAGTCAGGATTCGAAGATCGACGAAGATGGGGATTCCAAGCTGGCGTGCTCTGAAGATTTATACAGTAAAAATTTTCTTGTATTCAAAGTATATTTTATTTTCCGCTGTAGAAAAATCCTTGTATTCAAAAATCATGATTTATAAATGAAAGTTTTATTTTTATATCTCATACTGTATTATTTATTATTCTGTATTCTCTGTGTTGATTCTGTTTCTAAACTCTGTAAGCTAAATACGCTCCGTCAGTTTGAACGTTTTAAGTTGGTTTAAATACCGATTTGAAGCGGTCAAAAAGGCGGGACGTTACAATTCAAATATTCTTATAGTTTGGGAAGGGTTCCCATTAATTTTATCAAAGATAAATTCTTTAAATTTATTCTTTAATCTTTCTTTGGATACCAATTCAAACCAAATTATGGTTTATCCAAACTAGTCGGGATTAACGAACCTTGCCGAAGTAATCATTTATTTCCCAATCCCAACCTATTCATCCCATGAAGTAAAACTGGTAATACTTCATATCTAACACCACGGTGTTATCGGTAATTTCAATTACCATTTCACATTCAAATCTAATTAAAGATTTAACTATCGCCTGGAGCAAAACTGGTGATACTCCATTCTTGACCATTTCTTGAATTTGATAATTTTAGTTATAAAATTCACCTTTTAATCTATTTAAAAATTCATTAAAACTCTAATTCAGATTTAAATTCCAAAAATCATTACTTAATGATTATTCAAATCCAGGAAATAAATCCTATCTTTAACTGGGTTAAAGAACTAATATCATTTAAAACACAGCTCACGATAAACCCAAAATCACATTCCATTAACAATGGAATCTTCACGGAAAACAGATCAATATATATAATCGATATGAACTCCCATATCCGACTAATAATATAAATGGAATAACGGCAAAGCCTTTTAAATTCCATATACATTAACAGTCTTCCTCAGCAGAAGTTCACTTCGATCATTACCAAATCGAATTCCATTCCATTCCAATTTATTTTATTAAATTGGAAAACTTTACTTTGGAAAATATCCTTTAAATCTTATCAAAAAGATTTATAAATTCCAAATCCCATTTCATTATAAATCGGATTAAAGAACGGATGTCGTTAAAAAACCGTTCACAATAAACCCAATTCACATTCCATTAATTATCGGGTTAAAGAACAAGTGTTATCTAAAACGCCGTTCATGATAAACCAAAAAATCAATTCCAATTCAATATCATTTAATTGGTATACTTCATTAAATCTAAATAAAAAGATTTAATCTTTTCCTCAACTGGGTTTAAGAACAGTGTTAATGAAGACACCATTCACGACAAACCCAAATCCTATTTGACAATGAAAACAAGGCTCTAAATAGAAAATATATCGACTTATATTCAATATCAAATTCAACGACCAACAAATATCATATCAGAAATAAAGATACAAATATATCTTTCAAATTTCCATAATAATATCTTTATAATCACGAAATCCAACATCGAAATATTCCAAAGACAATTTCGATTCAAATCAATTTCCAATTTATACATTGGAAATTCTGGTTATTTTTAAAACCATTTCAAATCCAATTTATTTATTTCAAAAATAAATGGATTATAATTCTAGTTCAAAACTAGTTCATTTCGATAAAATTCTATTTTTATCTTTTCAAATATGGAGTTTTTCATCCCAATTCTTCCCAAATCATTTCTTATGATTTTAAACAAATTATTGCTATTTTAAATAATTTTATCAAGGTCAATACAGTCGATTTCCATAAACGACCATCGAACTGCACTTACAGCGACCATTTCCAAATTTGATTTGGACATAATTCCAAATCTAACCGTTACATTTCTAATTTTTTGCATTCGTTAGAAATCTCTTTTACGAACCCAACGGTTCTGGTTTTAGGAAAATCCGACGGTCGGATCTCCTGTAATGTCTGTTCGAAGTCAATGGTCGAAATTCGCGAACTGCTGCAGCGTGGCGCGTTCTATTGAGGCCATTATATATAATATATATTATATATATTTCATCGATTTCCTTTCAAAACATATTTTATAAATCGTTTTAAATTCATTTTCAAAAAGATTTCAACTTCATATTCAATTTGTAATCAAAATTGAATATTCCATATCATCAATATATAAATGACAATATTTTCAAAACATTATATTTGAAATCAATTCCTTTTCGTAATTCATCATAAAAATAATAAAATCGATATAAATATCGTTCACGTCAAAATGGCATCAATCTAATCGACACGGCTTTATATATTTCTATTTCAAATATTTCTATTTCAAATATTTCTTTTCAAATATTTCTTTTCAAATATTTCTATTTCAAATATTTCTATATCAAATATGTGATAACCCCAAACTTCCTTAGATCGAAAGTAAGGATAATCATTTAGGAATACAACATATTTACAACAAAAATAGATCTCAGATAATTATCATAACACATAAACCATTGCAGCGGAAATAAATGTAATCAGCATCATAATATCCAATACATCAGAGTACGCAGTACATGATACAACTTAGCCAAATAAAGAGTCTCAACAAAAAGGGAAATAAGTTTCCAAAAGGAAAAGAAACAATCTCAAAACTCTGTCACATACATCAAAGCTATAGATAAAGATGTCTCAAAGTAGAAATAAAAACTATAGAAAAGGTCTTCTTCTTCGTCGGTCCAAGCAAGCTCCAATCGGAATGTATCACCTGAACCTGTCAATTGGCTGCCCGTGTGGAAAGAGGGCACCCGAGTTTGCAAAAGTGAAACAAACTACAAGTCAGTCATGGGACTGGTGTGAGAATCTTAACTAAATTAACTATCAATATGGCGAATCTCAGGACCACGCCGCTAACGTGGAACGTGTTTACTCCATTGGATTGCCAGTGCATAATTTTATAAAGTTTGGATAAAACAGCGAAATGACCTTTAAAAAGGTGAAATCATCATAAGACTCAAGTCCTATCACACAATGCAACGCACACAGGAGGATAGAGTTTCCCTTATGATGATCAAACATGCTTAATACGTGAAAATTAATATTTTAATATTATCATTAGTGTTTAAGCGGTATTAAAATACTTCAAAATACATATATCAATCTTAGACGGCATAGGTACCATATACTATGTCACCGTATATAAGTTTAAAATCAAAACCGTGATGTCGTATTGGGAATTGCTTTTCTGTCATGAAGTCGAGGCTAGGGATCGTCCTCTTCCGATTCGAGACACTCCAGCAAATGCCTTAGGATCCCCCGTAGTGAACCCTTGGATGCTGTAGGGTCGGTCCCCACCTAACGGTAGTGGATTAGTTATGCCTGAACACACGTTTCCTGGTCCCTTTGGACCTATAATATGACCACTTCCGGCCTATAAAAAAAACCCGAGGTACCTCAATCCATAATCCACATAAGTAAAATGCCGGGCCGTGTCAAAACCCAAACACCACTCCTAGCTAGAAAGAAACGTGTGCACTCCCTACGGTCCATATCCCGTTTTTGACTCATACCGGAGTGTGAGGCTTGCGAAGTCACGTTATACACAAAGCTATGCCTAACCAGGCTATGCTTTGATCATCAGCCACAAGGCCTGCTTTTCAACAAAGCCTTGATCATTGCATCTTGGCGTGCCACATTGACAATTCAATGCCATGCGATCGATAACTATTACTACGAATCATGGTGTTAAGTAGAGAATAAATCCTCTACCACCAAACAGACATATATTAATAGAAATCGATTTAATTACATGAAGTGAATTTCAACGTCAGACACGCATCCATTTACAAGTCCATTCTGGGTCTGAACGAAACCGAAGACACCAAAAAGGAGCTCGCTTATCCGCACGACCAACACACATGTCCAGACAATTACTGCTTCAACCCTGTCCTGGGAGCAAATCAGTCGAAGGTATCAGAAGTCATCGTCCATTCGATGTGAAGCCCGCCGGTCTTCAACCATCGTCTTCTTACATCTTTGATTTAATCGCCGTACAATTATTTGAAATGAGTTAAACTCGGACTTTTCAAATAATTGTCACATAATTATAATTTAAAACATTTCATATATATTTATACTATTTATCGCTATTTTTATTTATTAAAAATAGCTCGAAATAAATAAACGACGTTTAAGGTCAATGGACGGCACTGGCGCTGCTTTTACCAAAATTTGATTTACACATATCTTAAAATATAACCATCGGATTTCGATGATATTTATATCGTTGGAAAGCTCTTCCCAAAGCGGTCCTAACGGTTCCAGTTTTGGGAAAATCCAACGGTTGGATCTTTCTATATAATTGTTTGAAGTTAAGATTGTCGATACGCGAACTGCCGCTCTCGTTTCATTAAAATTTATATTTATATTTATATATATATATATATATATAAACTATTTGGCGATTTCCCCTATTCCAAAATCCATTCCTTTTGTATTCTATAAAAAAATATTTTTGTTCGCCAATTCTAATGCGACAAAAGTGATGGTTTCAACAATGTATAATTTTATATCAAATAAAAATGACATTTTTGTTCGCCAATTCTAATGCGACAAAAATGATGTTTTCAACATCGTATATTTTATATTCAATAAAAATGACATTTTAGTTCGCCAATTGTAATGCGACAAAAATGATGTTTTCGACATCGTATATTTTATATTCAATAAAAATGACATTTTTGTTCGCCAATTCTAATGCAACAAAAATGATGTTTAAAATGTAATCTTTCTTTAATTATATAAAAATGTTCTTTTATCCTATTTGTTTTAAAGACATAAAAATGAACTTTTTATACTATTTCATTTTTATAACATAAAAATGAACTTTTATCCCATTTCATTTTTATAACATAAAAATGAACTTTTTTTGTTTTTTCATAAAATGTATATATTTTATCTCCTTTTCTTTTACAATGAAACATGTAAATTCTTTTATCTTTACATTGGAAAATGTAAACTTTTCATAGTTACAAAGAAAAATGTAAATCTTATATCTTCACATAGGAAAATGTAAATCTTATAATTTAAAATCTAAATTTCCTATCTTTACATAGAAAAATGTAAATCTTATATTTTAACAAGAAAATGTAAATTTTCTATCTTTACGTAGAAAAATATAAATCTTATATTTTAACAAGAAAATGTAAATTTTCTATCTCTCTTCATTACAATAGAAAGATGTAAATTTCCTATTACTCTTTATTATAATAGAAAAATGTAAATTTTCTATTACTCTTTACTACAATAGAAAGATGTAAATGCTTTTTTATTCTTTACATTGAAATGTAAATTCTCTTTTTATTGTTTTTATTTACATATGTAAATTCTCCTATTTCTTCTCTTTTACAATGAAAAATGTAAATATTTTCTTTTCTTTTTCCTTTACATTGAAAATGTAACTCCTTCTTTTATTTTCCTTTACATAGAAAAATGTAAATGTTCCATTTTTTTTCTAAGTTTCAATTTTTAACCCAACACCAAAGTATGTTCATTTCAACTAAATAGACATAACGATGAAATTTTGATATATTTCAACTAAATTAACATAACTATGAAATTTTTGTGTCATCACAATAACGACAACATAACGATGAATTTTGTGTCATTACAACTAAATTAACATAACGATGAAATTTTGTGTCATTACAACTAAATTAACATAATGATGAAATTTTGTGTCATTACAACTAAATTAACATAACGATGAAATTTTGTGTCATTACAACTAATTTAATATAACGGTGAAATTTTGTGTCATTACAACTAAATTAACATAACGATGAAATTTTGTGTCATTACAACTAAATTAACATAACGATGAAATTATGTGTCATTACAACTAAATTAACATAACGATGAAATTATGTGTCATTACAACTAAATTAACATAACGATGAAATTTTGTATCATCACAACAACGACAACATATGATCGGGTGTATAATTTCCATGAATTAAAATAAAAAGGTCCCACCTTTATTCTGTGAAATCAAACAAAATATCTGGACTTTATTTATTTTATAAATTAGAATAAAAGGTCAAATCTTTATTTATTATATAAGTCCAGCTTTCTTTTATTTTATAAATTATAAATCAAAATAAAAATTCAACTTTAATTTTGTGAATCAAAATAAAGATTTAAACTTTCTTTTACCAAGTAAATCAAAGTAAAAGATTCTATTATCTTTGATTTGTAAATCAAAGTAAAGGATTCAATCTTTCTTTTGTTTTGTAAAACAAAATGAAAATCAAACTTTATTTTGTTTTCCAAAAACCAAAGGATTGAAACTTTATTATATTCGTAAATCAAAAACAAAGATTTAAAACTTTGTTATATTTGTAAATTAAATACAAAGATTAAAACTTTGTTATATTTTGCTAATCAAAACAAAATCTCAACTTTTCATTTTTATGTGTTGAACCAAAAATAAAGATTTAACTTCTTATCTTTGTGGTGAAATAAACAAAGATTCAATTTTTTTTTTATAAAGTAATAAAAAAAGAATAAAAATAAAAACAATAAAGATGAAACTTTATTGAGAATACATCAAAATTTCACAGATCTAAACTAACATGTTGTATCATGATATCACATCGAATATTAACAACCATACAACAATCACCAATCACATATCAGAAACAATATACAATGATTTACATAACAAATAAAATTAAATTATTTAATTATTAAAATCTAGAAATCTCACCGTCGTTGCAGATTTTGGCCAAAATTCAAACTGTTCAGAATGGTCCCGTTTCAGTTCAGAGTCGTAGATCTTGTCAATAGGATCACAACGCCGCTGAAATCATCGAATTTCGAGTTGAAACGAGTTAGATATGATTAATTTAATTTATGAAACAATTTATATTAATTAATTGAATATTTAATTAAGCAAAACATTTCTTCCTCTTTCCTGTAACACAGCCGATGCTTTTTTCTTTTTCTTCGAACCTAGGGTTCAATTTTGCGGCCACTACAGGAATCGAGCTGCCGATCAGAAGACGCCACGCTCCAGCACTCCGATAGGCGCGCCAGACTCGCCTGCCTCGTCGAGCTCGGTGGTGGTTTTTGGCTGGGGTTCGGCGGCGAAACGGCGGGTTTTAGGGGCTCGGAGCGGTCGCTACAGGCGACAAGGTTCGATCAAACCCGTACCAAATTGAAGAGCAGAGATAGCTCTACGAAATTGTCAAAGGAAGGATTGGTTTTACTGAGTGAATTGATGGGAATTTGTGGAGGAAGTTTCGGTGGTTTTAGGCCACTGATTTGGGGGGCGGCGGCAGAGACGATGAATAGTGAATTAGGGTTTTAAAAATCCTATATTTATAATATTATTTAATGTATTTTTACAATTAAATCCATATCTTTCAAACCGGTTCAATTTCAGTCTAGCAGAAAGTGACCCTAGCCAATAGCCCATATTCCGGATCCAATGGGACAGGTCTCGTCAGCCCAAACGGCTGTCTGTGGCCTGTATTATTTAATTTAATATTTAATTCCTTTATTAATTTAATTCGTCTGCATAAATAAATTCACCGAGGCCACCATCGAACTCAGAAAAAGCCAGAAAAAATATATTTGTCTATGTTATGACGATACAGTCCTAACAAAACTAATTTCGTCGAATTCTGAGACTGTTTGAAAAGTAGCTATTTTTCAGTCGATTAAATTTGACTGTAATCGACCAAACACATTTTCCTTCGCCACGCTCACATATTAAATCGAAAAATTCTAAAAATTGAAACCTAACAATAATATGACATTCCGGTTCCAATGAAAGTGGTTTCGTCGAAAACAGAGATCGTTTGAAAATTGACTATTTTCACTGGCTTTAATGTTATTTAAAAATGAAATTTTTAATTTCTGCCACATTTTTCCACCAAATAATTCAAAATAAAATTTTTAAATTGGTTAGGATTTTCCGGGTCGTTACAATCTCCCCCACTTAAGAATTTTCATCCTCGAAAAGGAAACAAAGAAAAGTAGGAACCAAGATGGAAAATGTAAATTGGTATAAACGTACCTCAGTACAAGAGTTACTCGGAGATATCCACTCTGCACTTGGGGTAAGCCTTTTTGATGCTATCCTCCGTCTCCCATGTACAGTCTCTAGGATCCCCACTTCATTGAACCTTGACTAGGTTGATCCTCTTGTTCCTCAAGATTTTTGTTTCTTTGCCAATGATCTTAATTGGGTCCTTTCTCACTGTCAGATTTGGAACAATATCTAGGACCTGTTGATTTAATTCATCCTCTATCAGATCTGGATCATGAACATGCTTGCGGAGTTGAGACACATGAAATACATCATGCACCCCTGTCAACCAGTCAGGTAGCTGCACTCTATAAGCGAGAGTACCAATCCTTTCGAGAATAGGGAATGGACCAATGCATCTCGGTGCCAACTTTCCCGTCTTCCCAAAACGAATCACGCCTCTCAAAAGAGAAACCTTCAAGTATACTCGATCACCCACAGAGAATTCTGGATTTCTTCTTTGCTGGTCTGCATAGCTCTTTTGTTGACTCTGAGCAGTCAACAAGCGCTTCTTAATCAAGTCAACCTTATCCGATGCTTCACGAACCATGTCGGGGCCCAAGACTAGTCAATTGCCTGACTCCACCCAACATGCCGGAGATCTGCACGGCCTGCCATAAAGTAATTCAAATGGTGACATCCCCAAACTTGCCTGGTAGTTATCATTATAGGAGAATTCCACCAAGTGCAAGTGGTCCTCCCATGAACCGCCATAATCAAGGATGCAAGCACGCAATAAGTCTTCCAAAACACGATTCACCCTCTCAGTCTGGCCATCTGTCTGAGGGTGATAGGCAAAGCTCAGATTCAACTTGGTCCCAAGCTCTTCTTGAAAAGCTTCCCAGAATTTGCTGGTAAATAATGGATCCTGATCACTGACAATGCTTTTGGGAACCCCATGTAGTCTGACTATCTCTTTGAGATAAATCTGTGCCAAACTATGAGCCGTTCTATTGGACCGAACAGGGATGAAATGGGCAAATTTTGTTAAGCGGTCGACAATCACCCATATACTATCGTTGCCTTTTCGGCTTCGGGGAAAGCCATCTATAAAGTCCATAGAAATTTCCTCCCACTTCCAACCTGGAACTCCCAGTGGTTGCAACAAACTGGCCAACTTTTGTTAATCACTTTTAACTTGTTGACAAGTGGGACATCTAGCAATATAAATAGAAATATCTCTCTTCATCGACCTCCACCAAAATGTGCGCTTGAGGTCGTGATACATCTTGCTCACTTCAGGGTGAATACTAAGCTTAGATTTATGACATTCATCCATAACCTCCCTTCTGAGCTTAGAGTCGTATGGGACACAGATTCGGCCTAATAGCCTTAGAACCCCTTTGTCGTCAATTTGGAAACTTGTGGTTTCGCCATCCTGAATTCTTTTAATAATCCTCTGAATAAATTTATCATTCTTCTGAAGAGCAGAGACTTTATCAATCAGCGTAGGAGTGATGATGAGGCTGGCGATAATGAGATTGTTGCATTCTGCATTCTTTCTACTGAGTGCATCGGCTACAACGTTGGCTTTCCCCGGAGTATATAGGATATCCAGGTCATATGATGCAAGAAATTCGACCCAGCGTTGATGCCTCATATTCAAATCTTTTTGGGTAAAAAGGTGTTTCAAGGATTTGTGATCCGTGTAAATTTCAAACTTCTCACCCAAGAGATAATGCCTCCATATTTTAAGAGAAAACACAATGGCCATTAGTTCAAGATCATGCGTGACATAATTCTTCTCATGCGGTTTCAGCTGGCGGCTAGCATATGCGACTACTCTGCCTTTTTGCATTAGCACCGCACCAATACCTTAAACAAATAAGGGATAACATGTTAAAATGAGATTTGTAATTAAAGGAAAAATGTTATCTCTGACATGTTAATTTATAAAAGAAACAACCTTGCTTAGAGGCGTCGGTCCAGACCTTCAAATCCTGATTGCCATCTATGATGGTCAACACAGGAGCATTGGTCAACCTCTTCTTTAGATCTTGGAAAGCTGTCTCGCATTCCGGTGTCCACTTGAATTTCATATGCTTCTTGGTCAGGTTTTTCAATGGGCAAGCTACCTTCGAAAAATCTTTGACAAATTTCCGATAATAGCCAGCCAGTCCCAAGAAACTTCTAACCTCCATGGGAGTTCTAGGCTGCTTCCATTCTTGGATGGCAGAGATCTTTCCTGGATCTACTGAGATGCCTTCCTTTGATACAACATGGCCGAGGAATTTCACCTCTTCTTACCAGAATATGCATTTAGAAAAATTTTCTTTCAGCACATTTCTTCGCAAAATCCCTAAGACTTCTCTTAGATGTTGTTCATGCTCAGCAGTGGATTTAGAAAAGATGAGGATGTCATCGATGAACACAAGCACAAATTTATTTAAAACATCTCTGAATACTCTATTCATCAGATCAACAAAATATGCTGGAGCATTACATAGACCGAAAGGCATTACTAGCCATTCATAAAAGATGTCCGGGCCTCTGAAAGCAGTTAAAGGCACACACTCCTCTACAATGCGAAGTTGATGGAAGCCTGTAGCTAGGTCCATCCTAGAGAATACTCGTGCCCCATGCAAGCGGTCAAGCAAGTCATCAATACGAGGCAGTGGGTGTTTGTTTTTCAGAGTTTGTTTGTTGAGATCATGGTAGTCTACACATAGCCTGAGAGGACCGTCTGATTTTGGGACGAACACCACTGATGCTCCCCATTCTGAGAAGCTGGGCCGGATCAGACCCTTCCACAAAAGCTACTTGGTTTGATTTTTCAGCTCCTCTCTTTCTTTTGGCGACATTCTCCGAATGGGATGTACCACAGGCCTTGCATTCGGAGCTAAATCAATTTGGAAGCTGATTTCTCTATACGGAGGTAGGCCCTCAACTTCTTTGAATACATCAGCGAAATCTTTGACGACAGGGATATCCTCAATAGAAGTAAGGGTAACTTCTAGAGAAGACCAGAATGTTTTCCTGTCGGTGGCTGAGCCATGGCAGGGGATACATACATTACCGAGTTTAGTTTTAACTTTGACAATTCTTTCGGCGCATACTAACTCAGCCTCATATTTTGCTAACCAATCTATACCAAGTATGATGTCATATCCAGAAAACTCCATGATGATCAAATTAAAAGGAAACTGATAGCGAGAATAGGAGATAAGCACTTTACAATACTGATCTAGAATGAGGGAACCTCCTATCTGACTATTAGCTCTAATCAAATTTTTGAGTTTTCTTGGTTTCAGTTTCAACTTTTTACTTGCATCTTTAGAAATAAAGCTTCTTGCAGCGCCAGTATAAAATAAGACAGTAATAGGGATGTTCTTAATATTAAGCGTACCTCCTAAGACATCGGGTTTATTAGGCCCCTCGGTCGAAGCTGGTGTATCTGCTCCCTCATAAACATGTGCCACCTGAGCATTCCTTAGCTGTGGGCAGTTCGCCTTAATGTGCCCCTTTTGACGACAATTGTAGCATTCCCTCTTGTCCTGCGAACTCTGGCCACGATTCAGAGGATTCTGACCACGGTTCTGAGAACTCTGACCACAGTTCTGACTAGGGCCTGAATCATTTCTCTTGACCTTTTTTAGGTGCTCTACACTCGTAATCAAAATGTCCAATCTTGCCGCAGTTATAGCAGGCCACCTTGCTCATATCCCTCTTCTTCCCTTGGGGTTTAGCTGTAGAAGAATTGCTCGCCTCCTATTTCTTGTTAGCCTGTTCCTTCTGGTTGTTGCTTTGACTTTTCCCTCTATCCTATGGTCTAGACTCGTCATATTCCTCGTAGCGGCACGCCATCTCTACTACTTCATTGAAAGGAAGCTTGATATGGGCAGTGACTCGGTTCAAAAATTTCTTGGACAGCCCCTTGATAAATTTCTTATTCTTCTCTACCGGATCTTGAATCAAACTAGGAGCATATCGTGAAAGCTCATCAAACTTCCTCACATACTCAGAAACGGTCATATTCCCTTGCTGTAGGTTAACGAACTGCTCGTGCAGGCGCTCTCTAGCTTGTGGGGGTATATACTTCTCATTGAAAAGTTCCTTAAATCTGGCCCAAGACATATTGGCCACGTCATTGCAGATTTTGATCGTATCCCACCAATGCCCTGCTTCCTCTTTTAGTTGCCAAACTGCCAAATAACGCTTTTGCTGATCTTCCAGTTCCAAGCCTTCTAGGATCTTTTCGCAATCTTTAAGCCATGCTTCTGCCTGAATCACAGAATCTAGCCCCATGAAAGGTACACCTCCAAGGTTTTTGAATTTCTTTGACATTCTCTCCAAATCGAAAGGCTGTGGAGGTGGAGGTGGTTCGACTATGACCTCTGAATTATGCTATTCCTGAGTGATGGGTGTTTCGTCTCTAGCTTCCCTCCAGCTCCTACTCGGGCTCCTCCTCTAGCCCCGCCTCGAGCTCCACCTCGGGCTCCGCCTCGGGCTGTTCTTGCTCTAGTTTCCATTTAATTCAGTTTGTACCATCAAGGAAAGAGTCAGACCAACAAAAATGAGAATTTTTCAAGAAAAGATAAGATAAGGACGAGATGAAAAGATGATGATGTAATGACTGGTAAATATATGCTATTCTGCTGTGCTCACTCTAGGACATTACTAGTCCTATCTCTCATGAGCTACTCGTCTTAGAATGTGGATTCTATCTAGACGAATTGTCCTAAATATGTTATATTCCGAAGCTAAGGTTAACCTGGCTCTGATATCAACTGTGATAACCCCAAACTTCCTTAGACCGAAAGTAAGGATAATCATTTAGGAATACAACATATTTACAACAAAAACATATCCTAGATAATTATCATAACACATAAACCATTGCAGTGGAAATAAATGTCATCAGCATCATAATATCCAATACATCAGAGTACGCAGTACAGGATACAACTTAGCCAAATAAAGAGTCTCAACAAAAAGGGAAATAAGCTTCCAAAAGGAAAAGAAACAATCTCAAAACTCCGTCACATACATCAAAGCTACAGATAAAGATGTCTCAAAGCAGAAATAAAAACTATAGAAAAGGTCTTCTTCTTCGTCCGTCCAAGCAAGCTCCAATCAGAATGTATCACCTGAACCTGTCAATTGGCTACCCGTGTGGAAAGAGTGCACCCGAGTTTGCAAAAGTGAAACAAACTACGAGTCAGTCATGGGACTGGTGTGAGAATTCTTAACTAAATTAACTATCAATATGGCGAATCTCAGGACCACGCCGCTAACGCGGAACGGGTTTACTCCATTGGATTGCCAGTGCATAATTTTATAAAGTTTGGATAAAACAGCGAAATGACTTTTAAAAAAGTGAAATCATCATAAGACTCAAGTCCTATCACACAATGCAACGCACACAGGAGGATAGAGTTTCCCTTATGATGATCAAACATGCTTAATACGTGAAAAGTAATATTTTAATATTATCATTAGTGTTTAAGCAGTATTAAAATACTTCAAAATACATATGTCAATCCTAGACGGCATAGGTACCATATACTATGTCGCTGTATATAAGTTTAAAATCAAAACCGTGATGTCGTATTGGGAATTGCTTTTCTGTCATGAAGTCGAGGCTAGGGATCGTCCTCTTCCGATTTGAGACACTCCAGCAAATGCCTCAGGATCCCCCGTAGTGAACCCTTGGATGCGGTAGGGCCGGTCCCCACCTAACGGTAGTGGATTAGTTATGCCTGAACACACGTTTTCCGGTCCCTTTGGACCTATAATATGACCACTTCCGGCCTATAAAAAAACCCGAGGTACCTCAATCTATAATCCACATAAGTAAAATGCCGGGCCGTGTCAAAACCCAAACACCACTCCTAGCTAGAAAGAAACGTGTGCACTCCCTACGGTCCATATCCCGTTTTTGACTCATATCGGGGTGTAAGGCTCGCGAAGTCACGTTATACACAATGCTATGCCTAACCAGGCTATGCTTTGATCATCAGCCACAAGGCTTGCTTTTCAACAAAGCCTTGATTCAACACCATGCGATCGATAACTATTACTACGTATCAGGGTGTTAAGTAGAGAATAAATTCTCTACCACCAAACAGACATATATTAATAGAAATCGATTTAATTACATGAAGTGAATTTCAACGTCAGACACGCATCCATTTACAAGTCCGTTCTGGGTCTGAACGAAATCGGAGACACCAAAAAGGCGCTCGCTTATCCGCACGACCAACACACACATCCGGACAATTACTGCTTCAACCCTGTCCTGGGAGCAAATCAGTCCAAGGTATCAGAAGTCATCGTCCATTCGATGTGAAGCCCGCCGGTCTTCAACCAAAGTCTTCTTACATCTTTGATTTAATCGCCGTACAATTATTTGAAATGAGTTAAACTCGGCCTTTTCAAATAATTGTCGCATAATTATAATTTAAAACATTTCATATATATTTATACTATTTATCGCTATTTTCATTTATTAAAAATAGCTCGAAATAAATAAATGACATTTCGGGTCAATGGACGGCACTGGCGCTGCTTTTAACAAAATTTGATTTACACATATCTTAAAATCTAACCGTCAGATTTCGATGAAATTTATATCGTTGGAAAGCTCTTCCCAAAGCGGTCCTAACGGTTCCAGTTTTGGGAAAATCCAACGGTTGGATCTATCTATATAATCGTTTGAAGTTACGATTGTCGATACGCAAACTGCCGCTCTCGTTTCGTTAAAATTTATATTTATATTTATATATATATATATATATAGCATTTGGCGATTTCCCCTA
This sequence comes from Allium sativum, assembly GCA_030737875.1. Classification (NCBI taxonomy): domain Eukaryota; kingdom Viridiplantae; phylum Streptophyta; class Magnoliopsida; order Asparagales; family Amaryllidaceae; genus Allium; species Allium sativum. The sequence goes on from CM060916.1 coordinate 588,936,436, forward strand.
TTCTAAAATCCATTCCTTTTGTATTCTATAAAAACAATATTTTTGTCCGCCAATTCTAATGCGACAAAAGTGATGGTTTCAACAATGTATAATTTTATATCAAATAAAAATGACATTTTTGTTCGCCAATTCTAATGCGACAAAAATGATGTTTTCAACATCTTATATTTTATATTCAATAAAAATGACATTTTTGTTCGCCAATTCTAATGTGACAAAAATGATGTTTTCGACATCGTATATTTTATATTCAATAAAAATGACATTTTTGTTCGCCAATTCTAATGCAGCAAAAATGATGTTTAAAATGTACTCTTTCTTTAATTATATAAAAATGTTCTTTTATCCTATTTGTTTTAAAGACATAAAAATGAACTTTTTATTCTATTTCATTTTTATAACATAAAAATGAACTTTTATCCTATTTCATTTTTATAACATTAAAATAAACTTTTTATGTTTTTTATAAAATGTATATATTTTATCTCCTTTTCTTTTACAATGAAACATGTAAATTCTTTTATCTTTACATTGGAAAATGTAAACTTTTCATAGTTACAAAGAAAAATGTAAATCTTATATCTTCACATAGTAAAATGTAAATCTTATAATTTAAAATGTAAATTTCCTATCTTTACATAGAAAAATGTAAATCTTATATTTTAAAAAGAAAATGTAAATTTTCTATCTTTACATAGAAAAATGTAAATCTTATATTTTAACAAGAAAATGTAAATTTTCTATCTCTCTTCATTACAATAGAAAGATGTAAATTTCCTATTACTCTTTATTATAATAGAAAAATGTAAATTTTCTATTACTCTTTACTACAATAGAAAGATGTAAATGCCTTTTTATTCTTTACATTGAAATGTAAATTCTCTTTTTATTGTTTTTATTTACATATGTAAATTCTCCTATTTCTTCTCTTTTACATTGAAAAATGTAAATATTTTCTTTTTCCTTTACATTGAAAATGTAACTCCTTCTTTTATTCTCCTTTACATAGAAAAATGTAAATGTTCCATTTTTTTCTAAGTTTCAATTTTTAACCCAACACCAAAGTATGTTCATTTCAACTAAATAGACATAACGATGAAATTTTGATACATTTCAACTAAATTAACATAACTATGAAATTTTTGTGTCATCACAATAACGACAACATAACGATGAATTTTGTGTCATTACAACTAAATTAACATAACGATGAAATTTTGTGTCATTACAACTAAATTAACATAACGATGAAATTTTGTGTCATTACAACTAAATTAACATAACGATGAAATTTTGTGTCATTACAACTAAATTAACATAACGATGAAATTATGTGTCATTGCAACTAAATTAACATAAGGATGAAATTTTGTGTCATTACAACTAAATTAACATAACGATGAAATTTTGTGTCATTACAACTAAATTAACATAACGATGAAATTTTGTGTCATTACAACTAAATTAACATAACGATGAAATTATGTGTCATTACAACTAAATTAACATAACGATGAAATTTTGTGTCGTCACAACAACGACAATATATGATCGGGTGTATAATTTCCATGAATCAAAATAAAAAGGTCCCACCTTTATTTTGTGAAATCAAACAAAATATCTGGACTTTATTTATTTTATAAATTAGAATAAAAGGTCAAATCTTTATTTATTATATAAATCCAAATTTCTTTTATTTTATAAATTATAAAACAAAATAAAGATTCAACTTTAATTTTGTGAATCAAAATAAAGACTTAAACTTTCTTTTACTAAGTAAATCAAAGTAAAAGATTCAATTATCTTTGATTTGTAAATCAAAGTAAAGGATTCAATCTTTCTTTTGTTTTGTAAAACAAAATGAAAATCAAACTTTATTTTGTTTTCCAAAAACAGAGGATTGAAACTTTAATATATTCGTAAATCAAAAACAAAGATTTAAAACTTTGTTATATTTGTAAATCAAATACAAAGATTAAAACTTTGTTATATTTTGCTAATCAAAACAAAATCTCAACTTTTCGTTTTTATGTGTTGAACCAAAAATAAAGATTTAACTTCTTATCTTTGTTGTGAAATAAACAAAGATTCAATTTTTTTTATAAAGTAATAAAAATAAAAATAAAAGAATAAAAATAAAAACAATAAAAATGAGAACTTTATTGAGATTACATCAGAATTTCACAGATCTAAACTGACATGCTATATCATGATATCACATCGAATATTAACAACCATACAACAATCACCAATCATAGATCAGAAACAATATACAATGATTTACATAACAAATAAAATTAAATTATTTAATTATTAAAATCTAGAAATCTCACCGTCGTTGCAGATTTTGGCCAAAATTCAAACTGTTCAGAATGGTCCCGTTTCAGTTCAGATCGTAGATCTTGTCAATATGATCACAACGCCGCTGAAATCATCGAATTTCGAGTTGAAACGAGTTAGATGTGATTAATTTAAGTTATGAAACAATTTATATTAATTAATTGAATATTTAATTAAGCAAAACCTTTCTTCCTCTTTCCTGTAACACGGCCGATGCTTTTTTCTTTTTCTTTGAACCTAGGGTTCGATTTTGCGGCCACTACAGGAATCGAGCTGTCGATCAGAAGACGCCACGCTCCAGCACTGCGAGAGGCGCGCCAGACCCCCCCACCTCGTCGAGCTCGGTGTTGGTTTTTGGCTGGGGTTCGGCGGCGAAATGGCGGGTTTTGTGGGCTCGGAGCGGTCGCTACAGGCGACAAGGTTCGATCAAACCCGTACCAAATTGAAGAGCAGAGATAGCTCTACGAAATTGTCAAAAGGAAGGATTGGTTTTACTGAGTGAATTGATGGGAATTTGTGGAGGAAGTTTCGGTGCTTTTAGGCCATTGATTTGGGGGGCGGCGGCAGAGACGATGAATAGTGAATTAGGGTTTTAAAAATCCTATATTTATAATATTATTTAATGTATTTTTACAATTAAATCCATATCTTTCAAATCGGTTCAATTTCAGTCCAGTAGAAAGTGACCCTAGCCAATAGCCCATATTTCGGATCCAATGGGACAGGTCCCGTCAGCCCAAACGGCTGTCTGTGGCCTGTATTATTTAATTTAATATTTAATTCCTTTATTAATTTAATTCGTCTGCATAAATAAATTCACCGAGGCCACCATCGGACTCAGAAAAATCCAGAAAAAATATATTTGTCTATGTTATGACGATACGGTCCTAACAAAACTAATTTCGTCGAATTCTGAGACTGTTTGAAAAATAGCTATTTTTCAGTCGATTAAATTTGACTGTAATCGACCAAACACATTTTCCTACACCACGCTCACATATTAAATCGAAAAATTCTAAAAATTGAAACCTAGCAATAATATGACATTCTGGTTCCAATGAAAGTGGTTTTATCGAAAACAGAGATCGTTTGAAAATTGACTATTTTCACAGGCTTTAATATTATTTAAAAATGAAAATTTTAAATTCAGCCACATTTTTCCACCAAATAATTCAAAATAAAAATTTTAAATTGGTTCGGATTTTCCGGGTCGTTACAAAATATTTCTATTTCATTTCAAATATTTCATTTCAAATATTTCATTTCAAATATTTCTATTTCAAATATTTCTATTTCAAATATTTCTTTTCAAATATTTCATTTCAAATATTTCTATTCAATTATTTCTATTTCAAATATTTCTATTTCAAATATTTCATTTCAAATATTTCTATTCAAATATTTCTTTTCAAATATTTCATCTCAAATATTTCATTTCATATATTTCTATTTCAAATATTTCTTTTCAAATATTTCATTTAAAATATTTCATTTCAAATATTTCTATTCAAATATTTCTATTCAAATATTTCTATTTCAAATATTTCTATTTCAAATATTTCATTTCAAATATTTCATTTCAAGTATTTCTATTTTAGATATTTCTATTTCAAATATTCCTTTTCAAATATTTCTTTTCAAATATTTCATTTCAAAACTTGAATGAGGCCCAATCAATTACCATAGATTTTATTTCTATGGATCTCCATACAACCCATGCATATATCAATAGTGATAAACAATCATCCATCATCCAGAGTGCACTACTCAACTGCATAAGCATTGAATATAAATAATCAACGCTAATAACAGCCTGTCAACCAATCGATCGACATACAACTAAACAATTGGGATTAGTGTACGTCAATACCATCCCAACACCCATGTGGGGTTTCAATCAATCAAACACATATTTTATTTGTGCAGTTGAGCGATATGTAAAATTTATCGTCCCGATCTAGGTCAGTCAAATAGGCGTACATAAACAAATCGTTCTGATTTGTAAATGAATATTCATTTTCATTTCAGGAGAATTTCACGCCGTTCATTTACACATTAAAAATTATATTTTTAACGTTAAAATATTTATTTCAACACTTTACTATTTTTAACAGTTCATACATTAAATAAAAATGTTGTTTTTAACTAACACTTTATATTTCAGAAAATTTCGGCAGCAAAACGGCGTGATATTGAAATTGGGTAATGTCTAGCATTACCCCTCTCCTTTACTGGCTTGCGCCATACCCAATAATCAATTTAATCCACATTCCAAACCTCATTCAAACAAATAAATCAATCAACCCCAAACAACCAATCAAACAAGTCGTCCAAGGTCTGTGGACGATGGGGAACAGTTCATATATGCAGTTATAAAATAAATAACTATATGAATAAATTCGGTGAGAAGTTCTCACCTAGAAGCTAAACTAAATGCCGCGATTCTTCATATGTAGAAAATCTTCGCCGCGTTTCCAACGAGATCTGTTACATCGGTTTTACGTTAAAAATCACATTTTAATTTCGACACTGTAAAAATCACGTTTTTATTTCGTTATCTTTATAATAAAAATCATATTTTTATTTTGCTAACTGTATATATAAAAATCATAATTTTATGCCTTTAAAAATATTTTCATTCAACGATAAAAATCATATTTTTAATTCGCTACCTGTATAAAAATCTCATCTTTACTATAATAAAAATCATATCTTTAGCTAATTAAAAATCGAATCTTTACTTATATAAAAATCTCAGCTTTACATATAAAAATCATATTTTTATGTCTCTACTTCGTTATAAATTTTTTATTTTTATAATAACTTCATATTTCTAAAGATTATATTTTTATAATTCCATTCAAACTATAAAAATAATATTTTTATTATCATACATATATAAAAATGATATTTTTATATAATGAAAAATCGTACTTCATCGCTACTTTTCCATAGTAAAAACCACCTCTTTATTTTGCTATCCATACAATACAAAATCAGATTTTTATTCGCTAATCTTATATATAAAAATCAGATTTTTCAATTATTTAAACTAAATAAATTACATAAAAGAAAATAGAATAGTTAAAACTCACTTTTCGCCAAACGAAGAGGGAGCATGGCGGTCATGGAGGGGGTCTGAGGGGCTGCAGACGGCCAAGGAGGTGCTGCACTAATCGGTGATGGCCTTCCCGTTGGTTTTGTCTCGTTCTAAAGGAGGAGAAGAGGCGCCGGGACCTAGTGGGCAGAGTCTCGCACTGTGGAGGGCCCTCAGGCAGCGCGTCAGGGCCTGAGGCGGTGGATAGTGGGCCAGGCGTGGCGGCAGGGGGCTATAGCGGCGACGTTTGTTGCTGTGAGGCTTTGGGTGAAATCGGATTGCAAGAGTAGTTGGACGGGGAAGGAGAAGGGGGTCTCGCCGTAGACTGGGGCAGACCGCCAGAGGCATAACGCCGGTAGCAGCGCCTGGAGGGTGGACAGCGATCGCGACGGTGGCATGGGGCATTAGCGACGAGGGGATCGAATTTGTTTTTTTCTCTCATAATTTTTGTGCGTTGACCGATTCGAAGAGGAAAGGGGATTTATATATAAAAAAAATATAATAATATTTAATTATTTTAATTTTCAAAAAGTAACTTTTAATTTCGATCTGGAAACGAGACCCATCAACTGTCGCCTCTAGCTAATTGCCCTCATTTCGAACACAATGGGATATGTCCCGTAAGCCAGTTCGATCGTTTCGATCAATTTCCGTCAAATTAAAATATAAATCTGTATATTCAATTTTAAATGTACATTTCAATTTACCGGGGCCACATACTGACTCTAAAAGTTCCTGAAAAACATTTTCTAGCTTCGTACTGACAATACGGTCCTAACAAAACTAATTTCGCCAAATTTGAAGACCATTTGAAAAATGGCCATTTTCTGGTCGATCGAAATTGACTGAAACTGTTAAAACACGTTTTCCTTTGCCATGCTCACATAATGATTCAGAAAATTATAAATTTTGGAATCTGGCAATAACTTGACATCACGGATCCAACAAAAGTGATTTCATCGAAAATCGAGGTCGTTTGCAAAATTTCCATCAAGGGACGTGACACGACCCGAACACAATGGGATATGTTTTGTAAGCTGATTCAATTGTTTCGACCAGTTTTCATCAAAATCAATATAACTCTATATATTGAATTCGAACGCGCATTTCAATTTACTGGGGCCTCATACTAACTCTAAAAATTCTCGAAAAATATTTTCTTGCTTCATTTTGACGATACGGTCCTAATAAAACTAGTTTCGTCGAATTCTGAGATCGTTTGAAAAATGGCCATTTTCCAGTCGATTAAAATCAACTAAAACTGGTCAAACGCGTTTTCCTTTGCCACGCTCACATATTGATTCAAAAAATTATGAAAATTGGAATTTAGCAATAATTTGACATCCCGGATCCAACAAAAGTGGTTTCATCGAAATCCGAGGTCGTTTGCAAAATTCCCATTTTTAAGGGCCTGAATTCCATGGCGACTATTCAGAATTTTCAACTGGACATATCTTTTGATTGCTGCTATGAAATTTCGATTTTTCTGATTCGTTGGAAAGATATTCTCAATTAGATTCAAATATTTTTGGTTTTGCTAAAATCCGGTTTGTTTTGCACCCGGTACATTCATTTAAAGTTTGAAATCGAATTATCGAACTACCGCGCCATTTTCAATTCCTTTTATAATTTAAAATAAATATTTATATTCTAATGACGATCTATATAATATATACATTCTATTCTATTCAAAATAAATTTCTCGTTGATATTAATTAAAATAATTCATTTTAAATATTAAAAATTCACAAAAATTGCCAAAATGAAAATTTTAAATTGGCTCGCATTTTCCGAGTTATTAAGGGACGAAATTCCATAGCGACTATTATGAATTTTCAACTGGACGTATCTTTTGATTCCCACTATAAAATTTTGATTTTTCGGATTCATTGGAAAGATATTTTCTGATAAATTCAAATATTTTTGGTTTCGCTAAAATCCAGTATGTTTTGCATCATGTACGTTCATTTGAATTTTGAAATCGAATTTTCAATCTACCGCGCCATTTTCAATTCCTTTTAAAATTAAAATAAAATATTTATATTCTAACGTCGATTTATATAAATATACACATTCAAATTCAATTCAAAATAAATTTTTTATCGTCATTATTTAAAATAATTCATTTTAAATATTCAAAGTTCATCAAAATTGCCAAAATAGAAATTTTAAATTGGTTCGGATTTCCGGGTTACTACAATCTCCCCTACTTAAAACTTTTCGTCCCCGAAAAGGAATGAAGCTGAAAGTTGTTTTATGAACCAACTCAACTTTCATCATTTTCATTATGGCTTAAGTTCTTCAACTTTTCAGTTTCTAAGAACTTTCCAAATTCTCCAAAAATTTGGCTAACACCCTAAATTTTCGAAAAATTTCGCCATAACCTCCTCTGCATGGGAGCATCGGGAAAATCCCAAAATTGCCATACAGGCCTCTCCAATCCAAAAAGAAAAAGAAACAGCTAAGCGGCTCATAAAATCGTCAAAAACCCCAAAAAGTACAATAAACATGTACCTATTTGTCGGGCAAACAATTTTATTCCTCTTCTCTAGCCTCTTTGCAATGACCGTTCAATATATATACATGTACATATATGCATTTCCAAACAATTTTCAATACAGTTCAATATTTGGTTCAATTTGGCTACATGGTTCAACATTTTAATTAATCAAACAAATAATCAAATAACACAACCACCAAACCATACAATTAAGAAGCAAAGATCAAGGTCGCTTGTAGGCTGATTGTTCAATGGAATCTGACAAATAAACCAACAATTACTGGATTTGAACTACTGGAAGGTCCTGTGCTCACCGACGAAGTACAACTTGGTAAAATTGCAACACCCGAAGAAAAGAGAGGGATGTTCTGTGTTTCGCCTTCACTCATTACAATCTGCATGATTGAACTGTCAATGGATGCAAAGACCAGCATTGAAACTGATGAATCTGTCCTTGTCTCTTGCATAAAGTAGCATCAGGTTCGAATCAGATGTGACGGCCTGTAATAATAGTATAATGTTACGACATCCCTTGTAGTGTTTTAATAGCATTTAGACAAATTATAGATGCTGTTGTCTCATACTTTCATCTTTTTATATTCTGAAAAGGTTCTCAATATGAACTAACCAAAAAAAAAAAAACACAACCAGCAATCAATTAGTTGATTAGCTTTTCAAATTCATAACTTTAATACATATACAGAAAATCATGTTTTTGATGCCAATTCACAACAGTAGACCCTATCTAGTTTTGGTTCTCACACCAGTCAATTGGAAATATATTGATATCCCACTTTCGGCACTCGAATATAAACATTGATGATGGCACGCCATCATCAGAATCAAATGGGAGCGACTAGAGTGTGATCCTATATCCATCCGGTATATTTGAGGCTTCAATACACGTGGATCAGACGTATATTCAAATCTCTATATACTTGATTGTCAAAATCGTTTTAAAATAAATATTCAAATACGAATAATTGTTTTAAATTTTCAAAACAAAAATTGTTTTCAATTTTACTTTAAAAACATCACTCTTCACACTCGTTCTAGGATACTACTGATCCCATCTCTAACGAGTCATTCTCATTGGATATTACTAATCCAATCTCTGATGAATTCTTTCGTTCGATTCTAATATGTCTTGTCCTCGAGCTTTGTAAACCAAAGCTTTGATACCACCTGAAACAACCCGAACTTCCATGTAAAGGAAGCACGGATTGAGTTGAGAACTTGACGAATCAGAACACAAACAGAAGAACATTTCATTGCTTATTACAATAATTCCATCAGAATACAAGAATATATAGAGTATTAACAAATAATATACGTCAGAAAAATATCATAGATTCAAATTACATTACATAGCAGCGGAAAATAATACAAAACATAACTGAAAGAGATATACAGATACAGAGCTTTCCGGATATCATTCCAGCTGTAAACTAGGTTCATGTGGATATAAATCTGCAAAACCAAAACTACTAGCTGGCCATGTGGAAAAAAGGATCACCCAGAGTTTAGGTTAAAACAATAAACTCCAGGTCAGTTATGTGACTTGCGTGAGAACTAAAACAGTTATTTAAAACTTTACTTTAAATCAGATATATCAAGGGACCCCGCCGTATAACACGGAACGGGTTTCCTCCTAAGAATACCAATGCATATAACAAAACAGCGCAATGCTTTTTGGAAAAATGAAGCTATTATAAGACCCAGGTCCTATCACACAATGCAACGCAAGCCGGGGGATAGGGTTTTCCCTTATAATAGCCAAATATGTTAGGTACGTTAAACAAATCATTTGATACTTTTATAAGTACATAGTGTATAAAACAACTTCAATCATAGATGGCATAAGTTCCCCCTACCACTATGTCGTCATATATAGGTTTACAATCAAAATTGCAATGTCACGTATTGGAAATTGGATTTCCATCTATGAACCATGGCAAGGGATCGTCCTTACTGCTTCGAGATGCTCTAGCCCGTGTCTCAGGAACAGTCGCAACAACCCCTTGGATCGTCAGGGCCGGTCCACTCGATGTGGATTATAATGCCTGAACACTGCGTTTCCCCGCCCTATGGGGCGTCAATGAGCCAAATGACTCCATCAGTCCCAGATCGACCGATATAACCAAGGCGCCTCGCTATCCATCATCCACATAAGTAGAATGCCAGGGCATGCAAAACGCTGACAGCACTCCTAGCTAGAAGGAAATGCATGCCCTCCCTGAAGTCCTCTCCCGTTTCTGTTTCACACCGGGGTGTAAGGCTCACGAATTAACGCTACATAAAGCTACGCCACAAAGGCCGTGCTTTGATCATCAACCACAAGACTCTGCTTTTCAACAGAAGCCTTGATCATTTACATCTCAGCATGCCACACAGGCAATTCATGCCATGCGACCGATATCTATCGATATATAACCTCTGAGCTCGTACGTCTCAGAGAACGGCGTTAAGCAAGAGAATAAACTCTCCGCCGCCAAATAGATATATATTTAATAGAAATCAATCAACACAGAATAAAATCCAATGTCAGATAGACATCCATTTACAAGTCCGTTCTGGGTCTGAACGAAATCGTACGAACCTTATTCCGCGCATATCCATTGATCTCCAAGTACGTCTGGACGATCACCAACTGATTCCCTCCTCTTGGGTGTATAGCCCAATCAAGATCATCAGTAATTATCCAAACGATGTGAAGACCTCCGGTCTTCAACCATCGTCTTCATCTTCGACTTATCGTCGGTTCAGTTATTCAGAATGGGTATAAACCCAGCCTTTCCGAATAACGCACGTATATAATAAACAGGTGCCATAAAACACAACATACGCCTCATTCCAATCCAGAATATTCCTTTATTCAATTATTCTTATACTTTGGGAAGGGTTCCCATTAATTTTATCAAAGATAAATTCTTTAAATTTATTCTTTAATCTTCCTTTGGATATCAATTCAAACCAAATTATGGTTTATCCAAACTAGTCGGGATTAACGAACCTTACCGAAGCAATCATTTATTTCCCAATCCCAACCTATTCATCCCTTAAAGTAAAACTGGTAATACTTCATACCTAACACCACGGTGTTATCGGTAATTTCAATTACCATTTCACGTTCAAATCTAATTAAAGATTTAACTATCGCTTGGAGCAAAAATGGTGATACTCCATTCTCGATCATTTCTTGAATTTGATAATTTTAGTTATCAAATTCACCTTTCAATCTATTTAAAGATTCATCAAAACTCTAATTCAGTTTCAATTTCAAAAAATCATTACTTAATGATTATTCAAATCCAGGAAATAAATCCTATCTTTCACTGGGTTAAAAAACTAATGTCATTTAAAACATAGCTCACGATAAACCCAAAATCACATTCCATTAACAATGGAATCTTCATGGAAAACAGATCAATATATATAATTGATATGAACTCCCATATCCGACTAATAATATAAATGGAATAACGGCAAAGCCTTTTAAATTTCATATATATTAACAGTCTTCCTCATTAGAAGTTCACTTCGATCATTACCAAATCGAATTCCATTCAATTCCAATTTATTTTATTAAATTGGAAAACTTACTTTGGAAAATCTCCTTTAAATCTTATCAAAAAGATTTATAAATTCCAAATCCCATTTCATTGTAAATCAGGTTAAAGAACGAATGTCGTTAAAACACAGTTCACAATAAACCCAAGTCACATTCCATTAATTATCGGGTTAAAGAACAAGTGTTACCTCAAACACCATTCACGATAAACCAAAAAATCAATTCCAATTCAATTCCAATTAAATATCATTTAATTGGTATACTTCATTAAATCTAAATAAAAAGATTTAATCTTTTTCTCAATTGGGTTTAAGAACAGTGTTAATGAAGACACCATTCACGACAAACCCAAATCCTATTTGACATTGAAAACAAGGCTCTGAATAGAAAATATATCGACTTATATTCAATATCAAATTCTACGACCAACAAATATCGTATCGGAAATAACAATATAAATATATCTTCAAATTTCCATAACAATATCTGTATAATCACGAAATCCAACATCGAAATATTCCAAAGACAATTTCGATTCAAATCAATTTCAAATTTATATATTGGAAATTCTGGTTATTTTTAAAACCATTTCAAATCCAATTTAATTATTTCAAAAATAAATGGATTATAGTTCAAAACTACTTCATTTCGATAAAAATCTATTTTTATCTTTTCAAATATGGAGTTTTTCATCCCAATTCTTCCCAAATCATTTCTTATGATTTCACACAAATTATTGCAATTTTTAATAATTTTATCAAGGCCAGTACAGTCGATTTCCATAAACGGCCATCGAATTGCACTTACAACGACCTTTTCCAAACTTGATTTGAACATAATTCCAAATCCAACCGTTAGATTTCTAATTTCTTGCATTCATTAGAAAGATCTTTTCGATACAAACCCAACGGTTCTGGTTTTAGGAGAATTCGACAGTCGGATCTCCCGTAATGTCCGTTCGAAGTCAATGGTCGAAATTCGCGAACTGCCGCAGCGCGACGCGTTCTATTCAGACCATTATATATATATATATATTATATATATATATATTATATTTCGTCGATTTCCTTTTAAAACGTATTTTATAAATCGTTTTAAATTCGTTTTAAAACGATTTCAACTTCATATTCAATTTCTAATCAAAATTGAATATTCCATATCATCAATATATAAATGATAATATTTACAAAACCTTATATTTTGAAATCAATTCCTTTTCGATATTCATCATAAAAATGAATAAAATCGATATAAATATCATTCACATCAAAATGGCGTCAATCTAATCGACATGGCTTTATATATTTCTATTTCAAATATTTTCTTTTCAAATATTTCTATTTCAAATATTTCATTTCAAATATTTCATTTCAAATATTTCATTTCAAATATTTCTGTTTCAAATATTTCTATTTCAAATATTTCTTTTCAAATATTTCTTTCCAAATATTTCTATTCAAATATTTCTATTTCAAATATTTCTATTTCAAATATTTCTATTTCAAATATTTCTTTTCAAATATTTCTTTTCAAATATTTCTATTCAAATATTGCTTTTCAAATATTTCTATTTCAAATATTTCTATTTCAAATATTTCATTTCAAATATTTCATTTCAAATATTTCTATTTCAAATATTTCTATTTCAAATATTCCTTTTCAAATATTTCTTTTCAAATATTTCATTTCAAAACTGGAATGAGGCCCAATCAATTACCATAGATTTTATTTCTATGGATTTCCATACAACACATGTATATATCAATAGTGATAAACAATTATCCATCATCCAGAGTGCACTACTCAACTGCATAAGCATTGAATATAAATAATCAACACTTACAACAGACTGTCAACCATTCGATCGACATACAACTAAACAATTGGGATTAGTGTACGTTAATATCATCCCAACACCCGTGTGGGGTTTCAATCAATCAAATACGTATTTTATTTGTGCAGTTGAGCGATGTGTAAAATTTATCGTCCCAATCTAGGTCATTCAAATAGGCGTACATAAACAAATTGTTCTGATTTGTAAATGAATATTCATTTTCATTTAAGGAGAATTTCATGCCATTCATTTACACGTTAAAAATTATATTTTTAACGTTAAATATTTATTTCAACACTTTACTATTTTTAACAGTTCATACATTCAATAAAATTGTTATCTTTAACTAACACTTTATATTTCAGAAAATTTCAGTAGCATAACGGCGTGATATTGAAATCGGGTAATGTCTAGCATTACCCCTCTCCTTTACTGGCTTGCGCCATACCCAATAATCAACTTAATTCACATTCCCAACCACATTCAAACAAATAAATCAATCAACCCCAAACAACCAATCAAATAATCAAACAAGTCATCCATGGTCTGTGGACGACGGGGAACAGTTCATATATGCAGTTATAAAATAAGTAATTGTATAAATAAATTCAGTGAGGAGTTCTCACCTAGAAGCTAAACCAAACGCCGCGATTCTTCATATGTAGAAAATCTTCTCCGCGTTTCCAACGAGATCTGTTACACGCGGTTTTACGTTAAAAATCACATTTTTATTTCAACACTATAAAAATCACATTTTTATTTCGTTATCTTCATAATAAAAATCATATTTTTATTTTGCTAACTATATATATATATATCATATTTTTATGCCTTTAAAAATATTTTCATTCGACGATAAAAATCATATTTTTAATTCGCTACCTATATAAAAATCTCATCTTTACTATAATAAAAATCATATCTTTAGCTAATTAAATATTGAATCTTTACTTATATAAAAAATCTCAGCTTTACATATAAAAATCATATTTTTATCTCTCTACTTCGTTACAAATTTTTTATTTTTATAACAACTTCATATTTCTAAAGATTATATTTTTATAATTCCATTCAAACTATAAAAATCATATTTTTATTATCATACATATATAAAAATCATATTTTTTATATAATGAAAAATCGTACTTCATCACTACTTTTCTATAGTAAAAACCACCTCTTTATTTTGCTATCCATACAATACAAAATCAGATTTTTATTCGCTTATCTTATATATAAAAATCAGATTTTTCAATTATTTAAACTAAATAAATTACATAAAAGAAAATAGAATAATTAAAAATCACTTTTCGCCAAACGAAGAGGGAGCGTGGTGGTCATGGAGGGGGTCTGAGCGGCTGCAGGCGGCCAGGGAGGTGCTGCACTGGTCGGTGGTGGTCTTCCTGTCGGTTTTGGCTCATTCTAGAGGAGGAGAAGAGGCATCGGGGCCTAGTGGGAAGAGTCTCGCGCTGTGGAGGGCCCTCAGGCGGCGCGTCAGGGCCTGAGGCGGCGGATAGTGGGCCAGGCTTGGCGGCAGGGGGCTATGGCGGCGGCGTTTGCTGCTGTGAGGCTTTGGGCGAAATCGGATTGGAGGTGTGGTTGGACGGGGAAGGAGAAGGGAGTCTCGCCATTGATTGGGAGGGGGACCGGCAGAGGCACAGCGCCGACGACAGCGCCTAGAGGGTGGACGGCGATCGCGATGGTGGTGTGGGGCACTGGCGACGAGGGGATCGATTTTGTTTTTTTTTCTCTCTTAATATTTGTGCGTTGACCAATTAGAAGAGGAAAGGGGATTTATATATAAAAAAATATAATAATATTTAGTTAATTTAATTTTCAAAAAGTAACTTTTAATTTCGATCTCGAAACGAGACCCAATGACTGTTGCCTCTAGCTAATTGCCCTCATTCTGAACCCAATGGGATATGTGCCGTAAGCCAGTTCGATCATTTCGATCTGTTTCCGTTCAAATTAAAATATAAATCTGTATATTCAATTTTAAATGTACATTTCAATTTACCGGGGCCACATACTGACTCTAAAAATTCCCGAAAAATATTTTCTATATTCAAATTGACAATACGGTCCTAACAAAACTAATTTCACCAAATTTGAAGACCTTTTGAAAAATGGCCATTTTTTGGTCGATCGAAATTGACAAAAACGGTTAAAACACGTTGTCCTTTGCCATGCTCACATATTGATTCAGAAAATTAGGAATTTTGGAATCTGGCAATAACTTGACATCACGGATCCAACAAAAGTGGTTTCGTCGAAAACCGAGGTCGTTTGCAAAATTTCCATTTTTAAGAGGCGGAATTCCATAGCGACTATTTTGAATTTTCAACTGGACGTATCTTTTGATTCCCGCTATGAAATTTTGATTTCTCAGATTCGTTGGAAAGATATTTTCAAATAGATTCAAATATTTTTGGTTTTGCTGAAATCCGTTTTATTTTGCATCCTTTACATTCATTTGAATTTTGAAATCGAATTTTCAAACTACCGCGCCATTTTCAATTCCTTTTAAAATTAAAATAAAATATTTATGTTCTAACGTCGATTTATATAAATACATATGTTCAAATGCAATTCAAAATAAATTTTTATCGTTATTATTTAAAATAATTCATTTTAAATATTCAAAGTTCATCAAAGTTGCCAAAATAAAAATTTTGAATTTGGTTCGGATTTCCGGGTTATTACATCATGCTACTTTTATTTATTTACTTGCTAAAAGTGTTGTATATAACGGTGTTGTATAAACAATTATTTGATTTTTGTTTGATGATGACAAACCAAATATTTATTTTTTGAAATGTGTTTGTTATTTTACTGTTATATTACATCACAGACGGAAATATAATATTTATATTTAAGTAGAATACGACTGTATAGAATTTCATGTATTCACACAATATTTTATTTAAATAAAATATTATATTTCAACATTCAAATAGTACAAATTATATGACTCCACTATTTGTACACATTCACAGATATTACACATGATATTGTACTTGTATATAAAGTGAATACGTTAGACAAATTTGTTTGAACACAATAAAAATAATATTTTATTTCAGTCAAATTTGTTTAATACAAACATCAGTACATTTCTCTCATTACATACATAGTTCCTCTCTATAACACTCACACTCAGTCATGCAATTTTATATGTACATTCAGTTACACTCATATACAAATGCTTTTGTATATTTTTTACTGTCAACTTCTGTCTTTAGTCTTCATAGCACTTCATTGTCAGTCCAGTCATCTTCTGTCTACCTATCAAATAAAACAGAAATATACACAATACACTGCAACAGGAATAAAACAGAATACACACGAATATAAATTTTATTTTTAAAATGTTTATTTGCCTTAGATTTCTGGTGTGTTTCCCATCATTTTTCATGATCTGATCTGTGTCTAGTCAGTTTGTATATGTATAGTACAGGGACAGGAAATCATGCCTGATGGCTGCATATACACACGTGCATAGATATACCGTGTGCACTGCACATGGACCATCTCGGCTCAGTGCACAATGCAAATCAGCATGCAAATGGTCAAACATATCATGAAAATGCACACAACATAATGGTGACAAGGCAGTACTCGAACCAGCAAATGATTAAGCTAGTACAACATGATCGACGCATCAAATTCATGCTCAATGCAAATGAATCAACAAAGAAATGGGTCAAGCCAATTTGGTCAAAATGGCCGAGCACAAAATACTAGCAAGCATGAATAATATATGGTCGAGTCAGTGCGGTTAGTGTACAAGATTCAAATGCACAATTTCAAGTGTCTACAACATGGACAAATCAAAAATGAAAGAAGCTCATGTACATATAAGGGGACAGTTTATAATCAAGTGATGCTATAATCAAGCGATGCATGGGTTAATATAACAGCATGCTCAAGTTTAAGTCATCAATGAATTGCATGTGAGTGTATAAGGGACAGCTCAGTAAAGTTTAATTCACGTTTAGCATTGCTCAATGGCAAGTGCAGTATGTTATCATGATGGTGAGCAACAAACTGGATAAACAAAGCATTGCAGCAACATCATGAGAGGCTACACAACAATGACAAGGCATGGAGGATCAACAGGCAATTCAAACAGCAAAGCCAATATGCATTGCAGCAAGTTTTCAAATATACACAGCAGTTCACATGCACAAGCCAAAAGCAATGCAAAACAATTTCCTACTGGGAAGTTGTAACAACCCGGAAAATCTGAACCAGTTTAAAAAAATTTAAATTGGCTAAAATAGTGAATTTTAAATATTTAAAATAAATATTTTAAATAATAATGATGTAAGGTATGTTTGAATCGATGTTTGAAAATAAATATAATTATTATAAATTATAAACATGGCCTGAAATGGCGCTGCAGTTTCAAAAATGGAATTCAAACTTCGCCTGACTGTACCGGGTGCAAAACAAAACGGATTTGAGTGAAACAAAAAATATTTAAATCTGTTAGTGAATACCTTTCTAACGAATCTGAAAAATCGAAGTTTCATAGCGGGAAGCAAAAGT
This sequence comes from Allium sativum, assembly GCA_030737875.1. Classification (NCBI taxonomy): domain Eukaryota; kingdom Viridiplantae; phylum Streptophyta; class Magnoliopsida; order Asparagales; family Amaryllidaceae; genus Allium; species Allium sativum. The sequence continues at coordinate 588,954,332 of CM060916.1, forward strand.
TATGGCCAAATGAAATTTTAGAAAGGTCGCTATGGAATTTATATAGCCCGTGAAAATGGCCATTTTGCATACGACATCGGAATTCGATGAAACCACTTTTGTTGGATCTGTGATGTGAAGTTATTGCTAGGTTTCAAATTTCATAATTTTTGAAGCTAGTATGTGGGCGTGGCAAAGGAAAACGTGTTTTGGTCAATTACAGTTAAATTGGATCGACCAGAAATGGGCCTTTTTGCAAACGGTCTCAGAATTCGACGAAACTAGTTTTGTTGGGACCGTATCGTCAAAACATAGCCAGATTTATTTTTCGGGAATTTTTAGAATCAGTTTGTGGCCCTGGCAAATTGAAATTTACGTTCAAATCAAATATTGAATGTTATATATATTTTAATTTGAATGAAAACTGACTGAAATAGTCGAATGGGCCTACGAAACATATCCCATTATGTTTGGAATGGGGGTAAAACGCTAGGGGCGACAATCGTTGGGTTTGGATTGGAGTTCGTTTGTGAAAGGGGTTATTTTCGGATTTTGAAAATATATAAATAAAAATAAAAGGGCCTGGACCAATCACTTTCTTCCACGTTGCATTCTCTCTCCCCGACGATCCTCAAACCCGACGGCGCCTTCTGCTCCCACCTTCTCTCCTCTTTTTCTCCTCCTCCACGCAACAAAACCCCATAGTCCTTTGGAGATTTTTGTAGAGCACAGCCCCCTCTTCCCATCCATACCTGGTTTGTCCTCCACCATGCCCTGTAGAGCGAGATCGAGTGCCTCAAAGGCGGCAACTTCATTTCGCTGCTGCCACTAATTCTGGCCAGCGAACTGAGCGCCGCCACCTGGCGCGTGGATCCCCTCCCAAGCCCCTCGACGTGTATCCTGATCGACCTACAGCTACACGGATTGGAAGCAATAATCGAACCCTACTTTGAACCACTTCTGAAAGGTAAGGGTTTGGCCATTTAAAATTGTTTTTAATAGTTTAAAACCGTCGCAAATTATGATTTCACGATAAAAATCATATCTTTTTCCTATGCGATCGAAATGCAGTGAAACAAGAGACACCGGGACCATGAGGACGTCTTCAACATTTTAGAAGAGACCGCGTATTTTTCTAAGCGTTCTGCAATTTTTGGTGGAGTAGAACCTAATGTGAGATTTGTAATTTATAAACGATATGGAAAACGGCGATGTATAAATTATATAGTCGATGTATGAGTTATATAAGCGTTGTACACCTACTGTATAAGCATTGTATAAGTTGTACGTTCGATGTATAAGTTGTATATGCGTTGTAAAAATTATATATGTGTTGAAATAGAAGTGAAATGCTATATATATATATATACGCCCCTCGTACACAAACCATGGACGATATTTATTGGTTGTGATTGGTGTGAAAACTGATTGATAGCGAATGGTTGATTGAAATTGTTTGTGGTTGAGATTGATTGATTGTGGTTGAAAAATACCCGTTTGTGGTTGAGAAATATTTGGTTGAAACCACATAGGATTAGTTTGTGGAAATGAAATAAATATACATGCCGCCTGCGTGCGAACTAGATGCATGATTCCCCATTGTCAAAAGCTGCGAGGCTTTAAGGTAGAGCGAGGAGTCGTACTAGGGACGGTCCCGGTTTTAACTACCCTGTCGTTATGCTGCCGAAATTTTGAATAATATTCATGTGTTAAATTATTTTGCTGTGTTGAAATTATATTCGTCTGTTGAATAGAAAACCTTCATGTGTTGAATAGAAATTCATTCGTTGAATCATATTCATATGTTGAATAGTATTCGTGTTTTAAATATAAAAATCACCTTTTTATCTATATATACAAACTATAGAAAACCTTCATGTGTTGAATAGAAATTCATTCATTGAATCATATTCATGTGTTGAATGGTATTCGTGTTTTAAATATAAAAATCACCTTTTTATCTATATATACAACTTATAGAAAACCTTCATGTGTTGAATCGAAATCCATTCGTTGAATTGAAATTCATGTGTTGAATGGTATTCGTGTTTTAAATATAAAAATCACCTTTTTATCTATCTATACAAACTATAGAAAACCTTCATGTGTTGAATCGAAATTCATTCGTTGAATTGAAATTCATGTGTTGAATGGTATTCGTGTTTTAAATTTAAAAATCACCTTTTTATCTATATATATAAACTATAGAAAACCTTCATGTGTTGAATTGATATTCATTCGTTGAATTGAAATTCATGTATTGAATGGTATTCATATTTTGAAAGGAATTGTTTTATAATAAAAATCCCATTTTTATCATCAATATGAACTATATAAAATAATCTGGTTTTGAAATGAATTGTTTTATAATAAAAATCCTATGTTTATCACCTATATTAACTATATAAAATAGTCGTGTTTTGAAATAAATTGTTTTACATTAAAAATCACATTTTTACTATATACATAAATTGTTAAAAATAGTGAAGTGTTGAAATAGAAGACAGTTGGATAAAAATATCATTTTTATCAAATGTATGAAAATCATATAGTTTTGATCGAAGAATCGATATATATATATATATATATATAAATAGAATTGAAATATATCGAATAACGAAGCTGCAGTTCGTATTTTGAAACTATGATTTCAAACGATTAGTGCGGGAGATCCGACCATCGGATTTTCCCGAAACCGCAACCGTTTGGTTAGCTTTGGAAATATCTTTCCAACGGCACCAACTTTGTAAAAATCCAACGGTTGGATTGTCTGGAATGTTTAATTCAAATCTGAAGAAAAAGAGTGCCAGAATCGATTATATTTATATATATATATATATAATTATATTTAATTGAATAACGACGCTGCAGTTCGTATTTTGAAATCAAAACTTCAAACTATTGTACTGGGAGATCCGACCATCGGATTTTCCCAAAACTGGAACCGTTGGATACGTTTTGAAAAGATCTTTCTAATGATGTAAATTTTGTGAAGATCCAACTGTTAGATTTTCAGATATGTGTAAATCAAATCTGAAGAAAAACAGCGCCACGGCCGCGTTATGGCCCGAAGCGTCGTTTTGAATAAATTGGCTATTTTAAAATAAATAAAAATAGCGATAAATCGTTATAAAATATTATAAACGATATGGATGTGAAATTTAGAAACTAACTGAAGGTTGGCTAAGTCAAATGGTTTCTTGGGTATTGATCTGATGTTGGTTTCGGCCTTCGGGGTTAATATTTGGGAAATCGTTCTCTTACTGATTGGCGGTTAGTGACTAATGAATTGAAATAATGCGTAGTAGTGTTTGTGTAGCACTTGTTTATTATATACGCGAGTTGCTCAGAAAGACCGGGTTTATCCCATTCTGAATAACTGAATCGACGATAAGAAATCGAAGATGAAGACGGTGGTCGAAGACCAGAGATCTTCACCTCGTTTGGATGGTAACCGAGGTCCTGATTGGGAGACATCCCGAAATATGGATAATGAGTGGTGATCGTCCAGATGTACATGGTGATCGATGGGTTTGCGAGGTATATAGTGCCTCCGATTTCGTTTAGACCCAGAACAGACTTGCAAATGGACAGTGTGTCTGACATTGGAATTTATTCTGTGTGATTGATAGCTATCAGTTGCACGGTGTGAATTGCCTGTGTGGCATGCTAAGATGCAGTGATCGGGGCTTCTTTTGAAAAGCAAAGTCTTGTGGTAATGATCAAAGCACCGCCTGTGTGGCGTAGCTTTGTGTATAACGTGAAATCGCGAGCCTCACACCCCGGTATGAACCAGAAACAGGAGAAAGGACCTCAGGGAGGGCCTGCGTTTCTTCCTAGCTAGAAGTGGCATCAGTGATTTTACACGCCCTGACGAGTTTGACTTATGTGGTTGTTGCTGTTGCGAGGCGCCTCGGATATATCAGTCGATCCGGGACCGATGGAGTCATTCGTTGGCTCACTTACGCCCCAAAGGGCGGGGAAACGTAGTGTTCAGGCATTTTAATCCACTCCGCGTGGACCGGCCCTGACGATCCAAGGGTCGATGCGTTCTGATCCTGAGACTCGGGCTAGGTAGTCTCGAATTCGGTAAGGACTATCTTTTGCCTTGGTTCATGACGGAAATCCAATTTCCAAATACGACATCGTGCGGTTTTGATTGTATATATATATGGCGACATGATATATGGTACCCATGCCGTCTATGATTGATAGTTATGATTGAAATTGTTTTTGAAACTTATAAACACTAGTAATAATATCAAATGCTTTTGTTTTATTCGTATCAAGCATATTTTGGCCATTATAAGGTAAAACTCTATCCTCCGGTTTGCGTTGGATTGTGTGATGGGAACTAAGTCTTATAATGGCTTCATTTTTATAAAAAAAACATTGCGATGTTTAAAAGAATTATTTGTTTTAAAGCACCGGCAATCCATGGAGTAAACCCGTTCCACGAAAGTGGCGTGGTCCTGTGATTGGCCATATTTTAAATGTGTTGAGTAGATTTCTCATACCAGTCCCATGACTGACTCGTAGTTTGTTTCACTTTCAAACTCGGGTGCCCCTTTTTCTACATGGGCATCCTTGTATTCAGGTTTAGCTGGCTCTTTCTAGATAGCTGGAGCTGAAGATGGATTCTATTATTTATCTCTTTTTAGGCTGTTCAGCTCCTATTGTACATTATGTTTATTTTCTGCTGTAGACATTTATGTATAGATGAACTGTATTTGTACTAAGTATGATCCTATATACTTTGTAACTCTGATGATTACGTTTATCCAATATATTCTATTGTTCATTATCTGGTGTATTTATTTAGTTCTGTCCTGCTATTATCTGTTTATGTGTTATATTCCAAGGATTACCCTTGTCGCCGTCAGTACGTGATTTGGGGTCGTCTCATTTGGTATTAGAGCTTTGGTTAAGCTTAGTTCTAGAAGTGGGAACAAAGCTGAACCTAAGCACCGCCTATCATCCTCAGACAGATGATCAAACTGAGAGGGTGAATCGTATACTAGAATATCTATTACGGGGTTGTGTTCTAGATTTCGGTGGATCATGGGAAGACCATTTGCATTTGGCTGAATTCTCACATAACAACAGCTACCAAGCAAGCCTGACAATGTCGCCATTCGAAGCATTGTATGGTAGACCGTGCCGATCCCCTGCTAGTTGGGTCGAACCCGGTAATAGAATTGTGTTAGGGCCTGATATGATCCGAGAAGCTGCCGACAAAGTCGATTTCGTTAAGAAACGATTACTCGCCGCTCAAAGCCGACAAAAGAGCTATGCCGATAGGAGAAGAAGAGATATATCATTTGTTGTTGGCGACTATGTATATTTGAAAGTATTGTCGATGAGAGGAGTTATCCGGTTTGGTAAAACTGGGATGTTGGCACCCAAATTCATTGGTCCGTTTCCTATTCTGGAACGGATCGGAACTCTCGCTTATAGGATTAAATTGCCTGATTGGTTGCCTGGAGTGCATGATGTATTTCACATATCTCAACTTCGAAAACACGTTCATGATCCGGACTTGATCGTGGAAGAAGCAGCTCAACAGGATATTGAAATTACTCCAAAATTGGCTATGAGAAGAGAGCCGCTCAAGATTATCGTCAAAGAAACCAAAGAGCTGAGGAAAAAGAAGGTTCACTTAGTCAAAGTGCAATGGAGTGGAGATCCGCGAGATTGTACTTGGGAAACTGAGGAGAGCATTCAGAAAGCCTATCCTAGATGCCGAGTGGATATATCTGATTGACTCTGGTGCAAGGTACATTTACCATATTTTGCATTACCAATTAGTTCTCTACTATGTTGTTATTTTCTTTCCATGGATGTGCACTTTTAATTCTATAGTCTGAATGATTTTAAAAGAGTATAGAAATTGATTAGTATATTTTTGAAAAGTTAAAAACAAATTGATTGTTGTTTGTGTTGTGTGATAGTAGATTTGATTAATTAAAATTGTTGAAACAATAGTTAATTTAATCAATAAGAGAATGAATGGTAGGGTTTATTCGATTAAATCGCACATTGAACTGATTTAAAAATAGATAGAAATATATACATGTGCATTATATATGTTTGATCAGGTAAATGGATAGCTGTTGAGTAAAGATTTTATTTGCGTGCCCGACAAATAGGTAAACCTTAATGAGTTGGATGCGAAATATTATTATATCAACTCCTGTGAATGCCATTGGATGCGAAGTGCTGATTATTCTATGTGAAATAATAAACATCGCCATAGGATAGTAACAATTAATTTTGAACTACACTGCATGGCATACTTCTGAAGATAGGCATACTTCGTCATATACCACATAAGCATTTGGAGCTTGTGCGACGAGGTGGAAGATTTACCATACGAGCGAGTGGCTTGTATGGCGATGACTATATTTTACAGGTTGAACTGATGACTGATATGACCATATAGAATTGTAATGATAAAATTGCCAGATTAATAAAAAACAACCACACGGGTCTAGAGTTGACAATAATCACGTCTCTCTAGTCATTAGATACGGCACATGGATTATTTATTTCCCACACGGGACGAGGTGACGAGGATTTATCCTCTGGAGCAATTAAAAATACACACTCCCTCAGGTTTTGACAGGGTGACGAGAATTTATTCTCTGGAGTTATTATCAATACACGCTCCCCTGTAAACACTAGAATATATCACTATAAATATGTGTATGCTTATTAGGATTTATTGGGTACTTAATACGGCCCAATAAATTTCCAAACCCCCCTCCCCGTACAAAGGATGTTATGGCGAAAATTTTCGAAAATTCAGGGTGTTAGCCAAATTTTTGAAGAATTTGAAAATTCTCAGAAACTGAAAAGTTGGAGAATGGAAGCCAGATTGAACGTAGAGTTGATTAATCAAACCACTTTCGACTTTGTTCCTTTTCGGGGACGAAAAGTTTTAAGTGGGGGAGATTGTAACAACCCGAAAAATCTGAACCAGTTTAAAAAAATTTAAATTGGCTAAAATAGTGAATTTTAAATATTTAAAATAAATATTTTAAATAATAATAATGTAAGGTATGTTTGAATCGATGTTTGAAAATAAATATAATTATTATAAATTATAAACATGGCCTGAAATGGCGCTGTAGTTTCAAAAATGGAATTCAAACTTCGCCTGACTGTACCGGGTGCAAAACAAAACGGATTTGAGTGAAATCAAAAATATTTAAATCTGTTAGTTAATACCTTTCTAACGAATCTGAAAAATCGAAGTTTCATAGCGGGAAGCAAAATTTATGCCAAATGAATTTTCAGAAAGGTCGCTATGGAATTTATATAGCCCGTGAATATGGCCATTTTGCATACGACCTCGGAATTCGACGAAACCACTTTTGTTGGATCCGGGATGTGAATTTATCGCTAGGTTTCAAATTTCATAATTTTTGAAGCTAGTATGTGGGCGTGGCTAAGGAAAACGTGTTTTGGTCAATTACAGTTAAATTGGATCGACCAGAAATGGGCCTTTTTGCAAACGGTCTCAGAATTCGACGAAACTAGTTTTGTTGGGACCGTATCATCAGAACATAGCCAGATTTATTTTTCGGGAATTTTTAGAATCAGTTTGTGGCCCTGGCTAATTGAAATGTACGTTCAAATCAAATACTGAATGTTATATATTTTAATTTGAATGAAAACTGATTGAAACAATCGAATGGGCCTACGAAACATATCCCATTGTGTTCGGAATGGGGGTAAAATGCTAGGGACGATAGTCGTTGGGATTGGATTGGAGTTCGTTTGTGAAAGGGGGTATTTTCGGATTTTGAAAATATATAAATAAAAATAAAAGGGCCTGGACCAATGAATTTCTTCCACGCCGCTTTCTCTCTTCACGACGATCCTCAAACCCGACGGCGCCTTCTGCTCCCACTTTCTCTCCTCTTTTTCTCCTCCTCCACGCAACAAAACCCCATAGTCCTTTGGAGATTTTTGTAGAGCATAGCCCCATCTTCCCATCCATACCTGGTTTGTCCTCCACCATGCCCTGTAAAGCGAGATCGAGCGCCTCAAAGGCGGCAACTTCATTTCGCCGCCGCCACTAATTCTGGCCAGCGAACTGAGCGCCGCCACCTGGCGCGTGGAGCCCCTCCCAAGCCCTTCGACGTTGTGTATCCTGATCGACCTACAGGTGCACGGATTGGAAGCAATAATCGAACCCTACTTTGAACCACTTCTGAAAGTTAAGGGTTTGGCCATTTAAAACTGTTTTTAATAGTTTAAAATCATCGCGAATTATGATTTCACGATAAAAATCATATCTTTTTATTGTGCGATCGAAATGCAGTGAAACAAGTGACACCGGGACCGTGAGGACGTCTTCTACATTTTAGAAGAGACCGCGTATTTTTCTGAGCCTTCTACAATTTTTGGTGGAGTAGAAACCAATGTGAGATTTCTAATTTATAAACGATATGGAAAACTACGAAGTATAAATTATATAGTCGATGTATGAGTTATATAAGCGTTGTACACCTCCTGTATAAGCGTTGTATAAGTTGTACGTTCGATGTATAAGTTGTATATGCGTTGTAAAAATTATATATGTGTTGAAATAGAAGTGAAATGCTATATATATATATATATATATATATATATATATATATATATATATATATATATATATATATATACGCCCCTCGTCCACAAACCATGGACGATATTTATTGGTTGTGATTGGTGTGAAAATTGATTGATAGCAAATGGTTGATTGAAATTGTTTGTGGTTGAGATTGATTGATTGTGGTTGAAAAATACCCGTTTGTGGTTGAGAAATATTTGGTTGAAACCACATAGGATTAGTTTGTGGAAATGAAATAAATAAATATACATGCCGCCTGCGTGCGAACTAGATGCATGATTCCCCATTGTCAAAAGCTGCGAGGCTTTAAGGTAGAGCGAGGAGTCGTACTAGGGACGGTCCCGTTTTTAACTACCCTGCCGTTATGCTGCCGAAATTTTGAATAATATTCATGTGTTAGAATTATTTTGCTGTTTTGAAATTATATTCGTCTTTTGAATAGAAAACCTTCATGTGTTGAATAGAAATTCATTCGTTGAATCATATTCATGTGTTGAATGGTATTCGTGTTTTAAATATAAAAATCACCTTTTTATCTATATATACAAACTATAGAAAACCTTCATGTGTTAAATAGAAATTCGTTCGTTGAATCATATTCATGTGTTGAATGGTATTCGTGTTTTTAATATAAAAATCACATTTTTATCTATATATACAAACTATATAACACCTTCATGTGTTGAATCGAAATTCATTCGTTGAATTGAAATTCATGTGTTGAATGGTATTCGTGTTTTAAATATAAAAATCACCTTTTTATCTATATATACAAACTATAGAAAACCTTCATGTGTTGAATCGAAATTCATTCGTTGAATTGAAATTCATGTGTTGAATGGTATTCGTGTTTTAAATATAAAAATCACCTTTTTATCTATATATATATAAACTATAGAAAACCTTCATGTGTTGAATCGATATTTATTCGTTGAATTGAAATTCATGTGTTGAATGGTATTCATATTTTGAAAGAAATTGTTTTATAATAAAAATCCCATTTTTATCATCAATATGAACTATATAAAATAATCTGGTTTTGAAATGAATTGTTTTACAATAAAAATCCTATGTTTATCACCTATATTAACTATATAAAATAGCCGTGTTTTGAAATAAATTGTTTTACATTAAAAATCACATTTTTACTATATACATGAATTGTTAAAAATAGTGAAGTGTTGAAATAGAAGACAGTTGGATAAAAATATCATTTTTATCAAATGTATGAAAATCATATAGTTTTGAAATGGAAGAATCGATATATATATATATATATATATATATATATATAAATAGAATTGAAATATATCGAATAACAAAGCTGCAGTTCGTATTTTGAAACCGTGATTTCAAACGATTAGTGCGGGAAATCCGACCATCAGATTTTCCCGAAACCGCAACCGTTGGGTTCGCTTTGGAAATATCTTTCCAACGGCACCAACTTTGTAAAAATCCAACGGTTGGATTGTCTGGAATGTTTAATTCAAATTTGAAGAAAGACAGCGCCGGAATCGATTATATATATATATATATAATTATATTTAATCGAATAACAACGCTGCAGTTCGTATTTTGAAATCGAAACTTCAAACGATTGTACCGGGAGATCCAACCGTCGGATTTTCCCCAAACTGGAACCGTTGGATACGTTTTGAAAAGATCTTTCTAACGATGTAAATTTTGTAAAGATCCAATGGTTAGATTTTCATATATGTGTAAATAAAATATGAAGAAAAACAGCGCCACGACCGCGTTATGGCCCGAAGCGTCGTTTTGAATAAATTGGCTATTTTAAAATAAGTAAAAATAGCGATAAATCGTAATAAAATGTTATAAACGATATGGATGTGAAATTTAGAAACTAACTGAAGGTTGGCTAAGTCGAATGGTTTCTTGGGTATTGATCTGATGTTGGTTTCGGCCTTCGGGGTTAATATTTGGGAAATCGTTCTACTACTGATTGACGGTTAGTGACTAATGAATTGAAATAATGCGTAGTAGTGTTTGTGTAGCACTTGTTTATTATATACGCGAGTTGCTCAGAAAGACCGGGTTTATCCCATTCTGAATAACTGAATCGACGATAAGAAATCGAAGATGAAGACGGTGGTCGAAGACCGGAGATCTTCACCTCGTTTGGATGGTAACCGAGGTCCTGATTGGGAGGCATCCCGAAATATGGATAATGAGTGGTGATCGTCCAGACGTACGTGGTGATCGATGGGTTTGCGAGGTATATAGTGCCTCCGGTTTCGTTCAGATCCAGAACGGACTTACAAATGGACAGTGTGTCTAACATTGGAATTTATTCTGTGTGATTGATAGCTATCAGTTGCACGGTGTGAATTGCCTGTGTGGCATGCTAAGATGCAGTGATCAGGGCTTCTGTTGAAAAGCAATGTCTTGTGGTGATGATCAAAGCACCGCCTGTGTGGCGTAGCTTTGTGTATAACATGAAATCGCGAGCCTCGCACCCCGGTATGAACCAGAAACGGGAGAAAGGACCTCAGGGAGGGCCTGCGTTTCTTCCTAGCTAGAAGTGGCGTCAGTGGTTTTACACGCGCTGACGAGTTTGACTTATGTGGTTGTTGTTGTTGCGAGGCGCCTCGGATATATCGGTCGATCCGGGACCGATGGAGTCATTCGTTGGCTCACTTACGCCCCAAAGGGCGGGGAAACGTAGTGTTCAGGCATTTTAATCCACTCCGCGTGGACCGGCCCTGACGATCCAAGGGTCGATGCGTTCTGATCCTGAGACTCGGGCTAGGCAGTCTCGAATTCGGTAAGGACTATCTTTTGCCTTGGTTCATGACGGAAATCCAATTTCCAAATACGACATCGTGCGGTTTTGATTGTATATATATATGGCGACATGATATATGGTACCCATGCCGTCTATGATTGATAGTTATGATTGAAATTGTTTTTGAAACTTATAAACACTAGTAATAATATCAAATGCTTTTGTTTTATTCGTATCAAGCATATTTTGGCCATTATAAGGTAAAACTCTATCCTCCGGTTTGCGTTGCATTGTGTGATGGGAACTAAGTCTTATAATGGCTTCATTTTTATAAAAAAAACATTGCAATGTTTAAAATAATTATTTGTTTTAAAGCACCGGCAATCCATGGAGTAAACCCGTTCCACGAAAGTGGTGTGGTCCTGTGATTGGCCATATTTTAAATGTGTTGAGTAGATTTCTCATACCAGTCCCATGACTGACTCGTAGTTTGTTTCACTTTCAAACTCGGGTGCCCCTTTTTCTACATGGGCAGCCTTGTATTCAGGTTTAGCTGGCTCTTTCTGGATAGCTGGAGCTGAAGATGGATTCTATTATTTATCTCTTTTTAGGCTGTTCAGCTCCTATTGTACATTATGTTTGTTTTCCGCTGTAGACATTTACGTATAGATGAACTGTATTTGTACTAAGTATGATCCTGTATACTGTGTAACTCTGATGATTACGTTTATCCAGTATATTCTATTGTTCATTATCTGGTGTATTTATTTAATTTTGTCCTGCTATTATCTGTTTATGTGTTATATTCCAAGGATTACCCTTGTCGCCGTCAGTACGGGGTTTGGGGTCGTCCCAGAAGTGAACAAGTGTACAGGCTCAGCATATATGCATGGTCACGCCAGTGTATGTAAAAGTGATCCAGCAATATCATTCGAGTGAAACAAATAACATCAAGTCCATGGTCAAGGGATGCTCAAGAGTGCTCTAACAACTCAAGTCTCAAGTTACACTTCAGTTTCAGCTCTTCTGATCAATGAATATAAAGGTGATTTGTTTTTCAACAATATGTACAGTTGCAGTTTATACATGAATGGTGATCCAACAAAAGTGGTCGAACAAACATGAACACGATCAAGGCAGTCAAGCTCTCATGTACACAAATCAGCATGTACAAGTAAAACATAGCAGTAAAACAACAAAGGAATGAAGATGGTAAGCATGCAAAGTGAACAAGGCAAGGTCGAGTAACAATGATACAATGTACATGCATGGACTATAAACATGAAGATTGCAAGTAAATTATTTTCGACAAACCAGTGACATTTCAAGTGCAGCTATGTTGAAATGCTCAAGAAACAGTGAGTGTTATTTGAGGCAATGAATTAAAGATCTCAAGAATTACAAAATCAGCAAGGAGGAATTGTGCAAATTAGTTTCCAAAAATGAAGTAAGAAATTTGGCAAGACCTTGAAGTTTTTTTTCTGAAACCAACCATCCAAATGCAATATAAGGAAGTGGACATTTTGAGCAAGAAATTGATCTCATAATTCAATTCTTTCCAGTTTTACTAAAACCTTTTTTGGCAAGCATTATTAATCGTTTCAGAAATGATTAAATCGAATTCAAGGGGGCCACAAATTTGTATTTCCAGAAATCAGATAATTTTTTTTGGCAAGATGAAAAAGTGCAAATAAATGGTCAAGGGGCCACAAACGTTTCAGGAAAGTTCATCACAACAAATCACGCAACAGTCAAAAGAGAAAATCGCTCAAATCAGCTCAAGTCATTAATATGAAATCAAAACTTAATCATAGGGTTTCTATACCCCATACATAACACCATTTCATCACTGGCAGAGATTATCGAAACCCACAAGATCAAGTCAAGCATTTCAAAGCAAGAAATTTTAGAAAACTCACAGTTTCGATCTTGCGCATAATTCCACCTTTCTTCTAGAAATTTCAAAGCGTATAATTCAAAGACTGTAAGCGAAGTGTAACAACCCGAAATTTTGCAACCAATTTAAAAAAATTATTCTAGAAATTTTAATGGGTTTTAAATATTGAAAATAATTTATTTTAAATAATAACGATTAAAAATTTATTTTAACCGAATATATTTATTTTAGTCATAAAAAGAGTTAGAAATAGCACGGTAGTTTGAAAATTTGAATTTGAACTTTGATTGAATGTACAGGATTCAAAATAAAACGGATTTCAGTAAAACAAGAAATATTTAAATCTATTTAAAAATATCTTTCCAAAGAATCTAAAAAATTGAAATTTCATAATGGGAATCAAAAGTTATGCCCAATTAAATATTCAGTATAGTCGCTATGGAATTTAATATAATATATAGCCTGTATAAATAGCCATTTTGTAAACGATCTCTGTTTTCGACGAAACCACTTTGGTTGGATCCAAAATGTCAATTTGTTGCAAGATTCCAAATTTCATAATTTTTGGAATCAATATGTGAGCGTGGCAAATTAAAACGTAATTTGTCGATTTCAGTCAATTTGGGTCGACCAGAAAATGACCACTTTTCAAACGGTCTCCTAATTCAGTGAAACTAGTTTTGTTAGGACTCTATCGTCAAACCATATCCAGAAATATTTTTTTTGGAATTTTTGGAGTCCGTATGTGGCCTCGATAAATTTAAATGTATGATCAAATTAATTAAATAAATAAATTATATTTTAAATTAAAGAAAACAAGCTGAAAACGATCGATTGGGCTGACGGGACCTAGACCATTGTGTCCGAAACAGGGGTATTTTCCAAGGGGCAACTCTCGTTGGGCTGAATTTGGAGCTACTGATAATTAACGGGTTTATTTGCAAAACTAGGAATTGAATATTATTTTATTATAAATTACCCTAGGAAAATCAAACTCTACCCCTAATACATAGCCGCCGCCAGTTCATGTTTAATGGCCAGAAAGTCATGAAATTCGCCACCAATTATCTCCACATCCGTGCTCACTTTTTATAATCTTCCTTCCACAAAATTAAACAACTAAGAGAGATCTCCCTATTGTACGGTCCAGATTGTTTTTAATGCTCTGAATTAGGGTAAATAGTTGCTGGTAGGGAACGACTTTGGGTTTGATTTTTGCATGCTTGGGGAGTTCGAGTTCGGGACTATGGCCAGGCGCGAGGTGGCAACGTTGAGGCGGTCGGAGTGAGGGGGTTTGATCGGAGTACGATGCTTCAGGGGATGGTGCGATGGTGATAATCGAAGTTGAAGAATGGGTTCTCGGTTACGTGAAGTCTCTAGGAAGAAGGAGAAAGTAATGGCCTAATTTTCTCTTAAGGAAATGTAATTAACTATTTAATCAAATTAATTATTATTTTAATTTTTTTGTAACCAAATGTAATAATAATCATATCTTTTTCCTACGAACACGGAATCACATGATTTCAGATCCGTTGGAACCAAAAAAGGAGATGTACAACATGGAACAGACTGGACAAATTTTGAAGCCCATACGAATTTTGTTTAAATTAAACATCATGTTTAATTTAATTAAATAATCGTTTATTAACAATTCCTGAAACCGTTCAAGGTGAGAAATTCTATTTTTTTTATATATATAATATAAATTTCTTAATCATGATACGTGATTTGATCTAGAATTGATGTTGTTGAATTATACACTGTTAAATTCTATTTGTATGATATGTGATTTGATCTAAAATTGATGTTGTTGAATTATACGCTATTAAATTCTATTTGTATGATACTGATTTGATATAGAATTGATGTTGTTATGTAGATCCATTGATTTGATGATGTTTGTGTTGAATAAAATTGTTGAAAACAAAATTACCAATTTTTGTTGAAAAAAAATTAGGGTAAAATTGTCACTTTGTGTCAAATTAGAATAATTGGATGATAATTGACAATTTTTTCAAATCAGAATTGTTGAAATAAAATTGTCGTTTTTGACAAAATAGAATGGTTGAATTATGATTATCACTTATGTCGAAATGTAATTGGTGGATTAAGTTTTTCAATTTTATCAATTAAAATTGTTAAAACAAAAATATACATTTTTGTCGATTATTACGATTGTTGAAACAAAAGGGGATTGTTAAAGGGACTCCATGTTTGTTTAAGGGGGTGGTAATTTTAAGGGGACTCCAGCTTAATTTATTTTTGTTAAGGGGAGGTCGGGTTTATTTTTTTTAAAGGAAAAGATATATAACTACCCCCGGCTCGTTACTTAAGTCAAATCCTAACTTACTAAATTCAGTGCAAGTAACAAACGTGCGAATTATTAAACATCTCAATTTCACAAATTCGATACAGCATATTATATCAAATATTTTGTTTCTACATATATTTTAAATTAATCATACCAATTCAAAAATGTAAAATTACAATTAATTACCTAATCAAATGCATTTTGATCACTCATTAAACTTTCTTGTGCCTCCATTACATTAACTATATCCATATTTTATTTTTATGTGTAGCATTAAATTGTTAGCATTAATTAAGGTTTAAGTTTTATATTAATGAAAATTATAGGGGTTAATATCGGAATTTTAATTTATATGTTTAAGGGGAGGCTAATTGATTTTGTCCTCCCCAAAACAATTATACAATAAATAAAAATTAGTCCTCCCCTTAATCAAAAGTGGAGTCCCTTTAACAATCCCCAAACAAAAATATACATTTTTGTCAATTAGAATTGTTGAAACAAAAATATATATTTTTGTCAATTAGAATTGTTGAATCAAAAATACACATTTTTTGTCAATTAGAATTGTTGAATCAAAAATATGCATTTTTGTCAATTAGAAGTGTTGAATCAAAAATATACATTTCTGTCAATTAGAATTGTTGAATCAAAAATATACATTTTTGTCAAAATAGAATTGTCGAAACAAAAATTATCATTTTTGTTAATTAGAATTGAGTTAAACAAAAATTAACATCTTGTTAATTAGAATTGAGTTAAACGAAAATTATCATTTTTGTCAAATTAGAATAATTGGTTTAAAATTGTCATTTTTGACAAATGAAAATTGTTGAATTAAAATTATCATTTTTTCCAAAATATAACTATTGGATCAAAATTGACATTTTGTAAAAATATAATTGTTGAATCAAAGTTGTCATTTTTGTCAAACCAAAATAGTTGAAATAAAAAGGACATTTTTGTTGTAACAATATAGTTTAAATAAAAAGGACGTTTTGTTGTAACAAAACAGTTGAAATAAAAAGGACATTTTTGTTGTAACAAAATAGTTGAAATAAAAAGGACATTTTGTTGTAAGAAAATAGTGAAACCCAAAATATACATTTTTGTCAAATAGATTAGTTGAAAACAAAAATATTCATTTTTGTCAAATAAATTAGTTGAAAACAAAAATATTCATTTTTGTCAAATAGATAAGTTGCAAACAAACATATTCATTTTTGTCAAAAGATTAGTTGAAACAAATATTCATTTTTGTCAAAATTGTTTAAGTGAAACAAAAATATACATTTTTTTCAAAGTAGTTTAGTTGAAACAAAATATTCATTTTTGTCAAAACATGTTAGTTGAAACAAAATATTCATTTTTGTCAAAACATATTAGTTGAAACAAAATATTCATTTTTTTCAAAACATGTTAGTTGAAACAAAATATTCATTTTTGTCAAAATATGTTAGTTGAAACAAAATATTCATTTTTGTCAAAACATGTTAGTTGAAATAAAATATTCATTTTTGTCAAAACATGTTAGTTGAAACAAAATATTCATATTTTTGTCAAAACATATTAGTTGAAACAAAATATTCATTTTTGTCAAAACATGTTAGTTGAAACAGAATATTCGTTTTTGTCAAAACATGTTAGTTGAAACAAAATGTTCATTTTTGTCAAAACATGTTAGTTGAAACTAAATATTCATTTTTGTCAAAACATGTTAGTTGAAACAAAATGTTCATTTTTGTCAAAACATGTTAGTTGAAACAAAATATTCATTTTTGTCAGAATATGTTAGTTGAAACAAAATATTCATTTTTGTCAGAACATGTTAGTTGAAACAAAATATCCATTTTTGTCAGAACATGTTAGTGGAAACAAAATATTCATTTTTGTCAAAACATGGTTAAAGAGATTAGTGTTTGAGCAAAAATATTAATTTTGTCAAATTTAAATTGTCAACATAAATGCCACCATCTTTTATATTCATTCTGTTAAACTAGATTTGTTAACAAAATGAAATTATCACTTTTTACCATTTTGTTGAACTATAATTGTCAACAAAATGAATGTATCACTTTTTAGGCATTTTTTGAAATAGGATTTGTATGCAACATAAGAATCATTTTTATTGTCAAATGCATACATCAGAATATGTATGCAATGTCAAAGAATCATTTTTATTGTCAGTGCATACACTAGAATTGTATGCAAATTTAAAATAAATATTTTATATGTTAAGTTATACATTGAAATTGTATATATGCAAATAAAATATTTCTTTTTATTTGTTAAAGTCAAAAATAGAAATTGCATACAAATAATGGAAATAAAAATTATTTTTTATTTGTCATTAGCAAAAATGTCATGTAAATAAATTACATATTTATTTGACATTATGGACATATAGATATGATATGCCAATAAAACATTCTTTTATTTGGCGTGTTAAATACATTAGTGGAATTGTCGAATGGTTTATATTTATTGTAACAACCCGCATTCTACGCATCGAAGGATCGTAGAGTATTTATTTCTTTCCCATATGAAGTCGTATGGACATGTAACTTTGGAAAACATCTATTAGAGTCATTTCCCATGTTCATGATATTTGTCGATTTTTCAATGACCGTTTTGCCCCTAGCTGATCTTGTTTTGGCCATAACTTTTGATTGGAAAGGAATTTTGACCTGAAACCACCTCCATTAGATTTGTTTGATGGTTTACCTTTCCGTAGAGTGGTCATAATAGCCAAAAGGGCTTACCGTTTGGGAGATATGGCTGAATTAAGGTTTGGAAGGTGAAAAACTGCTTAACCGGGCCAAATAGGGTGAATAGTGAATAGGCCCACAACCCATTTCGGGATTAGGGTTATGGGGAGGCTGAAATGAGTTAGAGAATCATTCCATTTCAGTTTTCTAGCCTCCACTTATCTCCAAGAAACCCTAAAAATGGCCTCCAACCTCTAAATCACCCCCAAATCATCTTTTAATCAAGGATTAAGCTTAACCATATCAAATCAAGGGAGATCTACACTAAATCAACATTGGAGCTGCTGTTTAGCATTGGGATTCGCATCAAATCAGAGATTTATTTCAGATCTTAGTTTAATTGTGGCTAAGGTGAGTGATTTGCATAGTTCCTCACTAATTATGGATAATTAAGGGTAATTAGTGTTAATTAGCGAATTTAAACATGATAAAATTCCGGAAAAATATTTATAAAATCCGAAATGATGTTTTAGACCTCTGATATGAATTTGGGTTAATTTGGTTAAGTTTTGCTAGTCACATCATTAGTTTCACCTAAACATGCTTAAGGGGAAATATAGGGTTTTGGGTATGTTTGATCCATATTAACCTATCATATTGATGTTTTGATGTTGTGGTTAATTCTCTATGTTTCTATGACTGTATGATATGCTTTGTGACTGATTAGAAGTGTTAGATTGGTCGAAAACGCCGTCGAGAGGCGAAAATAGCTTGCTGAAATGGTGCAGGTTTGGGGTCGAGATAACCGACCGGGGGGGTTTTTGACCGACCCGAGTTCCTGGACCGACCAGAAATGGTGAAGGAGGACCGACCGACCCTGACATCGAACGACCGACCAGAAATAGTGAAGGAGGACTGACCGACCCTGACATCGAACGACCGACCAGAAATAGTGAAGGAGGACCGACCGACCCTGACATCGAACGACCGACTAGGAATGGTGGAGGAGGACCGACCGACCCTGGCAACGACCGACCAGGATTGGTAAAGTGTTCGACCGACCAGAGGGGCAATACCGACCGACCAGGGACGATGAAAACCGATCAGGGATGATGAAAACCAACCAGGATGAAAGGTGCTTGACCGATCGACCCGAACAGGAGAGAAGACCAATAACCCGAGATGCTAAGGTAGTCCAAGTTGGAAGTTATGACTCAGGATCCAGGTGGGGACCAACGAGTTGACTTCATGAGTTGGACTTTGCTGCGGGACGTGTGCTAAGGAGTTGTCGACGTTCGTAACTTCGATTCACCACTGAAAATGGATGATGGGCTACTTATCAGTGCAGTAGAGTCACTATGACTCGAGGGGCAAAGTGATGGTAGCAAGACTACGTTATCAGTGCAGTAGAGTCATTATGACTCGAGGGGAAAGGTGATGCGTAGTAAGACTATGAGCCAGTGCAATGGGGTCATTGTGACTCCATGGGGGCAGAGTGGACATAGTAAGGATTAGTAAGGCTATGAGCCAGTGCAGTGGGGTTGTAATGGCGCGTTTTGTTAGCTGTCGAATAATTAATTTATTTAATGATTTATATATCGATTTGGCGATATCGATAACTTAAAGTACAACGTTTGAACTTATAATTTATAATTGTAATTAAAACGAACCTGAAACGACGCGATAGTTCGTTATTTGGCGATTTGAACTTCAACTGAATGTACATGATTCATTTTAAATCGGATTTCTGTGAAACAAGAAACGTGTGGAGCTGGTGGAGTATATCTTTCTAGTGGAAGAGAAAAATCAGGATTTCGTCGTGTAGATTTTGAGATATGTCCAAATCAAATTTTAGGAAAGTCGCTATAGAATCGTTTATCGACCGTATCAGTTTATTTCGAAATAACTAGAGATCGGATTTGAATTTAGACAAGGTTCTTTTGGGAAGTAGTGATAATATAATTTTTAGAATTTTACTGTAATTTTTAATTAATTAAATAAGCAACTTTTTATTTGGGGTATTGTGCACCCTATAATCAACATTTTGGGGTTTCACAATATAAGTTAATCTACCGGTATTATTATATTTCTGGGATCGTGACACCTCACTAAGCACGACTGTACTGTTACTTCTGTCTATAGCAGCCCGACCTGAACGAAAATTTAAGTAACGAAGCACAGATATTTTGTAACGTATGATAGCTGAATAATATTAAGTTTCCTTGCACCTTAAGTGTACACGCCCTCTTTTATTCTATCCACTAGCTTTTGTGTCACTTACCAATCCACGTTCCCTTCCTCCTAACCTCACCCTCACGCTAAAAACTTATTAAAACAAACATATCCTAATATATTTCTCTGACCCAACAGAGAGCCACGTCTCCAACTAAATCCCCTATAACATACCTGTAACCCTTCCTCATTTTTCTGCTAGGTCAAAACCGATATCCTCAGTGCCTCCACTTCCATGAAATCAACGAACGAAAACAGTTCGATCTCCTACCTCTTTTAAAACCTAATCCACACATTAAATCACGAAATAAGGACCACCGAGCTAGTAGAAGCCAAGACTTCTTTTCTGTATACTTGTAGAAGGGTTCGAACGCATGAATGAAGGAAGGGAGGGCGACAAAGTTTGGTTGGGGTGCGCACTTTGGGGTTCGCAGCTACTGGCATCAGGGTGTCTCCGAGCCGAGAAGGTTCTGATCCGTTCAGGGAGGTCGATTTTTAACACGGTGAAGGAAGTTTGATGTTGGTGAGGCGCTGAAGGATGTACGGAAATGGTGAAAAGATGGAGGTCAGTGCGGTATTGGGTTTGTAACAGGCGGTGTATTTGTGTAGGCTTTAGGCGAGCTCGTTGGTTTCATGATGACAGGATTTGTGAAGTGGAGAATTTCCAAGTGAACAAGTGGTGTTTGAAAATGCGCAGAAGTTCATGATGGTGGAAAATACATTACTGACGTTGGGGAGCGGACTGTTTTGGTGGAGTTGGCCGAAGTTTTTGAGGTGGAGCATGTTGTGTGATTCATGAATGGGAGGCTAACGTCCACGCGTTCAAACATGAATTTAAAGTGCATGCAAACGTAATGTGAAGTGTGAAGTGGCGATTCATATTGGAGAAGATTGAGGACTGGAAGTAGAGGGCTGGACCGAGAAGAAAGAAGAGAAGAGGACGAGAAGGGGAAAGTTGCGGTTGTTTTTTTTTCAATTTTATGTAATGGAGAGGGAGAACGGATGGACCAAACGTGGGGATAATGGTCATGTTTTCTACAGGAGTTCACCGTGTTTAGTGTTGGGGAAGAAAGGATTTAGTGGGGTCGGGTTTAAATGGAGGTGGGCCGACATTTGATGGTGAGGCCCGACTTGGTTAAAGAATAAACCAAGTTTTAATTTAAAGTTATATTTAAATGTTTACAAACTTTGAAATTTTATAACTTTATCGTACGGGATCGAAATTCAGCGAAACAAGATCCGATGGGATCGTATGGACGGGAGCAACACAATGGAGCTGACTGAGAGAGAATCCGAGTTCGTTACAATTTATTGTAAAATAAATTGTCTGAGCTGAATCAACGACAATTATCGTTATTAACGATGATAGTCCAATGTGAGTAAATCTCACAAACTCTAAATAGTTCTATTTTTACAGTGTATTCTTAGAACTGCTAGATATTGTCTGTTTGACTGTATGTTGACTGTTTGATTGAACTGCTAGTCAGTTAGTAGAGATTTTATATATATATTTACGTATAGATATATATATATATATAAACCGTCAAATAGTTATATGTTGATTCTGTTTATCAGAATATTATGCTGTTGTTGTTTAACATCTGTGGATGCAGGGAAACAGGTTGGAGGAATCCAACAGGATTCCTCAACAGTATTTTACTGTGATTTTTATAGTGTGATATATAATGTGAAGTATATAATCTGTATGACTATGTGTGGTGGGACGATATTTATCGTTGTTATATGGTGTGTTGAAGACCATGAGAAATACCAGACTGTAGGAGAGGGGTTTTCAAAGTATATTTTGAAAATAGTTTATTTGTACAAAATCAAGGGATTTTATATATATATATAAGAAAAAGGATTTTTGAATATTAAGGAATATAGTTGGTAAAACAAATATAAAAGAGTTTTATTTGTAAATCAATATAAGGGAATATATATGTTAATCGAATATAAGAGGATATATTTGTTAGTCAAAATATAAAGGAATTATATTCGTTGGAACAAATATAAAGGATATTTATTTAGAGATTAAATAAATAGAATTAAACTAAAGAAGATATTTATTTGTTAAATAAATAGGAGTTAACCAAGTGAATTGGTCGAGTTAACCAAGTGAATTGGTTGAGTTAAACGAAGTGAATTAGTTAAGTTAAACTAAGTGGTTAATCAAAGTGAATTAGTTAAGTTAAACTAAGTGGTTAACCAAAGTAAATTAGTTAAGTTAAACTAAGCGGTGAATCAAAGTGAATTTGTTAAGTTAAACTAAATGATTAATCGATGTGAATTAGTTAAGTTAAACTAAAGGATTAATCGATGTGAATTAGTTAAGTTAAACTAAAGGATTAATCGATGTGAATTAGTTAAGTTAACTAAGTGGTTAATCGAAGTAAATTAGTTGAGTTAAACTAAGTGAACCGGCTAGAGTTAATCAACGTGAATTAACTAAGTTAAACTAAGTGGATTAGTTCAGTTAATCGAGACAAGTAAATCAAGTTAGGGTAAACCATTTGAGTTAACCAGTTAGAGTTAACCATTTGAGTTAACCAGTTTGAGTTGATCAGTTAGAGTTGACCAGTTAGAGTTGACCAGTTAGGGTTGACCAGTTAGAGTTGATCAGTTAGAGTTGACCAGTTAGAGTTGACCAGTTAAAGTTGACCAGTCAGAGTGAATCAGTTAGAGTTATCCAAGTAGAGTTAATCGAGTAGAGTTGTCGAATATCACATATCCGAAGTAGAGTTATCGAATATAGGGTATTCGAGAGAAGAGTAATCGAATATAGTTTTTCGAGTGGAGAAATCAAATGTTATTCATTTGAGAAGAGTTATCGAATATAGTTTATTCGAGTGGAGAAAATCAAATGTTATTCATTTGAGAAGAGTTATCGAATATTATTCATTCGAAGAGTTAATCCGAAGGAGTTATTCGAAGTTAGTTAATCCAAAGGAGTTATTCGAAGTTAGCTAATCCAAAGGAGTTATTCGAAGTTAGTTAATCCAAAGGAGTTAGTCGAAGAGTTAATCGAATATAGTTATTCGAAAGAAGGTGTAAATCGAATATAGTTATTCGAGTAAAGTTAAAAGAGTTAATTGAATTTAGTTATTCGAAATGAGTTATTCGAATTTGATATTTGAATAGAGTTAAACACATTAGAGTGATTCGAATTACTTATTCAAATAGAGTTAAACACGTAAGAGTTAATTGAATATTAGTTATTCAATTAGAGTTAAATCGAATTTAGTTATTCGAAAGGAGTTAATCAATTTGAGTTAAGTTAATTGATTTGAATTAAGTTGAATCGAAATGGAGTAAATCGATTAGAATTAAGTTAATCGAGTTAGAGTAAATCGAATATTGGTTATTCGAAGGTAAGTTATTCAAATTAGTTATTCGAAGGAGTTAATCAAATGAGTCGATCCAAAGGGGTTAGTCGAATATTAGTTATTCGAATAGAGTTAAAGGAGTTATCGATTTTAGTTTGATCGAAAGGAGTTATCGATTAGTAAATCGAAAGGAGATTTTCGAATATAGCATATTCGAAAGAAAGAGATCGAATATTGTTTATTCGAAAGAGAGAGATTTCGAATATGAGTTATTCGAAGAGAGATAATCGAATATAGGTTATTCGAAGAAGAGTTAATCAAATAGAGATTACTCGAAAGAGAGTTATACGTCGAATTCAATTATAGCGAATTCGGGAAAGTACTATTTACTTTCCAGGGTTTAAATCAAGATTTAGTTATTGATTTAGAAATTAGGTGTCTGTTAAATTATTCGAGTTAGGAGATAAAGTTATAATTTAGGTTAGATATTGCAGAAGTAGGAATAATAACGTTATAGTTATAATCAAACGTTTTCATATAAGAAGTAGAGTCGTAACCTGAATCCGAGAATTTGCGTAAACAGATGATTGGAAAAAGTGAGTGACGAGCTTCATCTATTTCACAGTAAAGGACGTTGTTCAATTAAGGTCTGAGAGGTAATTATACCCCAACTTGATTGACTTCAGATTTGAAAAAGGAATAGTTGTGGTTCGATCTAAAAGGTTGATAAGGAATAAAGTTAAGGAATAAGCGATAAATGGATTAAGCGAAACGATGTTTTATACAACGTTCATTGGAAATCCGTAAATGAGTTTTGGAAACGTTTTCCAAATATAGTCAGATAAGTTTTCTAAACATAGAAAATGAAATGTTTTCATGATAAGAATTTAAGAAATAGAGTTAAGCAAATTCAGAAACTGACTGGAGAGGGTAAGTTGAACGGTTTTCTAAGTGACGATCTGATGTTGGTTTCGACCCTCCGGATTGATACTTAGAGAATTGTTCTCATACTAGTTACAGTTAGGGACTGATAGTTGCGAAATAATAGTGATGTGAAAATAAGTTATGGAAATGTTTTCCAATGATTAATAACATATATTTTCTAAATATATGAAATAAGGAAATATGAACATATGATGATTGATCGATCGAATTTCCATTTGGAAATAAGATCGTTGTTTGTACACCGACATGTTTTCATTTGATAGTTGAATCACAGACTATCAAAGTTTTTACCATTTTAACGTTGTTAATATGGAGAGACCGGTTGGATTATTATCCAAAGAACCACTCTGTATTGGCATAAGCGTTGCGAGCAATATCTGCCAAAGATAAATTGAAGATGGAGTAAAGTGCAAGGGTTGTTGTATAAGTCTTAGATAACAGTGACTAAGATGGATATACTGAATAGTGCCTTCGGTTTGTCCAGTCCCAGGACAACGTATATGGAAGAAGGTCTGACAGAGTATATCCAATGGATCGCGTAAGTTGATCTGGTCAAACGTATTCACGTTTGGTGGCGGAGGAATTCGTTTCTCTTAGCTATATACCCGTGTTATTTTTGGATAAGTCAATTTGTGATTTGGCGGGTATGACGATGTGGCATTCAAAGTGAATGGTGATCAGATGTTCTGAAGATAGACGTAGCTTCTAGCCTCACACCAGGAAATAACAAAAGTTGGGCTAGGCAGCATGGCTAGTTGGGTCATTCCCAAGCAGGGTGTATTGTCACCGATCTAGAGAATATTCATATTTATACTTCTTTTTTATTCTGTATCTTCGGATGATGGTTTGATGGCCTATAACCGTGGTGGCAATATATTCGCGACACTCAAGCTAAATGAGTGAGCGGTCGTGTGTGGCCGGGTTGCAAGACGTTCTTGTTGAACCTGAGTGTATCACCTCTAGAGTACACTATTCAGAAGGTGCTCCCATACCTTGTCTGTTGGAATCCATTCTCCGATAAGCGCCCAGCGGTTTATGATTTTATACTATGTATGTAGAACGTGAGATGCAAGCGTTTCTGCTAGATTGATACCTATTTGTACTTAGACATTATTATAATATCACAATGATATTGCTTGTCAAAGTTGTTTAGATACTCATAAGGAAAAACCCGTTCCGTATTCACGGCGTGGTCTTATGAGATATCATATACCTGTTCAATTGTTTTAAACTGTTTTACTCATACCAGTCCCATGACTGACCCGGAGTTTTCTTTGTTGTTTTCCCTAAACTCTTGGGTGCCTAAATTTGTACGGGCAGTCAAGTAGTCGGGATTTACAGATATACTTGGAGAGCTTGGAGCAGGAGACTTCAAGATTCTATAGCTGTAGTTATTTCCGCTGTGTTGTAAGTGTTGTACTCTGATAAGTGCTATTGTATATATATAACTGTTTACTTCAAAGTTATGTTATATATTATATGTTATTCGTTCCGCTGTGAGATTCGTGTTACTCGAATGATTCTGATGTTCTTCTTCTTCTTCTTCTTCTTCTATTCTATTAGTTCTATCTTTTCTTTCTCACCTTCTAAATTCTTTCACTAACGTCTCGAGATTTCCGACTCTCGAGGAGTCGGAAATTTCCAGCCGTTACAGGGGTCCTTGTGACTCCATGGGGCAAGTTGGACATAGCGAAGGATTTGTGGCTACGTTATCAGTGAAGTGAAGCCATTTATGACTTCATGGGGCAAAGTGATCGTAGCAAGGTACGTTGGGTGATCGAAGTGGTGAATATCGTATGCTTTACGCACTAAGTGAGAGATGTGAGGATGGTTGCTATGTTTGATTGTTTGCCATCACTATGACATGCACACCCCACCTCCGTATCTTTACACCGTTTGATATGGCACCTTAGAGTGTTGTACAGTATGTAGTGCTAACCCTTTGGCTGCAGGTCCAGGTTCAGGTATGTTTTAGTCCACCTGTTATTGTTCTGTTTAGATGCTTATCGCTCATACCAGGCTTTATGTCTGACCCAGAGTTTTATGTCTCCTCTTATTACTCTGGGTGCTCACACAAGCAGACTAGAGACAGGTTAGCTGGTGATGCGCGAGTAGCTGATTTGGAGGCGGGCAGGAGGCTTCCACGTATGATATATAGATATTCTCCCTGTGTCGTTGGTGGTCTCTACTTGGGCATTAGTAGTGTACCTCATTTATCTTGCTTTTGCTTTTGAGACAGTTTGAAAAGTTGTAATAATGTTTAACTTTGGATCATAAGCTGTACTTACATTTTCCGCTGCTATGTTAGTTGCTTCAGCTTATGCACTGTCTCACATGTTTTATGTCAAGTATGTTATTATTATATTTTATTCTATGTGCTGTGAGACATTCTACAGGTTTTTTGTTAGTTCATTTCCTTCTTCCCTTTCCTTCTGACGACTCGTTCCGTGCTAACTGGACATGTGTACAGCGCACCTTTGGAGTAAATGTCAGTTGGTGCGGGGCGGGCGTTCAGACTTGGTATCAGAGCTCTAGGTTGCGTAGTTAACCTAGGGAAAGACACTAGGGAGAGATAGTACGTATATGAGAGCGCGTATTTGTGATTACTTTGGTTTTCAAAAGCTATATGTATATACTATTAGTAGTATAAGAATGAAGTCGTATTGCACTAGCACCACTATGGGGTCGTTAATCGTTTCTCTTTTACAGATCAACGATGAGCCGATATGCTAGAGGTGCTGGCAGGGGAGCCAATAATGGGAATGTTGCTGACATGAGGGCGATGTTTATTGACCTCATGAGAGACATGCTTAGAGAAGTGCAAGGGGCAGTTCCCAATCCCGGAGTCGGTGTTGGCCCAGTAGTGCAGGCGCCTAGGGTCGATTTTGCCAAGTTGTGCAAGGATTACACTAACCTTGGTGGGAAGCCGTTCCATAGGACGGAGTCGGCCACAGATGTTCAGGACTGGATGGATAGTTGTGATCGTATCTTCGATGACTTGGGTCTTGAGGACGCGATGAAGAGAAGGCTAGCGTCTCGTCAGCTGCAAGGGCGAGCGATGAATTGGTGGAATGCCATTAAAACAGCTACTCCAGAAGATCAGGTTACTTGGGATCAGTTCAAGGCTCGTTTTAGCGAGAAGTTCATTCCAGCTGCCCAGAAGTCAGTGTTGTTCAAGAGGTTCTTGGAACTCAAGCAGAGTGGAAGGGCAGTCTCTGACTATATTGCTGAGTTCGACACTTTGTCAAAGTATGGACTATCTCTTATCGATACTCCTGAGAAGAAGAATGAGAAGTTCATTACTGGGTTGGATGGATACTTGGGGGAAAGGCTTATCAACCACGTCGATGAGACTTTTGAATCGATTGTGGGGAAAGCTTTGAGATCAGAGAGTCTTTACCCTAAGTCAAAGACTGAGGCTGCATCTGCAGAAGGGCCAAAGCCGCAAGCAGGCGGTGGAGGCAAGAATAACTCTCAGAATAAGAGGAAGTAGGACTAATCTAAGGGTGGCCAGAAAAAGAACAAGAAGGATGTTGAGTGCTTCAGCTGTGGTAAGAAGGGCCATTATGCTAAAGAATGTCGGGCCAAGCCAGCGGAAAGGAAGTGCTACAACTGTGGTAAAGTGGGACATCATAAGGATAAGTGTCTGCAACCTCTTAAGGAGAAGCAGATTGTGAAAGCATATGCTATTGATGCTGTTCCTTCTTCGTCGAATGCCCCAACTGCGGCGGAGAAAGGAAAGAATGTTGTTATTCAAGGTATGCTTTCTATTTATGATGTACCAGTTCGAGTTTTGTTTGATACTGGGGCTTCCCGTTCCTTCATATCTAGTGACCTGGTAGATAGGTTGGGACTGGAACCCGAGATAGTCGATAGACCATTGGTTGTGACGAACCCGATTGGTGGTTCGACTAGCCTTAGTATGATTTGCAGGAATTTGGTCTTATCGAGTCATGGATGTATGTTTGTATGTGATTGCTTTGTTTTGGGCTTTACTGGGTATGGCATTATATTGGGAGTCGATTGGCTCCAAAGATACGGGGTGGTGGTAGACTGTGAGGGCTTTTTGGTGATAGTTAGGGCGGATGATGGGCGGGGGGTAGTGTTTGGTAGTCTACCTAGTGATGGGGTTATGGCTAGTTTTGTAAATTCCCTCGACATCCCGCAAGACGAGCTGTCAGATGTGCCCGTGGTTGGATAGTATCCGGACGTCTTCGAGGAGGTGACCGGGCTTCCACCACACCGAGAGATTGAGTTCCGTATTGATTTAGTGAAAGATGCCAGACCTATAGTGATGCCACTTCGTCGTATGGCACCAAGGGAGCAGCGAGAGCTCGGGGTGCAAGTCAGCAATCTTTTGAAGAAGGGATTTATTAGAAGAAGTGTCTCCGAGTGGGGAGCACCAGTTGTGTTTGCCACTAAGGCAGATGGTTCCCTTCGTTTGTGTGTGGACTATCGCGAGTTGAATAAGGTAACGAGGAAGAATAAGTATCCTCTACCGCGGATAGATGATTTATTTGATCAACTGGAAGGAGCAAGAGTGTTCTCCCAGTTGGACCTCGCGACAGGATTTCATCAGCTCCGAGTAGCGGATGAGAGTGTTCCGAAAACGGCATTTAGGAAGCCGTCTGGATTTTATGAGTGGTTGGTCATGCCATTTGGGTTGACCAATGCACCAGCCTACTTTGTGGATCTTATGAATCAAGTATTCAGAGATCAATTGAATAAGTTTGTTCTTGTGTTCGTAGATGATATCCTTGTTTACTCAAGGACAGAGGAGGAACACAAGGGACACTTGAGGATAGTGATGGAGGTGTTGAGGAAACACCAATTGAAAGCGAAATTCTCTAAGTGTCACTTTTGGAGAAGGGAAGTGAGATTCTTGGGTCATGTTGTTTCAGAGAGTGGTATTGCCGTGGACCCTGCGAAGGTGGCTACGGTACAGGATTGGCCTACGCCCAAGAATGCAACAGATGTAAGAAGTTTCTTGGGGTTAGCTGGATATTATCGTAAGTTTATCCAGGACTTCTCCAAGATAGCAGCACCGTTGACTCAGTTGACTAAGAAGAATCAGTCCTTCGTCTGGGAAGGAATGTGTGAGAATGCATTCAAGAGTCTAAAGGAAAAGTTGACGCGTGCGCCAGTGCTAGTCATTCCTAAAGGGAATGAAGAAATGACGGTATACACTGATGCTTGTGGTACCGGACTAGGTGCGGTATTGATGCAAGGAGGTAGGGTTGTAGCTTATGCTAGTCGGCAGCTGAAGCCGCATGAGAAGAAGTATCCTACCCATGATTTGGAATTAGCAGCGATCGTGTTTGCGCTGAAGATGTGGAGACACTATCTCTTGGGAGAAAGATTTGAGTTGTTTACCGATAAATCGTTAAAGTACCTTTTCTCCCAGAAGGATCTAAATCTCCGTCAGCAGATATGGTTAGAGTTCTTGGCTTCGTATGATTTTGATATCGCGTACACACCTGGGAAAGGTAATGCGGTAGCCGATGCCTTGAGTAGGAGACATGCCAGTTTAGGGGCTATGTTTCTTGAATGGAAGCAACTGGAGTATATCGCAGGATTTGATTTCAGACCAAAGTGCGAAGTGGATCCAGAAATGCTAGCTAGTTTGGCGATCAGACCCACTTTGATAGAGCAGATTGGTTCCAGCCAGAGAGACGATCCTAATCTATTG
This sequence comes from Allium sativum, assembly GCA_030737875.1. Taxonomy (NCBI): domain Eukaryota; kingdom Viridiplantae; phylum Streptophyta; class Magnoliopsida; order Asparagales; family Amaryllidaceae; genus Allium; species Allium sativum. The sequence goes on from CM060916.1 coordinate 588,984,785, forward strand.
GAAATCATCTCCAAGTTAGAGATGGATATCGACGGTGAGGAGATGAATGTGTATGGGCTTGATCGTGATGGATGGCTTAGAAAGAATGGAAGACTAGTTGTACCCAACGTGAATGGTTTGAGAGGTGAAGTGCTTAGAGAATGTCATCACTCAAAACTGACTATACATCCCGGTGGTAATAAGATGTATCGAGACATGAAGCAGACTTACTACTGGGAAGGGTTGAAAAGAGACGTTGGGAAGTTTATATCCAAATGCATGAATTGCCAGCTAGTTAAAGCCGAGCAAAAGAAGCCTAGTGGGTTATTGCAACTATTAGAAATTCCCGAATGGAAATGGGAGCAAGTCTCGATGGATTTCATCGATGGTTTACCAAGGACTAGATCGGGATATGATAGCATTTGGGTAATTGTGGATCGATTGACTAAGAGTGCAAGATTTATACCAGTTAAATCGACCAGAATGGCAGCCAAGTTGGCAGAATTGTATATGAAGTGGGTAGTGAGATTTCATGGAGTACCTAAAAGCATAGTAAGTGACCGAGACCCGTTGTTCACTAGTGGGTTTTGGAAGAGCTTACAGGAGGCTCTAGGGTCAAAATTACATCTCAGTACCGCATATCATCCTCAGACCGACGGTCAGACGGAGAGGGTGAATCGTATATTGGAAGATCTCTTGAGAGCTTGTATATTGGATTTTGGTGGATCATGGGATGACCATTTGCATCTAGTAGAGTTTGCATATAATAATAGCTACCAATCCAGTATCGGTATGGCTCCATATGAAGCTTTGTACAGAAGACCGTGCAACTCACCATCATGTTGGATAGAGACTGGCGAGAAGTTTATGCTTGGACCAGATGTGGTGAGGGAAACTTCAGATAAGATTAAGACCATTCATCAACGAATGAAGGCTGCCCAAGATAGGCAGAAAAGTTATGCTGATAAAAGAGAAGAGACTTAAAATTCTCCGTTGGTGACTTGGTGTTTGTCAAGATTTCTCCGTTGAAGAGCGTGATACGATTTGGCAGGAGAGGCAAATTGGCACCAAGATTTGTTGGCCCATTCCCTGTTCTTGAACTAGTCGGGAATTTGGCATATAGAGTTGGCTTACCAGAGAAGATGGCGGGAGTTCACAATGTATTTCATGTTTCCCAACTAAGGAAGTTCGTTCACGACTCAGATATGACTATTTCACCAGATCAGTTAGAGGACTTCGAAGTAGAACCCGAGGCGGTTGGGAACCGCAAGCCGATTCGTATTGTGGGGCACGATACGAAGCAACTTCGAAGGAAGGCGGTGAAGCTAGTCAAGGTTCAGTGGGGCGAGAACGAGAATGATTGTACTTGGGAGACAGAGGAGAGCATTAGAAAGACATATCCAGAACTCTTTGCCTGGAAAGGCTTACATTGAAATTTAGATATTCCGCATGCTAGGATAGACTTGTTTTGTTTGTTTTGCATGTTTTATTGTTGTTTTATGATTGATAGGCATGCGGGACCCTTTTGTGTGTTTTGGTTAGGGAATTTCGGGGGCGAAATTTCTTAAGGGGGGAAGAATGTAACAACCCGCATTCTACGCATCGGAGGATCATAGAGTATTTATTTCTTTCCCATATGAAGTCGTATGGACATGTAACTTTGGGAAACATCTATTAGAGTCATTTCCCATGTTCATGATTTTTATCGATTTTTAACTGACCGTTTTACCCATAGCTGGTCTTGTTTTGGCCATAACTTTTGATTGGAAAGGAATTTTGACCTGAAACCATTTCTATTAGATTCGTTTGATGGTTTACCTTTCCGTAGAGTGGTCATAATAGCCAAACGGACTTACCGTTTGGGAGATATGGCTGAATTAAAGTTTGGAAGGTGAAAAACTGCTTAACCGGGTCAAATATGGTGATTAGTGAATAGGCCCATAACCCATTTCGGGATTAGGGTTATGGGGATGCTGAAATGAGTTAGAGAATCATTCCATTTCAGTTTTCTAGCCTCCACTTATCTCCAAGAAACCCTAAAAATGGCCTCCAACCTCTAAATCACCCCCAAATCATCTTTTAATCAAGGATTAAGCTTAGCAACATCAAATCAAGGGAGATCTACACTAAATCAACATTGGAGCTACTGTTTAGCATTGTGATTCGCATCAAATCAGAGATTTATTTCAGATCTTAGTTTAATTGTGGCTAAGGTGAGTGATTTGCATAGTTCCTCACTAATTATGGCTAATTAAGGGTAATTAGTGTTAATTAGCGAATTTAAACATGATAAAATTCCAGAAAAATATTTATAAAATCCGAAATGATATTTTAGACCTCTGATATGAATTTGGGTTAATTTGGTTAAGTTTTGCTAATCACATCATTAGTTTCACCTAAACATGCTTAAGGGGAAATATAGGGTTTTGGGTCTGTTTGATCCATATTAACCTATCATATTGATGTTTTGATGTTGTGGTTGATTCTCTATGTTTCTATGACTGTATGGTATGCTTTGTGACTGATTAGAAGTGTTAGATTGGTCGAAAACGCCGTCGAGAGGCGAAAATAGCTTGCTGAAATGGTGCAGGTTTGGGGTCGAGATAACCGATCAGGGGGGTTTTTGACCGACCCGAGTTCCTGGACCGACCAGAAATGGTGAAGGAGGACCGACCGATCCTGACATCGAACGACTGACCAGAAATAGTGAAGGAGGACCGACCGACCCTGACATCGAACGACCGACCAGAAATAGTGAAGGAGGACCGACCGACCCTGACATCGAACGACCGACTAGGAATGGTGGAGGAGGACCGACCGACCCTGGCAACGACCGACCAGGATTGGTAAAGTGTTCGACCGACCAGGGGGGCAATACCGACCGACCAGGGACGATGAAAACCGACCAGGGATGATGAAAACCGACCAGGATGAAAGGTGCTTGACCGACCGACCCGAACAGGAGAGAAGACCAATAACCCGAGATGCAAAGGTAGTCCAAGTTGGAAGTTATGACTCTGGATCCAGGTGGGGACCAACGAGTTGACTTCATGAGTTGGACTTTGCTGCGGGACGTGTGCTAAGGAGTGGTCGACGTTCATAACTTCGATTCACCACTGAAAATGGATGATGGGCTACTTATCATTGCAGTAGAGTCACTATGACTCGAGGGGCAAAGTGATGGTAGCAAGACTACGTTATCAGTGTAGTAGAGTCATTATGACTCGAAGGGCAAGGTGATTTGTAGTAAGATTATGAGCCAGTGCAGTGGGGTCATTGTGACTCCATGGTGCAGAGTGGACATAGTAAGGATTAGTAAGGCTATGAGCCAGTGCAGTGGGGTCCTTATGACTTCATGGGGGCAAAGTGGACGTAGCGAAGGATTTGTGGCTACGTTATCAGTGTAGTGAAGCCATTTATGACTTCATGCGGCAAAGTGATCATAGCAAGGTACGTTGGGTGATCGAAGTGGTGAATATCGTATGCTTCACGCACTGAGTGAGAGATGTGAGGATGGTTGCTATGTTTGATTGTTTGCCATCACTATGACATGCACACCCCCACCTCCGTATCTTTACACCATTTGATATGGCACCTTAGAGTGTTGTACAGTATGTAGTGCTATCTCTTTGGCTGCAGGTCCAGGTTCAGGTATGTTTTAGCCTACCTGTTATTGTTCTGTTTAGATGCTTATCGCTCATACCAGGCTTTATGTCTGACCCAGAGTTTTATGTCTCCTCTTATTACTCTGGGTACTCACACGAGTAGACTAGAGACAGGTTAGCTGGTGATGCGCGAGTAGCTGATTTGGAGGCGGGCAGGAGGCTTCCACGTACGATATATAGATATTCTCCCTGTGTCGTTGGTGGTCACTACTTGGGCATTAGTAGTGTACCTCCTTTATCTTGCTTTTGCTTTTGAGACAGTTTGAAAAGTTGTAATAATGTTTAACTTTGGATCATAAGCTGTACTTACATTTTCCGCTGCTATGTTAGTTGCTTCAGCTTATGCACTGTCTCACCTGTTTTATGTCAAGTATGTTATTATTATATTTTATTCTATGCGCTGTGAGACATTCTACAGGTTCTTTGTTAGTTCATTTCCTTCTTCCCTTTCCTTCTGACGACTCGTTCCGTGCTAACTGGACATGTGTACAGCGCACCTTTGCAGTAAATGTCAGTTGGTGCGGGGCGGGCGTTCACATTTATATATAATTTTATGTATAAACTAAATTAAAATTAAACGAATCGCGCCCGATAGTTCGCGTTTCGGAATCGTAACTTTAAACGATTATTCCAAAATATCCGACCGTCGGATTTTCCCAAAACTGGAAATATTAGGTCCACTTTGGGAGGATATTTCTAACAATATTAAATTCATTAAAATCTAATGGTTAGATTTCGAGAAATGTGTAAATCAAATTTTGATAAAAATAGCGTCGGGGCCGCCTATTGACCCGAAGCGTCGTTAAATTAAATTAGGCTATTTTTATATAAATAAAAATAGCGATAAATCTTTATAAAATAATATTAACGATATGAAATGGTTTAAATTATATATATGCGAGAATTATTTGAAAAGACCGAGTTCAATCTCATTTCAAATAATTATACGACGATTTAAATGGAAGATATTGAAGACGGTGATTGAAGACCGGCGATCTTCACATGGAATGGATGACTACTGATGCCCGACATTGTGTAGCTCCCAGTAAAGCGTTAAATTGGTAGTTGTCCGGATGTACTTGTTGATTGTTCGGATAAACGAGCACCTCTCTTCCATATTGGACATACAAGACGAGGAATAAGGTGTCTCCGGTTTTGTTCAGACCCAAAACGGACCTGTAAATGGATGTGTGTTTGACGTTGGATTTCATTCCATGTGAATTGATTTTTATTTAATATATATATCTGTTTGGTGGCGGAGAATTTATTCTCTTGCTTAACGCCATTCTCTGAGACGCATGAGCTCAAAGGTGTTATATTGATAGTTATTGATCGCATGGCGTGAATTGTCAATGTGGCATGCCAACATGCAAATGATCAAGGCTTTTGTTGAAAAGAAGAGCCTTGTGGTTGATGATCAAAGCACGACATGTTTAGGCGTAGCTTTGTGTATAATGTTACTTCGCGAGCCTCACCCCCCGGTAAGAGTCGAAAACGGGACAAGGGAACGTAGGGAGTGCACACGTTTCTTTCTAGCTAGAAGTGGTATCGGGGTTTTGCAATCCCTGACATTTTACTTATGTGGATGATGGATTATGAGGCCTAAGTTATATTGGTCGATAGTGACCAATTTATAGGTTTAATAGGACCGGGAAGCGTGTGTTCAGGCATAACTAATCCACTAAAGTATTTGTTGACCCGGCCTTGCAGGATCCAAGGGTTCGCCAGCATTCGACCTGAGATATTTGCTAGAGTGTCTCGAATCGGTAAGGAGATCGTCCCTAGCCTTGACTCATAATGGAAACCCAATTTCCAATACGACATTACAGTTTTGATTGTAAACCTATATATGGCGAAATAGTAGGATGGGGTACTATGTTGTCTAGGATTGATACATTTACTTTGAAGTATTTTAAAACTGGTTAAACACTAATAATAATATTAACATATTATTTTCTACGTATCAACCACGTTTGATCATTATAAGGTAAAATTCTATCCTCCGGTTTACGTTACATTGTGTGATGGGACTTGAGTCTTATAATGATTTCGTTTTGATAATAAGCATTGCGTTGTTTTGAATAAAAATCTATTTAATTTTTGCACAGGCAATCCAATGGAGTAAACTCGTTCCGCGTTAGAGGCGTGGCCCTGTGATCAGCCATATTGTTAGATAAGTTAGGAAAGATTTCTCATACCAGTCCTATGACCGACTCGTAGTTTGTTTCACTTTGCAAACTCGTGTGCCCTCTTCCCACCCGAGTAGTCGAGTAGCTTATTTTGCAGATATATTGAGCAGGATTCTGGATCGAAGTTTAAAGTTGTGTCCAGAGCATTGATAGTCTTCCGCTGCATTGTATTAAATTTTTTGTTAATTAATCTTCTGCTGTTACATTATTTTTCGATGTACTCTGACATTCTGTACTCTTATGTAACATTGTTATAATGGTTTATAAAAGTCTTCTATTATTTGTTCTGATGTGTTGTATGCCCAAAGTTAGTGCATCCGAGGATTTTCAACTTTCTGATCAGACCTATGTGGTTTATGGTCGATTCAAAGGGCAGGGATTTTCGGGTCATTACACGTGGTATCAGAGCTTTGGTTAATTCAAATCTTTGGGGCCCAACTCGTTAGAAATGAACAAAAGACTCACTAGAGGTAGGATTAGTAATATCCTATAAAAGAATACTCATTAGAGATAGGATCGGTAGTATCCTAGAATGAGAAAATTATTAGAGATGGGGTTAGAATGCCCTAGAATGAGTTGTGAGTGACAAGTTTATAATTAACGTATTTGTGATTATATATATAATCCGATCTTAGAAAATATGATTTTTGATATATAAAAGTTATATATATTTGAAAAGCTAATCAACTAATTGATTGATGACTGTATTGTGTGATTATTAGTTCAACTAATAAAATTATTGAAACTAATAAAAGAATGAAATTTGAGTTGGTTAATTAAACAACTTTCATCTCCGCTCCTTTTCAAGGAAGAAAAATTTTTAACTAGGGGAGATTGTAACAACCCGGAATTTTGGAACCAATTTAAAACTTTTATTCTATAAATTTTAATGGATTTTAAATACTGAAAAAAATTTATTTTAAATAATAATGATTAATTTATTTTAATCGAAGTTAGGACGAATGTATTTATTTTAGTTATAAAAAGAGTTAGAAATAACATGGTAGTTTGAAAATTTGAATTTGAACTTTGATTGAACGTACAGGATTCAAAATAAAACGGATTTCAGTAAAACAAGAAATATTTAAATCTGTTTAAAAATATCTTTCCAACGAATCAGAAAAATTGAAATTTCATAACGGTAATCAAAAGTTATGCCCAGTTAAATATTCAATATAGTCGCTACGCAATTTAATCTAATATATAGCCTGTATAAATAGTCATTTTGCAAACGATCTCTGTTTTCGACGAAACCACTTTGGTTGGATCCGAAATGTCAATTTGTTGCAAGATTCCAATCTTCATAATTTTTGGAATCAATATGTGAGCGTAGCAAATAAAAACGTGTTTTGTCAATTTCAGTCAATTTAGATAGACCAGAAAATGACCATTTTTCAAACAGTCTCCAAATTCAACGAAATTAGTTTTGTTAGGACCGTATCGTCAAATCATAACTAGAAATAATTTTTCTGAAATTTTTGGAGTCCATATGTGGCCCCGGTAAATTTAAATGTACGATCAAATTAAATAAATAAATAAATTATATTTTAAATTAAAAAAAACAAGTTAAAAACAATCGATTGGGCTGACGCGACCTAGCCCATTGTGTTCGGAACGGGGGTATTTGCCTAGGGGCAACTCTCGTTGAGATGAAATTGGAGCTACTGAGAATTAACGAGTTTATTTGCAATACTAGGAATTGAATATATTTTATTATAAATAACCCTAGGAAAATCAAACCCTAACCCTAATACATAGCCGCCGCCAGTTCATGTTTAATGACCATAAAGTCATGAATTCGCTACCAATTATCTTCACATCCGTGTTCCCTTTTCATAATCTTCCTTCCACAAAATTGAACAACTAAGAGAGATCTCCCTATTGTACGGTCGAGATCGTTTTTAATGCTATGAATTGGAGGAAATAGTTGCTGGTAGGGAACGACTTCGGGTTCGATTTTTGCACGCTCGGTGAGTTCGAGTTCCGGACTATGGCCAGGAGCGAGGTGGCAACGTTGAGGCGGTCGGAGTGAGGGGGTTTGATCGGAGTACGGTGCTTCGGGGGATGGTGCGATGGTGATAATCAAAGTTAAAGAATGGGTTATCGGTTACGTGAAGCCTCCAGGAAGAAGGAGAAAGTAATGGCCTAATTTTCTCTTAAGGAAATATAATTAACTATTTAATCAAATTAACTATTATTTTAATTTTTTTGTAATCAAATGTAACAACAATCATATCTTTTTCGTACGAACACGGAATCGCGTGATTTCAGATCCTTTAGAACCGAAAAATGGAGATCTACAACATGAAACAGACTAGACAAATTTTGAAGCTCATACGAATTTTGGTTAAATTAAGCATCATGTTTAATTTAATTAAATAATCGTTTATTAACAATTCCAAAAACCGATCAAGGTGAGAAATTCTACTTTTCTTATATATAATTAAAATTTCTTAATCATGATACGTGATTTGATCTAGATTTGATGTTGTTGAATTATGCGTTGTTAAATTCTATTTGTATGATACGTGATTTGATCTAAAATTGATGTAGTTGAATTATACGTTGTTAAATTCTCTTTTTATGATATGTGATTTGAAATAGCATTGATGTTGTTATGTAGATCCATTGATTTGATGATGTTTGTATTGAATAAAATTGTTGAAAACAAAAATACCAATTTTTGTTGAAAAGAAGAAAAAAACTGGAGTAAAATTGTCACTTTGAGTCAAATTAGAATAATTGGATTATAATTGACAATTTGGTTAAATCAGAATTGTTGAAATAAAATTCATTTTTGACAAAATAGAATGGTTGAATTATAATATCACTTATGTCGAAATGTAATTGATGGATTAAGTTTGTCAATTTTGTCAATTAAAATTGTTAAAACAAAAATATACATTTTTGTCAATTATTACAATTGTTAAAACAAAAATATACATTTTTGTCAATTAGAATTGTTGAAACAAAAATATACATTTTTGCCAATTAGAATTGTTGAATCAAAAATATACATTTTTGTCAATTAGAATTGTTGAATCAAATTTTTTTTTCAAAATAGAAATGTTGAAACAAAAATTATCATTTTTTTTAATTAGAATTGAGTTAAACAAAAATTGACACTCTTGTTAATTAGAATTGAGCTAAACAAAAATTATCATTTTTGTCAAATTAGAATAATTGGTTTAAAATTGTCATTTTTGACAAATGAGAATTGTTGAATTAAAATTATCATTTTTGCCAAAGTATAACTATTGGATCAAACTTGACATTTTGTAAAAATATTATTTTTGAATCAAAGTTGTCATTTTTGTCAAATCAAAATAATTGAAATAAAAAGGACAATTTTGTTGTAACAAAATAGTTGAAATAAAAAGGACGTTTTGTTGTAACAAAATAGTTGAAATAAAAAGGACATTTTGTTGTAAGAAAATAGTGAAACCCAAAATATACATTTTTGTCAAATAGATTAGATGAAGACAAAAATATTCATTTTTGTCAAATAGATTAGTTGAAAACAAAGATATTCATTTTTGTCAAATGTATTAGTTGAAAACAAAAATATACATTATTGTCAAATAGATTAGTTGAAAACAAAAATATTCATTTTTTGTCAAATAGATTAGTTGAAAACAAAAATATTCATTTTTGTCAAAAGATTAGTTGAAACAAATATTCTTTTTTGTCAAAGTAGTTTAAGTGAAACAAAAGTATACATTTTTGTTAAAGTAGTTTTGTTGAAACAAAATATTCATTTTTGTCAAAACATGTTAGTTGGAACAAAATATACATTTTTGTCAAAATATGTTAGTTGAAACAAAAAATTCATTTTTGTCAAAATATGTTAGTTGAAACAAAATATTCATTTTTGTCAAAACATGTAAGTTGAAACAAAATATTCATTTTTGTCAAAACATGTTAGTTGAAACTAAATATTTATTTTTGTCAAAACATGTTAGTTGAAACTAAATATTCATTTTTTTCAAAACATGTTAGTTGAAACAAAATATTCATTTTTGTCAGAACATGTTAGTTGAAACAAAATATCCATTTTTGTCAGAACATGTTAGTGGAAACAAAATATTCATTTTTGTCAAAACATGGTTAAAGAGATTAGTGTTTGAGCAAAAATATTACTTTTGTCATATTTAAATTATCAACATAAATGTCACCGTCTTTTATATTCATTTCGTTAAACTAGATTTGTTAACAAAATGAAATTATCACTTTTTATCATTTTGTTGAACTATAATTGTCAACAAAATGAATGTATCACTTTTTAGGCATTTTGTTGAAATAGGATTTGTATGCAACATAAGAATCATTTTTATTGTCAAATGCATACATTAGAATATGTATGCAATGTCAAAGAATCATTTTTATTGTCAATGCATACACTAGAATTGTATGTAAATTTAAAATAAATATTTTATATGTTAAGTTAAACATTGAAATTATATATATGCAAATAAAATATTTCTTTTTATTTGTTAGTCAAAAATAGAAATTGCATACAAATAATGGAAATAAAAATTATTTTTTATTTGTCATTAGCAAAAACGACATGTAAATAAATTACATATTTATTTGACATTATGGACATATAGATATGATATGCCAATAAAATATTCTTTTATTTGGCGTGTTAAATACGTTAGTGGAATCGTCGAATGATTTATATTTATATATAATTTTATATATAAACTAGATGAAAATTAAACGAATCGCGCGCGGTAGTTCGCGTTTCGGAATCGTAACTTTAAATGATTATACTAAAATATCCGACCGTCGGATTTTCCCAAAACTGGAACCGTTAGGTCCACTTTGGGAGGATCTTTCTAACAATATTAAATTCATTAAAATCTAATGGTTAGATTTCGAGAAATGTGTAAATCAAATTTTGATAAAAATAGCGCCAGGGTCGCCTATTGACCCGAAGCGTCGTTAAATTAAATTGGGCTATTTTTATATAAATAAAAATCGCGATAAATCTTTATAAAATAATATTAACGATATGAAATGGTTTAAATTATATATATGCGAAAATTAATTGAAAAGACCAAGTTCAATCTCATTTCAAATAATTATACGATGATTTAAATTGAAGATATTGAAGACGGTGATTAAAGACTAGCGATCTTCACATCAAATGGATGACTGCTGATGCCCGGCATTGGGTAACTCCTAGTAAAGGGTTAAAGTGGTAGTTGTTTATACGTACTTGTTGATTGTTCGGATAAACGAGCACCTCTCTTCCGTATTGGACATACGGGACGAGGAATAAGGTGTCTTCGGTTTCGTTCAGACCCGGAACGGACTTGTAAATGAATGTGTGTCTGACGTTGGATTTCATTCTATGTGAATTGATTTCTATTTAATATATATCTGTTTAGTGGCAGAGAATTTATTCTCTTGCTTAACACCCCTCTCCGAGACGCATGAGCTCAGAGGTTATATATTGATAGTTATTAATCGCATGGCGTGAATTGTCAATGTGGCATGCCAAGATGCAAATGATCAAGGCTTTTGTTGAAGAGAAGAACTTTGTGGTTGATGATCAAAGCACAACCTATTTAGGAATAGCTTTGTGTATAGCATTACTTCGCGAGCCTCACGCCCCGGTAAGAGTCAGAAACGGGACAAGGGAACGCAGGGAATGCACGTATTTCTTTCTAGCTAGAAGTGGTATTTGGGTATTGCAAGCCCTGACATTTTACTTATGTGGATGATGGATTATGAGGCCTCGGTTATATTGGTCGATAGTGACCAATTTATAGGTTCAGTAGGATCGAGAAGCGTTTGTTCAGGCATAACTAATCCACAAAAGTATTTGTGGACCGGTCCTGCAGAATCCAAAGGTTCGCCAGCGTCCGAATCCTAAGACGTTTGCTAGAGTGTCTCGAATCGGTAAGGAGATCTTCCCTAGCCTTGACTCATGATGGAAACAAAATTTCCAATACGACATTATGGTTTTGATTGTAAACCTATATATGGCAACATAGTAGGATGGGGTACTATGCTGTCTAGGATTGATACATTTACTTTGAAGTATTTTAAAACTGATTAGACACTAATAATAATATTAACATATTATTTTCTATGTTTCAAGCATGTTTGATCATTATAAGGTAAAACTTTATCCTCTGGTTTGCATTGCATCATGTGATGGGACTTGAGTCTTATAATGATTTCATTTTTCTAAAAAGCATTGCGTTGTTTTGAATAAAAATCTATTTAAATTATGCACTGGCAATCCAATGGAGTAAACCCGTTCCGCGTTAGCGACGTGGTCCTGTGATTAGCCATATTGTTAGATAAGTTAGGAAAGATTTCTCATATCAGTCCCATGACTGACTCATAGTTTGTTTCACTTTGCAAACTCGGGTGCCCTTTTTCCACTCGAGCAGTCGAGTAGCTTATTTTGCAGATATATTGAGCAGGATTCTAGATTGAAGTTTAAAGCTATGTCCAGAGCATTCATAGTCTTCCACTGCATTATATTAAATTTGTTGTAAATTAATCTTCCGCTGTTATACTATTATTTTTCAATGTACTCTGATATTTTGTACTCGGATGTAACATTATTATAATGTTTTATAAAAGTCTTCTATTATTTGTTCCGATGTGTTGTATGCCCAAAGTTAGTGCATTCAAGGATTTTCAACTTTTGGATCAGACCTGTGTGGTTTATGGTCGATTCAAAGGGTGGGGATTTTTGGGTCATTACAAGGAGGAAGAACTCTTGCTACCACTGTGGAGAGGTCGGACACTTTGCTAGGGAGTGCCTGAAGAAACAGGGATTGCAGGGATAAGGTTAAAGGGCGGGAACTTCTGGAGGGCAGGTGCATGCTCTCGCGATCAGTGCTCCTGATAGAGGCAGAAAAATTCTGTGGAAGGTTTAATTTCTCTTTCTAATCATCCAATTAGAACTCTTTTTTATTCTGGCACTTCACATTCATTTGTATCTAGTTCTGTGGTTGAATCTCTACACTTAATTACTAGTATGGTAGTAGATCCCATAGTTGTTTCAAACCCTATTAGTGGTTCGGCTCATTTATCTATGATTTGTCGAGGTTTGAAAATATTTGTGTTAGGCGTGGAGTTTGAGTGTGACACGTATATGCTCGAGTTTATGGGCTATGGGTTGATTCTAGGAATGGACTAGCTTACCACATATGGTGCTATTTTGGATTACGAGAGAAGGGCCGTTAGGCTTCTGACTTGTCATAGGAGGACCCTCGAGATTTCTTGTGACCCACAAGGGTCTGTTATGCTTAGTTTCCTAGAGTCTCTTGATGCATCTATCGATGATCTGCAATCTGTACCAGTGGTCCGAGATTATTCTGATATTTTTGGTGAGGTACGGAGTTTACCTCCGAGGCGCAAGATCGATTTTCGTATATATCTGGTGGATAATGCAAAGCCAGTTGCATTACTAGTGTGCCGTATGGCTCTCAGGGAAAGGAGGGAGTTGAGTAAGCAAGTAGGGGAGTTACTTGAGAAAGGTTTTATCAGACGAAGAATATCTGAATGAGGTGCTCCAGTTGTTTTACAACTAAGGTGAATGGTTCGCTTCGTTTGTGTATTGATTATAAAGAGTTGAATAAACTCACCAAGAAAAATAGGCATCCGCTCCCTAAGATTGATGATTTATTTGATCAGCATGTTGGTGCCTAGGTATTTTCCCAGTTAGACTTAGCCATGGGATTTCATCAATTGAGGGTGGTTGAGGACAGCATAGATAAGACCGCTTTTAGAAATCCAGATGGTTTCTTTGAATGGATGGTTATGCCTTTTGGATTAACAAATGCACCCGCCTATTTTGTTGGTTTGATGAGTAGGGTGTTTTGGGAGTTTCTAAACAAATTTGTCGTGGTCTTTGTTGATGATATATTGATCTTCTCCAAAAGCGAAGAAGAACATGCCCAACATTTGAGAGAAATCTTGAAAACTCTCCGTGCGCATCAGCTTAAGGCAAAATTCTCCAAATGCCATTTTTGGAGAAAAGAGGTGAGATTCTTAGGGCATGTGGTCTCCAAAGAAGGGATAGCTGTAGATCCCGCAAAGGTGGTTGCAGTGCAAAATTGGCAGATTCCTAAAAATGCAACTAAGGTGAGAAGCTTTCTTGGGTTGGCAGTTATTATAGGAAGTTCATTAAGGAGTTCTCAAAGATATCAGCCCCACTCACCAGGCTGATGAAAAAGAACTTGGCATTTTCATGGGATGTAGACCGTGATATCGCTTCCCAACATTTAAAGAGGGCTCTGACAATAGCCTCAGTCTTGACATTTCCCAATGGGAACAAAGTGTTTACGATTTAGACTGATCCGTGTGGTACAGGGCTTGGTGCAGTTTTGATGCAAGAAGGGAAAGTAGTGTGTTATGGGGGTACACAGTTGAGAGTTCATGAGAAGAACTATCCCACCCATGATCTAGAGCTAGCTGCCATAGTATTCGCGCTTAAGACGTGGTGCCATTATTTACTTGGAGAGAAGTTCGAGTTATACACCAATCATAAATCCCTCAAGTATATGTTCTCGCACAAGCATCTCAATTTAAAGCAACAACGGTGGATGGAGTTCCTAACATCTTATGATTTTGAGATTGCTTATACCCCTGGTAAGGGTAATGTGGTGGCAAACACGCTAAGTAGGCAAAGGATGGCCTTGAGTCCTCTATTTATGGAGAGGAAGAGCTTGGAATTCATATAAGCTTTTGATTTTAAACCCTCCATCGATATTTTTCCTGATTTGTTTGCATCCTTGGAGATAAGACCAACTCTTATGGATCAGATAGGAGCTTCACAACAAGGTGACCCACAGATTTTAGACATCATGGGAAAGCTCAGAAAAGGGGAGACTTCTAATCACCTCAATAGATATGCCATAAATGAAAAGGGGTGGTTGCAACAAGATGGAAGGCTTTGTGTTCCTCAAACTGGAAGCTTGATTAAGGCAGTCTTAGAATAAGCCCACCATTCTAAGATGACTATTCATCCAGGCGGTGCTAAGATGTACAAAGACGTAAAAAGGGTTTTCTTTTGGGCTGGGATGAAGAAAGATGTGGCCGAATTTGTTTCCCAATGTCTAGTTTGCGAGCATGTTAAAGTTGAGCAAAAGAAGCCTGTGGTTTACTTCATCCTTTGGAGGTTCCTCAGTGGAAAGGGGAGAGCGTCTCTATGGATTTCGTAGATGGTTTTCCTAGATCGAAGAAAGGCAACACCAGTATATGGGTTGTGGTAGATAGACTCAATAAGAGCGCTCACTTTATTCTAGTTAAGAGCAAGAGGACGCCATCATGGTTAGCAGCAATTTATGTTCATGAGATAGTTCATCTTCATGGAGTACCTTCCAGCATCGTGAGCGATCGTGACCCCATCTTTACCAGTGAATATTGGAGGAGCTTGCAAGAAGCGTTAGGTACACAGTTGTGTTTGATCACCGCTTATCATCCTCAAACCGACGGGAAAACGGAGAGGGTAAACAGAACTCTAGAGGATCTATTGAGGCTGTGTATCCTAGATTTCAAAGGAACTTGGGAAGAGCACCTTCCTTTAGTAGAGTTTTCTTATAACAACAGCTATCAATCCAGCATCGGCATGGCACCTTCGAAGCATTGTATGGACAACCCTATAGATCACCAACTTGTTGGTGGGAATCTATAGAAAGATTATTACCTGGACCAAATATGGTTAGGGAAACGTCCGAAAAGATTGACCTTATTCGACGGCGGATGAAGATAGCTTAAGACAGGCAGAAATCATATGCAGACAAGAGTAGGACTAACATCTAATTTGAAGTGGGAGACTTGGTTTTTATAAAAGTATCGCCTCTGAGGAATGTGGTTTGCTTTGGATCAGTAGGGAAGTTGGCACCTATGTTTGTAGGACCATTTCCCATAACCGAGAGGATTGACCAAATGGCCTATAGAGTAAAGCTCCCAGAAAATCTATTTAGTATTCATGATGTTTTCCACGTTTCTCATCTATGAAAGTGTTTGCATGACACCGCGGAAGTTGTTGAGCCGAGTGTATTGGAAGAGGTAGAAGTGGAATGGGAGGCGACAATCAGGTGAGTCCTTACCCGATGGATCAATAGTTAAGAAGCTACACAATAAAGAGATCAAATTACTAAAGGTTCAATGGGGAGATAACCCATAGGATGCGACTTAGGAGACCGAAGCCAAGATTCGTGCTTCATATCCTTTTCTTTTCGAGGGTATGTTCTTAACTCCTTTTCCCATGTTTTATCTATGCTTGTTTATATCATTTGAATATATTTTATCCATAGTATTTTCGTCCTTTTAATAGAAATCCTATGGATGTAAACATGTGTTTGAGACATGTTATGTTTGATGGATGCAAGTGTTTGCTAGTGGTTGCCTGTGGACGCATATACACACATTAGGCACTAGATCGGCTCAACTACTCTCATACTGCATATGGATGTATGTGCATTTTCTTTTCTTCCATGGATGGAAATGGATGTATTATAATATGGATGTTGCATTTGGAAGAATGAGTGTGCACAAGTATAGAACTCACATGTTATAATAGGAGTATTTGCATACATATTGGATTCATGGCACTAACATACATTGCATTAAGGAGGTCAACTGAATCAGTAAACCGCCTGATTTCCGCATTAGTGTTGGGACATATATACGCACCCTTGCGTATATTCATATAAGCATTAGAAATCTTTAAGGACAATGGATGCCAGTGATTAATGGATGATTAGATGGATGATGGATGGTAGGATGTGCATTCTTTTCAACTTAGAGATTTCGCGGACGAAATCCTTTGAGTAGGGGAGAATGTAACATCCCGAAATTTTAACAACACTAAAAGAGGATAAATTAAATTATAATTAATTTAATATTTAGAATTAAGGAAAACGGATTGTGCCATTTTGTCCGTATCAAAATTCTAGTTAAGATAGACATTTGGTTTGTGTAAAACAGACACTGTATGAAGAAGTTATGAGAGTTTTAAGTTTGTATACGTGCAAAAGAATTATATATATACACATGAGTCAGGGATGAGTCAGAATTTTATCCAAAACCATTCGAATTTGAAAAAGAGAAAGTGGTGGCAATTTTTCCGCTCTAGGGGTCGACCCCACTAGATGGGTGTCGACACTGGGGTTGACCCCCCTAAGGGGTATCGACACCAGGGTCGACCCACCCACAGGGGTGTCGATACCCCTAAGGATGACGTGGCAGTCGGTTTTAGAGGGTCTGGCAGCTATATATACGTGGTCATTTTCTTGTTTTCTTCATTGAGAATTCATGGTGGCCAAACTCTACCGGTATCTGAACTGATTTGGAATCCGTTATCTTCTTCAACTAAAGCAAATCAATTAGAGATTCAAGATCCAATCTTTTCTAGTTCTTTCGTCTTATCCAAACTCTGTAAGTCTCTAGTTGCTCTTAGATTTGAATATTTAAAAGTAAATATGACACGACTATGACTTGGATTTGTTCATGTGTCGATATTATATTGGATCCATTGTTATTTTCGAACATATGACATCCTAAATTGTGTATAACTTGGATCTAAATCTCTATCTTGTTGGATCTGTTGTAACTTTTGTGGCATTCTATGATGTGGATCTTGACCTTATTTGTGTTAGATCTATTTTTAACTATTGATCTAAATCCCTATCTTATTGGATCTGTGGTAACATTCGATGATGTGGATCTTGACCTTATTTGTGTTAGATCTAGTTTTAACTATTGGATCTGAATTATGTGGACATCTAAATTACTAATCAGATCTAGTTTATCACCTTATGCCTATCATATTAGATCTAAACCAGTTGGACATCTAAATTGTTAATTTAGATCTTATTATGCTTATTATGACATCATAGTTATGTTAGAATCAATTAACAACCACAAGTTCATCAGATTTATGCTTATATGTCCACCTTATCACCATGCTAATTTATATTTATGCCAAAACAGTCACCTTTGTCATATTGCCATCACTTTTCTTTTTATTGTTTATGACTAGGCTACTTTCTAGCCTAGATGTTGTCAAATATATGCAAATGCGTTAGTGAGGGAACGGGGGAAAAAGGGTTAAATTTGGCATAATTTAAATAATGTTTATTTGAATTGGACATTCAAATTGGGGAAGTGGGGACACAATCACCTATAAAGACATAGGTAAGAATTGGATAGGAATGAAATGTATAATAATTACAATTAGGAATTGTAATTGTACTTATGACACGGGTTAGGTTGCATTAGTGGTGGAAGTCTGCCCGGACCCGACCGGCATATCTAGCAGCCACTAATGTTGAACCTAATGTGAGAGGTCTAAGTGTGCAAATACGAATCGGGCCATGACACGAGGTTAGGCCCAACTTGTGGAATAAGACTCCTCGGACCCGACCGGCATATCCAGCATCCACAAGTTGTAGGCCTAATATGGGGGGTCTAGCCCATTATAAACCATAAATGGACATGGTAATAAATTGGACTACTTAATCAAATCTAATCCATAGGGATTGTATGATTGTGAACTAAAGTTAGGGTTAAGTAAAATTGATTTAATAGTGGATGGGTTAAGAAAATCTGGAGGGGGTGGGTAATATTTACATATAGTCCCACAAAATTAACCCGATAAGGTTATGTAACTAAAGACACCTAATGGTGACAGGTTGGAATAATAAAGTTATGTAATTAAAGAAAACTTTTAGGGTAAAGATAACTTGTAGAAATGTTATGTAATTAAAGACATCTAGTGGTATACATAGCCAAAGAAAACCTAGTGGGGGATACAAGACAAAGGGGAGAGCATGTATCATATTGGTGGGATCCGTTTCATCCAGTAACCCGGAGTAGGTATCAAACATGTACTCCGTACTAGGTTGGAGGAGCGGCACGCTTACTGTAACAACCCGGAATTTTAGTACTAAAATAAAATATTATTTTTGATTAATTTAATGAGTTTTGGACATTTAAAAACAGTTTATTTAAAAAAAAAAGTTAAACATGGATAATACATCAAGACGCTTGACCAATGAATTCAGCACAACAAAACCGATATGCATTCAAGTTTAACATGGATTTTGTGGATCGCTCGAATTATATGTTTGTTGCTATCAAATAAAACAAATAATAATGATTGAAGTGGAAGAAAAAAAATAAGAGGAAGGGAGCAACGTGGGTAGATTTTAGGAAGGAAGCGACATATGTTTCTTTGAGGTCTAATTAACATACAAGTGTTCATTTCTATATATGTTTAATTAGATAGGTGCTTAATTAATTTCTATTAATGCGCATTTAATAATTTTCTTCTTTTATATGATGATAAAAGGAATCCATCAATTTGTGGAATACAAGTAAAATACGAACCATATTTACAAACAATTGTTGTTCCCCTTTTGTGTGTTTCTAGCATGAAATTAAAGATTCGGGCCCACGGATGATCAAATTTTCTAAAACGAAAAATGGTGTTCTACCTAGAATACCATCTAGTAATTTAGGCAAGATTCGCCTGAATTCCGATGTCATTCCATCTTGTAATCATTTATTAAATGACACGCACAAAACGAACTTATTTATCTTTCTACAAAATTAATTCTCTTGTTATATCCAGCTAGACGCATCTCAAAATAAAGGACAAAGGGCGTAATCCTATATATGATTTTTTTTTAGTAACTATGTTAATTAAATACGCAAAAGGGTAATAAAAAGGGAATTTAATATAACCTAATTTGGAAAGTTAGTAATATTTTGGATGATTGGAAAAGAATAGATTTTCATATTTCAATTTTTATTAAAACGCAATGGATGTCATTACAAGGATAATGTTAAAAGAAGAAAGATTAATACAAAATAGAGATGTTAATGTATTTTGTACTACCTAAAAGAAAAACAGAAAAGGTGTTTTCTAATTATGAATCGCGGAAGGAATTATTCTATAATAAATATGGATATAGATTTTAGAAGTGTTTCCATAGCCAACCCAGTAGAATATGACTAGCTCTCTAAAGAAAAGAATTATAATAGTAGCAAGGATTAAAGAATAACAATTAAGATAAAGGTAAAAAGGAAAAATGACACTAATCAAGTTAAATACCTCGTAGACTGAAAAAGAAAAATCCTGAATGGTAAAAGATATAAAAGACAAATAAAGGAAAGAATTAATGTATTTCTTTAAGACACATTCCATTTACTCTCTCTTCTCTCATTCCATTTATTCTTGTTTTCTCATTCCATTATTTTTCAAATATATATTATCTGTATTCCACTTAGAATAGCAATATGTAGGTTTAAATAACCTAGGGGTCTAATTAAAAAAAAAATTACCTACTTCTATATAATATCATAATCCCCAACCCTAACTTATTCTCTAAACCTAAAGCTACGCTCTTTCTACTTCCTCTCAACAATGGCTGCTCTCTTCTCCATCAAAAACATGTTAAAATCCAAATCTCTCCAAACCCTAACAAATTATATGTCAACACGAAGGTATCGACGATACGAAGCTACTGGTGTCGTCGGCAACGCCCGGATTTGTCAAAATTTCCGATCAAAAGTTCATATTTTCGGATTTTAAAAGCTCAAAAAACCGCCCATTTAAACCCATTAAGGTGAGAACTCCTTTCACTCTAATTATTTTACAGTTAAATTTATATTAGAATATAAACGGTGCTTAGCAGCATCCGACACTATTGATTGTACAAAACCATGATGGTTTGTTGGGATTGTGATTTGGTTTGTTATTGTGTGATATTGTTGTACATGAAAATTATTTATATAAAATATATATATAAATTATCGTGAAATGAAAACTTCATTTTGTTATATAAAAAGCTAGCATAACAAAAACTTCATTTTTGTTATATTAAATGTAACATGATCAAAAACTTCTTTTTTTTATTGTATAAAAATGTTAACATAGAAAAGATTCATTTTTATTGCGTAAAAATGTTAACATAGGAAAACTCCATTTTCTACATTTTAATGCATAGGATAAATCAATTAAAAGATTAAATGTTGACCAAAATGTCCCTTTAACATATTAGTTTAGAATAAGATAATTATATGTTAATCATATGTCTACTTAACCAAAATGTCACCTTATCATATTAGTTTAGAATAAAAGAATTATTTGTTAACATATGTTTTATTGGAACAAATGTCATTTGTATCTTGACAATGTAGAATGAAAGAATTATTTGTTAATATATTATTTGTTAATAAAATTGTCATCTTTGACAAAATAGAATGGTTGATTTATAACCATCATTTATGTTAGAGTTGTCATATCTGAATAAAACCATCACTTATGTTAGAATTGTCTTTTAGTTATGGCTTGTTATGTTAAATAGAATGTGAGAGCTCTTTTCTCACTCATTCTTTATTTCAGTAATTATTTATTTATTTATTTATTTTATAAATAAATATTTTTAAATGCTTGAGATGATTATTTGTGGTTTAATTTCATATTATACATGAATGTTTGTGGATTGATGTTGTTAATTGGTGTTATGAATTAATGCGATGTTTTGAAAATTGAAACCATGAAACTGGATAATTAATGTCGAGCGTTATTTATGTTAAATTATATATGTTACACTTCCGTACATAAGTGATCTGACTTATGTACGTTGATTGGGTAAATATTTACACACAATTTCCGAAGTGCACAATTAAATGTGTTGTTATTTGGTTGTTTTATTGTTAAAGATAATTGTGTGATGGTTGATATGTCAAATTTAATGTATTCTGTTTGAAAGTCATTTACATAAATTAATGAATGTTATCGAATGTAAGGTGAATTGAGCAATGTAGGAAAATGTTGTAAATGCAATATTTGAAGTATCATTTATGTTATTATGTGGGTCTCATTCCAAATAAGAGAATTTGAACATTTTCAAAAGGTTATCTCGTTAAAAGAATTTATTGTGGTTTTAAATGTCGTTTAATGTCATTTAATTAATACAAAGCCGTTTAGATAGTTTCACGTTATTTTTGGCGAAAATGGTCAATACCATTTATTTCATTCATTAAATATAAATGATTTAAGTTTTAAAATTTGAAAATTTTCAATTTTACGTTTATTTTAATATAATTAAAATGAATAGATTCTGCTTGACCCGAGGTTAGATTGAGTTGTGGTATAAGACTGCCCGGACCCGCCCGGCATATCCAGCCACCACAACAATATATATCTAATGTGAGAGGTTAATGCAGTATTAAATAATTAATTAATATTAAAGTTTGAAATTTAAAACTATATAATTTTGAAAATATAATAATTAATACAGAACTAATTAATTAATTAATATAGGAGATTTTGAAATCCCAAGTAACATTTTGGGAAACGTAATAATTAACGCAGAATTTATTAATTTGTTAATATGGAGGTTTGAAATTCAAAATATGTATTTTTGAAAAGTTAATATTTCTTTTAATATTATAAACATAAATGCATCATTAATGAATGATTAATTCTGAAAGTTGAATTTCAAAAGTGAACGCTGTGAAACATTAATATTATATCAATATAATATTAAAGGAAGTTGAAAAGTAAAAACTTGTTTATTATTTAAATCTAAGTTTGCAATTATTATTAATAATTTTAATTTATACTAAATAGGAAACGTTTTGAATGAAAATTAATTAAATAATATTAATATATTATTTATTATTATTCAATGGCTTGAATAGAACGTTTCGCGTAGCGACCGTTCGCGAATTTCAACCGTTGACTTTGAATGAACGTAAGGTTAGGAATAAAAGATTATTTTCTTTTATTTAGAATGAACACTAATGTTAATTAATAAAAGATTATTTCTTTTATGCAACTATGAATGCTAATGTTAACAAATAAAAGATTATTTCTTTTATAAAACTAGGAATACTAATACTAAAAAATTTAAAATATATATATATATATATATAATACTTCTTTACATGGGTTAATGAACGTTAATGTTTATTAATAAATGATACTTCTTTTGTATGAGTTAATGAATTCTAAATAAGTCTCGTTAATGAAAGTTTTCTTTTTTTTATAGTTAAAGAAAGCCAAAAAGGTTTTGTAAACAAAAGCAATTCTATTATTTAAGATTTAGAACGGCGAATATGTTTTGTTTTTTTTTTAAAAAGTAATTTTTTTATTTAAGATTAGAGCGTCGAATATGCTTTGTTCATAAAGGTTAATCTTTTATTAAGATTAGGAATGCTAAATATATTTTGCTAATAAAGGTCATTCTTTTATGTATGTTAAAGAACCGTCAAACATGTTTTAATGAAACAAAGTAGGATAATAAAAGTTTAATCTTTTATTTTGAAAAGGAATATGAAACAAAGTGTGAAATAAAGTTTATCTTTTATTTATGAATGAATATGGAATAAGAATTATAAATAAAGTTTATCTTTTATTTATGAATGAATATGGAATAAGAATTATAAATAAAAGTTTATCTTTTATTTATGGATTGAATATAAAATAAGAATGGTAAACAAAGGTTTATCTTTTAATTATGAAATGAATATGAAATACGACACGTAAATAAGAGTTATCCTTTTACTTATTGAATTAAACAGGTAATTTGAAATGAGAAATAAAGGTTATTCTTTTATCAATGATATGAACATGAAAATGAAGGTTTTACTTTATTTAAGTTATGACAATGAAATAATATTTGACAATAAAAGTTAACTTTTACTTGAATTCTAAACATGAAAAATGTCTCATTAATTAATGATTTAGAAGACTGAATCTAATTAGAATTTTGAGAAATCTTAAATTAGATTAAAGAAGAGAGTTTCCAATGAAAAGGATTTTTAAATAAAACAAATTTTCTTAATGGGAATGAGGCGTTGGTTGTGTTTTAGACACATGATTTTAAATAGCGCAAATTATTCAGGAAGACCGGGTTTACCCATTCTGAATGATTCATACGACGATTGAAGACCGACGATAGAGACGGTTGTTGAAGACCGGGAAATTTCCATATCGAATGAATGATTATTGATATCTTGATTGGACCGTACACCCAAGATGAGGGAAAATTGATGATCATTCAGACGTATTAGGAGATCTACTGGATATGGTTTCGTTCAGGCCCAGAACGGACTAATAAATGGATTGTGTGTCTGACATTGTATTCCTTTATATTGTACTCGTTGATCTCTGTCTAATATATAGCTGTTTGGTGGAGGAGAATTTATTCTCTTGCCTAACACACTGTTATATATTGGTAGATGATTGATGATATAGTATGGTCTGACAATGTGACATGCTAAGATGCATATGATCAAGGCTTTTGTTGAAAAGCAGGGCCTTGTGGATGATGATCGAAGCACAGCTTTAATTAGAATAGCTTTGTGTACAGCGTTACTTCGCGAGCCTCACACCCCGGTATGAGTCAAAAACGGGATACAGACCGTAGGGAGTGCACACGTTTCTTTCTAGCTAGAGTGATGTCAGGGACCTACCAGCGCTGACATTTTACTTATGTGGATGATGGATTTTGAGGCGCCTCGTTATTTTTATAGGCCGTTGGTGGTCATACTATAGGTCCAAAGGGACCGGGAAACGTGTGTTCAGGCATAACTAATCCACTGCCCATAGGCGGGGACCGGCCCTACCGCTTCCAAGGGTTCACTGCGGGGGATCCTGAGGCATTTTCTAGAGTGTCTCGAATCGGAGAGAAGCTTGCCCCTAGCCTCGACTCATGATGGAATCCAAATCTCCAATACGACACCATCGGTTTTGATTGTAGAACTAGTATTGGCGTCATGCTATATGGTAACCATGCCGTCTAGGATTGATACATTATGATTCAAATTGTTTTAAAACATATATATACACACTAATAGTATCAAAATCCGTTTTTATACGTATCAAGCATCTTTTGACCATTATAAGGTAAAACCCTATCCTTTGGTGTGCGTTGCATTGTGTGATGGGACCTGGGTCTTATAATGGTTTCATTTTTCCAAAAATCATTGCGTTGTTTAAACGATTTACTTTAATTTATGCACCGACAATCCATTGGAACAAAACCCGTTCCGCATTAGCGGCGTGGTCCTTGGATTTGTCTTATTAGTTAAATTAGTTTTGAGTTCTCATACCAGTCCCATGACTGACCTGGAGTTTATTCTTTTAACCTAAACTCTGGGTGCCCATATTATCCACACGGGCAGCTAGTAGTTTTGGTTTTGCAGATATTACATTCACAGGATCCTGGTCTACAGCTGAAGCGATATTCGGAAAGCTCTGTATCCGTGTATCTCTTTTAGTTGTATTTTGTATTATATTTTCCGCTGCTGTATTTAAATGTAATTTAAACTCTGGTATTGTATTTCCAATGTAAGGTATTTATCTGTACTCTGGAATACTCTTGTACTCTGATGTAATTGTGTTAATAGCAATAAAAATGTTCTTCTGTTTGTGTTCTGATGAGTATTGTTCTCAAAGCAATCCGGGCTTTCCTTTACGGGGAAGTTTGGGTCGTTTCATTTGGTATCAGAGCTTTGGTTTATAGAGCTCGAGAACAAGACACATTAGAACCGAACAAAAGAATTCATCAGAGATTGAATTAGTAATATCCAATAAGAATGACTCGTTAGAGATGGGATCAGTAGTATCCTAGAATGAGTCCGAAGAGTATTATTTTAAAAAAAAGATAATAATAATGAAAACGAACTTTGTTTTGAAAATTTAAACCATATTATACGTATTTGAATTTTCTATTATATTTTGGACTATCGAGTTTGAGTAGATTTTGCATACACGCCTAGCTAGCGTATATTCGTAGTCTCAATATACTCGGTAGATATAGATTCCCACTCTAGAAACCCGGAGATGACCCTGATGACACTAGTGATTGATGCATCCTCATCAGAATTCATGTTCGTGTTTCAAAGGTGGGATATCTATATATTTCCCATTTGACTGGTGTGAGAACCAAAACTTAGATATTGTTGTGACTTGGCATCAAAATATGATTTTTGAATACATATGTATAAAGTTATGCATTTTAGAAAGTTAACCCACTAATTGATTGATGGTTGTGTTGTTTGCTTGATTGAGTTAATTAAAAATGCAGATAGGCTTGTATACGTATATAATATTGAACAGGTCATAGCAAGAAGGCTAGAAGCAGAGGAATAAAAGTATTTGCCCAACGGAAAAAATAGGTACACATTTACTATTTCTTGGGTTTTTGATTTTATTAACCGTTGGCTAGCCGTTGCTTGGCACTTTTTCTCTCTTACCCTCCTTCTTGTTTTTCTTTTTGAATTTATATGCCATTTCTTGGCTTTTCTCTCTCCTATCCTCTTCCTTCTATTTTATTTTCTTTTGGTGCCCTATGAGGGAGTTTGCGTTTTTCGATATTCCCCGTACAAAGGAGGTTATGGCGAAATTTTTCTAAAATTTAGGGCGTTAGCCAAATTTTTGAAAATTGGAGAATTCTTAGAAATTGAAAAGTTGAAAGTTTAATCCGTAATAAGTTTTTGAAAGTTGAGTGGAATTATAAAACAACTTTTTACTCTATTCCTTTTCGAGGACGAAAAATTCTTAAGTGGGGGAGATTGTAACAACCCGGAATTTTAGGACTAAAATAAAATATTATTTTTGATTAATTTAATGAGTTTTGGACATTTAAAAACAGTTTATTTAAAAAAAAAAGTTAAACATGGATAATACATCAAGACGCTTGACCAATGAATTCAGCACAACAAAACGGATATGCATTCAAGTTTAACATGGATTTTGTGGATCGTTCGAATTATATGTTTGTTGCTATCAAATAAAACAAATAATAATTATTGAAGTGGAAGAAAAAAAATAAGAGGAAGGGAGCAACGTGGGTAGATTTTAGGAAGGAAGCGACATCTGTTGCTTTGAGGTCTAATTAACATACAAGTGTTCATTTCTATATATGTTTAATTAGATAGGTGCTTAATTAATTTCTATTAATGCGCATTTAATAATTTTCTTCTTTTATATGATGATAAAAGGAATCCATCAATTTGTGGAATACAAGGAAAATACGAACCATATTTACAAACAATTGTTGTTCCCCTTTTGTGTGTTTCTAGCATGAAATTAAAGATTCGGGCCCACGGATGATCAAATTTTCTAAAACGAAAAATGGTGTTCTACCTAGAATACCATCTAGTAATTTAGGCAAGATTCGCCTGAATTCCGACGTCATTCCATCTTGTAATCATTTATTAAATGACACGCACAAAACGAACTTATTTATCTTTCTACAAAATTAATTCTCTTGCTATATCCAGCTAGACGCATCTCAAAATAAAGGACAAAGGGCGTAATCCTATATATGATTTTTTTAGTAACTATGTTAATTAAATACGCAAAAGGGTAATAAAAAGGGAATTTAATATAACCTAATTTGGAAAGTTAGTAATATTTTGGATGATTGGAAAAGAATAGATTTTCATATTTCAATTTTTATTAAAACGCAATGGATGTCATTACAAGGATAATGTTAAAAGAAGAAAGATTAATACAAAATAGAGATGTTAATGTATTTTGTACTACCTAAAAAAAAACAGAAAAGGTGTTTTCTAATTATGAATCGCGGAAGGAATTATTCTATAATAAATATGGATATAGATTTTAGAAGTGTTTCCATAGCCAACCCAGTAGAATATGACTAGCTCTCTAAAGAAAAGAATTATAATAGTAGCAAGGATTAAAGAATAACAATTAAGATAAAGGTAAAAAGGAAAAATGACACTAATCAAGTTAAAAACCTCGTAGACTGAAAAAGAAAAATCCTGAATGGTAAAAGATATAAAAGACAAATAAAGGAAAGAATTAATGTATTTCTTTAAGACACATTCCATTTACTCTCTCTTCTCTCATTCCATTTATTCTTGTTTTCTCATTCCATTATTTTTCAAATATATATTATCTGTATTCCACTTAGAATAGCAATATGTAGGTTTAAATAACCTAGGGGTCTAATTAAAAAAAAATTACCTACTTCTATATAATATCATAATCCCCAACCCTAACTTATTCTCTAAACCTAAAGCTACGCTCTTTCTACTTCCTCTCAACAATGGCTGCTCTCTTCTCCATCAAAAACATGTTAAAATCCAAATCTCTCCAAACCCTAACAAATTATATGTCAACACGAAGGTATCGACGATACGAAGCTACTGGTGTCGTCGGCAACGCCCGGATTTGTCAAAATTTCCGATCAAAAGTTCATATTTTCGGATTTTAAAAGCTCAAAAAACCGCCCATTTAAACCCATTAAGGTGAGAACTCCTTTCACTCTAATTATTTTACAGTTAAATTTATATTAGAATATAAACGGTGCTTAGCAGCATCCGACACTATTGATTGTACAAAACCATGATGGTTTGTTGGGATTGTGATTTGGTTTGTTATTGTGTGATATTGTTGTACATGAAAATTATTTATATAAAATATATATATAAATTATCGTGAAATAAAAACTTCATTTTGTTATATAAAAAGCTAGCATAACAAAAACTTCATTTTTGTTATATGAAATGTAACATGATCAAAAACTTCTTTTTTTTTATTGTATAAAAATGTTAACATAGAAAAGATTCATTTTTATTGCGTAAAAATGTTAACATAGGAAAACTCCATTTTCTACATTTTAATGCATAGGATAAATCAATTAAAAGATTAAATGTTGACCAAAATGTCCCTTTAACATATTAGTTTAGAATAAGATAATTATATGTTAATCATATGTCTACTTAACCAAAATGTCACCTTATCATATTAGTTTAGAATAAAAGAATTATTTGTTAACATATGTTTTATTGGAAAAAAATGTCATTTGTATCTTGACAATGTAGAATGAAAGAATTATTTGTTAATATATTATTTGTTAATAAAATTATCATCTTTGACAAAATAGAATGGTTGATTTATAACCATCATTTATGTTAGAGTTGTCATATCTGAATAAAACCATCACTTATGTTAGAATTGTCTTTTAGTTATGGCTTGTTATGTTAAATAGAATGTGAGAGCTCTTTTCTCACTCATTCTTTATTTCAGTAATTATTTATTTATTTATTTATTTTATAAATAAATATTTTTAAATGCTTGAGATGATTGTTTGTGGTTTAATTTCATATTATACATGAATGGTTGTGTATTGATGTTGTTAATTGGTGTTATGAATTAATGCGATGTTTTGAAAATTGAAACCATGAAACTGGATAATTAATGTCAAGTGTTATTTATGTTAAATTATATATGTTACACTTCCGTACATAAGTGACCTGACTTATGTACGTTGATTGGGTAAATATTTACACACAATTTCCCAAGTGCACAATTAAATGTGTTGTTATTTGGTTGTTTTATTGTTAAAGATAATTATGTGATGGTTGATATGTCAAATTTAATGTATGCTGTTTGAAAGTCATTTACATAAATTAATGAATGTTATCGAATGTAAGGTGAATTGAGCAATGTAGGAAAATGTTGTAAATGCAATATTTGAAGTATCATTTATGTTATTATGTGGGTCTCATTCCAAATAAGAGAATTTGAACATTTTCAAAAGGTTATCTCGTTAAAAGAATTTATTGTGGTTTTAAATGTCGTTTAATGTCATTTAATTAATACAAAGCCGTTTAGATAGTTTCACGTTATTTTTGGCGAAAATGGTCAATACCATTTATTTCATTCATTAAATATAAATGATTTAAGTTTTAAAATTTGAAAATTTTCAATTTTACGTTTATTTTAATATAATTAAAATGAATAGATTCTGCTTGACCCGAGGTTAGATTGAGTTGTGGTATAAGACTGCTTGGACCCGCCCGGCATATCCAGCCACCACAACAATATATATCTAATGTGAGAGGTTAATGCAGTATTAAATAATTAATTAATATTAAAGTTTGAAATTTAAAACTATATAATTTTGAAAATATAATAATTAATACAAAACTAATTAATTAATTAATATAGGAGATTTTGAAATCCCAAGTAACATTTTGGGAAACGTAATAATTAACGCAGAATTTATTAATTTGTTAATATGGAGATTTGAAATTCAAAATATGTATTTTTGAAAAGTTAATATTTCTTTTAATATTATAAACATAAATGCATCATTAATGAATGATTAATTCTGAAAGTTGAATTTCAAAAGTGAACGCTGTGAAACATTAATATTATATCAATATAATATTAAAGGAAGTTGAAAGTCAAAACTTGTTTATTATTTAAATCTAAGTTTGCAATTATTATTAATAATTTTAATTTATACTAAATAGGAAACGTTTTGAATGAAAATTAATTAAATAATATTAATATATTATTTATTATTATTCAATGGCTTGAATAGAACGTTTCAAGTAGCGACCGTTCGCGAATTTCAACCGTTGACTTTGAATGAACGTAAGGTTAGGAATAAAAGATTATTTCTTTTATGCAACTATGAATGCTAATGTTAACAAATAAAAGATTATTTCTTTTATAAAACTAGGAATACTAATACTAAAATATATATATACATATATATATATATATAATACTTCTTTACATGGGTTAATGAACGTTAATGTTTATTAATAAATGATACTTCTTTTGTATGAGTTAATGAATTCTAAATAAGTCTCGTTAATGAAAGTTTTCTTTTATTTATAGTTAAAGAAAGCCAAAAAGGTTTTGTAAACAAAAGCAATTCTTTTATTTAAGATTTAGAACGGCGAATATGTTTTGTTTTTTTAAAAAAGTAATTTTTTATTTAAGATTAGAGCGTCAAATATGCTTTGTTCATAAAGGTTAATCTTTTATTAAGATTAGGAATGCTAAATATATTTTGCTAATAAAGGTCATTCTTTTATGTATGTTAAAGAACCGTCAAACATGTTTTAATGAAACAATGTAGGATAATAAA
Source organism: Allium sativum (assembly GCA_030737875.1). Classification (NCBI taxonomy): domain Eukaryota; kingdom Viridiplantae; phylum Streptophyta; class Magnoliopsida; order Asparagales; family Amaryllidaceae; genus Allium; species Allium sativum. The sequence continues at coordinate 589,015,532 of CM060916.1, forward strand.
ATTTTAATCTTTTATTTTGAAAAGGAATATGAAACAAAGTGTGAAATAAAGTTTATCTTTTATTTATGAATGAATATGGAATAAGAATTATAAATAAAGTTTATCTTTTATTTATGAATGAATATGGAATAAGAATTATAAATAAAAGTTTATCTTTTATTTATGGATTGAATATAAAATAAGAATGGTAAACAAAGGTTTATCTTTTAATTATGAAATGAATATGAAATACGACACGTAAATAAGAGTTATCCTTTTACTTATTGAATTAAACAGGTAATATGAAATGAGAAATAAAGGTTATTCTTTTATCAATGATATGAACATGAAAATGAAGGTTTTACTTTATTTAAGTTATGACAATGAAATAATATTTGAAAATAAAAGTTAACTTTTACTTGAATTCTAAACATGAAAAATGTCTCATTAATTAATGATTTAGAAGACTGAATCTAATTAGAATTTTGAGAAATCTTAAATTAGATTAAAGAAGAGAGTTTCCAATGAAAAGGATTTTTGAATAAAACAAATTTTCTTAATGGGAATGAGGCGTTGGTTGTGTTTTAGACACATGATTTTAAATAGCGCAAATTATTCAGGAAGACCAGGTTTACCCATTCTGAATGATTCATACGACGATTGAAGACCGACGATAGAGACGGTTGTTGAAGACCGGGAAATTTCCATATCGAATGAATGATTATTAATATCTTGATTGGACCGTACACCCAAGATGAGGGAAAATTGATGATCATTCAGACGTATTAGGAGATCTACTGGATATGGTTTCGTTCAGGCCCAGAACGGACTAATAAATGGATTGTGTGTCTGACATTGTATTCCTTTATATTGTACTCGTTGATCTCTGTCTAATATATAGCTTATTGGTGGAGGAGAATTTATTCTCTTGCCTAATTTCCTGTTATATATTGGTAGATGATTGATGATATAGTATGGTCTGACAATGTGACATGCTAAGATGCATATGATCAAGGCTTTTGTTGAAAAGCAGGGCCTTGTGGATGATGATCGAAGCACAACTTTAATTAGCATAGCTTTGTGTACAGCGTTACTTCGCAAGCCTCACACCCCGGTATGAGTCAAAAACGGGATACGGACCGTAGGGAGTGCACACGTTTCTTTCTAGCTAGAGTGATGTCAGGGACCTACCAGCGCTGACATTTTACTTATGTGGATGATGGATTTTGAGGCGCCTCGTTATTTTTATAGGCCGTTGGTGGTCATACTATAGGTCCAAAGGGACCGGGAAATGTGTGTTCAGGCATAACTAATCCACTGCCCATAGGCGGGGACCGGCCCTACCGCTTCCAAGGGTTCACTGCGGGGGATCCTGAGGCATTTTCTAGAGTGTCTCGAATCGGAGAGGGGCTTGCCCCTAGCCTCGACTCATGATGGAATCCAAATCTCCAATACGACACCATCGGTTTTGATTGTAGAACTAGTATTGGCGACATGCTATATGGTAACCATGCCGTCTAGGATTGATACATTATGATTCAAATTGTTTTAAAACATATATATACACACTAATAGTATCAAAATCCGTTTTTATATGTATCAAGCATCTTTTGACCATTATAAGGTAAAACCCTATCCTTTGGTGTGCGTTGCATTGTGTGATGGGACCTGGGTCTTATAATGGTTTCATTTTTCCAAAAATCATTGCGTTGTTTAAACGATTTACTTTAATTTATGCACCGACAATCCATTGGAACAAAACCCGTTCCGCATTAGCGGCGTGATCCTTGGATTTGTCTTATTAGTTAAATTAGTTTTGAGTTCTCATACCAGTCCCATGACTGACCTGGAGTTTATTCTTTTAACCTAAACTCTGGGTGCCCATATTTTCCACACGGGCAGCTAGTAGTTTTGGTTTTGCAGATATTACATTCACAGGATCCTGGTCTACAGCTGAAGCGATATTCGGAAAGCTCTGTATCCGTGTATCTCTTTTAGTTGTATTTTGTATTATATTTTCCGCTGCTGTATTTAAATGTAATTTAAACTCTGGTATTGTATTTCCAATGTAAGGTATTTATCTGTACTCTGGAATACTCTTGTACTCTGATGTAATTGTGTTAATAGCAATAAAAATGTTCTTCTGTTTGTGTTATGATGAGTATTGTTCTCAAAGCAATCCGGGCTTTCCTTTACGGGGAAGTTTGGGTCGTTTCACTTACTGGACTGATTATAGGAGATCCGAACATGGAGGACGGTGTGGGCGGCGCAAACCAACCGGGCCATGTGCGTGCATGAGCCGGGCAGAAGGGGATAAGACAACTGCGACACCTATAGATATGGGGCTATGCATATCAGCGAGGGGTTGCCACTTTTGGACGTGATACATCCTACTGTGGGGCCGACACAGAGTATCTACGGAGTAAGGATTCGATTGATTAGGGTAGTAGTTAGGATACATTTGGACGTATGCCTAAGTCTACAACCTTATGGTGGAAGGGATCATCTCATTCAGGTTATACTAGTAATAGTGCAGAGTAATCATTAGAGAAGCATATATACCTTATCATGTCTACCTTGTCACACCTTCCATTTATGTAGTGATCTCTCTTATCCACTTTATATGCCTGTCATGCTACTTTTATTTATTTACTTGCTAAAAGTAACTAGACTCGCCAGACTTCATGTCTAGCCCTTTTGTTTCCTCTTCTTTCTTCTGTTTCCCCACCTAGATTCTCAGGGAGGATACACTCAGGCTTAGTCAGGACTCAGATATCATCTTGCTACAACAGCTTTCGAAGTATGACCCAAGTTCTTATCTCTATTATGGATTTATCTCTTTAATTTGGGGAATTATGTTTTCTTTTAAGTATTTATGTACTCTGATGGTAAAAGACAAAAGTTATATTGTTGTAATGTGTTTTTTAACTTATGGTATTTTGGACCACGATGTATGATTTGAGTTTGAAATAAAATTTTGAATTTCCGCTGCTATATTAATTATATCAGTCTTGTAATATTTTGTGTCTGCTTATCGATAACGCTTCACGAAACTTAATACATTCCCTTTGTGAGTGACATTAACGGACGCGGTGTGTCACAGATGGGGTTAATAACACCCTAGATTTAGTTTGAGAGTATATACAAGAGAGTGTATATGTAGATTTAATATAAAGATGTTTAGTATGGTGTTATTGATCAATTTAAGTGTTGAGAAGCATTTTGTAACATCCCAATATTTTCTGTATATTTTAATTTAGGTTTAAATAAATAAATGAGTTAATCTTAGAATTTGTGAAATCGATTCATAAACTTTATTTAAGTTGTAAATTGATCCAAATGGAATTTAGAAATATTTAAGTTAAAAGGAATTCAAATTTGGATTGTTAAAACAATGGAATTTAAGTTGTTTAAATTTAATTTGAAATTCAAATTTTAAATTTGAAAATAACCAAATGTGGAACTTAAAATTTATGAAGTAAATTTATAGAATTCATTTAAGTTATAATTTAGTTTAAATTTGAATTTATAAATATTTAAATTTGAATTTAAATAGTTAATTGAATAATTAATTAGTTTATTTATTTAATTAATTGTGAAATTTCACTGTTTTGGCGACTGTCTCGGAATTCGACGAAACTGGCGCCAGTGGATCCGGAACGATGAATTATTATAGGATTTCAATTTGCGTTACAATCCGACTTACCGTTTGAGCGTACGGGAGAAAACGCGAATGGAATCAACGTAATCAGATAATTGCTGTTCCTCATTATTGGGCCTTATATAAATGCAAATAAAATTCCTTTCCTCCACTCATCATCCCATTTATACTATACGTTCACTTTCCTCATCAAACCTTATTTCCATGGATGAAATAAAATTTCAAACCCTAGATCTAAATTTGAATTTCAGCTCAAAAAGAAAATCTCTCAAAACCATAGCGTATTATATATCAAATCGAAGAGCTCGGCGATACGAACCTACGGGTGGTCTTAGTTTTGACATGCAAGGCCTGTAGTCGCAGGAAATCACGGTCAAAGAGAGCAATTTTCGAAACCCTAGAGGCAAAATTAGGGGTTTTCGATTTGCTTGTTAATCAGAGAATCCGTGATGTGGGTTTTGTTGTCCTCATCGAAACGAGGTTGCTGATATTGGTCGGAGGGTTTATCGCTTAGTAATTTGCCAGAAATCGGGGTTTCAAGTCGAAAAGGGGCTTTCGTTCATGGCAGACGACGGCGAGGAGGGGGCCATCGAAGTCGGTGGGTCCGGTACGGGTAGGAGCGGCGTGAGAAGCAGGTTGGTTTGGCGGTGGTCGGAGCCCTTCAGGTGGACGGAGTCAACGGCAATCGATGGTCAAAGTTGGATTTTTGTGCGGGTTCCTGTAGCGACGGGAATTAGAGATGAGCGGGAGTCTTTTTGGGAAGATGATGACGTGTCAGCACTTAAGCGGGTAGGAATTTAATTATTAATTATATATATAATTTAAATTCCAATGATTAAACGCTGATAACTTTTACATGTTAACTCGGATTTTGACGCGGTTTGTCGCGTTGGGATCGTGGCGAAATTGCGGACGTTTTGGCACTGACCTGGCTGCGTTTGGCGACTGTCAAATTTTGGCCCTTAGTTGGACGTTCGATCAACTATGGACGCGAAGGTGAGTGGTTTTCTCACTCACGAAATACTGAATTATTCCCATATTTATTGAATTAAATTATGAAATAAGTTTGGTTGCATGGTTGCGTTGGATTGTTGATGTGTTGTTTAAATTTGACATGCAAGTGTGTTAACATGCAATCTAAGTAATGATTAGTTATTTAATTTAATTTAAATCTCTAGCTGAAATTCGAACCCTTGTTAATCCTGGAACAGTTAATGCTGATCAGTTGAATGAAATGATATGATGGATGTTTGGTTGAATTTTATTACTGAATTGATATTGTCACTGCTTATGCCCATATTCAGTATATCGTATTGCATGTTGGTTTTGGCGATAAATCTCATTTGTACCCTTGATGTTGCGGGCATCTAAATGAACCCGGGATTTATCGATAAAATGAATTAAGAACACAGAGTGAAATGATAAATCTCTGTGACCCTGATTTGGATTGAAATGATAGATCCATCCCTGAAATATCGAGAAATTTAATATTAAACCACTTGGCCATTGGATAGAAAATTATATACAGACATCGGTTGGTTAAATGATTTTAATATTTGAAATTTTATTTGATAGAATTTGTCATTTAAAAGAATGTGCCGATACTCGATAATTCAATTCTTTAAAGATTCTGAACTGGGATGTTGATTAAAAAGGGTTAAAGGAATTTTTCCAAAACAAAGTGGAAATCTTTAAATTGGGATTTAAATATGATTTAAAAACCTTTTCAAATTAATGGTTTGGATTAGAAAGGAATAAATTCTTATGGAATCTAATTTTTGGGGAAAATGGAAATCGAGGGTATTCTGAGTCGTTTTAACTCAGTTTGAAGATATATAGTTGAACTCTTGAAATCAAATGGTTGTTTGAACGATGTTGGAATGAGTTATGGAATTTAATGAACTCCAATGAGACCGGAGGATAGATTCAAGTATTTGAAATTTGGAAGGAAGGAACGATTATGGTTAGAGAAATTTAATATATATATTTATACATTTGATTCCAAATAATTATTCTCCCTTTAAATTGGTTATTTACCTCTACATATAACTATTGTATTATAAATAAATTTTCCTTATAATTCATTTTTTCAAAATTTCTAGTAACCCTTTATTGCTAAGTATATATATATATAATACTTAAATTACTTATTTATTTTATTTATTATATCCTATATATCTATATATTTATTTATATAAAAATTTTATTATTATTATTATTATTAATTTAATATTTAGTTTATGAGTATTTTTGAATTCATAATTTCTTCCGAATGGCAATGTGTGAAATTGAACCGCTGGTTCAAATGGAGTTGAGATAAAAATTTCATCCTATTTGAATATATATATATGAGCCGATTTAAAACGACTTTATATGGAAATATGAATTACATTCTTCTCGAATATAACGGATCTCCTAAGAGATTTAAAATGAGTAATTATGAAATATATATATTCTAGTTGAATATGAATGGATTTCGAATTTTAAATTGATTCGTGATAATTTGAAATCTTTGAGATAAAATATATTCTATTGAATATAAGTCGTTTTGAAATATTATATGATTATAATAAAATGATATGAATATATTCTAGTTTTAGAATATAATCGGTTGGGTATGATTATGATATGTCGATATGAAAATTTATTCATTGAATATAAACTGGGTTCGAAACAGAAGATGATAGTTTGATATGAAAATGGAACTTTATCAAATGTAAAAGAACCGACCGATGTAAAAGATGTGAGCATTGGTTGTTAAAGAGACCGGAGTCGACATAAGGCATACTCTCTGTCAGTGTCGATACCACTTTGACAACTGTGAACGTTATGACGTATCCCGAATGAGTATGATGACTTGGAGGCGATTATTGAATCGAAGAAGATGAACGATGACGAAATAGCCCTGACCTTCGGGTCAGAATTGAAATGACTAAAACAGGAGCTATACCGTGACTAATTGAGGTTAGCGCCTTTGATCGGACACACTTCTTCGATGCTATTTATATGACTATGATGATGATGATTTGGGCCCATTTAATTTTATGATTATGGGAGTGTGTTCCGAGGTGGGCGGTAGTGGCTGCTATGCGTTACCACCGGTCCGGGAGTGCAATTGGTAGAATCCTACCCTGGGCATTGCCTCGAGTGCCTTGTCATATATATATCCATATCGAGCCCCATACGATTTTGATTTAGCATTGCCTTCTATGGAGTACCCTCTGATAACACCAGTACGGTGAATTTACGGTACTGTATAGACTGTTGATGCCTATAAACTGCGTAAGGGTAATATGGTAATCCCGCTTACACTATTTTCAGTAATTATACTTTACTGAGTAGACACTATCATAATAGCGTATTATATAATCTATGTATTAGTTTAACGGATCCTTGAGAGATGGCAAATCCCGTAACATCTCTTGAGTTACTGTACCCATGACACTAATATTATTTCGTATTTTATTTGACTAATATGAGATGATTTAGTGCTGATCCGAGTGTTTGTTGTGTTTTCTTTTTATGTAATACGCTCGGGTCAGCAGATTTGCAGTATTTGAAGATGATTGTGCTTGGAGATCGAGGATGAAGAGTTGGTATATCTACTATCTATACATATGTATTTCCGCTGCATTTATTTCCGCTGCTTATTATGTACATTCGTATGTATATGTAACTCTGATAATCATTGAATGTTATAATCACAGTATACATTTCAACTGCTTTTAACTGCTATTTGTTTATTATATGTTGTCCTTCCGCTGTGAGATTCTGTTATTTTTTCTCTTCTTTCTTTCTTTTTCTTTTTTTCCCAATAACTACCTGCATTTGCGATTTGTTTGGGTCGACATGTGTGGCTTATTGTCGATTTTTAAACGGTCAAAAATATGGGTCGTTACAGTTGGTATCAGAGCCATGGTTAGCGATAACCTTGGCTCTATTGGGAATTAACTCATTAGAGATAGGTTTAGTAGTGCCCTAGAATGAGTTTGAGTGATATGAGAGAGCGTACTTGTGTTTTGATATAAAAATAGTTTTATTGTGTTGGCTTGTTCTGTTGAATATTTATGGGTTCTGGTCGATATATGGGACGCCATCATATCGATAGGAATTTATAAATAATCGAACAGGATGGATCGACATAATATGGTTTTCATTCATATTATAAATAGTTATATATCAAATATAATATTGGTTCAAGTATATGTGAAATCGTTTTAGTAGGTGGTAGTATTAAGTTATCACCTAATATGGTTGATTCGATAATAAATTTAATAAGGTAAATTCAAATGGTCTAGGAAACAAATTGAAAATGAAATGATACCTTTAAGTATCATTAGGGAGAAAAGTTGTGATTGAATATAGGAATGAACTTGAAATTTGATCCTGGGTGCAATTGAAAGAGTTTTGCAAAAGTTTGAAATAATGTTATATCATAAGAGATAGTTCTGGAAATGGTTCCAAATAATATTAACGAGTGTATAATCCCTTGCTCGGATCTTCGAAATAGTCTTGATAATGAGTGCACGCATTATCGATGGTTATTCTGAAAAGTTTAAAGTGGGGGAGAGATCACTCAATGGTTATTATAAATTGTTTTGACAAAAGATTTTGGATTTAACTCCATATAGTAAAAAATTTATATAAAGATATTGATATATAATATTTAAAGGGTTGAATTTGAATTTTAAACCAGGATTTAAATTTTAGTTCTTTGTTAATTAAAGTTTTGGTTTTAAAATGGTATATAGTGTTTTTTCTATAAAATAAAATAAGTATATATGTATGTTATTTTAAACTTGATTGGAAACCCGGAATCGAGTATTGAGTTTACCTCAACTAATAACAACTATAAATCTATTTAAAGCGAAATTGAATTCGAGATTTATAAAAATTTATATTACGAGCCTGAAATGGCGCGGTAGTTTGAAAATTCGATTTCTAACTTTGAATAAATATATAAAATTCAATATAAGTCGGAATTGGATAAAACGAGAAACTCTAGGATCGAATTGACCATATCTTTCTAATGAATGTAAGAAATTTAGTTTTCACTTTATAAATGGTAAGTTATGACTAAATTAAAATTTAGAAATAGCGCTATGGAATTTATATATATTTTATTAATATATAAGCTCCTCAAGATAGAAATTTACAAACGGCTTCCAGAGTTCGATGGATTCAAATTTAAGGAAATCAACTTAAGGGATTTAATGAGTTGTTTAGAATTCATGTGAATGGTTAGATTTAGTGAGAACAATTTGATTTGTGCTAGCGACTAATGTTATGTAAGTTAAGGAAGCTGAATAAACAGGATGAATAGAATGATTTATATAAACCATAGCGAACCTTAATCCATTTATATGGATTCGAAGTTAAACAAATCAAGCGAGCAAGTGAAATAAACTGGAAGTTTAAAATATGGAATTTATATATATGTAGTTATATATATAATTTACTGATACATACATATATAAGCTTAAAAGTGGAAATCATGCAAACGGTTTCTGAATTTGATGGAACCACTCTCGATGGATTTGCGCAAACATGAAATGAGGTCATAGGAATATTTAAATGGTTAAACCTCATTTGGAAGATACATCGAATATGAATTTAAACATGAATTATGAAGGATATGGAACATAACTCAAATTTGAGTAGAAGAAAAAAAAAATCGAGTTAAATAAAGGTTTAACTTAGGAAATGGAAAAAAAAATGGTTTGAGAACCGAGTATAAACCTTGAGTTGTGAATAGTTCTTAACTGAAACTCATGATTCGAGAGACTAATAAATGAATCGAGTTGATAGAGTAACCTCAAAAGGAAAATGGGAATCAGCGAATGAGGGAAGGATTAAAGTTATGAATCGTAGTGCCAGACAAATGAAATAAAATTCAAAAGTAAATCGGCTTATTCGGAATAATATCATGTTAAATGGATTCTAATCTGAGGTTCTACATATTGAAGTGTGATATAAAATAAAATAATCCGAATTTGGTGGATTTAATAGAACGAAATCAACTCGGGAAAATTTATATAAGTCGAATCCGAATTTAATAGACACTTGGGTTAAGTAAATAAACTTGATCCATGTTAATGAATTAAGAATGTAATATAACCAAGCAAGCTAAAAGTTAGAATGAATTCAAGTTCATTTGGAATTAAATGCTTGGAATGGAATTTGCTTAATATAAAGGAAAGTGAAAACTTTTATCAAACAAACAAACATGGATATGTTAAGCAATAAAAGCATAAGTCACATTTTGGCATAAGGGAGCGATAATTTCTTTTAGATGATCGATCTTTGTTGAAGTATTAGAGTCCGGAAGGTTTGAAAACTTTATATAAATCAATGGTTATGCGAAAACCTGAAAATGTCAATAAGCTGAAACTAATATAGCCATAACTTTTGAATGGATGATCGGAATCGGACGATTCCGAACTTTTCGGAAACCTTAGAAACCGAGCTAAAACTTTCGTTTATATAGCCCTGTCGAATTCTTATGTTTACTAGGCTGAAATGCGAGTTTTAGTCGTAGTGTATGTGCAGAAAATTAAAAATCTGAAGCGGATACCTATATTGTTTTGACCATAACTGCCTAATGGAGCGTCGGATTTTGATGTGCGAGTACAATTCGGGAAGGCCAGAATCTGAACTAAAACTTTTCTCTAATATGCTTGTTGGAATTTTGCTATCTAAAGGGTTAAAAACTGGGTTGAACAACTCAGATCTGCATTTTTCTGTGTATGGGCTGAGGTGTTCGCCTTCACTAAAATAGTCATAACTTTTGAGCGAATTGTCGAAATTCGACGAATCCGGACAATTCGGAAAGCCTGAAACAAATGCTACAACTTTTGCCTAGTATGTTTTAATCCTATTCCAACTTTTAAAGGGTGATAATCAATGATTTGTTCGCTGGTCTGCTATGAAAATCTTGGTTTTGCGGTTAAATTACTTTGTATATGTTGTGTAAGCTATATAAATTCGCCATATATTGTTATATATTTGATTCTTATGCATGTTTGAGTGTTTTAGTAGGTGCAAGGATTCAGAATTTCGCTCGGAGATCGCGTGCGCTAAATACTAAAATGCTAAGGTAAATCAAAATGCAAATAAACGCTTAAAGAGGTAAGTATTTGGGGTTATATAAAGCTTGGTGGTTTTGTTTTTTTTTGTTTTTCCCCTGGTTCAGGGATGCCTCATCGTTGATGAGATGTATATTTTGGATTGATATATGTATCGGGATTTTTCCCGGGGCCCTCCGTACAAAGGAGATGCTGCCGAAATTTTCCGGGATTTCGGGAGTTAGAAAAATTTATGATATTTTTACAACCATACAACTTATTTTACAAATACTATTTTATAAGTATGGATTTGGGAGTAGGACTGGTTCAATATCTTATCTCGTTCTCTTTTCGAGGACGAAAAGCTTTTAAGTGGGGGAGAATGTAACATCCCAATATTTTCTGTATATTTTAATTTAGGTTTAAATAAATAAATGAGTTAATCTTAGAATTTGTGAAATCGATTCATAAACTTTATTTAAGTTGTAAATTGATCCAAATGGAATTTAGAAATATTTAAGTTAAAAGGAATTCAAATTTGGATTGTGAAAACAATGGAATTTAAGTTGTTTAAATTTAATTTGAAATTCAAATTTTAAATTTGAAAATAACCAAATGTGGAACTTAAAATTTATGAAGTAAATTTATAGAATTCATTTAAGTTATAATTTAGTTTAAATTTGAATTTATAAATATTTAAATTTGAATTTAAATAGTTAATTGAATAATTAATTAGTTTATTTATTTAATTAATTGTGAAATTTCACTGTTTTGGCGACTGTCTCGGAATTCGACGAAACTGGCGCCAGTGGATCCGGAACGATGAATTATTATAGGATTTCAATTTGCGTTACAATCCGACTTACCGTTTGAGCGTACGGGAGAAAACGCGAATGGAATCAACGTAATCAGATAATTGTTGTTCCTCATTATTGGGCCTTATATAAATGCAAATAAAATTCCTTTCCTCCACTCATCAGCCCATTTATACTATACGTTCACTTTCCTCATCAAACCTTATTTCCATGGATGAAATAAAATTTCAAACCCTAGATCTAAATTTGAATTTCAGCTCAAAAAGAAAATCTCTCAAAACCATAGCGTATTATATATCAAATCGAAGAGCTCGGCGATACGAACCTACGGGTGGGCTTAGTTTTGACATGCAAGGCCTGTAGTCGCAGGAAATCACGGTCAAAGAGAGCAATTTTCGAAACCCTAGAGGCAAAATTAGGGGTTTTCGATTTGCTTGTTAATCAGAGAATCCGTGATGTGGGTTTTGTTGTCCTCATCGAAACGAGGTTGTTGATATTGGTCGGAGGGTTTATCGCTTAGTAATTTGCCAGAAATCGGGGTTTCAAGTCGAAAAGGGGCTTTCGTTCATGGCAGACGACGGCGAGGAGGGGGCCATCGAAGTCGGTGGGTCCGGTACGGGTAGGAGCGGCGTGAGAAGCAGGTTGGTTTGGCGGTAGTCGGAGCCCTTCAGGTGGACGGAGTCAACGGCAATCGATGGTCAAAGTTGGGTTTTTGTGCGGGTTCCTGTAGCGACGGGAATTAGAGATGAGCGGGAGTCTTTTTGGGAAGATGATGACGTGTCAGCACTTAAGTGGGTAGGAATTTAATTATTAATTATATATATAATTTAAATTCCAATGATTAAACGCTGATAACTTTTACATGTTAACTCGGATTTTGACGCGGTTTGTCGCGTTGGGATCATGGCGAAATTGCGGACGTTTTGGCACTGACCTGGCTGCGTTTGGCGACTGTCAAATTTTGGCCCTTAGTTGGACGTTCGATCAACTATGGACGCGAAGGTGAGTGGTTTTCTCACTCACGAAATACTGAATTATTCCCATATTTATTGAATTAAATTATGAAATAAGTTTGGTTGCATGGCTGCGTTGGATTGTTGATGTGTTGTTTAAATTGGACATGCAAGTGTGTTAACATGCAATCTAAGTAATGATTAGTTATTTAATTTAATTTAAATCTCTAGCTGAAATTCGAACCCTTGTTAATCCTGGAACAGTTAATGCTGATCAGTTGAATGAAATGATATGATGGATGTTTGGTTGAATTTTATTACTGAATTGATATTGTCACTGCTTATGCCCATATTCAGTATATCGTATTGCATGTTGGTTTTGGCGATAAATCTCATTTGTACCCTTGATGTTGCGGGCATCTAAATGAACCCGGGATTTATCGATAAAATGAATTAAGAACATAGAGTGAAATGATAAATCTCTGTGACCCTGATTTGGATTGAAATGATAGATCCATCCCTGAAATATCGAGAAATTTAATATTAAACCACTTGGCCGTTGGATAGAAAATTATATACAGACATCGGTTGGTTAAATGATTTTAATATTTGAAATTTTATTTGATAGAATTTGTCATTTAAAAGAATGTGCCGATACTCGATAATTCAATTCTTTAAAGATTCTGAACTGGGATGTTGATTAAAAAGGGTTAAAGGAATTTTTCCAAAACAAAGTGGAAATCTTTAAATTGGGATTTAAATATGATTTAAAAACCTTTTCAAATTAATGGTTTGGATTAGAAAGGAATAAATTCTTATGGAATCTAATTTTTGGGGAAAATGGAAATCGAGGGTATTCTGAGTTGTTTTAACTCAGTTTGAAGATATATAGTTGAACTCTTGAAATCAAATGGTTGTTTGAACGATGTTGGAATGAGTTATGGAATTTAATGAACTCCAATGAGACCGGAGGATAGATTCAAGTATTTGAAATTTGGAAGGAAGGAACGATTATGGTTATAGAAATTTAATATATATATTTATACATTTGATTCCAAATAATTATTCTCCCTTTAAATTGGTTATTTACCTCTACATATAACTATTGTATTATAATTAAATTTTCCTTATAATTCATTTTTTCAAAATTTCTAGTAACCCTTTATTGCTAAGTATATATATAATACTTAAATTACTTATTTATTTTATTTATTATATCCTATATATCTATATATTTATTTATATAAAAATTTTATTATTATTATTAATAATTTAACATTTAGTTTATGAGTATTTTTGAATTCATAATTTCTTCCGAATGGCAATGTGTGAAATTGAACCGCTGGTTCAAATGGAGTTGAGATAAAAATTTCATCCTATTTGAATATATATATATGAGCCGATTTAAAACGACTTTATATGGAAATATGAATTACATTCTTCTCGAATATAACGGATCTCCTAAGAGATTTAAAATGAGTAATTATGAAATATATATATTCTAGTTGAATATGAATGGATTTCGAATTTTAAATTGATTCGTGATAATTTGAAATCTTTGAGATAAAATATATTCTATTGAATATAAGTCGTTTTGAAATATTATATGATTATAATAAAATGATATGAATATATTCTAGTTTTAGAATATAATCGGTTGGGTATGATTATGATATGTCGATATGAAAATTTATTCATTGAATATAAACTGGGTTCGAAACAGAAGATGATAGTTTGATATGAAAATGGAACTTTATCAAATGTAAAAGAACCGACCGATGTAAAAGATGTGAGCATTGGTTGTTAAAGAGACCGGAGTCGACATAAGGCATACTCTCTGTCAGTGTCGATACCACTTTGACAACTGTGAACGTTATGACGTATCCCGAATGAGTATGATGACTTGGAGGCGATTATTGAATCGAAGAAGATGAACGATGACGAAATAGCCCTGACCTTCGGGTCAGAATTGAAATGACTAAAACAGGAGCTATACCGTGACTAATTGAGGTTAGCGCCTTTGATCGGACACACTTCTTCGATGCTATTTATATGACTATGATGATGATGATTTGGGCCCATTTAATTTTATGATTATGGGAGTGTGTTCCGAGGTGGGCGGTAGTGGCTGCTATGCGTTACCACCGGTCCGGGAGTGCAATTGGTAGAATCCTACCCTGGGCATTGCCTCGAGTGCCTTGTCATATATATATCCATATCGAGCCCCATACGATTTTGATTTAGCATTGCCTTCTATGGAGTACCCTCTGATAACACCAGTACGGTGAATTTACGGTACTGTATAGACTGTTGATGCCTATAAACTGCGTAAGGGTAATATGGTAATCCCGCTTACACTATTTTCAGTAATTATACTTTACTGAGTAGACACTATCATAATAGCGTATTATATAATCTATGTATTAGTTTAACGGATCCTTGAGAGATGGCAAATCCCGTAACATCTCTTGAGTTACTGTACCCATGACACTAATATTATTTCGTATTTTATTTGACTAATATGAGATGATTTAGTGCTGATCCGAGTGTTTGTTGTGTTTTCTTTTTATGTAATACGCTCGGGTCAGCAGATTTGCAGTATTTGAAGATGATTGTGCTTGGAGATCGAGGATGAAGAGTTGGTATATCTACTATCTATACATATGTATTTCCGCTGCATTTATTTCCGCTGCTTATTATGTACATTCGTATGTATATGTAACTCTGATAATCATTGAATGTTATAATCACAGTATACATTTCAACTGCTTTTAACTGCTATTTGTTTATTATATGTTGTCCTTCCGCTGTGAGATTCTGTTATTTTTTCTCTTCTTTCTTTCTTTTTCTTTTTTTCCCAATAACTACCTGCATTTGCGATTTGTTTGGGTCGACATGTGTGGCTTATTGTCGATTTTTAAACGGTCAAAAATATGGGTCGTTACACATTTGAACTATCTATTGACACGATATTGTTTTGTAAAGAGAGTAGATGAAACAATTTTGCCCAAATTATTTTTTTATATAGAAAAAGGAAATAATTTTCTGTAGCATAGTAATATTGGTTGTTTGGTTGTTTTGCTTGATTTGATTGGTATTCAAATTGAATTATGAAATAAAATTCGAAAATCAATTAGTCAATTGAATTGAATAAATTGAAACTAAATTCTGGTATAATGAATTGGAAATGAAATCACTTGTGAAATGAAACTAAACGATTTGACCTTGTATTTGTTATTTGCATTGTAAATTGAGTTAAGTACAGAGATTAGAAGGTTATGGGAATTGGCTTGATTACACAGATTAGAAGTACAGATTGGAAGATGAAGGGCAGTTAATTGATTGCTTCGAAATTGGAATTGAGTTGGCTGATAAATAGGTAAACCTTAATAAATTGATGGGTGATTGATTTTATACCCTTGAGTTAGGTTGTCATTTGGCTTTTGGTTTTCTTTTAGAGAAGTTGAGGCATGGAGTTGTAGTTGTAGTTATATCGATCGAACCATGCAAGGGAGATGCTAGTGAAATTTTCGAAATTTTTTAAGTGTTTGAATCTATTTTGATGATAATTCAAAAATAATTATTTTAAAATAATTGGATTTGGAGCATTCTTCTTACCTTATAATTTCGGGGACGAAATTCTTTTAAGGGGGGAGAATGTAACGTACCTGATTTTTGAACGTTAGTTACGAATATTCGAATCCGTTTTAAATATTGATTTGGTAATATAAATGAATTTTATATCGAATTTATTTATCAAAAATGGACTTCGAACAAATAAATATATAAATTAATTAAAAGGAGCTCGTAACAATGCAGTAGTTCATAATATTGAGTTTTGAACTTTAATTTAATATACATGATCCGATATAAGTCGAAATTCCTTAAAACATGAAACGTTTGAATCTATTTGATTAAAATTTTCTAATGAAAGAGAAAAATGGCAATTTCAACTTATAGATTATGAGTTATGTCCAATTCAAAATTTCGAATAGTCGCTATGGAATTCATTAATAAACGACCATGTTTATTAAATAAATATTAAGGATTTTTATGTATATTTGAATATCGTTTAACTAGAATTTCAAAAATGGAGCTTAAAATATATTGGTTTACTCTAAAGCTGTATGAGATTCCATCTGGAGATATATGTTAATAATAATAATTTATTTAAATATGATTTTATCGATATTATATAGGCCTTAAAAATAGCCATGCAGCAGCCCAAAAAATTTGAGTGTCGAATTTCGACAATAATACATCTCATGCCAAAACCCAAGTATCAAAAAGCTAGAGGAAGAGTAAGATAAGAAAGAAAGGAATATTAGAATAGAAGAATGAGAAGAAGAACGAACATAGAATCAGAGTCTCACATCGTAGCGAAACAAAATATAATATAGAAATAAAATTTATTGAGAGCTTGAAATAAAACTTACAATCATTTGAGTACATCAAAACATCTGAACAGTTATAAATATTTGTCCTCATATACAACACACAGCGGAATAAATACAAGATATCGTACGTCTGAACTTCTCTATATCGTCTTCACAGCATCCAATAACCTGAATCTGTATAACCCGGTCTAACCCGAGCATTACAAACGTCGGATCAGTCTGGTGAACCAGAGTGAGAAAAACTCCCTAAGTGTATGGGTAACATCCTACTTCATTTAAAAGTTAAAATATTTTCAAAAGAATGGATGATTGTAAGATCAAATCCGCACATAAATACAGACGGTTTTTATCTTACGATAACCCAAAACATTTTTAAAGTCAATACTATTTTGATATTACAATAGTGATGTAATACAAGTATATAGCAATCTAGCAGAACGCTTCCATCTCACGCTCCGCATACATAGTATACAATCAAAACCGTGGGCGCTTATTGGGGATTGGAATTCCATAGCAAGGTATGGATAATCACCTTTCCGATAATGTACATCCGAAGATAAATACATTGGGGTTCAACAAGAACATCTTGCAACCCAGGCTAAACATGACCAGCTCCGCATTATCTCTTGAGAGTTTCGAATATATCATCACCACGACTGGGGGCCAATCAACCGCCGAAAGCATACAAAAATAAAAGGGACAACCGAAGGCATTTAATTTCTCCAGATCAAGTAATGATATACTAATGGGTACGACCCACATAGCCATGCGACCTACCCGATTTTTGCCATTTCCCTGTTGATGAGGCTACAAGTCAAGCGTATTCTTCGGTACAACATTTGTTCATCCACTTTGATTGCAACATTGTCAGATCCACCAGATATCACTAACTGACATCCACAAAAATACTCTAGTTGATAAGCTAAGAGAACGGTCGTTCCCCGCCACCAACAGAAATACGTTTGTAAATATCAATGTATGTGACTCCTTTGGAAATACTTTGTCAAACACTCGTCCATTGGTTATTTAACTATCAAATAAACAAAAAAGAAATGGATCTATTGGTTGAGTACACAACGTCACTTGGCTTTTTTAATTAAAAATAATATATGAATGGTTAATGAATACTTCTAAATATTTCAACACAGTATCTTCTTATTTTAACATACAAATATTCCTAAACCATTTTTATTTAATACTTCAAAAAATATCTTATAATCATATCCAATTTCCCATTTAATTATCATTTCAAATCATTTGCTACGACAATTCTTATTAATAATAATCGGGAAATTGATTCAGCTTATCATTCGTAAAACAACCGCTACGAAATTTTCTTTTGTTTCATTATTGGTAAACAATAATCGTCACTTATCTTTACAAAATAAACTCATTCTAATTCTCATTTCTTTACTTCGAAAATATCGTCATATCTTCAGAATATCTCCTTTTATTTCTCTTACTATGGAAATATCATTTCATATTCTCAAGCCCTTTTTATTTTCGTTATTTTGGAAATATCAATATATATTTTCTCAAATTATTCCTTTAATTTGAAATTTCATTATATCTATTAACAAATTCTTCGAATAGCGTTGTACTGTTAATTTTCATAATAAATTGCTTCAACATTCTTATCATTACAACTAATATTATCCTTCGATAATCCTGAAGTCATCCAAGTTGGAGTATTTTAATTACCTCTCAGACCTTGTTCAGCAACATTCTTATCTTAAGATAAATATAAATTGTAATTCAAAAACCCATATTATTTCTAACACCAACAATTACCATTTCACTTTTTATTTAAAATATGGTTTTATAAAACGTTCTTACTTTTGAAATCTCCTTTTTAATACCAAATTTATTAATTTAGTAAATGATTAATAAAACATCAGCTTTCAAACCTTAACTTCTTTAAACTATTTGTTTCTTTATCCGGATTTTATTACAAATCCAATTACTCGATCTTTTACCAAATCCAATTACAAGAATCCTTTTTATAAACCTTTCATTCATTCCCTCTGGGAAATCTTATTTCAAAACTTGCCCATTTCACTTGATGTCATTATTAAGTAACGTTAATTTAAAATTAATGCTTTAACTTTCCATCTCTTTTTACAAACTCGTTTTTACAACTCTTGTTTATTATAAAACTCTTTTTTATCTCGATTTCCTTTTCTTAATTCAAACATTTATTTTACGGTTATCCTGTTCGCTTAAAATCCCTTTATAACTTAATTTACCAAACTCAGTTTAAAGGTAAACCCGTTCATAAACTCACTTTAAAATTCAATTATATTCATTGCTAACTTCGATAACTTACTTAAATGAACTTCATTTAAGAAGAAACTCCTTTAAATTATTATTAATTTACTTTATCATTAACTGGGATAAATATCCAATTTCCTTTTTAATTCTTATTAAGTTAAACACTATTCGCTAGATTATTTCATTAGATTAGTCGACATAATTTAGTTTAATTTAATAATCAATTTTCGTTATAACTGTTGGCTTGGTTAATTTTAAAACATGATTAACGCAATGATCAACTCTAACTCGTCTTTTCATTTAAATTAATAAATAATATTATTAATTTAAATAATCTCATTTACTTTGATTATTATTGATAAATAATAATCTATTTCAAAATAATCTCATTTTAATTGTTACTTAAAAACAATAAATCTCAATTACTAATCGTTACATTAATCCTTGCTCACTTGCTTAACCATCTTAGTAATATAAGGATTAGTTTTATAAATCATTTACCAAATAAGATGAGGCACATGCTTCGCACACGACCAAGTTTTTGGTACAAAAATGGTGATTGGTGGTTAAAACAATCAATATATATATATATATATATATATGTCTGGTTTATTTCCTTTTTATAAACTTCATTTAAAATAATATATTTAAATATCTATATTCAGTTATAAAAATAAATTTTATAACTTCATTCTCTGAGGGTAAATCAATTTGTAAAATGGTATATATAATTTAGGCCATTCGCTGCCACTTTCTCAACCAATTATACCCATTGATTATTAACAAACAAATGGTGAATTTGGGTTTAACAATCAGTAATTAATCTAGCATCCAATCAGATTGGTTAAACAGTCCATGTAATATAACATGAAAACAAATAAAATTTTTGAGGAATCCAGTTCGATCCATCCAAACTATTCTTTCCCTCATTCAATAGGTTAATCCATTTAATACGACAATTTATAATAAATATGAACAATTAATTCAATTGGTAACGATTAACTAACAACAATTCAAGCATCCAGTTCAATTTTAAATGTTTATATTATTATAAATGTAACCAACAAGGTAAGTTGCCCTCATTGGAAGTAATCATTAAAAATAGCGGTTGGGTTCGATTAAATTAAACGAACGTTCAATTTAAAACAGTTATATAAACATATCTAGCATATATCGAACAATCAATAAATCAATCAACAATTAGCAAACAAGAATACAAATATTTAAACCCGACTTATATAAATATAAATAGGATACTGAGTGAGTTTAACTCACCTTGATTTTTATTCGTCGATCAAAATGGCTTGGTTTAATAAAATTAAGCAGTCGTTAAATTTTATCAAAAATCCTAGTAGCTTTCATTTCTGACCAAACCAGTTCCATTATGTTGCATCCGACGATACAGTTCCGACTCCTCCTAGTTTGTTCAATTCTATTAACGAATTAAGAGTTTGTTAACAATATAATTTCACATGAATTTAAATTAATATAATTAATCACTAAATAATATTTTAATTTGTTTAACTGAGTTTTTTTAACACAACACTACTTCATATATGCTAGTCGTTTATATATTAACACAGTATACTGTATTAACACAGTGTATATTAATTGTCTATACTAATTTATTTTTTGCAATCGTATGTATATAACTGTGACGACCCAGATTTCCGGTACCTTTTGAGCTGACTAAACAACATCAGTCCAACCCATATTATATAGAAAACCCAGATGCCAAAAGAAAGAATTTAGAGTATGAGAAGAAGATAAGAAAGAAATATTAGAATAGAAGAAATAAAAAGAAGAAGAAAAACACAACACAGAATCAGGGTCTCACATCGCAGCGAAACAAAATATAATATGGAAATAAATCTTTGTTGAGAGCTTTAAATAAAACTTACAATCATTAGAGTACATCACACATCTGGACAGTTATAATAATCTGTCCTCAAATACAACATATAACAGAATAAATATTAATACGTCTGAACTCCTCCATCGCGTCTTCTGAACTTCATAGTATCCAATAATCTGGACTTGTACAACCCGGTCTAACCCGAGCATTTCACATATCGGGTCAGTCTGGTGAACCTGTAACGGCAAGGAATTTCGCTTGATCCGAATCGATCGTTAAACCGACTAAGACCGTTCGAAAACCCCTGATCGTTTGAGAGCAGGACAAATCAGAACGCAGACGGAAGAACATTTCATTGTTATTACAACAATTCCATCAGATACAAGAATATACAGAGTATAAATGAATAAAATACTTTCGACAAATATCAGAGATTACAATAATTTACATAGCAGTGGAAAAATATACAAAACACAACTGAAAGTGATACACGGATACAGAGCTTTCCGAGCATCGTTCCAGATGTAAATCAGGACCCTGTGAATATAAATCTGCAAAACCAAAACTACTAGCTGCCCGTGTGGAAAATAGGGACACCCAGAGTTTAGGTTAAAACAATAAACTCCAGGTCAGTCATGTGACTGGTGTGAGAACAAAAACAGGTATTAATCTTCATTTTTAAAGTTCGGTAAATCAAGGGGCCACGCCGTATAACACGGAACGGGTTTCCTCCCGAGAATACCAGTGCATAGAACAAACAGCGCAATGCTAAATAAAGAAAAATGAAGCTGTTATAAGACCCAGGTCCCATCACACAATGCAACGCAAGCCGAAGGATAGGGTTTTTACCTTATAACAGCCAAAGCATGCTTGATACGTTTAAAACACATTATTTGATACTATTATAGGTGTATAGTGTCAAAACAATTTCACATCATAAATATCAATCATAGGCGGCATTAATGACCCATACCACTATGTCGCCATACTAGGTTCTACAAATAAAACCGCACTATCACGTATTGGAAATTGGATTTCCGTCATGAGCCGAGGCAAGGGGCAAGCACCTCTCCGCGTTCGAGATACTCTAGCAAATGTCCCAGGAACCCACTCTGATCCTTGGAATCGGCTGGGCCGGTCCTCACCTAACTTTGGAGGATTAGTTATTCCTGAACACACGTTTCCCGGTCCTTACAGACCTATATCCGAGGCGCCTCTCATTCCAACAACCACACAGGTGAAAAGTATATAAATGTCAGGGCTGGTAGGTCACGGACACCACCCTAGCTAGAAAGAAACGTCGTGCTCTCCCAGCGGTCCGTCTCCCGTTTTTGACTCATACCGAGGTGTGAGGCTCACGAATTCACGTTATACACAAAGCTACGCCACACAGGCCGTGCTTTGATCATCAACCACAAGACTTTGCTTTTCAACAGAAGCCTTGATCAATTGCCACTTACGCGTGCCACACTGGCAATTCACTCCATGCGACTGATGTCTATTGATATATAACCTCTGAGCTCGTACGTCTCAGAGAAGGGGTTAAGCAAGAGAATAAATTATCCGCCGCCAAACAGATGTATATTTAATAGAGATCAATCAACGCAGAATAAAATCTAATGTCAGACACACAATCCATTTACAAGTTCGTCCTGGGTCTGAACGAAACCGGAGGCACTTTCCTCGCATATCCATCGATCTCCAAGTACGTATGGACGATCACCAACTGTTTCCCTCATCTTGGGTGTACAGCCCAATCAAGATCATCAGTAATCACCCAAACGATGTGAAGACTTCCGGTCTTCAACCACCGTCTTCATCTTCGACATCTCGTCGAATCAGTTATTCAGAATGGGTATAAACCCGGCCTTTCTGAATAACCCACGTATATGACAAACAAATGTTACACAAACACAATAGACGCCTCATTCCAATTCAGAATATTCTTTTATTCACAAAATCACATTCTTAGGGAAAGGTTCCCATTAATTTTATCCAAGATAAATTCTTCTAAATTTATTCTATAATCTTCCTTTGGATATCATTTCAAACTAGTCGGGATTAACGAACCACACCGAAGTAATTATTTATTTTATTTCCCAATCCCAACCTATTCATCCCATGGAGCAAAACTGGTTATACTCCATATCTAACACCACGGTGTTATCGGTAAAATTAATTACCATTTCACGTTCAAATCTAATTACAGATTTAACTACCGCTTTGGAGCAAAACTGGTGATACTCCATATCTCGATCACCTTTCAAATTTGATAGTTTAAATTATCAATTCACATTTCAATCTAATTAAAGATTCATTAAAACTCCACTTAGTTTTAATCTTTTCAAAAATCAACATCCTTCCTTTAACTGGGTTAAAGAACCAATGTCATCTAAAACACGATTCACGATAAACCCAAATCACATTTGATATTAAATACAAGGCTCTGAATAGAAAATATACCGGCTTATATTCAATATCAAATTCTGAAACCAACAAATATCATATTGGAAATAATGATATAAAATATATCTTTCAAATCCCCATACCAATATTTGTATAGTCACGAAATCCAACATCGAAATATTCCGAAGATAATTTCGACTCAACTCCAGTCCAATTCACGTATTGGGAATATTGATTATTTTTAAAATCAATTTCAAATTCAATTTATTTATTTCAAAAATAAATTGATTTTTATTTTAGTTCAAAACTAGCTCATTTCGATAAAAATCTATTTTTATCTTTTCAAATATGGAATTTTTCAGCCCAATTTTTCCCAAATCATTTCTTATGATTTTACATAAATTATAGATATTTTTAATAATTTCATCAAGGCCCGTACAGTCGATTTCCATCAACGGCCATCGAACTGCACTTACAGCGACCTTTTTTAAATTTGATTTGGACATAATTCCAAATCCAACTGTTAGATTTCAAATTTCAAATATTCATTGGTAAGCTCTTTTCGATACGAACCCAACGGTTCCGGTTTTAGGAGAATCCGACGGTCGGATCTCCCGCAACATCAATTCGAAGTTAATGGTCGAAATTCACGAACTACCGCGGCGCGGCGCGTTATATCCAGGCCATTATATACATAATATATATATGTTATATATATTTCATCGATTTCCTTTTTAAAACGAATTTTATAAATAGTTCTAAATTCGTTTCAAAAACTATTTCAACTTCATCTTCAATTTCAAATCGATTTGATTTCAATTCAATTCGAAGTCATTTCAATTTTTATTTAATTCGAATTCAAATTCGTTTTAATGCAATTCTAATTCTAATTCGTTTTAATTCAATTCAATTTGAATTTACCTTCTATTTAATTCAATTCGAATTCATTTCAAATTGATTTCAATTCAATTTCAGTTCATTTTAAATTTCATTCAAAACGATTTCAATTCGTTTTTAATTCAATTTCAATTTAATTCAATTCGAATTCATTTCTATTTTATTCGAATTCAAATTCACTTTCGATTCAATTCGAATCAAATTCATTTTCTATTCGATTCGAATTCATTTCAAATTGATTCAATAAAATTTCAATTTGAATTTTAATCTAATTTAATTTGAATTTCATTTCAAAATATTAAATTTTGAAATCACTTTTCAATATTCTTTGTAAAACGAATAAAATCGATATAGATATCGTTCGCGTCAAAATAACGCATCTCTAATCCACACGGCTTTATATTTTTCAAAACTTCCTTATTCTATTCAACAAATGAATATTTATTATATTCAACACATGAATCTATATTTCTTTCAACACATGACTAATCTCAACACATGAGTACTGTCAACACATCACTATTTTTGTTATGTAAAATATTTTATAAAATTATGGTATCTATCGTTTGATTTTAAATCAGACTCCACCGTGAAGTAGTTCTAATTTTAAATATGATAAAGATGTAAATTTTACTGTATAAAATATTTCACTCAACACGTCAATAGTTTCAACTCATGAACATCGTCAACACATGACTATTTTTATATTCTACACATGAATTTTCTTTTATAATATTCATTATTTTCCCAATTGGAATGAGGCCCAATCAATCACCATATAACGTTAATTATATGGATTCCATACAACACATGTATATAATAGCAATGATCAACAATCAACCATCATCCAAGGTGCACCACACAACTGCATAAGCATCAAATATAAATAATCGACGCTTATACAGTCTGTCGACCAATCGATCGACATACAATTAAATAATTGGGATTAGTGTACCTAAATATCATCCCAACACCCATGCGGGGTTTCAAATCAACAAACACTGAATATTATTTGTGCAGTTGGGCGATGTGTAAAATTTATCGACCCAATCAATATCAGTCAAATCAGTGTATATAAACAAATCGGCCGATTTGTTTATAAATATTTATTTATTCACTTTCACGTTAAAAATTATGTTTTTAACGATAAAATATTTATTTACTAACATTCACTATATTCATATTCACGTAAAAATAATATTTTTAATGATAACTAATTTATTTCAACCATCTACATTTTATTATCGATTTCACATCAACAACACAAACAAATTTCACCACACATCAAACAAGCATACAAGCCGTCCATGGTCTGTGGACGACGGGTGTCGGGTGCTACTAAGCACCGTCGGCATCCTAGTATGTAACACCCCACCTCCGCCAGGGTGGCTCTTGCAAGCACTCTGACTTTGGAGGGGCGTTTGAATCAGGTAAACATGCATAATGATATATCAAGGCAGAACAAGAACATATGTATATATATAAACAGAGTAAATAAGATAAGTAAAACAGTGGAAGATTTCAAACTATTTCAAAACAAGTTTGGTACAACATAATGTCAACTTTCCAAATACACAAGTCTAGATAAAAACAACATCACTGAAAAACTGAAATACATAAGTACTATCCCCAATATAAGTGATACCATAGCTAGCTTCATGTCAAAACCGTACATGAGCTAAAATCCCACAAGCAAGCGATCAGAAATCCAAGCTAAGCTCCAATATTCCCACCCTGAGAACCTTGGGGGGGGGAACGGAAGAAAAGAGGCGAAAGAAAACAAGTCAGTCAAAAAGACTGAGTAAGCCCTACTACAATCAATGTAAACTAATAAAGTTAACTGGCATGATGAAAGCTGAGATGAACATATGGATAACTACATACTAGCATGGTGATTAACTAACGAGGTAGATAAAGGTGTCATCGCATAATCAGGCTTAAGGTTTTGCACCACAGGTGTACTAGCAAACTAACATGACTTGAATATACAAGTATTGATCCCTTGGCCCAAGCTTGGCCCAATAACATGAAATGACCCTAATACAAGGTCTAACCAAACGGTCTAGTCGATCGGCTCCCTATAAGCCTAACTCGTCACGTGTTGGTGTCCATACGGCCCAAACATAATTGTAGTCAGACTGTGCCGGGTCTCCCGTCGGGTGTATCAAGCCCCAGGGTGGCAACCCCTGGACACCATAAACATGCGTGCACAGTCTCGATCTACTAGTACCCGTGCATGCTTTCCCAGGCTTCGGACTATGTGCACGACCATGGTCCGCCCGGAACTACACCGGTGTACCCATCTGCCGTCGCTTACCTCAAGTCCAGTAATTCGTGCCCCACACCCTAGCCTAGACCCTAGGGTCATGATGATACAAACTTGGGATTACTGCTGGAGTGGACCCCCATTGCTAGGATTTTTCTAGTGGGTTAAGTACGGTTTAACCCTCTTGCTAATCATGGATTAACTTGGTTAAGTGTAACGATGAGTTCACGACTTAACCCTGATTAATCTACCAAGCCCAAATTGGTTAAGTATTAAGTGGACCATGACTTAACCCTAATCACGAGGCATTAATTAATTAATGTGCCTTAACCTCTCACATTAGACCTTGTTGTGGTTACTAGTTAAGCCGGGCGGGTCCGGGTAGCTTTACACCACAACTTGGTCTAACCTCGGGTCCAAGGTACAACATGGCCAACTTCTCACATTGGGTCCTATTGTTTGTAGCAACTAGTTAAGCCGGTCGGTTCCGGGTAGGTTTACGCTACAAACTCAACCCAACCTCGAGTTGGTCACACTTATCTTTTCTAAGTGTCATGTCCATCATGTTTCCAAAACATGTTACAAGTTTTCAAGCATTTGGGTAGACCTAACTTAATAGGTAAATTCCCAAAGGGTAGACATAACTTAATAGGTAAATTCCCAAGCTTATCTTTTTATGTCTTTTAAGTTTACCCAACCCCAAACGCAATCCCATCGCTTACATATCGCAATAGCGCATAAAGGATAGAAAGAGGGAACTTGGCATAATCATGACATAAAGGTGTTGAAGCCACAAGTTCAACATGGAGGCATATGAAATGTACATGTGTCCATATACTTGCATATTACATTTTTAGGCCTCAAAAGCATGCATAAAACCAAACTTAGCATATTGGTGATACATGGTGATAAATGACATGTAGAAATGGCCATAAGTTCGCATTTAGCCTCACATGCAAGTTATCATAAGGGATATGATAACTTACATGTTGCCAAAATGCAACCTTTAGCATAAAGCTTGAAGCTTTATGTTCATATACTCAAGATATGCTTGCATAACATGATAACATGAGTAAAATGATTCACCCAAACTTGCATAACATACATGGCAAACTTGCATATCATAACATAGCAAACTTGCATAACATAACATGGCAAACTTGCATATAAACTTGCATATCATAACATGATTAACTTGCATAACATAGCATGGCAAACTTGCATATCATAACATGGCAAACTTGCATAACATAACTTGCATATCATATGACAAACTTGCATATCAAACTTGCATAACATAACATGATAGACTTGCATATTACATCATAGTAAACTTGCATAACATATCATGATAAACTTGCATATCATATCATAGCATACTTGCATAACATGATAAACTTGCATATCATATCATAATGATCAAACACAACTTGCATCATTCATTAACTTTAGAGTTTAAGTATGAAAGTAGAATTGGGCTTTCAATGCTTATGAAGGCACAAAAGATATGACAAAGCCCTTATGAAATCAATTAAACCCAAAGCTCTACTAGAAAAACCCTTGAGCCAAAATGATCAAAACCCTTGCTTTATGATGTAAATATAGAAACTTGACTTGAATGCAAGCTAATGACACTCATACAAGCTTGAAAACACTTGTATGCATGGAAAATCTCATAGAAATTATTTAGGAATTTTATGAAGAGAGTGGAGGCCATGAGAGGATTGATTTTGCCATAGTTTAGTTACTAGAATGAATAATGATGATTTAGGGTTAGGTTAGGGCCTTATTTATAGAGATTAGGACTAGTTCTAGCCTTAGGATTAAACCCTAGTTCCAATCTCAGCCCTTAAAACCGAATCTGGCCCCCAAACTCAACACAAACCCAAAATGGTGCACCAGGCAAAACTGCCCGGCTGGACCAAGTCGACAGCCAAGTCGATAGGGCTGTCGACTTGGGTCCAACCAAGTCGACTCCCAAGTCGACAGGGCTGTCGACTTGGGTGCTCTGGCGGGAATTTTCCCGCCTGGCCCAAACTGGCCCAAATTTCCAAATTCAAACTTGAATTTGAAATCTGTTTTTACTTTGAAATTTTCTGAAAACTTCGTTGGGCCTTAATCGGGTCATACGGACTCCGATTTTCGAAAACTCGGACTCTATTTCGCGTATTTTTCTGAGACGAACGCAATGGCATAGCCCGTTTCCCTTGATTCAGATTTATAAATTAAATTCTGCCTCGATTTATGTTGTAACAGGTTATTGAAAATACGGGTTGTTACATTCTCCCCTCCTTAAAGGATTTCGTCCCCGAAATCTTCAAGTTAGGAAGAACGTATCCTACCATCCAATCATCCATCTACTCAAAACATCATTCACGAGCAATCATTGTCCTTACAAGATTCTAAATGTTGCATGAACATATGCAAAGGTGTGTGTATATGTACTTATCTAATGCAAATATCATCAATGCAAATTATGTTAGTGAAATGAATCCATATGTATGCAATTCCTAACATAATGTATAACATCTATATGTGTGCACATAACATACATCCATATGCAACATCCATGTGATAACAAAAAAAAAAATTCATCCATGAATAAGCATAAACACTCATGCATATGCAATATGAGCAGTGTGTGAGCCGATCTAGTGCCTAATGTGTATAATGCATCCACGAGTAACCACTTGCAAACACTTGCAACCACTTGCAACCACTTGCAACCATCAAGCATAACATGTATCAAACACATGTTTCATCCAAAGGGTTTCTACCTAAGGTTCTCATGACAAGATTAACATGTATAGCAAAAGATATGCTACAAAGAGATCGGGAAGATAAGCAGGATATACCCCTTTCGGATTACAAGAAATCCCTTCCTAACCCCAATCCTATAAAAGCCCAAAAGGTTTAGTCAACCTAACGGACTCCTTCAAACCCTAACATGTATTACTAGCCAATAAGTCATACCTCCCGACAGAAATAGGAACGAGAATGGGACCGAGAGGATATACGTAAAAAGATAACATGCGAGTAAGTTCCACAGAAAAACAAGGACCAAGGATATGCTCTTAAAAAGAGATATGATGCGCGTATCTAGCCTTCGGTCTTCTAAGTCACATTTCCTTGAGTTTAACTCCACTGTGCTTTGACCGTCTTTTACCTCATGATTTCCTAGCTTCTTAACTCTTATTTCCAAATATGAGTTGGAACCCATTTCATTGTCGCCTCTCGTCTTCCTTTTTCACTTACTCTTCTATCATTCTTGGCTTAAACATAACTATGACCTCATGGTTTCATGAAAGCTCTCCAAAATTCACTAGTGAATCCTGGATCTCGTTTACTTACTATAAAGTATTCCACGCAGCAGAACTTTTCTTGAAAATACCAATCCACGTTGCCAATTGCTCTTACTAACGTGATTTTCTATAACTCATGCTTGAACAAAATGAACCATCCGCCTGTGAATGATAGGCCGTACTTAGATTCAGTTGCTTGCCCATGACTTCCTGTAGACTATCTCAAAACTGGCTAGTGAAGATTGAGTCATGGTTACTAACTATAATCTAGGGAACCTCGAGCAACCGCTTTATTTCTTGAAAGTAAACTGTCGCTAGCTATGATGCAGCCCTTTCGCTCTTTACCGGAGTGAAATGAGCACTCTTCGTAAGTCTATCCACAATAACCCAAATGCTCGTATTCCCTTTCCTTGACCTAGGCAGTCCATCCACGAAATCCTTCGTGACGCCTTTCCCTCTTCCATTGCGGGGACTTCCAATGGATAGAATAGCCCACCGGGCTTCTATGACTCGGCCTTTAACCTGTTGGCACAACATGCACCCTGGGACAAACTCGGCCAGCTCCTCGGGTGATGTGCATCTTCAAGAACCTTCTTTCTCTCATCGCGTCTTAGCCATCCCTTGTCATCTATAACGAGGTGACTTATCATCTCGCCTCTAATCAACTTGTCCATGATCTCGACTAACTACGGGTCTTCTTTCTGCGAAGTCCCTACTTGATCCAGAAGGGTAGGTCTAAGCTCAAGGGACGCTAATTGACTAATTAAACTGAGAAAGCTTCTTACTTCAATTGCATTCCTTGGAGTCTTCCAATCCTGAACTGCAACTACCTTAGCGGGATCCACCGCTAAGCCTTGCTTAGATACTATATGCCCAAGGAATCTAACTTCCCTTCTCCAAAAGTGACACTTGGAGAACTTGGCCTTCAACTGATGCGCTCTAAGCGTATCCATCACCTCCACGAGATGCCTTGCGTGCTCTTCCTCATCCTTAGAGAAGATCAGAATATCATCTACGAAGACCACGACAAACTTGTTCAAGAACTCCCTGAACACCCTACTCATCAAGTCCACGAAGTAGGCGGGTGCATTAGTCAAGCCGAACGGCATGACAAGCCATTCGAAGAATCCATCTGGAGTTCTGAACACAGTTTTGCCTATACTATCCTCAGTTACTCTGAACTGATGGAATCCAGTAGCAAGATCAAGAGAAAACAGATGTTCCTACAAGCTGATCAAACAAATCATCGATCCTTGGCAATGGTTGCCTATTCTCTTCGTTTAACTCACGATAATCAACACAAAGTCGAAGAGAACCATATGCCTTGGTAGTAAATACTACAGGCGCTCCCCATTCAGATATACTTCATCTAATGAAGTTCTTCTCAAGCAACTCCTTGACTTGCTTTCTTAACTCTCATCTTGCGGGGCCATGTGCCTAACCGGCCATGAAACTATCTTGGCATTATCAACCAGATAAATGCGGAAATCAATCTCTCGCTTAGGGGTAACCCCCCCTTCACTTCACCCAAGATATCAGGATATTCTCGGACCACCCTCACCGATTGCAAACTATCGATAGACGAGTCGAGGGGTTCAAGATAACACAACATGACGGGACTCATAGGGTTACTAGAAATTTTTAGGGTATTACTGAGGCGAGTCATGAGCCTCACAACCCTATGCTCAAAAATCAAGAATGGCTCCAAAACTGTACAACCAATCCATACCCAAAATCAACCCATACCCCATGAAACCGAGAATATAAGCATCACGCGAGAATTCAAATCCACTTAGATAATAGACAAATGGGCGGAACCCCCAATTGAATTTGAAACACACACAGGATCATTAACTAGACTAGTACTTAGGTGCAAACTATCAACAAGATCAGATGAGATAAAGCTATGCGATGCACCAGAATCAAACAAGGTACGAACTGGAAAATCAGAAAATGTAAACAGGGCTTTCAACAGAAATACTACCTCGATCATGAGCTGGAAGAACGATGTTGAGGGGATGAATTCGCCCTCCAGATGGTCTTGCACACTGAGTCTGACCTTGCCCTTGCTTCTTCGGGCAATCCCTAGTAAAGTGTCCCTTTTCTCCACAGTTAAAGCAAGTGCCCTTCCTTTTTCTGCAATCCTTGTTTAGATGAGTCAAGCTTCCACAAGTAAAGCAACTCTTTTCCTTCTTATCTTTAGACTTCTCCTTCTTCTTGCCACTCCTATTCTCTTCATTGAGTAGGGCCATATTCACCAAACTCTCGAAAGTTGCCCCCAAGGGTATATGAGTCATGGCTAAACCATGTAATGGCTCGTTTAATCCTAGAGCAAAGTATAGGGCCTTCTTCTGAGCCGTGTTAACCAAGTCTAAACCGACCCGAGCCAGTTGATTAAACTTATCTATGTATTCCCTAATAGTCATGTCTCCTTGTTTCAGTGATAGGAACCTTAGTCCAAACTTTCCCCGAAAGTCATCCCAAGTCTCGATTGGCCTAGTAGAGGTGGTGACCACCCACCAACGTGCCGCTTCTTCCTTTAGCAACCACACTGCTAATAAAACCTTCCTACGGTCATCTATATCAAAGAAGGCAAAAAGATCTTCGGTCTCTTTCAACCAATTCCTTGCCTCTACATAAGTCTCGGTTCCAATGAAATTCTTGCAACCCATCGCCTTAAAGTCTTGGCAAATCTTTGCGAAGTCAGCTTGAGGATGCTGAGGGGGAGGAGGAAGAGGGACCTCAGCGACAGGAGGAGGAGGAACATTAACTACCGGAGGAGGAGTAACATTTGCGGGGCCGGCTTCGGTCGCCCTAGCCTCCAAAAGTCTCCTATACCAGACAGGTACGTGTACTCCCTCCGGAATGGCTAAGTTATTGGCCATACTGAAAACGAAGAAAAAGATAGATTCAGAATGGAGAAAAACGAAGGAATTTTGCTAATGGCTTTTTGGGGAATAGCCTTTAAAATAAACTAGACTTTTCTTTGGAATATACTTTATACTTAGTTTTGAAAATAGTTTTCCCAAAAACTTTAAAAACCTTTTTGTTCCTTCTCGTAAACCATATGCTCTGATACCAAATGTAACACCCCACCTCCGCCAGGGTGGCTCTTGCAAGCACTCTGACTTTGGAGGGGCGTTTGAATCAGGTAAACATGCATAATGATATATCAAGGCAGAACAAGAACATATGTATATATATATAAACAGAGTAAATAAGATAAGTAAAACAGCGGAAGATTTCAAACTATTTCAAAACAAGCTGGTACAACATAATGTCAACTTTCCAAATACACAAGTCTAGATAAAAACAACATCACTGAAAAACTGAAATAAATAAGTACTATCCCCAATATAAGTGATACCATAGCTAGCTTCATGTCAAAACCGTACATGAGCTAAAATCCCACAAGCAAGCGATCAGAAATCCAAGCTAAGCTCCAATATTCCCACTCTGAGAACCTGGGGGGGGGGGGGGGGGGACGGAAGAAAAGAGGCGAAAGAAAACAGGTCAGTCAAAAAGACTGAGTAAGCCCTACTACAATCAATGTAAACTAATAAAGTTAACTGGCATGACAAAAGCTGAGATGAACATATGGATAACTACATACTAGCATGGTGATTAACTAACAAGGTAGATAAAGGTGTCATCGCATAATCAGGTTTAAGGTTTTGCACCACAGGTGTACTAGCAAACTAACATGACTTGAATATACAAGTATTGATCCCTTGGCCCATGCTTTGGCCCAATAACATGAAATGACCCTAATACAAGGTCTAACCAAACGGTCTAGTCGATCGGCTCCCTATAAGCCTAACTCGTCACGTGTTGGTGTCCATACGGCCCAAACATAATTGTAGTCAGACTGTGTCGGGTCTCCCGTCGGGTGTATCAAGCCCCAGGGTGGCAACCCCTGGACACCATAAACATGCGTGCACAGTCTCGATCTACTGGTACCCGTGCATGCTTTCCCAGGCTTCGGACTATGTGCACGACCATGGTCCGCCCGGAACTACACCGGCGTACCCATCTGCCGTCGCTTTTGGTCGCTTACCTCAAGTCCAGTAATTCGTGCCCCACACCCTAGCCTAGACCCTAGGGTCATGATGATACAAACTTGGGATTACTGCTGGAGTGGACCCCCATTGCTAGGATTTTTCTAGTGGGTTAAGTACGGTTTAACCCTCTTGCTAATCATGGATTAACTTGGTTAAGTGTAACGATGAGTTCACGACTTAACCCTGATTAATCTACCAAGCCCAAATTGGTTAAGTATTAAGTGGACCATGACTTAACCCTAATCACGAGGCATTAATTAATTAATGTGCCTTAACCTCTCACATTAGACCTTGTTGTGGTTACTAGTTAAGCCGGGCGGGTCCGGGTAGCTTTACACCACAACTTGGTCTAACCTCGGGTCCAAGGTACAACATGGCCAACTTCTCACATTGGGTCCTATTGTTTGTAGCAACTAGTTAAGCCGGTCGGTTCCGGGTAGGTTTACGCTACAAACTCAACCCAACCTCGAGTTGGTCACACTTATCTTTTCTAAGTGTCATGTCCATCATGTTTCCAAAACATGTTACAAGTTTTCAAGCATTTGGGTAGACCTAACTTAATAGGTAAATTCCCAAAGGGTAGACCTAACTTAATAGGTAAATTCCCAAGCTTATCTTTTTATGTCTTTTAAGTTTACCCAACCCCAAACGCAATCCCATCGCTTCCATATCACAATAGCGCATAAAGGATAGAAAGAGGGAACTTGGCATAATCATGACATAAAGGTGTTGAAGCCACAAGTTCAACATGGTGGCATATGAAATGTACATGTGTCCATATACTTGCATATTACATTTTTAGGCCTCAAAAGCATGCATAAAACCAAACTTAGCATATTGGTGATACATGGTGATAAATGACATGTAGAAATGGCCATAAGTTCGCATTTAGCCTCACATGCAAGTTATCATAAGGGATATGATAACTTACATGTTGCCAAAATGCAACCTTTAGCATAAAGCTTGAAGCTTTATGTTCATATACTCAAGATATGCTTGCATAACATGATAACATGAGTAAAATGATTCACCCAAACTTGCATAACATACATGGCAAACTTGCATATCATAACATAGCAAACTTGCATAACATAACATGGCAAACTTGCATATAAACTTGCATATCATAACATGATTAACTTGCATAACATAGCATGGCAAACTTGCATATCATAACATGGCAAACTTGCATAACATAACTTGCATATCATATGACAAACTTGCATAACATAACATGATAGACTTGCATATTACATCATAGTAAACTTGCATAACATATCATGATAAACTTGCATATCATATCATAGCATACTTGCATAACATGATAAACTTGCATATCATATCATAATGATCAAACACAACTTGCATCATTCATTAACTTTAGAGTTTAAGTATGAAAGTAGAATAGGGCTTACAATGCTTATGAAGGCACAAAAGATATGACAAAGCCCTTATGAAATCAATTAAACCCAAAGCTCTACTAGAAAAACCCTTGAGCCAAAATGATCAAAACCCTTGCTTTATGATGTAAATATAGAAACTTGACTTGAATGCAAGCTAATGACACTCATACAAGCTTGAAAACACTTGTATGCATGGAAAATCTCATAGAAATTATTTAGGAATTTTATGAAGAGAGTGGAGGCCATGAGAGGATTGATTTTGCCATAGTTTAGTTACTAGAATGAATAATGATGATTTAGGGTTAGGTTAGGGCCTTATTTATAGAGATTAGGACTAGTTCTAGCCTTAGGATTAAACCCTAGTTCCAATCTCAGCCCTTAAAACCGAATCTGGCCCCTAAACTCAACACAAACCCAAAATGGTGCACCAGGCAAAACTGCCCGGCTGGACCAAGTCGACAGCCAAGTCGACAGGGCTGTCAACTTGGGTCCAACCAAGTCGACTCCCAAGTCGACAGGGCTGTCGACTTGGGTGCTCTGGCGGGAATTTTCCCGCCTAGCCCAAACTGGCCCAAATTTCCAGATTCAAACTTGAATTTGAAATATGTTTTTACTTTGAAATTTTCTGAAAACTTCGTTGGGCCTTAATCGGGTCATACGGACTCCGATTTTCGAAAACTCAGACTCTATTTCGCGTATTTTTCCGAGACGAACGCAATGGCATAGCCCGTTTCCCTTGATTCAGATTTATAAGTTAAATTCTGCCTCGATTTATGTTATAACAGGTTATTGAAAATACGGGTTGTTACATAGTATATATATATATAACTAGAAAAATAAATTTAGAGTGAGAAGTTCTCACCGATAGCTATCCCAACTCCACGACTCTTCTTAAGTAGAAATCTTCGTCGTTCTCGCCTTTCGTCACTTTCGTTGCCCGTAGCCACTACATATATAAAAATCAAAATTTTACATTATTATTCAATATATAAAAATCGAATTTTTACTTCGCTATTCAATATATAAAAATCGAATTTTTACTTCGCTATTCAATATATAAAAATCGAATTTTTTACTTCGCTATTCAATATATAAAAATCGAATTTTTACTTCGCTATTCCATATATAAAAATCCTATTTTTACAACGCTACTATATGGATAAAAATTCTATTTTCACACCGCTACTATATAGATAAAAATTCTATTTTTACATCGCTACTATATAGATAAAAATTATATTTTTACATCGCTACCATATAGATAAAAATTATATTTTTACATCGCTACTATATAGATAAAAATTCTATTTTTACATCGCTACTACATAGATAAAAATTCAATTTTTACATCGCTACTACATAGATAAAAATTCTATTTTTACATCGCTACTAGATAGATAAAAATTCTATTTTTACATCGCTACTATATAGATAAAAATTCTATTTTTATTCAACGGTGTTCATATAATATAGATTATATTTTTATCACGCTATTCTCCATATAAAGATTTCGCCTTTTCATATTTAAAGATTTCTCCTTTTCATATTTCAACACTACAAAAATCACAATTTTATTTTGCTACATATATAAAAATCACATTTTTACTTCGCTATTCAATATATAAAAATCATATTTTTACTTTGCTTTTCATATATAAAAACTGAAAATAGAATTCAATTAGCATTTACTTACATTGAATCGCGAAAAGGAGGTTAATTAGCTGACGAGGTGGAGCAAGAGGTGGGGATGGCGGCGCATCTGACCGGCGGCAGCGGATTCAGGGCGTCAGGCGGCTAGGTTTTGGGCTAGGGTGGATTTGGGGGTTTAGGGATTGAAGAAGGAGAGAGGAGGAAGAGGGAGGAACAGAGGAAGGGGGGATGGTGGTGCTGCGCACCCAGGGAGGGGCGGCGGTGGTCGCCACCGGCGGTGGCTGGCCGGGACAACGCGCGATGGCGTGGTTTTTTTTTCTTTCTCTTCTGATTCGATCGATTGAAATTAACTGGGGGGGGGCAACGAGGTAATAGGGAGAGGAAAGAGGAAAGGTTTTATTTTATTTTTTTATTATTTTAATTTCAAAAAGTTGACTTTTACATACGACCTCTAAACGAGGCCCACCGCCTATCGTCCATAGCTAATTACCCCCATTCCGAACACAATAGGATATGTATCGTAAGCTGATTCGGCTGTTACAATCAGTTTTCGTCAAAATCAACATATAACTCTATATATTGAATTTGAACGCGCATTTCAATTTACCGGGGTCACATACTAACTCTAAAAATTCCCGAAAAATATTTTCTAGCTTCGTATTGACGATACGGTCCTAACAAAACTAATTTCGTCGAATTATGAGATCGTTGGAAAAATGGCCATTTTCCAGTCGATTAAAATCAACTAAAACTGGTCAAACACGTTTTCCTTTGCCACGCTCACATATTGATTCGAAAAATTATGAAATTTGAAACCTAGCAATAATTTGACATCCCGGACCCAACAAAAGTGGTTTCGTCGAAATCCGAGGTCGTTTGCAAAATGTATATTTTTAAGGGCCTGAATTCCATAGCGACTATTCAGAATTTTCAACTGAACATATCTTTTGATTCCCGCTATGAAATTTCGATTTTTCGGATTCGTTAGAAAGATATTCTCAAATAGATCTTATTATTTTTGGTTTCTCTAAAATCCGGTTTATTTTGCACCCGGTACATTCAATTGAAGTTTGAAATCGAATTATCGAACTACCGCGCCATTTTCAATTCCTTTTATAATTATATATAATTATTTATATTCTAACGACGACGTATATAATATATACGTTCGAATTCTATTCAAAATAAATTTCTCGTCGATATTATTTAAAATAATTCATTTTAAATGTAGAAAATTCGCTAAAATTGCCAAAATAAAATTTTAAACTGGCCCAGATTTTTGGGTTGTAACAATCTCCCCCACTTAAAACTTTTCGTCCCCGAAAAGGAACAAAGTCAAAAGTGGTTTGATCAATCAACTCTACGTTCGATCTGGCTTCCATTCTCCAACTTTTTAGTTTCTGAGAATTTTCAAATTCTTCAAAAATTTGGCTAACACCCTAAATTTTCGAAAAATTTCGCCAAAACCTCCCCTGCACCGGGAGCCACGGGAAAATCCCGAAATTGCCATACAGGCCTTCTGATCTCAAAAAGAAAAAGAAAAAGCCAAGCGGCTAGCCAATAGGCTCATAAATTCTTCATCACCCAAACAAAACAGTAAATTATAGTAAACATGTATCTATTTGTCGGGCAAACAAATTTTATTCTCTGCTCTAGCCTCCTTGCCATGACCTGTTCAATGTAAGTACATGTATATGCAAGCAAATGCAACCAATTTTCAATACAATTCAATATTTGATTCAATTAGGCTAAATGGTTCAAAATTATCAAACAAATAAACAAACAACACAAACATCAATCAATTAGTGAATTAGAGTTTCAAATTCATAATTTTGATACATATACAAAAATCATGTTTTTGATGCCAATCACAACAATAAATCTATCTATATTTTGGTTCTCACACCATTCTAATGGAAATATATAGATATCACACCTTCGAAACACGAACATAAATATTGATAATGCGGCCGCATCATCAGAATTATCCCCGGGTGTCTAGAATGTGATTTTATATCTATCCAGTATATTAAAACTTCGACTATACGTTCATGACGCGTATACGCGAAATCTTTATATGCTCGATTGTCCAAATTCAATATAAATAAATATTCAAATACGTATAAAACGGTTTAAATTTTAAAACAAAATTTGTTTTCATTTGAAAAATATACTCTTCACACTCGTTCTAGGATACTACTGATCCTATCTCTAACGAGTCATTCTTATTGGATATTACTAATCCAATATCTGATGAATTCTTTCGTATGGTTCTAATGTGTCTTATTCTCGAGCTCTGTAAACCAAAGCTCTGATACTAACTGTAACGGCAAGGAATTTCGCTCGATCCGAATCGATCGTTAAACCGACTAAGACCGTTCGAAAACCCCTGATCGTTTGAGAACAGGACAAATCAGAACGCAAACGGAAGAACATTTCATTGTTATTACAACAATTCCATCAAATTCAAGAATATACAGAGTATAAATGAATAAAATACATTCGATAAATATCAAAGAATACAATAATTTACATAGCAGCGGAAAAATATACAAAACACAACTGAAAGTGATACACGGATACAGAGCTTTCCGAGCATCGTTCCAACGGTAAATCAGGACCCTGTGAATATAAATCTGCAAAACCAAAACTACTAGCTGCCCGTGTGGAAAATAGGACACCCAGAGTTTAGGTTAAAACAATAAACTCCAGGTCAGTCATGTGACTGGTGTGAGAACAAAAACAGGTATTAATCTTTATTTTTAAAGTTCGGTAAATCAAGGGACCACGCCGTATAACACGGAACGGGTTTCCTCCCGAGAAAACCAGTGCATGGAACAAACAACGCAATGCTAAATAAAGAAAAATGAAGCTGTTATAAGACCCAGGTCCCTTCACACAATGCAACGCAAGCCGGAGGATAGGGTTTTTACCTTATAACAGCCAAAGCATGCTTGATACGTTTAAAACACATTATTTGATACTATTATATGTGTATAGTGTCAAAACAATTTCACATCATAAATATCAATCATAGGCGGCATTAATGACCCATACCACTATGTCGCCATACTAGGTTCTACAGTTAAAACCCACTATCACGTATTGGAAATTAGATTTCCGTCATGAGCCGAGGCAAGGGTCAAGCTCCTCTCCGCGTTCGAGACACTCTAGCAAATGTCCCAGGACCCCACTCTGATCCTTGGAATCGGCTGGGCCGGTCCTCACCTAACTTTAGAGGATTAGTTATTCCTGAACACACGTTTCCCGGTCCTTACAGACCTATATCCGAGGCGCCTCGCATTCCAACAACCACACAGGTGAAAAGTATATAAATGTCAGGGCTGGTAGGTCACTGACACCACCCTAGCTAGAAAGAAACGTCGTGCTCTCCCAGCGGTCCGTCTCCCGTTTTTGACTCATACCGAGGTGTGAGGCTCGCGAATTCACGTTATACACAAAGCTACGCCACACAGGCCGTGCTTTGATCATCAACCACAAGACTTTGCTTTTCAGCAGAAGCCTTGATCAATTGCCACTTACGCGTGCCACACTGGCAATTCACTCCATGCGACTGATGTCTATTGATATATAACCTCTGAGCTCGTACGTCTCAGAGAAGAGCGTTAAGCAAGAGAATAAATTCTCCGCCGCTAAACAGATGTATATTTAATAGAGATCAATCAACGCAGAATAAATTCCAATGTTAGGCAAACAATCCATTTACAAGTTCGTCCTGGGTCTGAACGAAACCGGAGGACTTTCCTCGCATATCCATCGATCTCCAAGTACGTCTGGACGATCACCAACTGTTTCCCTCATCTTGGGTGTACAGCCCAATCAAGATCATCAGTAATCACCCAAACGATGTGATGACTTCCAGTCTTCAACCACCGTCTTCATCTTCGACATCTCGTCGAATCGGTTATTCAGAATGGGTATAAACCCGGCCTTTCTGAATAACCCATGTATATGACAAACAAATGTTACACAAACACAACAGACGCCTCATTCCAATTCAGAATATTCTTTTATTCACAAAATCACACTCTTAGGGAAAGGTTGGATATCATTTCAAACTAGTCAGGATTAACGAACCACACCGAAGTAATTATTTATTTTATTTCCCAATCCCAACCTATTCATCCCATGGAGCAAAACTGGTAATACTCCATATCTAACACCACGGTGTTATCGGTAAAATTAATTACCATTTCACGTTCAAATCTAATTACAGATTTAACTATCGCTTTGGAGCAAAACTGGTGATACTCCATATCTCGATCACCTTTCAAATTTGATAGTTTAAATTATCAATTCACATTTCAATCTAATTAAAGATTCATTAAAACTCCACTTAGTTTTAATCTTTTCAAAAATCAACATCCTGCCTTTAATTGGGTTAAAGAACAATGTCATCTAAAACACGATTCACGATAAACCCAAATCACATTTGATATTAAATACAAGGCTCTGAATAGAAAATATACCGGCTTATATTCAATATCAAATTCTAAAACCAACAAATATCGTATTGGAAATAACGATATAAAATATATTTTTCAAATCCCCATAACAATATTTGTATAGTCACGAAATCCAACATCGAAATATTCCGAAGATAATTTCGATTCAACTCCAGTCCAATTCACGTATTGGGAATATTGATTATTATTAAAATCACTTTCAAATTCAATTTATTTATTTCAAAAATAAATTGATTTTTATTTTAGTTCAAAACTAGTTCATTTCGATAAAAATCTATTTTTATCTTTTCAAATATGGAATTTTTCAGCCCAATTTTTCCCAAATCATTTCTTATGATTTTACACAAATTATAGATATTTTTAATAATTTTATCAAGGCCCGTATAGTCGATTTCCATCAACGGCCATCGAACTGCACTTACATCGACCTTTTTCAAATTTGATTTGGACATAATTCCAAATCCAACCGTTAGAATTCAAATTTCAAATATTCATTGGAAATCTCTTTTCGATACGAACCCAACGGTTCCGGTTTTAGGAGAATCCGACGGTCGGATCTCCCGCAACGTCAATTCGAAGTTAATGGTCGAAATTCACAAACTACCGCGGCGCGGCGCGTTCTATTCAGGCCATTATATATATAATATATATATATATTATATATATTTCGTCGATTTCCTTTTTAAAACGAATTTTATAAATAGTTCTAAATTTGTTTCAAAAACAATTTCAACTTCATCTTTAATTTCAAATCGATTTGATTTCAATTCAATTCGAATTCATTTCAATTTTTATTTAATTCGAATTCAAATTCGTTTTAATTCAATTCAAATTCTAATTCGTTTTAATTCAATTCAATTTGAATTTACCTTCTATTTAATTCAATTCGAATTCATTTCAAATTGATTTCAATTCAATTTCAGTTCATTTTAAATTTCATTCAAAACGATTTCAATTCGTTTTTAATTCAATTTCAATTTAATTCAATTCGAATTCATTTCTATTTTATGCGAATTCAAATTCACTTTCGATTCAATTCGAATCGAATTCATTTTCTATTCGATTCGAATTCATTTCAAATTGATTCAATAAAATTTCAATTTGAATTTTAA
This sequence comes from Allium sativum, assembly GCA_030737875.1. NCBI lineage: Eukaryota > Viridiplantae > Streptophyta > Magnoliopsida > Asparagales > Amaryllidaceae > Allium > Allium sativum. The sequence continues at coordinate 589,058,111 of CM060916.1, forward strand.
TCTAATTTAATTTGAATTTCATTTCAAAATATTAAATTTTGAAATCACTTAAACGAATAAAATCGATATAGATATCGTTCGCATCAAAATAACGCATCTCTAATCCACACGGCTTTATATTTTTCAAAAACTTCCTTATTCTATTCAACAAATGAATATTTATTATATTCAACACATGAATCTATATTTCTTTCAACACACGACTAATCTCAACACATGAGTACTGTCGACACATCACTATTTTTGTTATGTAAAATATTTTATAAAATTATGGTATCTATCGTTTGATTTTAAATCAGACTACACCGTGAAGTAGTTCTAATTTTAAATATGATAAAGATGTAAATTTTATTGTATAAAATATTTCACTCAACACGTCAATAGTTTCAACTCATGAACATCGTCAACACATGACTATTTTTATATTCAACACATGAATTTTCTTTTATAATATTCATTATTTTCCCAATTGGAATGAGGCCCAATCAATCACCATATAACGTTAATTATATGGATTCCATACAACACATGTATATAATAGCAACGATCAACAATCAACCATCATCCAAGGTGCACCACACAACTGCATAAGCATCAAATCTAAATAATCGATGCTTACACAGTCTGTCGACCAATCGATCGATATACAATTAAATAATTGGGATTAGTGTACCCAAATATCATCCCAACACCCGTGCGGGGTTTCAAATCAACAAACACTGAATATTATTTGTGCAGTTGGGCGATGTGTAAAATTTATCGACCCAATCAATATCAGTCAAATCAGTGTATATAAACAAATCGGCCGATTTGTTTATAAATATTTATTTATTCACTTTCACGTTAAAAATTATATTTTTAACGATAAAATATTTATTTACTAACATTCACTATATTCATATTCACGTAAAAAATTATATTTTTAACGATAACTAATTTATTTCAACCATCTACATTTTATTATCGATTTCACATCAACAACACAAACAAATTTCACCACACATCAAACAAGCATACAAGCCGTCCATGGTCTGTAGACGACGGGTATCGGGTGCCACTAAGCACCGTCTGCATCCTAGTATATATATATATATATATAACTAGAAAAAGAAATTTAGAGTGAGAAGTTCTCACCGATAGCTATCCCAACTCCACGACTCTTCTTAAGTAGAAATCTTCGTCGTTCTCGCCTTTCGTCACTTTCGTTGCCCGTAGCCACTACATATATAAAAATCGAATTTTTACATTATTATTCAATATATAAAAATCGAATTTTTACTTCGCTATTCAATATATAAAAATCGATTTTTTACTTCGGTATTCAATATATAAAAATCGAATTTTTACTTCGCTATTCAATATATAAAAATCGAATTTTTACTTCGCTATTCCATATATAAAAATCCTATTTTTACAACGCTACTATATAGATAAAAATTCTATTTTCACACCGCTATTATATAGATAAAAATTCTATTTTTACATCGCTACTATATAGATAAAAATTATATTTTTACATCGCTACTATATAGATTAAAATTATATTTTTACATCGCTACTATATAGATAAAAATTCTATTTTTACATCGCAACTACATAGATAAAAATTCTATTTTTACATCGCTACTATATAGATAAAAATTCTATTTTTACATCGCTACTATATAGATAAAAATTCTATTTTTACATCGCTACTATATAGATAAAAATTCTATTTTTATTCAACGGTGTTCATATAATAAAGATTATATTTTTATCACACTATTCTCTATATAAAGATTTCGCATTTTCATATTTAAAGATTTCGCCTTTTCATATTTCAACACTACAAAAATCACATTTTTATTTTTCTACATATATAAAAATCACATTTTTACTTCGCTATTCAATATATAAAAATCATATTTTTACTTTGCTTTTCATATATAAAAACTGAAAATAGAATTCAATTAGCATTTACTTACATTGAATCGCGAAAAGGAGGTTAATCAGCTGACGAGGTGGAGCAAGAGGTGGGGATGGCGGCGCATCTGACCGGCGGCAGCGGATTCAGGGCGTTAGGCGGCTAGGTTTTGGGCTAGGGTGGATTTGGGGGTTAAGGGATTGAAGAAGGAGAGAGGAGGAAGAGGGAGGAGCAGAGGAAGGGTGGATGGTGGTGCTGCGCACCCAAGGAGGGGCGGCGGTGGTCGCCACCAGTGGTGGCTGGCCGGGACAACGCGCGATGGCACGTTTTTTTTTCTTTCTCTTCTGATTCGATCGATTGAAATTAACTGAGGGGGGGCAACGAGGTAATAGGGAGAGGAAAGAGGAAAGGTTTTATTTTATTTTTTTATTATTTTAATTTCAAAAAGTTGACTTTTACATACGACCTCTAAACAAGGCCCACCGCCTGTCGTCCATAGCTAATTACCCCCATTCCGAACACAATGGGATATGTATCGTAAGCTGATTCGGCTGTTACAATCAGTTTTCGTCAAAATCAACATATAACTCTATATATTGAATTTGAACGCGCATTTCAATTTACCGTGGTCACATACTAACTCTAAAAATTCCCGAAAAATATTTTCTAGCTTTGTATTGAAGATACGGTCCTAACAAAACTAATTTCGTCGAATTCTGAGACCGTTGGAAAAATGGCCATTTTCCAGTCGATTAAAATCAACTGAAACTGGTCAAACACGTTTTCCTTTGCCACGCTCACATATTGATTCGAAAAATTATGAAATTTGAAACCTAGCAATAATTTGACATCCCGGACCCAACAAAAGTGGTTTCGTCGAAATCCGAGGTCGTTTGCAAAATGTCTATTTTTAAGGGCCTGAATTCCATAGCGACTATTCAGAATTTTCAACTGAACATATCTTTTGATTCCCGCTATGAAATTTCGATTTTTCGGATTCGTTAGAAAGATATTCTCAAATAGATCCTATTATTTTTGGTTTCACTAAAATCCGGTTTATTTTGCACCCGGTACATTCAATTGAAGTTTGAAATCGAATTATCGAACTACCACGCCATTTTCAATTCCTTTTATAATTATATATAATTATTTATATTCTAACGACAACATATATAATATATACGTTCGAATTCTATTCAAAATAAATTTCTCGTCGATATTATTAAAAATAATTCATTTTAAATGTAGAAAATTCGCTAAAATTGCCAAAATAAAAATTTTAAACTGGCCCAGATTTTCGGGTTGTTACAGAACCAGAGTGAGAAAAACTCACAAAGTTTTAAGGGAAATCATCCAACTTGATTTTTAAGTTCAAAAATCTTTTCGAAAGATAAGGATAATCGTAAGACCAAATCCACACATAAGTACGGAAAATTTTACCTTACTGTAACCCAAAGCGTTTTTGAAATAATATATATCTTCTGATATTATAATAGTGTCTAAATACAAATAAATAGCAATCTAGTGGAACGCTTGCATCTCACTCTCCACATGTATAGTATACAATCAAAACTGTGGGAGCTTATTGGAGATTGGATTCCGACTATGAAAAGGTATGGAACCACCTACCGATAGTGTATCTCCATAGGCGAATACACTGGATTCAACAAGAACGTGTTGTAACCCGGCCCACATATGACCGACCACTCATTTCGCTTGAGTGTATCGAACGTATATCACGAATAGTTGGGATCAACAACTGTTTCCCAAAAAGGAACAACATCGAAATAGATTAAAGAAGGAAATGGAATTTCTCTAGATAGGTGATTATACACCCTAATAGGAGCGACCCACATAGCCATGTTGCCTGCCCGATTTTTTGTCATTTCCAGGTTGTGAGGCTTGAGGTTAGAATTTACCTTTAGAACATCTGGCTACCATTTACTTTGAATGCCACATCGTCAGATCCGCCAAATCACTAATTGACATCCACAAAAATACTATGGTCGTTAAGCTAAGTGAAGTGCCCTTCCCCGCCACTAACAAAAATACATTTGTAAAAATCAACGTACATGATCCTTAAGAAAATACTTCGTCAGACATTCGCCCATACAAGTCATCCAGGAATAGGATGAACCTAAGGTACCCTCCTACCCCATCCTAGGAATCACCCTATGGATTGGTGGCGAATAGTCCTAGCAAATCCGTAGATACCAACTATGACAGAATCACAGTTTATCTCTTCTTGAGAGGCAAAGAATATTAGTGGTTCTTCCGTTTATGAAGATCCACGTTCTTCAACACTCCATCTCGATCATCTTCTGATATCTTTACGTATTTGTGGGTCGCAATGGTTTTCGAATATAAATTCGATCCCGGTCTTTCCGTACCAATAATCGTATATTGATAGTCGGTGATTTAACTATCAAATAAATAATCATGATAAATAAATGGGTTCATTGATTCAGTACTTGGCATTACTTGGCCTCTTTAATTAGAAATAATAATTAACGAAGGTTACTTTTTAGAACTTTTAAATCTTTTAATATCATGAATATAGTTTTTCATTCTTATTTTAATATACGAATATTTCAAAATCATGTAAACACTTTAGAATTAAATCATATATATATATATTTCCAACTATTGTTTAAATCCTTCCAGGTAAACATCGCCATGAAATCACTTTGGTTTTATTTCTCGGAAACAATAACTAATATTCCCTCCTTTTGAACAACTTATTCAAACTCATCTCGTTAATTTCTTAAATCTCGAAAATATCGTTATGTCCTTAACATCTCTTTTATTCTGTTAATTCCACATTCATTATCCCTAACTGAAAACTAGTAAGCGAACAACTCCCTAAATATCAACCCCGAAGGCCAAAACCAACATCAGATCAATATTCACGAAGCCCTTCAATTCAACTAATCTCCAGTCAGTTTTTAATTCCATTAACTCCATCCAAATCTGCAAAACGTTTACTTTTAAATCATTTTCCTTTTGAAAATTTCATTTCAATTCCATTTACTTGACTTAATTTCATTATTCAGTATTGTCAGTTTAAAATCAACATTTTAACTGTACACCTCTTCTTATAAATCTCGTTTATACAACTCCAATTTAATATAAACCATTTCTGCCTTGATTCCATTTATTTAATCAAATAAACATTAAATTTAAGCTATCACATTGGCTTAAATCTCTTTTATAACTTTGATAAAAACTTGGTTTTAATATAACCCCATTCATAATTCCTCTACAACTAAATTCCATTTCAACATCGATGACTTACTTAAATGAATTTCATTTAAGGAAAAATAGTCACTTAAATCATTAATTAAATTAATAATTTACTTCCTCATCAACTAAAAATAAATATTTAAATCCCTTTAGAATTCTTATTAATAATTAATCAAGTATTCGTTAAATCATTTCATTAGAGTAATTGACACCAAACTAATCCAATAATCAAACACCGTCAAACAATTGATTTAATCATCTCAAAAAACCAATTATTTATTTAACCAATTCCAATTAATTATCCCTTTAAATTAATAAATAATATAATTAATTTAAATAATTCCATTTAATTGTTTACTTGGAAACAATTTATTCACTCTTAACTGTTATGTAAATTTTTGTTCATTTGCTTATAAATCTTATTAATATAAGTATTTACAATATAAAACCATTTAATAATCACTTTTAAACTTAAATAAAATATTTATTTCTGTTTGTTATTCTTTTATTCACAATAACATATTTAGAAATCCATTTTCAGTTATAAAATAAATTTTATAACTTCATCTTTGTCGATTCAACTGACGGTGAATCAATATTTATAAAGCAATTGATTTATAGGCCATATGCCGTCAATTACTCAAACAATACTGCCTATTGGTTAAAACAAGATAAACGTTGAATTTCTAGTCAACGATCAATATCCAAATCAATCATCCAATCATAACAGCTCATGTAATGGTAATATGAAAATAAATAACATTAAATATATTTGAGGAATCCAGTTGGATCCCTCCCACCTGTTTTTCCCTACATCCAAATATGTTATTTCAAACAATATAATTTGTTTCAATAAACAGATAAAATACTCAACCATTAAGTCATGACAACAATCTAAACATCCATCTTTAAATTTAACATGTTTATATTATTATAAACGTGACCAATGAAGTAAGTTACCTCCATCGGTTACAATCGTTTAGAAATAACAATTGATTGAGATTAAATTAAACGAACATTTAATTAAATCAGTTCAATCAACTTATAAATATATTCAGCATCCATAAATTAACAACCATAGCACACAATATTTAAACCCTACTTATATAAAATAAAGGTGGGATAAAACTGAGTGAGTTGAACTCACCTTGATTTCATTCGACGTTGAAATAATTCGTTTTAATAACTCGTAGCTGCATCCAACTCTGTCCAAACTATTTCCATTATGTCATGCTCGTTGATTTGGACCCGACATCACTTGGTTTGGTCCATTTTATTACTATATGACAAAGATATAATTTAATATGGTATTTTTTATTTAAATAATATTATTAAAACTTAAGTAACATTCAAATATCCAATTTTCTTAAATTTCCGTTACCTGTAAGGACTCGGTTAGGCATGAAAATAGTATTGAGCGTATTTTACACAATGGTTCTGGGCATATGTACAACACGCTATAACTTAATTATATAATATAACTATAACTATAACTATATACTACTGCACACGCCATAATGTAATTTAACTAACAACTACTTAGGAATGTTCCAAACTTAGGCTACTCGATATACTACTGCTATTATATCCTAACCTGTTTTAACAAGTTATATACATTTTAATGGCTACACATGATGTTAATAATTTAATACATATATTATAAACTAATCCTTACTTAAGTTAATAAAATCCAGTTAGGAAAAAGGGAATTAGGCATGTTTAAAAACAAACTTGGATACATTTGCAAATGGAGTAGGCAATATTAACTACGGTTACTTAGGCATACATAAACATTTCTGGGTACGTCAATGTACAATAATATATTTAGGCATATTCTAAATCTTCTGGAATTTTGCAAAATGTATACGTTTTAACCGTAAACTAAACTAATATTATTTATCAATAAACTAATTACCATTGATTTCAGGTTCTAAATCACGTTTTAAGGCCATGCATTATCTATAGTTTATCGTCTTCTACTTCTCTCTGTTCATGACCACATGTCACCTCCTCCTTCCTGGTATTTTCGAAACTCACTACTGCATAACTTTTACCATCCACTCCACCTCTGTTTACACTGCAACTCTCGCCACCTCGCCTCAAACCCCACTGCAAAATGTGGCCACTGTTTCCGAAACAACCACCTGTTGTTCACGGTTCACCATCCCATGCGTCTACTTCTCATTTCTCTCGAAGTTCCTCTTCTCCTTTGCATTTTATTCCTTTCTTCTACCTTCCCAAGACCACCTGACCCTAATATCCTTCACCAGAGAACCCATTGCCACCATTGGCACCCACGCCATCCTTCCAGTCATTCGCTCCAACACCAGCATGCTCCTCACTGACCACTCAGTTCAGTCCAACACCATAAGTACATCTTCCACTAGATCACCACCTCCCTTGACATCTTGCTGATCCACATCTCCCTCCAAAACCGTGATGCCAAAACTATCCATGCACCCTGCGTATCATCCCTCAATCCGCAAACTCTCTTCCACCACACCAAACATACGAAAGCTGTTGCTTTCGCATGTGTAAACACTGCTCGAAAACCCCTAAGCATCTCTCCATGTTATACCCCACTACATGCACTCAGAACGATCCATTCACCTCTATTCCTCCAAGACAAAATCTGCAGCTCACCGATATCACGACCCTAAAACTCACGCATGGTTTAAAATGTATTGGTTGTAGTTTTGATTTTTGGTGCCAGACATACTTCGGTGTAGCTCCAGTGGAAAGAATCAAATGGAACCTATACATATATGCGTGAAGAAACCTTCCAAGCGACGCTTTAAACTAGTAGAATGTTTAGGCTAGGCTTCCCATTTTACAGCTTGCTGATTTGAAACCACCGTAGGTTAGAAGAAAGAACAGGGTAGTCTATTTCGTGAGCTATCGATTCATATAGAGTAGGTTTTTGATGGAATGGGTTGCATTTGTTATCATTTACTTTGCTCAAATATGAAGGTGTAAGTATACTACTGTGTTTTCACTTCACTTACTGCGCATGTTATCTTCTACATAGGAAGGATACTACTTCAGGGTAGCTGCATTTGTATAGGGCAGCTGCTCTCATAGATGGGAATATATTTTGGTATGTGAGATTTCACTATAAAGAATGGGGTAGCCTGCGCTTGCATTTCTTATGATGCAAAAGAGTGAAGCGTATAGGTTAATATAAGGTAGGTGAGTACTCTCATTTCTTAGCTATTAAGTTTATATATTTTATCACTTTATATTTTTATACAGTTACCATTACCGTCAAAAACATGCACCACAAAACATCATCTCCAAAAATAAATAAAAAAGACATCATGGTATAATTTAACGTTACGATCCTAATGAAACTAATCTCGTTGAAAACGGACTTCGTCTGCAATAATGGCGCTATTTAGATCTCAATTTATCTATCGGTTCACCCTTAAATTTTGTCTACCGACAAAATAACTCCATTGGGCTTCAAACTGGAAATGCAGCAATAACTAACCATACGTATTCCAAGAAAACTCGTTTTGTCGGAAACGTAAGTCGTTTGAAAAGAAAACTATTTCAAGGGCCTATACAATATCGATTAAATCCAAAACAGTTCAATTTAAATAAAAATAACTTATTATTATCGTATATTCTGATATTACACAGCTTCAAAATAAGCCAATATATGATATAAACTTAATATCAAAAATTCCGAGCTAAAACAATATTCAAATATATATATATATATATATATATATATATATATATATATATATAAACCGCTTATATTTATTTAAATAAACGTTACCGTTTATTAATGAATTACATAGCGACTATTCGAAAATTTGAATTGGACATAACTCATGATCAATAAGCTGAATTCTGATTTTTCTCCTTCATTAGAAAATTATTAACAAATCGATTCAAACATTTCTTGTTTCACAGAATTTCGACTTAAAACGGATTCTATACATTCAGTTGAAGTTCAAATCGTAAATTACGAACTACTATAGCATTTTGAGTTCGTTTTATAAATATATATAAATTATACGTTCAAATATCGTTATATAAACGAATTATATATTATAAATTCATTTATAATCCCAATTCAATATTTAATATAATAAAATATATTAAATATATAACTACCAAATTTGCGGGATGTTACAATCCTTCCCCCTTAAAAGAATTTCGTCCCCAAAATTACTCATGTAAGAAGAATGTTCAAATCCCAATTATTTTCAAAATAATTATTATAGGATTATCATCACAAATTTCTAAGTTATATAAATTTACGACAAAATTCGCCAGCATCTCTACTGCATTGTTTGATTGGTACAACTACAAACGCCACTCCGAGCCTCACATCAAAAGAAACAAAACCAAATGGATATCCATCTCAACGATAAAAATTAACCACCAATCAATATAATTAAGGTCTACCAATTTGTCGGGCAACCAAACCCTAATTCCAAAACATCGGAATTAACAGCTCAACCTTTTCCAACCAACCTATCTTAACCCATTTACAATGTTAGAAATAAATACAGGGTTATTTAGTTTTACTTCATGATCTAATTTTATTTGAATTCTTTATACTAGAATTTGGTTTTCAATTCATTATGTTCTGTTGTTAAGTCATTTGTGAATTCTATTCAAACCATCCACAACCATAGTCAATACATAACCCATTTAACTAAACCAATCAATTTATAATTTACTTGGTTTCAAATTCCAAATTAACAGCAAAATCCATTTTAACTCCAATATTCATTCTTGAATTAACTTGACTTAACCAAGTTAAGTTCCAAATCCATACTCAATTAACTATTAAAATTTCACCTCCATTTCAAATTTATATTCAAATTTTATTTCAAAAATCATCCATTTTTTCTTTCTAATTTTATATATGAAATATTCTAGTTATAATAAACCATTATGGCTCATAATTAAATTTGAATTCTATTCAAATAAATCAAACAAAGCAACAACTTAATAATTTGATAAAATTATTTCTTTTCTATACAAAATATAATTTGATCAAAATTATTTCATTTGACCATCTTTACAAAACAATATCATATCAGTTGTCAGTTCAAGATTGAATCAACCAATTAACACAATATAAAACATTTTTATATAAAATTTACTAATACGCTCTCATACACACACACACACACTCCAACTCGATCTAAAGTATTGCTAACTCCACCTCTTTCGAGTTATGCCACAAAGCCAAGGTAATTACTAAACCTCGCTCTGATACCAAAGGTGATGACCCAGATTTCCAGTACCATTTGAGCTAACTAAACAACACCAGTCCAACCCACATTGTACTGAAAATCCAGATGCCAAAAGAAATAATTTACAGTATGAGAAGAAGATAAGAAAGAAATATTAGAATAGAAGAAACAAAAAGAAGAAGAAAACACAACACAGAATCAGAGTCTTACATCGCAGCAAAACAAAATATAATATAAAAACAAATATTTATTGAGAGCTTTATATAAAACTTACAATCATCAGAGTACATCACGCATCTGGACAGTTATAATAATCTGTCCTCATATGCAACATACAACAAAATAAATATTAATACATCTGAACTCCGCCATCACGTCTTCTGAACTTCGTAGTATCCAATAACATGGACCTGTACAACTTGGTCTAACCCGAGCATTTCAAACACTGGGACATTCTGGTGAACCGGAGTGAGAAAAACTCACAAAGTTTTAATGGAATTCATCCAACTTGAATTTTAAGTTGAAAAATCTTTTCCAAAGAAAAAGATAATCGTAAGATCAAATCCACACATAAATACGGACGGTTTTTACCTTACGATAACCCAAAACATTTTTAAAATAATATATATCTTCTGATATTATATTAATGTCTAAATACAAATAAATAGCAATCTAGCGGAACGCTTGCATCTCATGCTCCACAAGTATAGTATAAAATCAAAACTGTGGGCGCTTATTGGAGACTGGATTCCGATTATGACATGGTACGGAACCACCCACCGATAGTGTATCTGTAGAGGCGAATACACTGGGTTCAACAAGAACGTGTTACAACCCAGCCCACACATGACCGACCACTCATTTCGCTTGAGTGTATCGAATGTATATCACCAACGGTTGGGATCAGCAACCGTTTCGTGAAAAGGAACAACATTGAAATAGATTAAAGAAGGAAATGAAATTTCTCTAGATAGGTGATTATACACACTAATGGGAGCGACCAACATAGCCATGTTTCCTGCCTGATTTTTTGTCATTTCCCGGTTGTGAGGCTTGAGGTCAGAATTTACCTTTAGAACATCTGGCTACCATTTACTTTGAATGCCACATCGTAAGATCCGCCAGATCACTAATTGACGTCCACAAAAATACTCTGGTCGTTAAGCTAAGAGAAGTCCCCTTCCCCGCCACTAACAGAAATACATTTGTAAAAATCAACGTATATAATGCTTAAGAAATACTTCGTTAGACATTCGTCCATACAAGTCATCCAGGAATAGGATGAACCGAAGGTACCCTCCTACCACATCCTAAGAATCACCCTATGGATTGGTAGCGAATAGTCCTTGCAAATCCGTAGATATCAAACACGACAGAATCACATTTTATCTCTGCTTGCAAGGCAGAGAATATTAGTGGTTCTTCCATTTGTGAAGATCCACGTTCTTTAGTGCTCCATTTCGATCACCTTCTAGTATCTTCACGTATTTGTGGGTCGCAATGGTTTTCTAATATAAGTTCGATCCCGGTCTTTCCATACCAACAATCATATATTGATAGTCGGTGATTTAACTATCAAATAAATAATCATGATAAATAAATGGGTTCACTGATTCAGAACTTGGCATTACTTGGCCTCTTTAATTAGAAATAATAAATAACGAAGGTTACTTTTTAGAACTCTTAAATCTTTCAATATCGTAAGTATAGTTTTTCATTCTTATTTTAATATACAAATATTTCAAAATCATGCAAACGCTTTAGAATTAAACCATATATATATATATATATATATATATATATCTAACTATGGTTTAAATCCTTCCATCTCAAAAACACGATTGTTTCTTTAACCAATTCCAATTAATTCTCCCTTTAAATTTATTAATAATATAATTAATTTAAATAATTCCATTTAATTGTTTACTTAGAAACAATTTATCCACTCTTAACCGTTATGTAAATTTTTGTTCATTTGCTAATAAATCTGATTAATATAAGTATTTGCAATATAAAACCATTTAATAATCACTTTTAAACTTAAATAATAAATAATAAATATTTATTTCTATTTATTATGCTTTTATTCAAAATAACAGAGTTAGAAATCCATTTTTAGTTATAAAATAAATTTTATAACTTCATCTTTGTCGATTCACCTGACGGTGAATCAATATTTATAAAGCGATTGATTTATAAGCCATATGCCGCCAATTACTCAACCGATATTGCCCATTGGTTAAAAAAATAAACGTTGAATTTCTAGTCAACGATCAATATCCAAATCAATCATCCAATTAGAATAGCTCATATAATGGTAATATGAAAACAAATAACATTAAATATATTTGAGAAATCCAGTTGGATCCCACCCACCTGATTTTCCCTGCATAAAATGTGTTATTTCAAACAATATCGTTTATTTCAATAAATAGATAAAATACTCAACCATTAAACAGTGACGATAATCTAAACATCCATCTTTAAATTTAACACGTTTGTATTATTATAAACGTGACCAATGAGGTAAGTTACCTCCATCGGTTACAATCGTTTAGAAATAACTATTGATTGAGATTAAATTAAATGAACATTTAATTAAATCAGTTCAATCAATATATAAATATATTCAGCATCCATAATTAACAACCATACACACAAATATTTAAATCGGACTTATATAAAATATAGGTGGGATAAAACTGAGTGAGTTGAACTCACATTGATCTCATTCGACGTTGAAATAATTCGTTTTAATAACTCACAGCTGCATCCAACTCTGTCCAAACTATTTCCATTGTGTCATGCTCGTTGATTCGGACCCGACATCACTTGGTTTGGTCCATTCTGTTACTGTATGATGAAGATATAATTTAATACGGTATTTGTTTATTTAAATATTATTATTAAAACTTAAGTAATATTCAAATTTCTAGTTTTCTTATATTTTCGTTACCTATGAGGACTCGATTAGGCCTGAAAATAGTATTGAGCGTATTTTGCACAATGGTTCTGGGCATATATACAACACGTTATAACTTAATTATATAATATAAGATCACCGGTATCACGACACTAAAACTCACTCATGTTTTAAAATGTATTTATTGCAGTTTTGATTTTTGGTGCCAGACATACTTCGGTGTAGCTCCAATGGAAAGAATCAAATGGAACATGTATATATATAGGTGAAGAAACCTTCCAAGGGAAGCTTTAGACTAGTAGAATGTTTAGGCTGGGCTTCCCATTTTACATCTTGCTGATTTGAAACCACCATAGGTTAGAAGGAAGAACAGGGTAGTTTGTTTTGTGAGCTACCAGTTCATACATAATAGCTGGTTGATGGAATAGGTTGCATGTGTTATCATTTACTTTGCTTAGATACGAAGGTATAAGTATACTACTGTGTTTTCACTTCACTTACTGCGCATGTTGTCTTGTACATAGGAAGGATACTACTTCAGGGTAGCTGGGTTTATATAGGGCAGCTGATCTCATAGATGGGAATATATTTTGGTATGTGACATTTCACTGTAAAGAATGGGGTAGCCTGCGCTAGCATTTCTATATAGTCGCTATGGAGTTTATATATTTTTTAATATAAATTGAAAGTTATGTCTAGATCAAAATTTAAAATAGTCGCTATTGAATTTATATATATTTTAATGTAATATAAAGGCCTTAAAAATAGTCATTTTGCAAACGACCTCCGTTTTCGATGAAACCACTTTTGTTGGATCTGGAATGTCAAATTATTGTTAGGTTTCAAATTTCATAATTTTTGGAATTAATATGTGAGCGTGGTGAATTTAAATGTTTTTTGGTAATTTCAGTTTGAATTTAATCGACTGGAAAAGGGCTATTTTTCAAACGATCTCCAAATTCGACAAAATTAGTTTTGTTAGGACTTCATCGTCAAAACATAGCTAGATAAAAATTTTCTGTGATTTTGGAGTCAGTATGTGGCCCCGTAAATTAAAATGTACATTTAAATTCAATATATATTGATTTATATTTTAATTTTGATGAGAACTGATTGAAACAGTCGAACTGGCTTACGAAACATATTCCATTGTGTCCGTAATAGGGGTATTTGGCTAGGGGTGACAGTCGTTGGGTTTGATTAGGAGTTTAAAGGTTAAAACAAGTAAATTGGAATTAAATGAATTAAAAAATATTAAATATATATAATATATATATCCACTCCTCAAAACCCTAGGCTCAATACAACCAACGCCACTCAAATCGTATGGTCTAAATCACTCAAAAATTCAATCACAAATTCCTCCGATTATACTTTGAATTAATTCATCATTTCTAAACAAAAATTGAAAAGCAAAGTGAGATCTTCAAACTGGTGTGGGTTTGATCGAAATTAGTGGAGTTTAGGTACCGGAATCCGTTCGTGAAGGGGGAAGTTCGAGAGCGATTCCCTAACCAACTGTTAAATCGAGTTCCTCGTCCCTTCCGGCGATGAGTGAAGGTCGGATGGCAGTTGGTATGGTGGTTGGCGATGGGGGTCAGACTGTGTGGAAGTGCGTGAGTGGGGATGAAATCAATGAGAGCATGGTCGGTTTTCCTTCCAGAAAAAACGAGATGATGATGGCTTAATTTGTGATGAAGGTTAATTAGGAAAAAGTTAATTATATTAATTAATTTATCAATGTAATTAAAATTGAAATGGTCGTACCTTTTTCATACGAGCACAGAATTGGGCAAACTCAGAACCGTTGGAATCATGGAATCGAGCACTACAACATGGAACTGACCAAAACTAAAACGGAGCAAATTAGAATTTGAGGTGATTTTAAATAAAAATAGAAATTCAAAAATAAAGAATGGCAGAGTGGAAACGAATGTGAGAACTTCTCACTAAAATCCTTGTACAGTTATTTATTTTATATAAACTGCCATTATTGATTTCTATTAGTTTTTAATTATCACAAATTGTATACAGTGCATGTTAGCTCACCTCCATCGTCCACAGACCATGGACGATTTAATTGACTGTATTGTGTTGTGAAATGGAAAATAAAAATATATATGTGATATAAAAATATATATGTGATATGGAAAATATATTTGCGATATAAATATAAATATAAATATATATATATATATATGCGATATGGAAAATATATATGCGATATAAATATATATATATACATATGCGATATGGAAAATATGTATGCGATATATATATGTGTGTGTGTTGAATAAAATATATAAGCGATGTGAATATATATATATATATATGTATATATATATATATTTATATATGCGATGTGAAAAAATATATGCGCTGTATAAATTATATATATGCGTTGTATAAATCATGTATATGCGATATATAAAATGGTCATGTAATGAGATAATTATTTTTTTGTTAAAACTATTATTTTTAACATGTATATGGACTGTATAAAATTATCATGGATTGAAATAATTATCGGTTGGCTAAAAATATTATTTTTAGCTTATATACGTGATATATAAAATGGTCATGTAATGAAATAATTATTTGTTCATTGAAAATATAATTTTTAACGTATATATGGAATATATAAAATGGTCATGTGTTGGAATAATTATCGTATTGTTAAAAATATAATTTTTAACATATATATGGACTATATAAAATTGTCATGTAATGGAATATTCAATTTTGAGTTAAAACTGAAATAGATGTTGAAATCGTTTTTAAAATGAATTTATAAATGATTTATAAAATACATTTTAAATGGAAATCAACGATAATATATATATATATATATATATATATATATATTTAATGGCTTGAAAGAACGCGCCGTGCAGCGACCGTTCGTGAATTTCGACCATTGACTTCAAATTGATGTAACGGGAGATCCAACCGTCGGATTCTCCTAAAACCATAACCATTGGGTTTGTACCGAAAAGGTCTTTCAAATAATATAAGAGATTTAAATTTGTACCATTAGATCTTGAAATATGTCAAAATCAATTTCAAAAAATGTCGTTATGGATGCAGTTCGGTGGCCGATATTGGAAACCGAATGTACGGGCCTTAATAAAATGTTAAAAATATGGAAAAATTGTGTAAAATGATAATAAATGATTTGAAAAGATTTTTGGATGAAAAAATCCACATTTTAAAGGATAAAAAATAATTTTATCTAAATGAACAAGTTATTAACTAGATTTGAAATCCAATGGTGTTTGGATTTGAAATGGTTTTAATATAACCAGAATTTTCCAATGTATGAATTGGAACAGATTTGAATGGAAATAATCTCCAGAATATGTCAATATTGGATTTCATGATTACGGATATTGTTGAGGGATTTGGAAAACTCAAATATCGTTATTCCCAATATAATATCCGTTGGTTTCAGAATATGATATTGAATATAAGTCGATATTATTTCTATTCAGAGCCTTATATTTAATATCAAATTGGATTTTGGGTTTTTCATAAATGATGTCTTCAATAACACTGTACTTAAACCAAGCTGAGAAAAGAATAAATCTTTTAATTAATATTTAGAGAACTTTACTAATTAATTAATATTTAATTGAAATTGGATTTCTAGGTTTAAAGTGAACGGTGTTTTAAATAACATTTGTTCTTTAACCCGATTAACAGTGAAGATATGATTTGGAATTTATAAATTTTTTATTAAGATTTAACGGAAATTTTCCAAAATAAAGTTTTCCAATTTATTATACTAAATTAGAGTTGAATGGAATTCGATTTAATAATAATCGAGATGAGCTTCTGTAAAGGAAGACCATTACTATTTATGGAATTTAGAAGGCCTAGTCGTTATTCCAGTTATAGTATTAGTTTGATACAGAAATTTATATCGATTATATACTATTATGATTTCCACGAAGATTCCATTTTGATGGAAGATGATTTTGGGTTTATTGTGAATCGTGTTTTAAATAACATTTTTTCTTTAACCCGAGTAAAGGCAGGATTAATTTCCAGAAAGTTGAATAATCATCAAATAGTGATTTTAGAGATTGAAACTAAGAAGAATATTAATAAATCTTTAATTAGATTTGAATGAATGAATGGTAATTAAATTTACCAAAACATGAGATGTGGTATAAACCAAATATACTTGGTTGTTGATACTGATTGATTAATTGTCTGAATTGTGCTCGACCAGTTTATGAGCAAAATATGCTTTTACATTTAGCATTGGGTTGGGTAGAAATATTTGTATGCTAACATCTTGTGAAACACTTCACGATTTGACTATGAGATGTTTAGCGATGTGGTTGAGTTCATTTCAAATTTAATGAATGATTTTGAAATGATATTTTTCTTAAGTGAAAAGAAATGTATTCCCGATTTTGGACAGGGAATATTTTATAAAAATGTTTTATAAAACAGGAAGTATTTCGTGGCCTAAACCCGATGTCGTCGAAATGATTTCGAAATGTATTATGTGTTTGACATTGTAGTTCAATATATAACCAATTATTTGCTATTGATGATGTATCTGTTTGGTGGCAGAGAATTTATTCTCTTGCTTAACACCCTTCTTTGAGACGTACGAGCTCAAAGGTTATGCGATTAATAGTGACAGATCATATGTGTGAATTGCTAATGTAAAGTAATATATTTTCAAAAGTACTTGTGACTATTATGTTGTGAAATGATTTTCCCTACTTCGGGATATGAAATGATTTAGTATATGGATAAAGATCCAGGTAACCCTGGATGACTAAAAGTGTGAGGGCGAAGGATTTTCTCCGAGGGCATAGGAGGTGCATCGTCAGTGTATCCTGCTCCATAGTGGGAGGTGCATATATATATATATATATATATATATATATATATATATGTGTATATATATATATATCGAGTTGGAGAGGCGCGTACAGCCCTGTTTGAGGGTCGTGCCTGATATTTGGTTGTATATTTGTTTGTATGCATTGTGATATTTTGGAATTCATATTTTCAAATGTTTCGGTTTGAGATCCTGAAGTGAAATCTATTTTGATATGGAATCTTGATATGTATTCTAAATGATTTGAAATAAGAAATCGGGAAATAAAGTCCAAAGGAATAATTTCTGTAAAATGAATTTAATTTTGGAAATCTAAATTTGGGATTAAGCCTAAATGGGTAGATTGAGGAATTGCATGTTGTATGATGCATAGTAGATCCATATTTCTATTATTGGTTGTTGTTTATGCATTGGTATCTTGGGGGTAAACCCGTTCCATGTTATACGGCGTGGTCCCTTGATTTACCTTATTTTAAAGTAAAGTTTAATAACTGTTTTTAGTTCTCACACCAGTCCCATGACTGACTCGGAGTTTATTGTTTCTACCTAAACTCTAGTTGCCCATTTTTCCACACGGGAAGCTGGTAGTTTTGGTTTTGCAGATTATTTCATTTAGCAGGATTCTAGATCGAAGCTTAAAGCTGTGTCCAGAGCATTGATAGTCTTCCATTGTGTTAGTTTATTTGTTTCCGCTGCATTGTATTACATTTATTGTAATTTTATTTTTCTACTGTGTAATATTATTTATTCGTACTATGATATTCTTATGCTCTGATATTCTTGTACTCTGATGTAACATTATTATGATGTTTATAAAAGTCTTCTATTGTTTGTTCTGATGTATTGTGCACCCAAAGTTAGCGTATCCGCCTTTTTGGTTCGATTTAAGTCAGTTTAAAGATCGATTTGGATCGACTGAGAAAGAGGATCACTACATATAGTATTAGAGCTTTGGTTAACTCAAATC
Source organism: Allium sativum (assembly GCA_030737875.1). Lineage (NCBI taxonomy): Eukaryota > Viridiplantae > Streptophyta > Magnoliopsida > Asparagales > Amaryllidaceae > Allium > Allium sativum. The sequence continues at coordinate 589,077,227 of CM060916.1, forward strand.
TTTGAGGTGCAACTCGTTAGAACAGAATAAAAGACTCATCAGAGATTGGATCAGTAATATCCTATGAAAGAAAACTCATTAAAGATAGGATCAGTAGTATCCTCGAATGAGAAACTCGTTAGAGATAGGGTTAGAAATGACCTAGAATGAGTTGAGAGTGACAAATTTATAATTAATGTATTTGTGATTATATATATAATCTGGTTTTAAAAATAAGATTTTTGAATATATAAAAGTTATATATATTTGGAAAGCTAACCAATTAATTGATTGGTGGTTGTTTTGTATGATTATTAGCTCAACTAACTAAAATATTGGAACAATAAAACCAATATGAAAATGAAAAGTGAATTAAGCCAAATCAAATCAAATATTGAACTGAATTGAAAATTGATTGAAATTGCATATCGTACATGTGTATGTACTGAACTGGTCATAGCATGGAAGCTAAGAAGAGGAATAAAATGTATGTCCGACAAATAGGTACATATTTACTGTATTTATTGGGGTTTGATGATTAGCAAGCCGCTTGGCTTTTTCTTTTTCTTTTTGATTGATGAGGGCCCTATGAGGCAAATTATGGTTTTAGCGATCAGCCACTACAAAGGAGGTTATGGTGAAAATTTTCAGAAATTTAGGGTGTTAGCCAAATTTTTGAGAAATTAGAAAATTCTTAGAAACTGAAAAGTTAAAGAATGAAAGCCAGAATGAAAGTTGAGTTGGTCAGTTAAACAACTTTCAACTCCGTTCCTTTTCAAAGACGAAATGATTTTAAGTGGGGGAAATCGTAGTAAACCGGGATTTCATAACCAATTTAAAATTATATTTAGCTATTTTAATGGATTTTGAATATTTAAAATGATTTATTTTAAATGATAATGACTAAAAATTTATTTTAAATCGAAGTTAGAACGAATAAATTTATTTTAATTATAAATAGAGTTTGAAATGGCGCGGTAGTTTGAAAATTCGATTTTAAACTTCAATTGAATGTACGGAATTCAAAATAAATCGAATTTCAGTAAAACAAGAAACATTTGAATCTGTTTATTTATATCTTTCTAACGAATGTGAAAAACTGTGATTTCATAATACAGATTGAAAGTTATGTCCAGACTAAAATTTAAAAAAGTCGCTATGGAATTTATATATATATTAATATAATATAAAGCCCTTAAAAATAGCTATTTTGCAAACGACCTCCGTTTTCGACGAAACCACTTTTATTGGATCCAAAATGTCAAATTATTGTTAGGATTCAAATTTCATTATTTTGTAATTAATATGTGAGCGTGGTGAATTTAAACATGTTCGATAATTTCAATTTGAATTTAATCGACTAGAAAAGGGCTATTTTTCAAACGATCTCCAAATTCGACGAAATTAGTTTTGTTAAGACCATATCGTCAAAACATAGCTGGATATAGTTTTTCTGTGATTTTTGGAGTCAATATGTGGCCCCAGTAAATTAAAATATACGTTTAAATTCAATATATATTAATGCTTATTTTAATTTTGAAGAGAACTGATCGAAACAGCGGAATTGGCTTACGAACATATTCCATTGTGTCCGGAATAGGGGTATTTGGCTAGGGGCGACAGTCGTTGGGTTTGATTAGGAGTTTGAAGGTTAAAACAAGTAAATTGGAATTAAATGAATTAAAATTATTAAATATATATAGTGTGTGTGTGTATATATATATATATCCACTCCTTAAAACCCGAGGCCCAATACAGCCGTTGCCACTCAAAACGTATGGTCTAAATCGCTCAAAAATTCAATCATTAATTCCTCTAATTATACTTTGAATTAATTCATCCTTTCTAAACAAAAATTATAAAGCAAAGTGAGATCTTTAAACTGGTGTGGGTTTGATCGAAATTAGTGGAGTTTGGGGACCGAAATCCGGTCATGAAGCGGGGAAGTTCGAGCGCGATTCTCTGATCAACCGTGAAATCGAGTTCCTCGTCCCTCTGGCGATGAGTGAGGGTCGGACGGCGGTTGGTATGGTGGTTGGCGATGGGGGCCAGACTGCGTGGAAGTGCGAGCGGGAGGGATGAAATCGATGAGAGCGTGGTCGGTTTTCCTTCCAGAAAGAAACGAGATAATGGCGGCTTAATTTGTGATGAAGGTTAATTAGGAATAAGTTAATTATATTAATTAATTTATCAATGTAATTAAAATTGAAATGGTCGTATCTTTTTCATACGAGCACGAAATTGGGAAAACTTGAAACCGTTGGAATCATGGAATCGGGGACTACAACATGGAACTGACCAGAACCAAAACGGAGCTAAGTAAAATTTGAGGCAATTTTAAATCAAAATAGAAATTCAGAAATAAAGAATGGCGGAGTGGAAACGAATGTGAGAGCTTCTGACTAAAATCCTTGTACAGTTATTTATCTTATATAAACTACAAGTATTGTTTTTATCAGTTTTTAAATATCACAAATTGTATACGGTGCTTGTTAGCTCACTTCCCTCGTCCACAGACCATGGACGATTTAATTGACTGTATTGTGTTGTGATTGTGATGTGAAATGGAAAATAAAAATATATATGTGATATAAAAAAATATGCGATATGGAAAATATATATGCGATATGGAAAATATATATGCGATATATATATATATATATATATGCGATATAAATATATATATGTGTGTGTGTGTTGAATAAAATATATAAGCGATGTGAAATATATATATATATATATATATATATATATATATATGCGATGTGAAAATATATATGCGCTGTATAAATTATATATATGCATTGTATAAATCATGTATATGCGATATATAAAATGGTCATGTAATGAAATAATTATTTGTTCGTTAAAAATATTATTTTTAACATGTATATGGACTATATAAAATTGTCATGGATTGAAATAATTATCTGTTGGCTAAAAATATTATTTTTAGCTTATATATGCGATATATAAAATGGTCATGTAATGGAATAATTATTTGTTCGTTAAAAAATATAAATTTTAGCGTATATATGGAATATATAAAATGGTCATGTGATGGAATAATTATCGAATTGTTAAAAATATAATTTTTAGCATATATATGGACTGTATAAATTGTCATATAATGGAATATTCAATTTTGATTTAAAATTGAAATGGGAGTTGTAATCATTTTTAAAATGAATTTATAAATGATTTATAAAATACTTTTTAAATGGAAATCGAAGATATGATATATATATATATATATTTAATGGCTTGAATAGAATGCACCACGCAGCGACCGCTCGCGGATTTTGACCATTGACTTCAAATTATTGTAACGGGAGATCCGGCCATCGGATTCTCCTAAAGCCGAAACTATTGGATTCGTATCGAAAAGATCTTTCCAACGAAGATAAGACATTTAAATTTGAATGGCTAGGTCTTGAAATATGTCCAAATCAATTCCAGAAAAGGTCGCTATGGATGCAGTTCGGTGGCCGATATTGGAAACCGACTGTACGGGCCTTAATAAAATTATTAAAAATATGAAAAAATTGCATAAAATCATAATAAATGATTTGAAAAGATTTTTGGATGAAAAATTCCATATTTGAAAGGATGAAAGATACTTTTACCTAAATGAACTAGTTATTAACTAGATTAGAAATCCAATGGTGTTTAAATTTATAAATTGGATTTGAAATGGTTTTAATATAACCAAAATTTTCCAACGTATGAATTGGAATGGATTTGAATGAAAATAATCTTTGGAATATGTCAATGTTGGATTCCGTGATTATACGGATATTGTTGAGGAATTTGGAAGATATAGTTATCATTATTCCAAATACGATATCCGTTAGCTTCAGAGTTTGATATTGAATATAAGTCGATATTATTTCTATTCAGAGCCTTATATTTAATATCAAATTGGATTTTGGGTCTGTCGTAAATGATGTCTTTAATAACACTGTTCTTAAATCCAGTTGAGAAAAGAAAAAATCTTTTAATTAAGATTTAGAGAAGTTTACCAATTAATTTATATTTAATTGGAATTGAACTGAAATTGAATTTTTGGGTTTATAATGAATGGTGTTTTAAATAACGTTTGATCTTTAACCCAATTAACAGAGAAGATATGATTTGAAATTTATAAATCTTTTTATTAAGATTTAACGGAAATTTTCCAAAGTAAAGTTTTCCAATTTAATAAACTAAATTAGAGTTGAATGGAATTCGATTTAACAATAATCAAGATCAGCTTCTGTAAAGAAAGACCGTTACTATTTATGGATTTTGGAAGGCCTAGCGTTATTCCATTTATAGTATTAGTTTGATACGGAAATTTATATCAATTATATAATGTTATGGTTTCCGTGAAGAATCCATTATTTTTAACGACCCAAACTTTCCTATAAAGGAATGCCCAGATTGAGTTGAGAACACAACAAATCATAAGACGAACAGAAGAACATACTATTACAACAATTTACATCAGAGTACAAGAATATAGCAAAGTACGGATAAATACTACATACTGAAAAATATCAGAGATTTACAATTACAATGCAATGGAAAAATAACACATAACACAACTGAAAGAAATACACGGATGCAGAATGTTCCGAATATAGCTCCACCTGTATACCAGGATCCTGTGAGTATAATATCTGCAAAACCCAAAACTACTAGCTGCCCGTGTGAAAAATAAGGGCACCCAGAGTTTAGGTTAAAACAATAAACTCCAGGTCAGCCATGTGACTGGTGTGAGAACTAAGACAGTTATTTAAAACTTTACTTTAAAAATAAAGTAAATCAAGGGACCACGTCATATAACATGGAACAGGTTTCCTCCGAAGAATACCAGTGCATAAAATAAAGAGCGCAATGCTTTTTGAAAAAATGAAGCTATTATAAGACCCAGGTCCCATCACACAATGCAACGCAAGCCGGAGGATGGGGTTTTCCCTTGTAATGGCCAAACATGCTTGGTATGTTTAAAACAAATCATTTGATACTATAATAAGTGTATAGTGTTAAAACAACTTCAAATATAAATGTATCAATCATAGACGGCATGGGTACCATATATCATGTCGCCATACTAGTTCTACAATTAAAACCGAAATGTCGTATTGGAAGTTGGATTCCATCTGTGAACCAAGGCAAGGGATCGTCCTTACCGACTTCGAGACAATCTAGTCCATGTCTCAGGAAAGTACTCAGTCAAGCCTTGGATCGTCAGGGCTAGTCCACCTAAGTGGATTAATAATCCCTGAACAATACGTTTCCTCGCCCTTTGGGGGCGTAAGTCTGGTCAAAATGTTGACCATATAATCTCTCAGCCTCGCAGTGACCGATATAACCGAGGCACCTCGCTATCCATCGTCCACGTAAGTAAAAATGTCTGGGCTCCATACCATGACACCACTCCTAGCTAGAAGGAAACGCATGTCCTCCCTGAAGTCCTCTCCCGTTTCTGGTTCACACCGGGGTGTGAGGCTCACGAATTAATGCTATACACAAAGCTATGCTATTTAAAGTAATGCTTTGACCATCAACCACGAGACTCTGCTTTTCAACAGAAGCCTTGATCATTTGCATCTCAACACGCCACATAGGCAATTCACGCCATGCGACTGATGTCTATCGATATATAACCTCTTAGCTCATACGTCTCAGATAAGGGTGTTAAGAAAGAGAATAAATTCTCCACCACCAAACAGATATATATTTAATAGAGATCAATCAACACAGAATAAAATCCAATATCAGATACACATCCAATTACAAGTTTGTTATGGGTCTAAACGAAACCGGAGGCACCTTATTCCTTGTCCCATATGTCTAATACAGGAGAAAGGTCCTCGCATATCTGGTCGATCTCCAAGTACATCTGGACGATCACCACTTATTACCTTGTCTTGGGTGTATAGCCCAATCAAGACATCAGTAATCATCCAAGCGATGTAAATACCTTCGGTCTTCAACCACCGTCTTCATCGTCGACTTATTGTCGAATCAGTTATTCAAAATGGGTATAAACCCGGCCTTTCCGAATAACTCGCGTATTTTAAAAACAAGTGCTATAAAAACACAACATACACGTCATTCCAATCCATAATATTCTTTTACTCAAATATTAGTTTCACAATTTAAACCAAATTAAGGTTTTCCAAACTAGTCGGGATTAGTAAACCTTACCGAAGTAATCATTTATTTTATTTCCCAATCCCAACCTATTCATCCCATGAAGAAAAACTGGTAATACTTCATATCTAAAACCATGGTGTTATCGGTAAAATTAATTACCATTTCACGTTCAAATCTAATTAAAGACTTAACTATCGCTTGGAGCAAAACTGGTGATACTCCATTCTCGATCATTTCATGAATTCGATAAATTTAATTATCCCATTCACATTCCAATCTAATTAAAGATTCACTAAAAAAAATCTAATTCAGTTTTAATCTCAAAAATCATTACTTAATGATTATTCAAAGTTAAGAAATTAATCTTATCTTTAACTGGGTTAAAGAACTAATGTCATTTAAAACATAGTTCATGATAAACGCAAAATCTCATTCCATTAATTATGGAATCTTCACGGAAAATAGATCAATAATCGATATAAACTTCTGTATCCAACCAATAATATAAATGGAATAATGGCAAAGCCTTTCAAATTCCATATATAGTAACGGTCTTCCTCCACAGAAGCTCACTTCAATTATTACCAAATCGAATCTCATTCCTTTCCAATTTATTTTATTAAATTGGAATGCTTTACTTTTGAAAATTTCCAATAAATCTTAATAAAAAGATTTATAAATCCCAAATCATATTTCACTGTTAATCGGGTTAAAGAACGAATGTCGTTAAAAACACATGTCATAATAAACCCAATTCACATTTCATTTTTATTCCAATTACTAAATATAACTAGAAACTCCAATTATCTTAATTAAAAGATTTATTCTTTTCATACGGGGTTTAAGAACAGTGCTACTGAAGACATCATTCACGACAAACCCAAAATCCAATTCTTTTATTCAATTCCAATTAAATATTAATTAACTGGAAAACTTCCCTAAATCTTAATTAAATGATTTATTCTTTTCTCAACTGGGTTTAAGAAAAGTGTTAATGAAGACAACACTCGCAACAAACCCAACATCCCATTTGATTTTAAATACAAGACTCTGAATAGAAATTATATCAGCTTATATTCAATATCAAATTATGAAACCAACAAATATCGTATTGGAAATAACGATATCAATATATCTTCCAAATTTCCATAACAATATTCGTATAATCACGGAATCCAATATCAAAATATTCCGAAGAATATTTCCATTCCAAATCCATTCCAATTTGTTCGTTGCAAATTTTTGGTTATTTAAAAACCATTCACAAATCCAATTTATTTTATTTAAAAATTAATGGATTTCAAATCTAGTTAATAACTAGTTCATTTTGATTAAAAAAAAGTCTTTACAAACTGGAAATTTTATTCCTAATTCTTTCCAAATCATTTATTATGATTTTATACAAATTATTAATAATTTTAATAATTTTATTAAGGCCCTTTCAGTCGATTTCCATAAACGGTCATCGAACCACACTTACACCTACCTTTTTCAAACTTGATTTGGAAATAATTCCAAATCCAACCATTAGATTTTAAATCTCTTATATTCTTTGGAAAGTTGTTTTCAATACGAACCCAATGGTTCTGGTTTTAGGAGAATCCGATGGTCGGATCTCCCGTAATGTCAATTCGAAGTCAATGGTCAAAATTCGCGAATGGTCGCGGCGCGACGCATTCTATTCAGGCCATTAAATATATATAATATATATATATATATATTATATATATTTCGTCGATTTCCATTTAAAAGGTATTTTATAAATGATTTGTAAATTCGTTTTAAAACGATTCTAGCTTCATTTTCAATTTTAAATCAAAATTAAATACTCCTTATCATTATAATATATAAATGATAATATTTTCAAAATACCAGATTTTGAAATCATTTTTGTTTCGATATTCATTATAAAAAATAATAAAATTGATATAAATATCGTTCGCTTTAAAATGGCGCATCCCTAATCAACGTGGCTTCATTTATTTCAAGATTTTCGTGTCCATCCCAAATCGGACATTAAAATCACATTTTAATCCTTTACAGAGTATTATTTTAAAATATTCGTTCTTTCTGAACTTGAATCAGACACAGTCAATTACCATATAATTTTATTTATATGGATTTCATACATACATGTACACAACAATAATCAAATATAGTCAACCATCATCCAGAGTGCACTACACAACTGCATAAGCATTAAATATAAATAATTAATGCTTACAATAGTCTGTCAACTAACGATTGACATACAACTAAACAACTGGGATTAGTGTATGTCAGGTATCATCTCAATACCCTTGTGGAGTTTCAATCAACACATGCAGATTTTATTTATGCAGTTGGGCGATGTGTAAAATATACGTCCCTATCAATATCAGTCAAATGAGCATACATAAACAAATCACCCGTTTTGTAAATTAATATGTATTTTCATTCATATACACGTTAAAAATTATATTTTTAACGATAAAATATTTATTTCAACACCTGAATATCTTATTTAGTTCATTTATACAATAAAAATGATATTTTTATTGTTTTAACATATTTTAGAAAAAATAAAAAACTTTATGTTTCTCTTTTAATGGCGTCCGCATCAGATCTGAGATCTAATACCCATTCCTCACAACCTAAATCGAATTCCACTAATACAAATGTTGTTCGAGCTGGTGATTCAATGGATCGATCTGCTCGAAATTTATCCTATGTGAAACCAGCAGCTGATCATGTTTTTATTCCTGAGAAGATCTTCAACGAATCGGCTGAAGCCTGGAATAACACAATAGCACTAATTCCGATCCACTTTAGATTGTCATCAATCAAGCTTAAAGACTTTATTTCTAAAGTATGGAAGCCTATTGGTAATTTTCACATTCATGTTTCTCCATCATTTGATTTTGCGGTAAAATTTGAGTATCAATCTGACTTTAATCGGATTTCTGAAAGTAGTACATACTCTTATTTTGGTAGACTACTTTTGATTGATAAATGGAAGCCAGGATATGATTACTCAAAGAAAATCAGTGATTCAGTTCAGATTTGGATTAGAATCATTGATCTGCCAATGGAACTTTGGACACTAGATGTTATACAAATGATATCAAGTTACATTGCAAATCCAGTTCTAATAGATGAGGATACAACAAATAAGAAATATAAAAAGTATGCTAGAGTCCTATTATCAATTGATACAATGTCAGATCTGAAAACTGAAATTCCTATCATACTGCATAATGGATCAAAAGTAAACATAGCAGTTGAATATGAGTTTGTTCCTGATAAATGTCTTCAATGCAATTTGTTTAGACATGAAGATCTGTTTCATGAAGTTTCCTCGGATCCACGTTGGGTTCCACCTGTTAATCAAGATGATTTTAATGAGAATTCCAAGGATTATGAAGCTGAACAAGTTAATACTGATAATATGAATTCTATTAATGATGCTGGTGGTTCTGTATCAAATACAGCTGATAATTTATGCTTTTTGAATTCCAAATTACCTGAAGATGTGCTATCAGATGATCTAAACATTATTTCAGAAGCAATTTTAGAGCAAGACAAAGAAGTAACTAGAGACAAAGGCAAACAAATTGATGTGGCAAATATGTTTGATAAAAATGTTAAATATGGGAAAGTTGATAGCGTAGCAACAAATTCAATAGCAAATCCTCCTTCTAAAAGAAGTACAAGGAGTTCATCTTCGATTAAATGGCACTACTTACATGGAATGTCAGGGGGATGAACACTGTATTTCGTATGAAAGAGGTGTTATCCCAACTGAATTTCACTAAATCAACTCTTGTTGGTTTAGTTGAAACCAAACTATCTTCTAATAATCTATTATTGTTTGCTTCTTTGCTTCCTAGTTCTTGGAGATTTTTAACAAATAATTCTTCTATGTCATCAGGTAGAATTTTATTAATTTGGGATTCAAATGTATGGGATGTATCAATTTCAACATTTTCTTCCCAACATCTGACTGTAGATGCTATTAATAAAGGTGGATTTGGGATGGTTTTCACAGTCATATATGCAAGTAATGTGTTTGCAGATAGGATTTCTCTATGGCAAGACCTTGTAAATGTTTCAACCTTAATTGATGCTGCCTGGATTCTAATGGGGGATTTCAACAATGTTCTATCTCCTAATGATAAAAAAGGGGGTTCATCTGTTCCTTTTCAACAAATCAGAGCATTTCAGAAATTTTTATTGCAGACATCTTTATCAAAATTAAACCATTGGGATTTAATTTTACACGGCGTAGAGAGGGAATTGTTACTAATATTGACAAAATCTTAGTGAATAACTGTTGTCTTCAATTATTTTTGTATATGAAAGCTCTCTCTTTCCCTCAGAAATCAAGTGATCATAACCCAATTATGCTAGATTTAATTTCTACTTCTAAGGTTAAGGGTTTTCCATTCAAATATAGAAATGATTGGCATAAATTGGATGGATATAAAGAAGCAGTTCATAAGGGTCTGAATGTATCTGTGTGTGGTTTTTATGGCTTTCAGTTCATGCAAAAACTCAAAAATTGCAAAAATGAGTTGAAGAATTGGAACAAACTAAGGGATAAAACTCAGCAAGTCTTAAACAAGCTGAAGAAATTACCTAACAGCTTGAAAGAGCTGCTGATAATGATCCAGAGGATACTATCTTGTATGAAAATTACCTGTCAGCCAAAAAAGAATATCAGAGTTTGCAACAAATTCATTTCAATGGGCTTAAACAGCAAGCTAAAGTCTCCTGGTTGCAACAGTCAGATACAAATTCTAAGTTCTTTTATTCTAGAATGACAAATAGAAGATTTATTAACCATATTAGAGCTTTAATTGATCAAAATGGAAATCTATTGTATAAAGCTGAAGAAATTGAGCTGTAAGCTATCAACTATTTTGAAGGGATGTTTAATGGATCTAACAATATAAATTTTCCAGATTTTCATCCAATTGCCACCATTAACTCATCAGGACAGCAATTTCTTTTGAAATCAATCGAGCTATTAGAAATAAAAGAAGCAGTATTTTATATTCATGATGATTCCAGCCCTGGGCCAGATGGAATTAATGCTAAGTTTTTTTTAAATTCATTGGGAGAATTTGAAAAATGATTTGTTGTTGGCTATTTCTGATATTTTCAGAACAGGTAAATTGCCAAAATCTTTGAATCATACTTTTATCACATTGATCCCTAAAAATGATAGACCTTCTGAAATTTCACACTACATGCCAATTGCATGTTGCAATGTTTATAATAAAAAAAATTCAAAGGGGCTATGCACCAGACTAAAACATTTTCTGCCTCATTTAATCTCAGAAAATCAGAGTGCTTTTATATATAGTAGATACATTGGTGACAATATATTACTAGCACATGAATTATTGAGGGATTTTAAGAAAAAAGGGATGCCAAAAATGTGTGTGAAAGTTGATTTGCAAAAGGCATATGACAGTGTTAATAGAGAATTCATTTGCTACATCATGTCATGTATTGGATTTCCTATTCATTTCATAAACATCATTTTTGAGTGTATGTCAACCGCTACATATTCAATCATGATTCAAGGGATTCCCAAAGGATTTATAACTTCTAATAGGGGTATAAGACAGGGTGACCCTTTATCCCCTTATCTGTTTTCTATAGCTATGCAATACTTTTCATTTATGATGGATGAAGCAACTCAACAAAAGAAATTTCAGTCAAGCAGTACAGTTAATCCAATTATTTCTCACTTACTTATGCTGATGATTTGATGATTTTTGGCAAATCATCCACTATGAATGCCCAATATTTAAAGAAGATACTTCAGAACCACAGTTTTTATGCTGGACTTAATGTTAATGCTTCAAAGACAAAAGTATTTTTCAGTAATTCAGTCACAAATTCTGAACAGTTGCTACATATCCTTCAATTTCAACAAGGCACTTTACCTATAAAATATTTGGGGGTCCCTCTTTCAACCAATTATTTACAATATTCTGAATTCAAGGGAAAATAAATGGTTGGGAAACAAAATTACTAAGTTTTGCAGGGAGGGCTGAGTTGATAAATACAGTCATCACCCCCATTATTTTATATTGGATATTCATTTATCAAATTCCAGAATTTACTATTGATAAGTTGAATTCACTCTGTGCTGATTTTTTCTGGGGGGGAGCATCTCATAAGGTTTCATGGCAAAATTTGTGTAGACCAAAAGCTGAAGGGGGTGTTGGTTTAAAAAAAAATTCAGATCTTAAAAGAGCAGCTTGTGTGAAGTTGCTTTGGAAATTTTTAGACAACACATCACTTAGGAGTAAGTGGATTCATAACAAGAATTGTAAAAAAGACTATTTTTGGACAATGGCTTTAGACAATAATTCTTCTTCTACATGGAAGTCTATGCTAAGGTTAAGAAGAAGATCTAAGTAGCTGTTTAATAAAGTCATTGCTAATGGAGTTGGCACCTATTTGTGGCATGAACCGTGGATAAATTGCAAAAGTCTGGTTGACTTGTTAGGATATGATAGATTAAATATAATTGGTTCTACAGATCAGAAAGTAAGTAACATCATCAGAAATGAAATGTTTATACCTGAAATTCATCCAGCGACTAGGGAATTGGTTGATGAAATCTGCTCTATATCTACGTATCCAAATAAAAGGCAGGACTTTTATGAATGGTGTGATGGTGGTCAGTTTTCCTTCCATAGAGCTTGGGATTATCTGAGAAATCATGATAAAAAAGAAGACTTTTTTTCAGTAATTTGGCATGGTAAAAATAGTAAAAAATGTCTTTTATCACTTATCTTGTTAATATTGGCAGGTTGAATACGAAGGACAGGCTTCAAAGATTCAACATTATCACGGATCCTCTTTGCCTCCTTTGCAATAATCATCCTGAGACTATTCAACATTTATTCTTCATGTGTGACTTCTCAGCTTTCATCTGGCTATCGTTGAAGCAAAAATTGGATCTTGCTCCAAATCTTTCAGATCTAAAGGCAGAAGCTTTGATTATATTCAACATTTTTAAAAACAAAGGTCAATTAAAGTATCTGGCGTGTGCTACCTTTACTTGCATTGTTTATTCCATCTGGAAAGAGAGAAACTTGAGAGTTTTCCATGTAAAAAAGTCGAGCTTGTCGTCATGTCTCAGGAAGATTGAGAGTGAAGTCAAATGGTTGGTGATGAATAATGGAAGTAAATGTTCTAGAGACGGAAGAAGTGAAGTAATACTTGGTAGATGGGGTATCGATCTCAATGATACCGGTTAAATGATGAACTGTCGGTTTGAAGTTTTAAAGTGTGGGTGGGCCTGGTTGGGCTTAAGTGTGTGATCGGTTTATGGACTTTGTTTTTATTTGTGTTGTATTTGTTTTGTTATGGTTTTATGTTGTTCACCAAATTTACAAGTACTCTTTTTCCTTGTAAGGTACCCATCTAGGTTTGGGGGATTACAAGGTTTTAACGAGGCATATAAAGGAGGGCTATTTGTTTTTTCAGAAATAAAGTTAACCAATTTTAAAAAAAAACATATCTTAGAAAATTTTGGCAGCATAACGGCGCGATACTAGAACCGGAATAAGATCTAGCCTTATCCCTTTCCTAATACTGGCTTGCATCATACACATACCAATTCTAATCAATTCAATTCACATCCCAAACCAAATTCAACCAAATGAATCAATCAAAACAAAAAATCAAACATCCATGGTTTCGATCAAAGGTGTTGGGTGCTACTAAGCACCGTCTGCATCCTAGTATATGTTTAACTTTAAATTAATTAGAGTGAGAAGGAGTTCTCACCCAAAAGCTAAACCAATTCGTTGTGATTCTTCTAATGTAGAAAATTTTAGTCGATGCGCTTGCTTTTGTCATTCCCCACACTTGAATTCGCCTCTTTGGCTCTAGAATTTGCATACGACCTCAAATCTTCACCAAACTCTGTCACTAGCCTAAGCCGCAATTCCGGACAACTTTTGCCTAGTGAACTTTCTTCCAAAACTGTACCAATTCGCCGAAAATCATGAAAACAACAGTAGATCCGCGATCTTCGACGCGTTTTCTAGACAGCTCCGCAATCCAAAGTAGGACTACCATATACTCAATCGAAGAGAAAAACGAGATCTTCGACTTTGGCACTATGGAGTTTTGTCTAGAAACGCACAGTTTGAGAGTTATTGGCAAAATAGTGACGGGGGTTATTTGATAAAATGGGATTTTTGTTGAAAATAAGTTTTTGGGTAATGGGGTCCCCACGACGAAGCTAGGTGGTCAGAGGCGGCGGTGGGACCTGCTGGTGGCGGCAGGAGGTGGCGGCAGCGGGATGGTGGCCAGAGGTGGTGATGGTTGGCGGATTTGGGTGGTTGGGGCTTAGAGATTTGCTAATTGAAAGAGAGAAAGAGGAAGAAGAAGAGGAGGAGGAGAGGTGGAGAAGGGGAAGGGGAGGCCGACGGCGGTGGGTGGCGCAACGGGAAGGGTGAGGGCGATGGGCTAAGGGATCGGTTTTTTCTTTCACGATGAAGGAAGAGAGAGAGAGAGAGAGAGGAAGAGAAAAAAGGGGGGTTTGACCAATATATAATTTTTTTGATGCAATATATAATTAATTTAAATTTACCGAGAAAAAAGGGTGAGGGCGATGTGGCCCCTAACTAAATACCCCCATTCTGGACATAATGGGATATGTCCCGCAAGCCGATTCTACTGTTTTGATCATTTCATCAAAATTAAAATATAAATTAATATAACGTTCAAAATTGAATTCAACGTACATTTTAATTTACCGAGGCCACATACTGACTTCAAAAAATAAAGAAAAATAAATCTAGCTATGTTCTGACGATACAGTCCTAACAAAACTAATTTCGTTGAATTTGGAGACCGTTGAAAAACGGTCTTTTTCCAGTCGATTAAATTCAAACTAAAATTACCAAACATGTTTAAATTCACCACGCTCACATATTGATTCCAAAAAAATATGAAAATTAGAATCTAGCAATAATTTGACCTTCCGGATCCAACAAAAGTGGTTTCATCGAAAACGAAGGTCATTTGCAAAATCGCGATTTTTAAGGGTTATATATTATTTAAAATATATAAAGATTCCATAGCTACTATTTTAAATTTTAATCTGGACATAACTTTTTATTCTCGTTATGAAATCTGGATTTTTCACATTCATTAGAAAGATATAATTAAACAGATTCAAATATTTCTGGATTTACAGAAATCCGATTTATTTTGAATTATGTACATTCATTTGAAATTTGAAATCGAATTTTCAAACTACCGCACCATTTCAGGCTCGTTTTATAATGAAAATAAATGTTTTCATTCTAACTTCGATTTAAATAAATTTTTAGTCGTTATTATTCAAAATAAATAATTTTAAATATTCAAAATTTATTAAAATAGCTAAAATAAAACTTTTAAATTGGTTCTAATTTTGCGGGTTGTTACAATTTTGATGGAAGATGATTTCAGGTTTATCGTGAATTGCGTTTTAAATAACTTTTGTTCTTTAACCAGAGTAAAGGCGGGATTAATTTCCAGAAAGTTGAATAGTCATCAAATATTGATTTTAGAGATTGAAACTAAGAGGAGTTTTATTAAATCTTTAATTAGATTTGAATAAATGAATGGTAATTAAATTTACCAAAACATGAGATGTGGTATAAACCAAATACACTTGGTTGTTGATATTGATTGATTGTCTGAATTATGCTCGACCAGTTTGTAAGCAAAATATGATTTTACATTTAGCATTGGGTTGGGTAAAAATATTTGTATGCTAACATTGTTGGAGAATGGAGTTTTGATGACAACAACCTTATTTCAATTATCATTTATTATAAAATATATACTAAAACTTTTTGTATAATATATATATATGTGTGTGTGTGTGTGTGTGTGCAGGAATTATATACAAGAAATAATACTGAAGATTGTACAGATATAAAGATGATAGAGATTCAAAGATCAGAGAAATTTCAAGACTCATAAGTAACCAAGATTTCAAGATCAATATAGTTAAAGAGTCTAGATTTTGTAAGACTCTAAATAACACTCTAGGTTCAAAATTCAAATTCAAATTTTCAAATTCTGATTTTCAATTCTATCATCAATCCTCTCTATTTTGTTTTTCTAGTTATCCTCGATCCTCTCTATTTTGTTTTTCTATTTGTTTCTATTTTTATTCTTCTTTGTTTTCAAAACTTAATTTTTTTTGTATACTTTATATTTATACTTTATATAGTTTAAAACCTTATAATTTTATAAATATATTTATACAGTTTAAAAATATGTTTTCATATGATTTTCTATCATATAATATTAATTTACCACACTAGAATTTTACTCAAGAATTTCCATAATTAGTTTTATATCAAAACACTTGAAAAATGCTTTGAAAATCAAAAATACACATGAGTATGTCGACATAGCAAAAAGTGTATATCGACATATAACTGCTCTTTTTTCTAATTTTGAAGGGAAGTGTCTTTTCACTATTTGAAATGCTTCAGAACCATCGCAACCCTTCATACTCTATAAAAAGAGGTTAAAACCGAATTTTTTAACATATCTTCTTCCCTAACTTCATTCTCTTTCACTCCATCATTATTCTTAATCATTTTTATGAATCTTACACTTATATTCTGCCGAATTCAATTCTATTTTGATCAAATTTCTTCTCTCTACACTCTCTACTCTTTGAATCAAGTGCTACTGAAGAGTTATACGGCTGTTTTGCAATTTTTTGGGTTAAATAAACCTTGTTTGTAAATCAAATAGGAGTCGGTGTATACTTGTATCCGTGAAATCAAGGAATAGGAGCCGGTGTGTCCTTGTTGAGCCGTGAAATCAATGAATAGGAGTCAGTGTCTCCTTGTTGAGCCATGAAATCAAGGAGGGTGTACTTGACTATTGGAAATAGTAATAAAACTCTGCACAATCCAGCATTGTGTGGGACTGGATGTAGGATTGATCCAAACCAGTATAAAATCCGGTGTGTTCTTTCCTTTTCTGCATTTTTATTTCTATTTCTATTTATTTCGCATTTGTGTTTGAATCTGTGTATGTGATTGTGTTTGTGTTGTTTGATTCATTCTATAATTCTCTTTAGTTTCAAGTTGTGTTCAAATTCCTACAAACACTATTCACCCCCCTCCCTCTAGTGTTTGCTTTGCATGAACGATCCATTCCGCAGTCCCTAACAATTAGTATCGGAGCATGGTCTTTCAAAAAGTTCATAATCTGATTTTTGAAAATAGTGATAATGGCAACCAACACTTGTAGCAATAATTGTTCTTTTATAGAGGGTCAATCCACTATTAGACACATGGAATAGTACACAAAATGAATATGTTGAACCCACAACTGCATTTGCACAATGGATAAATGAACAAAAGGTTGCTGCATAGATCAATTCTAAAGACATGAATATGTTAAAAATATTAAATTCATTAACTTAAGAATGGGATCAGAAGACTTTGGCTACAGAAGAAGCCAATGATGTCAATGAAATGAAGTTTGAAGAGTTAACTGGGAATTTGATGTCATATGAAGTTCAATTACAGAAAAGAAAAGAAAATAGATCAACTGAAAAGAAATCTATTGCACTGAAAGCAACAATAAAAGATTCTGACTCGAGTAATGAAGATGATGAAGAAACAACATTCATGACAAATCATTTTTTTAAATTTCTAAAATATAGAAGGAAGGGTTATAATCAAGCAAATTCAAAATTAAATAATGGATGATGTTTTCACTACAACAAACCAGGTCATGTAAAGAAAATGTGTCCATATCTAGACAAATCTACTCAACAAACGGGCAACACCAATTCTTCAAGGAAAATAAATAAAGCGTACGCAACAACATTAGATGATTCAGATTCATCATCAAGTGATGAAGAACCAGTAACTGGAAATACAAATATATGCTTTACAGCAATTCATAGTTTAGAAGATCATGAAGAAAAGGATCAAAAAACTGGGTACTCATTAATTAAATTTTAATTTATTTGGTTGAATGGTTGCTTTGTTTGTTTGTTTTGGTTTGAATTTAAAACTTTAAAAATATAATAAATTTTTAAATTTTGAATTTTGAAATTCAAAATAATAATGTAATATTAAATAGCTAATAAATTAATAAAATAATTTTTTTATGTTCATTAGGATTAGAAGTATTTCAGAAAATCGTTAAACCTAAAATATAAATCGATAATTTAATTCAAAACTTGAAAATCCAATTTCTTTTTGAAATAAGCCTTGTATGTCGACATACGGAAATATACATGTCGATATATCCAACAGTTTTGAAATTTAAAATTTGAATTTCAAAAGTTTAAACTTTCAAACTTCCCTCCAATTTTTTCATCAATTCCTAAGGTCTGAAAAGGTGTCCTTTCAATCTGAAAAATTGTGCCTATCCAATTCAAATTCATTCAATTCATATCTATTCATTTTCTATATATATATACACATATATATATACACATCCTTTCTAACTTTCGTTCACAACTAAAAATAATATATCTATTCTCTTTAAAATTATCATTTCAATGGCTTCCTCAAGTTCATATCAGGAATTGAAGATAATTAAAACCATAAAAGGTTATCTTTACAATGACAAAGAGGCCATCAAAACCTATGGTAACTATTTAGCAAATACTAAAGTTAACATGGGTGCTTTCACCGTCTTTAGCGACTTTCCATCTTATAATCTCGCCTCTCTTTTCCAATACAACGAAGTCTTGAGTCTAATTGACTTTCATGATAACGATGAAGTATGTTATCCCAACCTCGTGAAGATGTTCTATGCGAATCTCAACCGCGGATTTTATCAAGGCAACGAAAACTAAATTTGGAGTAGTGTCAAGGGAACTCAAATTGTTCTCGATGTCAGTTTTTAGGCGAAATTCTAAATTGTAGAAACGAGGGCACGGATTTCTCAACTTTCGCTATCAATGAAACCGATATGGAAACCTATCATGATATCTTTGAAGATGGTGCTCCAATGGATTTCATAAATCGTTTCTTTTGTCCAAAAACAAGAATTGTCAACCTTCTCCTTCAACATACCATCACTCCTCGTTCCGTAAATTACAGCAATCCAACTCTTAAATCCAAAAGGCTCTCTTTGACATTGTGGGTAATTACCTTATCAATTGGGTCGATATGATTCTAAATGAATTTAAGCCCATAAATGTATCTATAAGAGAAAACACTCTCTACTATGGTGTTTATCTCACTCGCATTTTCAAATAGTTAGGACTTGATCTTCACGGAGAAGAATTTGTCCCTAGAAATGTGTTTGACGCATCAAACATTCATCTCATGCAAATTCCTCTCACTTTCAAACCTTATGAGACATATGAGGCCAAACAAGCTCGATTGCAACAAGAACAAGATCCAATGGAAGTCGAAGAAGAAGAGACTTCTATGGAAAGCACTGAGTATCCAACCTCAAAGCATAACCTCAAAGATACGATTGTTCAAAATCAAGTGAAAATCGTCAAAAATAAAAAGAAGCTTAACAAGAAGCTTTCCAAAATATCCAAATTCGTGGTCAAGATAGGAAGAAAGCTTGGAATTTCATCTTCCTCGTCATCATCCGAAAACTAGGCCATCTAGTTTAATCTATCTTTATATATTTCCTTGTATTTGCTTTCGAATCTCGTATTTAAAGTGTGTCTTGTTTAGTTGGATGTATTTACTTCCTTTTAAGTAATGAATGGAGTTTTATTTCTGACTAAACCAAAATTTATGTTTCTGGAAAAACCATAAAACAAATTATAATATTACAAGAGTTCAAAAGTATTCAAAAATTCAAAATTTTCGATAAACATACTATAGTATGTCGACATGCCAAAACATGTATGTCAACATATAATAGACATTTTTTTTCATTTTTTTCAAATTTTAAAATTAAAATAACTACTCATGTCCATTTAAAATCCAACTAATTCCAGACCATATTTAAGTCCATTTCTTCCAGAAAACTTCATTATTCCATTACTCCTTTTTCTTTAATCATTTCTCATCAAATATATGGCAAATCCTATCCATAATCTAAGTGAAAATCTAGAAGAAACTCTCAATTCATTCAAAAATATTCTCTCTATCATTCTATGAAATCAGTGTCATCTTGAATTAAGTCAAATAAAGGTGTTCGAACAACAATAAAAGAACTTTGACGCAATGTGATGGCTAATCTCTTCTGTTTTTAGAGATGAAGAAAATAACCTCGCAAAGGCTCCAACAACCAAAGAAGATGAAGATTGGGAAGTAATTAAGAAGGATCCTATCTTTGGAGAAGATGGTTAGGTAGAAGTTCCAAGAAAAGTTTTGTTGTTTGGTATGATTTGATTGATTTGTTTAATTATTCTAAAAACATATGGTGTGGTATGAATTAGATTATATTGTTTGAAACTTGTATATATTAAAGACATATGGTGTGATTTAGTTTGATTTGGTTTGTATCAGACAAACATATGTAATAATGATACTTCAATTGGTTTGTATTTTGATTAAGTATTATTCTAAGTTTAAACATATTAAGAGAGTATTCTACTTAGAAATAGTTAATAAATTAAGGGGGAGTATTTTTTAGGGATAATTACTTATGTTCTATTTAGAGAATTATACAATTTAGGGGAAGTATTTTTAGGAATATTACTTAGGTCCTAGAGTTGTATAACTTAAGGGGAAGTATCTTTAGGATTTCTTTTTGATAATGCCAAAGGGGGAGAAATTACAAAATATAGGCATAGTTTTGAGGAGTCTTACAGACAGAGGGAGTATCGAAGGAACATCATCAAACAGGTATATACAAGTACGATATTTTATAAATTAAGGTTGTCATCATAAAAAAGGGAGAGATTGTTGGAGAATGGATTTTTGGTGACAACAACCTTATTTCAATTATCATTGTTTATAAAATACATATTAACATATTCTATATATATATATATATGTGTGTGTGTGTGTGTGTGTATGTGTGTGTGTGCAGGAATTATATACAGGAAATATTATGGAAGACTGTACAGTTATAAAGATGATAGAGATTCAAAGATCAGAGAAATTTCAAGACTAATGAGTAATCTAGATTTCAAGAGTTTAAGAGTTCAAGATCAATATAGTTATAGAGTTTAGATTTGGTAAGACTCTAAATAGCTCTCCAGGTTCAAAATTCAAATTCTATTTTTCAAATTCTGATTTTTAATTCTATCCTCAATCCTCTCTACTTTGTTTTTATATTTATCCTCAATCCTCTCTACTCTGTTTTTCTATTTGTTTCATTTATTATTCTTTTTTGTTTTCAAAACTTAAATTTTTATATACTTTATATTTATACTTTATATAGTTTAAAACCTTATAATTTTATAAATATATTTATATAGTTTAAAAATATGTTTTCATATGATTTTCTATCATATAATATTAATTTACAACACTATAATTTTACTCAAGAATTTCCAGAACTAGTTTTATATCAAAACACTTGAAAAATTCTTTGAAAATCAAAAATACACATGAGTATGTCGACATAGCAAAAATGGATGTCGACATATAACTGCTTTTTTTTTCAATTTTGCAGGGAAGTGTCTTTTCACTGTTTGAAATGCTTCAGAACCATTGCAACCCTTCATACACTATAAAAAGAGGTTAAAACAGAATTTTTTAACATATCTTGTAACGACCCGTGTTTTTCGACCATTTGAATATGAATATTTAAATTAGTTTTAAATATTATATTGGGAATATAATGGAATTTAATATTTAATTCGTTATTGAAACGAAGTTGAACGTTATAATTTATATAATTATAAATCGAGCTTGAAAATGGCGTGCAGTTCGTAAATTCGAGTTTTGAACTTCAACTAAGAATACAGGATTCGATATAAGTCGGATTTCTGTGAAACAAGACACGTTGGGAGCATGTTGACGATAGCTTTCATATGAAAAAGAAAAATCCGGATTCTGTGTTATTGATTGCGAGTTATGGCTAAATCAAAATTTGAAATAGTCGCTATGGAAATTCGTTATTAAATTATAGGCCTTTAAAATGGCCGTTTTGCAAACGGACTCAGATTTCGACGAAATCAGTTTCATTAGAACCGTATCGCTAAATTATTGTACGGTGGTGAATTGAGTGGAAAACCGATATCGTATGTGGCCACGATAGCCGTAAACGCTCGTTCATTTTCTATAGCGTGTATTTAAATAAATAAAAGGATATTTGAATGTAACTGGAGCAGATGATCGAATTAGGCCACGAAACCAGTTCCGTTGAGTTCGTATCGTCGATTAGAGTCAGGATAGATATATAGTTTGTTGTTTTTAGAGATCGAGAAATTTGGCGTTAAAAAGGGTAGGGCGGTTCAGGGTAAAAACAGCCTATTGGACAAACAGTCTCAGAATGCGACGAAATTAGTGCCGTTGGGTTCGTATCGAAAAGTTATTGTTGATGTTCGCAGTTTCAAGTGGATTTGATTTATCTAGTGACCGTGAAAAAATTAAATGCGTGTTCATTTCCGGTTTCATAAAGGAAAATTTTCCATATGACCTCGGATTTCGACGAAACTTGTCCCATTGGGTCCGGAATACCTTTTTACACCAAGAATAGCTCTTTTATCAGTAAACAGAAATCGTTCGTCACACAAATATTTAAAACTCAGTCGACCAAGCTTTGAATGAACTAAAAGAACGCACCGACATTCACTGCTCTCATTTCTTTGCTGGCGCCTGGACATTTCTTTTCCTGTCTGCCTATCTGTAACACCGTGCGGACCAAGTAGACCTCGAGACACACCCTACTCTAATTTATCAGCAGACCTATCTTCTATATTGCCTTGCCGCTCACGGTTCTTTTTCCTATATAAACATACATGCTGCTCTATTTTCTCTCATCCACTTCTCTACTGAAGACAAAACCGTGAGTCCCTTTTCAAAAAAAAAAAAAAAAAAAAGAAAGAACAAAACAAGAAAAGGGCGGAAGGAAGACGTGAGGGGGGGGGTCTGTCTGGTGCACAAACGAAGCAAAGAAGGAGGATGCAGGCGGAAAAAAAAATAGAAAAAAAAAAAAATTAAAATGAGCATACTGGAGTCGTTTGGATTGAGTGGCGGAAGCATTGGCTATGGTGCGGGGAAGCTGTGTGAGGGTGCGTGAGCTGTGAAGAAGGGATGGGCGCAAGAATGAGGGAGTGAGAAGCCTGAGAGGTGTTCATGCGTGAGGGGATACATGCGAGAAGGAAAAGGAGCGGTGGACAGGGTGAGAAGGTGCGGCATGGTTTCGGTTTTGGGAAGTTCGATGGTGGTACTGTTCATGGAAGGGGAGAACGACGGGAACATGGGGCTTGTTTTTAAGTGGGAGGAGCGAACTGTATTGGAGTGGTATGGGGTACATGCTGAAGTAAGTAGGATGCTGGACTGAAACTATTTTAAGTAAGATCCATAATTTAACTATTAGTCTGTTTAGTTTTAATCTAAATAATATATATAGTTTGGCATAATCGGTATGTATGTTTACATTCCCTTGTCAAGTTCTAGCGTGCCTAAGTGTGTTAATAAAGCAACGTGGCAGATTAGTTACACTGTACCCAGAAAAAGGGCCTAATCGGGTTTTATTAAATTTATGTAAGAGGTTAGGGTGAGAATAGGATATGATGCGGCACATTTAAGTATATAGCGGAAACAAAAATTTTATATGTCTAATCGTATTTATGTCCCTAGCTATATGTTTAAACTAGGTTGTTTTAGTTGAGTCTATGTACAACGTGGCCATAAGGGTTGAAGTATAATTAGTAAATTTATTAAAGTTTATTTAGTTTAAATATAAACCATAACCATATGGTATCAGAATTCGAGGAAACCGAAGGCATTGAAACCGTATCAATGAGCGTAACCTTACGGAGCTAATTGGACAGAATTGAACACAGATGGAAGCTTGTGAAATGAATCGGTTGGCAACGCATGGACTTAAGGTGAGTTAAACTCACTCAGTTACCCTTTTTATATTTTATATAAATTGGGTATTTTTATTTTATGCGCTCTGCTTGCTGATGGTTGCATGTTTGCTAGTTATACACTTGTTTGTTGATTTAACTGATGAAATTAAACTGTGTTTAATTTCAGTGAAATACCAAATCGTATATTTTAACGATTGATTCCAATAAAGGTGACTCACCTTGGTTGGTCACGTTTATAAAATAAACGTGTTTTCATTTGAACTGGATGAACTGATGAAAATGATTTGTTGGTTAGTTGATATAAAATGGTTGCTATTTGCTATGATATATCAGTTAAATGGAATTGTTTGACCTAGTTTGTGATAACCATTTGAATACAGGGAAGAACAGGTTGGAGGGATCCAACCGGATTCCTCAAATGTATTATTTATTTCATATTATCATATATGAACTGATCTGTTTGTGTGATTGATTGATGGTTGATTATTGATTGGATATTCAACATCTGTTTGGTTTAAACCAGTGGGCGGTGTTGGTTAAGTATTTGGCGGAGCATGGCCTTTAAAACCAATCGAGTTATAGATATTGATTCACCGTCAGGTGAATCGATAGAGTTGAGGTTATAAAATTTATTTTATAACCAGAGTTAGATTTGAATAAAAGTTATTTAAGAGAAACAAATAAATATTTTATTTGTTTAAGACTTTGATTTGTTATGAAGTTATTTTGCAAAGAAAATGCTGATTTACCAGTTGGAGAATAAGAAATGAATTAAATGGTTAAACCTTGGTAAATTGTTTTGTAAAGAAAACAAATAATTAGAATTTATTTAAATTAATTATATTTTTAATTAATTTAAAGCGAGGATTGTTGAAATCGGTTAATGAGAAAATCAAGTTTTTGAGTTAATTAAATCAACCGTTTGGAATTAGAATTGTTTATCAAGTTAATGTGTTTTGACCAAAATAGTTAAATGAATATTGTTTGAATTTAAATAAGGATTTAAAAGGGATTTAATATTTAATTTAGTTAATAAAGGGATTAACTACTAAAGTAGTTCATGTTTGAAATAAGTTATTATTTTAATTAATGATAAAGTTAGGAATATATTTTTAAAATGGGAATTCATTTAAAAAAGTTACCGAATGTGAGATGCAAGCCAATTGAATGGTGAAAGAAAATAAACGTACTCAATTATATGAATTAAGTGAAAGAAGATTTAAGTGGGTAATTGAATATAGTTATTCGAGCTAGAATTAGTCAAACATAGTATTCAAGGTAAGTTGCCATTGTGTACGACTGCTAGCGTAATTCGCAGGGCTGCAGATAGCCTATGGCGGTCGGATGTTTCCTGAGGGAATCAGGCGTAACCATTGTGATCGCTGCGATCTAGAGTCGAGCGAATAAAGTAAGTCGAATGTTAGTTAATGGAAATTAGAGTTATTCAAATATCATATTTTTGAATATTTAAAAGAGTTGGAAGTTTCAATTTAAAAAAAAAAAAAAAAAAGGAAAAAATCAGTTTGTTAAAGGCCAAATGATGCTGAATACTGAACCAGTGAACTCATTGGAGTGTCATGTTTGAAACACTGAATATTTTGATAGTTAAAACACCGACTATCAAATCTGGCCAATACGATTGTTGGTATGGAAAGACCGGGATCGAATTTATATTCGAAAACCATTCTGACCAACAAATGCGTGAAGATCTCAGAAGATGATCGAGATGGAGCATTGAAGACCGTGGATCTTCATAAACGGAAGAACCACTAATGTTCTCCGCCTGGCAAGCAGAGATAAGCTGTGATTCTGTCGTGGTTGGAATCAACGGGTTGCAAGGACTACTCGCTACTGATCCATGGGGTGATTCCTAGATGGATGCGGTAGGAGAGTGCCTTCGGTTCATCCTGTTCCTGGATGACGTATATGGACGGATGTCTGACAGAGTATTTCCAAAGGATCACGTACGTTGATTTCTTCAAACGTACGATAGTTGTTGGCAAAGATTTGCCGTTCCCTTAGCTTCCAGCTAGAGTATTTTTGTGGACGTCAATTAGTGATATCTGACGGATCTGACGATGTGGCATTCAAAGTGAATGGTGATCAGATGTTCAAGAATAAACTCTGACCTCAAGCCTCATCAACCAGGAGATGACAAAAATCGGGCAGGCAGCATGGCTATGTGGGTCGCTCCCATTAGGGTGTATGATCACCTATCTAGAGGAAGTCCTGTTTGTTTCTTAAATCTATGTTTCGATGCTGTCCCATGTCGGGAGACGGTTGCTGATCCCAACCGTCGGTGATATACATTCGATACACTCAAGCGAAATGAGTGGTCGGTCATGTGAGGGCCGGGTTGCAAGAAGTTCTTGTTGAACCCAGTGTATTCGTCTCTAGAGATACACTATCGGAAGGTGGACCCATACCTTGTCGAGTCGGAATCCAATTTCCAATAAGCGCCTGCGGTTTTGATTGTATACTATATATGTGGAGCGTGAGATGCAAGTGTTCCACTAGATTTCTATTTACTTGTATTTAGACATTATTATAATATCAGACAAGATATTGATTTCAAACTGTTTTGGGTTATCGTAAGGTAAAAACCGTCCGTGTTTATGTGTGGATTTGGTCTTACGATTATCCTTTCTTTTGAAAAGATTTTGAACTTTAAAATCATGATTGGATGATTCACCCTTATTACTGTGCGAGTTTATCTCACTCTGGTTCACCAGACTGACCCGGTGTTTGTAAATGCTCGGGTTAGGCCGGGTTGTACAGGTTCAGGTTATCGACTACTGTGAAGAGACGAGCTGGAAGAGTCCAGACGTATGATATTACTAGTATTCCGCTGTGTGTGGTATGAGGACAGATTATCACTGTCCAGATGTTGATGTACTCTGATATTGTAAGTATTTTCAAAGTTCTCAATAAAGATTATTTCTGTATTATATTTTGTTCCGCTGCGATGTGAGACTCTGTGTGGTGTTTCTTCTTCTTCTTCTATTCTAATATTTCTTTCTTTCTTATGTCACCCTCTAACTTCTTTCTATTAATGATCTGGAATGTTCGATGCCTGAATGGTCAGCATGGTAGTTTGATGTTGATTTTCGGAGTCGAAAATCCCAGTTCGTTACAGTGGTATCAGAGCTGGTTGCTTAATTGGTACGGATGATAGGGGGTTCTCGCTTCGCGTTAGGTGGCGAACGGGAGACTCTTACCCCTACATCTCCCGACAATGTGGGTTGGTCGAGTCGAGAGGCTGGCCGTAAAAGCAGTTCTGAGGTATCTCTGTAAGCCACGCTGGGAGGTTAGCCCAGTGCCGAGGGAGGAGAGGATGGTTGAAAAGCCTACTCGAATCTCGGGGCCGTTACAGTGGTATCAGAGCTATTGGTTAAGTAATTACCTTGGCTCTGTGGCGTGACTCAGTAGAGATGGGGTTAGTAATACCCTAGATTGAGTTTGAGTGTATGTATATGAGCGCGTATTTGTAAATTGTTATAAAAACTGTCTTATATTGTGTTGGTTGGTTTGTCGAGTAGTTTATGAATTCTGGTCGATACAGTAATGCAAACTGTGTCGATAAGTGTTTCTAAACTCTTGAACAGAATAATTCGACACAGTATGTTTTTGAAAGAGGGTAAATGAAATAATTTTACCCAAATTATATTTTAATATAAAAGAAGGATATATATTTGAAGTATTATAGTATATTGGATGTGTTGGTTGATTATAATTGAAATGGTTATATAGATAACCAATTCAAATTCGTAAAATATTAAAGCAGATTAATTGAATCTGAATTTAAATCAGAATTGAAATTAAAACTTTGGAAATTCGAACAAGTGGTTGAAATTGGAATTGGACTTAATATATGAGAATTTTAAAATCCTGGGAGGTTTTAAATTGTTTTACAAGCCTTGGAAAGGATATTTTGAAATGGATTTCAAAATGAAAGTGTTTAGAACTGGTTTTGAAAGTGACAAAAGTATTGAACTCACTTCGATAGCTGGAAAATAGATTCCGATGATGTGCGCGCCATTATCGGTGTTCATTTTCGAGTGGTAAGTGACGGATTACTACCAAAGATTTTGTTTTGAATTGCTTTGAGAAAGACAAGTTGTTTGAATTCTGAAAAAGATTATTTGATTTTTGAAAGAACTGAACTATTTAAAAACTCCCAGGGAGATTGTTTGAACGAAAAGTAAGATAGAAATTGGTGAAAGCGAATATGAATTGAATTGAAACCGATTAACTGGAAATTGAATCAGGAGATAATATATCGAGTAGAATCAGATTTTGAAATTTGTGAGACAAGAATCTGAAATAGTGTTGGCTGGAATTGATGATGGATGATGATTGAGTTAAGAATGGAATTTGGCTTGGATGCGTGAAGGATTTGGTTTCAAGGATAAAATTGGAATTTTGGTTGGAGAATGCATTTGTATAAGCTGACAGCGTAGCAGATGGGGAGTGATATATTGATGTGCCCGACAAAAAGGTACACGTTTACTTTTATGTGGATTTGGAGATTTATGAGCCTATTTGGCAAGCCGCTTGGCTGTTTTATTTTCTTTTGGATTGGAGAGGGCCTAGAAAGGCGAGTTGGAGTTGTGCCGATTGAGCCGTACAGAGGAGGTGCTGGCGAAATTTTTCGGAAATTTAAAGTGTTAGAAAATTTCCGATATTTTTGAAATTTATTATATACGGTAATAAATCGGGTTTTGATTTAAAATAAATTGAATTTGGAAGTTAATGAGTTTATAACGTTCTTTCTTACGTTAGCAATTTCGAGGACGAAATTATTTTAAGGGGGGAAGAATGTAACGACCCGTGTTTTTCGACCATTTGAATATGAATATTTAAATTAGTTTTAAATATTATATTGGGAATATAATGGAATTTAATATTTAATTCGTTATTGAAACGAAGTTGAACGTTATAATTTATATAATTATAAATCGAGCTTGAAAATGGCGTGCAGTTCGTAAATTCGAGTTTTGAACTTCAACTAAGAATACAGGATTCGATATAAGTCGGATTTCTGTGAAACAAGACACGTTGGGAGCATGTTGACGATAGCTTTCATATGAAAAAGAAAAATCCGGATT
Source organism: Allium sativum (assembly GCA_030737875.1). Lineage (NCBI taxonomy): Eukaryota > Viridiplantae > Streptophyta > Magnoliopsida > Asparagales > Amaryllidaceae > Allium > Allium sativum. The sequence continues at coordinate 589,106,417 of CM060916.1, forward strand.
CTGTGTTATTGATTGCGAGTTATGGCTAAATCAAAATTTGAAATAGTCGCTATGGAAATTCGTTATTAAATTATAGGCCTTTAAAATGGCCGTTTTGCAAACGGACTCAGATTTCGACGAAATCAGTTTCATTAGAACCGTATCGCTAAATTATTGTACGGTGGTGAATTGAGTGGAAAACCGATATCGTATGTGGCCACGATAGCCGTAAACGCTCGTTCATTTTCTATAGCGTGTATTTAAATAAATAAAAGGATATTTGAATGTAACTGGAGCAGATGATCGAATTAGGCCACGAAACCAGTTCCGTTGAGTTCGTATCGTCGATTAGAGTCAGGATAGATATATAGTTTGTTGTTTTTAGAGATCAAGAAATTTGGCGTTAAAAAGGGTAGGGCGGTTCAGGGTAAAAACAGCCTATTGGACAAACAGTCTCAGAATGCGACGAAATTAGTGCCGTTGGGTTCGTATCGAAAAGTTATTGTTGATGTTCGCAGTTTCAAGTGGATTTGATTTATCTAGTGACCGTGAAAAAATTAAATGCGTGTTCATTTCCGGTTTCATAAAGGAAAATTTTCCATACGACCTCGGATTTCGACGAAACTTGTCCCATTGGGTCCGGAATACCTTTTTACACCAAGAATAGCTCTTTTATCAGTAAACAGAAATCGTTCGTCACACAAATATTTAAAACTCAGTCGACCAAGCTTTGAATGAACTAAAAGAACGCACCGACATTCACTGCTCTCATTTCTTTGCTGGCGCCTGGACATTTCTTTTCCTGTCTGCCTATCTGTAACACCGTGCGGACCAAGTAGACCTCGAGACACACCCTACTCTAATTTATCAGCAGACCTATCTTCTATATTGCCTTGCCGCTCACGGTTCTTTTTCCTATATAAACATACATGCTGCTCTATTTTCTCTCATCCACTTCTCTACTGAAGACAAAACCGTGAGTCCCTTTTCAAAAAAAAAAAAAAAAAAAAAGAAAGAACAAAACAAGAAAAGGGCGGAAGGAAGACGTGAGGGGGGGGGTCTGTCTGGTGCACAAACGAAGCAAAGAAGGAGGATGCAGGCGGAAAAAAAAATAGAAAAAAAAAAAAATTAAAATGAGCATACTGGAGTCGTTTGGATTGAGTGGCGGAAGCATTGGCTATGGTGCGGGGAAGCTGTGTGAGGGTGCGTGAGCTATGAAGAAGGGATGGGCGCAAGAATGAGGGAGTGAGAAGCCTGAGAGGTGTTCATGCGTGAGGGGATACATGCGAGAAGGAAAAGGAGCGGTGGACAGGGTGAGAAGGTGCGACATGGTTTCGGTTTTGGGAAGTTCGATGGTGGTACTGTTCATGGAAGGGGAGAACGACGGGAACATGGGGCTTGTTTTTAAGTGGGAGGAGCGAACTGTATTGGAGTGGTATGGGGTACATGCTGAAGTAAGTAGGATGCTGGACTGAAACTATTTTAAGTAAGATCCATAATTTAACTATTAGTCTGTTTAGTTTTAATCTAAATAATATATATAGTTTGGCATAATCGGTATGTATGTTTACATTCCCTTGTCAAGTTCTAGCGTGCCTAAGTGTGTTAATAAAGCAACGTGGCAGATTAGTTACACTGTACCCAGAAAAAGGGCCTAATCGGGTTTTATTAAATTTATGTAAGAGGTTAGGGTGAGAATAGGATATGATGCGGCACATTTAAGTATATAGCGGAAACAAAAATTTTATATGTCTAATCGTATTTATGTCCCTAGCTATATGTTTAAACTAGGTTGTTTTAGTTGAGTCTATGTACAACGTGGCCATAAGGGTTGAAGTATAATTAGTAAATTTATTAAAGTTTATTTAGTTTAAATATAAACCATAACCATATGGTATCAGAATTCGAGGAAACCGAAGGCATTGAAACCGTATCAATGAGCATAACCTTACGGAGCTAATTGGACAGAATTGAACACAGATGGAAGCTTGTGAAATGAATCGGTTGGCAACGCATGGACTTAAGGTGAGTTAAACTCACTCAGTTACCCTTTTTATATTTTATATAAATTGGGTATTTTTATTTTATGCGCTCTGCTTGCTGATGGTTGCATGTTTGCTAGTTATACACTTGTTTGTTGATTTAACTGATGAAATTAAACTGTGTTTAATTTCAGTGAAATACCAAATCGTATATTTTAACGATTGATTCCAATAAAGGTGACTCACCTTGGTTGGTCACGTTTATAAAATAAACGTGTTTTCATTTGAACTGGATGAACTGATGAAAATGATTTGTTGGTTAGTTGATATAAAATGGTTGCTATTTGCTATGATATATCAGTTAAATGGAATTGTTTGACCTAGTTTGTGATAACCATTTGAATACAGGGAAGAACAGGTTGGAGGGATCCAACCGGATTCCTCAAATGTATTATTTATTTCATATTATCATATATGAACTGATCTGTTTGTGTGATTGATTGATGGTTGATTATTGATTGGATATTCAACATCTGTTTGGTTTAAACCAGTGGGCGGTGTTGGTTAAGTATTTGGCGGAGCATGGCCTTTAAAACCAATCGAGTTATAGATATTGATTCACCGTCAGGTGAATCGATAGAGTTGAGGTTATAAAATTTATTTTATAACCAGAGTTAGATTTGAATAAAAGTTATTTAAGAGAAACAAATAAATATTTTATTTGTTTAAGACTTTGATTTGTTATGAAGTTATTTTGCAAAGAAAATGCTGATTTACCAGTTGGAGAATAAGAAATGAATTAAATGGTTAAACCTTGGTAAATTGTTTTGTAAAGAAAACAAATAATTAGAATTTATTTAAATTAATTATATTTTTAATTAATTTAAAGCGAGGATTGTTGAAATCGGTTAATGAGAAAATCAAGTTTTTGAGTTAATTAAATCAACCGTTTGGAATTAGAATTGTTTATCAAGTTAATGTGTTTTGACCAAAATAGTTAAATGAATATTGTTTGAATTTAAATAAGGATTTAAAAGGGATTTAATATTTAATTTAGTTAATAAAGGGATTAACTACTAAAGTAGTTCATGTTTGAAATAAGTTATTATTTTAATTAATGATAAAGTTAGGAATATATTTTTAAAATGGGAATTCATTTAAAAAAGTTACCGAATGTGAGATGCAAGCCAATTGAATGGTGAAAGAAAATAAACGTACTCAATTATATGAATTAAGTGAAAGAAGATTTAAGTGGGTAATTGAATATAGTTATTCGAGCTAGAATTAGTCAAACATAGTATTCAAGGTAAGTTGCCATTGCGTACGACTGCTAGCGTAATTCGCAGGGCTGCAGATAGCCTATGGCGGTCGGATGTTTCCTGAGGGAATCAGGCGTAACCATTGTGATCGCTGCGATCTAGAGTCGAGCGAATAAAGTAAGTCGAATGTTAGTTAATGGAAATTAGAGTTATTCAAATATCATATTTTTGAATATTTAAAAGAGTTGGAAGTTTCAATTTAAAAAAAAAAAAAAAAAGGAAAAAATCAGTTTGTTAAAGGCCAAATGATGCTGAATACTGAACCAGTGAACTCATTGGAGTGTCATGTTTGAAACACTGAATATTTTGATAGTTAAAACACCGACTATCAAATCTGGCCAATACGATTGTTGGTATGGAAAGACCGGGATCGAATTTATATTCGAAAACCATTCTGACCAACAAATGCGTGAAGATCTCAGAAGATGATCGAGATGGAGCATTGAAGACCGTGGATCTTCATAAACGGAAGAACCACTAATGTTCTCCGCCTGGCAAGCAGAGATAAGCTGTGATTCTGTCGTGGTTGGAATCAACGGGTTGCAAGGACTACTCGCTACTGATCCATGGGGTGATTCCTAGATGGATGCGGTAGGAGAGTGCCTTCGGTTCATCATGTTCCTGGATGACGTATATGGACGGATGTCTGACAGAGTATTTCCAAAGGATCACGTACGTTGATTTCTTCAAACGTACGATAGTTGTTGGCAGAGATTTGCCGTTCCCTTAGCTTCCAGCTAGAGTATTTTTGTGGACGTCAATTAGTGATATCTGACGGATCTGACGATGTGGCATTCAAAGTGAATGGTGATCAGATGTTCAAGAATAAACTCTGACCTCAAGCCTCATCAACCAGGAGATGACAAAAATCGGGCAGGCAGCATGGCTATGTGGGTCGCTCCCATTAGGGTGTATGATCACCTATCTAGAGGAAGTCCTGTTTGTTTCTTAAATCTATGTTTCGATGCTGTCCCATGTCGGGAGACGGTTGCTGATCCCAACCGTCGGTGATATACATTCGATACACTCAAGCGAAATGAGTGGTCGGTCATGTGAGGGCCGGGTTGCAAGAAGTTCTTGTTGAACCCAGTGTATTCGTCTCTAGAGATACACTATCGGAAGGTGGACCCATACCTTGTCGAGTCGGAATCCAATTTCCAATAAGCGCCTGCGGTTTTGATTGTATACTATATATGTGGAGCGTGAGATGCAAGCGTTCCACTAGATTTCTATTTACTTGTATTTAGACATTATTATAATATCAGACAAGATATTGATTTCAAACTGTTTTGGGTTATCATAAGGTAAAAACCGTCCGTGTTTATGTGTGGATTTGGTCTTACGATTATCCTTTCTTTTGAAAAGATTTTGAACTTTAAAATCATGATTGGATGATTCACCCTTATTACTGTGCGAGTTTATCTCACTCTGGTTCACCAGACTGACCCGGTGTTTGTAAATGCTCGGGTTAGGCCGGGTTGTACAGGTTCAGGTTATCGACTACTGTGAAGAGACGAGCTGGAAGAGTCCAGACGTATGATATTACTAGTATTCCGCTGTGTGTGGTATGAGGACAGATTATCACTGTCCAGATGTTGATGTACTCTGATATTGTAAGTATTTTCAAAGTTCTCAATAAAGATTATTTCTGTATTATATTTTGTTCCGCTGCGATGTGAGACTCTGTGTGGTGTTTCTTCTTCTTCTTCTATTCTAATATTTCTTTCTTTCTTATCTCACCCTCTAACTTCTTTCTATTAATGATCTGGAATGTTCGATGCCTGAATGGTCAACATGGTAGTTTGATGTTGATTTTCGGAGTCGAAAATCCCAGTTCGTTACATATCTTCTTCCCTAACTTCATTCCCTTTCACTCCATCATTATTCTTAATCATTTTTATGATTCTTGCACTTATACTCTACCGAATTCAATTCTATTTTAATCAAACTTCTTCTCTCTACACTCTCTACTCTCTGAATCTAGTGCTATTAAAGAGTTATAGGGTTGTTTTGTAATTGTTTGGGCCGAATAAACCTTGTTTGTGAGTAAAAGAGCAGTCAATTTATCCTTGTAGTCGTGAAATCAAGGAATAGGAGTTGGTGTGTCCTTGTTGTGCCACGAAACCAAGGAATAGGAGTCGGTGTCTCCTTGTTGAGCCATGAAATCAAAAAGGGTGTATTTGACAATTGGAAATAGTAATAAAACTTTGCACAATGCAGCGTTGTGCGGGACTGGATGTAGGAGTGATCCGAACCAATATAAAATCTAGTGTATTCTTTCTTTTTCTGCATTTTTATCTCTGTTTATTTTGCATTTGTGTTTGAATCTGTGTCTGTGATTTTGTTTGTGTTGTTTGATTCATTCCATAATTCTCTTTAGTTTTTAATTTTGTTTAAATTCTTACAAACACTATTCACCCCTACCCTTTAGTGTTTTCTTTGCTTGAACGATCCATTTCGTAGTCCTTAACAAACTTCTTGTGAAACACTTCACGATTTAACTATGAGATGTTTAGTGATGTGGTTGAGTTCATTTCAAATTTAATGAATGATTTTGAAATGATATTTTTCTTAAGTGAAAAGAAAATTATTCCCGATTTTGGATAGGGAATGTTTTATAAAATAGGAAGGATTTTGAGGCCTAAACCCGATGTTGTCGAAATGAGTTCGAAATGTATTTTGTGTTCGACATTGTAGTTCAACACATAATCGATTAGTTGCTATTGATGATGTATCTGTTTGGTAGAGGAGAATTTATTCCCTTACTTAACCCCCTTCTTTGAAACGTACGAGCTCAAAGGTTATGTGATTAATAATGACTGATCATATGTGTGAATTGCTAATGTAAAGTACTATATTTTGGAAAGTACTTGTGATTATTATGTTGTGAAATTATTTTCCCTACATCGGGATATGAAATGATTTCGTATGTGGCTAAAGATTCGGGTAACCCTGGATGACTAAAAGTGTGAGCGCGGTGGATTTTCTCTGAGGGCATGGATGGTGCATCATCAGTGTAGCCTGCTCCATAATGGGAGGTGCATATATATATATATATATATATATATATATATATATATCGAGTTGGAGAGGCGCTTACAACCTTGTTTGAGGGTCATGCCCGATATTTGGTTGCGTACTTGTTTGTATTAGGGATGAGCAGGAAAACCAATTACGAACCGAAACCGCATAAAACCGATAAAAACGGCATCTTAAAAAACCGCAACGAAGTAAAACCGCAAAACTGATGAAACCGCACCATTAGTATGATCCGGGTTCGGTTTTCATCCTTTTTCAAACCGCAAAACTGAAACCGCACCGAATGTTACTTATACGTAAATTTTAACGCTACCTTCCCAAATTTAGCTTCAGGCAAATCTGCACATTCACTACTTGGCAATCATGGAAGTAAAAGAGCAGCAATACATGCAGCAACACTCTAACTACACGACTATATTGACTCAAGTTGCCAAGAATAATCATGACGTGTTGATGGATATGTCTGATCATATAGAGGATCTACAAAAGAAAAGAAAACTAATATTGAACAACTTGAGAAGCTATCAAGATCGGCCACCAGACAAAGCTCTTACTGTATTTGCTATAGAGGTTAAAAAGAGGCGGTATGCTACTGCTGAGAAGTATCTAGAACAAGTTCTACATACTTCTTTCTGTCCATCAGAATTATGATTTGGATTACATCCTTTGCCTTGATGTCAATTATAGTAAGATGGTATTAGGATTGGACCGATTGGTCATTACAGTAAAAGAGTTTTCATTTGCATGTGAAGATCAATATCACACACTAGACAAATAAAAAATCCTCTGCCTCAGCTTTAAACATTTCGTGTGCATCACCATCTAAGGGAACGATGTTTTTTTGTTAATTGGATTTGAAACCGAAATCGCACTTTTAAAAACCAAAACCGCACTTTTAAAACCGAACGGCACCAACGGTTTTTGGTCCGGTTCCGGTTCCTACTTTTGAAAACCGCACGCTAGTAGTTCCAGATGCGGTTTTAAGTCAAAACCACACCAAATCGTACCATGCTCATCCCTGGTTTGTATGCATTATGATATTTTGGAATTCATATTTCCAAATTTTTCGTTTGAGATCGCCAAAGTGAAATATATTTTGATATGAAATCAAGATATGTATTTCAAATGATTTGAAATAAGAAATTGAGAAATAAAATCCAAAGGAATAATTTCTGCAAAATGAATTGAATTTTGAAAATCTAAATTTGGGATTAAGCCTAAATGGGTAGATTGAGGAATTGCATGTTGTATGATGCATAGTAGATCCATATTTTTATTATTGTTTGTTGTTTATTCACTGGTATTCTTGGGGGTAAACACGTTCCATGTTATATGGCATGGTCCCTTGATTTACCTTATTTTAAATTAAAATTTAATAATTATTTTTAGTTCTCACACCAGTCCCATGACTGACACGAAGTTCATCGTGTTAGTTCCTTTTGTACCTACCATGTGCCCAACTTCAGAAATAGAAACGTATTGTGTCTTCGCAGTCAAGAAATTGGGCAAGAAAGCATAGGCTAACCTTTAAAAAAAATATCCTTCAATAGCTAAAGAAGTTAAAGTTTAAAAGTTGATGTTTTATCAATCATGTACTAGATCGACGAATTTAGTGATAATAATATTTTCAAAAAGGAGACTCCAAAAATAAGAAGGTTTTATAAAATCGTATTTTAAATAAAATAGTAAAGCGATATTTGTTGGTATTAGAATGAATATGGATTTTTGAATTACAATTCATATTTACCTTAAGATAAGAATGTTTTCGATCAAGGTGTAACACCCCGAATTTTCTGTTAACAACAAATTAACAAATCAAAGTATAATTAATTCTAAATGATAGAATTAAGGGAAACAGGTTACGCCATTTGTTCGTCTCGGAATTCTGCTTGAGATAGAGTCCGAGTTTGCGTAAATTGGACTCCGTATTAAAGAGTTATGATCTTCGGAAGTTTCAGAATTCGATGTAAAATTCAAACAGCCCAAAAAAAGTACAAAATTCAAATCTGGGCCAGAAGTGGGCTGGGCGGGAATTTTCCCGCCCAGGACCCGAGTCGACCAAGGGGTCGACCTGGGAGTCGACCTGGTTACCCATGTCAACTATGTAGTCGACCTGGGGGTCGACCTACAGGTCGACTTGCCTGGTCAACCTGACCTGCTTGGTCTGGTCCTGGCACGGTTTCTGGGGCTTGGCTGTGTCACTAGGGCTGACTTGTCACTTTCTGATTGGCTTCTCTTGAGACGGATGGCTTTGATTAACTCTAGCTTCATCGACGGCTATAATTAGTTTGAAATTCTATATAAACAACCTTAGTCTCAACCTAAATTCACACAAATAAAATAGAGATAGAGCTGTCATGCTACTGGAAGGAAGCCGAGAGTAGCCTCCACTTGAAGAAAGATTAGAGACGAGCAAAACTAAAGTAAAAACAAGATTCAAACAACGTTTATCTACGTAAAGGAAAGCATTGCTAATACAGAATCCAGAATTCAAGTTCGTCATTTTTTGTAAGTATAGTGATTTTTCCGATGGGAATAAAATTAAGATTTAATTCGATGTAAAATGGAAATAGAATTGTGCTATTGTTTAACGACGATGTTAATTCATATCTATGTGTTGCAATGATTGTGTTGTGAATAGTATTGGGATGTTTGTGGTATAATTGAGTTGATGTTGGATCCATTAGAATGTTTGTGGATTAATCTAGTCGATGTTGGATCTATTCAAATTCACATATAAGTCATTTGGTTCATATCTACACCTATATGTTTAGGTGATTATGACAAGTTATATGATGTACAATAGAATTTCTATGCCTAAATGATTAAGTTCATATACATGCTCATATGTTTATACAAAAGTTACAAGTTCATATTTGGATCCGTGCCAAGATCCATTTTAATACAAGTTTCATGTTATAGTAGCAAACATGATTTGATCTATTTCACACCCTTGTGCTAAAAATTATACATATTTTATGGACATGGCATAATTGTGTCATATACTAGTTTGTGTTTGAGATTATGCCTAGATCAAAACATGTTTAGGCTTATGTTATCTAAATCATTTGTTAATTCATGTGACACCTATTTAGTTAGATCCCTATTTCAATGCAAGTTCACATATATGTAAGATGATTTAGTCAATGTTGCAAATTCACATATATGTATGTTGATTTAGTCTACGTTGCAAGTTCGCACCTATGTTATTCATGTTGACTACTTTGCAAGTTCACACCTATGATGTTCATATTGACTATGCCGGAAATTCCAAGTTTACACCTATGTCATGTTTATGTTTATGAATTTCTTTATGCCAATTTTGTGTACGCTAAATTAGGCTAAGTTTTTAGCCTAATAGTATATGTTAAAAATCATGCGGACGAAAAATTAGGCTAATATTGTTAGCCTAAAATTTAGACGGGGTAGCGTTGGGAAAAATTGGTAATTTGACATAAATTGGTGAAAAATATATGTATTGGCATGTTTGTCACATGCCAAAAATTGGTGGCATCTAAATGGTATAAATCCTTATACCAAAAATGATGAACTTGGAAAGTGGGCCATAACATTTAATTGGTAACAAATTTACACATAACAAGTAACAAAGACAAATATGTAAATTTAGAAAATACGAGTATGCTTAACCCGAGGTTGGATTGAGTTGTGATGTAAACCTGCCCGGACCCGCCCGGCTGTCCAGTAGTCACAATAATACCTATCCAATATGAGAGGTTAAGCATTGAGCCCAATAAGGACCCGAGGTTAGACTGAGTTACGGTGTAAACCTGCCCGGAACCGACCGGCACATCCAGTAACCGTAGCAATATCTGTCTAATGCGAGTGGTCGGTGCTTTAACTAATTAAAGTTAAGGACAGACAAGTCAGCATGGTAGGGTTAAGTTAACTAAAACACTTAACCAATTCAATATGATAATTAAACTGATGGGTAGGGTTAGGTAAATACAGACACTTAACCACTTAACATGTTTGTCTAGAAAACTCTAGTAACGGGGACCCAATTCAACAGTAACCCAATTAGGTATCATGGTACCCTGAAACTAGGTAGGGTGGGGCTCGATTCTGGGCTGATTGTAAGCGGTCAAAAGCGACGGCGGTTGGTGCGGCAGTGTGGGTTCTAATGGAGTGCGGGCATGCACACAATTCGGAGCATACAAACAGGGCACTGGGCACCAGTAGTATAACCTATACATTCTAGGATTTTGTCGGGCCGCCACCATGGGACTTGATACACCCCATGGTTGTACCGGCATAGGTATCTACAATCATTGGGGTCCATATGACACATATGATTTTGCGAGTAGGAGCCGATCTTTAGAAATGGGATCACTTCACCCCGATCATGGGGTGCCAGTTGAGACAATGCAAATAGGTGCAGAGATATAGTGTGGGGTGCGATAGTATATTCGGTTCAAACTGCTTTATCTTAGTTTATGATACTTTCCTATTTCCAGTTTATACCTATCATGCCCTTTTTCTTATTCTCATACTGAAGAGTCACTAGAATTACCAGGCTTTATGTCTGACTCTATTTTTCTTTCGTCTTCTTTTCTTCCGCCCCCCCCCCCCCCCCCCAGATCCACAGGGAGGAAACAACCCAGCTTAGTCAGACTCTTTGCAAGCTTCAAGATAGTAGATGTATGGTTTGGTCTCTCTTTCCTTGGCTATGCCTTTTGGACGCGTTCTATGAGGATTTATGCAGCTTTTATTATGTTTTATGCTTCTTTATTTAATAATCAAAATAGAAATGATGATGTAATGTTTTGGAATTTATTATGAGACAATTATGGAAATTTTTAGCCCTCTTTTTGGCACTAATCTCATCGGGCCAAAACCAAAGCCCAAACGTACAACCAAATACAAATCGCGCTCCAAGAGACCCATCTGGGGCGCTACACAAAGCAATGGTATATCGGCCCAAATCCAACTCAGTCAGATTGACTACGCATTACATGAAAAATCGCTCACCAGGGCGACCGAGTTTCTCGTTTCCAGAAAGAACTCGTCGACCGATTATCTCGGGCCAGCATGGAAGATTTCTACAGAACCAGTCCACTTAATATCCCGACTTCCAAGGAGCTAAAGGCGGTCAACCATATGCGGACAAAGCTCTGCTTTTGATATACCTCTCCATGGATGCCACGTCGGCCACAACTTTCGAGGATACTATTTATGGGCAGTGGAATCAGTCTTCTAGCCGCAATTCGAGCCAATGAATGAATTCCACGTGTCTGGACTTTCTCGAAATGGCCGGATCATTTCGCAACAGCACAAGCAGCATTTTCCACCTATAAATACCTCCAAGCTTAAAGAAAGCGACAACTCTTCTTCGCCAGACGGCTTTCTTAAAAACTTCTCATCTCTACTCCTCTCCGGAATCCTAATCTCTCAAAAGGAAGAAAGGAAAATAGTCATTTCTTTTTCTTCCTCCAAAAAGAAAAAGCATTGTATTCGTAATCAAAGAAGAGAAAAATAATATATAAAGTGGACGTAGGCTTTATATTTGTCGAACCACTATAAAAATTCTGTGTGTGCTCCCCATTCTTTTATTTTGCATTTTATCTTTATTTGTGTGTAGATCACGCGATTAGGGGTTGGTTGTCACTAGTGACCAACTTTTGACGTCAACACTTCGGCACGCCAGGAAGGGGCAGCGCACCAACACTACCATCGAGCTCTTGCTTATCTCAGGTCATGGCGAACAAACGAAAGAAAGATGCAACATCCTCTCGCCCCACAAATGCCGATGCAGCTGATGCTGATGCTACAGAAGTAAGCCACGAAGTTTCCTCTCATGACAACATGTCCCGATTCCTTACCCGGGACGACATGGATAAAATCATGGTCGAACTCAGAGACCATATGACATATCAGAGTAAAGTCCTCGAACGACAGCAACAGTTGATGGGTCACCTTCTCGGTCGACTGGAAACAGGGTTGAACGCTTCAACATCAATTCCTCCATCGACCGAAGCTGGGGCAATAACCGATCTTCGGTCTGCACGAAATCAGGCCACTGATCGGGCTACACCTTTATTCCATCTTGGTTTGGCTCCATCAACCGATTGATCCCCGCCGAGAATATCGCTTCCAGCGACCGGCGCGGCTGCAACAACAGAACCTCAGGAAGCTGGCGACCAAGATCTAGGTCGTCTGACAAATATGCCTCCACTCTTTGGAACATCTCGACATACTGAATTAGTCGAGCTACCTCCGGGTCCCTCAGAATCAACGCCATTCCCATTACAACCTGGGATCTTGCCATAGACCAGTCTAACCACTCTTCCTCTTCAACAAAGAGTTGGAATAGCCTTCCCTTCGAACGAGGGAAGCCACACTACCGTGCCGGTCCTCGCCGTAGCGGAAGAAAACGCTACCGTAAACCCTCCTAACCTCGCTTCAAACGGAGGCAACCCTGACCTTCGAACATCACATGCTATGCTGGATCAGCCAAGATCTTTAGCTTCAAATATGACTCGATCCACAACTCATCAGGTTCAAGAGGGGCCATTCTATCCAGAACAACCCGCCAGATCTCACCTTCCCTCACACCTTCACTCAACTCTCGGAGGTCGAGCCCACCCAACGACCCCCCCTTCCGAGCATGCTTTTGCCGGATCCTCGTACAGAACCCCCTCAGGATGCAGAGTTAAGTTCATGGTAACGACTCCTCGGAGATGGGAGTCAGCTTGCAAGCATCATCCGACATTTCACTCGGGGCAATTATTCGCAGCAAGACATAGACAATGTCAATCGTAGCCCCTTCACTAGAGAAATCAGAAATTCTCGAAACCCTCCGGACTTCAGGTTCCCTGCCATCGAACCATACAACGGTCTCACTGACCCGACCATTCATCTTATGCGATACATGCGACATATGGAAGTACTTGGTGCGTCGACCAGCTTCATGGCTAAGTGCTTTCCACTCTTTCTCACAGATATAGCTGGTATGTGGTTTCGGCAGCTAACAGCGGAGTCGATCAGTAGTTGGAATACTATGGTCACCCGCTTCATCGAGCAGTTTCGGGTGCATATCTCTCGACCGAAAAGTTTCATGTTTATGTCTACCATCAAACAACGATCCAGAGAGATGCTAAGATCCTTCCTCGAAAGGTTCAACGCAGTCGTAGCATCTGTCGATCGGCCCGAGCCATCGATGGTGTTGATGGCAGCCATCGCGGGAGTCCAGAAGAGATCGAAATTCTCGAACTCCTTAACTAGGGATCCTCCCAAAGATATAGATGATTTCTATTCCGAGGCCGAAAGATTCCTCCGACAAGAGGATGCCAGCCTTGAGATGAAGAGCCTTGAAGTTTTAGTAGCCAAACAACAAGGTCCACTCAACGGCAATGGCCAGAATAAAGGAAGAGGAACGACCCCAGAAAAGGATAAACGCAATGTACGACCTCGAAATGAAAACAAATATAATCAGTACACCGAGCTCAATTCCTCTTTGCTCGATATCTATCTCGATATGCGCGAGTCCTTCCCCACTCCAAGGCCACCTCAACGAGAACCGACCCAAATGGAACTTGACTCTGGCAAGCTTGTATATTCCACAACGTAGCTGGACATAATACAAATGATTGCCGACATCTGCGCGATCTCATCGAAGGGCAAGTCAAAAAAGGGGAACTCGCTGAGTATGTCAAAAATTGCGCCCCGGTCGTGCTGCCGCAACCTTCTGCACAAGCTCCTCAGGCTGGTCCGCAAGCTCCTAGAAATGGAAAGGACCCTGTGACCAGCACTCGCGGCATTATCATTAATTAGATTTTTTATCTTTTCTCTCGATGTATTTCTTTCAATAATAGGGATGCCTTGATGCTATCAATCATTGTCCTCGTAGATTTTCTTTGTAATAAATGCTTAGCAGTTATGAACTTTACTTTTTGCAAAAGTAGATCGACTGTTGTAAAATTTCTAAGCCGAACCAGATTAGTGTTCGCCATTAAGCCGAGCATGGTTAATGCTCGCCCCCCTGTTCTATGTGGTTAGCACGAAATCCCACCACTACTTCAAACACCTACTCTTTCAAGTGAGAGAAGTCGCTTTTTCTTAAACACGAGTGTGGATTACACTCTCTTTCTTTACCCCACAAGCGTGCATAGCTCGATAAACTAACTAACCCAACATGAGTTGAGCATGAGAAACACTTGCACTAAGCCTAGCATGGTTTATGCTCGCCCCTAAGCCGAGCATGGTTTATGCTCGCCACTAAGCCGAGCATGGTTTATGCTCGCCACTAAGCCGAGCATGGTTTATGCTCGCCACCAAGCCGAGTATGGTTTATACTCGCCACCCTCTAAAGCCAAGTGAAATAAAAAGCTCGACCCATGGTTTGTTTTGTATTTGTAGGAACCAACTTTTGTACCAGTGGCGATCATCACCTCGGCCTTAATATGGTTTCTGATAGTTATTGGTTTTTTGGCCTTAATACGGCCTGGCATGGTCGTCGGATTTATGGTCTTAATACAACATCGGACCGTCGGTTTTCTGGCCTTAATATGGTCCGGCACGACCATAGCAGCTCGAGCGTTTGTGCTTCAGTTCAGATTTCAGAATATACCTCCCTCTGTCGATGAAGATATATTCTGAGTGGCAAAGTGTTAGCCCTCTTTTTGGCACTAATCTCATCAGGCCAAAACCAAAGGCCAAACGTACAACCAAATACAAGTCGCGCTCCAAGAGACCCATCAGGGGCGCTACACCAAGCAACGGTATATCGGCCCAAATCCAACTCAGTCAGATTGACTGCGCATTACTAGAAAAATCGCTCACCAGGGCGACCGAGTTTCTCGCTTCCAGAAAGAACCCGTCGACCGATTATCTCGGGCCAGCATGGAAGATTTCTACAGAACCAGTCCACTTAATATCCCGACTTCCAAGGAGCTAAAGGCGGTCAACCATATGCGGACAAAGCTCTGATTTTGATATACCTCTCCATGGATGCCACGTTGGCCACAACTTTCGAGGATACTATTTATGAGCAGTGGAATCAGTCTTCCAGCCGCAATTCGAGCCAATAATGAATTCCACATGTCTGGACTTTCTCGAAATGGCCGGATCACATCGCAACAGCCCAAGCAGCATTTTCCATCTATAAATACCTCCAAGCTTAAAGAAAGAGACAACTCTTCTTCGCCAGACGACTTTATTAAAAATTTCTCATCTCTACTCCTCTCCGAAATCTTAATCTCTCAAAAGGAAGAAAGGAAAATAGTCATTTCTTTTTCTTCCTCCAAACAGAAAAAGCATTGTATTTGTAATCAAAGAAGAGGAAAATAATATATAAAGTGGACGTAGGCATTATCTTTGCCGAACCACTATAAAAATTCTGTGTGTGCTCCCCGTTCTTTTATTTTGCATTTTATCTATATTCGTGTGTAGATCACGCGATTAGGGGTTGATTGTCACTAGTGACCAACTTTTGACGTCAATAGAAATGTTTTGTATGAACACGTATTTATGAAATAAAAGTCCGTTTGTTTTCCGCTGCTTATATATATGTGTTTATATATCTGTCTTGGGTTTTATCTGTGACTTTTACTTATAAACCTCCCACAAAGTTAAGGCACTCCCTTTGTGAGTGACCTCAATGGAGGTGTGGTCTTTCACAAGATCTGAGAGGTAAGTAAAATATCCCAACATGAACAACTTCAGGATTATCGAAAGATGATATTAGTTGTAATAGTAGATATGTTTGAAGTAATTTATTTAGAGGAATAATAATGTAACATTATTCGAAGAATTTGGGAATATACAAAATGGGATTCCATAAATAAAATGAATTAAAAAGGGGTTTGAGAGTATGAAGTGATATTTCCATAATAAAGGAAATAAAAAGGAGATGGGTGAAAATATATCGATATTTTCCAAATAAAAAAAATGGGATTTGGAATGATTTTATTCTGAAAGGAAACGTGATGATTATGGTGTGCAAATAACGAAACAAAGGAGATGATTATTTAAAATGATAAATTGAATTGTTTTCCCCAATTATAGATAATAAAAAATGTTATAGCTAATGTTTTGAAATATTAGTTAATGGGAAAGGAATATAATTTTAAGATATTTTTTCTAAGTAAAATGATTTGAGAATATTAATATATTTAAAACTAATATATTATTTTTGGTATTACGACTAATATATTATTTTAAAAGGCCAAGTGTCGCTGTGTTCTGAACCAATGGACCTATTTAATTTTTGTGGTTGTTTATTTTGATAGTTAAGTTGAGGAGATAGCTAGAGCTCCTGTTGTCAGGGATTTTGGTGATGTGTTTGAGCCTGTTACCGGCTTGCCGCCTAAGAGGGCTATGGAGTTTCGCATAGATCTTATCCCTGGAGCCCAACTAGTCAGTAGACCTCCTAATCGTATGCTCGTGTTGAGATGAAGGAGCTTCGGAAGCAGTTGACTGAGTTGTAAAGGAAGCAGTTCATCCGATCGAGTAGCTCTCCTGGGGGAACCGCTGTAGTCTTTGTCAAGGAGGCTAACGGCTCTCTCTGCTTGTGCATTGATTATAGGAAGCTTAATGAGATCGACTATCAAAATCATGCCCAATGCACTGGTTGTACGGAAAGACCGGGATCGAATTTATATTTGAAAATCATTCCGAACTAGCAAATATGTAAGAGATGCTGATTGAAGATGGAGCAATTGAAGACCGTAAATCTTCATGAGCGAAAGAACAATTGTTAGATACCTCTGGTTGATCCCTAGAGTTAACATTGATTCATTCATGATTGAAATCTACGTATTCAAGGAATACTCGCTACTAATCTACAGGGTGATACCTAGGATGTAGTAGGAGGGTGCCATCGGTTCATCCTGTTCTTGAATGACTTGTATGGATGAATGTCTGACAGAGTATTTCCTAAAAACAACGTACTTCGATTTTTACAAATATACCGAGTCGGTGGCAAAGAGGGGCACTTCTTTTGTACCCAGAGTATAACTATAGACGTCAATTAGTGATTTGATGGATCTGACAATATAGCATTCAAATTAAATGGTGGCAAACGTTCTAAAGGTAAATTCTGACCTCAAACTTCATCAACCGGGAAATGACAGAAATCGGGCAGGCAACATGGCTATGTGGGTCGCTCCCTTTAGGGTGTATAATCACCTATCTAGAGAAATTCCTTTTGCTTCTTTAATCCATTTCGTTGTTGTCCCTTTCGGGAAACGGTGGTTTAAGCCCAACCGTTGGTGATATACATTCGATATACTCAAGCGAAATGAGTGGTCAGTCATGTATAGGCCGAATTGCAAGACGTTCTTGTTGAACCCAGTGTATTTCCCTTTAGAGATACATTATCCGTAGGTGGTTAGTCGGAATCCAATCTCCAATAAGCGCCCGTGGTTTTGATTGTATACTATATATGTGGAGCGTGAGATGCAAGCATTCCACTAGATTGTTATTTACTTGTATTTAGACATTATTATAATATCAGAATATATGTACAATTTCAAAATGTTTTGGGTTATCGTAAGGTAAAAACCGTCCATATTTACATGTGGATTTGGTCTTACGGTTATCCTTTCTTTTGAAAAGGTTTTCAACTTTAAAATCAAGATGGGTGATATTATAAACCTAGCGAGTTTTTCTCACTCTGGTTCACCAGACTGATCCGGTGTTTATAATGCTCGGTTTAGACCAGGTTATACAGGTTCAGGTTATCGAATGATGTAGAGTACAGAAACGAATTGGAAGAATTCGGACATATGATATTGTATATTATTCCACTATGTGTTGTATATAAGGACATGCTATTATAACTGTCCAGATGTGCTGATTGTAACAACACGGAAAATCTGAGCCAATTTAAATTTTTTAATTTGGCTAGTGGATTTTTAATATTTAAAATAAAATATTTTAAATAATAGTGACAAAAAGTATGTTTGAATCGACATTTGAAAATAAATATAATTATTTTTAATTATAACCAAGGCCTGAAATGGCGCGGCAGTTTCGAAATTTGAATACAAACTTTGACTGACTGTACCGGGTGCAAAACAAAACGGATTTTAGTGAAACCAAAAATATTTAAATCTGTTAGTGAAGATCTTTCTAACGAATCTAAAAAATCGAAGTTTCATAGCGGGAATCAAAAGTTGTGGCCAAATGAATTTTCAGAAAGGTCGCTATAGAGAATATATAGCCCTTGAAAATAGACATTTTGCAAACGACCTCAGAATTTGACGAAACCACTTTTGTTGGATTCGGGATGTCAAATTATTGCTAGGTTTCAAATTTCATAATTTTTGAAGTTAGTATGTGAGCGTGGCAAAGGAAAATGTGTGGTCGATTTCTATTAAATTAGATCGACCAGAAAAGGGCCATTTCTCAAACGGTCTCAGAATTCGACGAAACTAGTTTTGTTGGGACCGTATCATCAAAACATAGCTAGATTTATTTTTCTAGAATTTTTAGAATCAATATGTAGCCCCGACAAATTGAAATGTACGTTTAAATCCAATATTGAATGTTTTATATTTTAATTTGAAGAGAAACTGACAGAAACTGTAAAGGCCCGCAAATCCGCACCATTTGAGTTGATTAATAACATAACACGTCCAACCCAAATTGCACAGAAATACGAATCATTTTTAGAAAGAAGTTAGAGGATGAGAAACAAAAAGAAAGAAATAATAGAATAGAAAAAAACAAAGAAGACAAATCTCACAGCAGAACGAATAAAATATATTATATAACATAACTTTTGAAATACAAATCGATAACTTTATATACATACCATCATCAGAGCACAACCGTTATTCCTGGAACAGTTATAAACACATGTTTCCAGATACAAACATGGTTCACAGCGGAATATATGATAGTCTACAGCTAACTGGTGAGGCCTCCTGCTTCCAACTTCTCCAAATGAATCTGTAAAATCCCTGCTATTTGACTGCCCGTGCAAATTTGGGCAAACAAGAGTTTAGGGAAAACAAACAAAATAAACTCTGGGTCAGTCATGGGACTGGTGTGAGTAAACTCCAACCATCTATTTGAATTTCAAAATCCTTTCAAAAGGAAAGATAATAGTAAGACCAGCCCACACATAAACATGGACGGTTTTTACCTTACTATAACCCAAAACACTTTGATACAGAAATCCAGTGATATTATAATAATGTCTAATCAAATAAATAACAATCTAGCGAAACGCTTACATCTCACGCTCCATATATAATATAAAATCAAAAACCGCATGGCGCTTATTGGAGAATGGATTTCCAACATGACAAGGTATGGAACCACCTTCCGATCAGTGTACTCTAGAGGCGATACACTGGGGTTCAACAAGAACATCTTGCAACCCAACCCACACATGACCGACCACTCATTTCGCTTGAGTGTATCGAATGTATATCACCAACGGTTGGGATCAACAACCGTTTCCCGAATGGGACAGCATCGAACATAATAAGGAATTAAATGAATCTCTAGGTAGGTGATTATACACCCTAATGGGAGCGACCCACATAGCCATGCTGCCTGCCCGATTTTTGTCATTTCCCGGTTGTTGAGGCTTGAGGCTACGATTACTTTCTATTCATTGATAGCACAATCACTTTGAATGCCACTTGTCAGATCCGTTAATCACTAATTGATTTGCACAAATATTCTGTATGTTATGCTAAGGGAATAAATCCGTTGCAACCATATATATTTATACAGACCAACCCATTAGATCATTGGAAATACTTTGTCAGACATCATCCATTTACGTTCGTTCTGGGATTGAACGAAACCGAAGGCACAATTTCTACTAATAGAAAAGCCCTTGCACTTTACTCCGTCTTCAATATATTCAGCATACTTGGTTCGCAACGCTTATGCCAATACGGAGTGGTTCTTCGGATAATAATCCAACCGGTCTCTCCATATTGACAACGATGGTCAAAAACTTCGATAGTCTGTTGTTTAACTATCGAATAAAAACAAGTGTTTCGATAGTCGATGATTTAACTATCGAAGGAAACAAGTGTTAAATCAACATATCAAACAAATCACTGGGCTCTTTAATTAATATTTCATTAATTAAATCACTTCTCCATTTCCTTATCAATATTGGCCCTTTACGCTATTTGGAAAAACATTTCCGAATATCGCCCTCCTTTATTTTCTATATTTAGAAAATATATTCTATTTTCAATTGAAAACAATTTCAATCACTTATCTCTTTCCCGACTACTTTAATTTTACTCAGGAAATATTTACTTTTATATTCCCAAAATTCCATCACTTAGGTTAAATCGAATGCTGTATAAAACATCATTACAACAACCCAAAATATTTTATTCAACTAACTCTTTTTCAAACACTTTTCTTCGAGGCTGGATCCTGCTATTTATCAATTAAAAACGAAATCAATCATGTTGGGGTAAAATTACCTCTCAGACCTTGACTGAAAACATCCTCAACTTCAAAACGGTAAAACCACTTACCTCGAATAAACACACTATAAAACCCAATTATTCATTTTTAAAACATGTATATGGTTCGCTTTCTATTTCTAATTTATAGATTTCTTTTTTTGTCTACAATATTCTATTTTAATTTTGTTTCCTATCGAATTCTATATATATCGATACATTGATTTCTAACTATCAAATTATCTTAAAAATATTCTAACTCCTTAAATTTCCGGAAAATTTCGTCATAACCTACTTTGTACTGGGAGCATCGGGACATTTCAAATAGCCTCCCATGGCCCTCACCAATCCAAAAGAAAAAGCCAAGAGGCTTGCCAATACGGCGCATAAATCTCATATATGAATTTAAACATGTACCTTTTTGTCGGGCACATAAATTAAAATCTTCATATACTTCATCCCATACCTGTCTCCTGTATGTCTATACCTGTCCAACTATACCCGATCTTTTTTAACTCACTTTGTCAATAAATTTGTTAATTAACTCTTTAGTCTATTTTACTTTTATATTTGAACATAACACATTCAAATATATTTTTATTAGTTTACAACTAATTTGAACTCCATTTTCAACTTACGCTTCATATTCAATTTCGAACATAAATCCTCAAATTCCCTTTACCTTTCAAAGTTCAACTTTAATTCAAAACTCCATCAACTAATTGCTAATTAACTATTTCCCTATTTTCTTCTTTGTATTTGAATATAACATGTTTAAATATAAGTTTAACTTGTTTATAAACTAAATGAATTCCATTCTCAGCCTAAGTTTCATATTCGATTATGAATATAAAATTACTAACCCAATTCTCTTATCCAACTATGGTTTAAATCATTCCATCTCAAAAACAAGATTGTTTCTTTAACCAATTCCAATTAATTCTCCCTTTAAATTAATTAATAATATAATTAATTTAAATAATTCCATTTAATTGTTTACTTAGAAACAATTTATCCACTCTTAACCGTTATGTAAATTTTTGTTCATTTGCTGATAAATCTGATTAATATAAGTATTTGCAATATAAAACCATTTAATAATCACTTTTAAACTTAAATAATAAATAATAAATATTTATTTCTATTTATTGTGCTTTTATTCAAAATAACAGAGTTAGAAATCCATTTTTAGTTATAAAATAAATTTTATAACTTCATCTTTGTCGATTCACTTGACAGTGAATCAATATTTATAAAGCGATTGATTTATAAGCCATATGCCGCCAATTACTCAACCGATGTTGCCCATTGGTTAAAAAAAATAAACGTTGAATTTCTAGTCAACGATCAATATCCAAATCAATCATCCAATCAGAATAGCTCATATAATGGTAATATGAAAACAAATAACATTAAATATATTTGAGAAATCCAGTTGGATCCCACCCACCGGATTTTCCCTGCATAAAATGTGTTATTTCAAACAATATCGTTTAATTCAATAAATAGATAAAATAATCAACCATCAAACAGTGACAACAATCTAAACATCCATCTTTAAATTTAACACGTTTATATTATTATAAACGTGACCAATAAGGTAAGTTACCTCCATCGGTTACAATCATTTAGTAATAACTATTGATTGAGATTAAATTAAACGAACATTTAATTAAACCAGTTCAATCAACATATAAATATATTCAGCATCCATAATTAACAACCATACACACAAATATTTAAATCGGACTTATATAAAATAAAGGTGGGATAAAACTGAGTGAGTTGAACTCACATTGACTTCATTCGACATTGAAATAATTCGTTTTAATAACTCACAGCTGCATCCAACTCTATCCAAACTATTTCCATTGTGTCGTGCTCGTTGATTCGGACCCGACATCACTTGGTTTTGTCCATTCTGTTACTGTATGATGAAGATATAATTTAATACGGTATTTGTTTATTTAAATATTATTATTAAAACTAAAGTAATATTCAAATTTCTAATTTTCTTAAATTTTCGTTACCTATAAGGACTCGATTAGGCATGAAAATAGTATTAAGCGTATTTTACACAATGGTTCTGGGCATATATACAACACGTTATAACTTAATTATATAATATAAGCTCACCGGTATCACGAAACTAAAACTCACTCATGGTTTAAAATGTATTTATTGCAGTTTTGATTTTTGGTGCCAGACATACTTCGATGTAGCTCCAGTGGAAAGAATCAAATGGAACATGTATATATATAGGTGAAGAAACCTTCCAAGCGAAGCTTTAGACTAGTAGAACGTTTAGGCTAGGCTTCCCATTTTACATCTTGCTGATTTGAAACCACCATAGTTTAGAACGAAGAACAGGGTAGTTTGTTTTGTGAGCTACCAGTTCATACAGAATAGCTGGTTGATGGAATAAGTTGCATGTGTTATCATTTACTTTGCTTAGATATGAAGGTATAAGTATACTACAGTGTTTTCACTTCAGTTACTGCGCATGTTGTCTTGTACATAGGAAGGATACTACTTCAGGGTAGCTCCGTTTGTATAGGGCGGCTGATCTCATAGATGGGAATATATTTTGGTATGTGACATTTCACTATAAAGAATGGGGTAGCCTGCGCTAGCATTTCTATATAGTCACTATGGAGTTTATATATTTTTTAATATGAATTGAAATTTATGTCTAGATAAAAATTTAAAATAGTCGCTATGGAATTTATATATATTTTAATGTAATATAAAAGCCTTAAAAATAGTCATTTTTCAAATGACCTCCATTTTCGATGAAACCACTTTTGTTGGATCTGGAATGTCAAATTATTGTTAGGTTTCAAATTTCATAATTTTTGGAATTAATATGTGAGCGTGGTGAATTTAAATGTGTTTTGGTAATTTCAGTTTGAATTTAATCAACTGGAAAAGGGCTATTTTTCAAACGATCTCCAAATTCGACAAAATTAGTTTTGTTAGGACTTCATCATCAAAACATAGCTAGATATAATTTTTCTGTGATTTTGGAGTCAGTATGTGGCCCCGTAAATTAAAATGTACATTTAAATTCAATATATATTGATTTATATTTTAATTTTGATGAGAACTGGTCGAAACAGTCAAACTGGCTTACGAAACATATTCCATTGTATCCGTAATAAGGGTATTTGGTTAGGGGCGACAGTCGTTGGGTTTGATTAGGAGTTTGAAGGTTAAAACAAGTAAATTGGCATTAAATGAATTAAAAAATATTAAATATATATAATATATATATGTATATATCCACTCCTCAAAACCCTAGGCTCAATACAACCACCGCCACTCAAATCGTATGGTCTAAATTGCTCATAAATTCAATCACAAATTCCTCTGATTATACTTTGAATTAATACATCATTTCTAAACAAAAATTGAAAAGCAAAGTGAGATCTTCAAACTTGTGTGGGTTTGATCGAAATTAGTGGAGTTTGGGGACCGAAATCCGTTCGTGAAGGGGGAAGTTCGAGCGCGATTCTCTGACCAACCGTGAAATCGAGTTCCTCGTCCCTTCCGGCGATGAGTGAAGGTCGGATGGCAGTTGGTATGGTGGTTGGCGATGGGGGTCAGACTGTGTGGAAGTGCGTGAGTGGGGATGAAATCAATGACAGCATGGTCGGTTTTCCTTCCAGAAAAAACAAGATGATGATGGCTTAATTTGTGATGAAGGTTAATTAGGAAAAAGTTAATTATATTAATTAATTTATCAATGTAATTAAAATTGAAATGGTCGTACCTTTTTCATACGAGCACGGAATTGGGCAAACTCAGAACCGTTGGAATCGTGGAATCGAGCACTACAACATGGAACTGACCAGAATTAAAACGGAGCAAATTAGACTTTGAGGTGATTTTAAATAAAAATAGAAATTCAGAAATAAAGAATGGCAGAGTGGAAACGAATGTGAGAACTTCTCACTAAAATCCTTGTACAGTTATTTATTTTATACAAACTGCCATTATTGATTTTTGTCAGTTTTTAATTATCACAAACTGTATACAGTGCCTGTTAGCTCACCTCCCTCGTCCATAGACCATGGATGATTTAATTGACTGTATTGTGTTGTGAAATAGAAAATAAAAATATATATGTGATATGGAAAATATATTTGCGATATATATATATATGTATGCGATATGGAAAATATATATGCGATATGGAAAATATGTATGCGATATATATATATATGTGTGTGTGTGTTGAATAAAATATATAAGCGATGTGAATGTGTATATATATATGTATATATATATATATGTATATATATATATATATGCGATGTGAAAATATATATGCGCTTTATAAATTATATATATGCGTTGTATAAATCATGTATATGCGATATATAAAATGGTCATGTAATGAAATAATTATTTGTTCATTGAAAATATAATTTTTAACGTATATATGGAATATATAAAATGGTCATGTGATGGAATAATTATCGTATTGTTAGAAATATAATTTTTAACATATATATGGACTGTATAAAATTGTCATGTAATGGAATATTCAATTTTGAGTTAAAACTGAAATAGATGTTGAAATCGTTTTTAAAATGAATTTATAAATGATTTATAAAATACATTTTAAATGGAAATCAACGATAATATATATATATATATTTAATGGCTTGAACAGAACGCACCGCGCAGCGACTGTTCGTGAATTTCGACCATTGACTTCAAATTGATGTAACGGGAGATCCGACCGTTGGATTCTCCTAAAACCAGAACCGTTGGGTTTGTACCTAAAAGGTTTTTCAAATAATATAAGAGATTTAAATTTGAACCATTAGATCTTGAAATATGTCAAAATCAATTTCAAAAAAAGGTCGCTATGGATGAAGTTCGGTGGCCGATATTGGAAACCGAATGTACGGGCCTTAATAAAATTGTTAAAAATATGGAAAAATTGTGTAAAATGATAATAAATGATTTGAAAAGATTTTTGGATGAAAAATTCCATATTTTAAAGGATAAAAAATAATTTTATCTAAATGAACAAGTTATTAACTAGATTAGAAATCTAATGGTGTTTGGATTTGAAATGGTTTTAATATAACCAGAATTTTCCAACGTATGAATTGGAACAGATTTGAATGGAAATAATCTGCGGAATATGTCAATATTGATTATGGATATTGTTGAGGAATTTGGAAAACACAAATATCGTTATTCCCAATATAATATCCGTTGGTTTCAGAATTTGATATTGAATATAAGTCGATATTATTTCTATTCAGAGCCTTATATTTAATGTCAAATTGGATTTTGGGTTTGTCGTAAATGATGTCTTCAATAACACTGTTCTTAAACCAAGCTGAGAAAAGAATAAATCTTTTAATTAAGATTCAAAGAACTTTACTAATTAATTAATATTTAATTGAAATTGGATTTCTGGGTTTAAAGTGAACGGTGTTTTAAACAACATTTGTTCTTTAACCCGATTAACAGTGAAGACATGATTTGGAATTTATAAATTTTTTTATTAAGATTTAACAGAAATTTTCCAAAATAAAGTGTAACGGCTGGAAATTTCCGACTCCTCGAGAGTCGGAAATTCCGAGACGTTAGTGAAAGAATTTAGAAGGTGAGAAAGAAAAGATAGAACTAATAGAATAGAAGAAGAAGAAGAACATAAGAATCATCAGAGTAACACGAATCTCACAGCGGAACGAATAACATATAATATATAACATAACTTTGAAGTAAACAGTTATATATATACAATAGCACTTATCAGAGTACAACACTTACAACACAGCGGAAATAACTATAGCTATAGAAACTTGCAGCCTCCTGCTCCAAGCTCTCCAAGTATATCTGTAAATCCCGACTACTTGACTGCCCGTACAAATTTAGGCACCCAAGAGTTTAGGGAAAACAACAAAGTAAACTCCGGGTCAGTCATGGGACTGGTATGAGTAAAACAGTTTAAAACAATTGAACATGTATATGATATCTCATGAGACCACGCCGTGAATACGGAACGGGTTTTTCCTTATGAGTATCTAAACAACTTTGACAAGCAATATCATTGTGATATTATAATAATGTCTAAGTACAAAATAGGTATCAATCTAGCAGAAACGCTTGCATCTCACGTTCTACATACATAGTATAAAATCATAAACCGCAGGGCGCTTAACGGAGAATGGATTCCAACAGACAAGGTATGGGAGCACCTTCTGAATAGTGTACTCTAGAGGTGATACAATCAGGGTTCAACAAGAACGTCTTGCAACCCAGCCACACATGACCGCCCACTCATTTAGCTTGAGTGTCGCGAATATATTGCCACCACGGTTGTAGGCCATCAAACCGTCATCCGAAGATACAGAATCAAAAAGAAGTATAAATATGGATATTCCCTAGATCGGTGACAATACACCCTGCTTGGGAATGACCCAACTAGCCATGCTGCCTAGCCCAACTTTTGTTACTTCCTGGTGTAAGGCTAGAAGCTACGTCTATCTTCAGAACATCTGATCACCATTCACTTTGAATGCCACATCGTCATACCCGCCAAATCACAAATTGACTTATTCAAAAATAACACGGGTATACAGCTAAGAGAAACGAATTCCTCCGCCACCAAACGTGAATACGTTTGACCAGATCAACTTACGCGATCCATTGGATATACTCTGTCAGACCTTCTTCCATATACGTTGTCCTGGGACTGGACAAACCGAAGGCACTATTCAGTATATCCATCTTAGTCACTGTTATCTAAGACTTATACAACAGCCCTTGCACTTTACTCCGTCTTCAATTTATCTTTGGCAGATATTGCTCGCAACGCTTATGCCAATACAGAGTGGTTCTTTGGATAATAATCCAACCGGTCTCTCCATATTAACAACGTTAAAATGGTAAAAACTTCGATAGTCTGTGATTCAACTATCAAATGAAAACATGTCGGTGTACAAACAACGATCTTATTTCCAAATGGAAATTCGATCGATCAATCATCACATGTTCATATTTCCTTATTTCATATATTTAGAAAATATATGTTATTAATCATTGGAAAACATTTCCATAGCTTATTTTCACATCACTATTATTTCGCAACTATCAGTCCCTAACTGTAACTAGTATGAGGACAATTCTCTAAGTATCAATTCGGAAGGTTGAAACCAACATCAGATCGTCACTTAGAAAACCGTTCAACTTACCCTCTCCAGTTAGTTTCTGAATTTGCTTAACTCTATTTCTTAAATTCTTGTCATGAAAACATTTCATTTTCTATGTTTAGAAAACATATCTGACTATATTTGGAAAACGTTTCCAAAACTCATTTACGGATTTCCAATGAACGTTGTATAAAACATCGTTTCGCTTAATCCATTTATCGCTTATTCCTTAACTTTATTCCTAATCAACCTTTTAGATCGAACCACAACTATTCCTTTGTCAATTCTGAAGTCAATCAAG
The DNA here is from genome assembly GCA_030737875.1 of Allium sativum. NCBI lineage: Eukaryota > Viridiplantae > Streptophyta > Magnoliopsida > Asparagales > Amaryllidaceae > Allium > Allium sativum. The sequence continues at coordinate 589,134,620 of CM060916.1, forward strand.
TTGGGGTGTAATTACCTCGCAGACCTTAATTGAACAACGTCCTTTACTGTGAAATAGATGAAGCTCATCGCTCACTTTTTACAATCATCTGTTTACGCAAATTCTCGGATTCAGGTTACGAATCCACTTCTTATATGACAGTGTTTGATTATAACTATAACGTTATAATTCCTACCCCTATATATTTTATTTCCTAACTCGAATAATTTAACAGACACCTAATTTCTAAATCAATAACTAAATCTTGATTTAAACCCTGGAAAGTAAATAGTACTTTCCCGAATTCGCTATAATCGAATTCGACGTATAACTCTCTTTCGAGTAATCTCTATTTGATTAACTCTTCTTCGAATAACCTATATTCGATTATCTCTCTTCGAATAACTCATATTCGAAATCTCTCTCTTTCGAATAAACAATATTCGATCTCTTTCTTTCGAATATGCTATATTCGAAAATCTCCTTTCGATTTACTAATCGATAACTCCTTTCGATCAAACTAAAATCGATAACTCCTTTAACTCTATTCGAATGACTAATATTCGACTTACTCCTTTGGGTCAACTCATTTGATTAACTCCTTCGAATAACTAATTCGAATAACTTACCTTCGAATAACCAATATTCGATTTACTCTAACTCGATTAACTTAATTCTAATCGATTTACTCCATTTCGATTCAACTTAATTCAAATCGATTAACTTAACTCAAATTGATTTACTCCTTTCGAATAACTAAATTCGATTTAACTCTTCTCGAATAACTAAGTTCGATTAACTCAAATTGAATAACCAATATTCAATTAACTCTTACATGTTTAACTCTATTCGAATAAGTAATTCGAATCACTCTAATGTGTTTAACTCTATTCAAATATCTAATTCGAATAACTCATTTCGAATAACTAAATTCGATTAACTCTTTTAACTTTACTCGAATAACTATATTCGATTAACACCTTCTTTCGAATAACTATATTCGATTAACTCTTCGACTAACTCCTTTGGATTAACTAACTTCGAATAACTCCTTTGGATTAACTCTTCGACTAACTCCTTCGGATTAACTCTTCGATTAACTTCTTGGGATTAACTAACTTCGAATAACTCTTCGACTAGCTCCTTCGGATTAACTAACTTCGAATAACTCCTTGGGATTAACTAACTTCGAATAACTCTTCGACTAGCTCCTTCGGATTAACTAACTTCGAATAACTCCTTTGGATTAACTAACTTCGAATAACTCTTCGACTAGCTCCTTCGGATTAACTAACTTCGAATAACTCCTTTGGATTAACTAACTTCGAATAACTCCTTTGGATTAACTAACTTCGAATAACTCCTTTGGATTAACTAACTTCGAATAACCAATATTCGATAACTACTCTTCGAATAAATAATATTCGATAACTCTTCTCAAATGAATAACATTTGATTTCTCCACTCGAATAAACTATATTCGATTACTCTTCCCTCGAATACACTATATTCGATAATTCTACTTCGAATAGGTGATATTCGGCAACTCTACTCGATTAACTCCACTTGGATAACTCTAACTGATCAACTCTAACTGGTCAACCCTAACTGGTCGATTCTAACTGGTTAACTCAACTGGTTAACTCTAACAGATTAACTCTAACTGGTTACCTCGTCTTGATTAACCGAACAAATCCACTCAGTTTAACTTAGCTAATTCACGTTGATTAACTCTAACCGGTTCACTTAGTTTAACTCAACTAATTTACTTCGATTAACCACTTAGTTAACTTAACTAATTCACATCGATTAATCCTTTAGTTTAACTTAACTAATTCACATCGATAAATCCTTTAGTTTAACTTAACTAATTCACATCGATTAATCATTTAGTTTAACTTAACAAATTCACTTTGATTCACCGCTTAGTTTAACTGAACTTAATTTACTTTGGTTAACTTAACCAATTACTTTAATTTACTCGACTAACTTGCTTTGGTTAACCTAACCAATTACTTTGTTTAACTCTATTCAAATATCAAATTCGAATAACTCATTTCGAAAGATTTCCTTTTTACAACGTTTATCCATTGATAAAGATTTACTTTTTGTAATGGTTCTTCACTTTATAAATGTCTTTTTAATAACGTTTCTACTTCTCTATATAAGTCCAGACTTATATATATTCCATTTATCCACGATAAATAATTTATTTAATTTATAAAACATTATTTATAAATTAATCTACTTCAATTTATCTGTTTTAAATAGATTTCCTATTTAATATCTCATTTAAATCCATATCGTGTTATACCGTGTGCGAAGCACGTGTTTAAATCTATCCTTGTATAATTCTATTTATTTTCTGAACAAGTGTTCCTTTATTTATTCCCTAAATAAATATTCCTTTATTCCATTTATTTATAATCTAAATAAATGTTCCCTTATTTATTTCCTAAATAAATAAATGTTTTCATCTTATAAAATCCTATCGATTTTATAAATAAGATTTATCTTCAATATAAACATTGAAAATTCCCCTTTTACATTCTAGTATCACCTACGGTGTTTAACGTGTCGTATAACAATGATCGGTATCATTCAAACATATGAAATCAATAACAGATTTCATAACACATCATATATCACAATATATGAAAAACGGTAAAATAAATGTTGAGGAACCCAGTCGGATTCCTCCAACCTGTTTCCCTACATCACAGATGTTAGATAATATAGATAACATCACTTTCAGTTCCATATGATGTATTCTGTTAAACAGAATCAAATATAGAAATTTAACTAACTGACTAGCAGTTCAAATCAAACAATCAACACACAGTCAAACAGACAATTTTAACAGTTCTAACAATACAACATGAAATTATAAACTGTTCAGAGTTAGTGAGATTTACTCACATTGACGCGTTAGCCGTTAAATAACGGTTTGCGTTATTTGATTTCAACGGACAATTTATTTCGCCATAAATTGTAACGAGCTCAGAGTTACTTCCAGTCGGTCCCACGTTGTAGTGTCCGTTCAATATCAACAGAAAAACCGGCCCATATCTTCAGCATAGATCCAACAAAATGCTTGATTAAGGCTTTGGTTGCGAGTGTTAACTAGGACGACTATTGGTTTCGAAAGTATATGGGCCGATATTTTATTTCCACGTGTTCGACACTCTTGTTTCCCTCTTCAGAAATCCACGTATTCATCCTTCACGTCTTAGCTACTTTTCACATTTGTTTCATGCTCGTTCGAAGATTCCCAAGTCCATTTGAATATACTGCTGCTACCAGTTAAGGTTCTACTCAAATTTTGAAATGGAAAACAAAAGAACACGGACCCCATGTTCACAATACAAAGTACACACCACGTTCAACTCTTGCACCATGTTCCAGACTGCTGATTTGTCTTCACGTTTTGAAACAATCAGCGTCTCCTTCCTGCTGAATCAATCCCGTCTCCAGTACATGACTAACTCCACCACGACAACATCGACTTCACCATTTCTTGCTGAATTCAAACACTATTGCTACCAGTCAGCTCCTCATTGTTTCCTCATCCCCCACTTTCGTTTCCCATACCAGTTTAAACCCCTACACAAATCACGGTGATACTCCTCCTTCTCCCCTGCTGTAAATACACGAGCACCCCTCCATACCATCTCACGCAACAACAACAAAAAACACGCAACTCCTCTAATTCGAACTCACAGCCATCATACCAGCAAACAATTCGTGCTGCTCCCTTCCTTTCTGACACTCACGTTATCAACATCCATATAAAAGAACCCAGCCACCCGTACGTCTTCTTCACCTTTTTAAAACCGCTACTCCTCCCTCTCCCTTTCTTCTTCACAACCCATCCACCAACACTTTCTCTAGCGTCGCCAAAACAAAATCCTAAGGCAGCTGCCCCAAAACCGAGCATCAGGACATTCGAGTGAGTTCAATAAAACGTACAACGGTCGAAAGAGCAACTCTCGGGATTCAGAATATACGAGATCCGAAATTTTAGGAGGATTTTCTTTATTTTTACTTTGATTTTAGAAAAATGCGAGTTTTAATTTTGATGGAGAACGAAAGTAGATGGCGTCCGGTTTTGTGCTGAAGGAAATGAAATTAGGTCCTAACGTTTTAAAGGGTATTTTATAGTGTAACAGTTTGGATTTTTTTTTTTGGAGGACCACGATTGTTGCTTTGAGTCTACAGAAACTTGCGGATGAGAAGAGCTATACGTGGTCTTGTTTTGACTTGAAATAGATTAGGATACTTTAGTTTGTTTGGTTTTTAACAGTTAGGACACCGTATCATATACAACTCCATCCACAAATGACCTGCTCTGGACAGAAGTAAAAATACCGTTGTATCGAGCTCGGTGCCACGATCCCAAAAATATAATAATACCGGTAGATTAACTCATATTTTGAAACTTCAAAATGTTGATTACAGGGTGCAAAATACTCCCAATAAAAAGTTGCTTATTTAATTAATTAAAAATTACAATAAAATTCTAAAAATTAAATTATCACTACTTCCCAAAAGAACCTTGTCTAAATTCAAACCCGATCTCTAGTTATATTGAATAAACCGATACGGTCGATAAACGATTCTATAGCGACTATTTTAAAATTTGATTTGGACATATCTCAAAATCTACACAACGAAATCCTGCTTTTTCTCTTCCACTAGAAAGATATACTCCACCAGCTCCACATGTTTCTTGTTTCACAGAAATCCGGTTTAAAACGAATTCTGTATATTCAGTTGAAGTTCGAATCGCCAAATTGCGAACTGCCGCGACGTTTCAGGTTCGTTTTAATTATAATTATAAAATATAAGTTCGAACGTTTTATTTGTAGTTATCGATATCGCCAAATCGATATATAAATAATTAAATAAATAAATTATTCGACAGCTAACAAAACGCGCCATTACAGACTTCCCCCCTTAAAATAATTTCATCCCCGAAATTGCTAAGTTAGAGGACGACCCTATCTACTGGAATTCCTCAGATTTGTTTACCCCTTATTTCTGATATCAACTGAACCAATTAATATCGATTAAAATATTAATTCCTTTCGACTAACTAAAATTTCCAAAAATTTTGAAAATTCTCTAACACTTTATATTTTTAGAAAATTTCGCCATAACCTCCTTTGTACGGCTCAATACGTCAAACCACAACTCGCCTCTCTAGGCCTCCTCCAATCCAAAAAGAAATCAAAATAGCCAAGCGGCTTGCCAATTCGGCTCATAAAATCCAAACTCATATATGATATAAACTTGTACCTTTTTGTCGGGCATTTAACTCTATCCCTTTCATCTGCTACCCCTTCAACATATACCAATGTTATCCATTCCAATTGATCTCCAATCAGTTCATATCCTCAAATCCAAATCGAATTCCATTCGAACTCTAATATCAAATTCCAAATTATCGACTTATCAATTTGGTTCCATTCTAGATTTTCTCTAATCCACTTCAATTTTATTTAACTCGGTTCAAGTTAAATTTCAATTTATTTTTACCATCTCATTTTATTTAACTTCATTAGTTACATTTTAATTCCAGAACTTAAGTTCCTGGGTTTCTTTCAAATCAATTTGAAATCATAATGCCAATTCAAAACCTTTGAATTTCTAAACAACTTGTTTTCTCAAAACAATTCAAAAACAAAACCTTTGGTAGTAATCCGTCACTTAGAACTCGAAAATGAACACTGATGATGTCTAGATTCATCATCAGAATCTATTTTCCAGCTATCGAAGTGAGTTCAATACTATATCATTTTCAATTTGAAAAACATTTTCAAAATCTCCCAGGAACTTAAAATTTCCTTATTTTAATTCCAAATTTTGATTTAAATTCAGATTTACTCATCTGATTTCACTTATATGAATTCTGGTTGGTTATGTATAACCCTTTCACTATATAATCTTACTCAATCATAATTACCACCAATATATCTAATATATTAAAATTTTGATATATATAAATATATCTCTATATCAAAATACACTTTGGGTAAAGTTAAATTCACTTACCCTCTTTCAAAACATATCGTGACGACACATCGTATCCGAGTGTTTATTAACTCCTACCGATACAGTGGATCAAACTGATCGACCAGAACTCATAACAACTCAGCCAATGAATCTCCACAATAAAAACCATTTTATATTGAATAACAATTACGCGCTCATGTATATACACTCAAACTCAATCTAGGATATTACTAATCCTATCTCTATCGAGTTACGCCACAGAGCCAAGGTAATTCACTTAACTTAAGCTCTGATACCAACTGTAACGGCTGGAAATTTCCGACTCCTCGAGAGTCGGAAATTCCGAGACGTTAGTGAAAGAATTTAGAAGGTGAGAAAGAAAAGATAGAACTAATAGAATAGAAGAAGAAGAAGAACATAAGAATCATCAGAGTAACACGAATCTCACAGCGGAACGAATAACATATAATATATAACATAACTTTGAAGTAAACAGTTATATATATACAATAGCACTTATCAGAGTACAACACTTACAACACAGCGGAAATAACTATAGCTATAGAATCTTGCAGCCTCCTGCTCCAAGCTCTCCAAGTATATCTGTAAATCCCGACTACTTGACTGCCCGTACAAATTTAGGCACCCAAGAGTTTAGGGAAAACAACAAAGTAAACTCCGGGTCAGTCATGGGACTGGTATGAGTAAAACAGTTTAAAACAATTGAACATGTATATGATATCTCATGAGACCACGCCGTGAATACGGAACGGGTTTTTCCTTATGAGTATCTAAACAACTTTGACAAGCAATATCATTGTGATATTATAATAATGTCTAAGTACAAAATAGGTATCAATCTAGCAGAAACGCTTGCATCTCACGTTCTACATACATAGTATAAAATCATAAACCGCAGGGCGCTTAACGGAGAATGGATTCCAACAGACAAGGTATGGGAGCACCTTCTGAATAGTGTACTCAAGAGGTGATACACTCAGGGTTCAACAAGAACATCTTGCAACCCAGCCACACATGACCGCCCACTCATTTAGCTTGAGTGTCGCGAATATATTGCCACCACGGTTGTAGGCCATCAAACCGTCATCCGAAGATACAGAATCAAAAAGAATTATAAATATGGATATTCCCTAGATCGGTGACAATACACCCTGCTTGGGAATGACCCAACTAGCCATGCTGCCTAGCCCAACTTTTGTTACTTCCTGGTGTGAGGCTAGAAGCTACGTCTATCTTCAGAACATCTGATCACCATTCACTTTGAATGCCACATCGTCATACCCGCCAAATCACAAATTGACTTATTCAAAAATAACACGGGTATACAGCTAAGAGAAACGAATTCCTCCGCCACCAAACGTGAATACGTTTGCACAGATCAACTTACGCGATCCATTGGATATACTCTGTCAGACCTTCTTCCATATACTTTGTCCTGGGACTGGACAAACCGAAGGCACTATTCAGTATATCCATCTTAGTCACTGTTATCTAAGACTTATACAACAGCCCTTGCACTTTACTCCGTCTTCAATTTATCTTTGGCAGATATTGCTCGCAACGCTTATGCCAATACAGAGTGGTTCTTTGGATAATAATCCAACCGGTCTCTCCATATTAACAACGTTAAAATGGTAAAAACTTCGATAGTCTGTGATTCAACTATCAAATGAAAACATGTCGGTGTACAAACAACGATCTTATTTCCAAATGGAAATTCGATCGATCAATCATCACATGTTCATATTTCCTTATTTCATATATTTAGAAAATATATGTTATTAATCATTGGAAAACATTTCCATAGCTTATTTTCACATCACTATTATTTCGCAACTATCAGTCCCTAACTGTAACTAGTATGAGGATAATTCTCTAAGTATCAATTCGGAAGGTTGAAACCAACATCAGATCGTCACTTAGAAAACCGTTCAACTTACCCTCTCCAGTTAGTTTCTGAATTTGCTTAACTCTATTTCTTAAATTCTTATCATGAAAACATTTCATTTTCTATGTTTAGAAAACATATCTGACTATATTTGGAAAACGTTTCCAAAACTCATTTACGGATTTCCAATGAACGTTGTATAAAACATCGTTTCGCTTAATCCATTTATCGCTTATTCCTTAACTTTATTCCTAATCAACCTTTTAGATCGAACCACAACTATTCCTTTGTCAATTCTGAAGTCAATCAAGTTGGGGTATAATTACCTCGCAGACCTTAATTGAACAACGTCCTTTACTGTGAAATAGATGAAGCTCATCGCTCACTTTTTACAATCATCTGTTTACGCAAATTCTCGGATTCAGGTTACGAATCCACTTCTTATATGACAGTGTTTGATTATAACTATAACGTTATAATTCCTACCCCTATATATTTTATTTCCTAACTCGAATAATTTAACAGACACCTAATTTCTAAATCAATAACTAAATCTTGATTTAAACCCTGGAAAGTAAATAGTACTTTCCCGAATTCGCTATAATCGAATTCGACGTATAACTCTCTTTCGAGTAATCTCTATTTGATTAACTCTTCTTCGAATAACCTATATTCGATTATCTCTCTTCGAATAACTCATATTCGAAATCTCTCTCTTTCGAATAAACAATATTCGATCTCTTTCTTTCGAATATGCTATATTCGAAAATCTCCTTTCGATTTACTAATCGATAACTCCTTTCGATCAAACTAAAATCGATAACTCCTTTAACTCTATTCGAATGACTAATATTCGACTTACTCCTTTGGGTCAACTCATTTGATTAACTCCTTCGAATAACTAATTCGAATAACTTACCTTCGAATAACCAATATTCGATTTACTCTAACTCGATTAACTTAATTCTAATCGATTTACTCCATTTCGATTCAACTTAATTCAAATCGATTAACTTAACTCAAATTGATTTACTCCTTTCGAATAACTAAATTCGATTTAACTCTTCTCGAATAACTAAGTTCGATTAACTCAAATTGAATAACCAATATTCAATTAACTCTTACACGTTTAACTCTATTCGAATAAGTAATTCGAATCACTCTAATGTGTTTAACTCTATTCAAATATCTAATTCGAATAACTCATTTCGAATAACTAAATTCGATTAACTCTTTTAACTTTACTCGAATAACTATATTCGATTAACACCTTCTTTCGAATAACTATATTCGATTAACTCTTCGACTAACTCCTTTGGATTAACTAACTTCGAATAACTCCTTTGGATTAACTCTTCGACTAACTCCTTCGGATTAACTCTTCGATTAACTTCTTGGGATTAACTAACTTCGAATAACTCTTCGACTAGCTCCTTCGGATTAACTAACTTCGAATAACTCCTTGGGATTAACTAACTTCGAATAACTCTTCGACTAGCTCCTTCGGATTAACTAACTTCGAATAACTCCTTTGGATTAACTAACTTCGAATAACTCTTCGACTAGCTCCTTCGGATTAACTAACTTCGAATAACTCCTTTGGATTAACTAACTTCGAATAACTCCTTTGGATTAACTAACTTCGAATAACTCCTTTGGATTAACTAACTTCGAATAACCAATATTCGATAACTACTCTTCGAATAAATAATATTCGATAACTCTTCTCAAATGAATAACATTTGATTTCTCCACTCGAATAAACTATATTCGATTACTCTTCCCTCGAATACACTATATTCGATAATTCTACTTCGAATAGGTGATATTCGGCAACTCTACTCGATTAACTCCACTTGGATAACTCTAACTGATCAACTCTAACTGGTCAACCCTAACTGGTCGATTCTAACTGGTTAACTCAACTGGTTAACTCTAACAGATTAACTCTAACTGGTTACCTCGTCTTGATTAACCGAACAAATCCACTCAGTTTAACTTAGCTAATTCACGTTGATTAACTCTAACCGGTTCACTTAGTTTAACTCAACTAATTTACTTCGATTAACCACTTAGTTAACTTAACTAATTCACATCGATTAATCCTTTAGTTTAACTTAACTAATTCACATCGATAAATCCTTTAGTTTAACTTAACTAATTCACATCGATTAATCATTTAGTTTAACTTAACAAATTCACTTTGATTCACCGCTTAGTTTAACTGAACTTAATTTACTTTGGTTAACTTAACCAATTACTTTAATTTACTCGACTAACTTGCTTTGGTTAACCTAACCAATTACTTTGTTTAACTCTATTCAAATATCAAATTCGAATAACTCATTTCGAAAGATTTCCTTTTTACAACGTTTATCCATTGATAAAGATTTACTTTTTGTAATGGTTCTTCACTTTATAAATGTCTTTTTAATAACGTTTCTACTTCTCTATATAAGTCCAGACTTATATATATTCCATTTATCCACGATAAATAATTTATTTAATTTATAAAACATTATTTATAAATTAATCTACTTCAATTTATCTGTTTTAAACAGATTTCCTATTTAATATCTCATTTAAATCCATATCGTGTTATACCGTGTGCGAAGCACGTGTTTAAATCTATCCTTGTATAATTCTATTTATTTTCTGAACAAGTGTTCCTTTATTTATTCCCTAAATAAATATTCCTTTATTCCATTTATTTATAATCTAAATAAATGTTCCCTTATTTATTTCCTAAATAAATAAATGTTTTCATCTTATAAAATCCTATCGATTTTATAAATAAGATTTATCTTCAATATAAACATTGAAAATTCCCTTTTTACATTCTAGTATCACCTACGGTGTTTAACGTGTCGTATAACAATGATCGGTATCATTCAAACATATGAAATCAATAACAGATTTCATAACACATCATATATCACAATATATGAAAAACGGTAAAATAAATGTTGAGGAACCCAGTCGGATTCCTCCAACCTGTTTCCCTGCATCACAGATGTTAGATAATATAGATAACATCACTTTCAGTTCCATATGATGTATTCTGTTAAACAGAATCAAATATAGAAATTTAACTAACTGACTAGCAGTTCAAATCAAACAATCAACACACAGTCAAACAGACAATTTTAACAGTTCTAACAATACAACATGAAATTATAAACTGTTCAGAGTTAGTGAGATTTACTCACATTGACGCGTTAGCCGTTAAATAACGGTTTGCGTTATTTGATTTCAACGGACAATTTATTTCGCCATAAATTGTAACGAGCTCAGAGTTACTTCCAGTCGGTCCCACGTTGTAGTGTCCGTTCAATATCAACAGAAAAACCGGCCCATATCTTCAGCATAGATCCAACAAAATGCTTGATTAAGGCTTTGGTTGCGAGTGTTAACTAGGACGACTATTGGTTTCGAAAGTATATGGGCCGATATTTTATTTCCACGTGTTCGACACTCTTGTTTCCCTCTTCAGAAATCCACGTATTCATCCTTCACGTCTTAGCTACTTTTCCCATTTGTTTCATGCTCGTTCGAAGATGCCCAAGTCCATTTGAATATACTGCTGCTACCAGTTAAGGTTCTACTCAAATTTTGAAATGGAAAACAAAAGAACACGGACCCCATGTTCACAATACAAAGTACACACCACGTTCAACTCTTGCACCATGTTCCAGACTGCTGATTTGTCTTCACGTTTTGAAACAATCAGCGTCTCCTTCCTGCTGAATCAATCCCGTCTCCAGTACATGACTAACTCCACCACGACAACATCGACTTCACCATTTCTTGCTGAATTCAAACACTATTGCTACCAGTCAGCTCCTCATTGTTTCCTCATCCCCCACTTTCGTTTCCCATACCAGTTTAAACCCCTACACAAATCACGGTGATACTCCTCCTTCTCCCCTGCTGTAAATACACGAGCACCCCTCCATACCATCTCACGCAACAACAACAAAAAACACGCAACTCCTCTAATTCGAACTCACAGCCATCATACCAGCAAACAATTCGTGCTGCTCCCTTCCTTTCTGACACTCACGTTATCAACATCCATATAAAAGAACCCAGCCACCCGTACGTCTTCTTCACCTTTTTAAAACCGCTACTCCTCCCTCTCCCTTTCTTCTTCACAACCCATCCACCAACACTTTCTCTAGCGTCGCCAAAACAAAATCCTAAGGCAGCTGCCCCAAAACCGAGCATCAGGACATTCGAGTGAGTTCAATAAAACGTACAACGGTCGAAAGAGCAACTCTCGGGATTCAGAATATACGAGATCCGAAATTTTAGGAGGATTTTCTTTATTTTTACTTTGATTTTAGAAAAATGCGAGTTTTAATTTTGATGGAGAACGAAAGTAGATGGCGGCCGGTTTTGTGCTGAAGGAAATGAAATTAGGTCCTAACGTTTTAAAGGGTATTTTATAGTGTAACAGTTTGGATTTTTTTTTTTTGGAGGACCACGATTGTTGCTTTGAGTCTACAGAAACTTGCGGATGAGAAGAGCTATACGTGGTCTTGTTTTGACTTGAAATAGATTAGGATACTTTAGTTTGTTTGGTTTTTAACAGTTAGGACACCGTATCATATACAACTCCATCCACAAATGACCTGCTCTGGACAGAAGTAAAAATACCGTTGTATCGAGCTCGGTGCCACGATCCCAAAAATATAATAATACCGGTAGATTAACTCATATTTTGAAACTTCAAAATGTTGATTACAGGGTGCAAAATACTCCCAATAAAAAGTTGCTTATTTAATTAATTAAAAATTACAATAAAATTCTAAAAATTAAATTATCACTACTTCCCAAAAGAACCTTGTCTAAATTCAAACCCGATCTCTAGTTATATTGAATAAACCGATACGGTCGATAAACGATTCTATAGCGACTATTTTAAAATTTGATTTGGACATATCTCAAAATCTACACAACGAAATCCTGCTTTTTCTCTTCCACTAGAAAGATATACTCCACCAGCTCCACATGTTTCTTGTTTCACAGAAATCCGGTTTAAAACGAATTCTGTATATTCAGTTGAAGTTCGAATCGCCAAATTGCGAACTGCCGCGACGTTTCAGGTTCGTTTTAATTATAATTATAAAATATAAGTTCGAACGTTTTATTTGTAGTTATCGATATCGCCAAATCGATATATAAATAATTAAATAAATAAATTATTCGACAGCTAACAAAACGCGCCATTACATAAAGTTTTCCAATTTATTAAATTAAATTAGAGTTGAATGGAATTCGATTTAATAATAATCGAGATGAGCTTCTGTAAAGGAAGACCGTTACTATTTATGGAATTTAGAAGTCCTAGTCGTTATTCCAGTTATAGTATTAGTTTGATACAGAAATTTATATCGATTATATACTATTATGATTTCCACGAAGATTCCATTTTGATGGAAGATGATTTTGGGTTTATTGTGAATCGTGTTTTAAATAACATTTTTTTCTTTAACCCGAGTAAGGGCAGGATTAATTTCCAGAAAGTTGAATAATCATCAAATAGTGATTTTAGAGATTGAAACTAAGAAGAATATTAATAAATCTTTAATTAGATTTGAATGAATGAATGGTAATTAAATTTACCTAAACATGAGATGTGGTATAAACCAAATATACTTGGTTATTGATATTGATCGATTAATTGTCTGAATTGTGCTCAACCAGTTTACGAGCAAAATATGCTTTTACATTTAGCATTGGGTTGGGTAGAAATATTTGTATGCTAACATCTTGTGAAACACTTCACGATTTGACTATGAAATGTTTAGCGATGTGGTTGAGTTCATTTAAATTTAATGAATGATTTTGAAATGATATTTTTCTTAAGTGAAAAGAAATGTATTCCCAATTTTGGATATGGAATATTTTATAAAAATGTTTTATAAAACAGGAAGGATTTCGAGGCCTAAACCCGATGTCGTCGAAAGGATTTCGAAATGTATTATGTGTTTGACATTGTAGTTCAATACATAACCGATTATTTGCTATTGATGATGTATCTGTTTGGTGGCAGAGAATTTATTCTCTTGCTTAACACCCTTCTTTGAGACGTACGAGCTCAAAGGTTATGCGATTAATAGTGACTGATCATATGTGTGAATTGCTAATGTAAAGTACTATATTTTCGAAAGTACTTGTGACTATTATGTTGTGAAATGATTTTCCCTACGTCGGGATATGAAATGATTTAGTATATGGATAAGGATCCAAGTAACCCTGGATGACTAAAAGTGTGAGAGCGAAGGATTTTCTCCAAGGGCATGGGAGGTGCATCGTCAGTGTAGCCTGCTCCATAGTGGGAGGTGCATTTATATATATATATATATATATATATATATATATATATCAAGTTGGAGAGGCGCGTACAACCTTGTCTGAGGGTCGTGCCCGATATTTGGTTGCATATTTGTTTGTATGCATTGTGATATTTTGCAATTCATATTTTCAAATGTTTCGGTTTGAGATCCTGAAGTGAAATCTATTTTGATATGAAATCTTGATATGTATTCTAAATGATTTGAAATAAGAAATCGGGAAATAATGTCCAAAGGAATAATTTCTGTAAAATGAATTTAATTTTGGAAATCTAAATTTGGGATTAAGCCTAAATGGGTAGATTGAGGAATTGCATGTTGTATGATGCATAGTAGATCCATATTTCTATTATTGGTTGTTGTTTATGCACTGGTATTCTTGGGGGTAAACCCGTTCCATGTTATACGGCGTGGTACCTTGATTTACCTTATTTTAAAGTAAAATTTAATAACTGTTTTTAGTTCTCACACCAGTCCCATGACTGACTCGGAGTTTATTGTTCCTACCTAAACTCTAGTTGCCCATTTTTCCACACGAGCAGCTGGTAGTTTTGGTTTTGCAGATTATTTCATTTAGCAGGATTTTAGATCGAAGCTTAAAGCTGTGTCCAGAGCATTCATAGTCTTCCATTGTGTTAGTTTATTTGTTTCCGCTGCATTGTATTACATTTATTGTAAATTTATTTTTCTACTGTGTAATATTATTTATTCGTACTATGATATTCTTGTGCTCTGATATTCTTATACTCTGATGTAACATTATTATGATGTTTATAAAAGTCTTCTATTGTTTGTTCTGATGTGTTGTGCACCCAAAGTTAGCGTATCCGCCTTTTTGGTTCGGTTTAAGTCAGTTTAACGATCGATTTGGATCGACTGAGAAGGAGGGTCACTACATATGGTATCAGAGCTTTGGTTAACTCAAATCTTTGAAGTGCAACTCGTTAGAACAGAATAAAAGACTCATCAGAGATTGGATTAGTAATATCCTATGAAAGAAAACTCATTAAAGATAGGATCAGTAGTATCCTCGAATGAGAAACTCGTTAGAGATAGGGTTAGAAATGCCCTAGAATGAGTTGAGTGTGACAAATTTATATTTAATGTATTTTTGATTATATATATAATCTGGTTTTAAAAATAAAATTTTTGAATATATAAAAGTTATATATATTTGGAAAGCTAACCAATTAATTGATTGGTGGTTGTTTTGTATGATTATTAGCTCAACTAACTAAAATATTAGAACAATAAAACCAATATGAAAATGAAAAGTGAATTAATCCAAATCAAATCAAATATTGAACTGAATTGAAAATTGATTTAAATTGCATATCGTACATGTGTATGTACTGAACAGGTCATAGCATGGAAGCTAAGAAGAGGAATAAAATTGTATGCCCGACAAATAGGTACATATTTACTGTATTTATTGGGGTTTGATGATTAGCAAGCCGCTTGGCTTTTTCTATTTCTTTTTGATTGATGAGGGCCCTATGAGGCAAATTATAGTTTTAGCGATCAGCCAGTACAAAGGAGGTTATGGCGAAAATTTTCAGAAATTTAGGGTGTTAGCCAAATTTTTGAGAAATTAGAAAATTCTTAGAAACCGAAAAGTTAAAGAATGAAAGTTGAGCTGGTCAGTTAAACAACTTTCAACTCCGTTCCTTTTCAAAGACGAAAAGATTTTAAGTGGGGGAGATCGTAGTAACCCGGGATTTCATAACCAATTTAAAATTATATTTACCTATTTTAATGGATTTTGAATTTTTTAAATGATTTATTCTAAATGAAAATGACTAAAAATTTATTTTAAATTGAAGTTAGAACGTATAAATTTATTTTAATTATAAATAGAATTTGAAATGGAGGGGTAGTTTGAAAATTCGATTTTAAACTTTAATTGAATGTACGGAATTCAAAATAAATCGAATTTTAGTAAAACAAGAAACATTTGAATCTGTTTATTTATATCTTTCTAACGAATGTGAAAAACTGAGATTTCATAATACAGATTGAAAGTTATGTCCAGACTAAAATTTAAAAAAGTCGCTATGGAATATATATATATATATATATTAATATAATATAAAGCCCTTAAAAATAGCTACTTTGCAAATGACCTCCGTTTTCGACGAATCCACTTTTGTTGGATCCAAAATGTCAAATTATTGTTAGGATTCAAATTTCATTATTTTGTAATTAATATGTGAGCGTGGTGAATTTAAATGTGTTCGATAATTTCAATTTGAGTTTAATCGAATAGAAAAGGGCTATTTTTCAAACGATCTCCAAATTCGACAAAATTAGTTTTGTTGGGACCATATTGTCAAAGCATAGCTGGATATAGTTTTTCTATGATTTTTGGAGTCAGTATGTGGCCCCAGTAAATTAAAATGTACGTTTAAATTCAATATATATTAATTCTTATTTTAATTTTGAAGAGAACTGATCGAAACAGCCGAATTGGCTTACGAAACATATTCCATTGTGTCCGGAATAAGGGTATTTGGCTAGGGGCGACAGTCGTTGGGTTTGATTAGGAGTTTGAAGGT
Organism: Allium sativum; assembly: GCA_030737875.1. NCBI lineage: Eukaryota > Viridiplantae > Streptophyta > Magnoliopsida > Asparagales > Amaryllidaceae > Allium > Allium sativum. The sequence goes on from CM060916.1 coordinate 589,151,437, forward strand.
TAAAACAAGTAAATTGGAATTAAATGAATTAAAAATTATTAAATATATATATATATATATATATATATATATATAGTGTGTGTATATATATATATCCACTCCTTAAAACCCGAGGCTCAATACAGCCGCCGCCACTCAAAAGGTATGGTCTAAATCGCTCAAAAATTCAATCATTAATTCCTCTAATTATACTTTGAATTAATTCATCGTTTCTAAACAAAAATTATAAAGCAAAGTGAGATCTTTAAACTGGTGTGGGTTTGATCGAAATTAGTGGTGTTTGGGGACCGAAATCCGGTCATGAAGCGGGGAAGTTCGAGCGCGATTTTCTGATCAGTCGTGAAATCGAGTTCCTCGTCCCTCTGGCGATGAGTGAGGGTCGGACGGCGGTTGGTATGATGGTTGGTGATGGGGGCCAGACTGCGTGGAAGTGCGAGCGGGAGGGATGAAATCGATGAGAGCGTGGTCGGTTTTCCTTCCAGAAAGAAACGAGATAATGGCGGCTTAATTTGTGATGAAGGTTAATTAGGAATAAGTTAATTATATTAATTAATTTATCAATGTAATTAAAATTGAAATGGTCGTATCTTTTTCATACAAGCACGTAATTGGGCAAACTTGAAACCGTTGGAATCATGGAATCGGGCACTACGACATGGAACTGACCAGAACCAAAACGGAGCTAAGTAGAATTTGAGGCAATTTTAAATCAAAATAGAAATTCAGAAATAAAGAATGGCGGAGTGGAAACGAATGTGAGAGCTTCTGACTAAAATCCTTGTACAGTTATTTATTTTATATAAACTACAAGTATTGATTTTTATCAGTTTTTAGTTATCACAAATTGTATACGGTGCTTGTTAGCTCGCTTCCCTCGTCCACAGACCATGGACGATTTAATTGACTGTATTGTGTTTTGATTGTGATGTGAAATGGAAAATATAAATATATATGTGATATAAAAAAATATGCGATATGGAAAATATATATGCGATACGGAAAATATATATGTGATATAAATATATATATGCGATATAAATATATATATATGTGTGTGTGTTGAATAAAATATATAAGCGATGTGAAATATATATATATATATATATATATATATATATATATATATGCGATGTGAAAATATATATGCGTTGTATAAATTAAACATATGCATTGTATAAATCATGTATATGCGATATATAAAATGGTCATGTAATGAAATAATTATTTGTTCTTTAAAAATATTATTTTTAACATGTATATGGACTGTATAAAATTGTCATGGATTGAAATAATTATCTGTTGGCTAAAAATATTATTTTTAGCTTATATATGCGATATATAAAATGGTCATGTAATGGAATAATTATTTGTTCATTAAAAATATAATTTTTAACGTATATATGGAATATATAAAATGGTCATGTGATGGAATAATTATCGAATTGTTAAAAATATAATTTTTAACATATATATGGACTGTATTAATTGTCATATAATGGAATATTCAATTCTGATTTAAAATTGAAATGGGAGTTGTAATCATTTTTAAAATGAATTTATAAACGATTTATAAAATACTTTTTAAATGGAAATCGAAGATATAATATATATATATATATATATATATATATATAATGGCTTGAACAAAATGCACCACGCAGCGACCGCTCGCGGATTTCGACCATTGACTTCAAATTGATGTAACGGGAGATCCGACCATCGGATTCTCCTAAAGCCGAAACTGTTGGGTTCGTATCGAAAAGATCTTTCCAACGAAGATAAGACATTTGAATCTGAATGGCTAGGTCTTGAAATATGTCCAAATAAATTCCAGAAAAGTTCGTTATGGATGCAGTTCGGTGGCCGATATTGGAAACCGACTGTACGGGCCTTAATAAAATTATTAAAAATGTGAAAAAAATGTATAAAATCATAATAAATGATATGAAAATATTTTTGGATGAAAAATTTCATATTTGAAAGGATAAAAGATACTTTTACCTAAATGAACTAGTTATTAACAAGATTAGAAATCCAATGGTGTTTAAATTTATAAATTGGATTTGAAATGGTTTTAATACAACCAAAATTTTCCAACGTATGAATTGGAATGGATTTGAATGAAAATAATCTTTGGAATATGTCAATATTGGATTCCGTGATTATACGGAAATTGTTGAGGAATTTGGAAGATATAGTTATCATTATTCCCAATACGATATCTGTTAGTTTCAGAGTTTGATATTGAATATAAGTCGATATTATTTCTATTCAGAGCCTTATATGTAACATCAAATTGGATTTTGGGTTTGTCATAAATGATGTCTTCAATAACACTGTTCTTAAATCCAGTTGAGAAAAGAAAAAATCTTTTAATTAAGATTTAGAGAAGTTTACCAATTAATTGATATTTGATTGGAATTGAACTGAAATTGAATTTTTGGGTTTATAATGAACGGTGTTTTAAAAAACGTTTGTTCTTTAAACCAATTAACAGTGAAGATATGATTTGAAATTTATAAATCTTTTTATTAAGATTTAACGGAAATTTTCCAAAGTAAAGTTTTCCAATTTATTAAACTAAATTAGAGTTGAATGGAATTCGATTTAACAATAATCGAGATCAGCTTCTGTAAAGAAAGACCGTTATTATTTATGGAATTTAGAAGGCCTAGCGTTATTCCATTTATAGTATTAGTTTGATACGGAAATTTATATCAATTATATAATGTTATGGTTTCCGTGAAGATTCCATTATTTTTAACGACCCAAACTTCCCTATAAAGGAATGCCCAGATTGAGTTGAGAACACAACAAATCATAAGACAAACAGAAGAACATGCTATTTCAACAATTTACATCAGAGTACAAGAATATAGCAGAGTACGGATAAATACTACATATTGAAAAATATCAGAGATTTACAATTACAATGCAACGGAAAACTAATACATAACACAACTGAAAGAAATACACGGATGCAGAGCGTTCCAAATATAGCTCCAGCTGTATACCAGGATCCTGTGAGTATAATATCTGCAAAACCCAAAACTACTAGCTGCCCGTGTGGAAAATAAGGGCACCCAGAGTTTAGGTTAAAACAATAAACTGCATGTCAGCCATGTGACTGGTGTGAGAACTAAGGCAGTTATTTAAAACTTTACTTTAAAAATAAAGTAAATCAAGGGACCACGTCGTATAACATGGAACAGGTTTCCTCCGAAGAATACTAGTGCATAAAATAAACATCGCAATGCTTTTTGCAAAAATGAAGCTATTATAAGACCCAGGTCTCATCACATAATGCAACGCAAGCCGGAGGATGGGGTTTTCCCTTGTAATAGCCAAACATGCTTGGTATGTTTAAAACAAATCATTTGATACTATAATAAGTGTATAGTGTTAAAACAACTTCAAATACAAATGTATCAATCATAGACGGCATGGATACCATATATCATGTCGCCATACTAGTTCTACAATTAAAACCGAATGTCGTATTGGAAGTTGGATACCATCTGTGAACCAAGGCAAGGGATCGTCCTTACCGACTTCGAGACAACCTAGTCCATGTCTCAGGAAAGTACTCAGTCCAGCCTTGGATCGTCAGGGCCGGTCCACCTAAGTGGATTAATAATCCCTGAACAATACATTTCCTCGCCCTTTGTGGGCGTAAGTCTGGTCAATATGTTGACCATATAATCTCTCAGCCTCGCAGTGACCGATATAACCGAGGCACCTCGCTATCCATCGTCCATGTAAGTAAAGATGTCTGGGCTCCATACCATGACACCACTCCTAGCTAGAAGGAAACGCATGTCCTCCCCGAAGTCCTCTCCCGTTTCTGGTTCACACCGGGGTGTGAGGCTCACGAATTAATGCTATACACAAAGCTATGCTATTTAAAGTAATGCTTTGACCATCAACCACAAGACTCTGCTTTTCAACAGAAGTCTTGATCATTTTCATCTCAGCACGCCACATAGGCAATTCACGCCATGCGACTGATGTCTATCGATATATAACCTCTTAGCCCATATGTCTCTGATAAGGGTGTTAAGAAAGAGAATAAATTCTCCACCATCAAACAGATATATATTTAATAGAGATCAATCAACACAGAATAAAATCCAATATCAGATACACATCCAATTACAAGTTTGTTATGGGTCTGAACGAAACTGGAGGCACCTTATTCCTTGCCCCATATGTCCAATATAGGAGAAAGGTCCTCGCATATCTGGTCGATCTCCAAGTACGTCTGGACGATCACCACTTATTACCTTGTCTTGGGTGTATAGCCCAATCAAGACATCAGTAATCATCCAAGCGATGTAAAGACCTTCGGTCTTCAACCACCGTCTTCATCGTCGACTTATTGTCGAATCAGTTATTCAGAATGGGTATAAACCCGGCCTTTTCGAATAACTCGCGTATTTTATAAACAAGTGCTATAAAAACACAACATACACGTCATTCCAATCCATAATATTCTTACTCAAATATTAGTATCACAATTTAAACCAAATTAAGGTTTTCCAAACTAGTCGGGATTAGTAAACCTTACCGAAGTAATCATTTATTTTATTTTCCAATCCCAACCTATTCATCCCATGAAGAAAAACTGGTAATACTTCATATCTAACACCATGGTGTTATCGGTAAAATTAATTACCATTTCACGTTCAAATCTAATTAAAGACTTAACTATCGCTTGGAGCAAAACTGGTGATACTCCATTCTCGATGATTTCATGAATTCGATAAATTTAATTATCCCATTCACATTCCAATCTAATTAAAGATTCACTAAAAATCTAATTCAGTTTTAATCTCAAAAATCATTACTTAATGATTATTCAAAGTTAAGAAATTAATCTTATCTTTAACTGGGTTAAAGAACTAATGTCATTTAAAACATGGTTCACGATAAACCCAAAATCTCATTCCATTAATTATGGAATCTTCACGGAAAATAGATCAATAATCGATATAAACTTCCGTTTCCAACCAATAATATAAATGGAATAACGGCAAAGCCTTTCAAATTCCATTTATAGTAACGGTCTTCCTCCACAGAAGCTCACTTCAATTATTACCAAATCGAATCTCATTCCTTTCCAATTTATTTTATTAAATTGGAATGCTTTACTTTTGAAAATTTCCAATAAATCTTAATAAAAAGATTTATAAATCCCAAATCATATTTCACTGTTAATCGGGTTAAAGAACGAATGTCGTTAAAAACACAGTTCATAATAAACCCAATTCACATTTCATTTTTATTCCAATTACTAAATATAACTGGAAACTCCAATAATCTTAATTAAAAGATTTATTCTTTTCATACGGGGTTTAAGAACGGTGTTACTGAAGACATCATTCATGAAAAACCCAAAATCCAATTCTTTTATTCAATTCCATTTAAATATTAACTAACTATAAAACTTCCCTAAATCTTAATTAAAAGATTTATTCTTTTCTTAACTGGGTTTAAGAACAGTGTTAATGAAGACACCACTCGCAACAAACCCAAAATCCCATTTGATAATAAATACAAGACTCTGAATAGAAATTATATCGGCTTATATTCAATATCAAATTATGAAACCAACATATGTCGTATTGGAAATAACGATATCAATATATCTTCCAAATTTTCATAACAATATTCGTATAATCACGGAATCCAATATCAAAATATTCCGAAGAATATTTCCGTTCTAATTTGTTCGTTGCAAATTTTTGGTTATTTAAAAACCATTCACAAATCCAATTTATTTAATTTAAAAATTAATGGATTTCAAATCTAGTTAATAACTAGTTCATTTTGATTAAAAAAAATCTTTACAAACTGGAAATTTTATTCCCAATTCTTTCCAAATCATTTATTATGATTTTACACAAATTATTAATATTTTTAATAATTTTATTAAGGCCCTTTCAGTCGATTTCCATAAACGGTCATCGAACCGCACTTACACCGACCTTTTCCAAATTTGATTTGGACATAATTCCAAATCCAACAATTAGATTTTAAATCTCTTATATTCTTTGGAAAGTCGTTTTCAATACGAACCCAATGGTTCTGGTTTTAGGAGAATCAGATGGTCGGATCTCCCGTAATGTCAATTCGAAGTCAATGGTCAAAATTCGCGAACGGTCGCGGCACGACGCATTCTATTCAGGACATTAAATATATATAATATATATATTATATATATTTCGTCAATTTCCATTTAAAAGGTATTTTATAAATCATTTGTAAATTCGTTTTAAAACGATTCTAACTTCATTTTCAATTTTAAATCAAAATTGAATACTCCTTATCATTATAATATATAAATGATAATATTTTCAAAATACCAGATTTTGAAATCATTTCCATTTCGATATTCATTATAAAAATGAATTAAATCGATATAAATATCATTCGCTTTAAAATGGCGCATCCCTAATCAACGTGGCTTCATTTATTTCAAGATTATCGTGTCCATCCCAAATCGGACATTAAAATCACATTTTAATCCTTTACAGAATATTATTTTAAAATATTCGCTATTTCAAAATATTCGTTCTTTCTGCACTGGAATCAGACACAGTCAATTACCATATAATTTTATTTATATAGATTTCATACATACATGTACACAACAATAATCAAATATAGTCAACCATCATCCAGAGTGCACTACACGACTGCATAAGCATTAAATATAAATAATTAATGCTTACAATAGTCTGTCAACCAACGATTGACATACAACTAAACAACTGGGATTAGTGTATGTCAGGTATCATCTCAATACCCTTGTGGGGTTTCAATCAACACATACAGATTTTATTTGTGCAGTTGGGCGATGTGTAAAATATACGTCCCTATCAATTTCAGTCAAATGAGCATACATAAACAAATCATCTGATTTGTAAATGAATACTTATTTTCATTCATATACACGTTAAAAATTATATTTTTAACGATAAAATATTTATTTCAACACATGAATATCTTATTTAGTTCATTTATACAATAAAAATGATATTTTTATTGTTTTAACATATTCTAGAAAAAAATAAAAAACTTTATGTTTCTCTTTTAATGGCGTCCGCATCAGATCTGAGATCTAATACCCATTCCTCACAACCTAAATCGAATTCCACTAATACAAATGTTGTTCGAGCTGGTGATTCAATGGATCGATCTGCTCGAAGTTTATCCTATGTGAAACCAGCAGCTGATCATGTTTTTATTCCTGAGAAGATCTTCAACAAATCGGATGAAGCCTAGAATAATACAATAGCACTAATTCCGATCCACTTTAGATTGTCATCAATTAAGCTTAAAGACTTTATTTCTAAAGTATGGAAGCCTATTAGTAATTTTCACATTCATGTTTCTCCATTATTTGATTTTGCGGTAAAATTTGAGGATCAATCTGACTTTAATCGGATTTCTGAAAGTAGTACATACTCTTATTTTGGTAGACTACTTTTGATTGATAAATGGAAGCCAGGATATGATTACTCAAAAAAAATCAGTGATTCAGTTCAGATTTGGATTAGAATCATTGATCTGCCTATGGAACTTTGGAAACTAGATGTTATACAAATGATATCAAGTTACATTGCAAATCCAGTTCTAATAGATGAGAATACAGCAAATAAGAAATATACAAAGTATGCTAGAGTCCTATTATCAATTGATACAATGTCAGATCTGAAAACTGAAATTCCTATCATACTGCATAATGGATCAAAAGTAAACATAGCAGTTGAATATGAGTTTGTGCCTGATAAATGTCTTCAATGCAATTTGTTTGGACATGAAGATCTGCTTCATGAAGTTTCCTCGGATCCACGTTGGGTTCCACCTGTTAATCAAGATGATTTTAATGAGAATTCCAAGGATTATGAAGCTGAACAAGTTAATACTGATAATATGATTTCTATTAATGATGTTGGTGGTTCTGTTTCAAATACAGCTGATGATTTAGACTTTTTGAATTCCAAATTACCTTAAGATGTGCTACCAGATGATCTAAACATTATTTTAGAAGCAATTTCAGAGCAAGATAAAGAAGTAACTAGAGACAAAGGCAAACAAATTGAGAAAGTTGATAGCATAGCAACAAATTCAATAGCAAATCCTCCTTCTAAAAGAAGTACAAGGAGTTCATCTTCTATTAAATGACACTACTTACATGGAATGTCAGGGGGATGAACACTGTATTTCGTATGAAAGAGGTGTTATCCCTATTGAATTTCACTAAATCAACTCTTGTTGGTTTAGTTGAAACCAAACTATCTTCTAATAATCTATTATTGTTTGCTTCTTTGCTTCCTAGTTCTTGGAGATTTTTAACAAATAATTCATCTATGTCATCAGGTAGAACTTTATTAATTTGGGATTCAAATGTATGGGATATATCAATTTCAACATTTTCTTCCCAACATCTAACTGTAGATGCTATTAATAAAGGTGGATTTGGGATGGTTTTCACAGTCATATATGCAAGTAATGTGTTTGCAGAAAGGATTTCTCTATGGCAAGACCTTGTAAATGTTTCAACCTTAATTGATGCTGCTTGGATTCTAATGGGGGATTACAACAATGTTCTATCTCCTAATGATAAAAAAGGGGGTTCATCTGTTCCTTTTCAACAAATCTGAGCATTTCAGAAATTTTTATTGCAGACATCTTTATCAAAAATTAAACCATTAGGATTTAATTTTACATGGCGTAGAAAGGGAATTGTTACTAATATTGACAAAATCTTAGTGAATAACTGATGTGTTCAATTATTTTTGTATATGAAAGCTCTCTCTTTCCCTCAGAAATCAAGTGATCATAACCTAATTATGCTAGATTTAATTTCTACTTCTGAGGTTAAGGGTTTTCCATTCAGATATCGAAATGATTGGCATAAATTGGATGGATATAAAGAAGCAGTTCATAAGGGTCTGAATGTATCTGTGTGTGGTTTTTATGGCTTTTAGTTCATGCAAAAACTCAAAAATTACAAAAATGAGTTGAAGAATTGGAACAGACTAAGAGATAAAACTCAGCAAGTCTAAAACAAGCTGAAGAAATTACCTTACAGCTTGAAAGAGCTACTGATAATGATCCAGAAGATACTATCTTGTATGAAAATTACCTGTCAGCCAAAAAGGAATATCAGAGTTTGCAACAAATTCATTTCAATAGGCTTAAACAGCAAGCTAAAGTCTCCTGGTTGTGACCGTCAGACGCAAATTCTAAGTTCTTTTATTCTAGAATGACAAATAGAAGATTTTTTAACCATATTAGAGCTTTAATTGATCAAAATGGAAATCTATTGTATAAAGCTGAAGAAATTGAGCTGCAAGCTATCAACTATTTTGAAGGGATATTTAATGGATCTAGCAATATAAATTTTCCAGATTTTCATCTAATTGCCACCATTAACTCATCATGACAGCAATTTCTTTTGAAATCAATCGAGTTATCAGAAATAAAAGAAGCAGGATTTTCTATTAATGATGATTCCAGCTGTAACACCGCGAATTTTCTATTAACACTAAAGTTGCTAAAATATTAATAAGTGTGTAAGAGAGGGGATGTATCTAATATGAATATAAAAATATTAATAAGTGTGTAAGAGAGGGGATGTATCTAATATGAATATAAAAATATTAATAAGTGTGTAAGAGAGGGGATGTATCTAATATGAATATAAAAATATTAATAAGTGTGTGAGAGAGGGGATGTATCTAATATGTATATAAAAACAATAATAAGTAAAGGGGGATGTATCTAATATGTACATTGTAGAAAATATATATATATATATTTATGACATGAATAGAAGTTTATTAATATGCTGAGTGTTTGCTGAGTCACTTCTGACTCATTGCTGAGTCAACAAGATAAACCCCATCTTGTCTGAACGGCTGCGGTTATTTCTAGGTTAAATCTAATGGCCTAAATGAATTCTAAAATCTATAAATAAGTGGGTAGAACCTAGACCTAAATCACTTGTAAAATTAGAGAAGCTACCGTCATGCTGCTGCCATGGAGTTCAGCATAGCCGTCACAAACTAAGAAGAGGAAGCCTAATCATCTACAACTAAATCTACACAAATCAAAACAAAAGATCTCTCTTTCTCTAATTCTTTTCTTTTGTTGGTGAGTATGATGATTCTCACAAGACTATTACAAACTAATTTGACTCAGTTATGAATGGATCACAAGAAAGTGATGTGATTTGTAATTGTAAATTCTATATATTGTGGTTCTCTTATTATGTTATTATGTTGTCGTATGATGTAAATTATATATGCTATGTCATGTTATGTTGTAAATCCTCTTATGCTATGTCGTGCTATGTTGAGAATCATGTCAAGCTATGTTATACTATCATACTATGCCATGTTATAAATCATGCTATATTATGTTGAAAAATCATGATGTTGTTGGATCATGCTTAAAGTTATGTTTTTTTTCTTAATTTAAATGGATCTTGTTTATGGGAATTTGCCTATTAGGTTAGCTGTACCCATAAACTTGAAACTATAATTAAATAAAACTTAATTATGGGAATTTGCCTATTGAGTTAGGTGTACCCATATAAAACCATGTTGTTAAAAAAAATTAGATGATGTTGATTCACACATGTTCATATGTAAGTTTATGAAAATTGATTGAGATCATATTAGGTGAATTTTGAACAAGTTGACACCTTTAGATCCATGACATGTATAATCTATGCAAGTTGGACATATGCAAGTTTCACCCCTTATTATGATTCATTTGGTCACATATACATGTTGTTATTATGATAATCTCTTTTATGCTATGAGTTAGGCTATTCGAGTCTAACATATATTTTGCGAAAAAACGTTCAAACGTGGGGTAGGGGTAATATTAGGAATTAATAAATTAGGTGCAATTTTGTAAGATGTTGCATACCATGAATGAATGTCCATAATTGAGTCAATTATGGACATTGTTAAAAATTGGAAGTAATTAATAATTCAAGTAGGGAATTATTAAAATTGGGGGAAAGTGGATTATTATTAATAATCAATGCTTAGGACACGAGGTTGGACCCGTTTGTGATGTAAACCTGCCCGGACCCGCCCGGCAAATCCAGTAGTCACAAATGTCGGCCCAATGTGAGAGGTCCTAGGCCCAAACTAAAGCATAACAGTTGTAAAGACACGAGGTTAGACTCTTTTATGGTGTAAGACTGCCCGGACCCGCCCGGCAAATCCAGCTGCCATAAATGCCAGTCTAATGTGAGAGGTCTTTATGAGGTTATGGCCTTAATGAACTAAGAAATACTTAACCAGATAATCATGTAAGGTGGGACATGGGGGTTAAGTAGGTGCCTTGGGTGGCATGAGGAATCTGGTGGTTGCCTTTAGAGGCATTTGAAATACGATTAGACTTAACCAAACACACATGTAAATGAACATGACTAAGTGGGTTAAGTGGGATGGACTAATGGGGACAAGCTTAGGTGGAATGCTTGTGGTAAATAGTGGGGGCCCATTTCAACCAGTATCCCAAAACGTATCTTTGTGGGCTCGACCCAAGTCGAGGACGGGACACGCATACTGGGTTTGACTAAAAGAGGCCAAAACAGGGAGCGGTGGTAACGCAAGTCCAACGGGTTTCATATGCGTGTGTGGACCCGGGCTGGTAGGTAAGACGTTGTTGCATCGTGTAGGTATAAGCCGTGCATGTCCGTTGTATCAGGTTGCCACTTTAGGGGAGTGATACACCCCACTGTGGGGCCAGCACGGGTATCTATGAGTTAGGGAGCCGATCGAATAATGGGAAGTAGGGTACACCTAGTGGAGATAGGGGCAGGCGGCACCTATGTAGTCAGCTAGGGGTACGTAAAGCCATTGGGAAAGTTTCTAAGTGAAGCTAAGTGGGATGAATCTTTAGGGTGACTGGTGTGGTGCAGTATAGTGTTTATCCTTTAGTATTTAGGAGCGCCTATAACGTTGCCTTTAGCGATTGTCTATGTTCTTAATCTGCTCTTCATAGACATTTTCTTGTTTTCCAGCTTATGCCTTAGTCCAGTTATTTTGGTAATAGTATTGTAGAATTATCATATTCACCAGACTTTATGTCTGACCCCCTCTTTTCCATCCTTTTCTCCCTTCAGGTCCGCAGGTTGGGCCAAGTTCTAGTGGAGTCTAGTTGGATCGCTTATCTTCTAGAAAGCTTGGACTGCTGAAGTAAAGTCCAGCTTGTTATCTTTCTTTTTAATGGCTATTCATGTAATGGGATTATGTACTTGTTTTATCAAGATAGATATTGTACTTGACATTGAATATGGTGTTATGATGTAATCAAACATGTTTTGACTTCTTCTACAATGAAATAAAGTTTTTGAATTTCCAAGTACTATTTTATATCTGTCTTGTTGTAATTTTACTGTTCTATATTCACTTAAAACCTCCATGGAAGTTAATGCATTCCCTTTGTGAGTGACATTAATGGACGTGGGGTGTTACACGTGGTATCAGAGCATAAGGTTACCAGAACAGATAAAAAAAAAATTTTAGAAAAATATTTTTTTCTAAAGTATTTTTGGAAGAAGTGCTTTCAAAAAAAAAAAACATGTTATTTAAAGAGAGTTTTTATGAAAAACATAATCCCAAATAGCCATATCCTTATCTTTATCTTTCGAATTCTCCATTTTGAATCTTTCCTTTTTTGTTTCAGCATGGCTGAAGATCTTAATCTCCCAGAAGGTGTGACGATTCCAGGGTGGTTTAGGAGATACTTGGAGGCTAGGGCCACCACTGCAGGCCCAGCGGATACTCCTCCACCCCTAGTTGCACCCATTCCTCCTCCTCCTCGTGTTGACACTTTTGCAAAGACGTGCAAGGAATTCAAGGCTATGGGAGGAAAAACTTTTCAAGGGACTGAGACGTTTGTGGAGGCCAGAGATTGGCTTAAGGAGACTGAGGAATTGTTGGATATCTTTGAAGTGGAAGATGGGAGGAAAGTCCGTTTAGCTGCTTGGTTAATGAAGGGAGAGGCCTCGTTTTGGTGGGAGGTCACTAACGGGGAACGTCCAGTTGATTCATGAGCGGATTTCAGACGAAGGTTTGAGGCAAAGTTTCTTTCAAGGGCAGAGGAGAACTTAAATATGGAAAAATTCCTGGCACTAAAGAAAGGGAGCTCATCAGTAAAGGAATATGTCAATAAATTTAATCAGTTAGCAAGGTTTGGCTTGGAGTTGGTGAACACGCCAGAGAAGAAAGCTTTGAGGTTCGTTAGAGGCTTGAATGAACCGTTGCAAGGGTTGGCTATGACCCACATCCCTATGGGAGCCACCTTTGAAAAGCTGGTAGAAATGGCACTTATGCATGAGGATAAGGCAGTTGAAAAGAAAGGGGATCAGAAGAAACCCCAACAGCAAAATAAGAAGGGTGGTAAAAACAATAATGGCAAAGGGAAGAAGAAATGCTTCAATTGTGGGACGCCTGGCCATCTCAGCAAAGATTGTAGAAAGAAAAAGAAGACTGGTTGTTTTCATTGTGGAGATGCGGGACATTTAGTGAAGGACTGTCCAAAGAAGGGGCAGAGGGCAGGGTCTACCTCGGGAGGACAGGTGCAGGCTCTTATGGCACCAGGGCAGGCAAGGGGGCAAGTTCAGGCTATTGCGGCCCCACCGCTGCAAGAAAGAGGTAGAACAATTTCTGTTGAAAGCTTAGTTTTTCTGTTTGATCATCCTGTCCGTACCTTATTCGATTCTGGCGCATCTCATTCGTTTATCTCTGCATCATTAGTTGAATCACTGCACTTGAACACCAGTTTAGTAGAGGATCCCTTGGTCGTTTCAAATCCAATTGGGGGTTCGGCTCATTTGACCATGATATGTTTGGAATTGAAAATCTCTATACTTAGCGTTGAATTTAGATGTGATGCTTATGTATTGGGCTTCACGGGCTATGGGCTAATTTTAGGAATGGATTGGTTGTCTAGAAATAGGGCCATTCTTGATTGTGAAAGGAGAGTAGTTAGGCTTGTGACTCGCCTTGGTAATGCTCTCGACATCTTTTGTAATCCCATAAATTCCGTTATGCTAAGTTATCTTGAATCGCTTGACGCGTCTGTAGAGAACCTGCGATCGGTAGAAGTGGTCCGGGAATATCCGGATGTGTTTGAGGAGGTGAAGGGCTTACCTCCAAAGCGGGAGATAGACTTTCGAATTTATCTTGTGGATAATGCTAAACCCGTATCTTTTCCAGTGCGCCACATGGCTCCTCGTGAAAGGAGGGAACTCAATAAGCAAGTAAAGGAGTTGCTTGAGAAGGGGTTCATAAGACGTAGTATATCGGAGTGGGGTGCTCCAGTAGTTTTTGCCACAAAGGCGGATGGGTCTCTTAGACTTTGTATGGACTATAGAGAACTAAACAAGCTTACTAAAAAGAACCGACACCCACTGCCGAGGATTGACGATCTCTTTGATTAGTTAGTTGGCGCCTCAGTGTTTTCGCAGTTGGACTTAGCCACTGGCTTTCATCAACTGAGAGTGGCTGAGGATAGTATAGATAAGACTGCTTTTAGGACTCCTGACGGATTCTATGAATGGCTAGTGATGCCCTTTGGTTTGACAAACGCCCCTGCATATTTTGTTGATTTGATGAGTAGGGTGTTTAGGGAATACCTTAAAAAATTCGTGGTAGTCTTTGTGGATGACATCTTAGTCTTTTCTAAGAATAAAGAAGAGCACTCCCTACATCTTAGGGAAGTGTTGGAAACCCTTCGAGCGCATAACCTTAAGGCAAAATTTTCTAAGTGTCACTTCTGGAGGAAGGAAGTACGGTTCTTAGGGCATGTGGTTTCCAAAGAAGGGATAGCAGTGGATCCCGCAAAGGTGGTGGCCATCCAAGATTGGAAGGTCCCTAAAAATGCAACCGAAGTAAGAAGTTTCTTGGGGTTGGCTGGCTATTATAGGAAGTTTATCAAAGACTTCGCAAAAATATCAGCTCCATTAACACGGTTAACGAAGAAGAACCTGGTTTTTACGTGGGACAAAGATTGCGATGATGCGTTCCAACGTTTAAAGAGAGCCTTAACTTCAGCCCCAGTCTTAGTGCTGCCAGACGGGAATAAACCGTTTACCATCTATACTGATGCTTGTGGGACGGGACTTGGTGCGGTCCTCATGCAAGAGGGAAGAGTAATAGCCTATGGTGGAAGGCAGTTGAGGGTTCATGAAAAGAATTACCCCACGCATGACTTAGAGCTAGCCGCAATTGTTTTCGCGCTTAAGTCTTGGCGTCACTATCTTCTTGGTGAGAAATTCGAACTGTTCACTGACCACAAATCATTAAAATACTTATTCTCTCAGAAGGATTTGAATTTAAGGCAGCAACGGTGGATGGAATTCTTAGCCTCCTACGATTTTGAAATAGCATATACCCCGGGCAAGGGTAACGTGGTGGCAGACGCCTTAAGTAGGAAAAGGTTGTCCTTGAGTCCGTTGTTTGTTGAACGACAAAGCTTAGAATTCATCTCTATGTTTGACTTTAGACCCTCCGTTGACTTAGTACCCGGTCTGTTAGCATCCTTGGAGGTTAGACCTACACTTCTAGGACGGGTTGGTGAGGCACAGCGAGACGACCCACAGTTGGTTGAGATAGTAGAAAAGCTCAAAGGGGGGAGTCGTCAAGCCATCTTCGTAGGTATACCCTAGACGATAAGGGTTGGTTACGAAGGGATAATAGACTTTGTGTACCACAAGACGAAGACTTAAGGAAGGCCATTCTTGATGATGCTCATCGCTCAAAAATGACCATTCATCCCGGCGGGGATAAGATGTACAAAGATATGAAGCGGGTTTTCTTTTGGGCCGGTATGAAAAAGGATGTGGCCGAGTACGTCGCTAGATGCTTGGTGTGCCAACGAGTTAAAGCAGAACAAAAGAAACCCGGTGGGTTGCTTCACCCATTAGAAGTTCCACTATGGAAATGGGAAAGCATCTCAATGGATTTTGTGGATGGATTACCAAGATCAAGGAAGGGTAACACGGGGATTTGGGTTATAGTAGATAGACTTACTAAAAGCGGCCATTTTATTCCCGTGAAAAGTAAGAGAACTGCTCCGTGGTTGGCTTCTGTATACATTAAGGAGATAGTTCGTTTGCACGGTATTCCTTCTAGTATAGTAAGCGACCGTGACCACATCTTTACTAGCGAATTTTGGAAGAGTTTACAAGAGGCGGTAGGGACTCAGCTATGTTTGAGCACCGCATATCATCCTCAGACAGACGGCCAGACCGAGAGGGTGAATCGCATTCTAGAGGATCTTTTAAGGCTTTGTATCCTAGACTTTGGGGGTACATGGGAAGAGCACCTTCCGTTAGTAGAATTCGCATATAATAATAGCTTTCAGTCTAGTATTGGCATGGCACCTTTCGAAGCTCTTTATGGAAGGCCTTGCCGTTCGCCTACATGTTGGTGGGAATCTACCGATAAAATCCTACTTGGGCCCGATATGGTTAGGGAAACCTCGGAGAAGATTGAGTTGATTCGAAGGAGGATGAAAGCAGCACAAGATAGGCAGAAATCGTATGCTGATAAGAGGAGGACAGATCTTGAGTTTGACATTGGGGACATGGTTTTTATCAAAGTATCTCCGTTACAGAATGTTGTTCGCTTTGGGTCCGTGGGGAAATTAGCACCAAGGTTTGTAGGGCCGTTTCCTGTAAAAGACAGGATTGGGAAGATGGCATATAGGGTGGAGTTGCCTGAGAAACTTAGTGGAGTACACGACGTATTCCATGTATCACATTTGAGGAAGTGTTTGCACAAGACCGCGGAGGTGGTAGAGCCGAGCTTGCTTAAAGAGGTGGAAATAGAGCGTGATGCAACAATTAGACGAGCTCCTACATGCATTCTTGGGTCGGAGATCAAAAAGTTGAGGAATCGAGAGGTCAGACTGGTTAAAGTGCAATGGGGAGATGATGAGAGCAACGCAACTTGGGAGACAGAAGAGAAGATGCGTTCGTTGTACCCTTTTCTTTTTGAGGGTATGTCTTTTAATTTCTCCTTTATCGCTTAGCTTATCTTATCTTATCTTTAGTATGTCCTCTCATTAGTATCTTTGAACTTTAGTTAGGATAATCCTATGGTTGAAACATGTGTTTGAGACATGTTATGTATGATGGATGCAAAATGGATGCAAGTGTTTGCTAGTGGTTGCTCATGGATGCATATATACACACACTTTAGGCACTAGATCGGCTCAGTCACTTCATATTGCATATTGCATATATATGGATGTATTTAGTATAATGGATGTATAATGGTTGTACCATCATATGGATGCTGCATTCGGTTGAATGGGTGTGCACGCATATAGAAGTAGTATGTAAGCAATTAGGATCTTTTGCATACATAATGGATTCATGGCACTTACATAATTTGCATTAAGGAGGTCAACTGAATCAGTAGACCGCCTGATTTCGCATTAGGTAAGGACATGTACACACACTTGCATATGATCATAAAGCATTAGAAGTCTTTTAAGGACAATGGATGCCTGTGTATGATGGATGAGTAGATGGACGTTTGGATGGTAGGATATACATTCTTCCAGACTTGAAGATTTCGGGGACGAAATCCTAAAAGGAGGGGAGAATGTAACACCCCGAATTTTCTATTAACACTAAAGTTGCTAAAATATTAATAAGTGTGTAAGAGAGGGGATGTATCTAATATGAATATAAAAATATTAATAAGTGTGTAAGAGAGGGGATGTATCTAATATGAATATAAAAATATTAATAAGTGTGTAAGAGAGGGGATGTATCTAATATGAATATAAAAATATTAATAAGTGTGTGAGAGAGGGGATGTATCTAATATGTATATAAAAACAATAATAAGTAAAGGGGGATGTATCTAATATGTACATTGTAGAAAATATATATATTTATGACATGAATAGAAGTTTATTAATATGCTGAGTGTTTGCTGAGTCACTTCTGACTCATTGCTGAGTCAACAAGATAAACCCCATCTTGTCTGAACGGCTGCGGTTATTTCTAGGTTAAATCTAATGGCCTAAATGAATTCTAAAATCTATAAATAAGTGGGTAGACCCTAGACCTAAATCACTTGTAAAATTAGAGAAGCTACCGTCATGCTGCTGCCATGGAGTTCAGCATAGCCGTCACAAACTAAGAAGAGGAAGCCTAATCATCTACAACTAAATCTACACAAATCAAATCAAAAGATCTCTCTTTCTCTAATTCTTTTCTTTTGTTGGTGAGTATGATGATTCTCACAAGACTATTACAAACTAATTTGACTCAGTTATGAATGGATCACAAGAAAGTGATGTGATTTGTAATTGTAAATTCTATATATTGTGGATCTCTTATTATGTTATTATGTTGTCGTATGATGTAAATTATATATGCTATGTCATGCTATGTTGTAAATCCTCTTATGCTATGTCGTGCTATGTTGAGAATCATGTCAAGCTATGTTATACTATCATACTATGCCATGTTATAAATCATGCTATATTATGTTGAAAAATCATGATGTTGTTGGATCATGCTTAAAGTTATGTTTTTTTTTCTTAATTTAAATGGATCTTGTTTATGGGAATTTGCCTATTAGGTTAGGTGTACCCATAAACTTGAAACTATAATTAAATAAAACTTAATTATGGGAATTTGCCTATTGAGTTAGGTGTACCCATATAAAACCATGTTGTTAAAAAAAATTAGATGATGTTGATTCACACATGTTCATATGTAAGTTTATGAAAATTGATTGAGATCATATTAGGTGAATTTTGAACAAGTTGACACCTTTAGATCCATGACATGTATAATCTATGCAAGTTGGACATATGCAAGTTTCACCCCTTATTATGATTCATTTGGTCACATATACATGTTGTTATTATGATAATCTCTTTTATGCTATGAGTTAGGCTATTCGAGTCTAACATATATTTTGCGAATAAACGTTCAAACGTGGGGTAGGGGTAATATTAGGAATTAATAAATTGGGTGCAATTTTGTAAGATGTTGCATACCATGAATGAATGTCCATAATTGAGTCAATTATGGACATTGTTAAAAATTGGAAGTAATTAATAATTCAAGTAGGGAATTATAAAAATTGGGGGAAAGTGGATTATTATTAATAATCAATGCTTAGGACACGAGGTTGGACCCGTTTGTGATGTAAACCTGCCCGGACCCGCCCGGCAAATCCAGTAGTCACAAATGTCGGCCCAATGTGAGAGGTCCTAGGCCCAAACTAAAGCATAACAGTTGTAAAGACACGAGGTTAGACTCTTTTATGGTGTAAGACTGCCCGGACCCGCCCGGCAAATCCAGCTGCCATAAATGCCAGCCTAATGTGAGAGGTCTTTATGAGGTTATGGCCTTAATGAACTAAGAAATACTTAACCAGATAATCATGTAAGGTGGGACATGGGGGTTAAGTAGGTGCCTTGGGTGGCATGAGGAATCTGGTGGTTGCCTTTAGAGGCATTTGAAATACGATTAGACTTAACCAAACACACATGTAAATGAACATGACTAAGTGGGTTAAGTGGGATGGACTAATGGGGACAAGCTTAGGTGGAATGCTTGTGGTAAATAGTGGGGGCCTATTTCAACCAGTATCCCAAAACGTATCTTTGTGGGCTCGACCCAAGTCGAGGATGGGACACGCATAATGGGTTTGACTATAAGAGGCCAAAACAGGGAGCGGTGGCAACGCAAGTCCAACGGGTTTCATATGCGTGTGTGGACCCGGGTTGGTAGGTAAGACGTTGTTGCATCGTGTAGGTATAAGCCGTGCATGTCCGTTGTATCAGGTTGCCACTTTAGGGGAGTGATACACCCCACTGTGGGGCCAGCACGGGTATCTACGAGTTAGGGAGCCGATCGAATAATGGGAAGTAGGGTACACCTAGTGGAGATAGGGGCAGGCGGCACCTATGTAGTCAGCTAGGGGTACGTAAAGCCATTGGGAAAGTTTCTAAGTGAAGCTAAGTGGGATGAATCTTTAGGGTGACTGGTGTGGTGCAGTATAGTGTTTATCCTTTAGTATTTAGGAGCGCCTATAACGTTGCCTTTAGCGATTGTCTATGTCCTTAATCTGCTCTTCATAGACATTTTCTTGTTTTCCAGCTTATGCCTTAGTCCAGTTATTTTGGTAATAGTATTGTAGAATTATCATATTCACCAGACTTTATGTCTGACCCCCTCTTTTCCATCCTTTTCTCCCTTCAGGTCCGCAGGTTGGGCCAAGTTCTAGTGGAGTCTAGTTGGATCGCTTATCTTCTGGAAAGCTTGGACTGCTGAAGTAAAGTCCAGCTTGTTATCTTTCTTTTTAATGGCTATTCATGTAATGGGATTATGTACTTGTTTTATCAAGATAGATATTGTACTTGACATTGAATATGGTGTTATGATGTAATCAAACATGTTTTGACTTCTGCTACAATGAAATAAAGTTTTTGAATTTCCAAGTACTATTTTATATCTGTCTTGTTGTAATTTTACTGTTCTATATTCACTTAAAACCTCCATGGAAGTTAATGCATTCCCTTTGTGAGTGACATTAATGGACGTGGGGTGTTACACCAGCCCTGGGCCAGATGGAATTAATGCTAAGTTTTTTTAAAATTCATTGGGAGAATTTGAAAAATGATTTGTTGTTGGCTATTTCTGATATTTTCAGAACAGGTAAATTGCCAAAATCTTTGAATCATACTTTTATCACATTGATCCCTAAAAATGATAGACCTTCTGAAATTTCACACTACAGGCCAATTGCATGTTGCAATGTTTATTATAATTTTTTTTAAAGGTGTTATGCAACAGACTAAAACATTTTCTGCCTTATTTAATCTTAGAAAATCAGAGTGCTTTTATATATGGTAGATACATTGGTGACAATATATTACTAGCACATGAATTATTGAGGGATTTTAAGAAAAAAGGGATGCCAAAAATGTGTGTGAAAGTTGATTTGCAAAAGGCATATGACAGTGTTAATAGAGAATTCATTTGCTACATCATGTCATGTATGGGATTTCCTATTCATTTCATAAACATCATTTTTGAGTGTATGTCAACTGCTACATATTAAATCATGATTCAAGGGATTCCCAAAGGATTTATAACTTCTAATAGGGGTATAAGACAGGGTGACCCTTTATCCCCTTATCTGTTTTCTATAGCTATGCAATACTTTTCATTTATGATGGATGAAGCAACTCAACAAAAGAAATTTCAGTCAAGCAGTACAGTTAATCCAATTATTTCTCACTTACTGTATGTTGATGATTTGATGATTTTTGGCAAATCATCCACTATGAATGCCCAAGTTTTAAAGAAGATATTTTAGAACCTCAGTTTTTATGCTGGACTTAATGTTAATGCTTCAAAGACAAAAGTATTTTTCAGTAATTTAGTCACAAATTCTAAACAGTTGCTACATATCCTTCAATTTCAACAAGGCACTTTACCTGTAAAATATTTGGGGGTCCCTCTTTCAACCAATTATTTACAATATTCTGAATTCAAGGGAAAATAAATGGTTGGGAAACAAAATTACTAAGTTTTACAGGGAGGGCTGAGTTGATAAATACAGTCATCACCCCCATTATTTTATATTGGATATTCATTTATCAAATTCCAGAATTTACTATTGATAAGTTGAATTCACTCTGTGCTGATTTTTTCTGGGGGGGTGGGGAGCATCTCATAAGGTTTCATGGCACAATTTGTGTAGACCAAAAGCTGAAGGGGGTGTTGGTTTAAAAAAATTTAGATCTTAAAAGAGCAGCTTGTGTGAAGTTGTTTGGAAATTTTTAGACAACACATCACTTTGGAGTAAGTGGATTCATAACAAGTATTGTAAAAAAGAATATTTTTGGACAATGGCTTTAGACAATAATTCTTCTTCTACATGGAAGTCTATGCTAAGGTTAAGAAAAAGATCTAAGCAACTGTTTAATAAAGTCATTGCTAATGGAGTTGACAGCTATTTGTGGCATGAACCGTGGATAAATTGCAAAAGTCTGGTTGACTTGTTAGGATATGATAGATTAAATCTAATTGGTTCTACAGATCAGAAAGTAAGTAACATCATCAGAAATGAAATGTTTATACCTGAAATTCATCCAGCGACTAGGGAATTGGTTGATGGAATCTGCTCTATATCTACATATCCAAATAAAAGACAGGACTTTTATGAATGGTGTGATGGTGGTCAGTTTTCCTTCCATAGAGCTTAGGATTATCTGAGAAATCATGATAAAAAAGAAGACTTTTTTCAGTAATTTGGCATGGTAAAAATAGTAAAAAATGTCTTTTATCACTTATCTTGCTAATATTGGCAGGTTGAATACGAAGGACAGGCTTCAAAGATTCAACAATATCACGGATCCTCTTTGCCTCCTTTGCAATAATCATCCTGAGACTATTCAACATTTATTCTTCATGTGTGACTTCTCAGCTTTCATCTGGCTATCGTTGAAGCAAAAATTGGATCTTGCTCCAAATCTTTCATATCTAAACGTAGAAGCTTTGATTATATTCAACAATTTTAAAAATAAAGGTCAATTAAAGGATCTGGCGCGTGCTACCTTTACTTGCGCTGTTTATTCCAACTAGAAAGAGAGAAACTTGAGAGTTTTCCACGGCAAAAAGTCGAGCTCGTCGTCATGTCTCAGGAAGATTGAGAGTGAAGTCAAATGCTTGGTGATGAATAATGGAAGTAAATGTTCTAGAAACGGAAGAAGTGAAGTAATACTTGGTAGATGGGGTATCGATCTCAATGATACTGGTTAAATGATGAGCTGTCGGTTTGAAGTTTTAAAGTGTGGGCGGGCCTGGTTGGGCTTAAGTGTGTGATCGGTTTATGGACCTTTTTTTTATTTGTGTTGTATTTGTTTTGTTATGGTTTTATGTTGTTCACCAAATTTATAAGTACTCTTTTTCCTTGTAAGGTACCCATCTAGGTTAGGGGGATTACAAGGTTTTAACGAGGCTTATAAAGGAGGGCTATTGGTTTTTTCAGAAATAAAGTTAACCAATTTTCAAAAAAAAACATATTTTAGAAATTTTGGTAGCATAACGGCGCGATACTAGAACCGGAATAAGATCTAGCCTTATCCCTTTCCTAATACTGGCTCACATCATACACATACCAATTCTAATCAATTCACATCCCAAACTAAATTCAACCAAATGAATCAATCAAAACAAAAAATCAATCATCCATGGTTTCAATCAAAGGTGTCGGGTGCTACTAAGCACCGTCTGCATCCTAGTATATATTTTACTTTAAATTAATTAGAGTGAGAAGGAGTTCTCACCCAAAAGCTAAACCAATTCATTGTGATTCTTCTAATGTAGAAATTTTTTGTCAACGCGCTTTCTTTTGTCATTCCCCACACTTGAATTCGCCTCTTTGGCTCTAGAATTTGCATACGGCCTCAAATCTTCACCAAACTCTGTCACTAGCCTAAGCGCGCAATTCCGGACAACTTTTGCCTAGTGAACTTTCTTCCAAAACTGTACCAATTCGCCGAAAATCACGAAAACAGCAGTAGATTCGCGATCTTCGACGCGTTTTCTAGACAGCTCCGCAATCCAAAGTAGGACTACCATATACTCAAATCAAAGAGAAAAACGAGATCTTTGACTTTGGCACTGTGGAGTTTTGTCTAGAAACGCACAGTTTGAGAGTTATTGGCAAAATAGTGACGGGGGTTATTTGCAAAAATGGGATTTTTGTTGAAAATAAGTTTTTGGGTAATGGGGGCCCCATGGCGGAGCTAGGTGGTCAGAGGCGGCGGTGGGACCTGCTGGTGGCGGCAGGAGGTGGCGGCGGCGGGATGGTGGCCAGAGGTGGCGATGGTTGGCGGATTTGGGTGGTTGGGGCTTAGAGATTTGCTAATTGAAAGAGAGAAAGAGGAAGAAGAAGAGGAGGAGAGGTAGAGACGGGGAAGGAGGAGGGGAGGCCGATGGCGGTGGGTGGTATGGGTGGTGGCGCAGCGGGAAGGGTGAGGGCGATGGGCTAAGGGATCGGTTTTTTCTTTCACGATGAAGGAAGAGAGAGAGAGAGAGAGGAAGAGAAAAGGGGGGTTTGACCAATATATAATTTTTTTGATGCAATATATAATTATTTTAATTTTTAATTTTAAAAAGTTACTTTTTCATTCTAACTCCAAATCGAACCCAACAACTATTGCCCCTAACTAAATACCCTCATTCTGGACACAATGGGATATGTCCCGCAAGCCGATTCTACTGTTTCGATCATTTCATCAAAATAGGAGTCGGTGTATCCTTGTAGCCGTGAAATCAAGGAATAGGAGCCGGTGTGTCCTTGTTGAGCCGTGAAATAAATGAATAGGAGTTAGTGTCTCCTTGTTGAGCTATGAAATCAAGGAGGGTATACTTGACTATTGGAAATAGTAATAAAACTCTGCACAATCTAGCATTGTGCGGGACTGGATGTGGGAGTGATCCAAACCAGTATAAAATTCGGTGTGTTCTTTCCTTTTTTGCATTTTTATTTCTATTTCTATTTATTTCGCATTTGTGTTTGAATCTGTGTATGTGATTGTGTTTATGTTGTTTGATTCATTCCATAATTCTCTTTAGTTTTAAGTTTTGTTCAAATTCCTACAAACACTATTCACCCCCCTCCCTCTAGTGTTTGCTTTGCATGAACGATCCATTCCGTAGTCCTTGACAATTAGTATCGGAGCATGGTCTTTCAAAAAGTTCATAATCTGATTTTTGAAAATAGTGATAATGGCAACCAACACTTGTAGCAATAATAGTTCTTTTATAGAGGGTCAATCCACTATTAGACACATTGAATAGTACACAAAATGAATATGTTGAACCCATAACTGCATTTGCACAATGGATAAATGAACAAAAGGCTGCTGCACAGATCAATTCTAAAGACATGAATATGTTAAAAATATTAAATTCATTAACTTAAGAATGGGATCAGAAGACTTTGGCTACAGAAGAAGCCAATGATGTCAATGAAATGAAGATTGAAGAGTTAACTGGGAATTTGATGTCATATGAAGTTCAATTACAGAAAAGAAAAGAAAATAGATCAACCGAAAAGAAATATATTGCACTGAAAGCAACAATAAAAGATTCTGACTCGAGTAATGAAGATGATGAAGAAACAACACTCATGAAAAATCATTTTTTTTAATTTCTAAAATATAGAAGGAAGGGTTATAAGCAAGCAAATTCAAAATTAAATGATGGATGATGTTTTAACTATAACAAACCAGGTCATGTAAAGAAAATATGTCCATATCTAGACAAATCTACTCAACAAACGGACAACACCAATTCTTTAAGGAAAATAAAGAAAGCGTACGCAACAACATTAGATGATTCAGATTCATCATCAAGTGATGAAGAACCAAAAACTGGAAATACAAATATATGCTTTACAGCAATTCATAGTTTAGAAGATCATGAAGAAAAGGATCAAAAAACTGGGTACACATTAATTAACTTTTAGTTTATTTGGTTGAATGGTTGCTTTGTTTGTTTGTTTTGGTTTGAATTTAAAACTTTAAAAATATAATAAATTTTTGAAATTTGAATTTTGAAATTCAAAATAATAATATAATATTAAATAGCTAATAAATTAATAAAATAAATTGTTTGTATGTTCATTAGGATTAGAAGTATTTCAGAAAATTGTTAAACCTAAAATATAAATCGATAATTTAATTCAAAACTTGAAAATCCAATTTCTTTTTGAAATAAGCCTTGTCTGTCGACATACGGAAATATACATGTCGATATATCCAACAGTTTTGAAATTTAAATTTTGAATTTCAAAAGTTTAAACTTTCAAACTTCCCTCCAATTTTTTCATCAACTCCTAAGGTCTGAAAAGGTGTCCTTTCAATCTGAAAAGTTGTGCCTATCCAATTCAAATTCATTTAATTCATATCTATTCATTTTATATATATATACATGTATATATATACATCCTTTCTAACTTTCATTCACAACTAAAAACAATATATCTATTCTCTTTAAAATTATCATTTCAATGGCTTCCTCAAGTTCATCTCAGGAATTGAAGATAATTAAATCCATAAAAGGTTATCTTTACAATGACAAAGAGGCCATCAAAACCTATGGTAACTATTTAGCAAATACTAAACTTAACATGGATGCTTTCGCTGTCTTTAGCGACTTTCCATCTTATAATCTCGCCTCTCTTTTCCAATACAACGAAGTCTTAAGTCTAATTGTCTCTCATGATAATGACGAAGTACGTTATCCCAACCTCGTGAAGATGTTCTATGCGAATCTCAACCGCGGATTTTATCAAGGCAATGAAAACTAATTTTGGAGTAGTGTCAAGGGAACTCAAATTGTTCTCGATGCCAATTTTTAGGCGAAATTCTAAATTGTAGAAGCGAGGGCACGGATTTCTCAACTTTCGCTATCAATGAAACCGATATGGAAACCTATCATGATATCTATGAAGATGGTGCTCCAATGGATTTCATAAATCATTTCTTTTGTCCAAAAACAAGAATTGTCAACCTTCTCCTTCAACATACCATCACTCCTCGTTCCGTAAATTACAGCAATCCAATTCTTAAAGTCCAAAAGGCTCTCTTTGCCATTGTGGGTAATTACCTTATCAATTGGGTCGATATGATTCTAAATGAATTTAAGCCCATAAATGTATCTACAAGAGAAAACACTCTCTACTATGGTGTTTATCTCACTCGCATTTTCAAATAGTTAGGAGTTGATTTTCACGGAGAAGAATTTTTCCCTAGAAATGTGTTTGACGCATCAAACATTCATCTCATGCAAATTCCTCTCACTTTCAAACCTTATGAGACATATGAGGCCAAACAAGCTCGATTGCAACAAGAACAAGACTCAACGGAAGTCGAAGAAGAAGAAGAGACTTCTATGGAAAGCACTGAGTATCCAACCTCAAAGCATAACCTCAAAGATACGATTATTCAAAATCAAGTGAAAATCGTCAAAAATAAAAAGAAGCTTAACAAGAAGCTTTCCAAAATATCCAAATTCGTGGTCAAGATAGGAAGAAAGCTTGGAATTTCATCTTCCACGTCATCATCCGAAAACTAGGCCATCTAGTTTAATCTATCTTTATATATTTCCTTGTATTTGCTTTCGAATCTCGTATTTAAAGTGTGTCTTGTTTAGTTGGATGTATTTACTTTCTTTTAAGTAATGAATGGAGTTTTATTTCTGACTAAACCAAAATTTATGTTTCTGGAAAAATCATAAAACAAATTATAATATTACAAGAGTTCAAACGTATTAAAAATTTTCGATAAACATACTATAGTATGTCGACATGCCAAAACATGTATGTCAGCATATAATAGACATTTTTTTCATTTATTTCAAATTTTAAAATTTAAATAACTACTCATGTCCATTTAATATCCAACTAATTCCAAACCATATTTAAGTCCATTTCTTCCAGAAAACTTCATTATTCCATTACTCCTTTTTCTTTAATCATTTCTCATCAAATATATGGCAAATCCTATCCTTAATCTAAGTGAAAGTCTAGAAGAAACTCTCAATTCATTCAAAAATATTCTCTCTATCATTCTACGAAATCAGTGTCATCTTGAATTAACTCAAATAAAGATGTTCGAACAACAAGAAAAGAACTTTTATGCAATGTGATGGCTAATCTCTTTTGTTTTTAGAGATGAAGAAAATAACCTCGCAAAGGCTCCAACAACCAAAGAAGATGAAGATTGGGAAGTAATTAAGAAGGATCCTATCTTTGGAGAAGATGGTTGGGTTGAAGTTCCAAGAAAAGTTTAGTTGTTTGGTATGATTTGATTGATTTGTTTAATTATTCTAAAAATATATGGTGTGGTATGAATTAGATTATATTGTTTGAAACTTGTATATATTAAAGACATATGGTGTGATTTAGTTTGATTTGGTTTGTATCAGACAAACATATGTAATAATGATACTTCAATTGGTTTGTATTTTGATTAAGTATTATTCTAAGTTTAAAAAGATTAAGAGAGTATTCTACTTAGAAATAGTTAATAAATTAAGGGGGAGTATTTTTTAGGGATAATTACTTATGTTCTATTCAGAGAATTATACAATTTAGGGGAAGTAGTTTTAGGAATATTACTTAGGTCCTAGAGTTGTATAACTTAAGGGGGAGCATCTTTTTGATAATGCCAAAGGGGGAGAAATTATAAAATATAGGCATAGTTTTGAGGAGTCTTACAGACAAAGGGAGTATCGAAGGAACATCATCAAACAAGTATATACAGGTATGATATTTTATAAATTAAGGTTGTCATCATCAAAAAGGGAGAGATTGTTGGAGAATGGATTTTTGATGACAACAACCTTATTTCAATTATCATTGGTTATAAAATACATATTAACACTTTTTGTATAGAATATATATATGTGTGTATGTGTGTGTGCGTGCAGGAATTATATACAGGAAATATTATGGAAGACTGTACAGTTATAAAGATGATAGAGACTCAAAGATCAGAGAAATTTCAAGACTAATGAGTAATCAAGATTTCAAGATTTTAAGAGTTCAAGATCAATATAGTTATAGAGTTTAGATTTGGTAAGACTCTAAAAAGCTCTCCAGGTTCAAAATTCAAATTCTAATTTTCAAATTCTAATTTTCAATTCTATCCTCAATCCTCTCTATTTTTTTTTATATTTATCCTCAATCCTCTCTATTCTGTTTTTCTATTTGTTTCCTTTTCTATTCTTTTTTTTTTCAAAACTTAAATTTTTATATACTTTATATTTATACTTTATATAGTTTAAAACCTTATAATTTTATAAATATATTTATATAGTTTAAAAATATGTTTTCATATGATTTTCTATCATATAATATTAATTTACAACACTATAATTTTACTCAAGAATTTCCAGAACTAGTTTTATATCAAAACACTTGAAAAATTCTTTGAAAATCAAAAATACACATGAGTATGTCGACATAGCAAAAAGTGTATGTCGACATATAACTGCTATTTTTTCCAATTTTGTAGGGAAGTGTCTTTTCACTGTTTGAAATGCTTCAGAACCATTGCAACCCTTCATACTCTATAAAAAGAGGTTAAAACAGAATTTTTTTAACATATCTTCTTCCCTAACTTCATTCCCTTTCACTCCATCATTATTCTTAATCATTTTTTTGATTCTTACACTTATACTCTACCGAATTCAATTCTATTGTGATCAAACTTCTTCTCTCTGCACTCTCTACTCTCTGGATCTAGTGCTATTAAAGAGTTATAGGGTTGTTTTGTAATTGTTTGGGCCGAATAAACCTTGTTTGTGAGTCAAAGAGGAGTCAATTTATCCTTGTAGCCGTGAAATCAAGGAATAGGAGTTGGTGTGTCCTTGTTGTGCCATGAAATCAAGGAATAGGAGTCAGTGTCTCCTTATTGAGCCATGAAATCAAAAAGAGTGTATTTGACAATTGGAAATAGTAATAAAACTTTGCACAATGCAGCGTTGTGCGGGACTGGATGTAGGAGTGATCCGAACCAGCATAAAATCCGGTGTATTCTTTCTTTTTCTGCATTTTTATCTTTGTTTATTTTGCATTTGTGTTTGAATTTGTGTCTGTGATTGTGTTTGTGTTGTTTGATTCATTCCATAATTCTCTTTAGTTTTAAATTTTGTTTAAATTCTTAAAACACTATTCACCCCTACCTTTTAGTGTTTTCTTTGCTTGAACGATCCATTTCGCAGTCCTTAACAAACTTCTTGTGAAACACTTCACGATTTGACTGTGAGATATTTAGTGATGTGGTTGAGTTCATTTCAAATTTAATGAATGATTTTGAAATGATATTTTTTTTAAGTGAAAAGAAATGTATTCCTGATTTTGGATAGGGAATGTTTTATAAAACAGGAAGGATTTCGAGGCTTAAATCAGATGTTATCGAAATGATTTCGAAATGTATTTTGTGTTCGACATTGTAGTTCAATACATAATCGATTAGTTGCTATTGATGATGTATCTGTTTGGTAGAGGAGAATTTATTCCCTTGCTTAACACCCTTCTTTGAGACGTACGAGCTCAAAGGTTATGTGATTAATAGTGACTGATCATATGTGTGAATTGCTAACGTAAAGTACTATATTTTGGAAAGTACTTGTGATTATTATGTTGTGAAATGATTTTCCCTACATCGGGATATGAAATGATTTCGTATGTGGTTAAAGATTCGGGTAACCCTGGATGACTAGAAGTGTGAGCGCGGTGGATTTGCTCTGAGGGCATGGATGGTTCATCGTCAGTGTAGCCTGCTCCATAATGGGAGGTGCATATATATATATATATATATAGAGAGAGAGAGAGAGAGAGAGAGTTGGAGAGGCGCGTACAACCTTGTTTGAGGGTCATGCCCGATATTTGGTTGCGTACTTGTTTGTATGCATTATGATATTTTAGAATTCATATTTCCAAATTTTTCGTTTGAGATCCCCAAAGTGAAATATATTTTGATATGAAATCAAGATATGTATTTCAAATGATTTGAAATAAGAAATTGAGAAATAAAGTCCAAAGGAATAATTTCTGCAAAATGAATTGAATTTTGTAAATCTAAATTTAGGATTTAGCCTAAATGGGTGAATTGAGGAATTGCATGTTGTATGATGCATAGTAGATCCATATTTCTATTATTGTTTGTTGTTTATTCACTGGTATTCTTGGGGGTAAACCCGTTCCATGTTATATGGCATGGTCCCTTGATTTACCTTATTTTAATGTTAAGTTTAATGACTGTTTTTAGTTCTCACGCCAGTTCCATGACTGACTTGAAGTTTATTGTTTCTACCTAACCTGTGGGTGCCCACATCTTCCACACGAGCAGCTAGTAGTTTTAATTTTGCAAATTATTTCTTTTAGCAGGATTCTAGATCGAAGCTTAAAGATGTGTCCAGAGCATTGATATTCTTCCATTGTGTTAGTTTATTTGTTTCCGCTGCATTGTATTACATTTATTGTAAATTTATTTTTCTGCTGTGTAATATTATTTATTCGTACTGTGATATTCTTGTACTCTGATATTCTTGTACTCTGATGTAAAATTATTATGATGTTTATAAAAGTCTTCTGTTGTTTGTTCTGATGTGTTGTGCGCCCAAAGTTAGCGTATCCGCCTTTTTGGTTCGATTTAAGTCGGTTTAACGATTGATTTGGATCGACCGAGAAGGAGGGTCACTACAATATAACACAGCTTCAGAATAAGCCAACATATGATATAAACTTAATATAAAAAATTCCGAGCTAAAACAATATTGAAATATATATAAAAACCGCTTATATTTATTTAAATAAGCATTACCGTTTATTAATGAATTAAATAGCGACTATTCAAAAATTTGAATTGGACATAACTCATGATCCATAAGCTGAATTCTGATTTTTCTCCTTCATTAGAAAATTATTAACAAATCGATTCAAACATTTCTTGCTTCACAGAACTCCGACTTAAAATGGATTCTGTATATTCAGTTGGAGTTCAGATCATAAATTATGAACTACCACGACGTTTTGAGTTCGTTTTATAAATATAAATAAATTGTACATTCAAATATCGTTATATATTCGAATTATATATTATACATCCATTTATAATCCCAATTCAATATTTAATATAATAAAATATATTAAATACATAACTACCAAATTTGCAGGATATTACAATAACGTTATAACATAAGTAAACATTACCCTTGACTTCTTCTTTTTCCTGCTTTCATGATTTCCAGGCCGATAACATTTCTGATTGTTAAATACTAGGCCGGCTTATCTTCAATCGTTCCTGTAATGACCCGGATTTTTTGATCATTTGAATTCGAATATATAAATTGGTTTTAAATATTATATTATAATATTAATGGATTTTAATATTGATTCCATTTATTAAACAACGATTGAACATTTAATTTATATTTCAATTATAAACGAACTCACAATGGCGCGATAGTTCGTATTATTGAATTTTGAACTTCAACTGAGTATGCAAAATCCGTTTCAAGTCGGAATTCGGTGAAACAAGAAACGTTAGAATCTTATTGATAATTACTTTCTAACAGAAAAGAAAAATCGAGATTTTGATTTATATATTGTAAGATATATCAAATTCAAATTTTAAAACAGTCGCTATAGAAATCGCTTATAAATTATATCGTTTATTTAATAATTTAATAGGGATTTTTTAATATAATTTGAATATTTTTTGACTCGAAAATGTCAATATTGAGTTATAATTCCATTATGGTTAGATTTGATTTCGTACTCGATAATGCAATATTTAAAATATCGAGCGTCATACATTAAAACATATCGTTCAGTCAACTCACCAAAATATCGTACCATCTTTTCTCTATAAATATCTTTGATCCTTCGCTGCATCAATTTTTTCATCGTGTCAGTTCCTTTTGTACCTATCATGTGCCCAACTTCAGAAATAGAAACGTATTGTGTCTTAGCGGTCAATAAATTGGGCAAGAAAGCATAGGCTAACCTTTAAAAAAAAGATCCTTCAATAGTTAAAGAAGTTAAAGTATAAAAGTTGATGTTTTATCAATCATGTACTAGATCGACGAATTTAGTGATAATAATATTTTCAAAAAGGAGACTCCAAAAATAAGAAGGTTTTATAAAATCGTATTTTAAATAAAGTAAAGCGATATTTGTTGGTATTAGAATGAATATGGGTTTTTGAATTACAATTCATATTTACCTTAAGATAAGAATGTTGTCGATCAAGGTGTAACACCCTGAATTTTCTGTTAACAGCAAATTAACAAATCAAAGTATAATTAATTCTAAATGATAGAATTAAGGGAAACGGGTTACACCATTCGTTCGTCTCGGAATTCTGCTTGAGATAGAGTCCGAGTTTGCGTAAATCGGACTCCGTATGAAAGAGTTATGACCTTCGGAAGTTTTAGAATTCGATTTAAAATTCAAACAGCCCAAAAACAAGTTCAAAATTCAAATCTGGGCCAGAACTGGGCTGGGCGGGAATTTTCCCGCCCAGGACCTAGGTCGACCAGGTGGTCGACCTGGGTACCGAGGTCAACTATGTAGTCGACCTAGGGGTCGACCTACAGGTCGACTTGCCTGGTCGACCTGACCTGCTTGGTCTGGTCCTGGCTCGGTTTCTGGTGCTTGGCTGTGTCACTAGGGCTGACTTGTCACTTTCTGATTGGCTTCTCTTGAGACGGATGCCTTTGATTAACTCTAGCTTCATCGACGGCTATAATTAGTTTGAAATTCTATATAAACAATCTTAGTCTCAACCTAAATTCACACAAATAAAATAAAGATAGAGCCTGCTGTTGGAAGGAAGCCGAGAGTAGCCTCCACTTGAAGAAAGATTAGAGACGAGCAAAACTAAAGTAAAAACAAGATTCAAACAACGTTTATCTACCTAAAGGAAAGCATTGCAAATTCAGAACTCAGAATCCAG
The DNA here is from genome assembly GCA_030737875.1 of Allium sativum. Classification (NCBI taxonomy): domain Eukaryota; kingdom Viridiplantae; phylum Streptophyta; class Magnoliopsida; order Asparagales; family Amaryllidaceae; genus Allium; species Allium sativum. Next base: position 589,184,998 of record CM060916.1, read on the forward strand.
AATTCAAGTTCGTCATTTGTTGTAAGTATAGTGATTTTTCCGATGGGAATAAAATTAAGATTTAATTCGATGTAAAATGGAAATAAAATTGTGCTATTGAATAACGACGATGTTAATTCATATCTATGTGTTGCAATGATTGTGTTGTAAATAGTATTGGGATGTTTGTGGTATAATTGAGTTGATGTTGGATCCATTAGAATGTTTGTGGATTAATCTAGTTGATGTTGGATCTATTCAAATTCACATACAAGTCATTTGGTTCATATCTACACCTATATGTTTAGGTGATTATGACAAGTTATATGTTGTACAATAGAATTTCTATGCCTAAATGATTAAGTTCATATACATGTTCATATGTTTATACAAAAGTTACAAGTTCATATTTGGATCCATGCCAAGATCCATTTTAATACAAGTTTCATGTTATAGTAGCAAACATGATTTGATCTAGTTCACACCCTTGTGCTAAAAATTATACATATTTTATGGACATGGCATAATTGTGTCATATACTAGTTTGTGTTTGAGATTATGCCTAGATCAAAACATGTTTAGGCTTATGTTGTCTAAATCATATGTTAATTCATGTGACACCTATTTAGTTAGATTCCTATTTCAATGCAAGTTCACATATATGTAAGATGATTTAGTCAATGTTGCAAATTCACATATATGTATGTTGATTTAGTCGACGTTGCAAGTTCGCACCTATGATATTCATGTTGACTACTTTGCAAGTTCACACCTATGATGTTCATATTGACTATGCCGAAAATTCCAAGTTTACACCTATGCCATATTTATGTTTATGAATTTCTTTATGCCAATTTTGTGTACGCTAAATTAGGCTAAGTTTTTAGCCTAATATTATATGTTAAAAATCATGCGGACGAAAAATTAGGCTAAGATTGTTAGCCTAATATTTAGACGGGGTAGCGTTGGGAAAAATTGGTAATTTGACAAAAATTGGTGAAAAATATATGTATTGGCATGTTTGTCACATGCCAAAAATTGGTGGCATCTAAATGGTATAAATCCTTAAACCAAAAATGATATACTTGGAAAGTGGGCCATAACATTTAATTGGTAACAAATTTACATATAACAAGTAATAAAGACAAATATGTAAATTTAGAAAATACGAGTATGCTTAACCCGAGGTTGGATTGAGTTGTGATGTAAACCTGCCCGGACCCGCCCGGCTATCCAGTAGTCACAACAATACCTATCCAATGTGAGAGGTTAAGCATTGAGCCCAATAAGGACCCGAGGTTAGACTGAGTTACGGTGTAATCCTGCCCGGAACCGACCGGCACATCCAGTAACCGTAGCAATATCTGTCAAATGTGAGTGGTCGGTGCTTTAGCTAATTAAAGTTAAGGACAGACAAGTCAGGATGGTAGGGTTAAGTTAACTAAAACACTTAACCAATTCAATATGTTAATTAAACTGATGGGTGGGGTTAGGTAAATACAGACACTTAACCACTTAACATGTTTGACTAGAAAACTCTAGTAACGGGGACCTAATTCAGCAGTAACCCAATTAGGTATCATGGTACACTGAAACTAGGCAAGGTGGGGCACGATTACTGGGCTAATTGTAAGCAGTCAAAAGCGACGGCGGTTGGTGCGGCAGTGTGGGTTCTAATGGAGTGCGGGCGTGCACACACTTCGGAGCATACAAACAGGGCACTGGGCACCAGTAGTATAACCCATGCATTCTAGGATTGTGTCGGGCCACCACCATGGGACTTAATACACCCCATGGTGGGACCGACATAGGTATCTATAATCATTGGGGGCCATATGACACATATGATTTTGCGAGTAGGAGCCGATCTTTAGAAAGGGGATCACTTCACCCCGATCATGGGGTGCCAGTTGAGACAATGCAAATAGGTGCAGAGAATAGGTGTAGAGATATAGTGTGGGGTTCGATAGTATATTCGGTTCAAACTGCTTTATCTTAGTTTATGATATTTCCTATTTCCAGTTTATACCTATCATGCCCTTTTTCTTATTCTCATAATGAAGAGTCACTAGACTTACCAGGCTTTATGTCTGACTCTATTTTTCTTTCGTCTTCTTTTCTTCCGTCCCCCCCCCCCCCCCCATGATCCACAGGGAGGAAACAACCCAGCTTAGTCAGGCTCTTTGCAAGCTTCAAGATAGTAGATGTATGGTTCGGACTCTCTTTCCTTGGCTATGGCTTTTGGACACGTTCTATGGGGATTTATGCAGCTTTTATTATGTTTTATGCTTCTTTATTTAATAATCAAGATAGAAATGATGATGTAATGTTTTGGAATTTATTATGAGACAATTATGGAAATGTTTTGTATGAACACGTATTTATGAAATAACAGTCCGTTTGTTTTCCGCTGCTTATATATATGTGTTTATATACCTGTCTTGGGTTTTATCTGTGACTTCTACTTATAAACCTCCATCGAAGTTAAGGCATTCCATTTGTGAGTAACCTCAATGGAGGTAGGGTCTTTCACAAGGTTTGGGAGGTAAGTAAAATATCCCAACATGAACAACTTCAGGATTATTGAAAGATAATATTAGTTGTAAGAGTAGATATGTTTGAAGTAATTTATTTAGAGGAATAATAATGTAACATTATTCGAAGAATTTGGGAATATACAAAATGGGATTCCATAAATAAAATGAATTAAAAAGGGGTTTGAGAGTATGAAGTGATATTTCCAAAATAAAAGAAATAAAAAGGAGATGGGTGAAAATATATCGATATTTTCAAAATAAAAAGATGGGATTTGGAATGATTTTATTCTGAAAGGAAATGTGATGATTATGGTGTGCAAATAACGAAACAAAGGAGATGATTGTTTAAAATGATAAATTGAATTGTTTTCCCACTTATAGATAATAAGAAATGTTATAGCCAATGGTTTGAAATATTAGTTAATGGGAAAGGAATATAATTTTAAGATATTTTTTCTAAGTAAATATAATAAAATGATTTGAGAATATTAATATATTTAAAACTAATATATTATTTTTGGTATTACGACTAATATATTATTTTAAAAGGCCAAGTGTGTCGCTGTGTTCTGAACCAATGGACCTATTTAATTTTTGTGGTTGTTTATTTTGATAGTTAAGTTGAGGAGATAGCTAGAGTTCCTGTTGTCAGGGATTTTGGTGATGTGTTTGAGCCTGTTACCGGCTTGCCTCCTAAGAGGGCTGTGGAGTTTCGCATAGATCTTATCCTTGGAGCCCAACTAGTTAGTAGACCTCCTAATCGTATGCTCGTGTTGAGATGGAGGAGCTTCGGAAGCAGTTGACTGAGTTGGAAAGGAACCAGTTCATCCGATCGAGTAGCTCTCCTTGGGGAGCCGCTGTAGTCTTTGTAAAGAAGGCTAACGGCTCTCTCCGCTTGTGCATTGATTATAGGAAGATTAATGAGACCGACTATCAAAATCATGCCCAATGCGCTGGTTGTACGGAAAGACCGGGATCAAATTTATATTTGAAAATCATTCTGAACTAGCAAATATGTGAGAGATGCTGATTGAAGATGGAGCAATTGAAGACCGTAAATCTTCATGAGCGAAAGAACAATTGTTAGATACCTCTGGTTGATCCCTAGAGTTAACATTGATTCTTTCATGATTGAAATCTACGTATTGCAAGGAATACTCGCTACTAATCTACAGGGTGATACCTAGGATGTGGTAGGAGGGTGTCATCGTTTCATCCTGTTCCTGGATGACTTGTATGGACGAATGTCTGATAGAGTATTTCCTAAAAACCACGTACTTTGATTTTTACAAATATACCGAGTTGGTGGCAAAGAGGGGCACTTCTTTTGTACCCAGAGTATATTTGTAGACGTCAATTAGTGATTTGATGGATCTGACAATATAGCATTCAAATTAAATGGTGGCAAACGTTCTAAAGGTAAATTCTGACCTCAAACTTCATCAACCGGGAAATGACAGAAATCGGGCAGGCAGCATGGCTATGTGGGTCGCTCCCTTTAGGGTGTATAATCACCTATCTAGAGAAACTCCTTTTGCTTCTTTAATCCATTTCGTTGCTGTCCCTTTTGGGAAATGGTGGTTTGAGCCCAACCGTTGGTGATATACATTCGATACACTCAAGCGAAATGAGTGGTCAGTCATGTGTGGGCCGGATTGCAAGACATTCTTGTTGAATCCAGTGTATTTCCCTTTAGAGATACATTATCCGTAGGTGTTTCCATACCTTGTCATTGTCGGAATCCAATCTCCAATAAGCACCTGTGGTTTTGATTGTGTATTATATATGAGGAGCGTGAGATGCAAGCATTCCGCTAGATTGTTATTTACTTGTATTTAGACATTATTATAATATCAGAATATATGTACAATTTCAAAAAATTTTGGGTTATCGTAAGGTAAAAACCGTCCATATTTACATGTGGATTTGGTCTTACGGTTATCCTTTCTTTTGAAAAGGTTTTCAACTTTAAAATCAAGTTGGGTGATATTATAAACTTAGCGAGTTTTTCTCACTCTGGTTCACTAGACTGATCCGGTGTTTATAATGCTCGGGTTAGACCAGGTTATACAAGTTCAGGTTACCGAATGATGTAGAGTACAGAAACGAGTTGGAAGAATTTGGACATATGATATTGTATATTATTCCACTGTGTGTTGTATATAAGGACAGGCTATTATAATTGTCCAGATGTGCTGATTGTAACAACCCGGAAAATTTGAGCCAGTTTAAAATTTTTAATTTGGCTATTTTAGTGGATTTTTAATATTTAAAATAAAATATTTTAAATAATAGCGACGAAAAGTATGTTTTAATCGACACTTGAAAATAAATATAATTATTTTTAATTATAACCAATGCCTAAAATGGCGCGGCAGTTTCGAAATTTGAATTCAAACTTTGACTGACTGTACCGAGTGCAAAACAAAACGGATTTTAGTGAAACCAAAAATATTTAAATCTGTTAGTGAAGATCTTTCTAACGAATCTGAAAAATCGAAGTTTCATAGCGGGAATCAAAAGTTGTGGCCAAATGAATTTTCAGAAAGGTCGCTATAGAGAATATATAGCCCTTGAAAATAGACATTTTGCAAACGACCTCAGAATTCGACGAAACCACTTTTGTTGGATCCAGGATGTCAAATTATTGCTATGTTTCAAATTTCATAATTTTTGAAGTTAGTATGTGAGCGTGGTAAAGGAAAATGTGTGGTCGATTTCTATTAAATTGGACCGACCAGAAAACGGCCATTTTCAAACGGACTTAGAATTCGACGAAACTAGTTTTGTTGGGACCGTATCATCAAAACATAGCTAGATTTATTTTTCTGGAATTTTTAGAATCAATATGTAGCCCTGGAAAATTGAAATGTACATTCAAATCCAATATTGAATGTTTTATATTTTAATTCCGCACCATTTGAGTTGATTAATAACACCACAATTCCAGCCCAAATTGCACAGAAATACGAATCATTTTTAGAAAGAAGTTAGAGGATGAGAAACAGAAAGAAAGAAATATTAGAATAGAAAAAACAAAGAAGACAAATCTCACAACGGAACGAATAAAATATATTATATAACATAACTTTTGAAATACAAATCGATAACTTTATATACATACCATCATCAGAGCACAACAGTTATTCCTGGAACAGTTATAAACACATGTTTCCAAATACAAACATGGTTCACAGCGGAATATATAATAGTCTACAGCTAACTGGTGAAGCCTCCTGCTTCCAACTTCTCCAAATGAATCTGTAAAATCCCTGCTATTTGACTGCCCATACAAATTTGGGCACCCAAGAGTTTAGGGGAAAAAAAAAACTCTGGGTCAGTCATGGGATTGGTGTGAGCAAACTCCAACCATTTGTTTAACTTTCAAAATCCTTTCAAAAGGAAAGATAATAGTAAGACCAGCCCACAGATAAACATGGATGGTTTTTACCTTACTATAACCCAAAACACTTTGATATAGAAATCCAGTGATATTACAATAATGTCTAATCAAATAAATAACAATCTAGTGGAACGTTTACATCTCACGCTCCATATATAATATAAAATCAAAAACCGCATGGCGCTTATTGGAGATTGGATTTCCAACATGTCAAGGTATGGAACCACCTTCCGATCAGTGTAATCTAGAGGCGATACACTGGGGTTCAACAAGAACATCTTGCAACCCGGCCCACACATGACCGACCACTCATTTCGCTTGAGTGTATCGAATGTATATCACCAATGGTTGGGATCAGCAACCGTTTCCCGAATGGGACAGCATCGAACATAATAAGGAATTAAATGAATCTCTAGATGGGTGATTATACACCCTAATGGGAGCGACCCACATAGCCATGCTGCCTGCCCGATTTTTGTCATTTCCCGGTTGTTGAGGCTTGAGGCTACGATTACTTTCTATTCATTGATAGCACAATCACTTTGAATGCCACTTGTCAGATCCATTAATCACTGATTGATTTGCACAAATATTCTGGATGTTATGCTAAGGGAATTAATCCGTTGCAACCATATATATTTATACAGACCAACCCATTAGATCATTGGAAATACTTTGTCAGACATCGTCCATTTACGTTCGTTCGGGGAATGAACGAAACCGAAGGCACAATTTCTACTAATAGAAAAGCCCTTGCACTTTACTCCGTCTTGAATATATTCAGCATACTTGGTTCGCAACGCTTATGCCAATACAGAGTGGTTCTTCGGATAATAATCTAACCGGTCTCTCCATATTGACAACGATGGTCAAAAACTTCGATAGTCTGTGGTTTAACTATCGAATAAAAACAAGTGTTTCGATAGTCGATGATTTAACTATCGAAGGAAACAAGTGTTAAATCAACATATCAAACAAATCACTGGGCTCTTTAATTAATATTTCATTAATTAAATCTCTTCTCCATTTCCTTATCAATATTGGCCCTTTGCGCTATTTGGAAAAACATTTCTGAATATCTCCCTCCTTTATTTCTATATTTAGAAAATATATATTCTATTTTCAATTGAAAACAATTTCAATCACTTATCTCTTTCCCGACTACTTTAATTATACTCAGGAAATATTTACTTTTATATTCCCAAAATTCCATCACTTAGGTTAAAACGAACGCTGTATAAAACATCGTTACAACAACCCATAATGTTTTATTCAACTCACTCTTTTTCAAACACTTTTTTTCGAGGCTGGATCCTGCTATTTATCAATTAAAAACGAAATCAATCATGTTCGGGTAAAATTACCTCTCAGACCTTGACTGAAAACATCCTCAACTTCAAAACGGCAAAACCACTTACCTCAAATAAACACACTATAAAACCCAATTATTCATTTTTAAAACATGTATATGGTTCGCTTTCTATTTCTAATTTATAGATTTCCTTTTTTGTTTACAATATTCTATTTTAATTTCGTTTCCTATCGATTTCTATATATATCGATACATTGATTTCTAACTATCAAATAATCTTAAAAATATTCTAACTCCTTAAATTTCCAGAAAATTTCGCCATAACCTCCTTTGTACCGGGAGCATCGGGATGTTTCAAATAGCCTCCCATGGCCCTCACCAATCCAAAAGAAAAAGAAAAAGAAAAAGCCAAGTGGCTTGCCGATACGGTGCATAAATCTCATATATGAATTTAAACATGTACCTTTTTGTCGGGCACATAAATTAAAATCTTCATATACTTCATCTCATATATGAATTTTACTTTTATATTTGAACATAACACGTTCAAATATATTTTTATTAGTTTACAACTAATTTGAACTCCATTTTCAACTTACGCTTCATATTCAATTTCGAACATAAATCCTGAAAATCCCTTTACCATTCAAAGTTCAACTTTAATTCAAAACTCCATCAACTAATTGCTAATTAACCGTTTGCCTATTTTCTTCTTTGTATTTGAATATAACATGTTCAAATATAAGTTTAACTTGTTTATAAACTAAATGATTTCCATTCTCAGCCTAAGTTTCATATTCGATTACGAATATAAAATTACTAACCCAATTCTCTTATCCAAAGTCAATGTTCGATTCAAAATCACATTAACAAATTATTCTTCAATTAGTTAACTCTATTCAAAAATTCAAAATATGTTTTTTTGTCCCAAAAATCATTTCGTTTACACGGCTTGAGCTCGTATTTATTTTACAACTCAAATCTGGATTTTTCGAATGGAAACTCGGATTTAATTTGTTTAAAATCCTTATATTTATTTAAATAAATCCTTATGGTTTTTAAACGATTTTAACGCTGCACTTTTAGAAATTTGATTCTGACATATCTCAAAATATGTTCGACGGAATCCAGATTTTTTTCTTCTATTATAAAACTATTATTCAACCAGTCCCTACGGTTCTTGTTTCAAAGAATTCCGACTTCAATTGAGTTTTGTATACTCAATCGAAGTTCGAATCGCCAATTTACGAACTGCAGCGCTGCGGCGAGTTCGTTTTAAATTATATTTATAAATATAAACTTTTAAACTTCGCTTAAACTAAATTCAACTTTATTCTGATATATTTTAATATATATCAAATCCATTTTTTCCAATTCAACATAATATTTCCGATCTTCTATATTCAAATTTCTTTTCAATTCTATTTGAATTTCCTATATTTAAACTCCATTTGAATTCTATTTGAATCCCTATATTTAAACTCCATTTGAATTCTATTTGAATCCCTATATTTAAACTCCATTTGAATTCTATTTTCAAATCCCATAGTTAAACTTCATTCGAATCATATATTCAAATCTCTATTTGACTTTTCTTTATTCAAATCCATTTGAATTCCTTTGAATTCAAATTCTATTTCAATTCAAATGGAATTTCCTATATTCAAATTCCATTTTAAATCTCCATTTGAATTTCTATTTAAATCCCTATATTTAAACTCCATTTGAATTTCTATATTCAATCTATTTTCAAACTTCATTTTTGAAATTCTATTTTCCAATTCCATTTCAATCTATTTGAATTCTATATTCAAATTCCATATTTAAATTTCATTATTCAAATTCCATTATTCAAATTCCATTTCACTTTCGATATTCAAATTCTATATTTGAATTTCCTTTATATTTTCTATATTCAAATTTTATTTTTGAATTCCATTTGGATTTCTATATTCAAACTCTATTTGAATTTCTATATTCAATTTCTATTTGAATTTTCTTTATTCAAATTCTATTTTCAGTTCCATTGAACTTCATATATTCAAATTAACTTCTATTTAAATAAATTCGAATTAATCGAATTCAAATCATAAATCCTTATCAATTTATTTTCGTTCAATTTATATTCTGAACATCAGATTAAATTCCATCGTTTATTTCTTTTAAACAATTTTCCCATTTCTATTTTTAAATTCACATTTGAATTTAAATATTCAAATTATCCAAATGATAATTTTCCCCTTTTTATTTACAAACCCTATTTATTTTACTTGTTTATATATTTAAACAAGTCCCGATTTCAATTTCCTTTTGAAATAGATATTCCTATTTTGGAAAAATAGTTTTCCCTTTTCAAATTCAAACTTATAATTTATTTCTGAATTATCCAATGAAAATTCTCTTCCCTTCATTTAAAACTTCGTTTATAAATAAACTTCTTGTTTTATTCCTTTAAAACAAGTTAATATTTTTATTCCATTCAAATTTCAAATTCTATTTTGGAAAAATAGAATTTTCCCTTTTCACTCTGGAAATTCCCTTTTTCGATATTTTTAAATATCAACACTTAGGCCCAGTGATAATTAAACACCAAACAATCAATTATTTATTTTTGGTTTTCTAACATATCATATATGACAATATATATGTAAACAAATAAACAAACAGATAATATATTTTTGAGGAATCCAGTTGGATTCCTCCAACCTGTTTTCCTGCATCCACAAACGTTAGCCAACAGAAATAATAGCCATCCTGCTTCATGGCAGGATATTGCGGTATAAAAGGGGATCCACTTATATATGTGGGCGTAGGGTCATCCGCTAATGATACTGCGGGCATCCGCTAATGAGACTGCGGGAATCCAACCAATCATCAACCCAATATATATATATATATATATATATATATATATATATATAATAGTCAACCCTAAATAACTAATATATTTAAAACAACCAGAAAGCATTCAAACAAGCAACAAACAATTATTTTTAATCGATAAAAAATAGTTTTAAATAAAAGGTGAGTGATATTTACTCACCGTGATTTTCAATTGTTATTCATTCCCAATTCTTATTCCTTCATCAAAGGTTTTGCATCTCCAAACTTCACACGACTTGTTTTCGATCGATTCAACCTTGTAAAAATTATTTCTTCCTTAATTAATTACTCGACCAAAAATATGAAATTAATCACGCAATCAAACTTGATTTTTAAATATTGATATTTTCAAATTTACTAGCTAGTTTAGATAAATTTTACCTTAATCCATTTTCGCATTTCACTTTACATAATCATATCATCATCTTATGCCAACATCGCACAGCTTCGTCCTTCCTTGGGATCACAGTTAACCCCTCTTCCATCGCACTCCCCCCTCCCCCATTCACGACTTCCAGGTGCGGTCGTGAGTCCGGTTCTCCAATAGATGATTGCTGCTCCAAAGTTTGCCAGACCTAAACTGTGATGAACCCAGATTGGATGCCCTAAATCGACCAGTTCCCTATCGCGACTTCCTTCTGTCGCTTAACAGGGGCATCGCTCCTTCCATTCCTTGTCGCGAGTGCTTTAAGTTCGATCGTAACCCATCGCGACTTCAAATCAGTGTCGCACCTCCATACTTGAACGCGGAAAGCATCGCATCTCCCCCCACGTCGCTCACGAACCACAGATCTGAACTCGAGAATTTGAAATCTATCTGCCCCTAATTTGCTTTGGCCGATTTTGATTTGAATAAGGGAGCTCAGCCATTTTAGTTTTAACAGAAGAGAGAATTAAAGAGGAGGGTAGGTGTGGTATATATCCATTGAAGCTTTGGAGTTTGATTTTGCTGAGGATCAAAATGAATTGAACAGGAAGAAGTGTCGCGATTTGTAACAGGAGGAGGAATAGTACACGAGTAATAAATATTTGGTCGGCTAAGTACATAACAAGTCTTTTATTTCCTTTAAAAAGTTTTTTTATTTGATTTGTATTTAATTCAACTAGATTTAAAGAGATTTTTATTTCTTTTTAAACAAATATCGATTTGATTTTCGATTCGATTTCGATCTTATCCATTTTAAATATCTCGGGGTTCACAGTTAAAATTGTGAACCGCTATTTTACATACCGACCATCATTCCAATATTATAGCGTTATACTGAACTCAAAAGAATATTTTTTGAAATTATTTCGAATGTGTATATATAAAATAACCATATTAAATCGATATAATATACTTTAAATTCAAAAACGAATAAAGTCTCTGATAATATACTATTTTCGTCGTTTATATTCAAATAGAATATATATTGATCATCTGAACCATTTCGATTCAGTTTTATCTTCGAATTGAATTATTTCAGTTCTCGTATTTTGATTATTTAATCGATACCCCACTAAAATACCCTTTATATTTTAAATTCAATATTTAAAACGATACTAAATATTTAAAATAAATTGGCCAAAAATCCGGGTCGTTACATTCTCCCCCCCCCCCCTTAAAATAATTTCATCCTCGAAATTGTTAAGGTAGGAAAAATGGTACAAATCCATTACTTTTCAAAACCTCACTTATATTGATACTCAACTTCTCATATTTCAACAAATTTAATTCCACCAAAACTTTTGGTTTTCTTTCATATGCATTCTAATTCATTCAACTTGATTCTGATTCAAATTATTCACTTTGATTCATTTAAATTTCCACATTCACATTCCTGGGATTTCATTTTAAATCCTTTCGAAATCACATAAATATATACATATATTTATTTCCATCTCAAATTCAAAACATTTGAATTTTCAAACCAATTTGTTTTCTTTCAAACAAATTCCATCAGAAACTTTTCTAAGGTAGACATTCGTCTCTTATAACTCGAAAATGCACACTGATGAAGCTACAGTCATCATCATAATTATTTTCCAGCCACTGAAGTGAGTTCAGTGCTTTATCTATTTCAAAATCCATTCAAATATGATTTTTTTTCAAACGGTCTTTTCAAAACAAAGCTATGTCCTTTTAATATACTTCGAAAAATATTTTCAAACTTTCCAGGATTTCATTTCCAATTTATGGTTTGAATTTAATTGTAATTCATCTCATTTGTATATTTGATTCGTATACAAATTCTATTTTGGTTATATATAACCATTTCAATTTTATAATCTCATCTGATTATAATAATAACATTCAACACCCATATATTATAATAATTCCAAAAATTATTCTTTTTTATCAAAATAGAATTTTGAGTAAATTTATTTCATTTACCCACTTAAAACAGTATTGTGTCAAATTTCTCTATTCAAGTGTTTACAGACTCTTATCGACGTCGTAGCGTCCCATGATTCGATCAGAATTCATAAACTTCTCAACAGACTAGCCAACACAATATAAAACAATTTTTATATCAATTTACAAAAACGCTCTCTCGTATATATACACTCAACTCATTCTAGGGTACTACTGACCCTATCTCTAATGAGCACATCCCACCAAAGGCTAGGTGTAACAACCCGTATTTTAATAACCTGTTAAACCAAGAAATCAAGGCAGAATTAATTTTTAAAACAAGAATCAAGGGAAACGGGTTGCGCCATTACGTTCGTCTCGAAATTTTACATGAAATAGAGTCCGAGTTTCGAAAATCGGATTCCGTATGAGGGAGATATGACCCTCCGAAGTTTCAGGGATTTTCAGAATCAAAAACAGCTCGAAATTCGAATTCGAAATTCGAATTCAAACCCCAGAACAGGCTGGGCGGGAAAATTCCCGCCCAGGGACCAGGTCGACCATAGTGTCGACCTGGGGGTCGACCTGCCTCCCGAACCACTTTTCTAAACCTGATGCATTCTGATGTATTTAGACTCGTTTTCTGACCAGATTCGTCTGCCTAACCCTATATAAACAACCCCCTAGCCTCATTCTCTCCACACCATTTCTTTCTGTCCTTATGCTGCTTCTAAGATAATCAAAATAATAAGATAAAAAGGAAGAAAAAGGACTGCTCCTTCTCCATTAAGACTACACTTAGGGATTTGCAAATTGGGGGATTTCAATTGGAACACAATCGATCAAATAGAGATTCAACAATCAAATTTTGCTTTCTAATTCTCGATCCACGCACTGTAAGTTCAAGTTACTTTTAGATAAAAGCTGTAAAAGTAATATCCATGTTGTAAATTGGAATTGGATCTATGTAGGGTAATTGATTCGTATCTATTCTTGTTCGTCTTGGATCTTGACTTTCGTGAATATTGCTTTGGACCTATTCATGTTGTAAATCAAACTCTCTCGTGTCTATAACCTTAACATGCCTATGACGTTGAATCTATTGTTAATGGACAAGGACTATGATTGAAAACATAAGACTGCCTATGACTAATATGACTATGCCAATGATTATGACGGTGAACATAAGACTGCCTATGACTAATAAGACTAAGCCTATGCCTATGACGGTGAACGAAAGACTGTTGTCTATGACTATGACAAGGACAATTGTGGCTAATCAACTATGACTCTTGACTATGAGAATTATTATCTATGATTATGAACATAAGGCCATTATCTATGACCATGACCTTGAAACTATTACTGTTAATTGCCTATGACTATTGCCTAGAACTATTTTGGATAATTAACCATGACTATTGTGATTAATCGCTTAGGATTCTTAATTATGAGATTTCTACCTATGACCATGACTATGACTATCGAGGTTAATTACCTGGGACTATTATAGTTGATTGAAACCCATGTTGTATACCGAATTCGCAGTTTGTTGGATCTCATACCAAGGGTGCGACTTGCTTAGTTTATTCACTAGTATGTACACTAAAACCATTGGATCCATTTTTCTTGTATTTGGCTAGCCTTTGCATGCCTATTCTTTTATGTCAGCGTTTACCATGACTATCACCTTATCTTGTTAGATTTGAAATCCTATATGCTAGTGATGTTGTAACCAATTATCTCAAGTTATGTCATGCTAGTCTTGTAACCCCTTTTATTGCTTTATGCTAGTCCCTTTTGCCTATCATAGTTTTGATGCTATTCCCTCTATTTCGAGATTTGGATTTATTTGTAGTAGAGATCGATTCACGTTCACATGCGAAGGGAATATGATTTGGGTAGATTAGGCAAAACATGAATTGGTTATGAACATGAATTATGAACTCGATAATAGGCAAAACTTGAAACATGAACGCTGTTATAACTTGAACCTAGATATGGACACGAACCTGACATCGACTTGATATGAAACTTTCCTTGAAAACTTGACACGATTTGACATGAAACATGACATGAAAACTCGACATGAATTTTGACACAAAAGCTTGAATGTGGGCATGACAATTAGATAAACTTGAAAATGGCCAACTCGAGGTTGGGTTGAGTTTGCAGTGTAAATCTGCCCGGAATCGCCCGGTAAATCCAGTGGCTGCAAACAATAGGATCCAATGTGGGTAGTTGGTCATATCGCACGTAAAACCCGAGGTTAGACTATGTTGTGGTGTAAATCTACCCGGAACCTCCCGGCAAATCTAGTAACTGCAACAGTTAGTCTAATGTGAGAGGATGAAGTGCATTAATGAATTAATGCCACATGATAGGGTTAAGTCATGAACCACTTGAATATACTTAACAAATTTGACACGATGACTTGATAGGGTTAAGTCCTGAACCGCTTGAATATACTTAACCAATTTATCACGATGATTTGATAGGGTTAAGTCATGAACCACTTGAATATACTTAACCAACTTGACACATGATTCATAGGGCTAAGTCATGAACTTAAACGACAACACTTAGCCAATTTGACATGACACGTAGACGGGTTAAGTCACGAACTTGAATGACAACACTTAACCAACTTGACTTACTAGACCAATGGGGTTAAGTCTCGAATTTAAATGACAACACTTAACCTACTAGACGGAAACCCTAGTTACGCGGTCCGTTTCAGCAGTAACCCACTAGATGTATCATGGTACCCTGGAACTAGGCAGGGTAGGGCACGATTACTAGGCTGATTGTAAGCGACCAGAACGACGGCTGTGTTGGTGCGCCAGTGTAGGTTCTAACGGAGTGCGGGCGTGCACACACTCCGGAGCAGAAAAAGCAGGCATTGGGCATCAGTAGGTTTATCTGTGCGTGCTTGATTCATGTCGATGGTTGGCACCATAGGGCTTGATACACCCTATGGTGGACCTAGCACAGGTGACTACATTTTATGATTGGGTCGTATGACACAGACACATGAACGAGCTAGGACTTGTAGGGAGTCGATCGATTAATAGATCGTTACATGGAATTCGTTAGGTAGCGTAATCCCTAGTGGTCCTAGGTGGCATGAACCCTAATCGAATCTAGAAAACATTCAATTGGTAGCATAATCCCTAGTGGTCCTAGGTGGCATAAATCCTAGTTGAACACGAGATAGCTCATGATAAGGAAACCTAGCCAGAACAAGGGTGGCGGTCAAACGATTTCAAGAATGGTGGCACTACGTTGAAGTAGTATAGAAATACGTGATGGAACCCGTACGATATACGGCAAGGGACTGTACATATACATGGAAAGGATGATACGGGTTGGGATACTAGTACTGTGGTGCAGAGAATTTAGGAAATCAGAGCAAATAGATATCGTTTTAATGGTGAAGGAGAGAAATCTTGCGATGCTTGATAGAAATTGTGCGAAACTATACTTAGTTCATCCTGAACGGAAACCTTGCAATGTTATACATGACAGAAATCCTATGATGTTATTCTTAGTTATCGTGCCTGTAGCTTATCTTGTCACCATGCTTAGTTTACTTTCAGTTTATTCATGCCATGTTATCTTTACCTATTTTTATGCTGAAAGTCACTAGGACTTACTCAGTCTTTATGACTGACCCAGTTTGTTTCACCTCTTTTTCTTCCGTTTTCTCCCCCTCCCCCCTCCCCCAGGTTCACAGGGTAGGGAACACAGCTTAGTTCGGATCTTACCAAGCTCCAAGGCTATTTCATGAAGGCTTGAATTGCTCTTGGCTATGGCTTGCTTTTCTGCTTTATTGGGGAATGATTTATAACTATGGTTTTATGCTTCTTTACAATTGCAAGACAAATTTCGATGTAATGGATTTTTAATAGCATTTTGATGTAAAAGGCTTCAGACCTTTCTAGATTTTAAAGCAATGAAATTTGGTTCTTCTTCCGCTATTTTATATGTTTTGTCTTGTAATATTTCTGTGTATGTTTACCTAGATAATGCTCCACCAAAGCTAGTGCATTCCCTTTGTGAGTGAACCTAGCAGAGGTGGGGTGTCACACTAGTGGTTCGCTCAACCTAAGCTCTGATACCAAATGTACAGGCCCACAAACCCACACCATTTGAGTTGACTAATAACACCACACGTCCAACCCAAATTGCACAGACATACGAATCATTTTTAGAAAGAAGTTAGAGGATGAGAAACAGAAAGAAAGAAATATTAGTATAGAAGAAAACAAAGAAGACAAATCTCACAGCGAAACGAATAAAATATATTATATAACATAACTTTTGAAATACAAATCGATAACTTTATATACATACCATCATCAGAGCACAACAGTTATTCCTGGAACAGTTATAAACACCTATTTCCATATACAAACATGGTTCACAACGGAATATATGATAGTCTATAGCTAATTGGTGAAGCCTCCTGCTTCCAGCTCCTCCAAATGAATCTGCAAAATCCCTACTACTTGACTGCCCGTACAAATTTGGGCACCCAAGAGTTTAGGGAAAACAAACAAAATAAACTCTGGGTCAGTCATGGGACTGGTGTGAGTAAACATCAACCATTTGTTTAACTTTCAAAATCCTTTCAAAAGGAAAGATAATAGTAAGACCAGCCCACACATAAACATGGATGGTTTTTACCTTACCATAACCCAAAACACTTTGATATAGAAATCCAGTGATATTATAATAATGTCTAATCAAATAAATAACAATCTAGCGGAATGCTTACATCTCACGCTCCATATATAATATAAAATCAAAAACTGCATGGCGCTTATTGGAGATTGGATTTCCAACATGACAAGGTATGGAGCCACCTTTTGATCAGTGTACTCTAGAGGCGATACACTGGGGTTCAACAAGAACATCTTGCAACCTGGCCCATACATGACCGACCACTCATTTCGCTTGAGTGTATCGAATGTATATCACCAACGGTTGGGATCAGCAACCGTTTCCCGAATGGGACAGCATCGAACAGAATAAGGAATTAAATGAATCTCTATATAGGTGATTATACACCCTAATGGGAGCGAGCCACATAGCCATGATGCCTTCCCGATTTTTGTCATTTCCCGGTTGTTGAGGCTTGAGGCTACGATTACTTTCTATTCATTGATCGCACAATCACTTTGAATGCCCCTTGTCAGATCCGTTAATCACTGATTGATTTACACAAATATTCTAGATGTTATGCTAAGGGAATAAATCCGTTGCAACCATATATATTTATACAGACCAACCCATTAGATCATTGGAAATACTTTATCAGACATTCGTCCATTTACGTTCGTTCTGGGATTGAACGAAACCGAAGGCACAATTTCAACTAATAGAAAAGCCCTTGCACTTTGCTCTGTCTTCAATATATTCATCATACTTGGTTTGCAACTTTTATGCCAATACGGAGTGATTCTTCGGATAATAATCCAACCGGTCTCTCCATATTGACAATGATTGTCAAAAACTCCGATAGTCTGTAGTTTAACTATCGAATAAAAACAAGTGTTTCGATAGTCGATGATTTAACTATCGAAGGAAACAAGTGTTAAATCAACATATCAAACAAATCACTGGGCTCTTTAATTAATATTTCATTAATTAAATCTCTTCTCCATTTCCTTATCAATATTGGCCCTTTACGCTATTTGGAAAAACATTTCCGAATATCGCCCTCCTTTATTTTCTGCATTTAGAAAATATATTCTATTTGCAATTGAAAACAATTTCAATCACTTATCTCTTTCCCGACTACTTTAATTATACTTAGGAAATATTTACTTTTATATTCCCAAAATTCCATCACTTAGGTTAAAACGAATGGTGTATAAAACATCGTTACAACAACCCAAAATATTTTATTCAACTAACTCTTTTTCAAACACTTCTCTTCGAGGCTGGATCCTGTTATTTATCAATTAAAAATGAAATCAATCAAGTTGGGGTAAAATTACTTCTCAAACCTTGACTGAAAACATCCTCAACTTTAAAACAGCAAAACCACTTACCTCGAATAAACACACTATAAAATCCAATTATTCATTTTTAAAACATGTAAATGGTTCGCTTTCTATTTCTAATTTATAGATTTCCTTTTTTGTTTACAATATTCTATTTTAATTTTGTTTCCTATCGAATTCTATATATATCGATACATTGATTTCTAACTATCAAATTATCTTAAAAATATTCTAACTCCTTAAATTTCTGGAAAATTTCGCCATAACCTCCTTTGTACCGGGAGCATCGGGATACTTCAAATAGCCTCCATGGCCCTCACCAATCCAAAAGAAAAAGAAAAAGCCAAGCGGCTTGCAGATACTCTCATATATGAATTTAAACTTGTACCTTTTTGTTGGGCACATAAATTAAAATATTCATATACTTCATCCCATACCTGTCTCCTGTATGTCTATACCTGTCCAACTATACCCGATCGTTTTTAACTCAATTTGTCAATAAATTTGTTAACTAACTCTTTAGTGTATTTTACTTTTATATTTGAACATAACATGTTCAAATATATTTTTATTAGTTTACAACTAATTTGAACTCCATTTTCAATTTACGCTTCATATTCAATTTCGAACATATATCCCCAAATTTCCTTTACCTTTCAAAGTTCAACTTTAATTCAAAACTCCATCAACTAATTGCTAATTAACCATTTGCCTATTTTCTTCTTTGTATTTGAATATAACATGTTCAAATATAAGTTTAACTTGTTTATAAACTAAATGAATTCCATTCTTAGCCTAAGTTTCATATTCGATTACGTATAAAAAATTACTAACCCAATTCTCTTATCCAAAGTCAATGTTCGATTCAAAATCACATTAACTAATTATTCTTCAATTAGTTAACTCTATTCAAAAATTCAAAATATTTTTTGTCCCAAAAATCATTTCGTTTACACAGCTTGAGCTTGTATTTATTTTACAACTCAAATCTGGATTTTCTAAATGGAAACTCGGATTTAATTTGTTTAAAATCCTTATATTTATTTAAATAAATCCTTATGGTTTTTAAACGATTTTAGCGCTGCACTTTTAGAAATTTGATTTTGACATATCTCAAAATCTGTTCGATGGAATCCAGATTTTTCTCTTCAATTAGAAAACTATTATTCAATCGATCCCGACGGTTCTTGTTTCAAAGAATTCTGACTTTAATTGAGTTCTGTATACTCAATTGAAGTTCGAATCGCCAATTTACGAACTGCAGCACTGCGGGGAGTTCATTTTGAATTATATTTATAAATATAAACTTTTAAACTTCGCTTAAACTAAATTCAACTTTATTCTGATATATTTTAATATATATCAAATCCATTTTTTCCAATTCAACATAATATTTCCGATCTTCTATATTCAAATTTCTTTTCAATTCTATTTGAATTTCCTATATTTAAACTCCACTTGAATTCTATTTGAATCCCTATATTTAAACTCCATTTGAATTCAATTTTCAAATCCCATAGTTAAACTTCATTCGAATCATATATTCAAATATCTATTTGACTTTTCTTTATTCAAACCCATTTGAATTCCTTTGAATTCAAATTCTATTTCAATTTCTTTGAATTCAAATTCTATTTCAATTCAAATGGAATTTCCTATATTCAAATTCCATTTTAAATCTCCATTTGAATTTCTATTTGAATCCCTATATTTAAACTCCATTTGAATTTCTATATTCAATCTATTTTCAAACTTCATTTTTGAAATTCTATTTTCCAATTCCATTTCAATCTATTTGAATTCTACATTCAAATTCCATATTTAAATTTCTTTATTCAAATTTCATTTCACTTTCGATATTCAAATTCATTATTTGAATTTCCTTTATATTTTCTATATTCAAATTTTATTTTTGAATTCCATTTGGATTTCTATATTCAAACTCTATTTGAATTTCTATATTCAATTTCTATTTGAATTTTCTTTATTCAAATTCTGTTTTCAATTCCACTAAACTTCATATATTCAAATTAACTACTATTTAAATAAATTCGAGTTAATCGAATTCAAATCATAAATCATTATCAATTTATTTCCGTTCAATTTATATTCTGAACATCAGAATAAATTCCATCGTTTATTTCTTTTAAACAATTTTCCCATTTCTATTTTTAAATTCACATTTGAATTTAAATATTCAAATTATCCAAATGATAATTTTTCCCTTTTTTATTTACAAACCTTATTTATTTCACTTGCTTATATATTTAAACAAGTCCCGATTTCAATTTCCTTTTGAAATAGATATTCCTATTTTGGAAAAATAGTTTTCCCTTTTCAAATTCAAACTTATAATTTATTTCTGAATTATCCAATGAAAATTCTCTTCCCTTCATTTAAAACTTCGTTTATAAATAAACTTCTTGTTTTATTCCTTTAAAACAAGTTAATATTTTTATTCCATTCAAATTTCAAATTCTATTTTGGAAAAATAGAATTTTCCCTTTTCACTCTGGAAATTCCCTTTTTCGATATTTTTAAATATCAACACTTAGGCCCAGTGATAATTAAACACCAAACAATCAATTATTTATTTTTGGTTTTCTAACATATCATATATGACAATATATATGTAAACAAATAAACAAACAGATAATATATTTTTGAGGAATCCAGTTGGATTCCTCCAACCTGTTTTCCTGCATCCACAAACGTTAGCCAACAGAAATAATAGCCATCCTGCTTCATGGCAGGATATTGCGGTATAAAAGGGGATCCACTTATATATGTGGGCGTAGGGTCATCCGCTAATGATACTGCGGGCATCCGCTAATGAGACTGCGGGAATCCAATCAATCATCAACCCAATATATATATATATAATAGTCAACCCTAAATAACTAATATATTTAAAACAACCAGAAAGCATTCAAACAAGCAACAAACAATTATTTTTAACCAATAAAAAAATAGTTTTAAATAAAAGGTGAGTGATATTTACTCACCGTGATTTTCAATTGTTATTCATTCCCAATTCTTATTCCTTCATAAAAGGTTTTGCAACTCCAAACTTCACATGACTTGTTTTCGATCGATTCAACCTTGTAAAAATTATTTCTTCCTTAATTAATTACTCAACCAAAAATATGAAATTAATCACGTAATCAAACTTGATTTTTAAATAATGAAATTTGCAAATTTACTAGTTAGTTTAGATAAATTTTACCTTAATCCATTTTCGCATTTCACTTTACACAATCATATCATCAGCTCATGCCAACATCGCACAGCTTCGTCCTTCCTTGGGATCATAGTTAACCCCTCTTCCATCGCACTCCCCCCTCATTCACGACTTCCAGGTGCGGTCGTGAGTCCGGTTCTCCAATAGATGATTGCTGCTACAAAGTTCGCCAGACCTAATCCGTGATGAACCCAGATTGGTTGCCCTAAATCGACCAGTTCCCTATCGCGACTTCCTTCTGTCACTTAATAGGGGCGTCGCTCCTTCCATTCCTGGTCGCGAATGCTTTAAGTTCGACCGTAACCCATCGCGACTTCAAATTAGTGTTGCCCCTCAATACTTGAACGCGGAAAGCATCGCATCTCCCCCCACGTCGCTCACGAACCCCAGATCTGAACTTGAGAATTTGAAATTGATCTGCCCCTAATTTGCTTTGGCCGATTTTTATTTGAATAAGGGAGCTCGGCCATTTTAATTTTTGCAGAAGAGAGAATTAAAGAGGAGGGTAGGTGCGGTATATATCCATTGAAGCTGTGGAGTTTGATTTTGCTAAGGATCAAAATGAATTGAACAGGAAGGAGTGTTGCGATTAATAACAGGAGGAGGAATAGTACACGAGTAATAAATATTTGGTCGGCTAAGTACATAACAAATCTTTTATTTCCTTTAAAAAGATTTTTGATTTGATTTGTATTTAATTCGACTAGATTTAAAGAGATTTTTATTTCTTTTTAAACAGATATCGATTTGATTTTCGATTCGATTTCGATCTTATCCATTTTAAATATCTCGGGGTTCACGATTAAAATCGTGAACCGCTATTTTAGCGTACCGACCGTCGTTCCAATATTATAACATTATACTGAACTCAAAAGAATATTTTCTGAAATTATTTCCAATGTGTATATATAAAATAACCATATTAAATCGATATAATATACTTTAAATTCAAAAACGAATAAATTCTCTGACAATATATTATTTTCGTCGTTTATATTCAAATAGAATATATATTGATCATCTGAACCATTTCGATTCAGTTTTATCTTCGAATTGAACTATTTCAGTTCTCGTATTTCGATTATTTAATCGATAACCCAATAAAATACCCTTTATATTTTAAATTCAATATTTAAAACCATACTAAATATTTAAAATAAATTGGCCAAAAATCCAGGTCGTTACAGAAACAGTCAAATGGACCTATGAAACATATCCCATAGTGTTCAGAATGGGGGTATTTAGCTAGGGACGATAGTCGTTAGGTTTGGATTGGAGTTGGTATGAGATAAGGGGTATTTTTGAATTTTTTAAAAATATATAAATAAAAGAAAAATCCTATTGGCCAATCATTTTTCTCTCCCCGACCTTTCTTCCTCGTGCAATGCGGAAAGCCGCTCCTCCCTTCTCTCCTCTTTTTCTCTCCAATCACTCAATAAAATCACCAGCTTCAATTAGGGATTTTGTAGAGTCTCCTCTCCTCTACAAATCCATACAAGGTTGGATATTTATCATTAAGTATCTGAGAAGGATAGGCCACCTGAATTCACGAAGGTTAGCACGCTGGAGCTCCTCCCCTGCTGCATCGATCAGCACCGAACCACCACCGCTAGGTGCGGTTGTCCTCTCTCCTCGGCGTAGTGTACTTCGATTTTGCCATTGTTCAACGGTTTGATTGAAAAATAAAAACCCTAGTTCGAACCATTTCAAAGAGGTATACGGCCTTTATTTTATTTTATAGTTTATAGCACTTTAAAGCGCTACGGTTTATGATTTCACTGTAAAAATCATATCTTTTTACTATGTTGTCGAAATCCAGTGAAACAAGAGACAGTGGACTCGTGTGGACGTCTTCTACATTTTAGAAGAGGCCGGATATTTTTCTAAGCCTTCTGCTATTTTTGGTGGAGTGGAACCCAATGTGAGATTTCTGAATTATAAACGATATGGAAAACAATGATGTATAAATTATATAGTCGATGTATGAGTTATATAAGCATTGTACACCTCATGTATAAGCGTTGTATAAGTTGTATGTTCAATGTATAAGTTGTATGTTCAATGTATAAGTTATATATGCATTGTAAAAATAATATATGCGTTGAGATAAATTGAAATGATATTGAAATGAAATCGAAATATAGTTATATATATATACTCCCCTCGTCCACAGACCATGGACGATATATATTGGTTGTGATATTGTTTGGATTATTCGTTGATGTGAAAATTTGGTGAATATCATGAATGGTTGCTTTGAAACGATTGATTGTGGTTGAAATCCCAATAGGATTAGTATATGGGAAAATTCGTCTGCGTACGAACTAGATATTGAAAATCCCCACTGTCAAAAGCTGTGAGGCTTTAACGTAGAGCGTGGAGCCGTACTAGGGACGGTGCCAGTTTTAACTACCCTATCGTTATGCTACCGAAATTTTCTGAAATATTTTTGTGTTTGATTTAAAATTCATGTGTTGAATAGAAATTCATGTGTTGAATAGAAATTCATGTGTTGAATAAAATTCACGTGTTGAATGGAGTTCATGTATTGAATAAATTCTTTGAAAGATAAAAATAACATTTTTATCATATATATATAGATTATATAAAGTACCAGTGTTTTAAATAAATTGTTTTAACACCAAAAATAATATTTTTACCCTATATATGAACTATATAAAATACTAGTGTTTTAAATAAATTGTTTTAACACCAAAAATAACATTTTTACCCTATATATGAACTATATAAAATAATCGTGTTTTGAAATAAATTATTTTATAATAAAAATTACATTTTTATGATATATATGAACTATATAAAATAATCGTGTTTTGAAATAAATTGTTTTACGATAAACATCACATTTTTATGATATATATGAACTGTTAAAAAACAAATTCATGTGTTGAAATAAAATTCATGTGTTGAAATAAAATTCATGTGTTGAATAGAAATCCATGTGTTGAAATAAAATTCATGTGTTGAATAGAAATTCATGTATTGAAATAAAATTCATGTATTGAAATAAAATTCATGTGTTGAATAGAAATTCATGTGTTGAAATAAAATTCATGTGTTGAATAGAAATTCATGTGTTGAAATAAAATTCATGTGTTGAATAGAAATTCATGTGTTGAGATAAAATTCATGTGTTGAAATAAATAGTTGTTGGATAAAAATACCGTTTTTATCAAATGTGCGAAATGAATATGGTTTTGAAATCGAAGAATGAATTATATATATATATATATATAATTGAAATAAATCGAATAACGAAGCTGCAGTTCGTGATTTAAAACCGTGATTTCAAACGATTAGTGCGGGAGATCCGACCATCGGATTTTCCCGAAACCGAAACCATTGCGTTCGCTTTGGAAATATCTTTCCAACGACACCAACTTTGTTAAAATCCAATGGTTGGATTGTCTAGAATGTTTAATTCAAATCTGAAGAAAAACAGCGCCAGAATCGATTATATTTATATATATATAATTATATTAAATCAAATAACGACGCTGTATTTCGTATTTTGAAATCGTAGCTTCAAACAATTGTACCGGGAGGTCCGACCATCGGATTTTTCCCGAAATTAAAACCGTTAGATTCGTTTTGAAAAGATCTTTCTAATGATATAAAATTTGTGAAGATCCAACGGTTAGATTTTCAGATATGTGTAAATCAAATCTGAAGGAAAATAGCGCCACGGCCGCGTTATGGCCTGAAGCGTCATTTGAATGAATTGACTATTTTTAAATGAATAAAAATAGCGATAAGTCGTTATAAAATATTATAAATGATATGGAATGGAAATAAACCGAATTTACCCAGTTTATTGGATATTTGATGGTTGAATGTGTTTGGCGTGAAAATTACAATTAAGAACAGAATTATTGATGTCGAATAATTTAACCATTGAAATGAATTGATTTAAATTCTAAATATACGTGAATTGCCGAGTTAAATCTCATTTCAAATAATTGATCGGCTATAAGAAGTCGATGATGAGACGGTGGTTAAAGACCGGAGATCTTTACCTCGGTTGGATGATAACTGATGTCTTGATTGGGAGGCATCCCGAAATATAGATAATAAGTGGTGATCGTCCAGACGTACTTGGAGATCGATGGATATGCGAGGTATATGGTGCCTCCGGTTTCGTTCAGACCCAGAACGAACTTGTAAATGGACTGTGTGTCTGACATTGGATTTTGTTCTATGCTGATTGATCTCTATTAAATATACATCTGTTTGGCGGCGGAGAATGTATTCTCTTGCTTAACGCCCTTCTCTGAGACGTACGAGCTCAGAGGTTATATATCGACAGAAATCAGTTGCATGGAGTGAATTGGCTGTGTGGCATGCCTAAGTGGCAGATGATCAAGGCTTCTGTTGAAAAGCGAAGTCTTGTGGTTGATGATCAAAGCACGGCCTGTGTGGCATAGCTTTGTGTATAACGTTGATTCGTGAGCCTCACACCCTGGTATGAAACAGAAACGGGAGAGGACCTCAGGGAGAACATGCGTTTCCTTCTAGCTAGGGTGGTGTCATTGACCTACCAGCCCTAACATTTATATTATTTTCACCTGTGTTGTTGTTGCGAGGCGCCTCAGATATATCGGTGACTATGTGAAGCCGATGGAGTCATAGGACTCATTTACGCCCCAAAGGGTGGGGAAACGCAGTGTTCAGGCATTCTAATCCACATCGGTGGACCGGCCCTGTCGCTCCAAGGGCTTGACTGAGTACTTGCCTGAGACATGGGCTAGATTGTCTCGAAGTCGGTAAGGACTATCTTTTGCCTTAGTTCATGACGGAAATCCAATTTCCAAATACGACACCGTGCGGTTTTGATTGTATACCTATATATGGAGACATAGTGTTATGGGGCATTAATGTCGTCTATGATTGATACTTATGATTTGAAGTTGTTTTTGAAACATATAAACACTAGTAATAATACCAGATGCTTTTGTTTTATTCGTATCAAGCATATTTTGGCGATTATGAGGTAAAACTCTATCCTCCGATTTGCGTTGCATTGTATGATGGGAACTGAGTCTTATAATGGCTTCATTTTTATAAAAAGCATTGCAATGATCAAAAGGTTTACTTGTTTTAAAGCACTGGAAATCCAATGGAGTAAACCCGTTCCGTGAAAGTGGCATGGTCCTGTGATTGGCCATATTATAAAATGTGTTAAGTAGATTTCTCATACCAGTCCCATGACAGACTCGTAGTTTGTTTCACTTGCAAACTCGGGTGCCCCTTTTTCAACACGGGCAGCCTTGTATTCAGGTTTTAGCAGGCTCTTTCTGGATAGTTGGAGCTGAAGATGGATTCTACCATTTATCTCTTTTTATGATGTTTAGCTCCTGTTGTACATATTATGTTTGTTTTGTGCTATAGACATTTATGTATAGTTGAACTGTATTTTGTACTAAGTATGATCCTGTATACTATGTAACTCTGATGATTATGTTTATCCAGTGTATTCTATTGTACATTATCTGGTGTATTTAATTATTTCTGTTCTGCTGTTATCTGTTTATGTGTTATATTCCAAAGATTACCCTTGCCACCCTCGAATGGGGTTTTGTGGTCGTCATACTGATGTACTCTGATGGTTGTAAGTTCTTATTTCAAGCTCTCAATAAAGTCTATTTATATGTTATATTGTGTTTCGCTGCGATGTGAGACTCTGATACTGTTTTGGTTCTTCTTCTTATTCTTCTATTCTAATATTCTTTATTTCTTATCTCACCTTCAAAATTCTTTCTAATAACCATCTGTGTTTCAATACTTGAGTTCTGACAAGTTGTATAAGATCTGTATTTTTGTCGGATTTCGGGCTCGAATTCCCGCAGGTTGTTACAGTGGTATCTGAGCAATGGTTTAGTAATAATCTTGGCTCTGTGGTATAACTCGATAGAGATTGAGTTAGTAATACCCTCGATCGAGAATGAGTATATGTACACGAGAGCGTATTTGTAAATTTTATATACGAATACTTTGTATTGTGTTATTCCATCGGTTCAAGTTGAACTGACGAATGGATACAATATTGTTTTATAAAGTGGGTAAATGAAATAATTTTGCCCAAACTATATTTTTATCTAGTAAACAAATAATTTTATAATATTTTTTATATATTGATTTGTTTGATTGATCTGAATGGGAATTCAAATGAGACTGTAAATTTAAATGGTTTAATATAACCATGATTAAATAAACCAGAATTTAATTAAAGATAGGTTATAAAATTAGAAGGGAAATGGAACAATTTGAATCTGTTGAATGTTTGTTTATTGGATATTAGATTTATTGAATAAATTACATCAACAGGTTTATGGAGGAGTTAAATGAATTGAAAGTTAGAGAAAATGAATCTCAACATAATAAATTTGAATAGAATAGTTATGAAATGAAACTGAAATGATTTAACCCTATATCTGTTGTTGGCGTTATACATCAAGATTGAGTGCAGGATTGGAGAAGGAAGAACTGATAGTTGCTTTGCTTCGAGATTAGAGTATTGATTGCCCGACAAATTGGTAAACCCTAATTATATTAATTTGGTGATTGATTTTATCCCCTGAGTCGGGTTTCCACTTGGCTTTGGTTTTCTTTTGATCGATATGTGAGGCCCGGAGTGATAAATTGTAGTTCAAATCGAGCTATGCAGTGGAGGTGCTGAAAAATTTTCGTAAATTATTAAGACTTGACTTTTTTAAATAACTAGGTTTAGTGCATTCTTCCTAACTTAGCGATTTTGGGGACGAAATTCTTTTAAGGGGAAAGAATGTAACAACCCAGATTTTTCAATCATTTGAATTCGAATATTTAAATTGGTTTTAAATATTATATTAGAATATTAATGGATTTTAATATTGATTCCATTTATTAAACGATGATTTAACGTTAAATTATATTTAAATTGTAAATGAACTCGTGACGGCGCGACAGTTCATACTATTGAATTTTGAACTTCAATTGGGTATATAGAATCTGTTTTAAGCCGGAATTCTGTAAAACAAGAAACGTTAGAATCTTATTGGTAATAAGTTTCTAATGGAAAAGAAAAGTTGAGATTTCGGTTTATATATTGTAAGATAAATCCAAGTCAAAATTTAAAACGGTCGAAATGGAAATCATTTATAAATTATATCATTTATCTAATAATTTAATAGGGATTTTTTAAATATAATTTGAATATCATTTAACTCAGAAATGTCAATATTGAGTTATAATTCCATTTCGGTTAGATTTGAAACTCGTATTCGACAATGTGAATTTTAAAACATCGAGCGTCATATGTTAAAAATATATCGTTCGGTCAACACACCAAAATATTGTACCATCTTTTCTCTATAAATATCTCTAATCCTTCGTTGCATCAGTTCTTTTCATCATGTCAGTTCCTTTTGTACCTACCATTTGCCAAACTTTAGAAATAGAAATGTATTGTGTCTTAGCGGTCAAGCAATTAGGCAAGAAGCACAGGCTAACGTTTTAAAAAAGATCCTTCAATACCAAATCTATACAAACGAAATCAAATTCTTATGGAAAACCGCAACACATGCAAGTACCTTGACAAATTGGGATATGATCTTTGTAAATCTTCTACATAAGATCTCAGTTAGAAATCTGGCCAAATTATTTGCTTCCATTTGTATCTCCGAATAAAAAATCATCACTGTTCCCTTTTCGAAATATCGTTTTCAAATTTAGCATGTATTTCTTTTCATCAACTAATTTATCCTAACCTTTCTATTCGACTTAAATGTGCATGGAAAATTGTACCCATCATAACATGCAGGATTTTTTTTGATTCGGAAACCTTTTCAAAATTTATAACACATTTAGCCTAGTTTCAAAACTTATTACAGCCGTAACCTGCTTTATGTCACATCAGTCAAAATCATTATTTAGCAATAGCGGCATTTGGAATGACGCAAATAAGTGTTATTTGGGATGACGCGGAAAAAAATTGTTAGAAACTTGTTATTTTATTTGTTGAACCCACGGAGCGTTATTTAAGATGACGCTACCAAGCGTCATCTTGAATGACGCTTCTATAGTGGTATAATTGATTTTGTAGAAATAATATATGAGCGTTATTTAGGACAACGCAAGTGAGCGTTATCCTAAATAACGCTCATAAGGGATTATAATTTTTTTGTACATCTCACGTCTGAGCGTCATTTGAAATGCTGCAATTACATGTCATCCCAAATGACGCTCTGACGTGATATACAGAGAGTCGAAGCTCTCTTTCTCTTCACTTTTTCTAATCTTCATTTTCTTCAAAACCGAACTCACTTGGCTCCTAACCCTAATTAGTCTCCATAACACCAAAATTCACGTTTTTTTGATCGAAAATCAAAACCATGGCAAGTTCATCAACATAACCAGCTCCAAAAGGTTAAAAAAATCCATTTTTTGTTAACTTTTTCATAAATTTAGGGTTTCTCCCTGATGGAGGAAACTTGTAATGTGGCTTGTATTTGGGTTAATGGTGCCAATGTAGTTGAAATCTTATAGTTTTGAGCATGTATGTGGTTGTGTTCAATATTTCGTGTAGCACTTATGTAGTTTGGAATATGAGTTGTGTAGAGATTCCTGAGATGGAACCGGGACCTGTAGATGGAGGTGCTCTGTACTTGCAAAAAGGCATAGGTCGAACAATAATGCTTTGATGTCGGTATGTTTTTGCGATGTTCATTTGTTGGCCTATCTTTTTTTTGTATGTATTTATAATCCTACAATGTTATTTTTTTCTATAGGGAAAAAGTCCTGTTAAGATTATAGATCACACGGTTTCCATTGGGTTGGTGACCTCAACACATCCGGGAGTATTGGCTTTGCTTGATCATGCAGGACTCCTACTAGTACACAATTTGGGGTACGTTCAACTCGATGGTTATCTCATCACTACATTAGTCGATAGACGGAGATCAGAGACATCCACATTCCATCTTAGAGTTGGAGGGATGACCATCCCTTTGGGTGACGTAACGGTCCTTCTAGGCTTGCCGATTGATGGTGCTCCATTAAGGAATACAGAACGAGGAGACTACATGGAGATGTGCCAGTGGCTTTTAGGTATTACCCCTCCTACGGATCAGTGGATGGGAAATGAGCAAATTATTACTAGCTGGTACAGAATGCAGTTTTAGCATGACATTCCACAGGATGCCACGCAAGAGCAGATAGAATAGCATGTTAGAGCTATCATACTCCATATCATTACTCAATGTCTGATGTGTGATCATTCCAAGACTGGGTGTGGCTGAGACGCTTGCATTTTATTGAGGATTTTGATCGGTGTTGGAAATATCCTTAGGGCAATGCTACATTAGCTTACACATACACGGAACTTACTAGGACCGTTTTGTTCGAGAGCACTAATCTTGGAGGTTGTTCTTCTTTGATACAGGTAAATTATTTTCATAAGGATATTCACGTTTTATTTTATTTTATTTTTCTATATGTCGTGTTCCTACATTAAATTTCTTTGTAGCTATGGTCTTGGACATATCTTCCTTTTGGTAGACTTGAATTAAAGCAACCAACTATTTATTTTTCTTTGCCGTATGGGGCTAGGTATTTTATTCTGTCACTTATTTACGTTATGTGTGTTAAGTTATTTTTCTTTCTCTTACCATGTCACAATTACAAGTGGGTGGGAAAGAAGATCACTTCGTCGACTCTGGGGCGTAATATACCATTCTACCGCAATGAGCTCGACGTGCTTAGTCCGGATGTTGTTACACGGACCCCATATGTGCAGGATCTTGGACAGCTTTCGGCCCTATGTACTGTGTCTATGCATCTTTGGACTACCCGTGTGCCGATTATATGTTTGAACGATGCAGCGTACCATGTTCCTGACCGGGTGATGCGTTAGTTTGCATTTAGACAGCACCTTCCTAAACCAGTCCCACATCACAGGATTGGCTTAGCCATGCCCACGGAGTACGAGATGACCATTGAGACATGGAACCATCAGCCATACGCAGCAGGAGCGGGAGTTCACCTTGTCGGACGATGAGTATTACACATGGTACTGGCAGATTACCCGACGGTATATTCTTCGCAGCGTGCAGCCTCTTGGTGTTGTAGTGCAACCATACATGCCTAGAGCTCCTATTGAGAGGAATGTGGTATGAAAACCTTGCGAATAAGTGTAATTGATGTACAATTTTTGTCAAGTTTGAATTTTATGTACGTTAACTTAAAATTTACAGGCAGATGGTGTGTACCGGGCTATAGAAATGGTTGATAAGTTATCTCATGAGGTGCCCGAACAAAGCAAGGGAAAATGCTTTAGCATCAAGCGTATTTTGCAAACTAATTTGGGGAAGAATAGTCTCGCTAGACCGGCACCGCCTCCTCCTCCGCAACCTCAAGCTTTAGCACCCGTAGGAGCTTCGGGGGCAGAAGAAGGCGGAGACATCCGACCGCCTCCACCTACATTGGTTTATACGTCACGGAGGCACAAGAAGGTGGTGACAAAGGGTAAGGGTAAGGAACCGGAGTCATCTCAAGCAACCCAGGTTGTGCATAGTCCGCCATAGACCCAAGAAGGTTCTTCACCGTCATCGCATGAACATGTACCCCCAACACATAATAAGAAAAAGAGAACAACTCCTTACCAGCAGCGAATTTTGAAGTAGTTCGTCCGTAGGGTAGTGTTGTAGTTTGTAGGTGAGTTGTTGTATTTAGGTGCTTGAACTTTGTAATCGGATGTTGAAATTGTGTATTGTTTTATGGGTTGTCGTTAACTTGGATATGGGGTTGTAACATAAGCTTATTTGGTTTTATGTTACATCATTTTGGTTTGCCAGAGTTGGTTCCATTGTTTGCTTTTAGGTGTATACAGTTCAGGAATTTAAGTTGTATGGTTTATGATTGATTATGAGTACAATATAAACTGTGCACAACCTGGAGCGTGTTTCTGAATGACGCTTAGTGCATCATTTAGAATACCGTTGTGTGCGTTATTCTGGATGTCACTCCAGGTATGTATCCAGCAACCTATATCATTAAAAGACATGCCATCTTCGCCAACTCACCCTTTCATTTGTTACTTTCTCAAATCAAACCCAAAAATCCTCACAATTCTAAAGTCCTAATTTTCAATCAATCTAGATTACACGAGGCAAATATTGTTTGTTTATTAGAGAATTTGCTCGTAATTGAAGGTAATCCAACAAATCCCCACTTCTTTTCTTTTAGTTTCTTGTTTTGCAAACTTAGTCCATAATGTACCTACTATTCATGCAAGTAACTATAGGTGGATCAAGGGGAACTTGATGATGAAACTTTAGCTAAGTACATGGATGAGTTCGAATCAATCCAATGCCGACCGGGCAAAGAACCATGCTTGGAAGCACTCATACCTAAAGAAATGCGACAAAAGACCTTTGTAGCGGTGGATGGAAACAGCGGGAGAAATTAGGGGAAACCCTTAACAACTAGGGAAGCAGTACCACGACAATATTGCAATTGTAAAGTCTATTGTCATGTGCATGTTGCGAAGAGTATGGCAAATGTACCAATAGATCTAATGTACCAATAGATATAATTCTCTAATATATATTTCATTTACATAATACAACCAGATAAATGTTAACACAAACATAAAACAAAAGAATAGATAGTTACTACATATGTCTTTTACATGATAAAACTAGATCGAAAGGTACACAAACGTAATAAAATAGGATTGATAGGTACTATATAACATTAAGTAAAGTCTATGTCACTGTAGTACAGTGACTCTTCTTATGGCCATGCACTCCACACTTGCTGCACCTATTTGCTCTGGAAGACTACCCCTGGTCCATGGTGCCTTTAATTCTAGTAGATCTAGGTCTTCCCGGTGCTCTCCGAGCTTGCGGTCGAAAAACCATGTGCCCTGAAGGTTGTGGCCAATAGTGTTTGTCACGAACTAGATGAAACTCCAGTGTATAAGCTACGTGATAACTTTGAACTGTGTACCAGGAGGAGGCGAAGTCGTGGTGAGCTCTTTTGGCCCCATTTTCCACTGCCGAACATGTAGCCATAACATGTGCACATGGAAGGTGTTGTAGCATTGGTATGTTACATGTACAAGAACAAGTATTACCATCTGTCTTTACTGTAAATTCATCACCGAAGTAGTGTATTACAACCCATTCACTTTTGCCGAAGCGGACTATTCTGCAACGTCTAGCTTCTTTGGCTCTTTCAGCTAATTTTGCTTCTCATTTTGGAGTTAATTTGCATATCAAACCAACCACATTTTGTCACTTGTTACAGAAATAATGCACCGATCTATAGAAGGTACGCGCAACCAACGACTTAATGGGAAGTGGTCGTGCACCTCTTAGCACACCATTGAAGCTTTCAGAAGCATTTATCGCCATTACATGAAACCTTTTGCCACCATCTTCAAACAAAGCCCAATTTTCCTCTTTTCCGCCCAAACTTCTCTCAATCCAGGTATGAGCTCTACTATTGGCCATCTTAATTTCCTCCCGAAGTTTACAATATTCAATCTCCTCTGATGCACATGTCGCCGCATAAAATAAACCCGTCAAGCGTTGATCTCTAAAGCCAGCGGCCTGAAAATTGGCTTTTAGATGCCTTGCGCAAAATCTGTGCTTATGTGGCTCTACCCATCTTTCCTGCAATGCGATAGGGATTCCTTTCATTCTATCAGATATGAATGTTATATGTCGATTGTTTATGCTATGTATAAACTGTCGCATACAGGAAAAAAACCAAGCCCAAGAGTCAGCCTCAACAATGGCATATGCGAGCAGATAAAGTTGATCATTCACATCAGCTGCAGTCGCTACGAGTAGTGTACCTTTATATTTTCCATACAAATGAGTGCCATCGATACAAAGCAATGGGAGACAATGTAGAAATCCTTCAATGGAAGGGCCAAATGCCCAAAATACACGTTTAAATACACCAATATCATCTGTTACTATAAGGCTTACACTACCGGGATTTGATCTTTTAATTTCATCAAAATATGACTGTAACAATGAGTATGACTCAACCCAATCCCCATAAACCATAGCAATTGCCTTTCTCAGTGATCTCCACGCTTTCATATAACCAATCTTAATAAAATATTGTTCTTCCACCAGCACTTGAACTGTTCTAGCTGTTATGTTTAAATTAGACTTCACAACAGGCATAATCTTTGAAACCAAGAATGTTGATGTCGCTTGCCTATTGCTTGAATTTACTATTGGATTAATGCAAGTGTGCTCCCCTCCGTATTTTTTAACAACCCAAAATCCAAACTGCAATTTTTTGGAATTAATTGCCTGAATTCTCCACTGGCATTTATCGTCGACATTGCAAATGGCAGTATGCATTTCTTTGTTGGACCTAATGGGCTTAAAAGAAACAGCATGTAAAATAGACCACTCACTTAGTTGTTGTAGAAATTTAGCTTTGCTCTCAAAAACAAGACCAGGTTTAAAACCACTTTGAACGCAAGAAAACAAGAATAATTCTCCCATACTTTGCAAGTTAGCAACAAAGGATCTTGCTAACATTTGCGCAGTACACATGTCCTCATCAAGTGGAATCTCCATTTCAGATTCTTTATTACTCCCATCTTCATCATCATCATCCATCTCTTCACCTCCGAAGTCAAAGTTCAATGAATCATTATTTACTTGCATGCTGTCAAACCATGCGTGATTGTTATCGGGTATCGAAGCAACAGTTATGCTGTCCAAGGCAGGTCCAGGATTCGTTTGTACGTATGTATTTCCATCTACTTGACTAGCGTCATCGCATGAATTCTCTTCGCATGGGGATTGCTCTTCCATGAAATATGGTGGAAAGCTTTGTCATGAAAATATTACACCTTCATCACACACTTATGCACGTCTCAAGTAATAATTCATTTCAAAGAATACTTACTTCTGACTCATATGATATAACTCAGATGGCATTGGCTGCAACAGTTCTGGTACTTGTGTAGACAGTCCAACATTATTTTGTGTATGCTGGTAGTAAGGACCATAACTACATAATACATGTCGGTCGTTAACAACTATTGGGAGAAACAAAATATAACATGTCTAGATAACCTTCCAAGTGGGGCTTACCTCTGCGCCAAGCATGCAATACTTTCTTGCGTGGAATATAGAAAGCTAAAATGCTGATTTTGTGTATAATTCATATGCGGGGGGTACGCATAGAACATTTGATGTTGTCCATACTCTGATACGTTAGAAGGAGGAATGCTATTTGGTGATGGCATCGGAGGAGTGTGAAGGAACGGTGCCGCTCGAAAAGGTCTTGAAGCAGTAGGTGGTTCTACCACTAACTTTGTCGTTTTCACAACAAATAACTCTATAGTCTTACAAGCTATAGAAAACATTAACTCAACATCATCATCGTCTACAATTTTAAATTCCTTCGAACCAGAATCAGTTGGGCAGTTGCAAACTAACTCAATATCAAGTTGCTCTGTGCTAGTCTTTGTTGACTTATATATCGAGGTTTTTAATTGCATCAAGTTACAACCTTTGACAACTTTTACCAGTTTGAAAGATCCATCTTCGTATTTCCCACACTTTCTATCATCAATCACCAACTCTCCATCGAGATAGCATATAATCGCAATAAAATTAGGAGCCATTCTAATTTATAACAACAAAAACGAATATATTAGTTAAAGGTAAAGTTCTAAAAAAAACTTTGCTTTATGGTTTTGAAATTCAAATCTTGTAATGAATCAAACGATGAAGAATAGAATACGGTTGACGCAAATCTGAAATTGTTGATGATCTGAGTTAAAATTACTGAAGGACTTAATTTCTGAAGTTGATTTAAGGTTTTAGGTTTCTTTTTTTCAATTTTTAGAAAGTTAAAAAGTGAGGAGGAAGAGAGCAAAATGTAATGACCCGCATTGGCAGAGGTATTAGAATTAATTTATTTAATTATTGAGATGGTGGTTTAGAGAATTTAATGGTCATGGAATTAAATAATGGTGAATATTTAATTAAAAAAATAAAATTAAATAATATATTTAATTCTGAAATAATCAGAATTGGCTGAAATGACGATATGGTGTGAACCGGATCATCTGTGATATATAATTCAGTTTAGAATTGAATTTGAATAACGAATATATTCAATCGACGACAATTTGAACGTAGAATTATAATATAATTATAATCGAGCCCGAAATGGCGCGGCAGTTCGCGATTTGGCGATTCGAACTTCAACTGAATGTACAAAGTTCTTTTTAAACCGGATTTCTGTGAAACAAGAAACGTGTGGAGCTGGTGGAGTATATCTTTCTAGTGGAAGAGAAAAATCGGGATTTCGTCGTGTAGATTTTGAGTTATGTCCAAATCAAATTTCAGAATAGTCGCTATAGAATCGTTTATCGACCGTAACGGTTTATTCGATATAACTAGAGATCGGGTTTGAATTTAGACAAGGTTCTTTTGGAAAATAGTGATAAAATAATTTTTAGAGTTTTTCTGTAATTTTTAATTTATTTAATAAGCGACTTTTTATTTGAAGCATTTCGCACCCTGTAATCAACATTTTGAAGTTTCAAAATATGAGTCCACCTACCGATATTATTATATTTTTGGGATCGTGACACCGAGCTCATCTCAACGGTGTATTTATCTCAGTCCGCAATGCTCGTATGTGGATATAATTTCATTTAACGAAGTATGTTAAAAGTTTAAAACTCAAAGCAAAATATCCTAATCTATATTCTGATCGAAACCAAGGCCACGATTTCATTGTTTCCAACCACAAAAGCCTCTAAACTCTCCTATATAACAAATTCATATTCCATTCTCCTATAAGCCTAATCTCTGTAAACAAATTTTGAGCCGCCAGGCTTTCGCGACTTCAAACCAAAATTTGTCCGAAGGAAATAAAAAAAAGAAGCCACTTCATGTTTTTATCCATTTGAATGGATTCGATACTGCCTTCCTCAACAAAAACCCAGCCAAATCTTTAACGGCTTCAAACAAAAAATGAAACGAAGCGAAAACTTGGAGCAGATCGTCGGGTTCCAAGGGAGAAGGGCAGTTAAGATCTGGGGTTGGTTCAGGAGGAGCGTGGCGGGGTAAAAGTGTTGTGGGGTTTAGAGGAATTGATGCAAGGTTTCGACATTGATTTTGGGTATAGAACGTGAAATAGCACCTGCGTGGTGAATATTGGTGGATTCGAGGAGATTTTCTGTCGATCCTTCCTGTACTTGCGTAAAAACCAGAGAACGACGGAAGTTGGGAAGCTGGTTCGAGTGTGGCGTGGTGGTGTCGGGATGGAAGAGGGATCGAAGGGGAGTGTTGTGATGATTTCGGTATTGAAGACCGTGTAGTAATGGAGGAGGAATGATGGATCAAAGATTTCGGTCATGGTCTGTTTTGAGGAGCAGGTCACGGCAAGAAAAGTAACGGGGAAGAAGAGAAACCGGGTCTGGGCAAGGGTATGTGGTATTGGGCCAAACAAAGGTTAGGGAGTGAGGCCCATCTACAAATTTAAATTAGTTTATTTTTATTTTAAAATGTGTAGTAACTTTATTTTATCATATCTCATCCATACGAGATCGAAATCGCGAACCGTAAGTTGCGTTGGGATCGTGGGGATGGTGGCTACACCATGAAGCTGACAGGGAGTGAATTCGAGCTCGTCACAATTTATAGCAAAATAAATTGTCCGACTGAGTCAAATAACGCAAACTGTTATTCAACAATTAACGCGCAAATGTGAGTAAATCTCACCAACTCTGAACAGTTTATAATTTCATGTTATATTTTTAGAACTGTTGGATATTGGCTGATTGATTTGTGTGTTGACTGTTTGATTGAACTGCTAGTCAGTTAGTTGAATTTTCTATATTGATTCTGTTTAACAGAATATATCATATGGAACTGAAAAGTGATGTTATCTATATTGTTTAACATCTGTGATGCAGGGAAACAGGTTGGAGGAATCCGACTGGATTCCTCAACATTTATTTTACTGTTTTTCATATATTGTGATATATGATGTGATACATATAATCTGTTGTCGATTATATGTGTTGGGACGATACTGATCATCATGATTGGATATGTTGAATACCATAACATACCGAATGTTGATAAAGGAATATTTTCAAAGTGTATTTTGAAAATGAATTATTTATATAAAATCGATGGATTTTATATAGAAAAGGAAAAGGGTTTTTATAAAAGAAATATTTATAAAATCAAAGGATAAGTTAGAATAAAAGGAAATCATTTGTAAAGTGAAGAACCGTTACTAAAAGTAAATCTTTATAAATGAATAGTTTATTCGAAAAGAAGTTAATCGATGTTAGTTAATCGTTAGTGTTAAAGTTAAAAGAAGTTAATCGATGTTATTTAATCGTTAGTGTTAAAGTTAAAAAGAAGTTAATCGATGTTAGTTAATCGATTAGTGTTAAAGTAAAAGAAGTTAATCGATGTTAGTTAATCGATTAGTGTTAAAGTTAAAAAGAGTTAATCGATGTTAGTTAATCGATTAGTGTTAAAGTTAAAAAGAAGTTAATCGATGTTAGTTAATCGATTAGTGCTAAAGTAAAAGAAGTTAATCGATGTTAGTTAATTGATTAGTGTTAAAGTTAAAAAGAGTTAATCGATGTTAGTTAATCGATTAGTGTTAAAGTGAAAGAAGTTAATCGATGTTAGTTAATCGTTAGTGTTAAAGTTAAAAAGAGTTAATCGATGTTAGTTAATCGATTAGTGTTAAAGTTAAAAAGAGTTAATCGATGTTAGTTAATCGATCAGTGTTAAAGTTAAAAAGAGCTAATCGATGTTAGATTAATCGATTAGAGTTAAAGCAAGGGAGCTAATCGATGTTAGTTTAATCGATTAGAGTTAAAGCAAGGGAGCTAATCGAAGTTAGTTTAATTGATTAGAGTTAAAGCAAGGGAGCTAATCGATGTTAGTTTAATCGATTAGAGTTAAAGCAAGGGAGCTAATCGATGTTAGTTTAATCGATTAGAGTTAAAGCAAGGGAGCTAATCGATGTTAGTTTAATCGATTAGAGTTAAAGCAAGGGAGCTAATCGATGTTAGTTTAATCGATTAGAGTTAAAGCAAAGGAGCTAATCGATGTAAGTTTAATCGATTAGAGTTAAAGAATACAGTTAATCGAATATAGTTATTCGAATAGAAGCAAATGAGTTAATCGAATATAGTTTATTCGAAGAAAGTAAAAGGAGTCATCGAATATAGTTATTCGAAAGGAGTTAAGTGAAATGGGTAAATCAATAGCATTAGTCAAATAGAGTTAATCCAATAGTGTTAGTCCAATAGAGTTAATTGATAAGGCTAATCGTATAGAGTTAAGTGAAAAGAGTCAATCGAATATATTTATTCGAACGAGAGTTAAGTAAGGAAGTTAGAAAAAGGAATATAAAGTGAACTTTGTCTATTTCAAAGTTAGAAATGTTGTTCAGTTAAGGTCTGAGAGGTAGTTCTACCCCAACTTGATTGGCTTCGTTTTGAACTAAGGAATAGTTAAGGTTCGGCAGTAAAGGAAATGGTTTGAGTTGGCATCACGATGGTTTGTTTAAACATCTGTCTAAGTCCAATGAACAAGAAACGGAAATGTTTTCCAAAGAAGAAACCAGAAATGTTTTCTAAGAAAGAAAACAAGAAATGGAAATGTTTTCCAAAGAAGAAACCAGAAATGTTTTCTAATAAAGAAAACAAGAAATGGAAATGTTTTCCATTTGTTAATAACGTATATTTTCCCAATTTAGAAAATAAGGAATATTGAACGTAGGCAAATAGGAGATAAGTAAATTAATGAAATAAAAGGAAATATTTCGAAAGTAAATAAAAGGGATAAATGTTGAATGATGTTCGATCGATATAATTTCCATTTGGAAATAATATCGTTGCTTGCACACTTGTTTTATTCGATAGTTAAATCACAGACTATCGAAGTTTTGACCATTTTAACGTTGTTAATATGGAGAGACCGGTTGGATTATTATCCAAAGAACCACTCTGTATTGGCATAAGCGTTGCGAATCATATATGCCAAAGGAAATTGAAGACGGAGTTATGCAAGGGCTATCCTGTTTACAGAATAGTGCCTTCGGTTCATCCTGTTCCTGGATGACTTATATGGACGGATGTCTGACAGAGTATTTCCAGACGATCACATATATTGATTTCTCCAATTGTACCAAGAGTGGAAGCGGAGAAGGAAACTTCTTTTAGCTAACACATAATGTATGGTTGAGGACGTAAATTGGTGATTTGATGGATTTGACAATGTGGCATTCAAAGTGAATCTGATATGATGATAAAGCGTAGCTTCTAGCCTCATCATCCGGTAAATGACAGAAATCGGGCAGGCAGCATGGCTAAGTCGGTCGCACCGAAGTAGGGTGTATAATCACCTGATCTAGAGTTTCATTTACTTCTAAAAATCTATTGTTGATGCTGTCCCATTCGGGAAACGGTTGCTGATCCCAACCGTTGGTGATATACATTCGATACGCTCAAGCGAAATGAGTGGTCGGTCATGTGTGGCCGGGTTGCAAGATGTTCTTGTTGAACCCAGTGTATTCCTCTCTAGAGGTACACTAGCGAAAGGTGGTTCCATACCTTGTCATAGTTGGAAATCCATTACCCAATACGTGCTTACGGTTTTGAGTTGAATATTATATATGTAGAACGTGAGATGAAAGCGTTTCTGCTAGATGATTATATATATACTGTGGTTGATAGACATTATTATAATATCAAAAGGTTTTTGATATAAAGTTATCTTGGATTCTCATAAGGGAAAAACCCGTTCCGTTATGCGGCGTGGTCTTATGAGATATCGTTTACTTGTTCGAACTGTTTTTACACTGTTTTACTCATACCAGTCCCATGACTGACCCGGAGTTTACTTTGTTGTTTTCCCTAAACTCTTGGGTGCCTAAATTTGTATGGGCAGTCAAGTAGTCGGGATTTACAAATATAGTTGAAGAGCTGGAGAAGGAGGCTTCAAGATCATATAGCTATAGTTATTTCCGCTGTGTTGTAAGTGCTGTACTTTGATAATGATGTATATTCAAATACAGATGTATATTTCAAAGTTATGTTATGAAATATATTTATTCGTTCCGCTGTGAGATTCGTGTTACTCTGATGTTGTGTTCTTCTTCTTCTATTCTAATTCTCTATCTTATCTTTCCTCACCCTCTAATTTCTTTCACTAATTACCAGGATTTTTCGATGTTTTGGTTATCGACATCGTGTTTATGTCGATAACCAAAGTCTCTCGAAATCCGGGTCATTACACAAAATCTCACTGTATATCACGTCTGAGCGTCATTTGGGATGATGCGTAATTGCGGCATTTCAAATGACACTCAAACGTGAGATCTACAAAAAAACTTATAACCCCATATGAGAGTTATTTAGGATGACACTCACTTGTGTCATCTTAAATAATGCTTATACATATGAGTTCTACAAAATTAATTAAACCACTATAAGAGCATCATTCAAGATGACACTTGGTAGCGTCATCTTAAATAACGCTCCGTGGGCTCAACAAAAAAATAACAGGGTTGTAACAAAAAAATTCCTCTGCGTCATCCCAAATAACACTCGTTTGCGTCATTCCAAATGTCGCTAGTACCAAAATAACGGTTTTGGCTGATGTGACATAAACCAGGCTACGATCATAATAAGTTTTGAAACTAGGCTAAATGTGTTATAAGTTTTGAAAAGGTGGCCAAATCAAAAAAAAATATCCTAACATGTATTAAGCAAACCAGCTAATGCTATTCAACGCTACCTTATACTAAACGCACAAAGGACCTCTCTATGAAGCTACAAGTCTGCAATCCCGTTTACTTCAGATTAAGCAACGAACCAAGTATGAAAACTTGTATATTCAAATCAACACACAGACTATTGCACATGCTAAATTCTTCCATCGCCCAGCTATGTGAGTGAAAGAACGCAGCTTACCCATAGCTATGAAAAGAAAGATTATCACAAGCCTATACCCTTGTATACATAGTACTATTGAAAAGAGGACACTTAAAAAACCTATCGCACCCTATATTTTCCAGTTAACAGATCACTCTCGCACATGCAGTATTTACGGTGTACACCTTGTTTCTTCCTGTTGCCCCAACTATTCTAGGCTAACCACTCTATATGTCTATTCCTTCACAGCCAAGATCTTGATGCCGTGATTGGAAAACAAATATACATGGATGCCAAGTTTCCACCATTATAAATACCGTCTCTATCATCTGCCTTTTTACAGTAAACAAAAAAAACATTGAATATTTTTTCCTTATTCTTTCCAGCTAAAACTAAAACACCCTTTCACTTTATTAATAGTTCTCTATCTCGAAACTAGTATATATGATTTTGGCCAGGCTGTCAACATAGGAAATGAAGAGGAAGTGGTCTCGACCCACGGCTGGGTGGGTGGTGGCGCAGGCGTCACTGGTGACCGTCGTGGTGGGTGGCAGGCCGGAATGCGAGTGGATAGGAAGTAATGTTTGCAGATGAAGAGAACAAGGGGAAGAGAATATGGAGACGCGGGGGTGAAGTATTATGGGAAGGAGGAACAAGCGGTGAAAGGTCACAGTAATGGTAAAGAGAAGGTACTGTGTATTTTTGTATATGCTGCAGTGGAAGAAGGATATATGGAGTAGGGCCATGGGATTTTAGACCTATATAACGTTAAGAAGGAAAGAAGTGATATATTAGGGAATGGTTCTATGTTTGGCATTATTGGTGTAGATTTGGTATGGACTGAAGTGAAGTGGGAAAATCATGTACATGTGCGGCGGTATAGTAGTTGAACTGAGCAAGGAAGTTGGGAAACATGTTTGATGATTGGACAATTCAAACTGCTGATACGTGATTCATATTCCAGTTAAATTGTGGAGTTTGGGCAACAGCTTCATGAGAGAGGGTTTAGAAAGTTAAAATTGTGGTGGAAGAAACAAAATTCGAATAAACGCTGAAAGTGGAAATCAAATACAAGGGCTGATGGACGGAAGCAATTCTGGACTATTGAGCATGGTTTCGGATAGGCATTGGGCCGAACCTGGTAAGAGTAAAGGCCGATTTTAGTTATAAAATTCAATTTAAGTATAGTAATTGATTATCATTAGGGAATTTATTATTTTAGTAAAAAAATTTGAGGACTTACAACTTGTATATCATTAACCTGTGTTACCAGAATTCGAAGAAATAAACTACGGTGGGATCGTATCAGAGGACACTTCATGTTGGAGCTGGTTTAGTCAACAACAGAGGCTACCGGAATTTCGAATAAAATTAAATGCTTGTTTAGTTTAATTAAAACGAACTGCTTAATCAACATAATGAAACCAAGGTGAGTTAAACTCACTCAGTTCCCCCGCTTATAATTTTGTAAGTCGGGTTTATTATTTGTATTCTATGTTTGGTAATGGTTGGTTAATTTAATGATTGGTTGAATATTTGTTAAATATTTTTATCTATTATTTAAATTAAACAGTTGTTTAATTTAAATGAAATGACATCGTTATTTTTACAATTATTTCCAATAGAGGTAACTTACCTTGTTGGTTATGTTTATAACAATATAAATGTGTTAAATTAAATTGGATGCTTGAATGGTGTTGTTAGTTGACCATTATCAGTTAAATTTTATTGCTTATCATCATCATATGAACTATCTAACCAATATTGTTGGATTATTGAATTGGTCATTGATTGTTAAACCCAAATTCAACATTTAATTGGTTATTAACCAGTGGTTGATATTGGTTGAACAATTTATAGTAGATGGCCAAAAATACAAATAGTTTTATA
This sequence comes from Allium sativum, assembly GCA_030737875.1. Classification (NCBI taxonomy): domain Eukaryota; kingdom Viridiplantae; phylum Streptophyta; class Magnoliopsida; order Asparagales; family Amaryllidaceae; genus Allium; species Allium sativum. The sequence goes on from CM060916.1 coordinate 589,229,551, forward strand.
AAGATTGATTTACCATCATGGGAATCGATAGAAATGAAGTTCTGAAATTTATTTTATAACTGAATATAGATTTTTAAATATATTATTTTAATGAAGTTTATAAAAAGGAAATAAACCAACCATATATATATTATTTGATTTAGTCAACAACACCATTTTTATACCAAAATCGGTCGTGTGCAAAGCATGTTCCTCGTCTTAATTATCTATTGATTTATAAAGATAATTCTTATATTACTAAGATTGATAAGCAAATGAGCATAGATTAATGTAACAATATATAACTGAGTATAATTGTAATAAAGAAACAATTAAATGAGATTATTTTGAGATTGATTATTATTTATTTAATGATAATCGAAGTAAATGAGATTATTTAAATTGAAAAGACTAGTTAGAGTTGATTAACGAGTTAATCATGTTTAAAAGTTGACCAAACCAACTATTGCAACGACAATTGATTTTGAAATTAAATTAATTTGTGCAGATTAATCTAATGGAATAATTTGGTGAATGGTGATTAACTTAAGAAGAAATAAAAAGGAAATTGGATATTTGTTCTAGTTAATGATGAAGTAAATTATATAAATTTAAAGAAGTTCTTCTTAAATGAGGTTCATCGAAGTAGTAATGAAATATAATTAAATTTCAATGCGAGTTTATGAACGAAACCGAGTTTGGTGAATTTATAAAGGGATTTTAAGAGAATTTAATAAGTATAAAATAAATGTTTGAAGTAAGAAAGAGAATCAAGACAAAAGGGTTTTACAATAAACCAATGTTGTGTAAATGAGTTTATGAAAAGGGATGTGAAGTTAAAGCGTTAATTTTAAATTAACATTGCTTAATAATGGCATTAAGTGGAATTGATGAGATTTGAAATAAGATTTCCCAGAATGAATGATTAAAAGGTTTGGAAAAAAGATTCTCGTAATTGAATCTGGTAAAGATGGAGCAATAGGATTTGTAATGAAAATCCGGATGATGAAATAAATAGTTTAAAGAAGTTAAAGTTTAAAAGTTGATGTTTTATCAATCATGTACTAAATCAACGAATTTAGTAATAATAATATATTCAAAAAAGAGATTCCAAAAATAAGAAGGTTTAATAAAATTGTATTTTAAATAAAATAGTAAAGCGATATTTGTTGGTATTATAATGAATATGGGTTTTTGAATTACAATTATCTTAAGATAAGAACGTTGTTGATCAAGGTCTAAGAGGTAATTAAAATACCCCAATTTGAACGACTTCAGGATTATTGAAAGGTGATATTAGTTGTAATAGTGGAGATGTTTAAAGTAATTTATTTCGAGGAATAATAATGTAATGTTATTTGAAGAATTTGAGAATATATAAAATGGGATTCCATAAATAAAATGAATTAAAAAGGGGTTTGAGAATATGAAGTGATATTTCCATAATAAAATAAATAAAAAGGAGATGGGTGAAAATATATCAATATTTTCAAAATAAGGAGATGGGATTTGTAATTAATTTATTCTAAAAGGAAAAGTGATGATTATGGTATTCAAATAATGAAGCAAAGGAGATATCGTAACGATTGTTTAAAATGATAAATTGAATCGTTTACCCAATTATAGATAATAAGAAATGTTAAAGACATTGGTTTGAAATATTAGTTAATGGGAAATGGAATATAATTTTAAGATATTTTTTCTAAGTATATATAATAAAATGATTTGAGAATACTAATATATTTAAAACTAATATATTATTTTTAGTATTATGACCAATAAATTATTCTAAAAGGCTAAGTGACATTGTGTTCCGAACCAATGGACCTATTTTATTTTTATGGTCGTTTATTTTGATAGTTAAATAACCGACTATCAAAATCATGCCCAACGCGCTGTTGGTACAGAAAGACCATGATCGAATTTATATTCAAAAACCATTTTGAACCAGCAAATACGTGAGAGATGCTGATTGAAGATGGAGCAATTGAAGACCGTAAATCTTCATGAGCGGAAGAACTATTGTTAAATACCTCTGGCTGATCCCTAAAGTTAATAATGATTCTGTCGTGATTGAAATCTACGGATTGCAAGGAATATTCGCTACTAATCTATAGGGTGATACCTAGGATTGTGTAGGAGGGTGCCTTCGGTTCATCCTGTTCCTGGATGACTTGTATGGACGAATGTCTGGCAGAGTATTTCCTAAAAAACCATATACGTTGATTTTTACAAATATACCGAGTCGGTGGCAAATAGGGGCACTTCTTTTATACCTAGAGTATAATTGTAGACATCAATTAGTGACTTGATGGATTTGACAATGTGGCATTCAATGTAAATGGTGGCCAACCGGGAAATGATAGAAATCGGGAAGGTAGCATAGTCATGTGGGTTGCTACCAATAGACTGTATAATCACATATCTAGAGAAATTTCTTTTGCTTCTTTAATTTATTTTGATGTTGTCCCTTTCAGGAAATCGTGGTTTGAGCCCAACTGTTGGTGATATACATTCGATACATTCAAGCGAAATAGTGGTCGATCATGTGTGGGCTGGGTTGCAAGACGTTCTTCTTGAACCTAGTGTATTCCCCTCTAGAGATACAATATCGGTAGGTGGTTCCGTACCTCGTCATAGTTGGAATCCAATCTCTAATAAGCGCCCGCTGTTTTGATTATATACTATATATGTGGAGTGTGAGATGCAAGAGTTCCATTAGATCGTTATTTACTTGTATTTAGACATTATTATAATATCAGAATATATATGTGATTTCAAAATGTTTTGGATTATCATAAGGTAAAAACCATCCGTATTTATGTGTGGATTTGGTCTTACGATTATCCTTTCTTTCGAAAAGGTTTTTCACTTTAAAATCAAGTTGGGTGATATTATAAACTTAGCAGTTTTTTTCACTTTGGTTCACCAGACCGACCTGGTGTTTGTAATGCTCGGGTTAGACCGGGTTATACAGGTTTAGGTTATCAAATGTTGTGGAGTACAGAAATGAGCTGGAAGAGTTCAGACGTATGATATTATATATTATTCCACTGTATGTTGTATATGGGGACAGGATATTATAACTGTCCAAATGTGCTGATGTGCTCTGATGGCTGTAAGTTTTTATTTCAAGCTCTCAATAAAGTCTATTTATATGTTATATTGTGTTCCTCTACGATGTGAGACTCTGATTATGTGTTGGTTCTTCTTCTTATTCTTCTATTCTAATATTTCTTTCATTCTTATCTCACCTTCTAAATTATTTCTAATAACAATCTGTGTTTTCGATACTTGGGTTCTGATAAGTGATATAAGATCTGTATTTTTGTCGGAATTTGGGATTGAATTCCCCAGGTCGTTACAGTTCCAAAAGAAAAACAATTTCCATTTTCCTTTCCTTTCCATGTTTCACGTCCATTCTTTCCCTTTTGTTTTTACAATACTTCTTCATTTGTTTCAAAAAAAAATCTTCTTTGCGTGTAATGAAAACCTTGCCATCAAAAGTCCCTGGAACCCACGCAATAATCACTATAAGAACCTCACGCCACCCCATTCTTTCCATCAGCTATTAGATCCCCACCCTGCTACAAGTTTAAACTTGCGTGCCCATATTAATCCCTTTTTTTCTCTGAGTCCCCAAGCCCATTATGCATTCATCCCATGGCCCCACTAAAATTCACTAACCCACTTTTAATACATCTCTTCGTCCAGGCACTGGAAAAAAAATCCTGATCTCCTCTTATCAGCAACATACGAAGCCTCTCCCCCCTCATTTGTTTCTCCTTTCACTTATTTTTCCTCTTTTTTTTAAACTAAGGCCTAACACCAAAATTTGGCCCACGCCATACAAACCGTATATACTACAGGATAACTTCTCCTTCACCAATTTATTTCTTCATCCTGCAACCCATTCTCCTTTTTCTCTTTTTTTTTTTCTTTCTGTCTGCATGCTTCTTACTGTTGTTTCAAATAGCCCACCCTCCACTGATTCTCTCTGTCTCCAGGATCACCAGCCGCATTTCGGCCTACCACCGAAGATCTCCTTAACATCCAACACCTCTCCGACCAACGTGAACCATTAACAGACCCGCCACCCTCCTGGCACCTCACCAGAAAATGCATGTTGACCCCCAAGACTCCAGATACACGCAACTACTACCCAACACCACCTTTGTACTTCATTCGTCATGATAGGAACCCTAAGGCGCCTCCTCTCTCTCCCTCTTGCATTTAGGAGAGGTTCTTAGTACTCTCCGATCTCACCAATTGAAGGTGAAATTTTCCAAATGCCACTTTTGGAGGAAGGAGGTTCATTTCATGGGGAATATAGTCTCTAAGGATGGCTTGGTTGTTGATCCCGCCAAGATAGTAGCGGTACAGGATTGGAGGACCCCAAGAATGCAACTAAGGTGAGGAGTTTTCTTGGCTTAGCTGGTTATTACATAAAGTTCATTAAGGACTTTGTGCGGATCCCAACACCATTAATCCGACTTACTAAGAAGAATCTGGCTTTCTCTTGGGATATGGATTGTGAGGATGCTTTTTATAGGCTGAAGAATGCTCTTACCAGTGCGCCAGTTTTGACATTACTCGATGGATCTAAGATGTTTACAGTATATATTAATGCTTGTGGGATGGGTCTAGGTGCAGTACTAATGCAAAAGGGTAGAGTAGTGTGCTATGTTAGTAGGAAGCTAAGGGTTCATGAGAGAAATTACGCTTCGTACGATTTGGAATTGGCTAGTAAAGTATTCACACTTAAGTCTTGGAGACACTACCTACTTGGAAAAATGTCTAAGATATTTATTCTCTTAGAGGGATCTCAATTTGTGGCAATAAAGGTGGATGGAGTTCTTGGCATCATATGAATTTGAGATTTTATATACCCCTGGCAAAGGGAATGTGGTGGTTGATGCATTGAGCAGATAGAGAGCGAATTGAGTCCTTTGTTCGTTGAGTGACAAAACTTGGAGGATATAGTCGCCTTCTACTTTTGACCATCTACATGCTTTACACCAGGATTGTTTGGTATCTTTGGAGGTGAGACCTACTTTATTAGAACATATTGGAGCTAGATAGAGAGAGGATCCCGAGCTTCAAATATTTGGGATAGATTGAGTAGAGCAGACAATCTAAGCACCTCGTTAGGTATACTGTGGATTGTAAGGGATGGCTTCGTCGGGATGGTAGGTTATGTGTTCCCCACACAGAAGATTTGACGAGTGCGGTTTTAGTAGAGGCTCATCACTCCCAGATAACTATTCATTTGGGCAGTGATATGATGTATTGTGATACATGGTGAATCTTCTATTGGTCCGGCAGGAAGAAGAGCATGGCTGAGTTTGTTGCTGGATGTGTGACTTGCCAAAGGGTTAAGGCAAAGCAAAAGAAGCCTGGTGGACTACTTCAACCTTCTGATGTACCAATGTGGAAATGGTAAAGTATTTCTATAGATTTTGTTGACGATTTTCCTAGGTCTAGAAAAGGAAACACCAATATTTGGGTCATAATGAACCGAATGACTAAGAGCGCCCATTTCCTCTTAATTAAGAGGAAAAGGACGGAAGCAAGGTTGGCATCTTTGTTTGTTTGCGAGATATTTAGGTTGCATAGTATTCCTTCAAGCATTATCAATGACAGAGACCCTATTTTCACAAGAGAGTTTTGGAGAAGTCTACAATAAGCTATGGGAACACAACTCAGAGTATCGTGTATCACCCTTAGACTGATTGGCAGACTGAGATAGTGAATATAGTTTTAGAACACCTACCGAGGATGTGTATTTTAGACTTCAGAGGGACTTGGGAAGACCATCTACCACTGGTGAAATTTGCTTACAATAATAGCTTCCAGTCCAGAATTGGCATGGCACTCTTTGAGGCCTAATATGAGCATCCTTGTAGATCTCTGACATAGGGGTGAGCATTGTTTGGTTTGAACCGAAATAACCGACCGACCTGAATTAGTTAGGTTAATTTGTTTTGGTTTTACTAGTTAATCGATTGGGTTTAGTTTTTGTTTTACATTTGATTTGGTTATCGATTTAGGTTTGGTTTTCAAATAATGAGATTTGGCCCAACCGATATAACTAAATAAATTTAACAATAGTACAACGATTTTATTTATTATTTCCTTCCAAATATTTTTTTTTAAGGGACTGGTAAGGAAATGAGGAGCCTTATTTCAGGAATCAAAGCATCCTTCCAAATTTCCTGTAACGACCCGTATTTTCAACTATATAATAATTAATTAATTTAATTATTTATATAGTGAATTAGAGAATATAAGGTTGTGTAATTAAATTATATGGAATATTTAATTAACATTATAATTAAATAATATATTTAATTATGGAATAATCAGAAATTGTGGAATGGACAATATATTGTGAACTGGACAATTCAAAGTATATATAATTCAATTAGGAAATGAATTCGAATAACGAATATTTTATATAAACGACAGTTGAACGTATAATTATAATATAGTTAAAATCGAGCTCGAAATGGCGCGGCAGTTCGCTATTTGGCGATTTGAACTTTAACTGAATATACAGAAGCCATTTTAAATCGGATTTCTGTGAAACAAGAAACGTTAGGAGCTGGTGAAATATATTTTTCAAGTGGAAGAGAAAAATTGGGATTTCATTGTGTAGATTTTGATTTATGTCCAAATCAAATTTTAGAAAAGTCGCTATGGAATTCCTTTATAATTTATAATGATATATATAAGGAATTTCAATATAAATTTGAATATCGATTCAACCGGGATTAGAATATCGAGTTGTAAAATCCTAGTGGAGCTATATGGTATTCCACTGTGAATATATACGATAATATTTATATTTTTAATATTAATTTTAATTGTTTTTAAATATATTTACATATTTAAAAAGTTTATTTAGGGCTTTAAAAATAGCCAGTTTTGCAAACGACCTCAGAATTCGACGAAACTAATTTTGTTGGATCCGCAATATTAAATTATTGCTAGATTTCAATTTCCGTGAATGTTGAAGTCAGTATGTGGCCGTACGGGATTTTAATGTGAAATACGGTCGATAAATTACCTTTAAAAATACGCTGTGTGAGCAAACGGAGTCGAAATTCGACGAAACCAGTTTCGTTGGGACCGTAATGTCGACTTATAGTTGTATGTCCATTTTTGTGATTTTTGGGTATCGTATGTGGTCACAGGGATTTTTAGAAGACCAATACAAGCAATGATATAAATAAAATTAATATAATAATCAAAGTTTAAAATACCCTAATCTATTCTGGTTTAAAACCAGGCCACGTTCACTTCCTCTCAACCTCACCCTCACTTCTTATAAACACAAGAAAAAAACCGCCGTATGTTTTCTTATCTCCTATTAATTACCTCAAGCAAAATAAAATCAAAGAAAATCAAACTAAATTCCTAAAAATCTAAAACTATTATACATGAGTTCGTTGCGTGCTCCTCTTCATCGCAGTAGTCTTTTAGTGGACCTCGACGTCCTTTTTCTTCGAGGCTGCAAAACTACCGCGAGGCTAAGGTTCAACTTCTTGTGGCGATTGGTTATTGAGGTAAAAAACTGAGTTGATGTTTAGGTTTTTGGTTGATTTTGGTTTCGGCGGTGATAAATTGGTGAAACTCGGTTAAATTTGGGGTGGACGATCTGTGGGGAAGCCTGGGGTCGCGGCAACGAAAGGGGTTTCGAGTTGGGCATTTTGGGTATGGGCTTGTGGAGTTTTTGAAGAGAGGGAGTAGGTGGCTTTGGTTTTGAATATCGTGGAGTAATGGAGGTGTTTGGTGGTGGCAAAGTTTGGTCATGGCGTGGAGGAGGTTATTGGAGGTTGCGGTTTTAAGTTTGGGGAAGGAGACTTAGACGGGTGGGCTCGGGTGTACATATATTGGGCTGAAGTTAAGGGTAAAGGCCCACTATAATTTAATAATCCATGTTTTGTTTTATATAAAATATACTCTAACTTGTAATTATCATAACTTTGTCATACGAAAACGAAACACAACGAAACAAGATCCGTTGGGATCGTATGGACGGTGGCTTACCATGGAGCTGACTGGAAGTCCATTGGAGCTTGTTTGAATTTATGGCGAAATATATTGTTTGATTCAAATCAAACAACAGTTTATCGTTCTTTAACGATGAACTGCCAATGTGAGTAAAACTCACCAACTCTGAACAGTTCTATTTTTGTAACGTATATTTTAGAACTGTTAATCATCTGTTGATTGCTGTGTGTTAACTGTTTGGTTGAATTGCTTGTGTATTGGTTGGAAGAATTAAATAACGATAGTTATATATATGGTTAATCAAAAGTTATTTGCAAAACAAATAGAAAAAAGAAGTATTTGTAAAACATTTACAAAAAAAAATTGAAAGGGAAATATTTGTAAAACATTTACAAATAGATTAAATGGAAATATTTTTTATAGGAAATAAATAAAATGTTATAAATGAGATATTTATTTGTTAAATAAATAGAAAAGATGAAAGAAATATTTATTTGTTAAATAAATAGAATTGAAAAGGGAATAGTTATTTGTTAAGTAAACAAATAGAAAAGGAGATAATCAAAAGGAGATAATCCAAAGGAGATAATTCAAAGGAGTTAATTCAAAAGAGTAAATTGAAATGAGTTAATCGAATATTAGTTATTCGGTTAGAATTAATCAGTTAGAATTAATCAGTTAGGATTAATCAGTTATAATTAATTAGTTAGAGTTAACCAGTTAGAGTTAGAGTTAACCAGTTAGAGGTAACCAGTTAGAGTTAACCAGTTAGAGTTAGAGTTAACCAGTTAGAATTAATGTTAACCAGTTAGAGTTAACCAGTTAGAGTTATTCAAATGGAGTAAATCGAGTAGAGTTATCGAATATCGCTTATTCGAAGTAGAGTTATCGAATATCACTTATTCGAGAGAAGAGTAATTGAATATAGTTCCTTCGAGAAGAGTTATCGAATATCGCTTATTCGAAGAGGAGTTATCGAATATTGGTTATTCGAAGTGAGTTAATCGAATATTGGTTATTCGAAAGGAGTTATCGAATCTAGTTATTCGAAAGGGGTTAATCGAATATTGTTTATTCGAATAGAATTAAAGGGGTTAATCGAATATAGTTTATTCGAATAGAATTAAAGGGGTTAATCGAATATAGTTTATTCGAATAGAATTAAAGGAGTTATCGAATATAGTTTATTCGAATAGAGTTAAAGGAGTTATCGAATATAGTTTATTCGAAAGGAGTTAAGTGAAAAGAGTTAATCCAATAGAGTTAAATGATAAGAGTTAATTGATAGAGTAAATTGAATAGAGTTAATCGAACATAGTTTATGCGAATAAAGGTTTTCGAATTTAGTTATTTGAAAGTGAGATTATCGAATATAAGTTATTCGAAAAGAGGTTATCCAATATAGCGTATTCGAAAGAAAGAGATCGAATATAGTTCATTCGAAAGAGTGAGTTAATCGAATATTGGTTATTCGAAGTGAGTTAATCGAATATGATCTATTCGGAAAGAGATAATCGAATATAAGTTATTCGAAGAGAGAAAATCGAATATAGGTTATTCGAAGAAGAGTTAATCAAATAGAGATTACGCGAAAGAGAGTTAATCGTCGAATTCGATTATATCGAATTCGGGAAAGCATTATTTACTTTCCGGTGTTTAAATCAAGACTTATTTATTTATAAATTAGGTGTTCATTTATTTATTCACATAAAAGAATAAAAGTTATAATTGAAGTTAGATATTTCGAAAGGAGGGATTATAACGTTATCGTTATAACCAATGTTCTGTAAAAGAAGTGGATTCGTAAATAGAATATGAGAGTTATGCAAGGAAGTTTGTTAAAGATTTAAAAGATAAACTTTGACTATTTCGAAGTTATAACCTTTTTCAGTTAAGGTATGAGAGGTAATTATGCCCCAACTTGATTGACTTCCTTCTTAACTAAGAAATGGTAAGGTTTGATAGTGAAGCAGTTTTGGAAATGTTTTCCAAATAAGAATCAGAAATGTTTTCTGATAATAGAAAATAATAAATGTTGAATATATGGAAACAGGAAATGACAAATGAAATAAATTAATGATAAATTAATTTAAAGGATAAATGTTCAATGATGAATAATCGATATAATTTCCATTTGGAAATAATATCGTTGTTTGCACACGTGTTTTTCTTTGATAGTTATATCACAGACTATCGAAGTTTTTTGACCATTTTAACGTTGTTAATATGGAGAGACTGGTTGGATTATTATCCGAAGAACCATTTTGTATTGGCATAAGCGTTGCGAATCATATATGCCAAAGATAATTGAAGACGGATTAAAGTGCAAGGGCTGTTGTATAAATCTTAGGTAAAGATTGCCTAAGATGGTTGTACTAAATAGTGCCTTTGGTTTGTCCAGTCCCAGGATGACCTGTATGGAAGAATGTGTAACAGAGTATATTTAATAGATCGCATAAGCTGATCTCTTCAAATGTATTTACATTTGGTGGCGGAGGAATTCGTTTCTCTTAGCTGTATACCCATGGTATTTTTGGGAAAATCAATTTGTGATTTGGCGGGTATGACGATGTGACATTCAAAGTGAATAAATGTGTGATCTGTCAGAGATAGGCGTGGCCTCTAGCCTCACAACCGGGAAATGACAAAAATCGGGCAGGCAACATGGCTATGTTGGTCGCACCTATTAGGGTGTATAATCACCTGATTTAGAGTTTCATTTACTTCTAAAAATCTATTATCAATGTTGTCCCATTCGGGGAACGGTTGCTGATCCCAACCGTTGGTGATATACATTCGATACACTCAAGCGAAATGAGTAGTCGGTCATGTTTGGCCGGGTTGCAAAATGTTCTTGTTGAACCCAGTGTATTCCTCCCTAGAGGTACACTAGCGAAAGGTGGTTCCATACCTTGTCATAGTTGGAAATCCATTACCCAATACGTGCTTGCGGTTTTGATTGTATACTATATATGTAGAACGTGAGATGAAAGCGTTTCTGCTAGATGATTATTATATTGTGGTTGATAGACACTATTATAATATCAATGAGTTTTGATATAAAGTTTATTTTGGATTCTCATAAGGTAAAAACCCGTTCCGTTATACAACGTGGTCTTATGAGATTTCGTTTAATGGCTCAAACTGATTTAAACTGTTTTACTCATACTAGTCCCATGACTGACCCGGAGTTTATCTTGTTTTGTTTTTCCCCTAAACTCTTGGGTGCCCAAATTTTGTACGAGTAGTCATGTAGTCGGGATTTACAGATATACTGGAAGAGCTTGGAGCAGGAGGCTTCTGGATTATATAGCTATTGTTATTTCCGCTGTGTTGTAAGTGCTGTACTTTGGAAATGATATGTATGTTCAAGTACAGATTTATATTTCAAAGTTATGATGTATATTATATGTTATTCGTTCCGCTGTGAGGTTCGTGTTACTCTGATGTTGTGTTCTTCTTCTTCTTCTATTCTAAGTTTCTATCTTATCTATTCTTACCCTCTAATTTCTTTCATTAACTACCGGTGTTTTCGATCCTTGGATGTTCGATATGTGTTGTATATCGGATAACCAAGATCGCCTTTTTCCGGGTCGTTACAGTTGGTATCAGAGCGTAAGGTTAAGTTATTACCTTGGCTCTGTGGCATGACACAGTAGAGATGGGGTTAGTAATACCCTAGATTGAGTTGAGTGTATATATATGAGTGAACGTATTTGTTATTGATATAAAAATTGTTTTATATTATGGTGATTTATTGGTTGAGTTGTTTATGGGTTCTGATCGATCAGTTTGATCCACTGTATCGTTAGGAGGTTATAAACACTCGAATACGATGGGTCGACACAATATATTTTGAAAATAGGGCAAATGAAATAATTTTACCCAAATTATAGTTTTATATCAAAAATTGATATTGAAATGGATATAATATATTGGATATATTGGTTGTATTATAATCGAGTAAGATTATAAATTAAACGGTTATGTAAATAACCAATCAAAAGTCGTATAAGTATTACGATATGAATTAAATCTGAATTTAAATCAGAATTGAAGTTAAAACCCTGGAAATTTGAATAAGTGTTTGTAATGGACTTGGATTAAGTATAAGAGAATTTTAAAGTCCTGGGAGATTTTAAATTGTTTTACAAACATTGGAAGGATATTTTGAAATAAATTTCAAAGTGGAAATGTTAGAAATGGGTTTGAAAAGTGATATAGTATTGAACTCACATTGATAGCTGGGAAATAACCCTGATGATGCTCGCCACCTCATTAGTGTTCATTTTCGAGTTGTAAGTGACGGATTACTACCGAAAAGATTTTGTTTTTGAATTGGTTTGAGAAAAGCAAGTGTTTGAATCCTGCAAAGAAAAGTTTGATTTTTGAGAAAAAAACAAAGTTGTTTAAAACTCCCAGAAATATATTTTGTAATTTAAAACAAATTTAAATAGGAATTTGTAGAAGTAAATAGAAATTGAATTAAAATCAGTTAAGTGGTAACTGAAATTGAATTAGAATGATATCGAGACAAATTGGATTTGTGTGATTTAAATTTGAAATGTCATTGGATAATGGAGTTAAGAGTTTGGTATCGAGAATAAAACTTGAGTTTGAAATGAAAATTTGGCTTGGTAAAAAAGCGAATGGTTGTGTTGGAGATAAAAGTGATTGCAGAATTTGATTGGGATAACATTGGTATATGTTGAGTTGATAGCATATGGAAGTGATAGAGTTGATATGCCCGACAAAAAGGTACCAGTTTATATATATATATATATGGGTTTGAGATTTTGATGAGCCGAATTGGAAAACCGCTTGGCTATTTGATTTTCTTTTGGGTTGGAGAAGGCCTAGAGAGGCGAGTTGTAGTTGTACCGATTGACCCGTACAAAGGAGGTGCTGGCGAAATTTTTCAAAAAGTTAAGGTGTTAGAATTTTTTTAAGGTTTTTGATTAGTAAGAATAAATAAATATTTAATTGAAATTAAATTGGTTCAGTTGAAACTGAAGTTAAGAAGTGAACAAATAAGTTCTAACCAGTCGATTGGGTTTGTTTTCTACCTTAGCAATTTCGAGGACGAAATTATTTTAAGTGGGGAAGAATGTAACGACCCGTATTTCAGCTATATAATAATTAATTTATTTAATTATTTATATAGTGAATTAGAGAATATAAGGTTGTGTAATTAAATTATATGGAATATTTAATTAACATTATAATTAAATAATATATTTAATTATGGAATAATCAGAAATTGTTGAATGGACAATATAATGTGAACTGGACAATTCAAAGTATATATGATTCGGTTAGGAATTGAAATCAAATAAGGAATATATTATATAAACGACAGTTGAACGTATAATTATAATATAATTGAAAATGAGCTCGAAATGGCGCGGCAGTTCGCTATTTGGCGACTTGAACTTCAATTGAATATACAGAAGCCATTTTAAATCGGATTTATGTGAAACATGAAACGTCAGGAGCTGATGAAGTATATTTTTCTAGTAGAAGAGAAAAATTGGGATTTCATTGTGTAGATTTTGATTTATGTCCAAATCAAATTTTAGAAAAGTCGCTATGGAATTCCTTTATAATTTATAACGATATATAAAAGGAATTTGAATATAAATTTGAATATCGATTCAACCGAGATTTGAATATCGAGTTGTAAAATCCTAGTGGAGATGTATGGTATTCCACTGTGAATATATACGATAATATTTATATTTTTAATATTAAATTTAATTGTTTTTAAATATATTTATATATTTAAAAGGTTTATTTAAGGCTTTAAAATAGCCAGTTTTGCAAACGACCTCAGAATTCGATGAAACTAATTTTGTTGGATCCACAATATTAAATTATTGCTAGATTTCAATTTCCGTGATTTTTGAAGTCAGTATGTGGCCGTACGGGATTTTAATGTGAAATACAGTTGATAAATTGATCATTAAAAATACGATGTGTGAGCAAACGGAGTCAGAATTCGACGAAACCAGTTTTAATGGGACCGTAATGCCGAACTATAGTTGCATGTCCATTTTCGTGATTTTTGGGTATCGTATATGGTCACAGGGATTTTTAGAAGACCAATACAAGCAACGATATAAATAAAATTAATATAATAATCAAAGTTTAAAATACCCTAATCTATTCTGCTTAAAACCAGGCCACGTTCACTTCTGCTCAACCTCACCCTCACTTCTTATAAACACAAGAAAAAAACCGTCGTATGTTTTCTTATCTCCTTTTAATTACCTCGAGCAAAATAAAATCAAAGAAAATCAAACTAAATTCCTAAAATTCCAAAACTATTATACATGAGTTCGCTGTGTGCTCCTCTTCATCGCAGTAGTCTTTTAGTGGACTTCGACGTCCTTTTTCTTCAAGGCTGTAAAACTACCGCGAGGCTAGGGTTCAACTTCTTGGGACGATTGGTTATCGAGGTGAAAAACTGAGTAAATTTTTGGGTTTGTGGTTGATTTTGGTTTCGGTGGTGATAAATTGGTGAAACTCGGCTAAATTTGGGGTGGCCGATCTGTGGGGAAGCCTGGGGTTGCGGCAACGAAAGGGATTTCGAGTTGGGCATTTTGGTATGGGTTTGTGGAGTTTTTGAAGAGAAGGAGCAGGTGGCTTTGGTTTTAAATATCGTGGAGTAATGGAGGTGTTTGGTGGTGGCAAAGTTTGGTCATGGCGTGGAGCAGGTTACTGGAGGTTGCGGTTTTAATTTTGGGGAAGGGGACTTAGATGGGTGGGCTCGGGTGTACACATATTGGGTTGAAGTTAAGGGTAAAGGCCCGCTATAATTTAATAATCCATGTTTTGTTTTATATAAAATATACTCCAACTTGTAATTATCATAACTTTGTCATACGAAAACGAAACACGGCGAAACAAGATCCGTTGGGATCGTATGGACGGTGGCTACACTATGGAACTGACTGGAAGTCCATTGGAGCTCGTTTGAATTTATGGCGAAATAAATTGTTTGATTCAAATCAAACAACAGTTTATCGTTCTTTAACGATGAACTGCCAATGTGAGTAAAACTCACCAACTCTGAACAGTTCTATTTTTATAACATGCATTTTAGAACTGTTAATCATCTGTTGATTGTTGTGTGTTAACTGTTTGGTTGAATTGCTTGTGTATTGGTTGGAAGAATTAAATAACGATAGTTATATATATGGTTAATCAAATATCGATTCTGTTTATCAGAATATTTCATATCAAAGTGAAAACGATGTTATTATGTTGTTTAACATCTGTGGATGCAGGGAAACAGGTCAGAGGAATCCAACTGGACTCCTCAACATTTATTTTACTGTTTTTCATATATTGTAATATATGATGTGATATATAATCTGTTGTTGATTATGTGTGTTTTAATGATATCGATCAATGTTATTTGGTATTTTAAATACCATAAGAAATACTAGGATGAAAAAAGGGGATTTTCAAAGTACATTTTGAAAATAATTTATTTGTATAAAATCAATGGATTTTATATAGAAAAGGAAAAGGATTTTATAAAAAGGAAATAAATTATAAAATCAAAAGAGTTAAAAGGAATATATTTGTAAAACAAATATAAAGGAAAATATTTGTAAAACAAATATAAGGGAAAAATATTTGTAAAACAAATATAAAGGAAAATATTTGTCAAACAAATAGAAAGAGAAATATTTGTAAAACATTTATGAATAAAATTAAAAGGGAATATATTTGTAAAACAAATACAAAGGAAGATATTTGCAAAACAAATAGAAAAAAGAAGTATTTGTAAAACATTTACAAAAAAAATTGAAAGGGAAATATTTGTAAAACATTTACAAATAGATTAAATGGAAATATTTTTTATAGTAAATAAATAAAATGTTATAAATGAGATATTTATTTGTTAAATAAATAGAAAAGATGAAAGAAATATTTATTTGTTAAATAAATAGAATTGAAAAGGGAATAGTTATTTGTTAAGTAAACAAATAGAAAAGGAGATAATCAAAAGGAGATAATCCAAAGGAGATAATTCAAAGGAGTTAATTCAAAAGAGTAAATTGAAATGAGTTAATCGAATATTAGTTATTCGGTTAGAATTAATCAGTTAGAATTAATCAGTTAGGATTAATCAGTTAGAATTAATCAGTTAGAGTTAACCAGTTAGAGTTAGAGTTAACCAGTTAGAGGTAACCAGTTAGAGTTAACCAGTTAGAGTTAGAGTTAACCAGTTAGAGCTAGAGTTAACCAGTTAGAATTAGAGTTAACCAGTTAGAGTTATTCAAATGGAGCAAATCGAGTAGAGTTATCGAATATTGCTTATTCGAAGTAGAGTTATCGAATATCACTTATTCGAGAGAAGAGTAATTGAATATAGTTCCTTCGAGAAGAGTTATCGAATATCGCTTATTCGAAGAGGAGTTATCGAATATTGGTTATTCGAAGTGAGTTAATCGAATATTGGTTATTCGAAAGGAGTTATCGAATCTAGTTATTCGAAAGGGGTTAATTGAATATGGTTTATTCGAATAGAATTAAAGGGGTTAATCGAATATAGTTTATTCGAATAGAATTAAAGGGGTTAATCGAATATAGTTTATTCGAATAGAATTAAAGGAGTTATCGAATATAGTTTATTCGAATAGAGTTAAAGGAGTTATCGAATATAGTTTATTCGAAAGGAGTTAAGTGAAAAGAGTTAATCCAATAGAGTTAATCCAATAGAGTTAATTGATAGAGTAAATTGAATAGTGTTAATCGAACATGGTTTATGCGAATAAAGGTTTTCGAATTTAGTTATTCGAAAGTGAGATTATCGAATATAAGTTATTCGAAAAGAGGTTATCAAATATAGCGTATCTGAAAGAAAGAGATCGAATATAGTTCATTCGAAAGAGTGAGTTAATCGAATATTGGTTATTCGAAGTGAGTTAATCGAATATGATCTATTCGGAAAGAGATAATCGAATATAAGTTATTCGAAGAGAGAAAATCGAATATAGGCTATTCGAAGAAGAGTTAATCAAATAGAGATTACTCGAAAAAGAGTTAATCGTCGAATTCGATTATATCGAATTCGGGAAAGCATTATTTACTTTCCGGTGTTTAAATCAAGATTTATTTATTTATAAGTTAGGTGTTTATTTATTTATTCACATTAAAGAATAAAAGTTATAATTGAAGTTAGATATTTTGAAAGGAGGGATTATAACGTTATCGTTATGACCAATGTTCTGTAAAAGAAGTGGATTCGTAAATAGAATCTGAGAGCTACATAAGGAAGTTTGTTAAAGATTTGAAAGATAAACTTTGACTATTTCGAAGTTAAAATGTTGTTCAGTTAAGGTCTGAGAGGTATTTATACCCCAACTTGATTGACTTCCTTCTTAACTGAGGAATGGTAAGGTTTGATAGTGAAGGAGTTTTGGAAATGTTTTCCAAATAAGAATCAGAAATGTTTTCTGATAATAGAAAATAAGAAATGTTGAATATATGGAAACAAGAAATGACAAATGAAATAAATTAATGATAAATTAATTTAAAGGATAAATGTTCAATGATGATTAATCGATATAATTTCCATTTGGAAATAATATCATTGTTTGCACACGTGTTTTTCTTTGATAGTTAAATCACAGACTATCGAAGTTTTTTGACCATTTTAACGTTGTTAATATGGAGAGACCAGTTGGATTATTATCCTAAGAACCACTCTGTATTGGCATAAGTGTTGCGAATCATATATGCCAAAGATAATTGAAGACGGAGTAAAGTGCAAGGGCTGTTGTACAAATATTAGGTAAAGATAGCCTAAGATGGTTGTACTAAATAGTGCCTTCGGTTTGTCCAGTCCCAGGATGACTTGTATGGAAGAATGTCTAACAGAGTATATTTAATAGATCGCGTAATTTGATCTCTTCAAACGTATTTACGTTTGGTGGCGGAGGAATTCGTTTCTCTTAGTTGTATACCCATGGTATTTTTGGGGAAATCAATTTGTGATTTTGTGGGTATGACGATGTGACATTCAAAGTGAATAAACGTGTGATCTGTCAGAGATAAGCGTGGCCTCTAGCCTCACAACCGGGAAATGACAGAAATCGGGCAGGCAGCATGGCTATGTAGGTCGCACCTATTAGGGTGTATAATCACCTGATTAGAGTTTCATTTACTTCTAAGAATCTATTGTCGATGTTGTCCCATTCGGGAAATGGTTGATGATCCCAACCGTTGGTGATATACATTCGATACACTCAAGCGAAATGAGTGGTCGGTCATGTATGGCCGGGTTGCAAGATGTTCTTGTTGAACCCAGTGTATTCCTCTTTAGAGGTACACTAGCGAAAGGTGGTTTCATACCTTGTCATAGTTGGAAATCTATTACCCAATACGTGTTTGCGGTTTTGATTGTATACTATATATGTAGAACGTGAGATGAAAGCGTTTCTGCTAGATGATTATTATATTGTGGTTGATAGACACTATTATAATATCAATGAGTTTTGATATAAAGTTTATTTTGGATTCTCATAAGGGAAAAACCCGTTCCGTTATACGGCATGGTCTTATGAGATATCGTTTAATGGCTCAAACTGTTTTAAACTGTTTTACTCATACCAGACCCATAATTGACCCGAAGTTTATCTTGTTTTGTTTTCCCCTAAACTTTTGGGTGCCCAAATTTTGTACGGGCAGTCAAGTAGTCGAGATTTACAGATATACTGGAAGAGCTTGGAGCAGGAGGCTTAAGGATTATATAGCTATTGTTATTTCCGTTGTGTTGTAAGTGCTGTACTTTGGAAATGATATGTATATTCAAGTATAGATTTATATTTCAAAGTTATGATGTATATTATATGTTATTCGTTCCGCTGTGAGGTTCGTGTTACTCTGATGCTGTGCTCTTCTTCTTCTTCTTCTATTCTAAGTTTCTTTCTTTTCTTTTCTTACCCTCTAATTTCTTTCATTAACTACCGGTATTTTTGATCCTTGGATGTTCGATATGTGTTGTATGTCGAATAACCAAGATCGCCTTTTTCCGGGTCGTTACATTTCCCATAAAATTTAATTTTACTATTCCCTATTTCTATAACATGCGCATAAAGCCATAAACCAAAGATCGTATATTTCTTCCCTATTTCTACAACTGAGAACTGAGAAGAAATATACTATCTTTGGTCTATGTCTTTATGTATAGGTTATAGAAATAGAGAATAGTAAAATTTAATTCTCAAGGGAAATTTGGAAAGTTGCTTTGATTCCTAAAATAAGGCTCCTTGTTTCCTTACCGGTCCCTTGAAAAATGAAAATATTTGGAAGGAAATAATAAATAAAATTGTAGTACTATTGTTAAATTTATTCGGTTATATCGGTTGGGCCAAATCTCATTATCTGAAAACCAAACCCGGACCGATAACTAAATTAAATGTAAAACAAAAACCAAACCCTACCGATTAACCAGTAAAACCAAACTAATTCAGTTCTGTCGCTTATTTCGGTTCAAACTAAACAATGCTCACCCCTAACTTGTAGAACTATGAGTTAGCAGTTGTGTTTCTATTTTTATGTCATCATGTAGAATTGTTATTTGAAGCAGTGTTTGCCTATTCAGTTTTTTGTTTATAGTTATAGTTGCTTTACAGTTTGAGTGTGATAAAATTTCATAACTGAAAAAGAAAACCGAGCTGAACCAAATTAGTTTGGTTCAGTTCGGGTTTGGTTTTAAATTAAATCAGTTTGGTTTGGTTTGATTTGGTTAATATAACAATTGGTTTCAGTTTGGTTTTCAATTTTTTACATATAACAAAACCGAGCCAACTGTTCGCTCACCCTTACTCCGGCGTGTTGGTGGAACTCGACATACAGATTGTTACTAAGGCCAGAAATGATTACAGAAACTTCAGATAAAGTTGGGTTGATTAGAAAGAGGACGAAGGTGGCATATGATAGGCAGAAGACCTATGCTGATAAAGAAGGATTGATTTGGAATTTGTTGTTGGGGTGGTCTTCGACAAAGTTTCACCTCTTAGGAACATGGTGAGGTTTGGCTTAGTGGGCAAATTGGCCCCAAGATTTGTTGGACCATTCCTAGTCATTGGGAGGATAGGACATATGGCTTATAGAGTTTGACTACCTGATAGACTATCGGGCATTCATGACATGTTCCGTGTATCGCACTTGAGGAAGTGTCTACATGATTCAAAGGAGGTTTTTGAACCTAGTGCATTGAAGGATATGGAGATCGAGCACGAAGCATCCATTAGACGACCACCTCGATGGATCTTATATTGGAAGATCGAAAAGTTAAGGAATAAGGAAGTAAGATTGGTCAAAGTACAGTGGGGAGATTACAATAGCGAGGCTACTTGGGAGCCCAAAAAGCGAATACGTAATTCTTATCCTTATCTATTTGATGATACGTTCTGAACTTTTCCTTTTTCCATCTCTGGTTCTTAGGCTTTATCTCTTAAATTCCTTTGAACTTGATCCTAGGAGAAACCTATAGTTGATGGGATATGGTTGAAACATGTCTTCGAAACTTGTTATGTTTGACATTTGCAAGTGTTGCAAGTGGATGCAGTGGATGCATATACACACACTAGGCATTATGATCAGTTGAATAGGACACTTGCATATGCATATGGATAGGTGTGTATTTTATTTATTTCTATGGTTGTAATATATTGATGTCGTCATATGGTTTTTGCATATGGATGATGTTTGATGCACGCATATAAAATTAATTATTATCATTGGATTTTGCATACATTTGGATGCATGGCACCGACGTATTAGAATAAAAAGAAGGTCGACTGAATCAGTAGGCCGCCTAATCTCTTGCATTAGCTAGGATAACGTACACTACACTGTTGCATAAACCCATAAACTACATTAGATCCATTAAGGACAATGGTTGCCAATGGATGGTGGATGAGCAGATGGATGTAGAAAACACTTATATTGTTCTTCTACCTCAGAGATTTCGAGGACAAAATCCTTTAAGGAGGGGAGAATGTAACAACCCAAATTTAAATAAACAGTAATTAACTAATTGTTAATTAAAGAATAAGTTGACAAATAATTAGGAATTGGACAATGGGGGTTGCACCATTAGGTCCGCCACGATTTTCCGGTTCGAAAAGATTTTTGGTTTGCGTAAAATAGACTTAAAACGAACAAAATATGACCAGTTGAAGTTTGAATTTTAAACTAGAAATTAAAATAAAACTTAGTGAATTTAAATAATTAATTGGATGTAATCAACAGAGTAATTGGGGAGACCCAACCTCAACTAGGTCGACCGAGTGGTCGACCCAGGAACCAAGTGGGTCGATCCCTATTCGACCCACATGGGGTGTGAGTCAGCCCAGTTAAAGCTACCATACACGATTTCGTGCCTGGCACAAGCGGAGATGGCTGGTGTGTTTTGGAACATTCTTGTTGACGTGGTTTTGAGCGCTTTGATTGAAAACCTAATTATCCTAGGGACTAAATCTTCCTACTACACCTGTAATAAACCATACTCCTCTCCCATTCCACACCAACCTCATTATTCATCTTCTCTGCCTCCACTTTACTTTTCTCTAAAATAAAAATATATTGTTGGGTCATGCATTTGATTACTGTTTATTCGTAGATTTGAAGGATTATCTACCAAGGCCTTTGGATTCGCATTTCCTAGGTGACTTTTTGGTGATTTCTAGACTTCTTTTGAATTGGAATCAAATCTATAAAATAGTAGTTGTGGTTATTTTGGATATGGATTATTTCCTATTTGTAGATCCAAATTTTCATAGTTGTTCTATTTTCTTTTTGAATTTGTCTGTCTATTTCTGCAAATTATATTCAGAATTTTAGTGATTTATTATTTCAAATTTCTTCCTTTCTCCTTCCTCTATTTCTTTTTAGATTTTGCAGTTACGCTAAACATATGCCTAAAAAGAGCATATGAATATGTTGAAATAGGCATGAACCTATAACTATCTGAAATTTCGCAACCAAATTAAAAATTATTTTTTAATATAATTTTATAAGAAAATGCATTAGAATTTAAAAAATTTGATTTTCAAATCATCCCATAGCCCGGAGTGAAAATTTTCCAGTGACCTCAGAATCCGATAAGAATTTTTTATTGTATTTGGAATAATAAATCATTGCTAAATTTTAAATTTCACGCCCAACAAAATTAGTATGTGGTTGTGCGAAATAAAACAGTTCAAGGCGATATTGAAGATCAGTTTACAAAGGAACGTTATTAAGATGAACTCGGAATTCAACGATTTTTTTTATTGAATCTGTGTCATCAAATAATCGTAGAACCAAAGTTTCAATTTTTTTTTGAGTTAGCGAGCGGGCATGCAAGAAGAAAATATACGCTAAAATCGCATTTCTGAAACTAGTTAAAACTAGATCGAAAAAAATGGAAGGTCAAAGGAACTCGGAATTTGTTGAAACTGGATTAGTTGGATTCGTAATTACATATATTATCATGAGGCAAAATTTCGTAGCAAATGGAATTAAGTCACGATCGGGCAATCCGAAAGAGAGATGGATTTGCATATAAGTCCATTTTCTTCCTTTCCTCACTTTTACTCCTTCCTTCCTTCTTCCTCCTTCTCTTCAATAATGGCCTCCTCCTTCCTTCCCTTGCTTGCCTCCACCTCCCCCTTTCCTTAGCCAATTGGTGCCCTCTTCCCCTGTCCCCACCTCGACGGTGCATCCCCCTGGCCCACAGTCCATGGCGCAACCCCCTCCTCCTTGAGCTCCAAAATCCCATCTTTCTCCTCCACAAGCTTCATACACCTCCCTACCACCTCTACACCACCTGATCTCCTTTCTAAACTCTACAAAACTCTCTTTATTCATTGATTAAAGCCCGGATGGCGGAGCCTTAAGCTTTGGGTGCCCGTGCGTGTCTATTTACGCCTCCAATTACCTTGATTCTCTTGGATCTACTAGTGTTCGAGTATTGGTGAGTGTTGAAGTGAAGCATGAGAACTTTGGACCTCCGGGAAGCTGCATAAAAGCTTGGAAAAGTTGCATTCCTTCGCTTTAAAGATTTGATGGAGTGGAACTCTCGGTGAGAAATCTAGGGGTAGATCAGAGGATGAATTGTTTGAAATTTGGTTGTTAAGTTAAAGCAATTAGCGTTAGTTAATAAATGAAATTTATTAAGTGATGAAGTAATTATTAGTAGTTAAAAATATGATTTTCTGCTATTCTATGCGATGAAAATCGGGATACGTGAAATATATAGATAAAACAGTATCGATATCATGGAATTGCAACTTGAATGGATTGAATAAAATTAACGATTAGGTGTTAATTGATTATAGTATAAAATAAAATTAACTGTGAAGTAATATGATGAACATGAAATGATAATAATAATTTATTATGATGTTAGTAAGTGATTGGCGATGTAAAAATATTATTTTAACTATTATGCAAGTGATTGTTTGAGTTTGCGCTAAACTAGACTTTGCGTAGTAATGTGGAGAATTTAATTTGATTATTAATTATTGATTAGAAATATTTAATCATGTTTATTGATGTTTATCATTGCTTAAGTACGCTCATTGATATTTTACACATTGTATAGTTCACTAAAAATGTGATTTTTATTTATTTTTAGAAGCACTGTATGGATATGCGACACTCGCATTTCATACCATGTGGATGGACTCTTTGTGGTGTCTTAAACGGCATTGGATGATTTATTTATTTATTTATAACTACTGTGCGTGACTTGGATGTGTGTGATGGTCTTTTGGATGAATTGAACATACACCATAGGGTAGTGATAGGTATTGGACTACACTTCAAAACATAGCATAGCATACCCATATAAGCATGTAGCTGACTGATGTTTATATATTGTGAACCATATAACATGTAATTGTGGATGCTATACGATGAGATCTGGATGACTGGAGATCAGGTAAATGGCATAAGGATTCTCATATATGGACTGGATAGAGGACTTGATATGGACTAAAATAAACATATAACTGAATTTGCAGGATTTAATAACAAACCCCACAAGGGTCTTGAGATGACAAAAATATACAAGTCACTCTTGTGGTAGATAAGACACAGGATCATGACTAATCCCCCATATGGGTCTCGGGATGATAAATTTTTACACATCTCCCTTGGGTGTATATTGGCCACAATGGATGTTCACATGACTTTAAATCTCACTCAATGAAATTGGGAAGATAATTTTTTACATAACTCCCAATGTGCATTTTGTTGATATATATATATATGTGTGTGTGTGTGTGTGTGTGTGTGTATTGATTTATTGGAGGCCATTTGTGATTTTTCCGAACACTCCGCTGCGTACAAAGGAAGTTATAGTGATTTTTTTTGAAAATTTAAGGCATTAGCCAAATATTTGATGAAATAAATAGTTTGGAAGTCTCTTAACGAATTATATTTATATAGGTTAAATACAAATTAAATAAAACAAATCGCGTAGCAGTAGTTCTTGTTTTCGACTCGTAATTCTAAACGAGTATACCTGGAGATCCGACCATCGGATTTTCCTGAAATTAGAACCGTTGGATTCATTTCGAAAAGATTTTTCCATCGATAATAAATATGTTAAGATCGAATGGTTAGTTTTTTAGAAATGTTTAATTCAAAACTAAATGAAAATAGCACCAATGATGCTGAATGACCTGAAATGTCGTTTGACTGAATTGAGCTATTTTTATATAAATAAAAACAAGGATAAATCGTTTTAAATTATTATAAGCGATTTAGAGCGAGTGTAAACCAATTTTACTTGGTTTATACAATAAAAATGATCAAGTATGATTTGGAATGAAAACTTATAAAATGAATTTAGGTTATGATATGACTTGAGTATTTAATTAGACGATCGAATTAAATTCTCGATTAAACCTTTTAATGTAAGGTAATGAAATGAATTGTGAAGGCTAATAGCTTGACCAAAGAAAAGAATCGATTTGAATTATGTATGCGATAATTATTTGAAAAGACTGAGGTAGATCTCATTCCAAATAATTAAACGACGACTAAAAGTTAAGGATAATGAAGACGGTGCAAGACTACCAATCTTCACATCGAATTGATTACTACTGACGCCTTGGATATGGGTAGCTCCCTTGAAGGGGTTATAGTGGTAGTTGTTCGGGCGTACTTGTTGATTGTCCGGATATGCGAGGACCTCTCTCCTGTATTGGACATATGGGATAAGGAATAAGGTGTCTCCGGTTTCATTCGGACCCAGAACGGACTTGTAAATGGATTACGTATCTAACAGTGCATTTCATTCTGTATTGATCGATTTTTATTAAAATATATATCTGTTTGGTGGAGGAGAATTTATTCTCTTAGCTTAACACCCTTCTCTGAGATGTACGAGCTTAGAGGTCATATATTGGTAGACATCGGTTGTACGGCATGAATTGTCAATGTGGCATGCTAAGATGCAATGATCAAGGCTTTTGTTGAAAAGCAGAGCTTTGTGGTTGATGATCAAAGCACAGCTTTAATATAGCATATCTTTGTGTTGTACCGTTAAGTCGCGAGCCTCACACCCTGGTATGAGTCAAAAACGGAATTAGTGTCTTCAAGGAGTGCATATGATTCTTTCTAGCTAGAAGTAGTGTCATGGTATGGAGCCCAGACATTTTACCTATGTGGATGATGGATTGTGGAGCGCCTCAGATATGATTGGTCGACAAACTGACCAGGTGACAGGTTCGAAAAGACCGGGAAACGTATTGTTCACGAATAACTAATCCACAAAAGTTAAGTGTGGACCGGCCCTGAAGATCCAAGGGTTATCTATAGTGTGATCCTAAGGTATGTGCTAGAGTGTCTCGAAATCGGTAAGGAGACATCCCTTGCCTTGACTCATGATGGAAATCCAATTTCCAATACAACATCGTACGGTTTTAGTTGTAAACCTATATGGTGACATACTATATGGTACCCATGCCGTCTATGATTGATACATTTATGTTGAAATTGTTTTTAAGACATCTAGACACTAATAATAATACCAAATAATTTTTGTTTTCTGCATATCAAGCATATTTGGCCATTATAAGATAAAACTCTATCCTCCGGCTTGCGTTGCATTATGTGATGAGACCTGAGTCTTATAACAGCTTCATTTTTCTAAAAAAGCATTGCATTGTTTATTCATTTACTTTATTTGATGCACTGGCAATCCAATGGAGTAAACCCGTTCCATGTCATACGGTGTGGTCCTGTTATTGCCTTATTCTTAAATAAGTTAAGTTACTGTGGGATTTCTCATACCGGTCCCATGACTGACTCGTAGTTTGTTTTTCGCTTGCAAACTCGAGTGCCTATGTTTTTACATGGGCAGCTAAGTGAATAGGTGATAAGCTTTCTTTTGGATATGCACCGTAGCATTGGGTGCTCTTTTGGCTGAAGATGAAGACTTATATTTTTATCATTTTTTTGAACTTTCAAACACTGTCTTATCCATGCTTATATTTGATTCTACTATCGACTCATTATCTATTTGATGAAACTTGTTATGTACTAAGTAGGATCTTGTATCTGTGTAACCCTGATGTTGATGATTATGATTCCGCTGTGATGATATGATGTAAATTATTCTCTGATTTTATGTATTATTCTATATATGTAATCTACTGATGTGATAAATGTGTTTCCAAAGACAGACCTTGCCACCGTGGAGTTGGGGTTTGGGTTCGTGTTAGGGAAGTATCAGAGTTTTGGCTAACCTTAGTTCTAGAAGATAACATATCAAACGACTCGTCATAGATAGAATCAGTAGTATTCTAGGATGAGTAGCTCGTTAGAGATAGGATTAGTAATATCCTAGAATGAGTACATCAAAATAGCATATAACTTGATCATTACATCATTATTTATGCATATGTCTTTATGCTTTTATCATTCCTTAAGATATCTTTTCTGTTTTCCTGAGTCTTTTCTTGCTCTTTGCATAACTAAAAGAAAATGAGTGGACGAGGCAGAGGCAGAAGAGGCAGAAGCTGAGGAAGGGGTGATATCCCTGTTGTTAATAATCAGCCCTACCTCGATGAAGTAGAATCAACGGCTAATAATGAGCCCATATTGCCACGGCAATCGTCGCGGAAACCATTTGATCTTGATACTATCACCAAGAAATATAAGAACTTGGGCGGAGTGCCATTCACAGGCATCGGAACTGTAATTGAAGCTTAAGCTTGGATGAGGTCTTGCGAATGGATCTTTGAAGGCCTAGAATTGGAAGATAATAGAAAGAGACTCTTTGCATCTTGGTTACTTAAAGATTAAGCCCTAATATAGTGGGAAGCAGTAATAGTAGGTAATCCGGAAGTTGATATGACTTGGGCAAGATTTAATTGGATGACAGAACGTGAGGCAGCTTTTCAAGAGATGAAAGAAAGGCTGACCACTGCTCCAGTGTTGACTATTATAGATGGAAATCAGGACTTGACTGTCTATACAGATGCTTCTCATGAGGGAGTAGGTGCGGTATTAATGTAAATAGTCTAAGTTGTTGCTTATTCTAGCCGTCAGTTGAAGCCGCACGACAAGAGATATGTTACTCACAATCTAGAACTGTTAACCGTGTTGTTTTCTTTGAGGATATGGAGGCATTATCTTTTGTGTGACGGCCCGCCCCGCACCACTCGACATTTCCAATGAAAGTGCGCTGTACAGATGTCCAACCAGCATGGGACAGTCATCAAAGAAAGGAAAAGAAAGGAATTTGAACTAACTAAGAACCTATAGAATGTCTCACAGCGCATCGGATAAAATATAATAATTACATAACTTTGACATAAAACAGGCGAGACAGTGCATAAGCTGAAAAACTAAACATCATAGCAGCGGAAAATCCAAATACAGCTTATGTTCCACATCATCATTATTACAACTTTTCAAACTGTCTCTAAAGTAAAATAAGAAAGGTACACTACTAATGCCCAAAGTAGTGACCAGCAGCACACAAGGAGAATATCAATATATATATATATATATATATCATATGTGGAAGCCTCCTGCTCGTCTCCGGTACAGCTACGCACGCATAATCACCTGACATGTCCCTAGTCTGCCCGTTTAAGAGCACCCAGAGTTATAAGAAGAGACATAAAACTCTGGGTCAGACAAAAGTCTGGTATGAGCGATAAGCAGCAAAACGGAACAATAATAGATATACTAAACCATACCTAAACCTGGACCTGCAACCAAAGAGTTAGCACAGCAAGATGTACAATGCTCTAAGGTGACACTAACATATGGTGTAAAGATACAGGGGAGGGGTGTGCATGTCATAGTGGTATCAAACAATCAAGCATAACAACCATCCTCACATCTCTCACTTAGTGCGTAAAGCATACGATATCCACCGTTTTGACCACCCATTCCTTGCTATGATGACTCTGCCCTATGGAGTCATGATGACAACACTGCATTGATCCATAACCACTAGTCCTTGGTATGTCCACTCTGCCCCATGAAGTCATGACGACTCCACTACACTGGCTTAGAGCCATGCTACGATCACTCTGCCCCCATGGAGTAATATCTACCCCATTGCACTAATCCGTAGCCAAACATCCGTCTTGGTGGTGGATCAAAGTTATGGACGTCGATAACCCCTTAGCACACGTCCCGCAGCAAAGCCCAACCATGAAGCCAACTCGTTGGTCCCAACTGGACCCTGAGTATAAACTTCCCATTTGGACTACCTTTGCATCTCGGGTTTCGGTCTCCTCCGAATCGATTCGGTATTTCCTCTTCACCTTGCTTCGGATCGGTTCGTAAGTCATGCTGTTCCCCAGTTCGGTTCGGTCTCCTTCCGCTCGTGGTCAAGCTCCAGGTCGTTGTCCACATCTCCTGGTGGTCCGGTTTGTGGCGAGCTCCTCCGGTTCGGTCCTCCTCCCAAAGCGCTCCGGGTCGGGTCGGGTCGAGTTCCTCAAATCCATTCGTGGTATATCGGTTCGGGTCGTGGCTCCATAACCGGTTCGTGGAAGGGGTTCGGGTCAGGAGTTCAGCTCGTGAGTCTCTGGTTGGTTCGTGGCGTATAATCCAAGCCAGGTCACGGTACCAAAATCTCGAGTGGGTCAGTTGGGTGCCACCGGTCACGAGCGGGTCGATTCGGTGGGGGAGGCGCGATTCGATCCGGTCCCTGTACAGTTTTCCTGCAACACTTCCAGCGACTGTTTTTATGCCATACGATGGCGTTTTCGACTATTCTAACTGTTCTAATCAATCAAAGCATACCATACAGTCATAGCAATATATAAAATTGACCACAAACACCAAAACAACAATTTGATATGTCAAAACGGATCAAACATACCCAAAACCCATATTTTCCCCTTAAGCATGTTTAAACAAATTTAATGATAGGATTAGCACAACTTAACCAAATTAACCCGAATTTCTAACAGAGGCCTAAAATAATATTTTAGAATTTTACAAATTTTTCCAATTTTTTTTGAGTTATAATTTTGCTAATTAACACTAATCACCCCTAATTAGCCGTAATTAGTGAAAAACAATGCAAATCACTCACCTTAGCCACAAATAAAATTTAGATCTGAAACTATCTCTGATTTGGGGCTTTTTCCTATGCAACACAGCATCTCCAATTCTGATTTGATGTTGATTTGCCTTGATTTGATGTAGATCTTCTTAATTAGTGATTATAAGGTGATTTGGGATGATTTTAGAAGGTGGAGGCCATGGCTAGGGTTAGAGAAATATTCTACGATCGTTCGATATGTAGAATGCGGGTCATTACACCCCCCTTTAAGAAATTTTGTCCTAGAAATTCCCTAACCAAAACATACAAAGGGTCCCGCACGTATATCAATCATTTACAACAATCAAACATACATAATAACATAACAAGCCTATCCTAGCACGCAGTCTACTAATGAGGGAAGAAACTATCACTATTAAAATCTTACCAGGCAAAGAGTTCTGGATACGTCTCCCTAATGCTCTCCTCTGTCTCTCAAGTACAGTCATTCTCATCCTCGCCCCATTGAACCTTGATTAGATTCACTGCTTTCCTTCGAAGTTTCTTCGTATCGTGCTCGACAATACAAATCGACTTGTGGTTCCCAACTACCTCGGATTCTACTTCGATATCATCCAATTGATCAGGTGAAATAGCCACATCGGGTTCGTGCACGAATTTCCTTAACTAGGAAACATGAAATACGTTATGAACTCCCATTATCTTGTCAGGTTATCCAATTTTATATGCCAAATTCCTAACTTGCTCGAGAACTGGGAGTGGACCAACAAATCTTGGTGTTAACTTTCCTCTCCTACCATATCGTATCACGCTCTTTAACGGAGAAATCTTGACAAACACCAAGTCGCCAATGGAGAATTTCAGATCTCTTCTCCTCTTATTCGCATAACTCTTCTGCCTATCTTGGGCGGCCTTTATTCGTTGTTGAATAACCTTGATCTTATCTGAGGTTTCTCTTATCACATCTGGCCCAAGCACAAATTTCTCACCGGTCTCTAACCAACATGATCGTGAGTTGCATGGTCTTCCGTATAAAGCGTCATATGGAGCCATACCAATACTGGACTGATAACTGTTATTATATGCAAACTCTACTAATGCAAATATCCATCCCATGATCCACCAAGACCTAATATGCAAGCTCTCAAGATATCTTCTAATACTTGATTCACCCTCTCTGTCCGACCATCAGTTTGAGGATGATACACGGTACTGAGACGTAATTCTGATCCTAACGCCTCTTGTAAGCTCTTCCAAAATCCACTAGTAAACAACGGATCTCGGTCGCTCACAATGCCTTTGGGTATTCCATGAAATCTCACTACCCATTTCATATACAATTCTGCTAACTTAGCTGCTGTTCTATTTGACTTGACGGGTATAAACCTTACACTCTTGGTCAATTGGTCCACAATCACCCAAATGCTATTATGGCCTGATCTAGTCCTTAGTAACCCATCAATGAAATCCATTGAGACTTGTTACCATTTCCATTCTGGAATTTCCAATGGTTGCAACAAACAACTAGGTTTCTTTTGCTCAACTTTAACTAACTAGCAATTCATGCACTTGGATATAAACTTCCCAATGTCTCTTTTCAACCCTTCCCAGTAGTAGGTCTGCTTCATGTCTCGATACATTTTATTACCACCGGGATGTATAGTCAATTTTGAGCGATGACATCCTCTAAGTAATTCATCTCTCAATCCATTGACATGGATCATGGATCATGACCAATCCACCCACATAGATCTCGAGATGATAAATTTTTACACATCTATTTTGGGTGTATATAGGCCACGATGGATGTTCACATGACTTTAAATCGCACTCAAGGGTATTGGGAAAATAAATTTTTACACATCTCCCAATGGGCATTTGGTTGGTATATATATATATATAGATTTATTAGAGCCTTTTAAGGCCATTTGTGATTTTTTTCGAGCACTCCGTACAAAGCAGGTAATAGAGGATTTTTTCCGAAAATTTATGGCGTTAGCCAAATATTTGATGAACTAAATAGTTTGGAATCCGCTTAACGAATTATATTTATATACATTAAACATGAATAAAGTAAATGAATCGCATAGTGGTAGTTCGCGTTTTCGACTCGTAATTCTAAATGAGTACACCGAAAGATCTGACCATCAAATTTTCCTGAAATTAGAAACATGGATTTGTTTCGAAAAGGTCTTTCTATCTATAATAAATATATTAAGATCCAATGGTTTGATTTTTAGAAATGTTTAATTCAAAACTAAATGAAAACAGCGTGACTGTAGTGAAACATCGTTCGACTGAATTGAGTTATTTTAATATAAATAAAAACAGTGAAAAATCGCTTTAAATTATTATAAGCGATTTAGAGCGTGTACAAACCGATTTTACTTGGTTTATAAAATAAAAATGGTTAAGTACGATTTGTCATGAAAACTTATAAAATGAATTTAGGTTATATTATGACTTGAGTACTTAATTCGACGACCAAATTAAATTCTCGATTAAACCTTTCAATATAAGGTAATGAAACGAATTATGAAGGCCAACAACTTAACCAAAGAAAAGAATCGATTTGAATTATGTATGCGATAATTATTTGAAAGACCGAGTTAAATCTCATTTCAAATAATTAAGCAATGACTAAAACTTAAAGATAATGAAGATGGTGCAAGACTGGCAATCTTCACATCAAATGGATTACTGTTGATGCCTTGGATATGGGTAGCTCCCTTGAAGGAGTTATTGTGGTAGTTATCCGGACGTACTTGTTGATTTTCCGGATATGCGAGGACCTCTCTCCTGTGTTGGACATATGGGATGAGAAATAATGTGCCTCTGGTTTCGTTCAGACCCAGAACGGACTTGTAAATGGATTGTGTGTCTAACATTCGATTTCATTCTGTATTAATCGTTTTCTATTAAATATATATCTGTTTGTTGGCAGAGAATTTATTCTCTTAGCTTAACACCATTCTCTGAGACGTACGAGCTTAGTGGTTATTGTTAACGATATTTTTTCGTCAACACCCGAGATGGACCTGAGAGGGTGACCCAAAGGGTAGAAAATAGGATTATTCGTCTCCTCCCAGCACGAGCTGACTCGTCGTTTCTTCGATAGAAGGATTTCCTCATCAAAAAAGCATTAGGTTCCCAAGAACCTGACGACTTATGCAAGGATCTTTCGAGAACCTGACAACATAATAGAATACTTACAAAAATAAATTGAAAAGCAGAACAGTACATAGAAGGAACTAGAACACATGATTTTATAGTGGTTTGGTTCGGTTTGAACCTACAACCCCTTCAAGGGTTTTTATGATTTCATTCATAAAGAAGGTTACATAAACGATTCCCCAAATTGATTTACAAATTAGGGTTTATTCTCTAGGATCTCAGTAGGAGAATGAGGACCTCTTCAGGATCTCAAAGGAAGGAAAATTTGGAAAAAGAGAAGTCCCCCCTCTATGTGACCCCTGAGGTCTTATTTATAGTGGACTCGGGGTCTCTACTGTTGTTGGGATACTAGGCCTGCGGGAGCTTTTGTCGTCCGTTTTCCCCTTAGTTTCGGATGTTTGGCTTCCAACCGCTTTTGTGATGCGGGTTATGGCCTCCGAAGTGAAGGTCCCAGTCAATTGGGGCTCTCTTGAGATTGAGATGAATTCATTGATACGATGTCTTTCAGAAGGCATCTGGACTTCTAGTAATGGCTCTCGGGTGCAGGCTTTCGAACGCTAGCTTCCGGCTTTTCTATGAATAGAGAAGATTGTCCTTCCACTATATGTAAATGGCTGTCGGTTCGAAATCATTGTCGGCGCTTGTATTAAGTAGCTTAGCATGGATAACTTGTATCTCTGTTAGGGTTCCGGTTAGCCTTTTGGTAGAGGTCTGGGGATAATCTTGTCCTCCGGAAGATAGTTCTTGATGGCGTGTCCGTTGTCTTGGGCCTAATATTCTTAATGTCTTCTCGTTCTAGTGTGTTGGTATTTAATGGGTTAACACCGACAATCTTTCTGCCTTTCTAGGATTCAATTATTGGAACTCTTAATTCCTTCTTTCTTAGCTTCAAACTCAGATGTCCTTTCGTCATAAAGCCCACTACTGGGCATGTCCCGTTGGATAGACTATGTTGGTGCTCCTGTAGACTTTGAGTTCCTTTTCCTTTTCACCATTAGCCTATTTCGGGGTAGAGTCCCGGTTAATGTCGCTTCCGGAAGATTTCTCCTTATTTTTGACTTCTCTTAGTGTTTGACCTTGGCTCTATGAAGGATTTATGTGCGCTTACGGTTGCCCGATACCCCTTCGCTGTCAACCTATTTCATTTTCAATTTTTTATAGTAACATTTACCCCCTCCCCCTAGTAAAGAAGTATTTTCGACTTTTCAAGTCAAACTCCTTGTTCTTTTTCGAAGTGTTGTCTCTATGTCTTTCGATCTCCCTCAATCAATGTGTTGATTGGCCTTGCTGTATTGTTCGGATTAACCTTGAATTTTTAATGCAAAAATCTATATATATATATATATATATATATATATATATATGTATGTATGTATGTATGTATGTATTTTTTTTCAAAAGGACAGTACAAAGATTTATGCCATACTTAAATATATGCACCTGCCAAAGTAAAACATTATATTTGATACAAAAATAAAACACCAATATACACAAACATTGCTCACGTATGAGCCAAATACATACCATACAAATTAAAGTGAATCAAACCACGTCATCCATTTGCTCTTCGTTCTACCGCCAAAGTTATCATTCAGCAAACCAGTAAATTTCCAATGATCAACACTTTCCAGAGTGTGACCAAGGTTAAAGCTCCTTCTAGCTCTTCATTTCAAAGGTGTCATATCAGAAAAGCCAGCCACCTCTTTGCCCTTGTTGGACCTTCCAGTTGTTCCAGCAGAGCCAACCACTCCTTTATGCCCGACCATTGGAGCATGCATCGCCTCTTTCTCTTGAGTACCAAAAGCACTCTGTGTATCCACCATAACACCATCATTGATATTCATGTTTTCAAGTACCACATTAATAGTGTCAACCCTCTCATTGTCATCCTCGAAACTGTACACTCCCTCATCACTTCCATCTGATTGCCCCTCCTCTTCCTCAGTGAGATCTGAAAGAGCTGTAAATGGATTTGATGAAAATGCCCTATCAACAACATAACTACCAGCGAACCTCGCTTTTCTTTTTGGTTTACAAACTTTTAGAAAACCATCCCTATCTTTCCTAAATACCCAATTCTTGAAATTGGCTGGTTCAGAAGAACCATTTGGACTTCCTGAGAATTTGTCAACTTCAATTTCGTGATAAGAAGTCTTGGTGAACGCCTTATTAGCGATGGAATATGTATTGGAGATGGAATTTCTATTTCCACGCCAAGGTATGAATAATAAGCTATGTCTCATGCCTCTTCTTGCATTCTTAGAACCTTTCCTACTTTTGACAATATAATTTTCACCGTCTTGAAATTCTAAAACACGATGGGAAGATTTTTTTTTAAGGTGATCCAAAGAGGAACCACCTACTTCAGTCTCGAAGAACCAAAGTTGAGATTCCATGGCCGAATATGCAGGGTGCCCCTATCGTTTGAGGTAGAGTAAAAATCTCTCGTTAAGAAAATTTTTGGAAACTTAACAATGAAGACATTCTCAAACTTCTTGACGTTCCATTCCCAAGAACATAGATAACCTAACTCCTTCTTCAAAGCTCGCTCGACGCTATTAAACGAGAACTGACCCGACAAAATGGAGACGATCGCCCATGATTTGAAGTGCTGTAAATCTTCATCAGAAACAAATGGTGACATATTAACCTCATTTCCAGTTTCCATGTTTCTGTTATTTGAAGAGGAAGGGTTGGAGCATTGAAATTCTTCATGCTCTATCTTTTTATACTTAAAACAAATGATCAGGTTCCTACAATCCTTGATCCAATGGTCAGAATCCCCGTATCGGAAGCGTCATTTCATGTGATTTGATCTTGCTTAGAGCTTTAGATTATGAAGAGGCTTTAGGAGCAGACAATCATGATTTCTTTACCTCGATTTTAGGGGAAGAATAATTTAATAATCTTTCTTCAAAGGATTCTTTTAATGGATACACGTGGGGATTATCTATGGTTTTATTTACACATAGGAGCTCCAAATTAGTTTGTGCAAAGTCTGAAGAAAATCGGACAAACTCTCTGATGCCACCCAAGAACACGGAGGATGAAGATGAAGTGGACGCCATTTTTGGCCAAAAAGATTCTTAGTAAGATAAGTAGTAGTAAGGTGAATTAGATAGGAAACACCTACAGTGTTTTGTTTGTGTTTCGTGTGTTAGTGCAAAAATTCGATTTACTTGACTGATGTATGCATAAATTAGAAAATACTTCCCTGAGCGAGCGAGAGGGTCACATGTTTATATCTAATGGTAGTGGAAATATCCTCCAAACCAGACCAGAGACTCCCTTTCGGTATTAAATAGATGGGTGACCAAAAGCCCCTCTGGTATTTTTGTATTTGAAGACCGGAAATCTACTTTTGGAACATATTAGAATCCCCGAACCGAACCAGATTCGGGTATTAACATATAGAAGACTAACACCCCCTCCGGTGTGTAATAGAAGTCCCGAACCGAACCCAGATTCGGGTATTTAACATACAGAAGACCGGCATCCCCACCGGTGTGTAATAGCAGTCCCGAACCGAACCCAAATTCGGGTATTTAACTGAAGACTCCACTTCCGGAATGTAATAGAAGTCCTGAACCAAAACCAGATTTGGGTATTTAAATGAAGACCGAAAATCCACTTCCGGAATGTAATAAAAGTCCCGAACCGAACCTAGATTTGGGTATTTAAATGAAGACCAAAAATCTACTTCTAGAATGTAATAGAAGTCCAGAACCAAACCCAGATTCAGGTATTTAAATGACGGCCGAAAATCCACTTCTAGGATGTAATAGAAGCCCCGAACCGAACCCAGATTTGGGTATTTAAATGAAGACTGAAAATCCACTTCTAGAATGTAATAGTAGTCCCGAACCGAACCCAGATTCGGGTAATTAATATTTGTTTTGAGTTACCGTTTCGGTCTTTCGAGCCCTTCCCCGGACTTTCGTTGTAGTTTGCAAGCTGCTTCCCAGATCTTTCATCCCCTTCTGCGAGATTGAATTTGAGCAGAGGATGTAAGTGCTCCAAGATCTCCCTTCGAGCTTTCATCCCCTTCTGCGTGATTGAATTTGAGTAGAGGATGTACATGCTCCAAGCGCTCCTTCCGAGCTTTCGTCCCCTTCTGTGGGATGGAATTTGAGCAAAGGATGTACATGCTCCAAGCGCTCCCTTCGAGCTTTCGTCCCCTTTTGTAGGATGGAATCTGTAGGCAGAGGATGTACGTGCCTAGGATGTAAATACATAATTCGCGGCGAGAACACATCTCGCGGGCGAGTACACAACTCGCAGGTGCAAACATACAGTTCGCGGCGAGAACACATCTCGCGGGCAAGTACACAACTCAAAGTGCAAACACACAGTTCATGGCGAGAACACATCTCGCGGCCGAGTACACAACTCGTGGGTGCAAAAACATAGTTTGCGGCGAGAACACATCTCGCATGATCACATAGCGCTTTAAGTGCGAGCACACAGCTCGCGTGAGCATGTTGCTTAAAGTAGGAGTGATGTTGACACATTGAATACTGCAAGTATGTCCTAAATGCGTAGATATATTGCTTGAACTAAAAAAAGATGTTACCAAACATTTATGACATCTAGTTGCCTTTCTGTAATTCAGGGGATGATGATGCTATGTGACCGGGGATTCGGCAAATGCGACACATGTGTGGCTCGCGGCATTGATCAGCACAATGATTCTTTGATCCACAATTGTAGCAGCTTCCACAAGAAGAGTTTGAAGTTTTGACTTTGTAGGTTCTGTGCCTACTCTTCACGTTTGAATGAGACTCAGGATCCTCAGCGGGGCCTCCCTTATTGTAGAAGTTATCGTTCTAATAGCCGACCTTGTCCATACGAATGAATTTTTCTGCGTGGAGATAGAAGTCTTGCAAGCGTCCACATCCACGGATATATAACTCTTTCCAGAATGGTGTGTTTTTAATTAGGCCCGAATAAACAGTGATGAGTTTTTCCTAGTCATTCATGTCCTCTGCCTTAAGGGCCTCCGCCTTAAACCTTTCCAAGTAGCTACTCAAAGATTCTTCTGGTTTTTTCTTTACATTTGAGAGGATCTGTTGCCCATAGCTATATCTTTGCAAACGCAGAACTGCGTTGAGAACTCGAGAGAAAACTGCTTCCACGAATGGATGGTATCCTCCTGATATCGCCGGTACCATTTGGCAGCCGCACCTGGAAGCGTTATTGGAAATAGCATGCATCGTACAACATTAGAAGCA
Organism: Allium sativum; assembly: GCA_030737875.1. Classification (NCBI taxonomy): domain Eukaryota; kingdom Viridiplantae; phylum Streptophyta; class Magnoliopsida; order Asparagales; family Amaryllidaceae; genus Allium; species Allium sativum. The sequence continues at coordinate 589,267,498 of CM060916.1, forward strand.
TCGTAAACGTCCATATGGCTATTGAATGCCATCAGATGGTTGTTCGGATCAGAAGTCCCATAATATTTCATGGTCGGGGTCTTCACGTGTGGAGGTATCACCGTCTTCTTGATCTCATCAACAAGGGCGTTATTCCTCCATTATCACTAATATGCCTATCCAAGATTCTTATCCTTTCGGTTTCGAATAGATTCTTTCTGATTTTCTTCGCCATGCTCCTAAGATAGGTTTCCAAGTTCCTGTGTTTCGTTCTTTTGGGACTAGACTTTCCAGTATTTGAACTTCCAGTTTGCTCTTTACTTACATTGCATTGGTTCTCATCACATATTTTATCTACAAGGTTAATTTTTCTTCTCTTGGAAGGAATCGGATAAGATTTCTCTTTTGTTTCTGATATCTGTACGGCAATGTTTTCCTTTGTCGATTTGACTTCATTTTTTTGTTCTGGTCCGATGTCCTTTGAAGGACCTTGTGATTTAGTATTACTTCCTTGACTCCCTCCTTTACCAAATTCAGATTCAAAGGTTTTGTTGGAATCATAAATTTGCCTGTTCGCATAGCGTGTCTGCAGATTGATTAGGCTATATACCCTGTTAATACTTGACTGCTTATTGGTGACCTTAAGCTAATATGTAGATTTGGCAAAGATATAGTTCGATTGTCAAACTCGGAAGATGTTTTTATCTTTGATATCACTTGATATAAGTCAAACATTGAGATCCCTTGGGCCAAGCTCTCTTCAATAGTCTTTATGGTAGCATCAATGTGCAAGGCCAAATGTAACGCTTCCCACTAATTATTCACCTTTCCTATTAAGTCTGACAGTTCTTTGATTCTCGTATTCATTGAGCTAATATTTGAAAGTTTGTTCTCCTCCAAAGCGGTTGATGCGTTGGAGTCTTGTTCCCAGATCCCTTATGTCACAACCATTTTCGATGGGTATTGGGAGTTTTTCTATCTTTCAAAAAGCAAAGATAAACAACGTTTGAAGTGGTAACCGGGTACATAGAAGCTCCTTTCCGAGATCTTTTGCTTATGATCTTGTGTCTCCAAAACTTAGTCCAATCCAGGACGGAACAACATAGTTAGCAGCGTGGAAAGGTTACTTTTACGGGATTAATGGTAGGAAAAGGGATTGGAGGTTCAAGCCCTGCTTCTAGCGCCAAAATGTTAACGATATTTTTTCATCAACACCCGAGATGGACCTAAGGGGGTGATCCAAAGGGGAGAAAATAGGATTATTCGACTCCTCCCAGCTTGAGCTGGCTCGCCGTTTCTACAATAGAAGGATTTCTTCATCAGAAAAGCGTTAGGTTGTCAAGAGCCTGACGACTTATGCAAGGATCTTTCGAGAATCTAACAGCATAATAAAATACTTAAAGAAATAAGTTGAAAAGCAGAACAGTACACAGAAGGAACAAGAACACACGATTTTATAGTGGTTTGGTTCGACTTGAACCTACATCCACTTGAAGGGTTTTTATGATTTCATTCATAGAGGAGGTTACATAAACGATTCCCCAAATCAATTTTCAAATTGTGGTTTATTCTCGAGGATCCCAGGAGGACAATGAGGACCACTTCAGGATCTCAGAGGAAGGAAAATTGGAAAAGGAGAATTCCCCCCCTCAATGTGACCCTGGGGTCTTATTTATAGTGGACTCGGGGTCTTTACTGTTGTTGGGCTATTGGACCTGCGAGAGCCTCTGTCGTCCGCTTTCTCCTTGGTTTCGAATGTTTGGCTTCCAACCGCTTTTGTGATGCTGATTATGGCCTCCAACGTGATGGTCTCGGTCAGTTGGGGCTCTCTTGAGATTGAGAGAATTCGATGATGTGACATCTCTCGGAAGGCATCTGGAATTCTAGTACTGGCTCTCGGGTGCAGGCTTTCGAACGCCAGCTTCTAGCTTTTCTATGAATAAAGAAGATTGTCTTTCCGCTGTATGTAAATGGCTGCCGGTTCGAAATCATTGTCGACGCTTGTATTAAGTAGCTTAGCATGGATAGCTTGTATCTCCGTTAGGCTTCCGGTTGGCCTTTTGGCGGAGCTCTAGGGATGATCTAGTCCTCCGGAAGATAGTTCTTGATGGTGTGTCCGCTGTCTTGGGCCTAATATTCTTGATGTCTTCTCATTCTGGTGTATTGGTATTAAATGGGTTAACACCGACAACCTTTCGGGCTTTCTAGGCTTCAGTTTGTGGAACTCTTGATTCCTTATTTCTTAGCTTCAGATTCAGATGTCCTTCGGTCATGGAGCCCTCTACCGGGCATGTCCCGCTGGATAGACTGTGTCGGTGCTCTTGTGGATGTTGAGTTCCTTTTCCTTTTCACTGTTAGCCGGTTTTAGGGTTAAGTCTCGGTTAATGTCGCTTCCAAAACATTTCTCCCTACTTTTGACTTCTCTTAGTTTTTGACCTTACTCTGTAAAGGATTTCTGTGTGCTTACGGTTGCCCGATACCCCTTCACTGTCAACTTATTTCATTGTCAATTTTTGGTAGTAACAGTTATGTATTAGTAGACATCAGTTGTACGACATGAATTATCAATGTGGCAAGCTAAGATGCAATGATCAAGGCTTTTGTTGAAAAGCATAGTTTTGTGCTTGATGATCGAAGCACATCTTTAATATTGCAAAGCTTTGTGTTGTAGCATTAAGTCGCGAGCCTCACACCCCGGTATGAGTCAAAAATGGGATTAGCGACTGCAGGGAGTGCATGTGTATCTTTCTATCTAGAAGTGGTGTCATGGTATGGAGCCCAGACATTTTTACTTATGTGGATGATGGATTGGGAGGGGCCTCAGATAAGATTGGTTGACATACTGACCGGGTGATAGGTCCTATAGGACTGGGAAACGTATTGTTTAGGAATAACTAATCCATAAAAGTTAAGTGTGGACCGGCCCTGAAGATCCAAGGGTTACCAATGGTGTGATCCTGAGGCATGTGCTAGAGTGTCCCGAAATCGGTAAGGAGACATCCCTTGCCTTGACTCACGACATTGTATGGTTTTGTTGTAAACCTATATAGCGACATAATATATGGTACTTATGTCATCTATGATTGACACATTTATGATAAAGTTGTTTTTAAGGCATCTAGACACTAATAATAATACCAAGTGATTTTTTTTTCTGCGTACCAAGCATATTTGGCCATTATAAGGTAAAACTCTATCCTCTGGCTTGCATTGCATTGTGTGATGGGACCCGAATCTTATAACGGCTTCATTTTTCTAAAAAAGCATTGTTTTGTTTAATGATTTACTTTATTTGATTCACTTGCAATCCAATGGAGTAAACCCGTTCCATGCTATACGGCGTGGTCCCGTGATTGCCTTATTCTTAAATAAGTTAAGTACATGTGGGATTTCTCATACCAGTCTCATGACCGACTCATAGTTTGTTTTTCCTTTGCAAACTCGGGTGCTCATATTTTTACACGGACAACCATGTGAACAAATGATTTGCTTTCTTATGGATATGCACCGTAGCAATAGGTGCTATTTTTGCTGAAGATGAAGAACTATCTTTTTATCATTTCTTTTGAAATTTCAAACACTATCCTATGTATGTTTATATCTAATTCCGCTATCGACTTATTATCTATTTGATGAAACTTGTTATGTACTAAGTAGGATCCTGTATATGTGTAACTGTAATGTTGGTGATTAGGATTCTGCTGTGATGATATGAGGTAAACTATTCTCTGCTTTTATTTATTAATCTATATCCATAATCTGCTGATGTGATTAATGTGTTATATTCCAAAGACAGACCTAGCTACCGCGGGGCAAGGGTTTGGGTTCGTGTCAGAACCTGTAAGCCTAATATTTTATGTGGTTTTTTTTTGCGTTTGGGTTGGAAAGTAATATACATTGAATGGAAATAATCAGAAATTAAGGCTAAAAGCTAAATATGTTAAAAATACAAATAGAAAGGAACAAATGGAATAAAAGTAATTGGACTAAATCAGTGCCTATTTGATAAAACTGGACTGTAACTAGAAAAAAATGGCATAATCATGATAATTGAATCAAAAACAATGTAAGCATGTTAATGTGTAATGTGAACCCAATTACTCCTTGTTTTCAGGTTTATCCTAATACTCCTTATTGTCGGGCTTTAATATAAACATGTTAATTTTTAGTATGAACACAGTACTCCTTATTGTCGGGTTTAGCCTTGTACTCCTTGTTGTCAAGTTTTGGTATAAACATGTTAATTTAAATTGTATGCATGGTACTCCTTTTTGTTGGGCTTAATAAAACTAAATTGTTTGCAGGGGCCAAATCAAGGGTTGTGGGATTTGAGCCAAGTTCTTTGGAATTTATTCCATGTAGCATACTGTATTTATCATCTCACTTGAGGCAAAGGCACGCACCATGTTACGATATGGATGTAAGTCGGTCCAATTGAGAAGGTGTGAGTGCGTTTCGGCGAGTAAGTGTGTGTGCACCACCTCAATTTGGGGACATAAGCCATTCCACATCGATGGATAAGGTTATGTCAAATCGTTGATGGATGGGGCCTAATAAACCCAAATCCATAGTGGGCATAAGTTATCCATGATTCATTGCATTCAATCGTTTGGGTAGTATCAGGAATTTTCTTTCTAACTTGTTCTATTTGTAGAAGTGCAAAACAGTCAACATCGTTATTGAATCTTTCGAATGTGAACACTTATAACTTTGTATAGCATCTTTTATGATATCCGTACTTTATTCTGTTCTTTTTTAGGTGTGCACAAACACTTACCTATTTATTGACATTAGACTGTTGTTTTACTTATTTGTCTCCTCTTATTAGTTGTGCTATAAATTACTACAGCTCAACAGACTTGTTGTCCGGCCTATTTTCTCCTTTTTCTCCCCCCTACGGGCTCTTAGGGAGGAGTGCTTATCTCAAATCGCTTTATTGAATTTTTTTGGAAGACCCTTGCGGAGATATACTATTTATCTTATTTTGTTTCCACGGTTTGCTTGTATTTTCATTCGGGTATTTTGAGATACTTTTGTTTTGTACTCTAATATTTATTTTGTGACTGACATTGAGATATGGTACTTTTATGGCACTTTGGTTTTTTCGATATGATTTAAGAATGGTTTTTCCTTTTAACATAAATTGTCTTTTCTTCCATTGTGAATTTATTTTCTTATGTCTTGTAAAATCTTAGCCTCTGTGATGTTTATTGTCTTTATACCTACAACACTCCGCATTTCTTAATGAGACTCTACGTTAGGATAGTGTTGAGGGGTGTGGGATGTTACACTTAAACTACTTCGTTAGAAAAGAGAGAACCTTGCATATAACTTATGCCGTCCCTTTGCATCAGAGGGATAGAGATACCTACTTACTATTGAGGTACCCAACCAGCAGATCAGATTACCTGCTTTGATTGGTTGGCACTGGGATTACTGTCTGCTAGACAAAGCCTCAGCTTCACGATGAATAAGTTCTTTTTTCTCACAAGAAAGCTTGGATGACTGCATAAGGTAGTCCCTAAGGGACCTAACTTACATAGGCTCCTTAGTTTGTCCAATTCATCCATGGTTGCCTTGTCCTTTTCGATTCCATCCAGATTTGTTAGCCACTTCTGATAAAACACCTCTTCAATGAATCTATTTTCTTGTAGCTTCTTTGTTTATTCTTGTTGTGTTATGTGTGGTTTTTATCAAATTACCTTTTCTTTTGCTTTATCGAAGTAAATTTTGGATTAGTATTAAGCATTTGATACATTATTGTTGGGCCAGTTCCTTCCATATCAGCATAAGTACATGGTACATGCAAACCCATTATTACTCGATTGTAGGAATGAGATCAGTTGTTCTCTATTGTCCTCATCCATTCATCTTCCTCCCTTCACCATTTTAATAGAATATTAATAGACTAAAATTATTTTTGCCAATTCTTTCAAAAATTGCACATTTTCTCACTCATCTCCAGAACCAATATGTAACAACCCGCATATTTCACGATAATATATTTAAGTAAAATGTCATTAATCAAGTATAGGTCCAAAAAATCAATTTTTGCATACGGATGAATTTGGACTCGAGACCACTTCCATTGCGTTCAAAACGTCGTTTACGACAATAAAAATTGTAACATCGATATGTTTGGAGTTAGTGAAATTTGGGACTTTGATTGGGGCTAGGGTTAGCCAACTTATCCCGCTTCGTTAAACCTCCCACAGCCCCCTCCACTTCATTCATCCAACACTTCAACAAAGAAATAGATATGGGGAGAAAAAAGGGAAATTATAATTCCCTAAACTAATCTTAGGAGCTCCAATACGTGTGGAAATCAAGTCCAAATCCCAAGAGAAGCTTAGTTAGGCTCAATCTCCATCTTCTCCAACTTCATTCCTCATCAATCCTTATCATTTCCTAAACCTAATTCTTAGGAAATATTGTGTATTTGGGCATATGTTGAAGGTTGGTGAGTTAAATTGGAGAAGAGAGACACTTTACTTAGTTTCACATCTCCTAGTTGATTCCAACAATCAAAGGGGAGTTATTGGAGAACTCACATCTATTCCTCAAACAATATGCTTATTTAGTGTGCCTTTGGCATGTGTATGTTGTGTGCATTGTGTGATTTGGATTGATTGTGTGAACTTTCCATTTCATGATTTTTGGATTCGGTTATATATGAATTCTAGTGTAGATCTTTATGCCTATGTAAGTTTTTTTTTCATGTTTGTCTGGCCGGCTTTGAAGCCTCATTTTCTGTCGAGTAAGTGTTATAAGTCTTCATAAGTCATCTGAAATTGATACGTGCCAATGGCTAGGAAAAATAGTGCCGAAACCATAATTTAGACTTTTGAATTATCCAATTCAGATGTTTGATCTGCTGTTGATATTTGAAAAAATGAGCATCCATGTTTGAGATGGCTGAATGGATAATTTCGACGTTTGAACACAGATTCATATGGCTGGTTTACTCCATTCAAAGCTCTGAAACTCAGAGCAAAAACATGGTTTCTATCATTGTAATTTAGACGACTGAATTGGTAAAATGTGTACATCTTGCCTTCTCATCGCGATCTTTCGTGATTTGTTGATCCAACTTACTTCGGATTGACTTATATCATTGTTTTTGAGTCAATAACTTCTTTTCTAGACTTTTGATACCATCGTGATAAACGAATTTATAATCGATAGTCGTGGGATTCGATTCGTTATTAAAACGTGAATCCTGAGATCGACTATTATTTCGATTGATATTATATAAGATTTGCCACTTCAAACTATAAAAAGGGTTTTTATATTACTAGTAGATGCCAAATCTTTTACTAAAATGGTTTCTAACCCTACCTCATTATACGAAGTTATTTTACAAATCGCTTTACAAATCTACTAGTATATATTTCATAAACCTTTTTCTCGTTCGTTTGAGAAATCTAATTAAACGCCTTAGTAAAAGCAAGGACTACGAACCCTTATGTTTTCTTCAACGGTTAGTTCTTGGACTTGTTCGATCGATAACCGTAGCAATGATCGTTTAGTATTTCTAGTGGAATATACATCATGTCCGTAAATACTCGAGTAGAGCAAGTGGTTATGGGACATGTAGCTCGACTCTTATATTTACTAGCTTAGCGTAATTTACACTATACTTTGTCAATTTTGATCATTGAGCATCTTAGGATCATCTTATCTTAGTAACTTCGGCTCCAGTGGATGTTCTAATCATTTCGACCTTCGTCCATTCTGATGACCTTCAGATCATCCTGAGGAACTTCGGTTCATTTCTTTATTCCAATAATCTTCGGATCATCCTAAGGAACTTCGGTTCATTTCTTTATTTCGATGATCTTCGAATCATCTTGAGAAACTTTGGTTCATTTGTTTTTATCGATGATCTTCGGATCATCCTAGCGGGGTAGCAACTTGTGGTCTTCGGACCATCTAGGGAGCTTCGGCTCAATATCATAGGCTAGTTACTTCGAGATCGCGTCTCACCTACGATACGTGAGTTGATGAGTCTTCGAGCTCCCCTCTTGATTTAGGTCTCCCCCCCCCCCCTCTTTGTGATTTTCTAGATTTCTGGAATTTGAGTTTTATTGATACTATGTTATCAATCTAAGTTTTATTGATACTGTGTTATCAACTTAAGCTTCACTGATATTGAGATATCCTTATATAGCACTGAGATTTTTTGACATATCTTCTAGACATATTGAGCCTTCACATTTTTATGCAATCATTGTCGTTATTACATATGTGTCACTATTTGATTAGAACTCTATTTCTATTTCAGTTTATTATGATAAGTACAGTTAGACTGATCTGTTTATTATTTATTTTCTTACAAATAATACTCGGATTAAACCGAGGTATTACAAGTACTCCTCCTTGACTTTAGCGTAGATTAGCTTCTTCTTTTGGCTAACGGAATTTGTTTAGTAGTTTTATCTTTCATGTATTTGAGATATGACTCATATGTGTACATATTCTTTTATGTAGTTCATGTACCTTTTATTTCATGATATAGTGAATCTTGCACGACCAATTATATTATGTCCACTCCTTATGAACTATATTCATATCTATTTCTGCCTTAGTGATGTGAATATCTGTGTCTAACTTTGATTATATTATTATGTACTTTATATTGATTCTAAATTATATAGAGCCACATTACCCGACATGTTTAACACTTGTTTAAAGCTATTATACAGATGGTCGCTCTTCAACAGCCTTATTCTTCGGGTTAGTCGACATCATGTCTTGCAATGACCTTGGCTAACGCGAGTATAGAGGTGAGGAGTTACACTTAGTATCAGAGCCAAGTTAAGAACAACATGAGATATTATGGCGAGGATCATTGTCCTAAGTCACTCTTAGAAAATCATGTTTAGGACTTAAATCGAGTCTTAGGACACGTCATATCCTATCTTATATTATGATTCCTTGTTTATTGATTCCCAATTCTTTGATAATGACATTTTCTTCTTCCTTTCTTATAGAAGAGAAATGTCTAGGCGTACCCGCATGAACATTGGTCCATCTAGTTCCCCTCCTGCTGAAGAAGTGGTTGTGACAACCCAACAGCTTCTTGATTTGGTGACAACTACCCAAGCAACAGGAGTCACTTCCGTGCTTACGCATCTCATATCTAAGTTTGGCCGTTTGTGTAGCGATTTCGCTAAACTTGGTGGAAAGCCCTTCACGGGTTATGAAGGCTTTATCGAGGTCCAGGTTTGGATTAAATCATGCAGCCACATTTTTCCTACATGAATCTTGTGGACTTGCATCGAATCCAAGTGGCTTCTAGTATGCTCCAAGATTGAGCTCTCGATTGGTATGCGCTCATGACTTCTGAAATCCAAGAAGGAGATCTAACATGGAAGCAATTCCAAGAAAGGTTTGAAGTAAAGTTCGTATCCGTGGGTGAGAAAGTAACGTTAGCCCAACGTTTTATAGACCTTGTTCAAAGCATCTATGGCAGAGTATGCTGCATCTTTCAAATATGGGCTTGAGTACAACAAGAAATTTGTGTACAGATTCAATAAGAATCTTAAGATGCCCTTCTTAAATTAGCCGAGCCTTTTGATGAACTTACGTATATCTCCCTTCGCCCTGAGGAAGCTGACAAAGTGAGGACGTTGATGATGGTGTTGCTAAGAAGAAAAGGTAGCAAGAAACTTTGACGACAAAAACTTCTACCGCTAGCCATGTGGCATGCTTCAATTGTGGTGCTAAATACCACTTTGTTAATGATTGTTCGAAACCTGTCTTTTGTCGCTATTGCAAAAGTTTGAACCATCATATTTCGTCATGTCTTGAACTCCAAAATGAGAGAAAAAAGTGATCCTCCTCGACCAAGGTACATTTCCTTCTATCGTTAGTGCTATAGTCATTTTTCGTAATTTTCCTTTTCATGATTTTTTTGATCTATGTCAAGAGGGTTTATGGACATTTTGTCCTTAAATGTCACAAGTTAAGAATTTGCATACTTACCTTGAGTTTTCGTTACCTATTTATTTCGCTATCGAGATGTATTTAGCTTTCTTTGGGTAATGATTGAGTATTCTCACTTGCTTTGGAGTATTACTTGTTTCAAACAAATAATTTTGTCTTTTCGATTGAATAAGGAATTTAATTAAATGTCATGGTAAAAACAGGTGGGTTGACACACTTGTGTTTACTTCGTCGGTTAATTTCTAGACTCAGTCAGTTGAGATTCGATTTCATTTTTTGTTTGAATGGAATCTTAGGATCATGTATAGTTATTTTGTTGCTTCTTATGTGTTGTATATCTTTATATACATTGATAAGGAGTTGTCCCGTGTGTTTTATTTCTTTATATACATTGGTGAGAGATCACATGTGTTGTATATCTTTATGTACATCGATGTTGATCATTTTCGGTTGAGCTCGCGTGTTGTATATCTTTATGTACATCGATGAGAACGTTATGTGTTGTATACCTTTATATACATCGATAAGGAGTTGTCTCATGTGTTGTATATCTTTATATACATTAATCAGAGATCACATGTGTTGTGTATCTTTATATACATCGATGTTGAACACTTTCGCTTGAGCTCGTGTGTTGAATGTATCCACATACATCGATTATAGTTCATATGTGTCATATGTCTTTACGTACGACGATATGGTATCATTCGGTTCAAAGAGTTGTAATTAATATACATCATTGAGAGATCATGTGTGTTGTATGTCATTATATACACCTTCGTTGATCATCTTCATTTATCTCATGTGTTGTATTCTATATACATCGATGAGAGGTCACATTTTGTATTGTGAGGTCGCCACGTTGAAAAACGAAAAGCTTCGTTTGATAATTTGCAATTTTGTAGTGAACAAAATTACTTATTCCTTCACAAAGTTTAAAACTAATCGATTGGGATACTTTCAATTTTGAATCGGTTATTTCTTTCATTTGGCTACTTCTATGATTTCATGGATGTTCAAACTTTTTCCTCTAAGAGTGACCATTCTTTAAATGCCTATTTGCTTGCCTTGTTCGTCTAGGGTTTGTGGTGATTTTTAGGAATGAATTTTCTTAACCACTTTAAGGCTCATATTTCATTTTCCAAAAAAATCATCCACCTTTGACATCCCATTCCCATAACATAAATTTTTGTTGTTCTTAACGATCCTAATTCAGATTTGTTAGCTCCCTTATGTTTTCTATATTCTCGTAGTAATGAGAATAACATTACGGAAGACGCGTTTTATAATTCACATTACTAGTGAATTTTTTGGAGTCTTTGTACTCATTTTAAGTTGGTCACCTTGATGGGTAATTAAGTTTGAAATTGATTATCATTTCCGTGGCTCAATCTATTTGCTTATCCTTCTTAGTGGTCGACCCCAAAAGATAAAAAAAAAGGGAACTATTTTTGTAACGCGATCTGATGGAATGTAGCTTCGCGACCACAACAAGCTTAATAAATTTCATGCTTCTAATTAGTGACTTATTCAATAAGTTAGTTGTGCTTAAGTCATTTCACTATTTGACTTAGCAATCGGTTTTCGCAAACTCTTTATTATTGTGCCGGTTTTGTCATTGGGGTTAAATATTCCAATTTATTTTGTTAACCTTAATAAACAAAAATATTTGAGGTCGTAACTCAACTAGTTTGCCCTTATCTTTGTTGGTGATAATTTTTTGTATTTGAAAACTAAGGTTTTCAAGTTTATGGAATTCGTTCAATTTTTACCATTTATCATGTTCGCATGACTTAGAAGTCATTTTTGAAATATTAGAGGATGTGCAAACATTTTAAATTTGAGATATTTGGTATTAATTGGAAGTTTAAAGTTCCAATTTATTTGCTTACGAAATATTAGAGAATGTGCTCGTATTTCTAGTTTAGGGTGTATAACCCGGATTTTTATCTCGTGATCTTGGTACTGCAACAGGATCGCTTATCCTTGTGAATGGGGTATATATATGATCATTATATACATCCTTTTCCTTTTAAAAAAATTTGTGAGCTAGATTAATTTTTGAGAAATTTTTAATGGATAAATTTTCAAGCTAAATTATGATAGGAAATATTCGACGAACTTTCCAAGTTTGAATTCGAAATGTTTGATAAGTTTATGTTGGAAATGTAAGAGAATAAGCTTAAAGTCTATAAACTTATTGAGCACTAAACGAGTTAATTACATTTAATTTAAATGAGCTCATCGCATAGAGGTAGTTCGTAATTTTTCAATTTGAACTTCGATTGAGTATATATGACCCAATACAAGTCGGAATTCTTTGAAACAAGAATTATCCAGATCTATTGGATTGTAGTTTTCTAATGAAAGAAAAAGATTTGAATTTCATTTTGTAAATTTTGAGATATGTCTAGACCAAGTTTTCAAAAAAAATCATGGTGATAGTTCGCCGTTTAAATTTTAAATAATTATTGAAATTAAGGTTTAGATTATTTAGAATTTAAGTAAGAAAAATTCTAATTTGATTGAAACCACTTATGATTAGAATAAGTTAGTTTCTTATGTATGTTCATGAGTTTTATTCAAACATTATACGTGTATAGACTTAAGTTTTACAGTGATTTATAACTCAAAGTTAAAATTTATGAAATTGTTCATAAGTGTATTTTAATATAAGAATGATATACTAAATATAAAAAAAACAAAAATGAATTTCTTGAGTTAATTTGTTTGTACTATTTCAATATAGATTCTTTTTGTTGATATGCGGTTGTTATTTGTTCTGAGTTTTTCCTTAAGTAATTGTGAGGGCGCAATTTCTTTAAGGGGGGAAACCCGCATATTTCATAATAATATATTTAAATATGACATCGTTAATCGAGTGTAGGTCCAAAAATCACTTTTTGCATATGGATGAATTGGGACTCGAGATCACTTCCATTGAGTTTAAAATGTTGTTTACGACCATAAAAACTGTAAATATCGATATGTTTGGAGTTGGTGAAATTTGAGACTTTGATTGGGTATTGAGCTAGCCAATCTAGCCCACTTCTTTAAACCTCCCACGGCCCCCTCCTCTTCATTCATCCAACACTTCAACAAAGAAATAGAAATGGGGAGAGGAAAGGGAAATTAGAATTCCCTCAACCTAGTGTAATCCTAGGACCTCCAATTCGTGTGGAAATCAAGTGCAAATCTAAAGAGAAGCTTAGGTAAGCTCAATCTCTATCTTCTCCAACTTGTTTCCTCTTCAATCCTTATCATTTCCCATGCCTAATGCTTAGTAAATATTGTTTATTTGTGTATAGATTGAAGATAAGTGAGTTATATTGGAGAAGAGAGCTACTTGACTTGGTTTTGCTTCTCCTAGTTGATTCCAACAATCAAAGGTGGGCTCTTGGAGAACTCACATTTATGCCTCAAGCTATATGCTTGTCTTGTGTGCCTTTGGCACGTGTATGTTGTGTGATTTGGATTGATTGCGTGCACATACCATTTCATGAGTTTCGAATTTGATTATATGTGAATTCTAGTGTAGATCTTTATGCATATGTAAGTTTGTGTTTTCATGTTGTTTCGGCAAGCTTTGAAGCCTCATTGTAACAATACGGATTTCGCCCGGACCTAATCGATCGCTAAATCGACCAAGACCGTTCGAATCCCGTATACGCTAACTCTGGGCATACAACACATCATGAACAAATAATAGAAGACTTCTATAAACATCATAATAATGTTACATCAAAGTACAGAATATATCAGAGTATATCGAAATATAATACAGCGGAAGATAAATTTACATCAAATGTAATACAAAGCACAGCGGAAAATAAATAAAGTAACACAGCGAAAGACTATCAATGCTCTGGACACAGCTTTAAGCTTCAATCCAAAATCCTGCTCATATATCTGCAACATAAACTGCTCGACTGCCCGTGTGGAAAATAAGGGCACCCGAGTTTGCAAGGGAAAAGAAAACTACAGGTCAGTCATGGGACTGGTGTGAGAAACTCTACATTTAAAATTAACTTATTCAAATGATACGGCAAATCACGGGACCACGCCGCTAACGCGGAACGGGTTTACCCCCATGAATGCCAGTGTATAAACAACAATCAGTAAATATGGATATGGATGTACTATGCATAAATCAGCATGCAATATCCCAATCCACCTATTTGGATTAATCACCACACTTAGATTTTCCAAATCCAATTCAATTTACAGAAATGATTCTTTTGGGTTTATTCCTGATTTCTCATTTCAAATCATTTTGAAATACATATCTAGCTTTTATATCAAAGTAGATTTCACTTCGGGATCTCAAATCAAATCGTTTGGAAATATGAGTTCCAAATCATAACAATGCATACAAACAAGTATGCAACCAAATATCGGGCTCCCCTTAGACAAGGCAAAGGGCACGCACCTAAGCAACTCGATATATATATGTGCACCTCCCACGCATGGAGCAGACTACACCGAAGATGCACCTCCCACGCATGGAAGCATACACAGCCCATCTCACCCATACTTTTAGTCGTCCGGGTTACTCGAATCTCTAGCCATATACCAAATGATTTCATATCCCGAAGTAGGGAAAATCATTTCACAACATAATAATCACAAGTACTTTCAAAATATAGTACTTCACATCAGCAATTCACGCATATGATTAGTCACTATTAATCACATAACCTTTGAGCTCGTACGTCTCAAAGAAGGGTGTTAAGCAAGAGAATAAATTCTCCGCCACCAAACAGATACATCATTAATAGCAACTAATCAAATATGTGATGAACTACAATGTAAAACCATAATACATTTCCAAATCATTTCGAAATCATCGGGTTTTAGCCCTCGAAATCCTTACTGTTTTATAAAACATTTTTATAAAACATTCCCTGTCCAAAATCGGGAATATATTTCTTTTCACTTAAGAAAAATATCATTTCAAAATCATTCATTAAATTTAAAATGAACTCCACATCTTCGCTAACACCTCATAGTGAAATCGTGAAGTGTTTCACAAGGCGTTAGCATACCAGCATTTCTACCCAACCCAATGCTAAATGTAAAAACATATTTTGCTCATAAACTGGTCGAGCACAATCCAAACAATCAATCAATCAAAATCATGAATATCAACAACCAAGTAAATTTGGTTTAATCACATCACGTGTTTTGGTAAATTCAACTGCCATTTATTCATTCACCATATAATTAGAGATCTATTCAAATTCCAATTGGTCTCAATCCCAATTCTTTCCTTATTGATTGTTCAACTTTCTGGAAATTAATCCTGCTTTAACTGGGTTAAATAACTATTGTCATTTATACATAGTTCTCGACAAACCCCAAATCTAATTCGATATTAAATACAAGGCTCTGAATAGAAAATATATCGGCTTATATTCAATATCAAATTCTGAAATCAACAAATATCATATTGGAATAACGATATACATATATCTTCCAAATTCCTCCACAATGTCCGTATAATCACGGAATCCAATATCAAAATATTCCGAAGATAATTTCGATTCAAATCCATTCCAATTCATATATTATAAATTCTGGTTATTTTTAAAACCATTGCAAACCCAATTCATTTATTTAAAAATATTGGATTATAATTCTAGTTCATCACTAGTTCATTTTGATAAAAATCTTTTTTTATCTTTTCAAACATGGAATTTTTCATCGTAATTCTTTCGAAATCATTTCTTATGATTTTACACTAATTATCGATATTTTTAATAACTTTATCAAGGCCCGTACAGTCGATTTCCATAAATGGCCATCGAACTGCATTTACAACGACCTTTTCCAAATTTGATTTGGACATAATTCCAAATCCAACCGTTAGATTTCTAATTTCTCATATTCGTTAGAAATCTCTTTTCGATACGAACCCAATGGTTCCAGTTTTAGGAGAATCTGACGGTCGGATCTCCCGTAACGTCCATTCGAAGTCTATGGTCGAAATTCGCGAACGGTCGCTGCGCGGCGTGTTTTATTCACGCCATATAATTTATATTATATATATTATATATTTCGTCGATTTCCATTTAAAACATATTTTATAAATTCGTTTGAAAAAGGTTTCAATTTCTATTCTGGCTCAAGTTCTTCAACTTTTCAGTTTCTAAGAACTTTCTATTTTTTCAAAAATTTGGCTAACACCCTAAATTTTCGAAAAATTCGCCATAACCTCCCCTGCACAGGAGCACCAGGAAAATCCCGAAATTGCCATACAGGCCTCTCCAATCCAAAAAGAAAAAGAAAAAGCGAATCGGCTCATAAAATCATCATACCCAAGCAAAACAGTAATGTAATGACCCGTATTCTACACATCATAGGATCGTAGAATATTTATTTCTTTCCCATGTGAAGTCGTATGGTCATGTAACTTTGGGAAACATTTATTAGAGTCATTTCCCATGCTTATTATTTTTGTCGATTTTTAAATGACCATTTTGCCCTAGTTGGTACTGTTTTGGCCATAACTTTTGATTGGAAATGAATTTTGACCTGAAACCACTTCCATTTGATTCGTTTGATGGTTTCTCTTTCCGTAGAGTGGTCATAATAGCCAATCGGACTTACCGTTTGGGAGATATGGCTGAAACAAGATTTGGAGGGTGAAAAACTGCTTAACCGGGCCAAATCGGGTGATTAGTGAGTAGGCCCATAACCCATTTCGGGATTAGGGTTATGGGAGGGCTGAAATGAGATGGAGAATCATTCCATTTCAGTTTTCTAGCCTCCACTTATCACCAAGGATCCCTAAAAATGGCCTCCAACCTCTAAATCACCTCCAAATCACCTTTAGGTTAAGGATTTGGCTTAGCAACCCCTAATCAAGAAGGGTCTTCACCAAATCAACAAAGGAGCTGCTGTTTGGTATTGAAATTCGCATCAAATCAGAGAATCATTTCAGATCTTAGTTTATTTTGTGGCTAAGGTGAGTGATTTGCATAGTTTTGCACTAATTATGGCTAATTAGGGGTGATTAGTGTTAATTAGCGAATTTAAACATGATAAAATTCTGGAAAAATATTTATAAAATTCGGAATGATGTTTTAGGCCTCTGATATGAATTTGGGTTAATTTGGTTAATATTTGCTAATCCTATCATTAGTTTCACCTAAATATGCTTAGGGGAAAATATGGGGCTTTGGGTATGTTTGATCCATTTTAACCTATTATATTGATGTGAATGATGTTTGTGGCTGATTATGCATGTTTCTATGACTATATGAAATGCTTTGTGATTGTTTAGAAGTGTTAGATTGGTCAAAAACGCCGTCGAATGGCGTAAAAACAGTCGCAGGAAACATGCAGGAAATGACCCAGAATCCGGATCGGATCGGTGAAGGGGAGCGCGACTCGATCCGTTCCAGCTGGGCGTCACGATCCGTTTGAGGGAGTTGGTCACGACTTAAGTTAGGTGGCACGATCCGGTAGTAGGAGCCCGATCCGAACCAACAAGCACTCCCGATCCGAACCAGAAGAGGGTGGGGAGTTCACGAGTCGATGGGTACTAGGCGAGACGATCCGACCAGAAGACACGACCCGACCCGGATGAAGCAACCCGATCCGATCCGAAGAGGTGACGCCGATCCGAATCAGGAAGAGGAGCCACGAGCTGGAGGACCACGACCCGATCGGATGCAAGAAGCGCGACCCGATCCGAATGCAATGGCCGATCCGATCCGATCCGATGAAGAATGTGAAGGCTGATCCGATCCGATCCGATGGTGATGACCAATAACCCGAGATGCAAAGGTAGTCCAGATGGAAGTTAGAGCTCAGGATCCCGGAACCAGTTGGAAACCAATGAGTTCACTTCATGGTTGGACTTTGCTGCGGGACGTGTGCTAAGGAGTTGTCGACGTTCATAACTTCGATTCACCACTAAAAAGGAATGATGGGCTACTTATCAGTGCAGTAGGGTCATTATGACCTGAGGGGCAAAGTGATGGTAGCAAGACTACGTTATCAGTGCAGTAGGGTCATTACGACCCGAGGGGCAAGGTGATGCGTAGTAAGACTATGAGCCAGTGCAGTGGGGTTTTCGTAACTCCATGGGGCAAAGTGGACATAGTAAGGATTGGTAAGGCTATGAGCCAGCGCAGATGGGTTGAATAACTCCATGGGGCAAGTGGACATAGCGAAGAATTAGTGGCTACGTTATCAGTGCAGTGAAGCCATTTATGACTTCATGGGGCAAAATGATCGTAGCAAGGAATGTTGGGTGATCGAAGTGGTGAATATCGTATACTTTACGCACTGAGTGAGAGATGTGAGGATGGATGCTATGTTTGATTGTTTGCCATCCCTATGACATGCACACCTCCCCCACCTCCGTATCTTTACACGGTTTGATATGATACCTTAGAGTGTTGTACAGTATGTAGTGCTAACTCTTTGGTTGCAGGTCCAGGTTCAGGTATGTTTTAGTCTACCTGTTATCGTTCACTTTAGATGCTTATCGCTCATACCAGGCTTTATGTCTGACCCAGAGTTTTATGTTTCCTCTTATTACTCTGGGTGCTCACACGAGCAGACTAGAGACAGGTTAGCTGGTGATGCGCGAGTAGCTGATTCGGAGGCGGGCAGGAGGCTTCCACGTATTATATATATATATACACATTCTCCCTGTGTCGTTGGTGGTCGCTACTTGGGCATTAGTAGTGTACCTCATTTACCTTACTTTTGCTTTGAGACAGTTTGAATGTTGTAATAAGCTGTATTCTGAATTTCCGCTGCTATGATGTTTAGTTCTGATTTTCAGCTTATGCATTATCTCTCCTGTTTTATGTCAAGTATGTTATTGTTATATTTTGTTCTATGCGCTGTGAGACATTCTACAGGATCCTTATCTGTTCATTTTCTTCTTCCTTTCCTTCTGGCGACCCGTTCCGTGCCAATTGGACATGTGTACTGCGCACTTTTGGAGTAATGTCGGTTGGTGCGGGGCGGGCCGTCACACTTGGTATCAGAGCTCTAGGTTGCGTAGTTAACCTAGGGAAAGACACTAGGGAGAGTTAGTACGTATATGAGAGTGTGTATTTGTGATTACTTTGGTTTTCAAAAGCTATGTATGTATCTATTATTAGTAGTATGAAGATGAAGTCGCACTGCACTAGCACCACTATGGGGTCGTTAATCATTTCCCTTTTTACAGATTAACGATGAGCCGAGAGACGAGGGGTGCTGGTAGAGGGACCAACCAAGGGAATGCCGCTGACATGAGGGCTATGTTTACTAACCTCATGAGAGACATGCTTAGAGAAGTGTAAGGGGCAATTCCCAATCCCGGAGTTGGTGCTGGCCCAGTACTGCAGGCGCCTAGGGTCGATTTCGCCAAGTTGTGCAAAGATTACACTAATCTCGGTGGGAAGCCGTTCCACGGAACGGAGTCGGCCACGGATGTTCAAGACTGGATGGATAGCTGTGACCGTATCTTTGATGACTTGGGTCTTGTAACGACCCGTATTCTACGCATCATAGGATCGTAGAATATTTATTTCTTTCACATACAAAGTCGTATGGTCATGTAACTTTGGGAGACGACTATTGGGGTCATTTCCCATGTTCATGATTTTTCCCGATTTTTAAATGACCATTTTACCCCTAGTTGGCACTGTTTTGGCCATAACTTTTGACTGGAAAGGAATTTTGACCTGAAACCACTTCCATTAGCTCCGGATGATGGTTTCTCTTTCCGTAGAGTGGTCACATTAGCCAAACGGACTTACCGTTTGGGAGATATGGCTGAAACAAGTTTCAGATGGTGAAAAACAGCTTAATTGGGCTTAACCGGGTGATTAACAGCTAGGCCCAAGGGGAATTTCGGGTTTAGAGGTATAGGAGGACTGATTAGGGTTAGGTTATCACTTTCATTTCAGTTTTGAGCCGCCACAAACCTCCTTGAGACCTTAGTAATGGCTTCCATCCTCTAAAACCACTCCAAAACACATTTTAGTGAAGATTAAGCCTAAACTACATCAAAACAAGGCCAAATAGCAACAAAGCAAGGTTGGAGCTGCTGCTATACATAGGAATTCGACCCAAACAGAGGATACTTCAGATTTGGTGTTTTATTTTGTGGCCAAGGTGAGTGATAGCATCGTTTTGACACTAATTACAGTTAATTAAGGGTAATTAGTGAAGATTAGCGAATTTATACACTAATAAATTCTGGAAAAATGTTTAGAAATTCTTAAATAATATTTTATGCCTCTGTTAGAAAATTTAGACGATTTGATTAAGTTTTACTAAGTATGTGCTTAAACATGATTAAGAATGATTATGAGAAAATGTGAGGTTTTAGCCACTTTGATCCATTTTGATTCATTTGAATTGTTGTTTTGCTGTTTGTGGTTGCTATTACATGTTGCTATGACTCTATGGTATGTTTTATGATTGATTAGAATAGTTAGATTGGTCGAAAACGTCGTCGAATGGCGTAGAAAGCTCGCTGGAAAGTTGCAAAAATGTGCAGGTTCCGAACCGGATCGGATCGGAGTAGAGGGTCGGATCGGATTTGTGAACTGACCAAGGAAATCTGAACTGGATCGGAGCTTGTCACTGGAGGAGGATCGGCGAGAAGGAAGGCTGTTTGTTTAGAGTTGGAGTGGACAAGGGGGATCGGATCGGAACTAGGGAGCGGACCGGATCGAAACTAGGGAGCGGATCGGATCGAAGCTGTGGAGCGGATCGGATTGGAGAGGATCGGATCGGAGTAAGCTAAGGGGGCGGAGCGGATCGGCAATTGGAGAAGGACAGGATCGGGTATGGGAACTTAGAAGGGAGCAACCACCGAACCAACCAGAGAATAGGCACTACACTTCCGAACCGAACCAAGTGGAGAACCCGAACCGAAGGAGCACCGAACCGAATGGAAAAGATGACTACCGAACCGAACCGACGAAGATGATGACTACCGAACCGAACCGAACTCCAGGACTGCACGACGACTCTTCTGAAGACCCACTCCAATTCGACCAAACCCGAGATGCAAAGGAAGTCCAAATGAGAAGTTAGAGCTTAAGATTCAGATGGGAATCAACGAGTTCGCTTCATGGTTGGGCTTTGCTGCGGGACGCGTGCCAAGGGGTTATCGACGTCTATAGCTTTGGACCACTATGGTAGGAGGTACGAAGGCGGATTCAGGGCCATTATGGCATTGGTAGAACCAAGGGCTATGACCAATGAAGTGGGTCATTGAAATGTTTGGTCATGACTCCAAGTGTTTGGCTTGGTCACAGCAGGGTTTCTACAAGTCGGGATTCGTCGTTACCTCATTTTGTCTAGTGTCCCAAAGTGGTAGATATCGTACGCTTTACGCACTGAGTGAGAGATGTGAGGATGGTTGCTATGGATGATTTGCTTGCTCTCATTTTGACATGCACACCCCACCCCCGTATTCTTACATTATTTATTATGGCACCTTGGAGTATTGTACGGTATGTGGTACTAACTCTTTCGTTGCAGGTCCAGGTTCAGGTATGGTTTAGTATACCTGTTATTATTCTGTTTAGATACTTATCGCTCATACCAGGCTTTATGTCTGACCCAGAGTTTTATGTCTCCTCTTATTACTCTGGGTGCTCACACGAGCAGACTAGAGACAGGTTAGCTGGTGACGCACGGGTAGATGATCCGGAGACGAGCAGGAGGCTTCCACGTACTATATACATAATATTCTTCCTGTGTTGTTGAAGATCACCGCTTGGGCATTGTTGGTGTATCTTCTACTTTAGTTTTCCTTTGTTAGAGACAGTAAATTTGGAAAGTTGTAATAAGCTGTATTTGGATTTCCGCTGCTCTGATGTTGACATTGATTATTAGTTATCAGCTTATGCACTGTCTCACCTGTTTTATGTCAAGTATGTTATTATTATATTTTATTCCATGCGCTGTGAGACATTCTACAAGTTCCTTGATTAGTTCATTCCCTTCTTTCTTTTCTTCTGACGACCGTTCTGTGCTAGCTGGGCATGTGTACAGCGCACCTTCGGAGGAAATGGAGGTTGGTGCGGGACGGGCCGTCACAGGTCTTGAGGATGCGATGAAGAGAAGGCTAGCATCTCGTCAGCTGCAAGGGCGAGCGATGAATTGGTGGAATGCTATTAGAACAGCTACTCCAGAGGACCAAGTTACTTGGGATCAGTTCAAGG
Source organism: Allium sativum (assembly GCA_030737875.1). Lineage (NCBI taxonomy): Eukaryota > Viridiplantae > Streptophyta > Magnoliopsida > Asparagales > Amaryllidaceae > Allium > Allium sativum. The sequence continues at coordinate 589,289,616 of CM060916.1, forward strand.
CTCGCTTTAGTGAGAAGTTTATTCCAGCTGCCCAGAAGTCAGTGTTGTTCAAGAGGTTCTTGGAACTTAAGCAAAACGGAAGGGCAGTTTCTGATTATATTGCTGAGTTCGACACTTTGTCGAAGTATGGACTGTCTCTCATTGATACCCCTGAAAAGAAGAATGAGAAGTTCATCACTGGTTTGGATGGGTACTTGGGGGAAAGGCTTATCAACCACATCGATGAGACTTTTGAATCGATCGTGGGAAAAACTTTGAGGTCAGAGAGTCTTTACCCTAAGTCAAAGACTGAGGCTGCATCTGCAGAAGGGCCAAAGCCGCAAGCAGGCGGTGGAGGCAAGAATAATTCTCAGAATAAGAGGAAGCAGGACCAATCAAAAGGTGGCCAAAAAAAGAGCAAGAAGGATGTTGAGTGCTTCAGCTGTGGAAAGAAAGGCCATTATGCTAAGGAATGTCGGGCCAAGCCAGCGGAAAGGAAGTGCTACAACTGTGGCCAAGTGGGACATCAGAAGGATAAGTGTCCGCAACCTCTTAAGGAGAAGCAGATTGTGAAAGCATATGCTATTGATGCTGTTCCTTCTTCGTCGAATGCCCCAACTGCGGCGGAGAAAGGAAAGAATGTTGTTATTCAAGGTATGCTTTCTATTTATGATATACCAGTTCGAGTTTTATTTGATACTGGGGCTTCCCGTTCCTTCATATCTAGTGACCTGGTAGATAGGTTGGGACTGGAACCCGAGATAGTCGATAGACCATTGATAGTGACGAACCCGATTGGTGGTTCGACTAGCCTTAGTATGATTTGCAGGAATTTGGTCTTATCGAGTCATGGATGTATGTTTGTATGTGATTGCTTTGTTTTGGGCTTTACTGGGTATGGCATTAGATTGGGAGTCGATTGGCTCCAAAGATACGGAGTGGTGGTAGACTGTGAGGGCTTTTTGGTGACAGTGAGGGCGGATGATGGGCGGAGGGTAGTGTTTGGTAGTCTACCCAGTGATGGGGTTATGGCTAGTTTTGTAAATTCCCTCGACATCCCGCAGGATGAGTTGTCAGATGTGCCCGTGGTTGGCCAGTATCCGGACGTCTTCGAGGAGGTGACCGGGCTTCCACCACACCGAGAGATTGAGTTCCGTATTGATTTAGTGAAAGATGCCAGACCTATAGTGATGCCACTTCGTCGTATGGCACCAAAGGAGCAGCGAGAGCTCGGGGTGCAAGTCAGCAATCTTTTGAAGAGGGGATTGATTAGAAGGAGTGTCTCCGAGTGGGGAGCACCAGTTGTATTTGCCACTAAGGCAGATGGTTCCCTTCATTTGTGTGTGGACTATCGCGAGTTGAATAAGGTGACGAGGAAGAATAAGTATCCTCTACCGCGGATAGATGATTTGTTTGATCAGCTGGAAGGAGCAAGAGTGTTCTCCCAGTAGGACCTTGCGACAGGATTTCATCAGCTTCGAGTAGCAGATGAGAGTGTTCCGAAAACGGCATTTAGGACGCCGTCTGGATTTTATGAATGGTTGGTTATGCCATTTGGGTTGACCAATGCACCAGCCTATTTTGTGGATCTTATGAATCGAGTATTCAGAGATCAGTTGAATAAGTTTATTCTTGTGTTCGTGGATGATATCCTTGTTTATTCAGGGATAGAGGAGGAACACAAGGGACACTTGAGGACAGTGATGGAGGTGTTGAGGAAACACCAATTGAAAGCGAAGTTCTCTAAGTGTCATTTTTGGAGAAGGGAAGTAAGATTCTTGGGTCATGTTGTTTCCGAGAGTGGTATTGCCATGGGCCCTGCGAAGGTGGCTACGGTTCAGGATTGGCCTACACCCAAGAATGCTACAGATGTAAGAAGTTTCTTGGGATTGGCTAGATATTATCGTAAGTTTATCCAGGACTTCTCCAAGATAGCAGCACCGTTGACTCAGTTGACTAAGAAGAATCAGTCCTTCGTCTGGGACGGAGTGTGTGAGGATGCCTTCAAGAGTCTAAAAGAGAAGTTGACGCGTGCGCCAGTGTTAGTCATTCCTAAAGGGAATGAAGAGATGACGGTATATACGGATGCTTGTGGTACCGGACTAAGTGCAGTATTGATGCAAAGAGGTAGGGTTGTAGCTTATGCTAGTCGACAGCTAAAGCCGCATGAGAAGAAGTATCCTACCCATGATTTGGAATTGGCAGCGATTGTATTTGCGCTGAAGATGTGGAGACACTATCTCTTGGGAGAAAGATTTGAGTTGTTTACCGATCATAAATCGTTAAAGTATCTCTTCTCTCAGAAAGATCTGAATCTCCGTCAGCAGAGATGGTTAGAGTTCTTGGCTTCATATGATTTTGATATCGCATATACACCTGGGAAAGGTAATGCGGTAGCCGATGCCTTGAGTAGGAGACATGCCAGCTTAGGGGCAATGTTTCTTGAATGGAAGCAACTGGAGTTTATCGCGGGGTTTGATTTCAGACCAAGGTGCGAATTGGATCCAGTTATGCTAGCTAGTTTGACGATCAGACCCACTTTGATAGAGCGGATTGGTTCTAGCCAGAGGGACGATCCTAATCTATTAGAAATCATCTCCAAGTTAGAAATGGGAGTTGATGAGGAGATGAATGTGTATGGGCTTGATCGAGATGGATGGCTTCGAAAGAATGGAAGACTAGTTGTGCCCAATGTGAATGGTTTGAGAGATGAAGTGCTTAGAGAATGTCATCACTCAAAACTGACTATGCATCCCGGTGGTAATAAGATGTATCGAGACATGAAGCGAACCTACTACTGGGAAGGGATGAAAAGAGACGTTGGGAAGTTTATATCCAAATGCATGAATTGCCAGCTAGTTAAAGCCGAGCAAAAGAAGCCTAGTGGGTTATTGCAACCATTAGAAATTCCCGAATGGAAATGGGAGCAAGTTTCGATGGATCTCATCGATGGCTTACCAAGGACTAGATCGGGATATGATAGCATTTGGGTAATTGTGGATCGATTGACCAAGAGCGCAAGATTTATACCAGTCAAATCGACCAGAACGGCAGCCAAGTTGGCTGAATTGTATATGAAGTGGGTAGTGAGATTTCATGGAGTACCCAAAAGCATTGTGAGTGACCGAGACCCGTTGTTCACTAGTGGGTTTTGGAAGAGCTTACAAGAGGCTCTAGGGTCAAGATTACATCTCAGTACCGCATATCATCCTCAGACCGACGGTCGGACGGAGAGGGTGAATCGTATATTGGAAGATCTCTTGAGAGCGTGTATATTGGATTTTGGTGGATCATGGGATGACCATTTGCATCTAGTAGAGTTTGCATATAATAATAGCTACCAATCCAGTATCGGTATGGCTCCATATGAAGCTTTGTACGGAAGACCGTGCAACTCACCATCATGTTGGATAGAGACTGGCGAGAAGTTTGTGCTTGGACCAGATGTGGTGAGAGAAATGTCGGATAAGATCAAGATCATTCAGCAACGAATGAAAGCTGCTCAAGATAGACAGAAAAGCTATGCTGATAAGAGGAGAAGAGACTTGAAATTCTCCATTGGTGACTTGGTGTTTGTCAAGATCTCTCCGTTGAAAAGCGTGATACGATTTGGCAGGAGAGGCAAGTTGGCACCAAGATTTGTTGGCCCATTCCCTGTTCTTGAACTAGTCGGGAATTTGGCATATAGAGTTGGCTTACCAGAGAAAATGGCGGGAGTTCATAATGTATTTCATGTTTCCCAGCTGAGGAAGTTCGTTCATGACTCAGATGTGACTATTTCACCTGATCAGTTAGAGGACTTCGAAGTAGAACCCGAGGCGGTTGGGAACCGCAAGCCGATTCGTATTGTGGGGCACGATACGAAGCAACTTCGAAGGAAGTCGGTGAAGCTAGTCAAGGTTCAGTGGGGCGAGAACGAGAATGATTGTACTTGGGAGACAGAGGAGAGCATTAGGAAGGCTTATCCAGAACTCTTTGCCTGGTAAGATTTACTTTGCAATTTAGTTTTCCGCATGCTAGGATAGACTTGCTTTGCTTGTTGGCATGTTTGATTGTTGTTTTATGATTGATAGGCATGCGGGAACCTTTGTATGTTTGGATTAGGGAATTTCGGGGGCGAAATTTCTTAAGGGGGGGAGAGTGTAATGACCCGTATTCTACACATCATAGGATCGTAGAATATTTATTTCTTTCCCATGTGAAGTCGTATGGTCATGTAACTTTGGGAAACATTTATTAGAGTCATTTCCCATGCTTATTATTTTTGTCGATTTTTAAATGACCATTTTGCCCTAGTTGGTACTGTTTTGGCCATAACTTTTGATTGGAAAGGAATTTTGACCTGAAACCACTTCCATTTGATTCGTTTGATGGTTTCTCTTTCCGTAGAGTGGTCATAATAGCCAAACGGACTTACCGTTTGGGAGATATGGCTGAAACAAGATTTGGAGGGTGAAAAACTGCTTAACCGGGCCAAATCGGGTGATTAGTGAGTAGGCCCATAACCCATTTCGGGATTAGGGTTATGGGAGGGCTGAAATGAGATGGAGAATCATTCCATTTCAGTTTTCTAGCCTCCACTTATCACCAAGGATCCCTAAAAATGGCCTCCAACCTCTAAATCACCTCCAAATCACCTTTAGGTTAAGGATTTGGGTTAGCAACCCCTAATCAAGAAGGATCTTCACCAAATCAACAAAGGAGCTGCTGTTTGGTATTGAAGTTCGCATCAAATCAGAGAATCATTTCAGATCTTAGTTTATTTTGTGGCTAAGGTGAGTGATTTGCATAGTTTTGCACTAATTATGGCTAATTAGGGGTGATTAGTGTTAATTAGCGAATTTAAACATGATAAAATTCTGGAAAAATATTTATAAAATTCGGAATGATGTTTTAGGCCTCTGATATGAATTTGGGTTAATTTGGTTAATATTTGCTAATCCTATCATTAGTTTCACCTAAATATGCTTAGGGGAAAATATGGGGCTTTGGGTATGTTTGATCCATTTTAACCTATTATATTGATGTGAATGATGTTTGTGGCTGATTATGCATGTTTCTATGACTATATGAAATGCTTTGTGATTGTTTAGAAGTGTTAGATTGGTCAAAAACGCCGTCGAATGGCGTAAAAACAGTCGCACGAAACATGCAGGAAATGACCCAGAATCCGGATCGGATCGGTGAAGGGGAGCGCGACTCGATCCGTTCCAGCTGGGCGTCACGATCCGTTTGAGGGAGTTGGTCACGACTTAAGTTAGGTGGCACGATCCAGTAGTAGGAGCCCGATCCGAACCAACAAGCACTCCCGATCCGAACCAGAAGAGGGTGGGGAGTTCACGAGTCGATGGGTACTAGGCGAGACGATCCGACCAGAAGACACGACCCGACCCGGATGAAGCAACCCGATCCGATCTGAAGAGGTGACGCCGATCCGAATCAGGAAGAGGAGCCATGAGCTGGAGGACCACGACCCGATCGGATGCAAGAAGCGCGACCCGATCCGAATGCAATGGCCGATCCGATCCGATCCGATGAAGAATGTGAAGGCTGATCCGATCCGATCCGATCCGATGGTGATGACCAATAACCCGAGATGCAAAGGTAGTCCAGATGGAAGTTAGAGCTCAGGATCCCGGAACCAGTTGGGAACCAATGAGTTCACTTCATGGTTGGACTTTGCTACGGGACGTGTGCTAAGGAGTTGTCGACGTTCATAACTTCGATTCACCACTAAAAAGGAATGATGGGCTACTTATCAGTGCAGTAGGGTCATTATGACCTGAGGGGCAAAGTGATGGTAGCAAGACTACGTTATCAGTGCAGTAGGGTCATTACGACCCGAGGGGCAAGGTGATGCGTAGTAAGACTATGAGCCAGTGCAGTGGGGTTCTCGTAACTCCATGGGGCAAAGTGGACATAGTAAGGATTGGTAAGGCTATGAGCCAGCGCAGATGGGTTGAATAACTCCATGGGGCAAGTGGACATAGCGAAGAATTAGTGGCTACGTTATCAGTGCAGTGAAGCCATTTATGACTTCATGGGGCAAAGTGATCGTAGCAAGGAATGTTGGGTGATCGAAGTGGTGAATATCGTATACTTTACGCACTGAGTGAGAGATGTGAGGATGGATGCTATGTTTGATTGTTTGCCATCCCTATGACATGCACACCTCCCCCACCTCCGTATCTTTACACGGTTTGATATGATACCTTAGAGTGTTGTACAGTATGTAGTGCTAACTCTTTGGTTGCAGGTCCAGGTTCAGGTATGTTTTAGTCTACCTGTTATCGTTCACTTTAGATGCTTATCGCTCATACCAGGCTTTATGTCTGACCCAGAGTTTTATGTTTCCTCTTATTACTCTGGGTGCTCACACGAGCAGACTAGAGACAGGTTAGCTGGTGATGCGCGAGTAGCTGATTCGGAGGCGGGCAGGAGGCTTCCACGTATTATATATATATATACACACATTCTCCCTGTGTCGTTGGTGGTCGCTACTTGGGCATTAGTAGTGTACCTCATTTACCTTACTTTTGCTTTGAGACAGTTTGAAAGTTGTAATAAGCTGTATTCTGAATTTCCGTTGCTATGATGTTTAGTTCTGATTTTCAGCTTATGCATTGTCTCTCCTGTTTTATGTCAAGTATGTTATTATTATATTTTGTTCTATGCGCTGTGAGACATTCTACAGGATCCTTGTCTGTTCATTTTCTTCTTCCTTTCCTTCTGGCGACCCGTTCCGTGCCAATTGGACATGTGTACAGCGCACTTTTGGAGTAATGTCGGTTGGTGCGGGGCGGGCCATCACAAGTAAATATGTACCTATTTGTCTGGCATACAATTTTATACCTCTTCTCTAGCCTCCTTGCTATGACCTGTTCAATATATCGTATATGTATATTTTCATACAACACCCATATATATATATATATATTCATACGACGCTTTTATATATATTCATTCAACGCATATATAATTTCACGCAACGCATATATAAGCCAAACATAATATTATTAGCGAACTAATAATATTTCCATTGTATGACAATTTTATATATTCCATATATATGCTAAAAATGATAATTTTAGCGAACTAGTATTTATTTCAAGGTATGACTATTTTATATATTCATATATGTGTTAAAAATGTTATTTTTAACAAACTAGAATCCATTTCAACGTATGACTATTTTTATTACTTCACATACATGATAAAAATGTTATTTTTATCGTTCACAGAATTTATTTCAAACATGAATATTTCATATACTTCATACATACAATAAAAATGTTATTTTTATTGTTCAAACAATTTATTCAACATATGAATGTTTTATTTACTTCATATATACAATCACAATCAATTTGCACAACACAATCAAACAAACAAGTCGTTCATGGTCTGTGGACGACGGGGAACAGTTCATATATGCAGTTATGAAATAAATAACTACATAAGAAATTACAGTGAGGAGTTCTCACCTTTGGTTTCCACTCCGCCATTCTTTGATTGTCGATCTATATCGCATACCTACGTTAAAAATCATATTTTTAACCATTGATTATTTCTTTGTATGACTATTTTATAAATAACATACATAAGCTAAAAATCATATTCTTATCTTTCTAAAAATATTATCATACATGCGATAAAAATTCTATTTTTATCTAACCAAAAATATTTCCTTTTCACAATAAAAAATAAATTTTTATACAACTAGAAATATATTCTTTTATATGATAAAAATCATATTTTTATGCTTCTACTATATACATATAAAAATCACATTTTTCTTCGCTACTTCATCTGAAAAAACCACATCTTTTTCTTCGCTACTTCATATGAAAAAATTACATTTTTTTTCTTCGCTACTTCATATGAAAAAATTACATTTTTTTCTTCGCTACTTCATTTGAAAAAATCACATTTTTTTTTCTTCGCTACTTCATATGAAAAAATCACATTTTTTTCTTCGCTACTTCATATGAAAAAAAAATCACATTTTTTCTTTGCTACTTCATATGAAAAAAAATCACATTTTTAATCTAATGTAATACAGGTAAAGAACACATCTTTATTTACAAAAAAAAATCACATTTTTATTTCGCTGCATGTAAAAAAATCAAATTTTTATTCCAATGCTATATGTATAAAAATCAAAATTTTATTCCTATGTTGTCTACATAAAAATCATGTTTTTATTCCATTGTTGTCTAAATAAAAATCATGTTTTTATTTCACCATATATATAAAAAAAAACTGATTTTTTTTAAACTAATTACTTTAAATAAAAATAAATAAATAAATAAAAACTCACTTTTCAATCGGAGGAGGGGGTGTTGTACTGGAGCAGCCATGTTCAGAGCGGTTTCAGGCGGTGGGTCGCGGTCTCGAGATGGAGGAGGAGAAGACAGTGGACAAGCGAAGGAAGGAGGCGCTTACGGTTTTAGGGTTTGCAGTTTGGGGGTTTCAAGAGTAGAGAAGAGCTAGGGCGGAGGGAGGAGGAGGGGAAGCGGAGAGGGGGGCGTCGACGATGGCCGGCTGCCTAGGGGAGAAAGCGCGAGACGTCGTGGTCTGAATGAGGAGCGCGATCGATTCTATTTTTTTATTTCTCTTTTTTTTTCTTCTGTCAAACGAGAGAGAGCGGGGGAATAAAAGGGGGGTTTGACTTTTCTATTTTATTTATTTTATTTTAAAAAAGTTGTTTTTTTCTTTCGAACCCCAAATCAAACCCACCGACTGTCGTCCCTAGCTAATTACCCCCATTCCGAACACAATGGGATATGTTTCGTAAGCCAATTCAACTATTTCGTTTAGCTTTTATCAAATTTAAAGTATAAAATAATATAACGTTCAAAATTGATTTCAACGAATATTTTAATTTATCGGGGCCACATACGGACCCCAAAAATTCCAGGAAAATAAATTTGGTTATGTTTTGACGATACAGTCCTAACATAACTAATTTCATCAAATTTGGAGACCGTTTGAAAAATGACTATTTTCTGTTGGTCCAAATTAACTGAAACTGACAAAACACGTTTTTTTTTGCCACGCTCACATATTAATCCCAAAAATTATGAATTTTGGAATCTAGCGATAATTTGACATCCCTGATCCAACAAAAGTGGTCTCGTTGAAAACGGTGGTCGTTTGCAAAATCGCTATTTTTAAGGGCTATATTTCCATAACGACTATTCTGAATTTTCAACTAGGCATAACTTTTTATTCCCGCTGTGAAATTTCAATTATTCAGATTCGTTGGAAAGATATTTTCAAATAGATTATAATATTTTTAGTTTCGCTAAAATCTGGTTTGTTTTGAATCCTGTACATTCATTTGAAATTTGAAATCGAATTTTCAAACTACCGGGCCATTTTCAATTCCTTTTGTAATTAAAAATAAATATTTATATTCTAACGTCGATTCAAATAAATATATACTTTCTAATTCTATTCAAAATAAATTTCTCGTCGTTACTATTTAAAATAAATCATTTTAAATATTCAAAATTCGTTAAAATGGCCAAAATAAAAAAATTAAATTGGTTCAGATTTTCTGGGTTGTTACACTCATTTTCGCTCGAATAAGTGTTATAAGTTTTCGTAAGTTATCTGAAATAGATATGTGCTAATGGTTGGGCAAAAAAACGCCCAGACAATAATTCAGACGTCTGAATTATCCAATTCAGACGTCTGACCTACTATTGATATTTAAAAAAAAGAGCATATGTGTTTCAGACGTATGAACACAGACTAAGACAGTTGATTTACCCTATTTAGCGGTCTGAAACTCAAAGCATAAACATGGTTACTATCACTGTAGTTCAGACGTCTGAAATGGAATTTCAGATGGCTGAATTGGTAAAATGTGTACATCTTGCCTTTTCTTTGCGATATTTCAAGATTTATCGATCCAACTTACTTTGGATTGATTTTTATCATTGTTTTTGAGTCGATAACTTCTTTTCTAGACTTTCGATTCCTTCGTGATAAACGAATCTACAATCAATTGTTGTGAGATTCGATTTACGTTATTAAAATTTGAACCCTAAGATCGACTGTTATTTTGGTCAATATTATACGAACTTTGCCAGTTCAAACTACAAAAAGGGTTTTTATATTATTAGAAGATATCAAATCTTTTTATTAAAATGGTTTCTAATCCTACTTCATTATATGGAGTTATTTTATAAATTGCTTTACAAATTTACTAAAATATAATTCATAAACCTCTTTCTCGTTTGTTTGAGAAATTTAATTAAATGCCTTAGTAAAAGCAAGGACTATGAACCCTTGCGTTTGTTTCGATGGTTAATTCTTGGACTCGTTTGATTGATAACAAAGGCAATGATCATTTCGTATTTCTAGTGGAATATAAAACATGTTCGTAAATATTCGAGTAGAGCAAGTGTGTAGGGACATGTAGCTTGACTCTTATATTTATTAGCTTAGCGTAGTACACTATACTTGATCAATTTTGATCATTAAGGATCTTTGGATCATCTTATCTTAGGAACTTCGGTTTCGGTAGATCTTCCGATCAATCCGACCTTCTGGTCATTCTTATGATCTTCGGATCATCCTGAGGTACTTCGGTTCATTTATTTATTTCGATGATCTTTGGATCATCCTGAGGAATTTAGTTCTTTGGTTTTATCGATGATCTTCAAATCATCCTAGCGGGGTAACAACTCGTGGTCTTTGGACCATCGGAGGAGCTTTGACTCAATATTATAGGCTAGTTGCCTTGAGATTGTGTCTCACCTTCGATACAGGAGTTAATTTGTCTTCGACCTCCCATCCTGATTTAGGTCTCCCCCTCTTTGAGATTTTCTGGATTTTTTTTTTTTTTTTTGTTTCTGAAATCCGAGACCTATTGATACTATGCTATTAATCTAAGTTTTATTGATACTGTGTTATCAACCTAGTTTTCATTGATATTGAGATATTCATATATAAAATTGAGATTTCTATGCCATATCTTCTGGACATATCGAGCCTTCACATTTTTATGTGATAATTGTTGTTATTACATATGTGTCATTATTTTTTTGATTATATCTATATTTCTATCTCAGTTTATTATGATAAGTATTGTTGGACTGATCCGTTTATTACTTATTTTCTTATAAATAATACTCGGGTCAGACTGAGGTATTGCAGGTAATCCTCCTTGAGTATGGCATGGACTAGCTTCTCCTTTTGGCTAATGGAATTTGTTTAGTAGTTTTATCTTTCTTGTATTTGAGATAGTGACTCATATATGTACTTATTCTTTTGTGTAGTTCATGTACCTTTCATTTCATGATATAGTGGATCTTGCATGGCCACTTATATTATGTCCACACCTAATGTACAACATTCATATCTATTTCAACCTGAGTGATGTGAATATCTGTGTCTGACTCTGATTATATTATTATGTATTTTATATTGATTTTGAATTATATATAGCCACTATGTAGTAGATTTGAACATGAATTAGATGTGTTGGATATACTTATGAGATTTAAAAAGTAAGACCACATTATTTGACATGTTTAGCACTTGTTCAAAGCTATTATATATATGGTCTCTCTTCAACAGCCTTATACTAGTAGACATCATTGCTTGCAATGACCTTGGTTAATGTGAGTATAGAGGTTGAGCATTACACCATATCAATCATCTCTCTTGAAGACTCATTTTCATATTGGTTGACTTAATTTAATTCCATGTGTTTCCTCTTCTTCTCTTCTAATTTGAATCACTCACCACTTGATGGATTTTCGGTGAAAAAAGTTGCTTTTCCTTTGATATTAGTTCTTAAGAACTGATAGACAAAGGCTCAAATGTTTTAATTTTATTGAGTTTATTTAACATAGTTCCATAACATGACTCTTTCTTATATTATTCAAGCGGGAAAAATACATCCCTCGAGAACTAAACTATTCCATATGAATAGTTCCTCATCCAACTTTATAATGGAAATTCATCAACAAATGTTTCAAACCGGCAAAATCATCAATCTTCTCTAGCATCGGTCACCTGAAGAATACGTTGTAGTAAGATAACTCGTCATGACTATAAACAAAGTTTTAAACAACCTTCACTAAGTAAGGTAGGTTTCAATTTAAACAGACGATTCAGTTTGACTGATTGGTGTGTTGAAATCAAAGATTGATTCCTAGCTAGATTTAACTTTTTCTGTAGGTATTCCCATTTGGTGAAATGCACTCTTAAAAATAATAGTAGCATCACTCTATACGTTAAACAATACCTTTAGTACATGCGAAAGTCCAATTTGAGCAATTATAATGAGTGGATCATTATGTGGCTACCTTACTTATCTCAGTTAATGTGGCACTATTATCGGATTTCATATTTGAACAAAACTTTTGAATTTTTTTACTGTGTTTCATCACATATTGATTATATGCCTTCCTTGGCCTCATTTATATACATATTTCTTAAACCTTTGCTCATTTGTACAACATGTGGCCCCTTATGAATTGCATCAATTAGATAATTGGTTATACCAGGTCTAAGAGAGCTAGCTCTCCAAACGTTGGTGTTGTTAGCTGGAGCCTTCTCACTTCGAGAGGGTTTTTGAACAGTTTCAACAAACTTTTTGAACACTCATTGCCTAATCATATTTTGAATGGTTATAGCTAGGACTTGATATTGATAATTCTTATGTCTATTAATTCCAAGAAATACAAGATATTCTCCTCCCTTTCTTAAGTTTAGGATTTGTACTTAATTTAAATTATGTAGGGTACTCACGGTTATGTTAGAGTTTATGCCCTAGAGTTAATCCATTTGATGTGATTAATAACATTGTTGATGTTATTATTTTATTTGGAATAAAAATATTCTATTATGTTATATTTACTGCGTAATATAAATATAAATATAATAGACATCCTTAGAATAATAATACAGAATTATATAGTTCAAATAAGTGACTTGAACATGAGATTATATAATATATTAAGTATTATAATTCTTAAATGTTCCTAGTCAAGTTTTATTCTTTACATAGGACAACAATAAAATTTTGAGACTAGTATGTTTATGACCAATGATCATATCTCATTGATCATTAATATACGTGATATTAATGTCAATGCATAAATACGTATTGGAGAATACCGTATTGGGTGAGAAAACTACATCGAATATAATTAACAGTATCATAAGTTATTCTAATAACGACAGTGATGTAATGGTCATCAGACCTGAAATAACAATAATTTTATTCGATGATATTTGTGTTTTTATATCATTAAAAGTAACTTTTAACCGAGTAGACGATAAAGGTGATTATTGGATACATCTCGAATCGAATGATCCAGACGGAGTTTAACCCTACAATATAAGTAGAGATATCCATCGACCTCTTGATTGAGTGAAACTATGAAATGCATGGCCATGCTGAAATATTGATTTGTTTTAAATAGTCTACACATCGATCAAGAAAAAAGGATTAAATTATAAAGAGGATGATGCGTTCCATGCCTCGAGTTTAATCTTGGATATAGCGGTTAAAAGGATTAAATTACATTGAGACACTAGTCATAGAAAAGGTTGTACCAAATCATTGATCTTATTATAACTTAGGTAGCAGCGACGTATTACTAGATGTCAATCGCTGTTTATGATTTTAAATACGATTTAAAATCATTGCCAACGTTATAATAACCTATAGGGTCACATAAAAGGACATTTAAAAGGGGATAAAAACCCTTCATAACAAAAGGAAATCAAATGTTGATTTTTTCTTTCTTTTGAATTGGTATACGGGTTTAAAATCTCTCCTAAAATTTCTCGTTTAACTTATAAAATTAGGGTGACCCGATTTTCATAACACACAAAAAGCGAGAATAAATAGGGACAAAAACCCTAGATCTAAAATCAGCGAGTACCGATTACATCTACTCTTCGATCCGTTTGACGAGATCGAAGTAAATGTTCGTGGACTTCTATGGACGCTTGACGCTTGGAGGGCTCAGATTGATTCAACCGGCTTCAAATCTCACAGGTATTCTTCGACTGGAAATCAACATATGAATTACACGGTTTACTTAAAATTTTGAATTTATGCATACAATAGGATGGTAAATTAGTTAAATCTGATGCATTCAATCCAAAATAAAACCTTCAATGGTATCAGAGCCAGGTTTTTGAATTCAATTTGTTTGAGTTGGCTGTGTATGATAAATCAGTATTATAAACACTAAGACCTAGTGATAAATGGGATGTTACAAAGATTTGATTCTGACAAGAAATGGTTTCATAATCGATGAAATCTGTTTTGTTATTAAGATCTGAATAGTATAATGAATTAATATATGATATTAATTCTATCATATTTCCAGTTTTATTTGTTATATTTGATTATTTGTACCCTTGAATCTGATTTTATATTCATCTTTGGGTGAATTGATTTAAATATTTTGATTTAAAATATTACCTGAAAGAAGATAAATCAAAAATGTTTGATTAGAACAACACTACTGTTTAGTTGTTTTGTTTGTAATTGACCAATACCCAGCAAGATGGTCAACACCTTTTAAAACCTAACCTATAAGTGAAAATAGAATCTGGAATATAATACACGGCCGATTCAACAATGGAATTGTTTCATAATGTACAATTTTTTTTATATGTGTAACACCCCACGCCCGCTATGGTCACTCACTAAGGGAATGCCATAGCATCGGTGGACTATTTTAGTGAATATAGAACAGAAAAATTACAACAAGACAGATATAAATAGTACTTGAAATTTTAAAACATCGTCTCATAACAGCGGAAATAAACATGTCTGGTTACATCATAAAACCACGATAAAAGTCAAGTACAATATCCATCAAAATAAAGAAGTACATAATCCCACTCTCTCATACAATAGCCAGAAAAGATAATTGGATAACTGGAGCTTTACATCTACCCAAGCTCCTAAAGACTGAAACAGCAATCCGATCAAGCTCTACTACTGCTAGGATCCACCGTAGGACCAGAGGGTTGGGAAAAAAGATAAAAACAACGGGGTCAGACATAAGTCTGAGTGAGTCCTATAACCCTAACAATACAACCATTAAAGTAATTAGGGTATGACATAAACAAGGTACGGTACCTCTGGGGATAATGACTACACTAAGTAGCCAACTAAACACAGGATATATTAAGACGACCGGAAAGACGCATTTATCCACCCAAGGATAATTACTAGATTGCACCACCCCAGATCTACCCACCCAAGAGTAATTCCTACACTGCACCACACCAGTTCTACCCACCCAAGGGTAATTCCTACTTAAAGGTTGATCCCACTAAGTGTACTTAGTAATTTTACCCAGTAGTTTCGTGTACCCCTACCTAGGTGCCGTCTGCCCCTATCTTTACTAGGTGTACCCACTACTCCCAAGCGATCGGCTCCCTACCGTAGATACCCGTGCTGGTCCCACGATTGGGGTGTATCATTCCCCTAAAGTGGCTACCAGATAATATCAACAGTGCACGGCTTTATATCTACACGATGCAACAACGACTTACCAACCAGCCCGGGTCCACACACGCATATGAAACCCGTTGGTCCCGCGTTGCCACCGCTAACCCGGTTTGGCCTCTTATAGTCAAGCCCAATATGCGTGTCCCGTCACTCGACCTGGGTCGAGCCCACAAAGATACGTTTGGGATATTGGTTGAAATGGGCCCCCACAAGCTACTACTTAAGCTTGTCATTTTATCTAGTGAATCCCACTTAACCCGTTAACCATGTCCACCTACATGTTACAAATTTTTGGTTAAGTCTTTCAATCATATTTTAATTGCCATTTAAGGCCCCCACAAGCTACTACTTAAGCTTGTTATTATATTTAAATTGCCACTTAAGGCACCCACTAGATTTCCGCATGCCACCCACAGCACTTACTTAACCCTTCACCCATGTTTTAATTTACATGTTCCACTTTGGTTAAGTACTCTAATCGTATTTTCACATGCCACCCATGGCACTTACTTAACCCTTTAATCATGTTTAATTACATGTTTCACTTTGGTTAAGTATTCTAATCGTATTTTTCATTGCCACCCGAGGCAACCCACTAGTCTCCTCATGCCACCCAAGGCACCCACTTAACCCCTCATGTCCCACTACATGCTAATATGGTTAAGTGTTTCTTAATTCATTAATTAAGATCATGACCTCATAAAGACCTCTCACATTAGACCGTCTTTTATGACTGCTGGATATGCCGGTTGGTTCCGGGCAGACTTCTGTCATCAAAAGGGTCTAACCTCGTGTCTCTATTTTAATCATGTATTTACTTTATGACTAAGACCTCTCACATTGGGCCAATCGTTTGTAGCCGCTGGATGGCCGGTCGGTTCCGGGCAGACTTCCGCTACAAAAGGGTCCAACCTCGTGTCTTAGTTGATTAATTACACCTAATTAATCACCCCCATATTAATTATCCCTAATTAATATCAAGTTTTCATAACATGGGTAGACCTAACTCAATAGGTAAATTCCCATGGGGTAGACCTAACTCAATAGGTAAATTCCCACTTATGCTTAATCATTTTATGGTATGCTTAATCATAACCATTTCACACCATTCATTTACATGTCTATTAACCCCATCGTTTCCCCCACGCACTTATGCTAACACGACATATTTCCAAGAGAAGATTCTTTCATACTTAACATGGGTTTCACTTAGCACACAATAGCATTAACATGGGTTAAAAGGTGTCTACTTACATCATAATATTAACCCAACTAGCATTGCTAAATAACCCAACTTGCATGAACATACATATGTCATATCTAAAGGCAACTTGCATAAGTGTTCATAGGTTATACAAAGATGAACTTGCATGTGTCTTAAAGGTGTGAACTTGCACAACATGTTACATGTTAACTTGCATAACATCATACACATAACTTGCATGATATCATAAACATAACTTGCATATCAACATACACATAACTTACATAACATCATGCATATAACTTGCATAATCTCATACACCTAACTTGCATATGAATTTGCACGACAACATGCACATAACTTACATAACATCATACACATACTTGCATAACATGTTGATCTTGCATATATGACTTGCATCTTAAAAGAGGGTAAACATGCATAGCATATAAAGATGTTATCTCACATATGTATGCATCACATTTAAGAGGGTAAACTTGCATGTCATGATTTATGCATAATACCAAACACTTAGCATGCATAAAACCACCTACTTAGCATGCATAGAACCAATTTCTTATTATGCATAAACATACCACTTAACTTGCATAAACCCAAACACTTAGCATGCATAAAACCCAATACTTAACATGCATACAATTAAACACTTAGCATGCACAAAATCAAATACTTAGCATGCATAACACCAAATACTTAGCATGCATAAAATCACATGCATAACTTGCATTTCATGTTACATATACTTGCATATGTTCTCACATATAGTTTGCATAACATGTTACATATGCATAAATGTTCAACATAATATTTTACATCATAAAACATGGCAATAAACTTGCATATGGCATAAAACTTGCAATTCACATATCATACAACTTGCATAAACTCACTTATCCACAAACATAACCATGTCTTATCACATCCTACCATAATCAATTTAACAATTGATTATTAAAGATATAGGAACTCACCAAAACCAAGATTAGCAAACTTATGAAGTGGAATTAGTGGCTTTAATTGAAGGAGATGTTGATTAGCTTGCAACCCTTCATTGATTTGTGGAGGCCTTGCTCAAATTCCATTTTGCCATAGTTTAGTTACAAGACCTAATTATGAATGAATTAGGGTAGGGTTGGGGTCTTATTTATAGGATTAGGTGAGTGTTTTAGGCCCTTAGATTAACCCTAGGTTAGATTAGGACCCTTAGATTTAGGAAATCTCTAGAACCAGCCCACTAGGCCAGCACAAGGACCCAAACTGGTGCACCCAGTTTTACTGGGCGTCGCACCCCTGTCGACAGGCAAGTCGACAGGGCAGTCGACACCCCTGTCGACACCCCTGTCGACAGCGCTGTCGACATGGCTAGGGCGGGAATTTTTCCCGCCTGGCCCCCACTGGCCCCAATTCAAAATCTGATTATTTAAATATTAAATTCTGTTTTTATCCTTGAATTTTCTGAAAACTTCTTTGGGCCATAACCGGGCCATACGGACTCCGATTCTCGAAAACTCGGACTCTATTTCGCGTATTTTTCCGAGACGAACGCAATGACGCAGCCCATTTCCCCCAATTCTCATGTCTGAGATTATTTATTCTGTAATTAGTGAAATTTTAGCATTAACCGAAATTCGGGGTGTTACATTCTCCCCTCCTTAAAGGATTTCGTCCCCGAAATCTCTAAGCTAAGGAGAATGCATATCCTACCATCCAAACAACCATCTACTCAATCCATCAAACACGGGTATCCATTGTCCTTAAAACAATTTCTAATGATGTATGAGCATATGCAAAGAGTGTGTGTATATGTTCCCTATCTAATGTATGAACATATGCAAACCATGATAGTGCCATGCATCCATTATGTATGCGAAAGAACCCTATCGACACATACAATATCTACATGAGTGCACAATCATTCACCAAAATGCATCATCCATATGATAACACAATCATTAGACATCCATAAATATAGCTTCCTACACACAATTTTATGCAATATGCAATATGAAGTGATTGAGCCGATCTAGTGCCTAGAGTGTGTGTATATGCATCCACGAGCAACCACTAGCAACCACTTGCATCCACATGCATCCATCAAACATAACATGTCTCAAACACATGTTTCAGCCATAGGTTTTTCCTATCTAAATGTCAAAGGTACTAACGAGAGGGCATACTAAGGATAAGACAAGCACAAGATATGCGATGAAGGAGAAGCAAAAGGACATACCCTCCGAAAAAAAAAAAAGGGTACCTCGAACGCATCTTCGCTTCCGTCTCCTAGGTAGCGTCGCTCTCTTCATCTCCCCTTTGTACTTTGACTAGTTGAACCTCTCTGTTTCTCAACTTCCAAATCTCTGACCTAAGGATGCAAGCAGGAGCTCGTCAAATAATCGCATCACACTCTACTTCCACTTCTCTAAGCAAACTCGGCTCTACCACCTCTGCGGTCTCGTGTAGGCACTTCCTCCCATGGAGTACATCCTGTACACCACTAAGTCTGTCGGGCAACTCCACCAATGGAAGATGCTCCTTCCATGTACCTCCAAAATCCAAGATATATAGCCCCACAAGGTCTTCTAAGATATGATTCACCCTCTTGGTCTGGCCGTCCATCTGAGGATGGTATGTGGTATTCAAACACAACTGAGTCCCTATTGCCTCTTGCAAACTTTTCCAAAACTGTCTAGTGAAGATAGGATCTCGATCGCTCACCATACTGGACGGTACACCATGAAATCTTATAATCTCTCGAATATAAACTGAAGCTAGACATGGAATAGTCCTCTTGCTCTTCACGGGTATGAAATGGGCACGCTTAGTAAGTCTATCTACTACAACCCAAATCCCCGTATTACCCTTCCTTGATTTTGGTAATCTTTCGAGACACTATCCCACTTCCTTAGCGGAACTTCCAATGGGTGAAGCAACTCACTTGGTCTCTTTTACTCCGCTTTCACCAAGCATCTAGCGACATACTCGGCCATGTCTTTCTTCATACCGGCCCAGAAGAAAACTTGCTTCGTGTTTTGGTACTTCTTATCCCCACAGAGATGTATGGTCATCCTCGAACGGTGTGCATCATCAAGAATAACCTTCCTCAAACCCTCGTCTTGTGGTACTCAAAGTCTACCGTCTCTACACAAGCACCCCCTATTGTCTAGGGTATACCTACTCAAATGGCTGGACGACTCCCCCTCTTATGAGCTTCTCTATCAACTCAACCAACAGTGGGTCGTCCCTTTTGGGCTTCCCCGATCCGCCCCGGAAGAGTAGGTCTAACCTCCAAGGATGCTAGCAAACCGGGTATATAATCAATGGGAGGTCTAAAGTCAATCATAGAAATAAACTCCAAGCCCCGTCGTTCAACGAACCACAACTCGAGAACAACCTTTTTCTACTTAAGACGTCTGCTACCATGTTACCCTTATCGTGGGTGCACGCTATCTCAAACTCATAGGACGCTAAGAATCCTATTCACTTTTGCCGTCTTAAGACTATGCGCCTGAAGAGTCTCCAATACTTCCCTAAGATGTAGGGCAGGTTCTTCTCCACTCCTAGAGAAAATCAGGATATTCTCTCATGCAAAATCATCACAACTATCCATCTCTCACGCAGACCACCTTAGTCGAACTCGACATCCCCCAAATGCAAGCCCCAAAGGCCTAAACCAATATCAGACAAACACCCAAGGGATACCTCCTTCGAATTCAGACGACCTACGTGAGATGATACTAGTAAAAACGGCTAAATAATTAAGCCCTTGCCCAACTCTGGATGTCCTCGCCAGTCTCACTCCCAAACCACCGTTTTCCCTTAACTGGCTTTGCTCATCCTATTGAGCACATACTAAAACTTATTTCACTCCTAGAAAAGACCAAGATGTCGTTTATAAAGACCATCACAAACTTATTCAGGTACTCCCTGAACACCCTTTTCATCATATGCGGGGGCGTTCGTCAAACCAAATGGCCTCACCAGCCACTCATAAAAACCATCCGGAGTCCTAAAGGTAGTCTTTTCCATACTATCCTCAGTCACTCTCAACTGACGAAACCCTCATGGCTAAGTCCAACTGCGAAAATACTGAGGCGCTCACTCACTGATCAAAGAGATCATCATTCCTTAACAATGGGTGTCTATTCTTCTTTGTGAGTTTTTTTTTTCTCTTTAACCTACACAAAGTCTGAGGGACCCATCCGCCTTCGTGGCAAAAACTACCGGAGCACCCCACTCCGATATACTTCGTCTTATGACCCCTTCTCAAGCAAATCGCCTACTCGCTTATGGAGTTCCCTCCCCTCACGAGGAGCCTTGTGGCACACTGGCCAAGATACTGGTTTGGCATCGTCTACCAGATATATTCGGGAGTCAATCTCCCGCTCCGGAGGTAAGCCCTTCACCTCCTCCAAACCCATCCGAGTATTCCCGGACCACTCTATAAATTGCAAACTCTCGACCTGCGTGTCAAGCGATTCTAGATAACTTAGCATAACAGATTCTATGGGATTACAAGAGATCTCAAGAGTGTCACCCAAGCGGCCCATAAGCCTAACAACTCTCCCCTCAGAATCAAGAACGGCACCCCTACTGGATAACCAGTCCATGCCCACTAACCCATAGCCCGTGAAGCCCAACAAGCATCACATCTAAACCCAACGCTAAGTATAGAAACTTTCAAACCCAAACACATCATGGAGCCCAATTGGGTTTGAAACAACTAAGGGATCATCTACCAACTGGTGTCTCAGTGCAGTGACTCTACTAGTAATGATGAGATCAACGAACTCAATGCGTCAAAATCAAATAAAGTACGGACAGGATGATCGATCAGAAAAACTAGACTTTCAATAGAAGTAGTTCTACCTCTTTCCCGAATCGCGAGAGCCTGTACTTGCCCCCTAGCCTGACCTGGTGCCACATGAGCTTGCACCTGTCCTCCTGAGGTAGACCCCGTCCTTTGCTCCTTCTTTGGACAGTCTTTCATCAGATGCCCTGCTTCGCCACAGTGGAAGCAGCCAGTCTTAGTCTTCTTGCGACAATCTTTGTTTAGGTGGCCTAGTGTCCCACAATTGAAGCACCTCTTCTTTCCCTTGCCACCGTTGCCTTTCCCACCCTTGTTTTGCTGTTGCTGTTGAGGTCTCTTCTGATCTCCTTTCTTCTCGTGTGCTTTACTAGCATTGGGACCTTTCTCTTCCTCATGCATATTTTCTTCCGCTTTTGAGAGAAACTTTGCCTCAAACCTATGCCTGAAATCCACCCAAGAGTCAATCGGGCGTTCTCCATTAGTGACCTCCCACCAGAACGAGGCCTCTCCTTCCATTAACCAAGCGGCCAACCTGACTTTCTTTCCCTCTTCTACTTCCAAGATTTCCATCAATTCTTCCGTCTCATTAAGCCAATCCCTAGCTCCCACAAAAGGTTTTCCTCCCATAGCCTTAAACTTCCTACAAGTCATAGCAAAAGTATCCGCGCGAGGAGAAACGAGTGCAACGGGTGGAGGAGGAACATTTGCTGGACCTGCAGCGGCGGCCCTAGCCTCTAACAACCTCCTATACCATACTGGTACCGCTACACTATCCGGAAGATAAAGATCTTCAGCCATGCTGAGACGAAAAAAGGGAAAGATTCAAAACGGAGAATTCGAGAGATAAAGATATGGCTATCGGGGATTATGCTTTTCTTTCAAAAACTTTTCTCTTAAAAGACATGTTTTTGAAAATATTTCTTCCAAAAATGTTTTTAGAAAAATAGTTGTCTAAAACTTTTATCTGTTCTGGTAACCTTTGCTCTGATACCACGTGTAACACCCCACGCCCGCTATGGTCACTCACTAAGGGAATGCCATAGCATCGGTGGACTATTTTAGTGAATATAGAACAGAAAAATTACAACAAGACAGATATAAATAGTACTTGAAATTTTAAAACATCGTCTCATAACAGCGGAAATAAACATGTCTGGTTACATCATAAAACCACGATAAAAGTCAAGTACAATATCCATCAAAATAAAGAAGTACATAATCCCACTCTCTCATACAATAGCCAGAAAAGATAATTGGATAACTGGAGCTTTACATCTACCCAAGCTCCTAAAGACTGGAACAGCAATCCGATCAAGCTCTACTACTGCTAGGATCCACCGTAGGACCTGAGGGTTGGGAAAAAAGATAAAAACAACGGGGTCAGACATAAGTCTGAGTGAGTCCTATAACCCTAACAATACAACCATTAAAGTAATTAGGGTATGGCATAAACAAGGTACGGTACCTCTGGGGATAATGACTACACTAAGTAGCCAACTAAACACAGGATATATTAAGACGACCGGAAAGACGCATTTATCCACCCAAGGATAATTACTAGATTGCACCACCCCAGATCTACCCACCCAAGAGTAATTCCTACACTGCACCACACCAGTTCTACCCACCCAAGGGTAATTCCTACTTAAAGGTTGATCCCACTAAGTGTACTTAGTAATTTTACCCAGTAGTTTCGTGTACCCCTATCTAAGTGTCGTCTGCCCCTATCTTTACTAGGTGTACCCACTACTCCCAAGCGATCGGCTCCCTACCGTAGATACCCGTGCTGGTCCCACGATTGGGGTGTATCATTCCCCTAAAGTGGCTACCAGATAATATCAACAGTGCACGGCTTTATATCTACACGATGCAACAACGACTTACCAACCAGCCCGGGTCCACACACGCATATGAAACCCGTTGGTCCCGCGTTGCCACCGCTAACCCGGTTTGGCCTCTTATAGTCAAGCCCAATATGCGTGTCCCGTCACTCGACCTGGGTCGAGCCCACAAAGATACGTTTGGGATATTGGTTGAAATGGGCCCCCACAAGCTACTACTTAAGCTTGTCATTTTATCTAGTGAATCCCACTTAACCCGTTAACCATGTCCACCTACATGTTACAAATTTTTGGTTAAGTCTTTCAATCATATTTTAATTGCCATTTAAGGCCCCCACAAGCTACTACTTAAGCTTGTTATTATATTTAAATTGCCACTTAAGGCACCCACTAGATTTCCGCATGCCACCCACAGCACTTACTTAACCCTTCAACCATGTTTTAATTTACATGTTCCACTTTGGTTAAGTACTCTAATCGTATTTTCACATGCCACCCATGGCACTTACTTAACCCTTTAATCATGTTTAATTACATGTTTCACTTTGGTTAAGTATTCTAATCGTATTTTTCATTGCCACCCGAGGCAACCCACTAGTCTCCTCATGCCACCCAAGGCACCCACTTAACCCCTCATGTCCCACTACATGCTAATATGGTTAAGTGTTTCTTAATTCATTAATTAAGATCATGACCTCATAAAGACCTCTCACATTAGACCGTCTTTTATGACTGCTGGATATGCCGGTTGGTTCCGGGCAGACTTCTGTCATCAAAAGGGTCTAACCTCGTGTCTCTATTTTAATCATGTATTTACTTTATGACTAAGACCTCTCACATTGGGCCAATCGTTTGTAGCCGCTGGATGGCCGGTCGGTTCCGGGCAGACTTCCGCTACAAAAGGGTCCAACCTCGTGTCTTAGTTGATTAATTACACCTAATTAATCACCCCCATATTAATTATCCCTAATTAATATCAAGTTTTCATAACATGGGTAGACCTAACTCAATAGGTAAATTCCCATGGGGTAGACCTAACTCAATAGGTAAATTCCCACTTATGCTTAATCATTTTATGGTATGCTTAATCATAACCATTTCACACCATTCATTTACATGTCTATTAACCCCATCGTTTCCCCCACGCACTTATGCTAACACGACATATTTCCAAGAGAAGATTCTTTCATACTTAACATGGGTTTCACTTAGCACACAATAGCATTAACATGGGTTAAAAGGTGTCTACTTACATCATAATATTAACCCAACTAGCATTGCTAAATAACCCAACTTGCATGAACATACATATGTCATATCTAAAGGCAACTTGCATAAGTGTTCATAGGTTATACAAAGATGAACTTGCATGTGTCTTAAAGGTGTGAACTTGCACAACATGTTACATGTTAACTTGCATAACATCATACACATAACTTGCATGATATCATAAACATAACTTGCATATCAACATACACATAACTTACATAACATCATGCATATAACTTGCATAATCTCATACACCTAACTTGCATATGAATTTGCACGACAACATGCACATAACTTACATAACATCATACACATACTTGCATAACATGTTGATCTTGCATATATGACTTGCATCTTAAAAGAGGGTAAACATGCATAGCATATAAAGATGTTATCTCACATATGTATGCATCACATTTAAGAGGGTAAACTTGCATGTCATGATTTATGCATAATACCAAACACTTAGCATGCATAAAACCACCTACTTAGCATGCATAGAACCAATTTCTTATTATGCATAAACATACCACTTAACTTGCATAAACCCAAACACTTAGCATGCATAAAACCCAATACTTAACATGCATACAATTAAACACTTAGCATGCACAAAATCAAATACTTAGCATGCATAACACCAAATACTTAGCATGCATAAAATCACATGCATAACTTGCATTTCATGTTACATATACTTGCATATGTTCTCACATATAGTTTGCATAACATGTTACATATGCATAAATGTTCAACATAATATTTTACATCATAAAACATGGCAATAAACTTGCATATGGCATAAAACTTGCAATTCACATATCATACAACTTGCATAAACTCACTTATCCACAAACATAACCATGTCTTATCACATCCTACCATAATCAATTTAACAATTGATTATTAAAGATATAGGAACTCACCAAAACCAAGATTAGCAAACTTATGAAGTGGAATTAGTGGCTTTAATTGAAGGAGATGTTGATTAGCTTGCAACCCTTCATTGATTTGTGGAGGCCTTGCTCAAATTCCATTTTGCCATAGTTTAGTTACAAGACCTAATTATGAATGAATTAAGGTAGGGTTGGGGTCTTATTTATAGGATTAGGTGAGTGTTTTAGGCCCTTAGATTAACCCTAGGTTAGATTAGGACCCTTAGATTTAGGAAATCTCTAGAACCAGCCCACTAGGCCAGCACAAGGACCCAAACTGGTGCACCCAGTTTTACTGGGCGTCGCACCCCTGTCGACAGGCAAGTCGACAGGGCAGTCGACACCCCTGTCGACAGCCCTGTCGACAGCGCTGTCGACATGGCTAGGGCGGGAATTTTTCCCGCCTGGCCCCCACTGGCCCCAATTCAAAATCTGATTATTTAAATATTAAATTCTGTTTTTATCCTTGAATTTTCTGAAAACTTCTTTGGGCCATAACCGGGCCATACGGACTCCGATTCTCGAAAACTCGGACTCTATTTCGCGTATTTTTCCGAGACGAACGCAATGACGCAGCCCATTTCCCCCAATTCTCATGTCTGAGATTATTTATTCTGTAATTAGTGAAATTTTAGCATTAACCGAAATTCGGGGTGTTACAATATGCGTAATCGATCTAGAATTAATGTATGATATTAATTCGATCATGTGTATTTAAAATTTTGTTTGTTGCTTGCTATAACTTGTGATATAGATTATATATTCATAATCTCTTTGAATACATATGTAAGTATATGGATCTGTTTGAATGCATAAACACTATTAAAACTTATAATCAAAATGTTTGATTGACCTATGGATAAATATGGTATATTTCTTTTAGTGTGGAACTATTTTGCAAACCCTATTATTATTTTGAGATCTGCAATAGTTCTGCAATTTGATATATATGGAATAGTTTTATACCTAATATGTATTTTTGTCCTACTGGTTTTTCTGAAATAATTCAATGGTGTTGCTTAGCTATAATGAAGTTTTGAACTTGCATATATCTAATGTATTTTAATTTTTTTTGTCTAAAATTGTTTTATATCAGAATTTTATGAATGTGTAATCTATGTGAAAGATTACTACACTTTATATAGGTAAATGCATGATTTAGATCATTATAAAATTCTGATCAATGAGTTTCGGAACTAACAGTATGTGTGTGACTATATATATATATATATATATATATATATATATATATATATAATCACATGATGAAACATATCATACTGTTTTATTGCAAAATATATGTGTATTGACATATGCGTGTGTGTATGTGTGTGCTGGGAGAAAGTGGTGATATTTTAACTTACATAAGTTAAGATTTAAATAATCACAGCAGTTTAGAGCTTCAGCTCATTTACATCAGCTTTAACTTGTTACATGTACCAGTTTACAAAGCTTTGACACTATATTGTCTTTAATATATATATATATACTGCAGTTGGACTGTATTATAGTAAATATAATCGTTAGATGCATGTTAATTTTTGTTGTAATGAATGTTGTTGACATTTAAATTACTACAAACTTGTTGCATATTCTTATATACTACCTAGTTAATGCAATTGTGATTTACTTTTATACTCTTTCATTTACATTGTAATGTTAATAAGGACACTAAAAGGTGCTTAATTTGAAACTTGTCATTTATACATATCTAAATATATATCTGGCATCATGCTATAAATTCTAATATGTGAAGTTACATATTAAAACATTAAGTTGATAGATTGCTATAATTAAACCACTGTGCACTTGTGAAAGTAAAGAGATAGCAATCATTCTATGGGCTGAAGAAATACAATGTGTTTGTATATATAGATATTGGCAGCACATACATATATAAAGATTTTTTTTCAGCACATACATATATAAAGATTTTTTTCTTCGGATAGATTACTGAATTTTATTTAAATTGTTTAAATTAAAATTTATACACATTTATGTTTTCTTGTTTGAATTCATAATGTGGAACATGCAAATATGATTTGCATCCCTTAATAACCTAGTATACATTGATGTGCTCTACGTATATACCTTAATTTTGAACTTTAATAATAACCATATATACTTATCCAATAGTCATACTGGTCACGAATTGTTTGGAGCAAATATGATTTGCAAATTTAATATATACATTACTGGAAAGAATGTAAAAAATAGGGAGAAGGACAAACTTAACAAAAAATTGGTGAAAAGTATGGAAAGTTTAGAATTTAGTGAGAAGGCCAAATGATAGTGTAAATGGAAAAATGTTCATGGGTCCCCTGAATTCCACCATTAAGTGTAAATGCCTTCACCCTAATTTTGAAACTTCCCATACTTTTCACCAAAAAAATTCCAAAGTTTGTCCTTTAAAACAAAATCCTCTTACTGAATGTATAGAAATTATTTTTTTTGATTATAATATAAGTTGTATTAGTACATATAATGAGTTATATATATTAACCCTTTTACAATTGTATTTTTACAACTATCACAAAATGTCAGTTGTAATAAAGATTTTTTACAACTGTTTTTTTTAGAAAGTTGTAATATACTTATTTTCAACAACTATATTATTTCAACAGTTGCACTAGACTTATTACAACCTTTATTTTCTGACAGTGGTATTAGACGACTATATTTTACAACTAACATTTTTCTACCAGTTGTAGTAGATGCATATTACAACCTTTTCCGTTTGTCAGTTGTAATTATAAAATAAGAATACATAGTACTTAATAATTAAAAATAATAATAATTAATATTAAATAAGTATAATTAATTGAAATAACAAACAATTTCTATTAAAATACTAATTATTAATAAATTTTAACTAAAAATCATTATTCAATAATTAATATAATAATAATAAATAATTAAGTAGTAACTAATAATATTAATAATTAAGAATTAATATTTAAAATTTATTAATTGCTTTATTAATAAAATATAATTAATAACTAATACTAAATAATTTATATTATTAATAGTTGGTAAATATAATTAACAACTAATAATTAATATTTAGTACTTAATAATGATTTTTAATTAATCACAAATAGTTACGATTAATAATCAGTTAGGAACTAATAATTAATAACTTGTAATTATAATGATGCTTATTCTTTCTATGAATATGTTTATTCTTTATTAATTAATATTGATAAATTTATTTAATGTATTCAAAAGTAATAATTAATAATTACTAAAAATGAATTATATTAAAAATTTATAATTGCTAACCAATAATATTTAATAATTAACACTATTTCCTATTAAATAATTAATAATATTGTATAATTAAGGATAATATTTAATAATTTGATTTAACAAATAAATAAAAAATAATGTATAATAAATAATCAGGTTTATAATTAACGCTTTATTATAAAAAATTATAATAAAAGATTCAAAAATAGTAATTTATATCCATTGATTTACAAGAACCGGCAAAGATTCATTGTTAGGCAACATTGCTTTCAGATCGTTCATTCAAATACATAGTAAAAATAATAAAAAACACATATAGTAAAACAATTGGCAGCAAGTGAAATTTCAAGGCCCGCCAAAATTTCATCTCCAAATTTCCCTAGCCAATTCACGTTTCTTTAACCCTATCCCTATATACCAAATCCATTCCTACTGTCCAATGGAAGAGAACCTTAACCATGAAACAACTTTATCTTCATTATTCTCGATGCTATAACGCAAAAATCACAATAACATTGACTACGATCACCCAACATCCATGGGTCCTGCGTTCGGATTCTTCTCGATGCCAGGATAGTCTCAAGCCTTATAGCTTTTGATCGATTTTCCAGCTGGTTACATATGTACGGCCGTAGCATCGAGTCAAAGATGATCTGGATCTTCGGTAGGAGGAGGGCTAAACATGAGGGGGTTTCTGAGGCTAATTACGGGTACCTTCCTCATTTCAGATTTGCTATAATAATGAATACGAAATTGCTTATGTTTTCTTTTGAAACAACAAGTTGATCTTCATACATTATTACTACATATAACGATTTAAAAATGTTTTTTTCTACAGTGATATTCCTAAACATGAGCTAATTTGCGGTATTCATGATTGTACACTCAATTTTGTTATATTTATACTGATGTAGACAAAAAGGGACGGTATAAATGCTATATAACTTGAGATTAGGTGAGAGGTGTTGTTGTGATAATTCAACCATCTTTTTTTTAAGTTCAATAATTGGCTGATGAATATACAACACGATATATAAATCACAGTATGATTGCATAGGCTAATTTTGACATGTTACACAGATGTATTTCTAGCATTCATACATTTCTACTGTATAAAATTCATTTTTTCAGTACATTTTGCTTATTCTCATTTGCAGCTCTTGTATAGGCTATCGATGATTGTATGATAGTGTTTAAGCAACTGAGTTATTTTTTTCTTATAAGTAAGAGTAAGCAATTCACGCTCCATTTCAAATGGCACTAGATCAAGATAAACAGATTTTATGAACTCAAAACCATTCAGCTTTTTTCCTTTGCAATTTTTTCTAGCTCGCTAAGAATATACTCTTTTGCCTTCTGATTTTCACATAAGGATCTGAAATCTTTACTTATGCCATTATCTGGAGCCCACTGCTCAACTGCTTCTTGATTTGGGTTAATAACATCGACAAGAAAATACTCGAAGCTATTTCAAAACGCCCAAATAGTATCTACAGCAGGAATAAGTCCATACATATTTTCCAAATTCTCAACAACGACATATCCTGTTGGAAATAAACTTAGTTATGATGAAACATTTATTGCATTAATTGAAATGGTTATTATTGAGATAATGTTTGTATTTGTGGAAAGGAAAAAAATCTAAACTAAATAAATATGTAATGTGAAGAAATATTTAGAAAGTATAAAATTCAAGAAGAATCTAGAAAATAAGAGAACTAAGGAAAGATCTAGAAAAAAGAGAAGTGTAGAAAAAGAAAACTCTAGAAGCAGAAAAGTGTAAAAGCATGGCTATGTTATAAACAGAGGTCTACTCCCTCATTTGTTGTACTAAGCAAGAATAAGCAATCAATAAAGAGAGTTTTTCAATAATTCAAGGTTTCTTTCTTTTATTCTCTCCCTCTTCCTCCTTAAAAAATATTCAACAAAGTGGTATTAGAGCCAGAAGATTCTTTTAACAAAAAAGAAGAAGAAGGTTGAAGATCCTAAAAGATAGCAAATAATAGCGTTTCCGTACAAATTCCAATGCTTACCAAGATCAATTATGATGATTGGAGTTTAAGGATGATGGTCCTACTTAGAGGATATGATCTATGGGAGATAGTTGAGAAAGGCTATACCGAACAAGAAGACAAAGATAGTCTATCTCAAACCCAAAGAGATGAATTGAGAAACACAAGGATGAGAGACAAGACGGCTCTCTGTCTAATTTATCAAGAATTGGATGATGACATTTTTGAAAAGATTTCAGAAGCAAAGTCAGCAAAGGAAGCATAGGAAAAGCTTCAGATATCTTACAAGAGAGCTGATCAAGTCAAAAAGGTGTGTCATCAAACATTAAGAGTAGAATTTGAATCTCTACATATGAAAGAAGGTGAACTTGTTTCTGATTATTTTTCAAGAATTTTAGTTGTTACTAATAATTTGAAAAGAAACGGTGAGAAATTAGATGATGTCAGAATCATGGAGAAGATTCTTAGATCATTAGATACAAAATTTGAACATATTGTCGCCATGATTGAAGAAACAAAAAACTTGGAAACCATGGCTATAGAGGAGCATTTAGGCTCATTGCAAGCTTATGAAGAAAAGGATAATGAGAAGAAGGAAGATGCGGAAATATTAATGAAGATAGAGAAATTAGAGGGGGAGAAGGTCGTGGAACCATCTGAGCACCCGTTGGAGAAGTTAAAAAAGATTGCAAAATGCGCAAAGAAACAGAAAATGTTAGAAGACAAGTAAACGACCTTGAAGCATGTCCTCCATCCCAGTTGGATGCAAAAAAGAAAGTTGTTCTTGAAGAAACCGAAATAAAGAATAAAGAAAAGGTAAAAGGAGAAACAACAAAAAGGAAAATGAAAGGGCTTAGGTATGAGTTTTATGAAGGTGAGAACAAAGTGGTGTGCAATGATTATATCAATCCTTTTTTCAACGATTTTATTTTTCAATCAAAATATTTTGAAATCTCTTGTGATTGTTAAACTTTGGAAAAACGCAAAGAAATTGAATAGAGAGATATTGCATATGGTTCATTCAAAATTTGTGATGCAGGGCCAAGATGGAATTTGATGAGCTTACTTTTTGGAGTATTTTATGGCAATGAAGGAGGACGAGATGAACGAAGCTTTGCAATATAGATTCGAGAAATCATGTTGAAGATCTTCATGGTGAAAAAGAAGAGAAGAAAAAGGAAAGCTTGGATGATTTCTATACTTCTACCAAAGCACGTAAAATACAAAAACTAAACCTTTTGGTACAAGTTGAAAAAACCAATTTTACGGAGGGATGTTGGAAATAAACTTGTTTTTAATGAAATATTTATTGCATTAATGGAAATGGTTATTAGTGAGATAATGTTTGTATTTGTGGAAAGGGAAAAATCTAGACTAAATAAATATGTAATGTGAAGAAATATTTAGAAAGTATAAAATTCAAGAAGAATCTAGAAAAGAATAGTCTAAAGATTTTCTCTACTATAAATTGAGATGTACTCATTCATTTGTAATCAAGCAATGAAGTAGTATGAAGGTTGTATCAAACAAAAAATAATAAAAAGGAAATAAAATCAATCAAGTAAAGGTTTTCTTCTCCTAAAAAATTCTTTTTTTCTTATAATTTCTTCCTCCTCTAAAATTTCCAACAAAGTGAGTCTTTTGATATTTTATAGTTTAGATAGCTACTTGGTTTGTTCACAAAATCAATTGGTTAATGTAAACTATAGCCTCTTGGTATTTATCCAGGATCTTAGTTGAATATTTCCCAATGTGTGGGACTTACATTTTCAACACTCACTCTTCACGTGTGGCGTATTTGAGTCATCTACGTGATCATCATAGTTTTTCTTCGATGGAGTGTTGTTGAATTAGTTCAAAACCTCACTCATACCATTGTTGACATTTTATAGTTTAGATAGCTACTTGGTTTGTTCACAAAACCAATTGGTTAATATAAACTATAGCCTCTTAGTATTTATCTAGGATCTTAGTTGCATATTTACCGATGTGGGACTTATATTTTCAACATATCCACTCTGAGAGAGCTTAAATATGTTTTCTTCCGGTCAATGATTTTCATGCTTCCATCAAATTGTCATTCACCAATATCCCCTGTGTGAAACCAGCCATCTTTGTGATAATTCAACAATCATTTCATCATATTTAATCTCCTGTCTCTGCCAGTATATCTTCCGTCGCGCTTCCGAAATCGCCGCTGCATTTTTGGCAGGCCGGAAATGTTTAGCCTGCATGGATATCTTCAGAACTGTTTCAGAATCAGATAGTTCTTTCATCTCCTTATACAGGGATGTGGTGGACGTGATGTGCCTGTTCATTTTCTTTGCTTTGCAGTATATCTCCTTCTAGCTCATAACCCGCCGTTTTAGGTCCAAACCTCATTCCAAGTATTCTTTGAAGGTGCAATCGAAGGTATGGAGTTCTATATTTGTGCACTTTTTACTGATGATGGATGCAGAATCTGCAGATGATTGAAGGGTCCTTGTGAATTCAGCACAGGCTTGTCGTAGCAAATCTGAAACGACTTTGTGCATGCCTTCGAGAGCGATGGTTTTGCGGACGAGTTTGGCGATTTGGGAGTTGTAAAGAGAGCGCCATAGATGGAGGAGGTTGGACATGACTGGAGAAGTCGAAAGCTAGGATTCTGACGTGGGTTTCATGGTTGAACGGACTGGTATGGCGAGTTTCATATTGGTGAGCCATGAGTCTAAGGCCATTATGCCAGACTTCTTTATCCCTTCATGCCAAACTCCATTAAAATCCTTCTCCATGCAAATTTCAGCAAAATAGAGCCCATTTTCACGTGTGGAAATATTTGTATTACCCTCTTGCTTCATACTACTCGAAATATTCTTTTGAGGTCCACATGCTAAGGTGGTCTACCAAAAACATACAAATGTATCCCATTTTTTCACTAGAGTTTTATTCTTATTTTTCAAGCCTTACTAGTTATTTGGGAAACTCTTTTGTCTCCGTCATTCCAAGATATAATAATTGCCTATTTGATTACTACTATCATATTTGAACAGCGAGGTCCAGAGCTTTAACATATATTTTGGCCTATGTTTTGGTAGATCATATTGAAGGAGGATCATTCTCAACAAAACGTCAGCATGCAATTTAGCTAGATTCGGTGGATTCATGGACAAATTGAATAAAAGATCAGAGGTTATGTCATTTGCGGATTACATGTTGATTAGGAAGTCTATAAGCTAGAAAATACGAATAGACTGGTATGTATACATAAAAGAAGTTGTTTGAGCTGTCACCTCACTTTATTTTTGTACTGGTATGTATACTGCAGCTGTTTCAAAATTTCTAATGAACCAAAGGCAACAATTTGCAAGAAATTTTGTGAAATTGGTAAGGTCTATTTTATTCAGTTTATAATTTTTAACTTGATATCTGTGTAGCAAGTATATGAAAATAAAGTGAAGATGATGATCCGTAGTTTGATTAAATACATAAGTAACCTAATATGCAAATGCGTACCAATATAAGACAGCTAAAGTATTCACAAAAAGTTTGCACAGGCTAATATAAGAGAGTGAACTCTTGCAGATGGTGGACCTCGCTTATAAAATGAAGTTGGATAAATATCGCATTTTGTTAATTCTATTGATTGTTACATTTTTCTCCCTTTTATGTTTGTTTTGTTTTTATAAGTATGGGTTTTGGGCGTTGGTCATGAGATGAAATGCTACATGTGTATTGAAGATCTTTGCTTGATTCATTTATATCATTTATTCATAAAATGTTTAGGAGACAAACTAACCTTAAGATTTTATTTAAAAGTTTACAGTTCAAACATTATCCATGTTTAATGAGCTCAGAGATTAATCTATAATTTAAAAATTATTGTGAACTTGTAGTATCTAAGAAAAAAAAAAAAAACCTTTTACAATTACTTGATCAGAGGCCTTGTTATCGTATGATTCTTTGTTCATATACGATAAATATTCTTCTTCACGGTTTCAAGTGCATATTGCCCTTGCATCACAGTCAACCAGACTTGAATTTTGGATTATTTAAGTAACATGGTACTAATATACTTAGTAGCACAGTAGGTAAATATATGAATATTTTCCGTTTTGGAGACCGTTACATACATTCAATCTTTTGCTAAGATCCATACTGTAGGCCGTCAATTTCTAACACGACTCGTAACCCGCACGGGAAAAACACGACCCGACTCATTTATAAACGGGTCAATTTCGGGTCAACCAGCTCTGACCCGTTTAATAAACGGGTGGGTTTCGGATTGACGACCCGCCCTGATCCGTTTAATATAAAATATATTAGTTCAAAAATCAATGGTTGCACAAATATATCAATAGTTGTGATAATTTAATGGTGAGCATTGAGCAATTTGAATACCATTGCTGCTATAATCAAAATTTGCATTTTCATATACAACCAATGATATGTTTGTTTTCAATCCATGCAAGCAGTAGAAATGTTCCATTTGATGTGAAGTGCTATGTTACTTGCAAGTTGCTAGATTGTTTGTTGCCTTTTAAGTGTATTACATTGTATTTGTAATTTGTATGATCCATTTGATGATCTTCTGTTGCTAGTTTGTATTAATGATTGTGTCATGTATGTTGCCTTTTTAAGCATTATATTATTCTATCTCAGCATGCTTTTATTTTGCAAGGTGTAGGTAATAAAAAGGTTTCTGCAATAAACAGGTTAAAATGGGTTGAACAGGTCAACCCGACCCGACTAGGTAAACGGGTTACGCGGGTCGGGTCAACCCATTTATAAACAGGTTGGATTCGAGTTGGCATAATTTGACCTGTTTATTAAACGGGTTGACTAAATTGACCCGAACTCAACTTGACCCGACCCAAACCCGACACGGCCTATTGACAACCCTGTACAACATCCTAGTAAATATTGCTAATATCATAAATTTATATCATACAAATTTCAAATATGATTATGCATACAATAGTACATTATAAATAGTTAGCAAGCTTACACAGATGCAAACTTGCTGCTGCAAGTATTTATGTTCAGGTCTTACATAATTTCATGCTTGTGGTGCAAGTGTCGTTGTTCAAACTTGTATACATGCATAGCAATTGCAAGTAGCATACTTTTAATGTATAACCATGCATAATCTTAATGTCTTTATTTTCATATAGGTTGAACTATTATTTTGCAGTGGTATATTCTTGAAAAAGTTTAACTAGGCAATGCTTTTAATCCACCATTACCATTAGAAGAAAATGCTTAGAATGTTTGGATTGATTCGATAATGTACTCTAAAGCATATATCTATAATATTGGATAAACGGTTAGGGTGACTATTACTTGGCATAACGAGTTTACCTCTTTTGATTAGCATGTACATGTGCTTTTATTAATATGTTATGGATTTAATTATGTTTTGTGAAGGAGTTATGAATTCAAAATTTTGTGTAAACTTGAATTGTTTTCAATTCGTGTTGTTTTGAATAACTTAAACGATTGTGGTCACCATTAATGAAATATTGGTTTTATTTATAATATATGAAAATTATGTTTAATTGTAATTGTGAAGAGTTGAATATGTATGTATGTACCAGTTACAATAACTTTTGTTGTAGTTTCCATTATCAGTTGTAGTAGATCATACTATAACTTTTACAGCAGTTTTAACCACTGCCACAACTGATAAAAATAGTTGTTGAAAGGCTACACTGCAACTATTACAAACAGTCGTAAATAAGTCTTTCATCGCTGCTAAAAACTGCTGGAAAAAAAAAACCTTTTACAACAGTTGAAGGTGGTCATGAATAAATCTTTTATGACTGTCATTAGTAGTTGTAAAAGGAATTTTTTTACAACTGTCAAAAATAGTTGTAAAATAATCATGTTCTATTATAATTGCGAATATAAAGACTAGCGAGTGCTAGTTGTAATAGACCTAGTACAACTATTTTTAGCAGTTGTAAAAGGGTATTTTTGTTGTTGTGATATAATCACTGTTTTTGGTGAACTCACATGATATGATAGTCTCAACGTTATACCATACTTTATTACAAGTTGAATCTGATATATATATATATATATATATATATATATATATATATATATATATGCGCCATGTGATTAACATATACTAAATATAGGTGGTGTTTATATTTTAATATAGATATCTGGACATTTATTGCAGATTTATTATGGACACAATATGGCATAAAACTGCATAACTATGAATGGCGATACAGTTATGTAGATGTTACATAATGAACATATGCATGTATATATATATATATATATATATATATATATATATATATTGAATAAATATATATAACAGTTATATATAGCCTAAAACCATATACCATTAAATTTGAATAATGCATAAGAATACTCAATGTCAAAGATTTTTTGATTTCGGGATGAATTGACATATGTATGTATATGTATAACATAGGACATGGTGTTGTTCATGTATGTATATATTTATATTGATAAGTATATGTATATATGTTACAAGTATGATTTATTATCAACAACAAGCATAACTTGATGTCTGAATCTACACTAATAGTATATTGATGTTGAAATCATTCACAAGTTACTTCATATATATACATATACATATACATATACATATACATATATGAATAATTGATTTATATTGGTAGTTGCAGTACATAGTTGAATATTGTATGCATTTGATGTATCAAACTTATTGCGTATATATTAAATACATTTGATGTATTAACCCTATGAATTAAAATTTGTTTAACATGGTAAACAAGCAATCATTAGATGTATACTAAAATCGTTTTAGTAGAAGAAGCAACAAAATACATAATTAGCACTGCAGATATACATGATGCGTATGTATAAACAAGTATGAATTGTGGTGTAATAAATGTACATGTATTTATGCTTGTTAACTAGACAATAAACATGATAAAATAGTAAATTTTGTATGTATATATATCGTATAAGTTGATTTGTGTTTCATCTTATAATACATGAGTCGGTGTATGTATATATAATGAATACTTTTTACAAGTCTGTCTACTACCTGTGTATATATTTGTAATTGTTTGTCTAAACAATGTCAAGACTTTGTATGTTTCTATTTGCAATACCAGTTGCAATCAAAAATGTGCTGAAATAACCTGATAAGCCATAGTAAATATTGAATGTCAGGTTTGTTGAGTAATGGGCCTTGTTTTGGTTCTCATATATGCTTGTATATTTATTTTGATTGATTTGTATATATGTTTAGGTCTGGGTTGTTTAATAATTAAGATTATAGGCTATAAGCTTATATATCAGTACAGGTAGATAATATACAAAAGGCAAAAGGACTACGTGTAATGTGTTATACTAATGTGTATATATGAGAAGTCCGCTTTCATTATCTGACATGATACTTGCAAAATTTTGTATGGTCATTAGATGAGCTCTGACATTAGTAAATTTTTTGCACAATATTATAATAACCATATTTGAAGTGTTCAAATTCCTACAGTAGGCACACACGCACATACACACACACACACACATACACACACACACACACACACACACACACATATATATATATATATATATATATATACAAACATACATACATATGCGTGTATACATATAATTTTATAAACCATGAATAATGACTTGCCTTCTCAAGTTTTAAGTTCGTTCAATTAAATTTTGTTATATTAAGTCATGGTGACGTTTTCAAATAAATACACTTATCAATGCTACAATCACTGGATGTAGTTAATGCCAAAGCGTTGTGCACCTGTTATTTTGGTTATATGCGAAGGAGTAAATGTTATACTCTAATGTATAATTGGGTCTGACTTAACTTTGCTGCATAATAGGATTATGGCCTTAGAGACAAAGAGCATGAAATATTTAATATTTAAATGAACAAAATTGTTCATCATGCAATCCAAGAGTTATATAAGAGATATAATTGACACAAGATGTCTACCTGAAAGATTGTGCTTTGGGCAATCAACCAAAGTTGACTCAAGGCATGATTAGGTATAGATCTTGGGCCACAATATATATATATATATATATATATATATATATATATATATATATATATATATATAGAGAGAGAGAGAGAGAGAGAGTTGTTAATTTGAGTGGGGGCATATTTTAGTTTAAATTATACATTCATATTAATATAAATTTTCATTGTCAAAATATGTGTTAATATTCAATATATATATATTACAAAATCAGTTATTATTAATTATCTATTTTAGAGATTAAATAGCAAATAACTCCGATAATTTAAAATTAATCCTTAAGAAGGATAAATTGAATTAAATCAAATTTCTTGACTAGCATCGAAATTTGAGGATTTTCCTCAAACAAATCAAAACATAATTGTTTTACAAATATAGAAGATCTAAAATGAAAGTTAAAGTATGACTACAACCGAATAAAAATATAAATGTTATAACAATCCACTTATACATCTCTAGTATTATATACTAGATATGAATCACAAATATGTATGTGGATTAGCAGGAATTGCATAAGGAGTAGGAATCAGAGAAAATGAGAAGTGAACTTATGAGTGGAAATAAAACAAATGTTGTTACATTATCCATAGGAAGCTGCTTCTTGTTCTAAGTACTAGCTTAAATGAAGAATTAAAATATTATTGTTATAAAATTCCGTTTAAAATTAGATGTTATTATGTATCTTGTTTAGACAAGTTTGAATTTCATTAGTAACCAAAGAACAATTGTTATTCATTTTATTTAAATGAAATATCTTATGGAAATGCGCAATTAGTTAACGATTTTATGAATCCTTAACTTTAATATGCTTAATTATAACATAAATATTGGATGGATTAAAGTAATCCAATATATCTTGCCATTGCCTATTAGGCCATATAAACAAGAAACTCATATCAAAACTCCATGATTATGGAATGATGAGGTTATTTGATTACGAATCATACGAAGAATGCAAATCTTGTTTATCAGCCAAAATTACCTAAATCACCTTTCACTTGACATGGTGACAACTTATATGGTACGATCAATGATGAACCAATAATTTAATGACTATCTAAAGAGTGTGAAATCGTTTCACAACCCACTTCACCCAGAACACCATATTGGAATAGTGTGTCTGAAAGGAGAAGTCGCACCTTATAAGATATGGTACGATCAATGATGAGCCATATAGATCTTCTAATAAACTAATTTTAGGGTTATCCCCTTGAAACAATTGCATTCATATTTAATTGTAATCCTACTAAAATAATTATGAAGACACCATATAAGATATGGGCTAGGAAACATCCTAATATGTCTTTTAAGAAGATTTGGGTAGTGAGGCATTTGTTAAACGTCTTGCCTCTGACTAGTTCGAACCCAAATTTGATAAGTATTATTTTGTGGAATATCCAAAAGAAGCAATAGGATTTCATTTCTATAAATCTTCTAAGAATAAAAAGTTTATTGCTCGAATTGGTATCCTTTTAAAAGGAGAGACAGTCTCTAAGATAACAAGGGGAATGAAGTAGAACTCGAAATGTTTCGAGAACCACAAAATACCAAAGAACCTTGTATAGACAAGAAATTGAGTGGGAATGACACAATAATTAAAATGTTGCAAATTTATAACATATTACTTTTGCGAATGATGTTAATTTTAAAACAAGAAATAAATACTAATTCTACAAAGGAGGATGTTTGGATTAAAAGTTCATCTTTGAGCATAGTTATATCTATTGTTGATCCTATGGTTTTACATTGTGATTACAATGGAGCAAATGATTAGGACTAGAAACCTTGATCTAATTATCGATCCAAACATATATTTAAGAAATATAATTTCTTATGTGAAATTGTTCACAAAGGAGATAAACATATCTGCAGAGTTACAAAAGGTTGTAATGTTGTAGATCTACTGACTTAAACTCTGTCGCAATAGAAGTTTAAAAGTCACACTAGTTTCATAGATATACAATACATGAATGATTGACTCTAGTGAAAGTGGGAGATTGTTAGAGTTTATGCCTTAGAGGCCATCCATTTGATGTGATTAATAACACTGTTGATGTTATTATTTTATTTAGAATAAAAATATTATGTTATATTTACTATGTAATATAATTATTAACATAATAGAAGTCCTTAGAATAATAATACAGAATTATATAGTTCAAGTAAGTGACTTAAACATGAGATTATATATTATATTAAGTATTATAATTCTTAAATATCCATAGTCAAGTTTTATTGTTTACATAGGACAACATTAAAACTTTGAGACTAGTATGTTGATTCACTGATGATCATACCTCACTGATCATTAATATACATTATATTAACGTCAGCGCATAAATAGGTATTGGAGAATAGCGTATTGGGCTGATCCACCATAAGAAAACTACATGGAATATAACTAACAGTATCATAAGTTATTCTCATAGTAACAGTGATGTAATGGTCCTTAGAACTGAAATCATTATAATTTTATTCGAGGATATTTATGTTTTGATATCATCAAAAGTTACTTTTAACTGAGTAGACAATAAAGGTGGTTATTGGATACATCTCGAATTGAATGAAAATTATGAATGATCTAGATGGAATTTAACCCTACGATATAAGTAGAGATATCTATCAACCTCTTCATTAAGTGAGACTATGAAATGCATGGCCATGCTGAAATATTGATTTGTTTGAAATACTCTACTCATTGATCAAAATAAAAGGATTAAATTATAAAGAGGATGATGTGTTTTATGCCTCGAGTTTAATCTTGGATATATTGGTTAAAAGGATTAAATTACATTGAGACACTAGTCACAGAAAAGGTTGTATCAAATCATTGATCTTATTATAACTTAAGTAGCAGCAACGTATTACTAGATTCTAATCACTGTTTATGATTTAACTACGATTTAAAATCATTGCCAACATTATAGTAACCTATAGGGTCACACAAAAGGACATTTAAAAGGGGATCAAAACCATTCATGACAAAAGGAAATCAAATGTTGATTTTTCTTTTCTTTGTTTTGAATTGGTATACGGGTTTAGCATCTCTCCTAAAATTTCTCGTTTAACTTATAAAATTAGTGTCCAATCCGATTTTCATAACACATAGGAAAACGAGAATAAAATAGGGAAAAAAAACCTAGATCTAAAATCGGCTAGTACTGATTAAATCTCCTCTTTGATCCGTTTGATGAGATCGAAGTAAACGTTCATGGACTTTTATGGAGGCTCGATGCTTGGAGTGATCAGATGATTCAATCGCTTCAAATCTTGCAGGTATTCTTCGACTGGAAATCAACGTAAGAATTTACGGTTTACTTAAGATTTTGAATTTAAGCATATGATTGGATGGTTAATTAGTTAAATCCAATGCAATCGATCGAAAATAAAATCTTTAGCTTATCCTTATTAACAACATATATATGAGAATTAATCCCATTTTTTAATCTTATAATCACATATTGTGAATGTCATGCAATTCTTCACAACGTGGACGTACTAACCTATCCAAAATTGAATATTTATAGTCAGATCAGATTTTAGTACCACCAATTTTTCTCGATCACTTACTCTTTCTGCTTTGTTTTCTTCAGCATTGAACCTTTTAAGACAATCTAATAACAATCCCCATGGTGTCTATTTTATGTTAGCCAATATACCTACGTCGGTGGTTGGTGTAAAGATTCATAAATTCAAATGTTTAAATTAATATTGTTAACTTAAATCTAGCTTTAAATTTTAAAGTAATAACGAAATTTATATTTGAAATACAGTTAACTAAACATAGCAAATGAACAAATTTCTTAGTAAAATACGCAAATTACTTCTAATTTGCGAAATTATTAAAGGCTGAAGTCGTTGAAAATAAAACTGTTCTTGGAATTTAGGTGTTTCTTTTTCTTAAAATACTAGCTCTTATTTTAAGAATAATGCATTTTTTGTTTCGTTAAAATCTGAGTTCGTTTGTCTAGAATTTGCGATTTGTTGGAAAAACGCGCAAAACGGACAATGTCCGCTTGTGTGTCTCATCCATATTCATCTGGTATGTATATTTGAATGTATTTAAATTTACATGTCACACACACAAACATATATATATGTGTGTGTGTGTGTGTGTGCAAGAAAAAAGAACAAGAAAAAGAAGAACAGGTATCCATTCAGTCAGGAGACGTGCACGCGTCCTCTTTCCTCTTCTTTCTTTTCCTTTCCCTCTTATTTTCTATTTGAAAAATGTATCAAAAAAGAAATCGTTCATGCTTTTCTCAAATGAAATACTCGAAGTCTTTCTTCCTCGATTTTCTTTTTTCTCCACTCTTGTATCTTCTCTTTTGCAAACCAGACAACCCAAAATCGTCGCCCAAAAATCTCCTCCATCGGCCATTAATCTCCATGGAGTCTAAAGCAAATTTGATTGTAAGGAGGAGAGCTACACTTAGCTGGAGGCGTTGGAGCTCTGGTGGGTTTGATTGTCAGTGGCAAGCTTGAAAAGGCTTGGGTTCAAGAGGCAATTCAGGAAAAATTATAAACTAGCGGTGGTCAGATCTTGGGAGGATAGGAGGCGAGTGGATAGGGTAGCAGAGTGAAGGTATCTGATGAAGGTGCGATTGTCTCTACTGATCATCGGTGGTAGCTTTGGGAAATCGTTATGAAATTGAAATGATATATACCTGAACGACTGTATAGATTTAGGAATTAAAATTGAATTTATTGCAATACGGGTTGAAATGTTATATATATCTGAAAATTTAATCAAATGAGTTGAAATGATACATGCCCGATTCACTTGATCATATGGTAGAAAATTATATGCGGACATTGTTGGTCAATAAAATCTATTTTCTGAAAATTGATAAGTATATATTTG
Source organism: Allium sativum (assembly GCA_030737875.1). NCBI lineage: Eukaryota > Viridiplantae > Streptophyta > Magnoliopsida > Asparagales > Amaryllidaceae > Allium > Allium sativum. The sequence goes on from CM060916.1 coordinate 589,333,299, forward strand.
AAATTTAAATTGAACATTTTTGTTTAAATTAAGATTAAAAATATTTTAACTTGAATTTATGGATTTAATTAAAATTTATTTAATGTAAGGATTTAGTATGATTTTTTTAATTTGGATATGTTGTTCAAAGATAATATTATTTGCATAAATTTTGTAAGTATATTTTGATTTATCAAATTGATTCTGATATTAATTTATATTTATATTTACATTTATATTTATATTTTAAATTTATATTAATGTTTTAAAATATTCAAAATTGAATTTATAAATTAAAACTTAACTGATTTAATGAATGGTTTAGTTAAATTTAAAATTTTGATTTGTTGTTTTGAAAGTTAGTGTATATATATATCTATATATCTGATTAAAAGTTTAATTTTTTTAAATTAATTGAATGGAAGATTTGAACCAATTGACATAAGAATTTTATTAAGTTTGAATGATTTAACCGATTTAAATGATATATTTTGAACTTTTGAAGAATTGACTAAGTATATAGCCGAATGCTTGAAACTTGGGTGCTGGTTTAAAAAAATGAAATGAATATGGAATTTAAGTTTCAAACCAAATAAAAGTTAATGGTTTAAAATTTTGAATTCAAATTGTAATATAACAAAAACAATTTGTTTTAAATTTGAATTTTAAATAATTTGAGTTTTAATTTAAACTGAACTGAAATACGAAACATGAATTAACGTTAAGTCGAGTTTTTAAAATGCTGATATGTGGTTCGAATTGGATTATTTATTTAAATTAGCTTTGTTTATACTAAACTATTTTATTTAAATCAATCTGTCTTTCACTACTTATTATCATAACTAAAAACATAAGTTATGACTATTTTAACAAGACTATTTTATATATTTAATTTGATTATTGTTTATCTTATACTACCTTAATCAAACTTTTATATACTAAATTTACTTCTATTTATTTGTAACTATTATATCAAACTATTTTATACAAAATTTAACTATTATATATTTAACTATTTTCATCAAACTTAACTATTTTAAAAGTAGAAGTATGTATGTCCAATCCAAGCATTTAAGTCCAAAATGATTGAATATAAAGATTCAATGGAATAACGATATTTGTGACTTGGAATCTAAAATTTAATATGAAGTTTAATAATAAATCGTTTGTAAGTATTTGAAATTTTAATTTTGAAATAATATTGAATAATTAAATCGATTTGAGAAATTGAAGAATAAAATTAATACTTGAAATTAATTGATTTACGATATTGGAATATGATTTCAAATATAAATGACAACAGTGTGAAATAAGCGTTTGGGTAATTAAAGTGACCAGAGTTGGTATTGTCATGCTTTCTACAAATACCGATACCACTTTAGCAACTATTCACATGATAGAGAATCCAGAATGAAGTAGGATGGTTTGGCGAATGATTAATGAATTGAATAAAGATAATGGTGATGGATAGCCTTGACCTTCGGGTCATAATTAAAGTGACTAAAACGTGAGCTATATCGTGACCAAATGGGTTGACCGCCCATGTTGGCAGCACTCCTTTGTGTTATTATTATTATGTCAGTTCCTCGGTTTGACTTGATTGCTTCGATGTGCATCATCGATTCATGGGAGTGTTGTTCTAGGTGGGCGGTAGTTGCAACAATGTGTTACCACTAATTCGGGAGTGCAACAACTAGAATCCTACCTTGGGTATTGTCTCATATGCCTTGTCATATTTACCTTGATCGAACTGTCTACGATTTTGGATTGTGTTGTTTTCTATGGAGTTCCCTATAATGCTACTAGTTGTGGGTTTACGGTACTGTATAAACTACAATACATATAAACGGTGTAAGGGTAAAAATGTAATTTTGCTTATCCAGTTTTCAATACTATACTTTCATGAATAGACATTATTATAATAGCGTATTATATTATATATATAGTTCCACGGATCCTTAGAGGATGAGAATCCTAAGTATCCTTTAAGTTACCGATGCATTTGTTTTAAAAAATTCACTTAAGATCGATTTACTTGCATAAGAATTAGTTATGACTCGAGTGTTTTGTTTTACTTTATGCTCGAGACAGACTGAGTATTACAACATTTAAGATTGCACCTTTCGGAGTTAGAGACTTGTAAAATACTCATCCATTTGTCTTTTATTTTAGTTATTTCTGTATGTACCGAAAACTATATGTATTTAGATTTCCGATGTGTTTGTTTATGTAAACCTAACGTATTGTACATTACATTTCGCTGCAAGATGTTGTATTATTCTGTGTTTATGATTCTTTGATTTGATCCTTACTAGAGCCCATAGAAATAACAATATAATATTTCACATGATTTAAGTTGGTTTTATTATCGATTTGAATGGATGGAAATAGTGGGTCGTTATAGTTGGCTATTTTAAGATACGAGTTGTGTAGAGGATTCATAAGATAATTTCTCTTACTAATAAATTGTCTTCCCTCATTAACGACAATACCATTTTTCCATTGTTCCAAAGAATTCGGTTAGGAACAAACTACATCTTATTTCCCTTAGGGCATCACATAAGTCCATTTGGCTCTTAAAAGCCATGAAATGGTGGGTTGTTACATCATATTTGATTGATGGGATCTTTACACACAATTGTGATGGAGCCGTCATAACATCTTCATCAAATGGAGTTCCCATAAATAATTATTTTCCTAAGGATCCTTGACCATTTTACCTTTCAGAACGGTTATATCCCTTACCATCTTATTGGCTAAGTTTTTAAATTATGCTTCATCGTTTTAATGGTCTTTTCATTCTGACTTGTACTCTATTTGGGAAGCATAACTTGCACATTGTACTTGTAGGTTCCAGATCTTTTATCTAGATTTTTAATTGAACGATATTTATCTTTCGTGACCTTATATTGCTATTTTCAACGTTCTTACCTCTCTGAACCTTCATATATTTTTCAAGGAGATTCGACTCATTTCGTTGGTACTCTTTTGTTATCCGTGACATCCTTCAAGTTTTCTGAGAGCTGGGTATCTTTTTTAGTTCTTTATAGTATGAAGTTTTCTTTTTATGGTTATAAAGTCATGTTCTTGCTTAAATATTTCCACATGTGTTGATGCTTTACCTATCTCAGTGTTCTTTATGTTGAATTAAGGAACTACATTTTCCTCAATTTTTGTTTGTTGCATCATTTCCCCTTTAACTTGAACAATGACTTCTTCGTTGATTTACATGTTCGCAAAGTTCCATGATTAAATAACGGTTATTGATTTATCAGCCTAGAGTTCGACTCTCGATGAAAACATTACTTAATTGTACGATGAAATTAGTTCAACCCATGTGCATAATTCAAGAAGAGTCATGTAATAGCCTGCATTTTACGTATCGGAGGATCGTAAAATATTTTTATTTATTTCTCTGAGGGTTGGATCATTCTCTTATTTTAATATGTTGGTTATGGGGATGTGAGACATGTCCATAATTTTTACCAATTTTATTTATGACCATTTTACCCTTGACAGTATTGTACAGGGCATATTTTTTTGATTGGGATCGAATCAGGTGCTAAGGTCAGTTTCATTGGAAAGGAAACGGTGTTACCAATTCCGTAGAGTGGTCACATTAAAGATTTGGTTTAGCGGTTAGGGAGAAATCACTGTTTTAGTGTTTCAAAATTTCTGTTCAGGTTTTATAAGCCATTGATGGAATGATTTGGCATGGCCCATTAGTAGGCTGGTGGTAGGCTATAAACAGGGGTTCGAGGCATGGAGAATAGTTTACTTTCTTCATTCTCTCATTTGGTTGAGCTTGCGATCCTCTTTGCTCAATCAAATACACCTTTCCACCATTAAAATTTTAGATCTACATATGAGAATCAAAGATCTACATCGTTTGAAACTAGATCTACGTCAAGTGAAGAGAGATAGCATCAAATCAAGATATTTGAAGCATATTCTTCGCCGTCCAGATTGAGAATTTAGCGATTTCAAGTTAATTCGAAGAATTGGTGAGTGATAAGCATCTCTCCCACAGATTCGATCAAGTATATGGCTTGTTTGTTCATATTTTCATCATTTTAAGTTGTTTTGACCTATATCTACATCATGGTAAGTATATTTTCATTTGAATCACCATAGGATCTAATCTAGCAACTTAAAACCGATTATTCTTATGTTAATTCATATGTTTATGCAAGTTAAATCCATTATTTTAGTTTATTCATTCATTTATCATGATTAAATGAATCTTATATGATTATTGACGAATAATTGTCATTTTTATGTTGTTGATGTTTTTATAAAGTGTTGATTGTGTAATTGGATGATTTGGATGAGTTATTTGCATTGATATGGTCTTTTAGTGATGATTTGATCAAGATTGAGCTATTTTGGTCAGATCTGGAGTCGGGTCATTTTTCTTAGGGCGTTGATGATGTGGCATGGAATTTGGGTCGTGTCGCTTGTTGCTCAAGAAAGAGATGAAGGTCGGGTCGTTGGTTTTAGGTCGTTAGTGTGTTAGGTCATTTTTAAGACCTAAGGAGTTAGGTCTTAAGAATGTCTGAAGCATCGTGAAGTGTTCATTGATCATCGTAATGCAAGGAATGTGAAGACGACTCAAGGGTGTTGAGTTCATAGATAATGGTTGCTCGAGAAGGTTGCTTGAGCTATGAATAGCCGTTATGGAGGACGACCAGAGATGTTAAAGGCTGAAGAACTATTGTTGTTGCAGTTTCTAGCGGACTCAAAGCAGGGGTATAATAGGGGTGTACCTAAAAGACCAGAGGGTTGATAGTCGAGTATCATGTGTATAGTCGAAAGGCCCAGATACGTATCATAGAAAGGCGTATGGAGTTTTTTTTGCTAGAACCAGGGTTACCATTAGCCCTTGACATGTGGCAGGGATGGCCGTCATATGATTAACGATGGTTTCAAAGCAAAATAAGCAGTGATAGCCAGAGTCTTGGATGTTGGGTTTTTTGCTTGTACATCTCACGTAAGTTGTCTGACGTCGAGGGAGATGTTCCTTGGGTTCTTGTCAGATGTTGGTTTAGGCCTTCGGGACTTGTGCTTGAGGGGTGTTGATCTCAATTAAGGTGGTTTGCATGAGATATAACGTTGTTATGATTATTATTATTTGGTTACTTCTGATTACCATGAATGAACTGTTTGTTCCTTATTTGTTGTTCTGAATGCTTAATTGTAAAGGCTATCACTGTCAGATGTGGGGAAGACGTGGTTGGGTTTCTTCTCTGTGGTTGAGCTGGTAGATTGATTGGTCTATCTACCTTTTCTCATATACCTAATTTATGATGTTAGATAGTTATTTTATCACTCACTAAGACTCTTGTCTGACTCAAGGTTTTATGTTTCCCTCTTATTACCTTGGGTTATTCATCTGGTTTGGTTGGGTAGTCTGAGTAGCAGGTTACAAGTAGCAGAACTTAGTGAGGCGAGAAAGCAGAGCGATGACGAGCAGGAGGCTTGCGTATTAGTTTTTCTACTATCTAGTACTTTTTGTTTCCGCTGTTATGATTGGTGTTTTCTCTGAGTGTTGTAGTGAGGCAAATTTGTATAGATACGTATGTTGTAATCCAAGGGTGTACGGATATTCTTTCTAGCTGTTATGAAAGTTTTAAATTTCTTCTTAGAAATGCTTCACTATTATAGCCTATTGTATGTGTTCTATTATATTTTATCCTTGCGTTGTGAGTTATACGACGGGTGCCGCATTGTGTTATCTTACCTTGATGATTATCCATAGCTGTCCGACACACCTTTTAGCGTATTATTCCTCTTGTTTGCTACAGGATTTATGGGCGGTCTTCACATTTGTTATCAGAGCTCTAGTTATCGATTTTAGCCAAAGTTCATAGACGTAGTAACGTATGAGAGACGTAATTATAGATTTTTGATGGATGCATACTATATATATTAATGTATATAGTAATAACATTTGAACTCTATATAAGTTTTCTCGTAAGTGGCTAATCATTATGTATTACAGATTTAGAATGAGTCGTCAACCACCGAGACACGCTGCTAGGGAGGAGGCTTCTCCTGGAGGGGGAAATAGCGGTATACCAGACTACCTAGCTATGTTCGAGGCCATGATGGCAGTGATCATGAGATGGCTACCCGCTCAGGAGGCAGTAGCGGTAGATGTAGGAGTTCAAGTGCAGGTACCGAGGGTTGTAGACTTCGCGAAGCTACGCAAAGACTTCACTTCTCTCGGAGGAAGGTTGTTTAAGGGGACAAAGTCGACTAAAGAGGTTCAGAGATGGTTAGATGCTTGTGTACGGATTTTCAGAGATTTTGGTTTTGACGATGCAACAAAAAGGAAGAATGCATCAAGACAATTGCAAGGTAGAGCCATGGATTAGTGGAATTTTATCATTGTGGAGACTCCAAATGAAGAGATAACATGGGAACAATTCCAAATAAAGTTCGAGATGAAGTTTATCTCTACTACTCAAAAGTCAATTCTTTTTAAGAATTTTATGGAGCTGAAACAGAATGGTCGATCAGTGCTTGAGTATGTTTCTGATTTTGAGGCTTGTCCAAGTATGCCTGATCGTACATTGACTCTCCATACCAGAAGAGCGAAAAGTTTATTATGGGTTTGGATACCTATATTAGGAAGCCATTGGTGGATCATCTTGATGATCCATATGATAAGATAGTGGAGAAAGTTGTTCGACATGAAAGCTTATTTCCTAAAGAAACAAATGTTGTCGCTGCAACCAAGGAAGCTTCGAAATCATAGCATGGTGGTAATAACAATAAGAAGAGGAAGTATCAACAGTAGAAAGGAAAAGATGGCAAGATGAAACCTAAAAGTGAGGTGGTTTGCTACGACTGCCAACAGAAGGGCCATTTCGCTAATGAATGTAAGAATCCAAAAGCCGAAAAGAAGTGCTTCAAGTGTGGAAAACTTGGGCATGATAAAAAGGATTGTCCGGTGCTAGCGAAAGGGAAGCAAATAGTGAAGACTTATGCTTTGGAAACTGTGTCATCTTCTTCAAGGGCTCTTACAGCAGAGGAGAAAGGGATGGGTGTCGTTGTTCAAGGGACTCTTTCAGTTAGAGGTATTTTGGTTCGAGTGTTGTTTGATACTGGAGCATCGCATTCATTCATTTATAATGAGCTTGTGTGCCGCTTGGGTTTGGAAACCTAGATTTGTGATAGACCTTTGGTTGTGACTAATCCATTTGTTGGTTCATCCAGCCTTTGTATGCTTTATCGTGGTTGTTAACGATATTTTTCGTCCACCCCAGAGATAGGTCTACAGAAGTGGACCTAACGGGAAAATGAGTTTATTTAGCGTTCATGAGTTTAGGTTAGTTCACCATTTCCTAGATATCAAGGTTTATAGCCCAAAATAATAGTTACTCTTCCCTTATTGGGGTGAGCATCACACTTAAGCGACTCAAAAACCAACAGTTATCTTGGGACAAGGGTTCCCTAAGCACAACCCTCGATAAGGGTTAAATAGCTTGCAGGAAGGGTTCCGCGCTAACTTTGCGAAAGGGGTCTAGGCTTGGGTAGGTGCTTGTTTGCATGTAGAAAGCAAATAACATGTTGCATTGGTGATAGGTAAGAAATTACACAAGAAACTCATAAGGAAATGTACTAATTTTTGATCCACTCGTTATTGATCTTGGATTTGGAATACACAAGTGATTACAACTGAAATTCCCAATTTGATTTATAAATTAGGGTTTACTCTAGAGAAAAAGAATACAAGAATGAGAAAATCTCCCTCCAAAATGAGACCCATAGGGTCTTATTTATAGACAAATCGGGCTCCCTTTTGTCATTGGGCCAGCAGAAACCCCTGTCGGCCGCCTTTCTCTTTGGTTCCAGGTGCTTAAGCTTTTGGTCGCTCTTTTGGCTTTGCTTATTGCTTTTAAGGTGCCGTTCTGGCTCTCGGAAGGATGATCTCGGCCCTTGGAGTTTCTCTTCAATGTTGCTCTTGTCTTCTTCGTATCGATACCAAGCCTGTCATTACGGATAGCTTTGGAAAGGCTATATGCTTCTGGATATTGGCTTCCGGGTATGAGCTTCCGGGTATAGGTTTTCAGTCTCGTTATTAACACTTTGTGGAGATTGCCCTCTTGATCCAAGTAAATGGTTACGGGGTCCGCCCACCCCTGCCGGTGTAGGTACCAGGTGAATTAGTGTGGATAGCTTGTCTTTTTCCAAGGTTTTTTCTTGCTCTTCGGTAGACCTTTGAAATGTATTTCGGTCTCCCGGCAGGATGCTTTTGGTAACTTATTAGTTGCTTACTAAAATGACCTCTCGGTGACTACTTGGTTGAGGTTTCGGTAGGTGGCTACCGGACAACTTCCTTATGTCTGAATTTTGTGCTCTCAGTGCTCCCGTTTATCGGTATTAAGCCAGTTAATACCAATAGCCCTTTCATCCTTCTGGGTCTCAGATTGTGATGTCCATTGTTTTTCCTTTTTATTATCTCCTGGCTTTAGATGACTTCTTGTCGGTTGTCTTTCCTCCGGAACTACCCTGCTAGTAATTTCTCTTCCTGCTGGATTTTGAGGTTCCTTCTTTATTGAGGGTGTCGGTTGCTTACCCTTCCGGATGTCTCTCTTAGACTCTCGGTTTTACCCTGTGCTCAGCTTCTTCTCAAGGATTACTTCCCTTTGTCTATGACGGTCCGATACCCCTTCACCGTCAGCCTGTTTCGTAGCTAATTTTGGTAGTAACAATTACCACCAGTGAAGGGGTAATTTTTCCTTTTCAAGTCAAACTTTTTTATCGTTTTCTTTCGGCGTGTCGGCACCATGTCTCTTGGCATCCTTTGATTAAGTCTGTTGATGGGTTTCTTCCTGCATGTCTCAAATTCACAAGGGAGTTCACTATAAATGCTTCTTCTTCTTCTCTCTGCCTTCTACCTTCAAAACAAATTATCAAGCCAGATGATCAATTCTTGCAAGAAACGGTCAAGCTTTTCCTCTCAGAATCCCGAATTCGATTCTTGGTAAGTATCTCTATTTCTATTATGAGTTGTAATCTAAATCATGCATTAAAATCGATTTGAAAATCAACCATGACTTCGTTAGATATAATGCGGCTTTAATCAATAAAAACAACTGCAATAACAATTAATGCCAAAATGGTAGATTGCTTATTTGCTAAGTGCACCCTGCCAGAGTTTTAGTAAGCAAAACAGGTTATGTAAAGGGCCGATTTAATCATGAAGTAGAACGTTATGCTCTTGGTACGAGTTAGTTTAATCACCTTTACTGCCATTTTATTTTGCTTCCGGCCTTGCCGACACCGTTATTGTATTTATTTAACTTCCGTCTCGGGGTGCTGGGTTAGTTTGAAGGTGTCGGTAAGGCATTACAAACTTAGTACATCATGTGTTCCAATCTTAATTTAACTAGTACCGGGTTTGGGAACCCATTTGGCTTTCGGTGGTGACAACGTACTATTTGGTCTCGGTTGAACCATCGTTGAAAACCATTGTCAATTTGATTTCCCTTGGCATATGCCTTTCATCATTTAAATTTTGATGTCCAGATAGTCGATTTTACCACCAACAAAGGCCTAATTGTCTCCATATGGGGTTAACTATGTGTTAACCTCTTTAAGATTAACTTTTAAGATCGATTTGTTATTCAACAAATTAAGCCCTTTATACTAACAAATTATTCTGTTGTTGGATCTTTTCATGGATGTCATATGCACTTTTATGTAAAAAGAATTTAGTGTTTACCACATATGTTATGAAATGGTATCACCTGGTAGTGTTATGGCTAGCAAAAAGAGCACCATCAAAACAAAAGCCAAAGTCTCCAATACTCCTCGAGCCAAGAAGGAGTTTGCTTCAAAGCCTTCTTTAATCTCCTCTCAAGATAAGGTGAAGACCATTCTTGATAGTTTCGGAATAGCTTGCATAGATGCCATTGCTTCCTCTTCTCAAGACTCCCTTCAGAACCCTCCAGAAGGGTATTTTGCATACATGGCAATCCATATTTAGCATGGAGGCTTCCTTCCATTTCCACCATTCCTGCTCAGGATTTTGTGTGACCTGGGAGTTTCTCCTATCCAGCTTTCTCCCAACACTTACTCCCTGCTTTTGTGCTTAGAAGTTTTGGCACATGCATCAAATCAAGCTTCTCTTGGCCCCAAGCTTATTCGTCACATGATATGATTTTCTAAGAGTGTAGAGTCGCCCATTTGGCATGCGAATCATATAAAGAGGCTAATAAGAGACAACATTAGCAAGACTAAACCCTGGGAGGATCAGTTCTTTCTTGTTAAGTGCCATCCTGGTGTATCGAGAAAATTCATAGAACGCGGTAAGCTCCTTGTCCTTTGAAAGCAATTATGTTATGCTTATATGTCTCGTTTAACCCTTGATTTTACATAGAGCCTCCTTATAAAAGAGTAACCTTATCGGAAGAGGAGACTCAAGTTGTCAAGGCTATCTTTAATGCACTGGAGGATCCTAGATGTGGGTCATCTCTTCTTACTGTTGATAGGCTTCGTCAATATGGCCTCCTTCCTCAGGGGCAAAAGATTTTAGGACAACTGCCCATTCATTTTTCCAGAGCTAAGGGTTTGTCGCTGAATTCTAAAACATTCAATACAACATCTCCTATCTTTCCAGGCAATCTAAACATAATTGCACTTCCATTTGGATAAGGTTCTCCACTTTTACCTATCGATTTTTTTATTCTTATCTTTCTGATATGGTTCTCTCTGCTCAAGGTCCATGGCTTTCAAGAGAACTTCCACTCTCGATGTTTTCGACCAGTCTAACGTGAAAGCTTTAAAGAGGCTTGTCGATTCTGGTACTGAACCATCGTCTAAAAAGTCAAAACATGGTAAATCCATCCATTTTCCAAGGATGTGGTTACCATGGCAAGAATGCAAACAATTTCCGACCCTGCTTCTTCTGATATCGATAAGTTCATTAATATTGATACCTCCCCTGATACTTCTCCAAGGAACAAAGCTACAAGTAGTTCTACATCACCCATCTCTCCTAGAGGACTACATGCTGGGGAGCATAGCCCATTTACACCTTCCTCTTCTCAGCGTGCCATTTTTCCTGTTCCTCCCCTGTTGGCTCTAGATTTTGATAAGCTTCTGAATCTCTCTCTTTTGTCTCCTGAGGTTGCTAACATTTCACAGTCTTCCTTATCTTTGGACTCAGAGTTTTTTTATCAGCAGCTCATCAAGGACCAACTTCTGGTATTAGGTCATTCTCTTTAGCTTTTCTTCTTACTGCGCCATTTTCATATGGGATTCAGTCTATTCTTTTTCTCATCTTTTAGGTGATGAAAAGCTAGTTCTTGTCCAAAGGAGTGACTTTTTCATTCTCCACTGAGATTACCGCTCTTAGGGAAGAGAATAGGGCCTTAAAGGATAAGGTTGACATCCTACCATGAGAGAGGATAGAAAGCGATGGCGAATGCAGGAGATTGGAGGCCATGTCGGAGGGGGAGTGTAACAACCCGTAAAATCAGAACCAATTTAAAATTTTTAATTTGACTATTTTTAGTGGATTTTGAATATTTTAAATAATAACGACCAAAAATCTATTTGGATCGAAGTTATAGCGAATATATTTATTTTAATTATATAACAAGGCCTGAAATGGAGCGGTAGTTTAAGAATTTGAATTCGAACTTTGACTAACTGTACAGGATGCAAAATAAAACGGATTTTGGTGAAACCAAAAATATTTAAATCTATTTGGGAATATCTTTCTAATGAATCTGAAAAATTGAGATTTCATAGCGGGAGTCAAAAGCTATGGCCAAATGAATTTTTAGAAAGGTCACTATGGAGTTAATATAGCCCTTGAAAATTGACATTTTGCAAATGACCTCCATTTTCGATGAAACCCCTTTTGTTGGATCCAGAATGTCAAATTATTGCTAGATTCCAAATTCCATAATATTTGGAGTTAATATGTGAGTGTGGCAAAGGAAAATGTGTTTGGTTAATTTCAATCAATTTGGATCGACCAGAAAATGGTCATTTTTCAAACAGTCTCCAAATTCGACGAAACTAGTTTTGTTGGGACCGTGTCGTCCAAACATAGCTAGATTTATTTTTCTGGAATTTTTGGGATCAGTATGTGGCCCCGGTAAATTGAAATATACGTTCAAATCCATATTTGAATGTTTTATATTTTAATTTGAAGAATAACTGGCTGAAACGGTCGAATGGGCCTACAAAACATATTCCATTGTGTACGAAATAGTGGTATTTAGCTAGGGACGACTGTCGTTGGGTTTGAATTGGAGTTCGTATGGAGCAAGGGGTATTTTTGGATTTAAAGAATTAAAAATAAATATAAAAATACAAGGGCCAATCAAATTAATCCATCCATTTCCGCGTTGACCAAAGAAACCCGACACCCTCTTCAGATCGAACAGCGACTCCTGCTCCCATCTTCTCTCCTCCTTTTCTCCTCAATCATTCAACGAAATTAAGTGGCCCTTTGGAAGTTTTTGAAGATCGAAGCTTCCTCTTTAAATCCATATAAGGATTGTATTTTATCGTTGTGAATTTATCGAGATTGGACGCCCCGAAGCTGCACCGTTCATCGCGCCGGAGCTGCTCCTAGCCGCCGTCGTGTTCACCTGCACCGCCAGCGCCTGGAGCGCCATTCCGACCTCTTCGACGTGGTGCACGCTGATCGGCTTCACGTACAACGGATATGAAATTAAATTGAAACCTATATTTGATTCATTTCTGAAGAACACGGCTGTAAGTTAATTAAGCAGTTTACAACAGTTTAAAAGCATTGCAAAGTTTGTTTATTAAGTAAAAATCATATCTTTAACGTTTGTGGTCGAAATCCAATGAAACAAGAGACACCGGGCCGTGAGGACGTCTTCTACATTCTAGAAGAGACCGGAAAATTTTTGGAGCTTCCTACAATTTTTGGAGGAGTGGAACCCAATGTGAGATTTCTATATTATAAAAGATATGGAATGACGATGTATAAATTATATAATCGATGTGTAAGTTATATAAGCGTTATACACCTCATGTATAAGTGTTGTATAAATTATATGTGCGATGTATAAGTTATATATGTATTGTAAAAATCATATGTGCATTGAATGAAGTTGAAATGAAATGGAAATATATTTATATACGTATATCTATATATGTATATATATATATATATATATATGTACTCCCCTTGTCCACAGACCATGGACGATATATATTGGTTATGATTATTTGGATTTTGGTTGACGTGAAATTTGGTTGATAAATGTGAATGGTTGATAATGATTGTTTTTGGTTGAAACAAAATTGGAATTGTTTATGGAAAAAAATCCATTGTGATATGAAAATGATTGAAATATTTAGATTATAAGGATAAGCCCCTTAGGGAACGCCGCGAGGCGTAAGGTAGTGCGAGGAGCCGTACTGGGAACGGTGTCGGTTTTAAACCCTCTGTCATTATGCCGCCGAAATTTTCTGAAATATTCATGTGTTTGATTTATATTCATGTGTTGGAAAAATATTCATATAACGAATGAATTGTTAGAAAGATAAAAATCACATTTTTATCATGCATATGAAGTATATAAAATATTCATGTTTGAAATAAAATGTTTTGACAATAAAAATCACATTTTTATTATATATATGAATCACTAAAAATATTCATGTTTTAAATAAATTGTTGTAACAATAAAAATCACATTTTTATTATATATATGAAGTGTTAAAAATAGTCGTGTGTTGAAATAAATCTTTGTTGGGTAAAAATATTATTTGTGCCGCATATATGAAATGAAAATGGTTTGGAAATGGAAGAATGGGTTATATATATATAATAAAACGAATAACCACACTGCAGTTCATGTTTTGAAATCGTGATTTTAAATGATTATTACGGAAGATTCGACCATTGGATTTTTCCGAAACCGAAACCCTTGGGTTCGCTTTGGAAATATCTTTCCAATGATATCAAATTTGTAAAGATCCAACAGGTAGATTATGTGAAATGTAAATTCAAATCTGAATGAAAACAGCGCCAGAATGGATTATATATATATATATATATATGATTAAATTAAATCGAATTACGACGCTGCAATTTGTATTTTGAAATCGTAAGTTTAAACGATTATACCGAGAGATCTGACCATCGGATTTTCCCAAAACTGGAGCCATTGGGTCCGCTTTGAAAAGATCTCTCCAATGATATAAAATTTGTAAAGATCCAATGGTTAGATTCTCAGATATGTGTAAATCAAATCTGAAGAAAAACAGCGCCATGGCCGCGTTATGGCTTGAAGCGTCGTTTGAATAAAGGGATATTTTTAAATAAATAAAAATAGTGGTAAATCGTTATAAAATATTAATATGGAATGGAAAAAAACCGAATTTACTCAGTTTATTGGATATTTGATGGTTGAATGTGTTTGACATGAAAATTACATTAATGAACTGAATTATGGATGTCAAATAATTTAACCATGGAAATGAATTGATTTGAATTCTAAATGTATGTGAATTATTTGAAAAGGCCAAGTTAAATCTCATTTCAAATAATTGGTCGACGATTAGAGATCGATGATGAAGACAGTGGTTGAAGACCGGAGGTCTTCACATCGTTTGGATGATTACTGACGTCCTAATTGGGAGGCATCCCAAGACAAGGTAATAAGTGGTGGTCGTCCAGACGTACTTGGAGATCGACCGGATGTGCGAGGGCCTCTCTCCTGTATTGGACATATGGGATGAGGAATAAGGTGCCTCCGGTTTCGTTCAGACCCAGAACGGACTTGTAAATGGACTATGTGTCTGACATTGGATTTCATTCTGTGTGATTGATATACGCCAGCTGCATGGCGTGGATTGCCTGTGTGGCATGCTGAGATGCAGTGATCAAGGCTTATGTTGAAAAGCAAAGCCTTATGGTTGATGATCAGAGCACAGCTTTAAATAGCATGGCTTTGTGTATGCCGTTGATTTGCGGGCCTCACACCCCGGTATGAGCCAGAAACAGGAGAGGACCTCAGGGAGGACATGCGTTTCCTTCTAGCTAGGAGTGGTGTCTTGGTTTTACACGCTCAGGCGTTTTACTTACGTGGATGACGGATAGCGAGGCGCCTCGGTTATTTCGGTCTCTGCAGAACCGATGGATGGTCTTTATACAGACCAGTTTGATGCCCCATAGGGCGGGGAAACGCAGTGTTCTGGCATTTTAATCCACTCCGTGTGGACCGGCCCTGACGATCCAAGGCTTGACCGAGTACTTGCCTGAGACACGGGCTAGAGCATCTCGAAGCGGTAAGGACGATCCTTTGCCTTGGTTCATGACGGAAATTCAATTTCCAAATACGACATCGTGCGGTTTTTATTGTAAACCTATATATGGCGACATGATATATGGTACCCATGCCGTCTATGATTGATATTTATGATCGAAGTTGTTTTTGAAACATATAAACACTACTAATAATATCAAATGCTTTTGTTTTATATATATCAAGCATATTTTGGCCATTATAAGGTAAAACTATATCTTCTGGCTTGCGTTGCATTATGTGATGGGACCTTAGTCTTATAATGGCTTAATTTTTATAAAAAGCATGGCGATGTTTAAATGATTTACTTGTTTTGAGCACTGGAAATACAATGGAGTAAACTCGTTCTGCGTTAGCGGCGTGGTCCTTTGATTGGCTTTTTGTAAATAAGTTAAGTTGATTTCTCATACCAGTCCCATGACTGACTTGTAGTTTGTTTCACTTGCAAACTCGGGTGCCCTATTTTCTACACGGGTAGCCTTGTATTCAGGTTTTAGCAAGCTCTATATGGATAGCTATGGAGCTGAAGATGGATTCTATCACTTCTTTTTATATTGTTCAGCTGCTATTATGTATATTATGTTTGATTCCGCTGTAGACATTTTATATCAAGCTGAAACTATATATTGTACTAAGTGAGATCCTATATACTGTGTAACTCTGATGATTATTATTTCCATTGTAATTTGATGTACATTATCTGGCGTATTTATATATTTCTGTTCTACTGTTATTTTTTTATGCATTATATTCCAAAGATTACCCTTGCCACCGTGGAACGGGGGTTTGGGGTCGTCACATGTGGTATCAGAGCTTTGGTTAAGCTTAGTTCTGGAATATAACATATTAACGAACTTGTCGGAAATAGAACCAGTAGTGTTCTAAGACGAATAACTCATTTCAGATAGGATCGGTAATATCCTAGAATGAGTATAGCAGAATGAAATGCACCCCGATAGACACATTTACATTCAAGTATATGCCTCTATGCTTTAAAATACCTTTTCTGTTGGCCTAACACTTTGTCTGCTATTTGCAGACATCGTAGAAAATGAGTGGTAGAAGTAGAAGAGGTAGGTCAGAACCAGATATTGAACCTCTATTAAAGAAGTATCGAAATCTGGGTAGAGTACCGTTCTCGGGCAATGAATCCATTATTCAAACACAAGCATGGATGCACTCTACTGAGAAAATTTTTGAAGGTTCAAAGCTGAGAGATGATCAGAAAAGGTTACTGGCATCTTGGGCACTCAAAGACGAAGCTTTAATCTGGTGGGAAACCATTATTAAAGATTATCCAGAAGGTAATATTACCTGGGATAGATTTAAAGAATTTTTCAATGAAAGATTTATTCCTCCAGAAGCAACTGAGCGATTATGTGATGAATTCTTCTATCTGATACATGGAGATATGACCATTCCAGATCATAAGAAATTCAACGAACTTTCTCGTTTTGCCCCGAATCTAATTGAAAATCCTAAGAGGAAGAATCTGAGGTTAATTAACGGGCTTCAAAGAAAGTATCAAAGAAGTGTAACTGCGCATGTGCAACTTCCTTTTTCTGAAATGATATATATGGCTTACCAGTATGAGGATCTAGATAAGCAAGGTATTTTGGAAGACGAAGAAGAATGTAGTTCTAGCAACAAAAGAAAATTTGAAACTGATAGCCCAGAGACAAGTACGCAGCCTGAGGCAAGTATGACGTCTAGGGCTAGAAAGAAGCCTAAAGCCAAGAGGAAAAAGGTTAAATCTGAGAAAGAACGGGTAACAACTACCACCTGCTCTAACTGTAATCGAAAATGGCATTTGGCGATAAATTGCGGACCCTTAAAGAAAAGAATAAGGAGTGGATTCAAACCCACTAAGAAGCAAAAGAAATCTCATGGCACAAGGGAATGCTATAAGTGTCACCGAACGGGTCATCTTGCTAGAAATTTCCTGCTATTAGAGAAATCTGAAATGGCACTAGTGAATGAAGTAGCAGAAGTTCCTGCATCTTCAGGCAGTCAAGGAAGGCCTGATGTTTTGGAAGGCACGCTTACTGTCAAAGATATTCTAGTTAAGTACTGTTTGATATAGGCGCATCACGAAGTGTTATTGCAAGTAATGCGGTTAACAAATTGGATTTGAAACTGAAAAACCTCAAAGAACCCATGACTGTCCATAATCCGGTTGGGGGTTCCCTCGATCTTAGTTAGATTTGTGGGGTGCCTATTTCTTTTTCCCGTTATCGGTTCCCTGCCATCGCGATCGTCATGAATTTTATAGAATTTGATCTTATTGTGGGATTGGATTGGTTAACCAAATATGAAGCTGGGGTTAAATGCGCCGACATAGTCGTTAAGGCGAAGATTAAATAAGAGGAATTTATAACCATTCCCTGTGAAGGTTCGAATTCAGGTAGAAAAGACTTTTGGTCAGCTCTAGATGTTTCTCCTACTCAAAAAGAAAATATTCCTGTCGTTACAGAGAATACTCCGGTCGACGTAGAAAATATTCCTGTCATCAAGAATTATGCGGATGTGTTTGAAGAAGTTGTTAGCTTACCTCCGCGTAGAGAAATTGATTTTAAAATTTCTTTAATTATGAATGCAAGGCTAGTAGTTCGCGCTATTCGAAGAATGACCTTGAAGCAAAAAAGAAGAGTTAGGCAATCAGACTCGACAGCTTGTATGGAAGGGTCAGATAAGGCCTAGTTTCTCTGATTGGGGAGCAGCAGTGGTATTTGGCCCAAAGTCAGATGCTACTCTTAGACTATGTGTGGATTATCATGACTTGAACAAGCAGACATTAAAGAATAAATATCCATTGCTGCAAATTAATGATTTGTTGGATCGATTGAATGGCGCACAAGTATTTTCACGAATGGACCTAGCTACAGGTTTCCATCAACTTCATATTGCCGAAGAGTATGTTCCATTGACAGCATTCAGAGGTCCAGATTTATTCTGGTTAGTAATGTCGTTTGGGTTATGTAATGCTCCAGCTTATTTTTTCGATTTAATGAACCGGGTATTCAAAGAAGTGTTGAATAAATTCGTACTGGTTTTCATTGATGACATATTGATCTTCTCTAAGTCAGAAAGAGAGCATGAAAAACATTTGGAACAAGTGTTAGAAATTCTCGAAAAGAATGTTTTAAAGGCCAAATTTTCCAAATGTATATTGTGGCAAGAAGAAGTCAAGTTTCTTGGCCATGTTGTATCGAAAGAAGGAATTTTTGTGGATCCCAATAAGATCACAGCTATTCAAGATTGGAAGCAGCCAACTACACCCACAGAAGTCCGAAGTTTTCTTGGATTGGCTAGTTATTACCAGAAGTTCGTTAAAGATTTTTCGAAGATATCTAGTTCCTTAACAAAGCTTACTAAGAAACATTCAAGGTTCAATTGGACTACAGAATGTGAGGCAGCTTTCCAAGAGCTGAAGCTAAGATTGACTACAGCTTCAGTGTTAACAATTATCGATGGCAATCAGGACTTGAAAGTCTGGACAGATGCTTGTAAAGAAGGCCTTGGTGCAGTATTAATGCAAAGAGGCCAAGCAGTCGCTTATGCTAGCCGTCAATTGAAGCCGCATGAGAAGAATTATGCAACTCACGATCTTGAATTGTTAGCCAACTTGTTTGCTATGAAAATCTGGAGACATTATCTATTGGGTGAGAAGTTCGAATTATATACTGATCATCAATCATTGAAGTATTTGTTCACCTAGAAAGATCTAAATATGAGGCAGCAGCATTGGATAGAATTTCTCGTGGCATATGATCTTGATATTTTGTATACTCTGGGGAAAGCCAATGTTGTGGCTGATGCGCTCAGCAGAAAGAATGTAATCATCGCCAATCTTATAATCACGCCTTCATTGATTTATAACATATTTGCTCTTCAGAAGGATGATCACTTCATTCAGAAGATCAAAGAGAGAATTCAGAAAGGCGAGGCCTCGAGTTTTCAGATTGATAACGATGGGATTCTGAGGTTAAAAGGCCGAATTTGTATTCCAAACATTTTTGAACTCCAGAAAGAAGTGCTAGATGAATGTCACAAATCCAAACTTAGTATCCATCCAGGAGTGAGTAAAATGTATAATGATATCAAACGCACTTTCTGGTGGAGATCTATGAAAAGAGACATTTCCTTGTACGTCAGCCGGTATTCTACTTGTCAACAAGTCAAAAGCAATAAACAAAAACTCATCGGATTGTTGCAACCGTTGGAAATTCCAGGTTGGAAGTGGGAACATATTTCTATGGATTTCATAGATGGTTTGCCCAGAACCGGAGGGGAAATGACAGTATTCGGGTGATCGTAGATCGTTTCACGAAGACCGCCCATGCTATACCTGTCAGGTCGAATAGAACTGCCCAGAGTTTGGCGTAGATTTATTTTAAAGAAATTGTTAAACTGCATGGAGTTCCCATGAGTATAGTTAGTGATCATGTCCGATTTTTTCTAGTAAATTCTGGGAAGCATTCCAAGCAGAATTAGGAACAAAGCTGAACTTGAGCACCACTTATCATCCTCAAACAGATGGCCAAACTGAGAGGGTGAATCGTATTCTTGAAGATTTATTGTGGGCTTGTGTTATTGATTTTGGCGGATCATGGGAAGACCACTTGCATTTGGATGAGTTCTCATACAACAACAGCTACCAAGCGAGCCTGAAAATGTCACCATTCGAAGCATTGTATGGTCAACCGTGCAGATCTCCCGCTTGTTGGGTAGAACCTGAATATAGACTTGTATTGGGACCTGATATGATTCGCTAAGCTTCAGGCAAAGTCGATTTCATTCTAAAGCGACTGCAAACAGCTCAAAGTCGACAGAAGAGCTATGCAGACTCGAGAAGGAGAGATTTAGCATTTGTTGTTGGTGACTATGTGTATTTGAGGGTTTCTCCGATGAGAAGAGTAGTCCGATTTGAAAAAACAGGGAAGTTGGCGCCTAGATTCATTGGTCCATTTCCTGTGCTCGAATGGATTGGAACTCTCACTTATAGGGTTCAATTGCCTGATTAGTTGCCTGGAGTACATGATGTGTTCCACGTATCTCAACTTCGAAAGCATATGCATGATCCAGACTTGGTCGTGGAAGAAGCCGCGCAACAAGCTTTGGAAATTACTCCAGAATTAGCTGTGAGAAGAGAGCCGATAAAGATTATTGGCAAAGAAACTAAAGAGATGAGGAACAAGAAGGTTCGCTTGGGCAAAGTGCAATGGAGTGGAGATCCGTGAGACTGTACTTGGGAAACTGAGGAGAGCATTAAGAAAGCCTATCCCAATTGCAGGGTGGACATCTCTGGTTAACTCTGGTGCAAGGTACATTTACAGTATTTTTCATTTCCATTTTGTTTTCTACTTTGCTGTTGTTTCCTTTTCATGGATGTATACTAATTATATAGTGTGAATGATTTTAAAAGAGTATATGAATTAATCAGTATATTTTTGAAAAGATAATCAACAAATTGATTGCTAGTTGTGTAGGGTGATTGTTAGTTTGATTAATAATATTGGAATGATAATTAATCTAATCAATAAGAGAAGGAAGGATAAATTTATGAAAATTGAATCAAATATTGAACTGATTTGAAAATTTATAGAAATGCATGCATGTACATTATATACGTTTGAACAGGTAAATGGATTTACTATTGAGTAAAGAATTTATTTGCGTGCCCGACAAATAGGTAAACCTTAATGAGTTGGATGCGCAATTTTATTTATTATATCAACTCCTGTGAATGCCATTAGACGCGGAGTGCTGGTTGTTCTGTGTAAAATAATAAACGTCACTATAGGATTGTAACAATTAATTTTGAACTACACTACATGGCATACTTCTTGAAGATAGCATACCCTAACATATACCACATAAGCATTTGGAGCTTATGTGACGAGGTTGAAGATTTACCGTACAAGCGAGAGGCTTGTATGGCGATGACTATATTATAGGTTGAACCGAAGACTGACATGGACTATATAAAATGTAACGGTAAATTGCCAGATTAATAAAAAAAGCCACACGGGTCTGGAGATGACAATAAACACGTCTCTCTGGTCATTAAGGCACAAAGACCATTTATAGGGTGACGAGAATTTATTCTCTGGAGTTATGATCTATACAGACTCCCCTGTGGACACCGGAATATATCACTATAAATATGTGCATGTTTTTAGGTTTTATTGGTACCTAATACGGCCCGATAAATTTCCAAACCCCTCCCCGTACAAAGGAGGTTATGGCGATTTTTTTTGAAAATTTAGGGTGTTAGCCAAATTTTTGAAGAATTAGAAAATTCTTAGAAACCGAAAAGTTTAATAATGGAAGCCAGAATGAAAGTTGAGTTAGTTAGATAAACAACTTCCAGCTTCGTTCTTTTCGGGGACGAAAAGATTTTAAGTGGGGGAGATTGTAACAACCGGGAAAATCAGAACCAATTTAAAATTTTTAATTTGGCTATTTTTAGTGGATTTTGAATACTTAAAATAAATTATTTTAAATAATAACGACCAAAAATCTATTTGGATCGAAGTTATAGCGAATATATTTATTTTAATTATATAACAAGGCCTGAAATGGCGCGATAGTTTGAAAATTTGAATTCGAACTTTGACTGACTGTACAGGATGCAAAATAAACCAGATTTTGATGAAAAGAAAAACATTTAAATCTGTTTGGGAATATCTTTCTAAAGAATCTGAAAAATCGAGATTTCATAGCGGGAATCAAAAGTTATGGCCAAATGAATTTTCAGAAAGGTCTCTATGGAGTTAATATAGCCCTTGAAAATAGACATTTTGCAAACGACCTCTCTTTTCAACGAAACCACTTTTGTTGGATCCGAAATGTCAAATTATTGCTAGATTCCAAATTCCATAATTTTTGGAGTTAATATGTGAGTGTGGTAAAGGAAAATGTATTTGGTTAATTTCAGTCAATTTGGATCGACCAGAAAATGGTCATTTTTCAAACGGTCTCCAAATTCGACGAAATTAGTTTTATTAGGATTATAACGTCAAAACATAACTAGATTTATTTTTCTGGAATTTTTGGGATCAGTATGTGGCCCCGACAAATTGAAATGTACATTCAAATCCATATTTGAACGTTTTATATTTTAATTTGAAGAATAACTGGCTGAAACAGTCGAATGGACCTACGAAACATACTCCATTGTGTCCGGAATAGGGGTATTTAGCCAGGGACGACAATTGTTGGGTTTGAATTGGAGTTCATATGGAGCAAGGGGTATTTTTGGATTTAAAGAATTAAAAATAAATATAGAAATACAAGGGCCAATCAAATTAATCCATCCATTTCCGCGTTGACCAAAGAAACCCGACACCCTCTTCAGATCGAACGGCGACTCCTGCTCCCATTTCTTTCCTCTTTTTCTCCTCAATCATTCAACGAAATTAAGTGGCCCTTTGGAAGTTTTTAAAGATCGACGCTTCCTCTTTAAATCCATATAAGGATTGTATTTTTTTGTTGTGAATTCATCGAGATTGGATGCCCCGAAGCTATGTTGTTCATCGCGCCGGAGCTGCTCCTAGCCATCGTCGAGTTCACCTGCATCGGCGGCGCCTGGAGCGCCATTCCGACCTCTTCCACGTGGTGCAAGCTGATCGGCTTCACGTACAACGGATGTGTAATTAAATTGAATCCTAGATTTGAATCCTTTCTGAAGAACACGGCTGTAAGTTAATTAAACAGTTTACAACAGTTTAAAACCGTTGCAAAGTATGTTTATGGAGTAAAAATCATATCTTTAACGTTTGTGGTCGAAATCCAGTGAAACAAGAGACACCGGGGCCGTGAGGAGTCTTCTACATTCTAGAAGAGGCCGGACAATTTTTGGAGCTTCCTACAATTTTTGGAGGAGTGGAACCCAATGTGATATTTCTAAGTTATAAACGATATGGAATGGCGATGTATAAATTATATAATCGATGTATAAGTTATATAAGCGTTGTATACCTCATGTACAAGCGTTGTATAAATTATATGTACGATGTATAAGTTATATATGCATTGTAAAAATCATATGTGCGTTGAATGGAGTTGAAATGAAATGTAAATATATTTATATACGTATATATATATATATACTCCCCTTGTCCACAGACCATGGACGATACATATTGGTTGTGATTGTTTGGATTTTGGTTGACGTGAAATTTGGTTGATAAATGCAAATGGTTGATAATGATTGTTTGTGGTTGAAACAAAATTGGAATTGTTTGTGGAAAAAATTCCATTGTGATATGAAAATGATCGAAATATTTAGATTATAAGGATAAGCCCCTTAGGGAACGCCGTGAGGCGTAAGGTTGTGCGAGGAGCCGTACTCGGGACGGTACTGGTTTTAAACCCCCCGCCGTTATGTCGCTGAAATTTTCTGAAATATTCATGTGTTTGATTTATATTCATGTGTTGAAATATATTCATGTGTTGGAAAAATATTCATATGACGAATGAATTGTTAGAAAGATAAAAATCACATTTTTATCACGCATATGAAGTATATAAAATATTCATGTTCGAAATAAAATGTTATGATAATAAAAATCACATTTTTGTTATATATATGAATCGTTAAAAATATTCGTGTTTTAAATAAATTGTTCTAACAATAAAAATCACATTTTATTATATATATGAAGTTTTAAAAATGGTCATGTGTTGAAATAAATATTTGTTGGTAAAACTATTATTTTTACCACATATATGAAATGAAAATGGTTTGGAAATGGAAGTACGGATTATATTTATATATATATAAATATAATTAAAATAAAACGAATAACGACGCTGCAGTTCATGTTTTGAAATTGTGATTTTAAATGATTATTACTGGAGATCCGACCATCGGATTTTCCTGAAACCGAAACCGTTGGGTTTGCTTTGAAAATATCTTTTCAACGATATCAAATTTGTAAAGATCCGATGGGTAGATTTTGTGAAGTGTTAAATTCAAATCTGAATGAAAATAGCGCCAGAATGGATTATATATATATAATTAAATTAAATCGAATTACGTGGCTGCAGTTCGTATTTTGAAATCGTAACTTTAAACGATTGTACCGGGAGATCCGACCGTCGGATTTTCCCAAAACTGGAACCGTTGGATCTGCTTTGAAAAAATCTTTCCAATGATTTAAAATTTGTAAAGATCCAATGGTTAGATTTTCATATATGTGTAAATCAAATCTGAAGAAAAACAGCGCCATGGCCGCGTTATGGCCTGAAGCGTCGTTTGAATAAATGTGCTATTTTTAAATAAATAAAAATAGTGGTAAATCGTTATAAAATATTATAAACGATATGGAATGGAAATAAACCGAATTTACTCAGTTTATTGGATATTTGATGGTTGAATGTGTTTGACATGAAAATTACATTAATGAACTGAATTATGGATGTCAAATAATTTAACCACGGAAATGAATTGATTTGAATTCTAAATATACATGAATTACTTGAAAAGGTCAAGTTAAATCTCATTTCAAATAATTGATCGACGATTAGAGATCGACGATGAAGACGGTGGTTGAAGACCGAAGGTCTTCACATCGTTTAGATGATTACTGATGCCTTGATTGGGAGGCATCCCAAGACAAGGTAATAAGTGGTGGTCTTCCAGACGTACTTGGAGATCGACCGGATGTCCGAGGGCCTCTCTCCTGCATTGGACATATGGGACGAGGAATAAGGTGCCCCTGGTTTCGTTCAGACCCAGAATGGACTTGTATTGGACTATGTGTCCGACATTGGATTTCATTCTGTGTGATTGATATACGTCAGTTGCATGGTGTGGATTGCCTGTGTGGCATGCTGAGATGTAGTGATCAAGGCTTTTGTTGAAAAGCAGAGCCTTGTGGTTGATGATCAAAGCACGACTTTAAATAGCATGGCTTTGTGTATGGCATTGATTCGCGGGCCTCACACCCCGGTATGAGCTAGAAACGGGAGAGGACCTTAGGGAGGACATGTGTTTCCTTCTAGCTAGGAGTGGTGTCTGGGTTTTACACGTCCAGGCGTATTACTTATGTGGATGATGGATAGCGAGGCGCCTCGGTTATTTCGGTCTCTGCGGAGCCGATGGATGGTCTTCATACAGACCAGTTTGACGCCCCATAGGGTGGGGAAACGCAGTGTTCAGGCATTTTAATCCACTCCGTGTGGACCGGCCGTGACGATCCAAGGCTTGACTGAGTACTTGCCTAAGACATGGGCTAGAGCGTCTCGAAGCGGTAAGGACGATCCCTTTCCTTGGTTCATGACAGAAATCCAATTTCCAAATACGACATTGTGTAGTTTTAATTGTAAACCTATATATGGCGACATGATATATGGTACCTATGTCGTCTATGATTGATATTTATGATTGAAGTTGTTTTTGAAACATATAAACACTAGTAATAATATCAAACGCTTTTGTTTTATACGTATCAAGCATATTTTGGCCATTATAAAAACTCTATCCTCCGACTTGCGTTGCATTGTGTGATGGGACCTGAGTCTTATAATGGCTTCATTTTTATAAAAACCATGGCGATGTTTAAATGATTTACTTGTTTTGAGCACTGGCAATCCAATGGAGTAAACCCGTTCTGCGTTAGCGGCATGGTCCTATGATTGGCCTTTTTGTAAATAAGTTAAGTTGATTTCTCATACCAGTCCCATGACTGATTCGTAGTTTGTTTCACTTGCAAACTAGGATGCCCTATTTTCTACACGGACAGCCTTGTATTCAAGTTTTAGCAGGCTCTATCTGGATAGCTATGGAGCTGAAGATGGATTCTATCACTTCTTTTTATGTTGTTCAGCTCCTGTTATGTATATTATGTTTGATTCCACTGTAGACATTTTATATAAAGCTGAAACTGTATTTTGTACTAAGTGTGATCCTGTATACTGTGTAACTCTGATGATTATTATTTCCAGTGTAATTTGATGTACATTATCTGGCGTATTTATATATTTCTTTTCTGCTCTTATTTGTTTATTTGTTATATTCCAAAGATTACCCTTGCCACCATGGAACGGGGGTTTGGGGTCGTCACAGGGAGAAAGGAGCTAAGGACATGTTATCGAAGCAAGTCGAGAACCTTACGAATGAGAAGATGGAGATGGAAATTGATTATGCCGTCGAACTGGATAGGATGAACAACAAGCTTTTCTGGTGCCAAACGGATAATTTATGAAACTAGCGATAGGATATCCGATTTTCTTAAGTTCATTTCCATGACATTGTTATGGAATACTACGAAGATGCTCTCCTCCTCGCTTTCTCTGACATTATAAGAAATTTCCAAGGATTGACTTTACTTCGGTGCATCCCTGCGCCAAGACTAGAGTTTTAGAAAGAATCCAACAAGTTAAGCGAGAAGGTAAGATTCTTCCAAGGGAAAAGATAAACCCAAATCTTTTTTGTACATTGAGGAGTTTCTCGAGGATTCTGATAATGAGGAAGAAGGGGGCGCGATTGTTGACGAGGTGACAGGAGGATGCGAGGGTCAGCGAGATGAATCTAGCAAGGATGATGGAGACTCTACTTCTACTGCTATGTGGTTAGCTGTCCTCGAGGGGATCACTGCTGATTCCTTGAGCACTCTACCTGCTCAAGGTTCAATTATACCTCAAGGAAGGTGACTCTTCGGAGCCAAAGGGTAAAGAAGCTTATCTTCAACCTGACATTTATATCGCATAGGTATGGTTCTCACTTTTGAAATGTTTTTCTTCCCCCTTGATTTTTTATCAATAAGTAACTTTCTCATGTTGCAGCAGCCCCTTGCTTCTTTGAAGATGTAAGTTGTAGTAATGCTTTATGTCCTTTGTTCTTAGCTACAAAGGACTTTCAGAGGGATTGTTTCGTAAACTTGTAGGAAATCATCTAGTAGATAGGCTTAAATATTTTGCATAAAATATTTTTAACTTCTTCATGACTCGTGGTTTAATTCTCATAATACTTCTGATCAATTGTGTTGTATTAATATGTACAATGTGGATGGTGTGTGTACTGACTAACAGATTCGTGCTATCATGATCTTATGGATGTGTATGTTTATTGAAATAATTCAGGATTCACATGGTAAAAGTTTATGTGGTTGTTTTCCTTTGACATGCAAGGCATTATTAGTGTCACCGTTTGGCAACTAAATTGTGCAAATCACTATATTTTGTCTTATCCATGACTAGGAGGATCAATTCCTGACCCCTTCTTCGCAGCTCAGAGAAGAACCTTTGACCATCACCATCGTAAAGATACCTTTGAAGATGCTCCCCTTTCGGGGTGGAAAAGGATGTATTATGAACAAAAGATAACCATCAAAAACCTTAAGGAACAAGTATCTTATTTGGATAATCAACTTAAAGAGAAAATGAGACTATTCACAGGCTGCAATGTCAGCTAAAGTTCGAACCCTCTACTAGCTCAGATGCGGGGATAGACAAATTATATCATCGAGTTGATGAGTTAGAGACTGAACTGAAGAAAACAAAGGCAGATTATGCCTCCTTAGATTTTGCTTTACAGATTCCTGACTCAGATTGATTGACTTTGTAGCTATGAATCTCTCATGGGCCGTAATGTGACATCGCTTTCAAATACCTTTAATGTAGAACCTTTAAAATAGTAGTTATGTGTATGTGACAACCTATGATATAACTTTATGTAAATATGTTTGTGTATTGTGTTGGTAGCACCTGGTATGTGATATGTTTTTCTTGGCTTGGAATATTTTATGTTCAGAGTTTTACTATGTTATTCTACATGCACTTGATGCTTTGTTAAGTGTTAGTTCGTGAGGTGCATACGATGCACCGCTTGCTTTTAATGGACTCAATAGTATCATGATATTGAATGCATGATGAAGTAATCAAAATGGACTTATATTCTTTATACTAGTAAAGGTTTCCTAACAAAATAAGTATCCCATAAGACCTTCATCTACGGGATTTTTTTATGAATAATATCATCTCGATGCAGAGGTTATGTTGGGGGATCTTGAGGCGCTTATTTGAGCTCACCCCTAAGTTTATGTTCTAGTGTAGTGTGACTACTTATATTGCATGTGCATTTGATACGGTGAATAAGGACTTAATGTATGTAAGAGTTAAGGAAATCTCCCTGAGCAACATCAAAGGCCCTTTCTTAATGGGCTCTTTGAGTAATAGGCTCCAACTGTTAAGTTGATAGTATGCTCCTTCCTTAAGGATCTGACCCAGACTAGGGTATTGAGGATAGAGTTCTAGAAACAACCTTTTGATAGCACTAGAGTTTGTCCCGTCTCCTGGACTAAGGTGTAAGACCAAAAATCTGCATCCGGTAGTAATAGAAGTCTGGTTCCAAACTAACTTTGGACTATTGAGAAGGTCAAATATCTTCTTCTTGCTAATATTTAGGCTTTTGAGCTGACTAAGATTCGGGCATTTACGATAAGATTGGGAACTCACTTCCGGTAGTAAGTCAACCTAGATTCGGGTATTAAGATAGGACCCGAAATCCACTTCCGGCATTAATTTAGATCTAAATCGACCCAGATTCAGGTATTTAATAGAAGTGTCGAACTAACCCAGATTGGGCATTTAATATAAGATTAGAAACCCATTTCTGGTAATTAGTTTTGTTTCCCCTTTTTTGGATGTGATTTGTGAAGACGAGGGTGTATGTGCTTCTTGAGCCACTCTCTGGGCTCTTTATCGTCAAAGCAGAAGAAGTACGTGATTTGTTGGCCACTCTTTGGGCTTGTGTGCCCAGTGCGCCTGACTAGCTTATCCACAAGCAGGGCCCAAGAAATTACCCGACCTCCCTCCAGGAGGCACCTTGTATTGACCATCGTAGGCGATGATAAGGTCTTAGATTCTTAAACCGGGCCATCATAGATGCAGAATTAAGGCTTAATCTTTTGATGCTCTACCCTGGCCATCGTAAGCGGTAATAGAGGTTTACACCCCACCCCTCTCCAAGGGTTTCCCTAACCTGGCCATCGTAGGCGATGATCGAGGTTTGCTTTCCCTTCTGCAGGTAACGCGGAACATAAGCAGAGGTAGGACGTGCTTAGTTCATAGCAGAGGCAGGGCGTACTCTTCTGCAAGCAGAGGCAGGGCGTACTAATTAGATTCCCCATCACGACCGTTTCTGTTGTGGGTTGTAGGATTATGCTTTCAATGCTTTAACCTGGCCCTTTCTGATTTGGGCACGGAGAAAGGCTTACACACCACCCGCCTCCGGGGGGTGCCTTTCCCTGGCCAACTTGGCGGTGACAAGGGTTTTCATTCCTTTTTGAGTTAACCTACCTTGGGTTAGAGTTCTGAAGAGGGTTTCCACACCCTTAGTTATGTAGATAATCCTTTTCCTAAGGATCTTATTAAACTTGATCTGATCCTTTCACAAATTCTTGTAGTTGGTCCTGATTGAAGAACTTAATGATCATCCCTTCGAGATTCTGTAGTGGTTAGTTTCATGCCCATTCATCATGTGATAGTGACACTGTGACAGTAAGGCCCTCCCAATTTCCTTTCATACATGGGCATCTTTCTTGTAGATGGCCAATAATTGAGTTCGTGTTTGGTTAGTAAGTCGATATTTTCCATTAAAGTGGTAAGGTAGTATCCTTTGGGTAGTCTTGGTGTAAACTTCCTTTCTTGTCGTTAGGACTTAGCCCTTCTATTACTGAACCTTATTGCTTCATTCATACCCTTGTTTCCTCTTTCCAAGATAGGCTAAGATTGGAGTGCTATTCTTTTAGACCATTTAGAAACGAAGTGGTTGAAATCGTCTGTTATTTCTTGTTCGAACACCACCCCTTCGATTTATTTGTGGAGAGCTTTCCTTGTATGAGAGAAGATGCTACAATTCTTTGACGTAGAGCCATTTAGAGGAAATTCTAGGGTTTATTTTATGTAGGAAGGGCTATTTCTCCAACAGCTAGAATCATATTGCTCTACTTCCCTTTTCCGCTTAATTATTCATAAGGCTTCCACTCTTAATCTTTGTTCTTCCATCACTCTTGGGTCTGTAGTACCTGACATGTACATTTGAGATCTAGAAGACTCTCATTGGGACCTTTTTCCTATAATTTTGCTTCTTCAAAGCTTAGTACAACCTCGAACGGAATAGCACAGTTAGATATATGGTTGTTAACCACGAGATCAGAGGTTCAAGCCTCCTTCTAGCGCCAAAATGTTAACGTTATTTTTTGTCAACATCGGAGATAGGTCTACGGAAGTGGACCTAAGGGGAAAATGGATTTATTTAGCGTTCATGAGTTTGGGTTAGTTCACCATTTCCTAGATATCAAGGTTTAGAACCCAAAAGATTAGTTACTCTTCCCTCATTGGGGGTAAGCATCACGCTTAAGCGACTCAAGAACCAACAATTATCTTGGGAGAAGTGTTCCCTAAGAATAACCCTCGATAAGGGTTAAACAACTTGTAGGAAGGGGTTCCGCACTAATTTTGCAAAATGAGTCTAGGCTTAGGTAGGAGCTTGTTTACATGTAGAAAGAAAATAACATGTTGCATTGGTGATAGCTAAGAAATTACACGAGAAACTCACAAGGAAATGTACTAATTGTTGATCCACTCTTTATTGATCTTGGATTTGGAATACACAAGTGATTACAACTGAAATCCCCAATTTGATTTAGAAATTAGGGTTTACTCTAGAGAAAAAGAATACAAGAATGAGAATGAGAAAACCCATGTCGATCGCCTTTCTCTTTGGTTCCGGGTTCTTTAGTTTTCGGCTGCTCTTTTGGCTTTGCTTATTGCTTTTAAGGTGTCGGTTCTGGCTCTTGGAAAGATGATCTCGGTCCTTGGAGTTTCTCTTCAATGTTGCTCTTATCTTCTTCATATCGATACCGAGCTTGTCAGTACAGATAACTTTGGGAAGGTTGTATGCTTTAGAATATTAGCTTCTGGGTATGAGCTTCTAGATATAGGCTTTCGGTCTCGTTATTAACACTTTGTGGAGCTTGCCTTCTTGATCCAAGTGAATGGTTACCGGATCCGCCACCCCTACCAGTGTCGATACCAAGTTAATTAGTGTGGATAGCCTGTCTTTTTCCAAGGTTTTGTCTTGCTCTTCGGTAGACCTTTGAAATGTATTTCGGTCTCCCAGCAGGATGCATTTGGTACCTTATTAGTTGCTTACTAAAGTGACCTCTCGGTGACTACTTGGTTGAGGTTTCAGTAGATGGCTCCCGAACAACTTCCTTATGTCTGAATTTTGTTCTCTTGATGCTCCTGTTTCTTATCATACCGGTATTAAGCCAGTTAATACTAATAGCCCTTTCGTCCTTCTAGGTCTCGGATTGTGATGTCCTTTGTTTCTCCTTTTTATTAGCTCCCGGCTTCAGATGACTTCTTGTCGGTTATCTTTCCTGCCAAAACTACCCTGCCGGTAATTTTTCTTCATGCTGGATTTTGAGGTTCCTTTTTTATTGAGGTCTCGGTTGCCTACCCTTCCGCATGTCTTTCTTAGACTTTCGGTTTAACCCTGCGTTCAGCTTCTGCTTACAAATTACTTCCCTTTGTCTATGACGGTCCGATACCCCTTCACTGTCAGCCTGTTTCGGAGCTAATTTTGGTAGTAACAGCGGTCTTGTGTTATCGGGTCATGGTTGGTTTTTTATGTGTGATTTCTTTGTTTTGAACTTCGCTGGGTTTGGGATCATCTTGAGCATGTATTGGCTCTAGAGGTATGAGGCAAGAGTGAATTGTGAGAAGCTTGAGGTGAGAGTCGGGGATGTGGAAGGGCGTAAGATTTTGATTCGATGTAAGCCTTAAGATGGTGTCTTCGTGAGCTTTTTATATTCGCTTTGTGGTTCCACAGGAAGACTTGTCATCTGTGTTGATCACTAATGAGTATGAGGATGTCTTTGAAGAGGTCAAAGGCTTACCGCTGCATCGTGAGATTGAGTTCGGAATCAATTTGGTCAAGGGTGCTAGACCTATCGTTATGCCTCTTAGGCGGATGAAGCCTACGAAACAGCGAGAGTTAGAGATGCAAGTTCGTGACCTTTTGGGAAAAGGATTCATTCAGAGATGTGTATCCGAATGGGGAGCACCAGTTCAGTTTGCAACCAAGGCCGATGGATCCTTACGATTGTGCGTGGACTATCGTGAGCTGAACAAGGTAACCAAGAAGAACAAGTATCCGTTGTCGAGGATTAATGACTTGTTCGGTCAACTTCACGAAGCCAAAGTATTTTCTCAGATGGATTTGGCAACAGGATTCCACCAGTTGAGGTTGGCAAAGGATAACGTATCGAAGACTACTTTTAGGACACCATCCGGTTTCTTCGAATGGTGGGTGATGCCATTTGGGTTGACTAATGCGCCAGCGTATTTTGTGGATCTTATTAATAGGGTTTTCAGAGATCAGTTGAACAAGTTTGTGCTTGTGTTCATGGATGATATTCTAGTTTACTCTCGGAATGAAGAAGAGCATAAGACGCACTTGAGAGTTATTTTGGAAATCTTGCGAAAGCATCAGCTGAAGGCTAAGTTTTCGAAGTGTCACTTCAAGGAGAGCGAAGTGAGGTTCTTAGGAGATATTGTTTCTAGAAATGGAATAGCCGTTGACACAGCTAAGGAGGAAGCAATCCAGGACTGTGATAGACCTAAGAATGCAATGGACGTGAGAAGTTTCCTTGGATTGGTAGGTTATTACTGATGGTTTATCAAGGATTTTTCCAAGATAGTTGCACCATTAATAGGATTGACGAAGAAGAACCAAGTGTTCACATGGGATGTAAATTGTGAGCAAGCTTTCAGAATCTTGAAAGAGAGACTGACGAGTGCTCCTGTTTTGACATTTCCAGGTGGGAATGAAGAGATGGTGGTATACACCAATGCATATGGTACTGGACTATGAGCAGTACTAATGCAGAAAGATAGAGTTGTAACCTATGCAAGTCGACAGCTGAAGCCGCATGAGAGGAATTATCCAACTCACGATTTGGAGTTGGCAGCAATCGTGTTTGGTTTGAAAATATGGAGACATTACTTGTTGGGGGTTCGATTCGAGTTCTTCATGGATCACAAGTCGTTGAAGTATCTTTTCTCCCAAAAGGATTTGAATCTTTGGCAACAGCGGTGGTTAGAGTTTCTGGCATCATATGATTTTGGTATAACCTATTCTCCAGGTTAAGGTAACGCAGTTACAGATGTGTTAAGTTGAAGACACGCAAGTTTTCGAGCGAAATTTCAAAATGGAAGAGCCTCGAGTTTTTGGTGGGATTTGATTTCAGACCGCGGTGTGAGTTAGAATCTGAAATGTTGGCAAGCTTATTGATAAGACCTACACTCATTGAAAGAATTGGCGAGTGCCAAAAGCGAGATGCAAAGCTTGTCATATTTATCCAAAAGTTGGAACCAGAGGATAAAGAGTTCGAGGTCGATCGAGAAGGTTGAGTTCGAAAGCAAGGACGACTGGTTGTTCGTGATATCGACAAATTGAGAGATGAGGTTCTGAGAGAATGTCATCACTTGAAGTTGATGATTCATCCTAGTGGTAATAAGATTTATCAGGACATTAAGCGAGCCTACTACTGGGAAGGTATGAAAAGGGATGTTGGAAAATTCATTTCAAGGTGCATGAACTGTCAGTTGGTGAAAGCTGAACAGATGAAGCCGAGTGGAGTGCTTCAGCCATTGGAAGTTCCTACATAGAAGTGAGAGCAGATATCGATGGATTTTATTGATGGACTACCTAGAACTAGGGTAGGAAACAAAGGAATTTGGGTCATCGTGGATCACTTAACCAAAAATGCAAGGTTTATTCCTGTCAAATCGACTAGGACAACATCGAAGTTGGCTGAGCTTTATATAAAATAGATAGTTCAATTCCATGGTATCCCGAAGAGCATAGTGAGCGATTGAGATCCTTTTTTCACAAGTGGATTTTGGAAAAGTTTGCAAGAGACTTTGGGAACCAAGCTGTGTTTCAGTACGGCTTATCATCCCCAAACTGATGGTCAAACCAAGAGAGTTAACCAAGTTTTGGAAGATCTCCTAAGAGCTTGTGTATTGGATTTTGGGGGATCATGGGATGACCATCTACATTTAGTTGAGTTTGCGTATAACAATAGCTACCAGTCGAGCATTGGGATGACACCATACGAGGCGTTGTATGGAAGACCTTGTAATTCTTTGGCCTGTTGGTTAAAGACTGGTGATAAGTTGATACTTGGGGCTGAGATGATAAAAGAAACGTCGGATTGTATCGAGATCGTTCGGCAACGAATGAGGGCATCCCAAGACCATTAGAAGAGTTATGTCGATAAGCGTCGGAAAGATTTGGAATTCAACGTAGGCGATAGGGTTTTCGTGAAGATTCGTCGTTGAAGCATGTTGTTCGGCTCGAAAGAAAAGGAAAGTTAGCTCCAAGGTTTGTTGGACCGTTTCCGATAATCGAGCGAATTGGAAAGCTCGCATATAGGTTATAGTTATCCAAGAAGATGTCGAGTGTACATAATGTTTTCCATGTGTTGTTTCTTTAGAAGTGTGTGCATGATTCGAATGTGGTGGTATCTCCGGAGCAGTACGAAGACCTAGAAGTCGAGACCGTACTTATGAAACCTTGTAAGTCGCTTCGCGTTATAGGGAATGACACGAAACAGCTTAGGAGGAAGACAGTTAAGTTGATCAAGATACAATGGAGTAAGGATGATGACGATTATCCATGGGAGATGAAAGAGAGTATGAAGACGACCCATCCAGAACTCTTCATCTGTATGACCCATAATTGTCGTATCATTCTTACCCCATTGTAACTTGTACTATTATTGTTTTTGCTATCTTTGTTAGAATTCCGCATGCTAGGTTAAGGCTACAGATGCATGACTTGATGGATGCTAGTTTGGATGTTAAATTGGCCGCTCATGGATGATAGACATGCAAATTGTTTTGATTGCTTGTGTTTGCTTAGGATTTTGGGGGCAAAATTCCTAAAGGGGGGAGAATGTAATAGCCCGCATTTTACGTATCGGAAGATCGTAAAATATTTTTAATTCCCTGAGGGTTCGATCATTCTCTTATTTTGATATGCTGGTTATGGGGATGTGAAACATGTCCAAAATTTTTACCAATTTTATCTATGACCATTTTCCCCCTGCCAATCTTGTATAGGGCATAACTTTTGACTGAGATCGAATCAGGTACTAAGGTTAGTTTCATTGGAAAGAAAATGGTGTTGCCAATTTCGTAGGATGGTCACATTAAAGATTTGGTTCAGCGGTTTGTGAGAAATTATTGTTTTAGTGTTTCACAATTTCTGTTCTGGTTTTTTAAGTCATTGATGGGCTGATTTGGCGTGGCCGATTAGCGAGCTGGTGGGAGGCTATAAATAGGGAGTTAGAAGAATGGAGAATAGTTTACTTTCTTCATTCTCTCATTTGGTTGAGCTCATGATCCTCCTTGCTCAATCGAATACACATTTCCACATTAAAATTCTAGATCCACATAAGAGAATCGAAGATCTACATCATTTGAAGCTAGATCTACGTCAAGTGAAGAGAGATCGCATCAAATCAAGAGGTTTAAAGCATATTCTTCGCTATTTGGATTGAGAATTTAGCGATTTCAACTTACTTCAAAGAATTGGTGAGTGATAAGCATCTCTCACACGGATTCGATCAAGTATATGGGTTGTTTGTTCATAGTTTCATCATTTTAAGTTGTTTTGACCTTGATCTACATCAAGGTAAGTATATTTTCATTTGAATCACCATAGGATCTAATCTAACAACTTAAAACCGGTAATTTTATGTTAATTCATATGTTTATGCAAGTTAGATCCATTATTTTAGTTTATTCACTCATTTATCATGATTTAGTGAATCTTATATGATTATTGATGAATAATTGTCATTTTGATGATGTTGATGGTTTCATAAAGTGTTGATTGTGGAATTGGATGATTTGGATGAGTTGTTTGCATCAATGTGGTCGTTCGTGATGATTTGGTCAAGACTGGAGCTATTTTGGTCAGTTGTTTTTCTTAGGTTGTTGATGACGTGGCATGGAGTTTGTGTCGTGTGGCTTGTTGCTCAACAAAGGGATGAAGGTTGGGTCGTTGGTTTTAGGTCTCTAGTATGTTAGGTCGTTTTTAAGACCTAAGTCGTTAGGTCTTAGGTGTTAGGTCGTTAGGTCTTAGGTCGTTTTAAGACCTAAGGAGCAAGACATAAGAAGCAAGACTTAAGGAGTAAGACTTAAGGAGTTCAAGACCTAAAGAATGTCTACCAAACGAAGCTTGTTTTTAAGTCAACGATGCTTATAGCTTCAGCGCGAAGTTTAAAATATCTTTATGGAAATAATAATTTAACCTCCAGCATCTACTTCCGTTCCAAACTTGTATCATCTCTTAGATAAAATTGAATTTACTCAAGTTGGGGTATTTTATTTACCTCTCATACCTTGACTCGACAACATTCTTATTTTCATGATAAATAGAAATTTGTTAACACAAAACCTGTTATTTAGTAAATGTTACAATAAGTTCCATTTACTATTCAATTTAAATAGGGTTTTTTAATAAAAAAAACTTCCTTGCACTTGAAAAATCTCCTTTACAATTACAATCACTTTTACTTAATTCAATTATTAAGTAAGCGCTTATTTAAAACCATCGCATTAGCTTTAAATCTCTTTTATAAACCTGTTTATAAAACATGGATTTATTATAAAATCCCTTCATAAAACCCTTTACAAAATTTTATTACAAACTTGATAACTTCCTAAATAAATTCCAGTTAAAAAGGTAATCACTTTAATTATTATTAATTTAAAATAATAATTAACTTCAACATTAACTAAAGTAAAAGTATTTTATTTCATTATTGACAAAAAATAAATAGTTAATCTCTTTTGAAAACTCATTAAAATAATAACTAACTTTATTAATAACTATCAACTTAATATATTTTTATACATAGTTAATTAAAAGATTAAATAACTTTTAAGAAATCCTTTTAAGTTTAAATAACTATTTGTCAAAAACTATTTCAATTTGATTAATTGAAAACAAATTAATTTAATAACCAATTTCAATTAAAGCAGTTGACTTAGTCAACTTGAAAACATAGTTAACTTGTTAACTGATTAATTAATTAATAACCTAATTAATTTAACATAATCCTACTTAATTGTTCCTTTAAAACAATTATTTCAGACTATTAACCCTTATGTTAATTTCTGACTTACTTGCTTATAAAACTTGTTTAAAACACGGGAATTTGCTATATAAATCATTTTATAATTTCCTTTATAAAATCTGATTATAAATATTGATTTATTTATAAAACCACTATTTTATATAACTTATATAAAATAAAATATAAAACCTTGCTTCAGTTATAAAAATAAGTTTTATAACTTCAACTTAGTCAATTCGTTTGACAGCAAATCAACGTCTTAAAAAGATGGATTTTAGTCCATTTGCTGCCAATCACTTAATCAATATTGTTTATTAATTAATAACACAACAGTATGGAATTTAATTCAACACTAAACATCCAAACCAAATTTAACTCACTTTTTTTGAAAAACAAAAATGTGTGATCTTCTAAAAAGAAGAGAGCACACATATATATATAAAAGCAACAACAGTAACCGCCAACATGCCTGGTAGATAACCTTATACAACCAGCTCAAGTTATGACTATAAGTAAGGGAGATAGATGGATGAGAAAACCACCACCCATCATACTTCAAAATTGAGTTCCAGCAAGGTCACCACTAGATTAAGAAGTATATCTACTCCTAAATATTATAATAGTCACTCAATGAAATACATATGAACAAAACAATATAAAAAATGAAAAACTATAGGACTACTCCCAAAAAGCTCCTCAATGAGAAACACCAGATCTGCAACCACTTCAGAACCTATCTCAAATAAACTCCTCAATAATAATCAACCTACCTGTATCCTGGAATAAGACTACACAAAACTGTAAGCTAACATCCCCCCCCCCCGCACACACACACACACACACACACATATATATATATATATATATATATATATATATATATATGTATATGAGAGTAAAATAACAATATAGGTTAAAAGGAGACTACTATAATAACCACTAAATCATATTTCAATTACAGATACAAATTATAATATGAATGAAATGTTTTTTATTCTAATAAACAAGCTCAAATTATTTTTAACCTTAACAAGAAATATGCTAAACATAGGATCCCTAATCACCTTATAATAAGGGTTAGCCATCCAATCTAAATAAAAAGAAACAATCTATTAACGTTACTTAGGTTAGATAGTTTATATTTGAATAATATGAAAACAAGTAACATTCAAAATATTTGAGGAATCCTGTTGGACCCTTCTAACCTGTCCCCCCTACATCTCATATCATATATCAATTTATATGTGCATATGAAATATAAATTCTAATGTAATTCATTTAAGGTGAATCTTCAACTTAAAAGCAGATAGTGTCAAAGGTCATCCATTCAAAGACGAGAATATATATATCGACAACCACCAACAAAGCAATAAATCATCCAAGCACATAATTTGATATAAAAATCAATAATGTATATTATTATATGGTATAACTATTCAATAGTATCCCAGAAAGTGTGAGAGTTAACTCACCATCCATTCCAATTCGACGATTTCACGTCTCTTTATCTAGTTTTAAACTAAAGTTTAAAATTAGAAAAAAATCCAATTAGCTCCAAATCGAACTCAGTCCAACTCGTATGAGTAGTGTTCGTAGATATGGACCCAACGCAACATGTTTCACCTCAATCTGTTATCCTATAAATAAGATATAGCCAATACAATTTTTAACTTGAATTAAAATAATTTATTAAGTTATTGTTGACCATCATTAGCATTGACTAAGGATTTACGTTAATTAATCGAGGCCTAAACCACACTTTAACCCCTCCTAGATCATGAACAAAACATGATTACATCATCCCCCCTTCAATAATCCACCATCGCCTCCCTGGTTGATCGAACCCCGATCTAACGACGCCACCACCTCCACTGCCCTCCATCTTCCCTCCCCAGCAACGCCAAACCACCAGGTCGCCTCCTCCGTCCCTAAAACACCAACGAACAAAACCCGTTCATCTTCGGCTTTTGTGCACCATAGGAGACGAATAACCTCTGACCACTGCCAATCAAAATCCTGGCCTCCCCTCTTCCTTCGCCCTTCAGACCGCCTCGCCTAAAACGCAACCAGCAGCATGCAAATCGAGAAAGAACGGAGCAACCTAGTTCTCGGTTTTTTGTGAATTTTCGACCACCCACGACCTTTGTTGGTCGAGCGCATGACATAGATGAACTCCAAACGTCGATACGAATAACTTTCCAGTTGAGAGCTTTAGCTAATTATGGACATATCGTTTTGAACGATTTCGAGTGTTAATTTGTGAAAAGGGAGGCTAGGGTCAGAAATGAAGAGTTAACTCTTATTTATAGCCTCATATAAACACTGTTCATCGAGGTCAAAATTTTCCCAACTCAAAACGAGACGCGCTCACTGAGTCCATAGCTAATAACCCACATTTCGAACACGATGGAACTTGTTTCGGAAGCTAATTCGATCATTTTAATAGTTATTCTCAAAATCAAATAATAAATTAATATAATTTTAAATCAATTATTGATACGCGTTTATATTGCACATGCTTACATAACAACTTCGATTGATACTAAAATTGAAATCTTACAATAGTTTAAAAATTCCAGAACTGATTAGACTCAATTCATCAAATTTCAAGATCGTCTGAAAATTTTCTTTTTTCACATTTTAAATCGAATCGTTAAAATATAAATCGATTTCAAAACAGTCAAATCCATTGATAATAAACTATTAATATCATATATATTCAAATAGAATTTTACGTAGCCTGTAGAGCCATTGTAGTGTCAACACGTTGTTCTGGATCCACGAGTAGGTATGTGTTGGGGTGTCTTGATGAGTTTTAACGTTTGTGGTATTTGGTTGCTCATCTTGGTGGTCTTGAGTTGGTGGTGTCTGCAATGGTGTCATATGGAGGTTGCACGTGAGTGTGCCCTTCTTTCTTGTTTGGAGTATGCGATGCTCTTTGGTTTGGTATTCATCTGAGGAGCATGTATGATGTTTTTGGTAAGCAAGTGGTAATCTGCCTTGTACATACAACACTTCATGCCTTGTTAGCTGCTAACCTTCTCCATGGTGAAAGCTTAGGCTTCAGTGCATGTGTTTTGGAGAGTGTCCTGTCTAGTCTATGGTATTGTTTAGTGCAGGGTTTGTCTTCTACCATGTCATTCGAACCTCTGGATGCTCTTGAAGTTGTTATTTGCTGGTGAGTTAAGTTATGTTCTCATGTTGGAGACCATGCTTTCTGTTATTCAGTGATTGTAAAGGTCATATGATCTAGGCATTGCTGCATACAGGTTGTGTGGCTCTAGACGGTGTCACTATTATACTGGTCTTAGGACCTTTATACTAGTTATTATTGCCTCCATGACATGGTGTGCCATGAAATTTGTAGTCTAGTATATTTACCTAGCTCCAAAGCTATAATCTAGTATAGATGAAGTGGACAGACCACTATAAAAACCGTAAATAGTGGACGGTCCACTTTAAAAACCGACTAGCAGTCTGGCCATTTGCCAAACTCATGTACTTACGATTATTATTATTTGTTATTATAATAAGTGTTACGAATCACTATAAAAATCGGTCGACTTTGCTAAATTTTTTACATAGCAAGATAACAAAAATTAGGATTTTAAACTCAACATTTTAAATTTCAAGTTAAATCGATATCCAAATTCTCATTTAAATTAATTCCTAGTCATTAACTCTTAAAATTAATCATTATAAATATTTAAATTAATTAAATACTCGTTATTAAAAATCCGGGTTGTTACACTCAGTCTGGTTGAGAATGAGCATAGGTGGTGTTTATGAGTCCCCCATGGATAAACAACTTGTAGTCTGGTTAGATATCTGATGGGCAGCCTCCGAACTGGCTTATAACCTACATTAGGTTGAAGGCTCGATATACACTCAAGCATCAACTCCCCAAGTACTCACTCAAACCTATATATTAATGATCCCCTTTTCATATGTATCTCTACTACAAAGTTTATTCTGGAACTGTCCTCATACTCCCGTTTGAAGCCTCGTGATCGAAAACTGTCTAGATACCTTCATCTATCGCCAAATCCTGCTTCCTGTACCTCTCTTGACAACTCCTTCATCTTGAATATTAATCTCACCATCCCGACTCGTAGTCCCATAATCCTGACTTGTAGTCTCCTCTTCCTGACCCAAGTCTCGTCATCTTGACTTGCAGTCTTGTAACGGCCCACCCCGAACCAGCCGACATTTCCTTCGAATTGCGTTGTACAGATGTCCAACTAGCACGGGACGATCGTCGAAAGAAAAGAAAAGAGAAGAAAGGAATTTGAAACTATGAACTAACAAGGAACCGGTAGTTTCTCTCACAACGCATGGAATAAAATAAAATAACAACATAACTTTGACATAAAACAGGCGAGACAGTGCATAAGATGAAAACTAAATCATCATAGCAGCATAATCCATAACACAGCTCATGATCCAACATCATTACTACTACTTCAAATTTCTGTCTCTAAAGCAAAAGAAAGAAAAATACACTACTGATGCCCAAACAGTGACCAGCTACAACACAAGGAGTATATATGTATATCATACGTGGAAGCCTTCTGCTCTTCTCCAGACAGCTACTCGTGTATTACCATCTAACCTGTCTTTAGTCTGCTCGTTCAGGAGCACCCAGAGAAATAAGAAGAGATATAAAACTCTGGGTCAGACAAAAGTCTGGTATGAGCGATAAGCAACAAAAAAGAACAATAATAGGTATAATCCAATCATACCTGAACCTGGACCTGCAACCAAAGAGTTACCACAGCAAGATGTACAGTACTCTAAGGTAACACCAATATAAAGTGTAAAAGTAATATGGGGTGTGCATGATATGGTGATAGCAAACATCAAACATAGCAATCATCCTCACATCTCTCACTCAATGCGTAAAGCATACAATATCCACCACTCGATCACCCACTCCTTTGCTACGATCACTTTGCTCCATGGAGTCATAATGACCCCATTGCACTAATCCATAACCACTAATCCGTCTCTCAGTGGTGAACTAAAGTTATGGATATCGATAACCCCTTTGCACACGTCCCACAGCAAAGTCCAACTCATGAAGTTAACTCGTTGGTCCCCTTTAGGATCCTGAGTAATAACCTCTCATTTGAACTAACTTTG
The DNA here is from genome assembly GCA_030737875.1 of Allium sativum. Taxonomy (NCBI): domain Eukaryota; kingdom Viridiplantae; phylum Streptophyta; class Magnoliopsida; order Asparagales; family Amaryllidaceae; genus Allium; species Allium sativum. The sequence continues at coordinate 589,375,900 of CM060916.1, forward strand.
CATCTCGGGTTTTGGTCATCATATCGGTTTGGTACGTAACTCCAAATTTCCATTCAGTCCGTTCACTGCCCATGTTCAAAGACCGACTCGTGATTCTCCTTTGATTCGCAGTTCGTGACATTGTACTTAGCTCGTGATGATCTTCTTGTTATCGGTTCGTGATTCATGATGACCTCCTTCAGCCTGCGGCTCGTGGCGTCATGCTCTGCTCGTGGTTCGTGACTCCAGGCTTTAGTTTGTGGAACTCATCTCGGGTCGTGATCAAGCTTCTGGTCGTGGTGCATCATGGCGATCGGCGCGTAAGGTGGTTCATGGAGAGTAGGTGGTCCACGGTTCGGGTCATGATTCATACGTCACGAGCGGGTTGGGTCATGGTGGAGCAACTGGTTCGTGGTCCTCCCTTCCTGGATTGGCTCATGAGGACTTGTCCGGGTCGGATTGTGACACCATGGTCACGAACGGGTTCGGGGTCCGATCCAATCCCATTTCCTGCACCGGTTCCAAAAACTTTCCAGTGAGTTGTTTATGCCATACGATGGCGTTTTCGGCCATTCTAACTTAACTATACAATCACACAGCATTCCAAACAGTAATAGCAACATGTATAATCAACCATAAACACAAAAACAACATGTCAATATGGATCAAACATACTCAAAACCCATGTTTTCCCCTTAATCATGAATTAACCATACGATTAGCTAAACATGTAAGAATTAGCCCAAATTTCTAATAGAGGCTTAAAATAATATTTTAGAATTTTACAAATTTTTCCAGATTTTTCTGAGGTCTAATTCCGCTAATTATCACTAATCACCCATAATTAGTGAAAAGCAGTGCAAATCACTCACCTTTGCCACAAATTAAGATATAAGATCTGAAACTCTACTGTTTGGGTCGAATTCCTAAGCAACATAGCAGCTCCAACTCTGATTTGGTGTTGATTTGATGTAGTTTAGCCTAATCCTTGATTAAACGGTGATTAAAGATGATTCTAGAAGGTGGAGGCCATTGTTAGGGTTGAGAGGAAGTTAGTGGCGGCTGAAAAATGACAAAGAAAAGGTTTTTCTAACCCTAATCAGCCCTCATATAGCTCTAATCCCGAAATCCCCCAATGGGCCTAGCTGCTAATCACCCGGTTAAGCCCAATTAAGCTGTTTTTCACCTTCTAAATCTAAATTCAGCCATATCTCCCAAACGGTAAGTCCGTTTGACAAGTGTGACCACTCTACGGAAGGTAAACCATCATCCGGATCTAATGGAAGTGGTTTCAGGTCAAAACTCGTTACCAATCAAAAGTTATAGGCGAAACAAGATTCGCCAAGGCAAAACGATCATTTAAAAATCGGCAAAAATCGTGAACATGGGAAATGACCCTATTAGTCGTCTCCCGAAGTTACACGACCATACGACTTCATATAAAAAAGAAATAAATATTCTACGATCCTCCGATGCGTAGAATGCGGGTCGTTACATTCTCCCCCCTTAAGAAATTTCACCCCCGAAATTCCTTAACCAAAACATACAAAGGATCCCGCGTGCCTATCAATCATTTGCAACCAATCAAACATACATAACAAACAAAACAAGCCTATCCTAGCATGCGGTTTACTAACGAGGGAAGAAACTATCAATATTAAAATCTTACCAGGCAAGGAGTTCTAAATACGACTTTCTTATGCTCTCCTCTGTTTCCCAAGTATAGCCTTTCTCATTCCCACCCCACTGGACTTTGACTAGTTTCACCGTCTTCCTTCGAAGTGGTTTCGTATCGTGTACGATAATACAAATCGTCTTGTGGTTCCCAACCACCTCAGGTTGTAATTTGATGTCATCCAACTGATCTGGTGAAATAGCCTATTAGGGTCATGCACAGACTTCCTTAACTAGGAAACATGAAATACGTTATGAACCCCCACCATCTTGTCAGGTAACTCAACTTTATACGCCAAATTCCTAACTTGTTCGAGAAATGGGAATGAACCAACAAATCTTAGCACCAACCTGCCTCTTTTACCAAAATGAATCACGCTCTTTAACAGAGAAATCTTAACAAACACCAAGTCACCAACGAAAATTTTCAAGTCTCTTCGTCTTTTATCAGCATAACTTTTTTGCCTATCTTGGGCAGCCTTCATTCACTGTTGGATAACCTTGATCTTATCTGAGGTTCCTCTTATCACATCCGGTCCAAGCACAAATTTCTCACCAGTTTCTAACCAATATGATGGAGAGTTGCACGGTCTTCCGTACAAAGCTTCAAATGGAGCCATACCAATACCGGATTGATAACTATTATTATATGTGAATTCCACTAGATGCAAATGGTCATCCCATAACCCACCAAACTCTAATATACAAGCCCTCAAGAGATCCTCTAATACATGATTCACCCAAATACTATCACGATCCAATCTAGTCCTTGGTAAATCACCAACGAAATCCATTAAGACTTGTTCCTATTTCCATTCGAGAATTTCCAACGGTTGTAACAAACCACTAGGCTCCTTTTGCTCGGTTTTAACTAGTTGGCAATTCATGCACTTGCATATAAACTTCCCAACGTCTCTCTTTATCCCTTCCCAGTAGTAGGTCTGCATCATATCTCGATACATTTTGTTACCACCGGGATGCATAGTCAGTTTTGAGTGATGACGTTCTCTAAGAATTTCATCTCTCAGTCCATTAACATTGGGTACAACCAGTCTCCCATTCTTTCAAAGCCATCCTTCTCTATCAAGTCCATACTTGCTCATCTTCTTGCTGTCGATATCCATTTCTACTTGGAGATGATTTCCAATAGGTTAGGATCGTTCCTCTGACTGGAATCAATCCGCTCAATCAAAGTTGGTCTAACCTTCAAACTTGCTAACATTTCTGGATCCAATCCATACTTACTCTGAGATCGTATCCCACGATATACTCCAGTTTCTTCTATTCAAGAAACATATCCTCTAAACTGTCATGTCTTCTATCCGATGCATCACCTACTGCACCTAGTCTGGTAGCATAGGCATCCACGTATGTCGTCATCTCTTCATTCTCTATTTCCAGGATCCTACAAGTGATAGCCTACTCAAGGAAACAAAAATAGGAACAAACATAACAACCATAGCATCCATCAAACATGTCCTAACTATCAACTGCTAAAGCCATAAATACGTCGATACCTACCTGACTGGTCCACCAATCCTAAGGCTAATGGAAGCCCCACCTCCATACATACGTCGATGCCTACTTGACTGGTCCAACCAATCCCAAGGCTAATGGAAGCCCCGCCTCCATACAGACTACCGTACATCCAACGTACGCTTATACTCCAAGGATAACTAGATCATGTCCAACGGATCCAAGGTAATGGGCGTCCCCAGATACCCCTACTTTGAGTCCGCCTAGAACACTCTAAGTATCGACGATTTCTTGGTACTCTCATCAGAAGAGCTACCCATATACTCTGACCCAGTCTCCAGTATCTATTACTGATAAATTTCAAGTCCAACATGAGTCGTCTCTCTATTTGTTGCATCTCCAAGATCAACGAACAACCATTTTTCTTTTATGAGTTCAAGTCCAACTTGAATCATCCTAGCCCTCATTGCATCTCCATGATCAATGAGCACATCTTATCCCTTCAAAGTTCTACCATTCTTGAACCAAAGAGAACATCAACATAGGGTCCTAAACAATCCATTACCTTGCAGCTTCCTCATGTCCCACTCGAGTCATCTCCTAGCCCTAACAAATCCAACTCAGGACAGTCCATACCATTGAACAGTCTTATCATGCCACGGATGCACATCACTCCTCGAGTAAGCCGAAATATCATTCAATGGAAATCACAACAACTACTTATATCTCACGCAAACCATCCTAATCGAACTCGACATTCCCTAAACATAAGCCTCAAAGGCCTAAACCAGTATCAAACAACACTCAAGGAACATCTCCTTCGAATTCAGACAATCTACTTGAGATGATACTAGCAAAACAACTAAGCAATCACATGCAAACATACATCCATAACTCGATAAGACCACATTACAACAAATCATGCAAAGACTAGTCGAACCACCTATCGGGTTCGTCACATCTAAAGGTCTATCAACTATCTCAGGTTCCAATCCCAACTTATCTACCAGGTCACTAGATTGAAGGAATGGGATGCCTCGCTATCAACAAAACTAGAACCGAAACATCATAAATAGAAAGCATACCTTGAATAATGACGCCCTTTCCCTTCTCCGCCGCAGTTAGGGCATTCAACGAGGAAGGAACATCGTTGATAGCATATGCTTTCACAATCTGTTTCTCTTTAGGGGGTTGCGGGCAATTATCCTTGTGATGTCCCACTTGGCCGCAATTGAAGCACTTCCTTTCTCCAGGATTTTCCTGACAATCTCTAGCATAGTGGCCCTTCTTGCCACAACTAAAGCACTCTTTATCTTTCTTGTCCTTCTTTTTCTGACCACCCTTGGTCTGATCCTGTTTTCTCTTATTCTGAGACTCCTTCTTACCTTCACCGCTTGCTTGCGGCTTTGGTTTCTCTACAGATGCCATAGCAACATCGGCCTTTGACTTAGGGTAAAGACTTTCCGATCTCAATGCTTTCCCCACTATAGACTCGAACGTCTCATCGATGTGGTTTATCAGCCTTTCCCTAAGTACTCATCTAAGTCGGTTTTGAACTTCTCGTTCTTCTTCTCGGCAGTGTCGATAAGAGATAATCCATACTTCGATAAAGTATCGAACTCAGCAATATATTCCGAGACTGCCCTACCATTCTGCTTAAGTTCCAAAAATTTCCTAAACAATTCAGATTTGTGAGCAGCTGGAACGAAATTTTCGCTGAAACGAGTCATAAACTGATTCCAAGTAACTTGGTCTTCAGGAGTAGCTGCTTTAATAGCATTCCACCAATTCATAGCTCGTTCTTGAAGCTGGCGCGATGCTAACTTTCTCTTTATGGCATCATCGATTCCTAAGTCCTCGAGATGCGCTCACAACTATCCAACTAATCTTGAACATCCGTAGCTGACTCCATTCCGTGGAACAGCTTCGCACCAAGACTAGTATAATCCTTGTTAAGCTTGGAAAAATCGGCCCTAGGCGCCTGCACTACTGCACCACCACCGTTAGCAGCATTAGGAACGGCTCCCCGAGCATCCCTAAGCATCTGTCTCATGAAAGTAGTGAACATCGTCCTCATATCAGGGACATTCCTATTATTAGCCTCTGAACCCGTAGCCATAGTGGTGCCAGTGCAGTGCGACTTCGTCCTTACATATACTAATAGTATATATATAGCTTTTGAAAACCAAATAATCACAAATACGTTCTCTCATATACGTATACTATCTCTCCCTGATGTCTTCCCCTAGGTTAACTACGCAACCTAGAGCTCTGATACCAAATGTGACGGCCCGCCCCGAACCAGCCGACATTTCCTTCGAAATGCGTTGTACCGATGTCCAACTAGCACGGGACGGTCGTCGAAAGAAAAGAAAAGAAAAGAGAAGAAAGGAATTTGAAACTATGAACTAATAAGGAACTTGTAGTATCTTTCACAGCGCATGGAATAAAATATAATAACAAGATAACTTTGACATAAAACAGGCGAGACAGTGCATAAGCTGAAAACTAAATCATCATAGCAGCAGAATCCATAACACAGCTCATGATCCAACATCATTACTACAACTTCAAATTTCTGTCTCTAAAGAAAAAGAAAGAAAAGGTACACTACTAATGCCCAAGCAGTGACCAGCTACAACACAGGGAGTATATATGTATATCATACGTGGAAGCCTCCTGCTCGTCTCCAGACAGCTACTCGCGCATTACCACCTAACCTGTCTCTAGTTTGCTCATTCAGGAGAACCCAGAGTAATAAGAAGAAACATAAAACTCTGAGTCCGACAAAAGTCTGGTATGAGCGATAAGCAACAAAAAAGAACAATAACAGGTATAATCCAATCATACCTGAACCTGAACCTGGACCTGCAACCAAAGAGTTAGCACAACAAGATGTACAGTACTCTAAGGTAACACCAACATAAAGTGTAAAAGTAATATGGGTTATGCATGATATGGTGATAGAGAACATCAAACATAGCAATCATCCTCACATCTCTCACTCAGTGCGTAAAGCATACGATATCCACCACTCGATCACCCACTCCTTTGCTATGATCACTTTGCTCCATGGAGTCACAATGACCCCATTGCACTAATCCATAGCCACTAATTCGTCTCTCAGTGGTGAACTAAATTTATGGATATCAATAACCCCTTTGCACACGTCCCGCAGCAAAGTCCAACTCATGAAGTTAACTCGTTGGTCCCCTTTGGGATCCTGAGTAATAACCTCTCATTTGAACTACCTTTGCATCTCGGGTTTTGGTCATCATCCCAGTTTGGTATGTAACTCCAAATTTCCATTCAGTCCGTTCACTGTCCATGCTCAAAGACCGACTCGTGGTTCTCCTTCGATTTGCAGTTCGTGACATTGTACTTAGCTCATGATGATCTCCTTGACATCGGTTCGTGATTCGTGATGACCTCCTTCAGCCCGCGGCTCATGGTGTCATGCTCTGCTTGTGGTTCGTGAGTCCAGGCTTTGGTTCGTGGAACTCATCTCGGGTCGTGGTGCATCATGGCGATCGGCGTGTGAGGAGGTTCGTGGAGAGTAGGTGGTCCACGGTTCGGGTTGTGATTCATACGTCACGAGCGGGTCGGGTCGTGGTGGAGCAACCGGTCGGTGGTCCTCCCTTCCTGGATTGGCTCATGAGGTCTTGTCCGAGTCGGATCATGACACCATGGTCACGAATGGGTTCGGGGTCCTATCCGATCCCATTTCCTACACCGGTTCCAGCAACTTTCCAACGAGCTGTTTATGTCATACGATGGCGTTTTCGACCATTCTAACTTAACTATACAACCATAAAGCATTCCAAACAGTAATAGCAACATGTATAATCAACCATAAACACCAAAACAACATGTCAATATGGATTAAACATACTCAAAACCCATGTTTTTCCCTTAATCATGAATTAACCATTAAACATACTCAAAACCCATGTTTTTCCCTTAATCCCCTTAATCATGAATTAACCATACGATTAGCTAAACATGTCCGAATTAACCCAAATTTCTAACAAAGGCTTAAAATAATATTTTAGAATTTTACAAATTTTTTCCAGATTTTTTTGAGGTCTAATTTCGTTTATTATCACTAATTAGCCGTAATTAGTGAAAAACAGTGCAAATCACTCACCTTTGCCACAAATTAAGATATAAGATCTGAAACTCTACTATTTGGGTCGAATTCCTAAGCAACACAGCAGCTCCAACTCTGATATGGTGTTGATTTGCCTTGATTTGATGTAGTTTAGCCTAATCCTTGATTAAACGGTGATTAAAGATGATTCTAGAAGGTGGAGGCCATTGCTAGGGTTGAGAGGAAGTTAGTAGCAGCTGAAAAATGACAAAGAAAAAGTTTTTCTAACCCTAATCAGCCCTCATATAGCTCTAATCCCGAAATCCCCCAATGGGCCTTGTAATAGTCCGAAAATCCGTACCAATTTGAGCTGACTAATATCCTACACATCCAACTCAAAGTGCACGAAAATTCAGATCATTAATAGAAGAATTAAGAGGATGAGATATAAAAGATAGAACTAATAGAATAGAAGAAGAAGAAGAAGAAGATCAGAATCAGAGTAAACACGAACCTCATAGCGGAATGAATAAAATATATTCTCTAACACTTTGAAAATACAAATCTGAATTTGTATGTACATACCATATCAGAATATAACTCATATACATCACAGCGGAAATAATCTTTAATAACTAGCGGTGAAGCTTCCTGCTTTGAGCTCCTCCAAGCGAATCTGTGAAAGCCTGAAACACTTGACTACCCGTATAAATTTGGGCACCCAAGAGTTTAGGGAAAACAAAAACAAAATGAACTCTTGGTCAGTCATGGGACTGGTGTGAGTAAATTCCAACCATACTGTTTAACTTTGAAAATCATTTCCAAACAAAGGATAATAGTAAGACCAGCCGACACATAAACATGGACGATTTTTACCTTACTATAACCCGAAATACTTTGATATCAAAATCCAGTGATATTATAATAATGTCTAAACAAATAAGTATCCAAGTAGCAGAACGCTTGCATCTCACGCTCCACATATATATAGTATAAAATCATAAACCGCGAGGCGCTTATTGGAGAATGGATTCCAATAGACAGGGTATAGGAGCACCTTCCGATCAGCGTACTCTAGAGGGTATACACCTGGGTTCAACAAGAACGTCTTGCAACCCGGCCTCACATGACTGACCACTCATTTAGCTTGAGTGTATCGAATATATTGCCACCCACGGTTGTTGGCCATCCAACCGTGATCCGAAGATACAGAAACAAAAAGAAGAACAAATATGAATTTTCTCTAGATCGGTGACAATACACCGTGCTTGGGTATGACCCAACTAGCCATGCTGCCTAGCCCAACTTTTGTTACTTCCTGGTTGTGAGGCTAGAGGCTACGTCTATCTTCAGAATATCTGATTACCATTCACTTGGAATGCCACATCGTCAAACCCGTCAATTCACTAATCGATTTCCAAACATATCACGGGTATAAAAAGCTAAGAGGAACGAATTCCTCCGCCACCAGATGTAATACCTTTAAGAGATCAACCATACGTGATTTGTTAGGTATAATCTGTCAGACACTCGTCCATACAAGTTGTCCTAGGACTGGAAAAACATAAAATTCTAGAACAGGACGACCCTTGCATTTCACTCCGTCTTCAATTGTCTTCAGCATAATCTAATTCGCAGCGCTTATGCCTATACGAAGTGGTTTTTGGATAATATATCTAACTGGTCTCTCCGTATCGACAATGATGGTCAAAACACTTCGATAGTCGGTTATTTAACTATCGAAGTAAAAACAACATTCATTCAAATGTACAACTAACATCACACAACCACGGGCACTTTTTATTTAACATTCGTCTTTATTATTCGAATTCTCATATCTTACCAGATATTTCTCAAACCCCGTTTTAGCCCTTTTACACTTCTCAGAAAACATTTCTAGTTATTATAAACTCTTATTTTCCTATGTTCTAGAAAATATATGTTATTTAACGTTCGAACCATTTCCATTATTTCCACATTCTTTTTTTCTATACTTGGATAATCTACCCTATCTACATTGGAAAAATATTCCAGTTTCATTATAAATATTTTAATCTGTCCAATGTTCACTTTTAAAACATTATTCACTTTAAATTGTGAATATCATACCTATTATAGAAATCTGAACACCTTTATCAAATAACTCCTTATTCGAGTAATATTACCCTTATCTCGTCCACTGAAATCTCTTTCATACTTTATATTCCCAATCACTTTATAAACTCTGTTCTCTAAGTCAACTTCTTATCAATATCAAGTTTATAACTAAATACTGATTACATATCCTATTATAATTTATTGGTTTAAGCTAAGTCTTAACGATCCTGTTAGATTATAATTCCTAAAATAGTTTACTTTAATACATTCAATTTCGTCAAATTATAGTTCCAAATCCTAATGGTTTAATTCTAATTACATTTCGAACATTGAAATGCTGCCATCGTTTTCTAACATGATTCTCTCATTTCTCTTTCTAAACTTATTCTTATATTTTCTTTGAACCAACGTCGTTACTTCACTTTAGACTAAGTGGATTTCAAACCAAACTGTTTTCATTCCCTAGGAAGTGCTGCTATATATAAAAATCACGCTTAAGTTTGGTTAACAGCGCTAATTTATCGTTATAGTTCAAAAACTTGTCATATGCTGTAATATTCCCCTTTATAACTAATCTCGACATAACAATCACACTTAAGCCTAGTCAACAGCGTTATTTTATCGCTATAGTTCTAAGACTTTCAATACGGTGCCATATTCCCTTTATACTAATCTTGACATCTCTTTCCATCACAAACTGATATCGTTCCTCGATAATAGTGAAGCCATTCAAGTTGGGGTATTTTATTTACCGCTCAAACCTTGATCGACAACGTTCTTACCTTAGAATAAATATGAGTTCGTAACTCTAACTCCTTATTACTTATAGTATCCTTCAAACCGTATTTCTTGTTTTATTTGGAATATGGTTTTATAACACCATATTCATACTTCGAAATCTCTGTTGTTTATGATTATTTATATTAAACATTAACTCTTCGCTTTCTCCGTTCCATGGTTCTATTTATAACTTCTTAAATTAAAAAGGTAATTAAATCTCGTTAATTTTGAATAATTTATTTCTAAACTATTTTCATTAGATTAATTAAAGACCAATTAATCTAATAATCATTTTCCAAATAACAGTTGATTAAATTAACTTCATTCCATCAGTAAATTCGTTAATTGGTTTTAATTACTCCTTACCATTAGATTTATATAATTAATCTAATAATGTTTCTTAAAATAATTATCCAAATTATTCACTCTAGGATAATTACAGCTTCATAACTTATTTAAATATCAAATAATCGTTTATATTTATTTTATAGAAACGAACTATAAAATACCAGTTTTTAATAGAACTTCTATTACGGTTTAAAACTTTGCTTTTATTATAAAAATATAATTTTTATAATTAACTACGCTGATTTGCTTGACGGCCAATCAACTCCTTAACAAAACGATTGGTTTATGGTCGATTGTTGTCACTTTCTTAATTGATGACGTTTATTTATTTAATCAGAACAAATGTTGAATTTCCATTCAACATTAACATTCACATGGGGTTTTACTGTCATTTGGGTTCAAACAGTGCATATATGAAACAAACCAGTTCATATAAATATCTAGGAATCCGGTCGGATTCCTCCAACCGGTTTCCCGCATCCACAGATGTTAGTCCATACAATTTACACTAATTTCATACTAGGGAATCTTATAATCGATGGGATCAGTATCCGACCGATGATGTGTACATATGCAACGATATCTAATATTCAACCAATTTAATTGTAATCTACCTAATCGACCATCACACAGTATTCAAACAGCATTAAAATATAATTATAATATTTTAAAATAGATCAGAGTTTGTGAATTTACTCACCTTTTCGCGTTAACCGTTAAATAACGATTTGCGTCAGTTGATTGTGTTAGACGTTTTAATTTCGTCTAAAATTGTAGCGTGCTTCAAATCACTCAGGACCAACTCCAGTAAGTAGCATGCGTTCCAATGATTTCGTCGTGCCCGACCGTTCGTCTGTCTCTTTTAACTTGTCAACCCATTTTGCCCATTTTCCATTTCATACTTGTGTCCATGTGCTCAGCTCTCCGGTAACGCCTATACATTGCTATATCCTCCCATTCATATTTCCACCTTTATATACATTTTTATTTTTAGTTTCTCTTACTTGGGCCTCGCCATCAGCCCAAATAATACTTCGCCGGCCCACATGAAATTGCCAGTTTCCCTTCTTCTCTAACATAAATTGCCTTCTCTAGTACATGAGAACCCGAAAGCCATCTCCCCATTGTTAAACTCCACGTCCCCCTTTATATATTTTTTTCCGCACGTTCCCATGCATGTAAGAACTTTCCAATGCGTGTCCCCCCCATATACATATATCAGCCCATCCTTTTTTCGCAACCACCAACATTCCCTTCACCACCTTCCACGTTCCACTGTTCCCCCTTCAATTTCAGAGCACCGCCCATTACAACGGGGACACCACACCTGCTTTTGAACCCAATACTCTACTTACACTCCATGTTTGCACACAGCGCCTGCATATACCCTCTTTCCCATTCACAGTTTGCATTTGCATGCAGCACTGCCTCACACTATCTCGTCCCATCTCCAATAAGAACGCAACCCCCCAGTGAACAACGCCATCTCCATTCGTTCTCGAGACCAAAGATCCTTCAATTAGTTGTTCAAAACTAGTGCGGCGGCATAGATTCCTCACAAAAGTATCATGAGTTTGCTTCCAGTATCCTCAGTTGGCTTGTTAATTTGAAAGGGTCGCTTTATATTTATGATTTGGAAGAAGAAATGTACACTTTCATTTTCAGAAAATACCAACTTCCTGATATGATCCCATCACTCCTTTGCGTTAATGTAAATCCCTCCAACTCCTTTATGTTGCCAAAGACATCCACGCATGTGACGATCCCAAAATCCGAGGGGCAGTATTAAGGATAATCATTGGAATATAACACATTAATCATCATAGCAGAGTACAGATAATAGCAGAAACAATAAATAGAGTAATTTTACATGGATATGACAGCGGAATCACATCATGTAACAATATCTGAATAGCACAGCGTAGGATATAACTTAGTAAATAAAAAGGAAAGTGATCAGTCATCATCGCCAGAGGCGGAATACATACATGCAGTGAGACATAATAAGGGTATCAGTCTACATCGCCGAAGGCGGAATCATAATATAAGAACAATAATGGCGGAAAATGTCAATGTCATCTCGGAGAAGTCAGCCTCGCCATGAGCCAAAATGCACTCTATGCAACAGTGCAGAGCCAAAAACAACCTATCACCTGTGAACTAGGCTGCCCGTGTGAAAATAAGGGCACCCGCGTTTGCAAAGTGAAACAAACAACGAGTCAGTCATGGGGACTGGTATGAGGAATCTATTTAACAGTTAAACAACAGTAATAGCAAATCATAGGACCACGCCACTTTCGCGAAACGGGTTTACTCCAGTGATTCCTAGTGCATTTTAAAACAAAGTAAATTCTTTTAAAACAACGCGATGCTTTTAAAAAGAATGAAGCCATTATAAGACTCAAGTCCCATCATACAATGCAACGCAAGCCGGAGGATAGAGTTTTACCTTATAATGGCCAAATATGCTTGATACGTATAAAGCAAAATCATTTGATATTATTACTAGTGCATATATGTTTCAAAAGCGAATAGCATCATAAATATCAATCATAGGCGACATGAGCGTCCCATGCCACTATGTCGCCACGTATAAGTTACAATCGAATCCGTTATCTCGTATTGGGAATTGGATTTCCGTCATGAGTCGAGGCAAGGGGCAAGCTCCTCTCCGCTTCGAGACATTCTAGCAAATGCCTCAGGACTACGCACTCTGGGCAACCCTGGATTCGACTGGGTCGGTCCTCTCTTACGTTTGAGGATTGGCAATTCCTGAACACACGTTTCCCGGTCCTTACAGACCTATAATCGAGGCGCCTCGCATTCCAACAACCACAAAGGTGAAAAGTAGATATAAATGTCAGGGCTGGTAAGTCACTGACACCACCATAGCTAGAAAGAAACGTCGTACTCTCCCAGCGCTCCGTATCCCGTTTTTAACTCATACCAGGGTGTGAGGCTCGCGAATCCACGCTATACACAAAGCCAGGCCACGTAGACCGTGCTTTGATCATCATCCACAAGATTTTGCTTTGCAACAGAAGACTTGATCACAGCATCTTGGCATGCCACATAGGCAGTCCACTCCATACGATTGATTTCCATCGATATATAACCTCTGAGCTCGTACGTCTCAGAGAAGGGCGTTAAGCAAAAGAATAAATTCTCCGCCGCCAAACAGATATATACTTAACAGAGATCAATCAGTATTGAACAAAATCCAATGTCAGACACACAGTCCATTTACAAGTCCGTTCTGGGTCTGAATGAAACCGGAGGCGTCAATTCCTCGTATATCCGTCCGATCAACACATACGTTCAGACGGCTACTACTTCCGTCCCTTTCCGGTAGCTACTCCGGTCAGGAACTTCAGTAGCGCCCATCCAACTGATACGAAGATCGTCGGTCTTGAATCGTCTTTGCATTTTCCAATCCGAATCGCTTGATAAATTATTTGAAATGAGAGTTAGCTCGGACTTTTCAAATAATTCATGTCATTAGAATTTAAATCGATTCTTTCCCATGGTTATATTATTCGACATCCATCTTTCAGTTCTTTAGTGTTATTTTCGTGTCAAGCACATACAACCATCAAATATGAAACAATTCAAGCCCAATTGGTTTATTTGCAATCTATGTTGCTTATAATATTTTATAACGATTTTTCGCCATTTTTATTTGTTTAAAAATGGCCATATTTAATTAAACGACGTTTCAGGTCGTGCCGTGGCACTAGCGCTGTTTTTCCCCTAATTTGTTTTACACATATCGGGAAATCTAACCGTTGGATTTCTACAAAGTCTATATCAGTGGGAAGATATTCCCAAAGCGAACCCAACGGTTCCAGTTTCGTGAAAATCCGACGGTCGGATCTCCCACACTAGTCGTTTGAAGTTACGGTTTCAAAATTCGAACTGCAGCGTCGTTATTCAATTTAATTTAATTATATTTATATTTATATATAAATATAAACGCTTCTGGCGCTGTTTTTCTTCATATTTGAATTAAACATTCCGGACAATCCAACCGTTGGATTTTTACAAGGTTGGTGCCGTTGGGAAGATATTTCCAAGGCGAACCCAGCGGTTGCGGTTTCGGGAGAATCCGATGGTCGGATTTCTCGCACTAGTCGTTTCAAATTACGATTCCGAAACACGAACTGCACGGCTTCTATTCCTTTTAATTATATTTATATTTATATATATAAATATAGTTCATTCTATAATTCCAACTATAGTTCATTCTATATTTTCAACTTCGTTTTCACTTCAAATATTCCACTAACGCCTTAATATTTCGAAAAATTTCGCCATAACCTCCTTTGTACGGGGAGGGGTTTGGAAATTTATTGGGTCGTATTAGGTACCCAATAATTCCTAAAAAGCATTCACATATTTATAGTGATATATTCTGGTGTTTACGGGGGAGCATGTATAGATAATCACTCCAGAGAATAAATTCTCGTCACCCCGTTTCCGTGTGGAAATAAATAGTCCATGTGCCGTATCTAATAACTAGAGAGACGTGATTATTGTCAACTCCAGACCCGTGTGGGGTTTTTATTAATCTGGCAATTTATCGTTATATTTTATATAGTCCATATCAGTCATCAGTTCAACCTGTAGTATATAGTCATCGCCATACAAGCCTCTCGCTCGTATGGTAAATCTTCCACCTCGTCACACAAGCTCCAATTGCTTATGTGGAATATGATGAAGTATGCCTATCGTCAAGAAGTATGTCATGTAGTGTAGTTCAAAATTAACTGTTACTATCCTATGGCGATATTTATTTTTTTCACACAGAATAACCAGCACTCCGCATCCAATGGCATTCACAGGAGTTGATATAAAAATAAAATTGCGCAGCCAACTCATCAAGGTTTACCTATTTGTCGGGCACGCAAATAATTTCTTTACTCTACAGCTAATCCATTTTTCTTGTTCAACACATGTATATATATGCAGAACAAAGCTAATAATAATATTTCAAGCGAACTATTATTTATTTCAACACGTGTGTATTTTTATCAGAGCATATACATGATAAAAGAAATATTTTTATCGTCAAAAATATTTATTCAACACGTGAATGTTTTTAACGTTTCATATTTACAATAAAAATGTAGTTTTTACTGTCGATTCATTTTATTTTAAAATACGATAACATTCAACACATGAATTTCAACTCAACGAACGAATTTCAACTCAACACATGAATATTCTATATAGTTTGTATATATATAAAAATGTGATTTTTATCGCTAAAGCTATTTGTTTAAATTCAAATAATATTCAACACATGAATTTCAACTCAATGAATGAATTGCAACTCAACACATGAATATTCGATATAGTTTGTATATATATAAAAATGTGATTTTTATCGCTAAAGCTATTTGTTTAAATTCAAATAATATTCAACACATGAATTTCAACTCAACGAATGAATTGCAACTCAACACATGAATATTCGATATAGTTTGTATATATATATAAATGTGATTTTTATCACTAAAGCTATTTGTTTAAATTCAAATAATATTCAACACATGAATTTCAACTCAACGAATGAATTGCAACTGAATACATGAATATTCGCTATATATGTAATTTATTTCAACGAATGAAAATTATTCTAACATATGTATATTTCAGAAAATTTCGGCAGCATAACGGCAGGGTAGTTAAAACCGGGACCGTCCCTAGTACGGCTCCTCGCTCTACCTTAAAACCTCGCGGTTTTTGACAATGGGGATCATGCATCTAGTTCGCACGCGGACGGCATGTTTTATTTTCAATTCCACAATCCTATTCTAATTTGTTTCAACCACAAGAGGGTATTTTCAACCACAAAGGTATTTTTCAACCATAATATCAACCACAAACAATTATTTTCAACCATTCGTCATACCATATAATATCACGTCAATCACAAGCAATAAATATCGTCCATGGTCTGTGGACGAGGGGAGTATATATATATATATTATAATTCACTTGCATTTCATCACAATTCAAAGCATATATGTTTCATACAACGCATGTATAATTTATACATCGCTAATATAACTTATACAACACATGTACATGAGGTATACAATGCGTATATAATTTACACTTTGCTTATATAATTTATACAACGCGATTTCATTCACACAATTAGTTTAGATTCCTCACATTGGTTATTGCAGTGCTAAAAATCGTAGGTAGATCAGAAAAATCCGCGGCTTCTTCTAGAATGTAGAGAGCCTCCTTGCGGTCACGGTGTCTCCTGTTTCATCAAATTTCGTTAACGAACGAAAAAGATATTATTTTTCAAAGTTTTGCAACACTTACAAGTGTTATTTTCATTTCAGAAATTTAAATCAGAAGGGTTTGCAAAGCTTCAAAACTAGGTTTTGATTTTAAAGTCAAACCGTACCATGTTGCTCCGATCAGACTACACGGCGTCGAAGGGCTACGAACCACCTTCCGATCGACGGTGGTGGCGATGAACTCGGTGGCTCCTGCGAGTCGCGGCGGCGCTCCAAAGGGGGCGACTTCCTCCTCGAAATTCGACGCGTACAGTCGATGGTTTGAGGCGAGGCTTGGTCGGATTTAAAGAGGAGGCGGAGGCAATCAGAATCCTCAACTGGAGGAGGCGGCGAAACTGGCTGTGGCGGCGGCAAAAGCGATGGGAAGATTCGAGCTTCATGCGTCGTTCAAATCGCCTGGCGGCTTGGGTTTTTTTCGATTTTTATTTTTTTTTAAAAGAAAAATTCCTATTGGTCGAAGCTATATAGGAAATTTTAAATAGTGTTTTCACAAACGGACTCGAAATCAAACCCAACGACTGTCGCCCCTAGCTAAATACCCCCATTCCGGACACAATGGGATATGTTTCGTTGGCCAATTCGACTGTTACAGTCAGTTATTTTTCAAATTAAAATATAAAACATTCGATATTTAATTTGAACGTACATTTCAATTTGCCAGGGCCACAAACTGAATCGAAAAATTCCAGAAAAATAAATCTAGCTTTGTTTTGACGATACGGTCCTAACAAAACCAGTTTCGTCGAATTCTGAGCTCATTTGAAAAACGGCCATTTTTAGGTCGACCCATTTTAATAGAATTTGACCAATTACATTTTCTTTTGCCCCGCTCACATACTAGCTTCAAAAATTATGAAATTTGAAACTTAGCAATTATTTGACATCCCGGACCCAACAAAAGTGGTTTCGTCGAATTCCGAGGTCGTATGCAAAATATCGATTTTCAAGGGCTATATATGCTATATAGCGACCTTTCTGAAAATTCATTTGGCCATAACTTTTGATTCCCGCTATGAAACTTCGATTTTTCAGATTCGTTAGAAAGGTATTCATTAATAGAATTAAATATTTTCAGTTTCGCTAAAATCCATTATATTTTCCACCCGGTACAGTCAGACAAAGTTTGTAATCAAAATTTCAAACTGTAATACTAGGCCCAATTCTCTATTTTATTGAAATATGCTATTTCAACTATTCAAATTCTTTGGTAATAACCAATTTTAAAAATTTTAAATTGGTTCACATTTTTCGGGTTATTATAATCTCCCCCACTTAAAACTTTTCGTCCTCGAAAAGGAACTAACAGCAAAGTAGGAAACAAAATGTAAATGCAAAGTATTGTAAAGGTACCTTGCACCGGAGTTAGTCAGAGATGTCCACTCTGCATTTGGGGTAGGCTTGTTTAATGCTTTCCTCAGTCTCCCAAGTACAGTCCCTAGGATCACTACTCCACTGCACTTTGACTAAATGAATCTTTTTGCTCCTTAGCTCTCTAGTTTCTTTGCCAACAATCTTTAATGGCTCTCTTTTGAGCGCTAATTCTGGAGTTATGTCTATACCCTGTTGCGCTGCTTCTTCTACAACAAGATCGGGGTCATGAATATGTTTTCTGAGTTGAGACACGTGTAACACATCATGCACACCAGGCAACCAATCAGGTAATGAAATTCTATATGCAAGAGTTCCAATCCGTTCAAGTATAGGAAAGGGACCAATAAATCTCGATGCCAACTTCCCAGTCTTGCCAAATCTGATTACTCCTCGCATTGGAGAAACTCTTAAATAAACATAATCGCCAACGGCGAATGATAAATCTCTCCTTCTAGCATCAGCATAACTTTTCTGTCGGCTCTGTGCGGTTTTCAATCGCTTCTTAATGAAATCGACTTTATCCGATGCTTCTTGAATCATATCGGGCCCTAACACCAGTCTGTTGCCAGGTTCTACCCAACATGCGGGAGATCTGCACGGTCTACCGTATAATGCTTCAAATGGAGACATTCCCAGACTTGCTTGATAGCTATTGTTGTAAGAGAATTCGGCTAAATGTAAGTGATCTTCCCATGAGCCTCCAAAATCGATAACGCAAGCCCGCAGTAAATCTTCTAGAGTTCTATTCACCCGCTCGGTTTGGCCGTCTGTCTGAGGGTGATAAGCGGTGATTAGATTCAATTTGGATCCCAATTCTGTCTGGAATGCTTCCCAGAATTTGCTAGTAAACAGGGGATCTCTATCACTGACTATATTGAGCGGCACTCCATGTAGTTTAACTATTTCTTTGAAGTACATCTGTGCTAGACTTTGAGCCGTTCTGTTGGATCAGACAGGTATGAAATGGGCAGTCTTCGTGAAGCGATCTACGATTACCCATATACTGTCGTTTCCTTTCCTAGTTCAAGGCAAGCCATCAATGAAGTCCATCGAAATTTGCTCCCACTTCCATCCTGGAATTTCTAGTGGTTGTAATAGTCCAGCCAATTTCTGCTGATCACTCTTAACTAGCTGACAAGTGGGGCATCTACTAACATATAATGAAATATCTCTTTTCATTGCCTTCCACCAAAAGGTGCGTTTGATATCGTTATACATTTTTCTCACACCGGGATGGATACTTAATTTGGACTTGTGGCATTCATCAAGTATTTCTCTTCTGAGCTCAGGAATTCCAGGCACACAAATTCGCCCTCGTAATCTTAGGACCCCTTGACTATCAAGGCTAAAATCTGAGGGTTTTCCTTTCTGGATCCGCTGGCTAATCCTTTTAATGAATTCATCGTCTTTCTGTAGAATAGTAATCTTATCTTCTAAGGAAGAAGTAATGATAAAACTGGCGATGATTTCATTCTTTCTACTGAGAGCATCTGCTACAACATTGGCTTTCCCCGGAGTGTATAGAATTTCAAAATCATATGCCGCAAGGAATTCTAACCAACGCTGTTGTCTCAAGTTTAGATCTTTCTGAGTGAATAGATATTTCAAGGATTGATGATCGGTAAATAGTTCGAACTTCTCGCCCAATAAATAATGCCTCCAGATTCTTAAAGCAAACACGATAGCTAATAACTCAAGATCATGAGTTGCATAGTTTCTTTCATGCAGCTTCAGTTGACGGCTGGCATAAGCGACCACTTGGCCTTTTTGCATTAGTACTGCGCCTAGCCCTCTAATAGAAGCGTCTGTCCATACAGTCAAGTCTTGGTTGCCTTCTATAATTGTCAATACGGGAGCTGTTGTCAACTTCAGTTTCAGCTCCTGGAAAGCTTCTTCACATTCGGGAGTCCATTTGAATTTCTCATGCTTCTTTGTAAGCTTTGTCAATACTCCTGATATCTTTGAAAAATCCTGAATGAATTTCCGATAGTAACTAGCCAATCCAAGGAAACTTCGAACTTATGTGGGGGTAGTAGGTTGTTTCCAGTTCTGAATCGCTGTAATTTTGCTTGGATCTACAGCAATTCCTTCCTTTGATACGACATGGCCTAGGAACTTAACTTCATCCTGCCAGAAGACACACTTAGAAAATTTAGCTTTTAAGACATTTCTCCTTAGAATTTTCAACACTTGTTCTAAATGTTTTGCATGCTCGTCTTCCGACTTGGAGTAGATTAAAATGTCATCGATGAAGACTAGAACAAATTTATTCAATACACCACGGAACACTCTGTTCATAAGATCGACGAAGTATGCCGGAGCGTTACACAAGCCGAACGACATCACTAACCATTCGTAGAATAAATCGGGACCCCTGAAGGCTGTCAAAGGAACACAATCTTCGGCTATACGTAATTGGTGGAAACCCGTAGCTAGGTCCATTCTGGAGAATACTGTTGCTCCATTTAATTGATCTAACAGATCATCAATACGTGGCAAGGGATATTTGTTCTTCAGTGTCTGTTAATTGAGATCTCGGTAATCAACACAAAGCCTTAGAGTACCGTCTGATTTCGGGACAAATACTACTGCTGCTCCCCAAGCTGAAAAGCTCGGTCTGATCAGACCCTTCCAAAGCAATTCTCGGGTTTGGCTATGTAACGACCCGCGTTCTACGCAGCATAGGATCGTAGGATATTTATTTCTTCACATACGAAGTCGTATGGTCATGTAACTTTGGGAGACGACTATTGGGGTCATTTCCCATGTTCATGATTTTTCTCGATTTTTAAATGACCATTTTACCCCTAGTTGGCACTGTTTTGGCCATAACTTTTGACTGGAAATGAATTTTGACCTGAAACCACTTCCATTGGCTTTGAATGATAGTTTCTCTTTCCGTAGAGTGGTCACATTAGCCAAACGGACTCACCGTTTGGGAGATATGGCTGAAACAAGTTTCAGATAGTGAAAAACAGCTTAATTGGGCTTAACCGGGTGATTAGCAGCTAGGCCCAAGGGGAATTTCGGGTTTAGAGGTATAGGAGGACTGATTAGGGTTAGGTTATCACTTTCATTTCAGTTTTGAGCCGCCACAAACCTCCTTGAGACCTTAGTAATGGCTTCCTACATCTAAAACACCCCAAATCACTCTCTAATTGAAGATTAGGCTTAGCAACACCAAATTAAGGAGAAAAAGCACCAAAGCAAGGTTGGAGCTGCTGTTAGACATCAGTATTCGCCCCAAATCAGAGGAGTTTCAGTTCTGAGAATTTCATTTGTGGCCAAGGTGAGTGATAGCATCATTTTGACACTAATTACGGTTGATTAAGGGTAATTAGTGAAGATTAGCGAATTTATACGTAAATAAATTCTGGAAAAATTCTTAAAATTCTAAAATAATGTTTTAAGGCTCTGTTAGAAATTTGAGATAATTTCGATGTGTTTTGCTAATTGTATGCTTAAGCATGATTAAGAGTGCTTAAGGGAAAAAAATGAGGTTTTAGCTACTTTTGATCCATTTTGATTCATTTGAATTGTTGTTTGCTGTTTGTGGTTGCTATTACATGTTGCTATGACTCTATGGTATGTTTCATGATTGATTAGAATAGTTAAATTGCTCGAAAACGTCGTCGAATGGCGTAGAAAGCTCGCTGGAAAGTTGCAGAAGTGTGCAGGTTCCGAACCGGTTCGGATCGGAGAAAAGAGGTCGGATCGGACTAGGGAACTGACCAAGGGAATCCGAACTGGATGAGGACTTGCCACTGGAAGGAGTTTGGCAGGAAGGAAGGCCATTGCTTAGAGTTGGAGTTGGACAGAAGATCGGATCGGAGCAATAGAGCGGATCGGATCGGAGAGAGTGAATAGGACGGATCGGAGCAGGCAAGCACGTCAAACAGAAGGAATCAGATCGGATAAACTACCTCCGAATCGAACTCAAGCAGAGACACCCGAACCGATATCTGAAGGGGGAGAATCACTGAACCGACCCGACCCGGAGGAGGACACCGACCCGACCCGAAGTGGACTACCGACCCGAACCAGGCTAGACGAGGACCACCAATCCGAACCGATCAGGAAGGTTATACCGAACCGAACCAAGCTAGATGAGGAGCACCGAACCGAACCGTACGTGGGCTATTATTACTACGCGATAACTCTTCTGAAGACCCACTCCAATTCGACCAAACCCGAGATGCAAAGGAAGTCCAAATGAGAAGTTAGAGCTTAGGATTCAGATGGGAATCAACGAGTTCACTTCATGGTTGGGCTTTGCTGCGGGACGCGTGCCAAGGAGTTATCGACACCTA
The DNA here is from genome assembly GCA_030737875.1 of Allium sativum. Classification (NCBI taxonomy): domain Eukaryota; kingdom Viridiplantae; phylum Streptophyta; class Magnoliopsida; order Asparagales; family Amaryllidaceae; genus Allium; species Allium sativum. The sequence goes on from CM060916.1 coordinate 589,398,342, forward strand.
TAGCTTTGGACCACTATGGTAGGAGGTACGAAGGCGGATTCAGGGCCATTATGGCATCGGTAGAACCAAGGGCTACGACCAATGAAGTAGGTCATTGAAATGTTTGGTCATGACTCCAGGTGTTTGGCTTGGTCACAGCAGGGTTTCTACAAGTCGGGATTCGTCGTTACCTCAGTTTGTCTAGTGTTCCAAAGTGGTAGATGTCGTACGCTTTACGCACTGAGTGAGAGACGTGAGGATGGTTGCCATGGATGATTTGTTTGCTATCATTATGACATGCACACCCCACCCCCGTGTTCTTACACTATTTATTATGGCACCTTGGAGTATTGTACGGTATGTGGTACTAACTCTTTGGTTGCAGGTCCAGGTTCAGGTATGGCTTAGTATACCTGTTATTATTCTGTTTAGATGCTTATCGCTCATACCAGGCTTTATGTCTGACCCAGAGTTTTATGTCTCTTCTTATTACTCTGGGTGCTCACACGAGCAGACTAGAGACAGGTTAGCTGGTGATGCACGGGTAGATGATCCGGAGACGAGCAGGAGGCTTTCACGTAATATATATAGTATTCTCCCTGTGTTGTTGAAGATCACTGCTTGGGCATTGTTGGTGTATCTTCTATTTCAGCTTTCTTTTGTTTAGAGACAGTAAATTTGGAAAGTTGTAATAAGCTGTATTTGGATTTCCGCTGCTTTGATGTTGACATTGATTATTAGTTATCAGCTTATGCACTGTCTCGCCTGTTTTATGTCAAGTATGTTATTATTATATTTTATTCCATGCGCTGTGAGACATTCTACAGGTCCTTCGATTAGTTCATTCCCTTCTTTCCTTTCTTCTGACGACCGTCTTGTGCTAGTCGGGCACGGGTACAGCGCGCTCTTGGAGGAAATGCAGGCTGGTGCGAGACGGGCCGTCACACTTGGTATCAGAGCTCTAGGTTGCGTAGTTAACCTAGGGAAATTATCAGGGAGAGATAGTATACGTATACGAGAGAGCGTATTTGTGATTATTTTGTTTTTTTAAAAGCTATATATATATACTATTAGTAGTATAAGGATGGAGTCGTACTGCACTAGCACCACTATGGAATCGTTAATCATTTCCTTTTTCAGATTGACGATGAGCCGAGATACTAGAGGTGCTGGTAGGGGAGCCAATAATGGGATTGCTGCTGACATGAGGACGATGTTTACTGACCTCATGAGAGAGATGCTTAGAGATGTTCAGAGGGCAGCCCCCAATGGTGGAAATGGTGGTGGTCCAATAGTGCAGGCGCCAAGAGTCGACTTCGCCAAGCTGAATAAGGATTATACTAGCCTTGGTGGGAAGCCGTTCCACGGAACGGAGTCGGCCACAGATGTTCAAGATTGGGTGGATAGTTGCGAACGTATCTTCGAGGATTTGGGTATCGAGGATGCGATGAAGAGGAAGCTAGCGTCCCGTCAGCTGCAAGGGCGGGCAATGAACTGGTGGAATGCTATAAAGGCAGCTACTCCCGAAGATCAGATTACTTGGGAGCAGTTTAAGGCTCGCTTTAGTGAGAAGTTCATTCCAGCTGCTCAGAAGTCAATGTTGTTTAAGAAATTCTTGGAGCTCAAGCAGAATGGCAGAGCTGTCTCGGAGTATATTGCTGAATTTGACACTTTGTCGAAGTACGGGTTATCTCTTATTGATACTGCCGAGAAAAAGAATGAGAAATTCATAACTGGTTTGGATCAGTACTTGGGGGAAAAACTTATTAACCACATCGATGAGACGTTTGAGTCGATTGTGGGGAAAGCGTTAAGGTCAGAGAGTCTCTACCCTAAGTCGAAGACTGAAGTTGCATCCGCAGATGAGCCAAAGCCACAAGCTAGTGGTGGAGGCAAAGGTGGTTCTCAGAATAAGAGAAAGCAGAATCAGGCTAAGGATGGCCAGAAGAAAAAGAATAAGCAAGATGTGGAGTGCTTCAGCTGTGGTAAGAAGGGCCATTATGCTAGTAATTGTCGGGCCAAGCCAGCGGATAGGAAGTGCTTCAATTGTGGCCAATTGGGACATCACAAGGACAAGTGTCCGCAACCCCCGAAGGAAAAGCAAATGGTGAAAGCATATGCCCTTAATGCTATTCCTTCTTCGTCGAATGCCCCAACTGCGGCGGAGAAGGGAAAGAATGTCGTCATTCAAGGTATGCTTTCTGTTTATGATGTTCCCGTTAGAGTTTTGTTTGATACCGGAGCTTCCAGTTCTTTCATATCTAGTGACCTGGTAGATAGGTTGGGATTGGAACCCGAGATTGTCGATAGACCTTTAATAGTGACGAACCCGATTGGTGGTTCTACTAGCCTTAGCATGATTTGTCGTAATGTGGTCTTATCGAGTCATGGATGCATGTTTGTTTGTGACTGCTTTGTTTTGGGCTTTACTGGGTTCGGCATTATTTTGGGAGTAGATTGGCTCCAAAGATACGGGGTGGTGGTAGACTGTGAGGGCTTGTTGGTGACAGCTAGAGCGGATGATGGGCGGAGGATAGTGTTTGGTGGTCTACCCAGTAAGGGGGTATTGGCTAGTTTTCTAAACTCCCTCGACATTCCGCATAGTGAGTTGTCAGGTTTGCCCGTGGTTGGCCAGTATCCGGATGTTTTCGAAGAAGTGACCGGACTTCCACCACACCGAGAGATTGAGTTCCGCATTGATTTGGTAAAAGATGCCAGACCTATAGTGATGCCACTTCGTCGTATGGCACCAAGGGAGCAGCGAGAGCTCGAGGTGCAAGTCAGCGATCTTTTGAAGAAGGGATTTATCAGAAGGAGTGTTTCTGAATGGGGAGCACCAGTTGTGTTTGCTACCAAGGCGGATGGTTCCCTTCGTTTGTGTGTAGACTACCGCGAGTTGAATAAAGTGACGAGGAAGAACAAGTATCCTCTACCGCGGATAGATGATTTGTTTGATCAGTTGAGTGGCGCGAGAGTATTTTCTCAGTTGGATCTCGCGACAGGTTTTCATCAGCTTAGAGTGGAAGCTGAGAGTATAGCAAAAACGGCATTTCGAACGCCGTCTGGATTTTATGAATGGTTGGTTATGCCATTTGGGCTGACTAATGCCCCGGCATATTTTGTGGACCTTATGAATAGGGTATTCAGAGATCAGCTGAATAAGTTTGTCCTTGTGTTCGTCGATGATATTTTGGTCTATTCGAGGACAGAGGAAGAACACAAGGAACATTTAAGGGTAGCGATGGAGGTGTTGAGAAAACACCAATTGAAAGCAAAGTTTTCTAAGTGTCACTTCTGGAAGAGGGAAGTGAGGTTCTTGGGCCATGTTGTATCAGAGAATGGTATTGCCGTGGACCCAGCGAAGGTGGCTTAGGTACAAGATTGGCCTACGCCCAAGAACGCAACAGATGTAAGAAGTTTCTTGAGATTAGCGGGATATTATCGTAAGTTTATCCAAGGTTTCTCCAAGATAGCAGCACCATTGACCCAGTTGACCAAGAAGAATCAAGCTCTTGTCTGGGATGAGAGGTGCGAGAATGCATTTAAAAGTCTAAAGGACAAGTTGACAAGCGCACCAGTGTTAGTCATTCCTAAGGGGGATGAAGAGATGACGGTATACACGGATGCCTGTGGTACCGGGCTGGGTGCTGTATTGATGCAAGGCGGTAGGGTTGTAGCTTATGCAAGTCGGCAATTGAAACCGCACGAGAGAAGATACCCTACCCATGATTTAGAATTGGCAGCGATCGTGTTCGCGTTAAAGATGTGGAGACACTATCTCTTGGGAGAAAGATTTGAGCTGTTTACTGATCATAAGTCGTTAAAGTATCTCTTCTCTCAGAAAGATCTGAATCTCCGTCAGCAGAGATGGTTAGAGTTCTTAGCTTCCTATGATTTTGACATCGCATACACACCGGGAAAGGGCAATGCGGTGGCTGATGCATTGAGTAGAAGACATGCCAGCTTAGGGGCTATGTTCCTTGAATGGAAGCAACTGGAGTTTATCGCGGGGTTTGATTTCAGACCAAAGTGCGAATTGGATCCAGAAATGTTAGCAAGTTTGACGGTCAGACCCACTTTGATTGAGCGGATCGGCTCTAGTCAGAGGGACGATCCTAACCTATTGGAAATCATCTCCAAGTTAGAGATGGGTATCGATGAGGAGATGAACAAGTATGGGCTTGATCGAGATGGATGGCTTAGAAAGGATGGAAGACTAGTCGTACCCAATGTCAATGGATTGAGGGATGAAGTGCTTAGAGAATGTCATCACTCAAAGCTGACTATACACCCCGGTGGTAATAAGATGTATCGAGGTATGAAGCAGACTTACTACTGGGAAGGGATGAAAAGAGACGTTGGGAAGTTTATATCCAAGTGTATGAATTGCCAGCTAGTTAAAGCCGAGCAAAAGAAGCCTAGTGGTTTGTTACAGCCATTGGAAATTCCCGAATGGAAATGGGAGCAAGTCTCGATGGATTTCATCGATGGATTACCAAGGACTAGATCGGGATATGATAGCATTTGGGTAATTGTGGATCGACTAACTAAAAGTGCAAGGTTTATACCAGTCAAATCGACCAGAACGGCAACTAAGTTAGCAGAATTGTATATGAAGTGGATAGTGAGATTTCATGGAGTACCTAAAAGCATTGTGAGCGACCGAGACCCGTTGTTTACTAGTGGGTTTTGGAAGAGCTTACAAGAGGCTCTAGGGTCAGAGTTACATCTCAGTACCGCATATCATCCTCAGACCGACGGCCAGACGGAGAGGGTGAACCGTATTTTGGAGGATCTCTTGAGAGCATGTATATTGGATTTTGGTGGGTCATGGGATGACCATTTGCATCTAGTAGAGTTTGCATATAATAATAGCTACCAATCCAGTATCGGTATGGCTCCGTTTGAAGCTTTGTACGGAAGGCCATGTAACTCACCATCATGTTGGATAGAGACTGGCGAGAAGTTTATGCTTGGACCAGATATGGTAAGGGAAACTTCAGATAAGATCAAGATCATTCAGCAACGAATGAAGGCAGCCCAAGATAGGCAGAAAAGTTATGCTGATAAGAGGCGAAGAGACTTAAAATTCTCCGTTGGCGACTTGGTGTTTGTCAAAATTTCTCCGTTGAAGAGCGTAATACGATTTGGCAGGAGAGGCAAGTTGGCACCAAGATTTGTTGGCCCATTCCCTGTTCTTGAACTAGTCGGGAATTTGGCATATAGGATCGACTTACCAGAGAAGATGGCGGGAGTTCATAACGTATTTCATGTTTCCCAACTAAGGAAGTTCGTTCACGACTCAGATATGACTATTCCACCTGATCAGTTAGAGGACTTCGAAGTAGAACCCGAGGCGATTGGGAACCGCAAGCCGGCCCGTATTGTCGAGTACGACATGAAACAACTTCGAAGGAAGGCGGTGAAGCTAGTCAAGGTACAGTGGAGCGAGGACGAGAGTGATTGTACTTGGGAAACAGAGGAGGACATAAGGAAGAAGTATCCAGAACTCTTTGTCTGGTAAGATTTTGACTTCGACTTAGTTTTTCCGCATGCTAGGATAGGCTTGTTTGCTTGTTTTGCATATTTGATTGTTGTATATGGTTGTTAGGCATGCGGGATCCTTTGTATGTTTTGAGTTAAGGAATTTCGGGGGCGAAATTTCTTAAGGGGGGGAGAGTGTAACGACCCGCGTTCTACGCAGCATAGGATCGTAGGATATTTATTTCTTCACATACGAAGTCGTATGGTCATGTAACTTTGGGAGACGACTATTGGGGTCATTTCCCATGTTCATGATTTTTCTCGATTTTTAAATGACCATTTTACCCCTAGTTGGCACTGTTTTGGCCATAACTTTTGACTGGAAATGAATTTTGACCTGAAACCACTTCCATTGGCTTTGAATGATAGTTTCTCTTTCCGTAGAGTGGTCACATTAGCCAAACGGACTCACCGTTTGGGAGATATGGCTGAAACAAGTTTCAGATAGTGAAAAACAGCTTAATTGGGCTTAACCGGGTGATTAGCAGCTAGGCCCAAGGGGAATTTCGGGTTTAGAGGTATAGGAGGACTGATTAGGGTTAGGTTATCACTTTCATTTCAGTTTTGAGCCGCCACAAACCTCCTTGAGACCTTAGTAATGGCTTCCTACATCTAAAACACCCCAAATCACTCTCTAATTGAAGATTAGGCTTAGCAACACCAAATTAAGGAGAAAAAGCACCAAAGCAAGGTTGGAGCTGCTGTTAGACATCAGTATTCGCCCCAAATCAGAGGAGTTTCAGTTCTGAGAATTTCATTTGTGGCCAAGGTGAGTGATAGCATCATTTTGACACTAATTACGGTTGATTAAGGGTAATTAGTGAAGATTAGCGAATTTATACGTAAATAAATTCTGGAAAAATTCTTAAAATTCTAAAATAATGTTTTAAGGCTCTGTTAGAAATTTGAGATAATTTCGATGTGTTTTGCTAATTGTATGCTTAAGCATGATTAAGAGTGCTTAAGGGAAAAAAATGAGGTTTTAGCTACTTTTGATCCATTTTGATTCATTTGAATTGTTGTTTGCTGTTTGTGGTTGCTATTACATGTTGCTATGACTCTATGGTATGTTTCATGATTGATTAGAATAGTTAAATTGCTCGAAAACGTCGTCGAATGGCGTAGAAAGCTCGCTGGAAAGTTGCAGAAGTGTGCAGGTTCCGAACCGGTTCGGATCGGAGAAAAGAGGTCGGATCGGACTAGGGAACTGACCAAGGGAATCCGAACTGGATGAGGACTTGCCACTGGAAGGAGTTTGGCAGGAAGGAAGGCCATTGCTTAGAGTTGGAGTTGGACAGAAGATCGGATCGGAGCAATAGAGCGGATCGGATCGGAGAGAGTGAATAGGACGGATCGGAGCAGGCAAGCACGTCAAACAGAAGGAATCAGATCGGATAAACTACCTCCGAATCGAACTCAAGCAGAGACACCCGAACCGATATCTGAAGGGGGAGAATCACTGAACCGACCCGACCCGGAGGAGGACACCGACCCGACCCGAAGTGGACTACCGACCCGAACCAGGCTAGACGAGGACCACCAATCCGAACCGATCAGGAAGGTTATACCGAACCGAACCAAGCTAGATGAGGAGCACCGAACCGAACCGTACGTGGGCTATTATTACTACGCGATAACTCTTCTGAAGACCCACTCCAATTCGACCAAACCCGAGATGCAAAGGAAGTCCAAATGAGAAGTTAGAGCTTAGGATTCAGATGGGAATCAACGAGTTCACTTCATGGTTGGGCTTTGCTGCGGGACGCGTGCCAAGGAGTTATCGACACCTATAGCTTTGGACCACTATGGTAGGAGGTACGAAGGCGGATTCAGGGCCATTATGGCATCGGTAGAACCAAGGGCTACGACCAATGAAGTGGGTCATTGAAATGTTTGGTCATGACTCCAGGTGTTTGGCTTGGTCACAGCAGGGTTTCTACAAGTCGGGATTCGTCGTTACCTCAGTTTGTCTAGTGTTCCAAAGTGGTAGATGTCGTACGCTTTACGCACTGAGTGAGAGACGTGAGGATGGTTGCCATGGATGATTTGTTTGCTATCATTATGACATGCACACCCCACCCCCGTATTCTTACACTATTTATTATGGCACCTTGGAGTATTGTACGGTATGTGGTACTAACTCTTTGGTTGCAGGTCCAGGTTCAGGTATGGCTTAGTATACCTGTTATTATTCTGTTTAGATGCTTATCGCTCATACCAGGCTTTATGTCTGACCCAGAGTTTTATGTCTCTTCTTATTACTCTGGGTGCTCACACGAGCAGACTAGAGACAGGTTAGCTGGTGATGCACGGGTAGATGATCCGGAGACGAGCAGGAGGCTTTCACGTAATATATATAGTATTCTCCCTGTGTTGTTGAAGATCACTGCTTGGGCATTGTTGGTGTATCTTCTATTTCAGCTTTCTTTTGTTTAGAGACAGTAAATTTGGAAAGTTGTAATAAGCTGTATTTGGATTTCCGCTGCTTTGATGTTGACATTGATTATTAGTTATCAGCTTATGCACTGTCTCGCCTGTTTTATGTCAAGTATGTTATTATTATATTTTATTCCATGCGCTGTGAGACATTCTACAGGTCCTTTGATTAGTTCATTCCCTTCTTTCCTTTCTTCTGACGACCGTCTTGTGCTAGTCGGGCACGGGTACAGCGCGCTCTTGGAGGAAATGCAGGCTGGTGCGAGACGGGCCGTCACAGGCTACCTAACTCTTCTTTTTCTTTCGGGGCCATTCTTCTAATTGGATGTACTACTGGTCGGGCGTTAGGAATTAGATCTATTCTAAATTCAATTTCTCTTTGTGGCGGTAAGTTTTCTACTTCTTCAAACACATCCGCATAGTTTTTAATGACCGGTATCTTTTCTAATGAAGGGGGGATAACTTCTAAAGAAGACCAAAATTCTGTTCTATTAATTTCTGAGCCATGGCATGGTATATATATAGGTCCAAGCTTCGTTTCGACTTTAACGATTCTTTCAGCACATCTAACTTCGGCCTTATATTTTGTCAACCAGTCCAGCCCCAGTATAATATCAAATTTGGAAAGGTCCATGACAATCGAATCAAAAGGAAATCGGTATCGAGAAAAGGAAATAGGTAATCTACAATATATACTGAGACTAACAGAACCTCCTATCGGGTTTCGAACTTTAATTGGTTCTTTAAGCTTTCTTCGTTTCAATTTTAACTTGTGAACAAGGTTACCAGAAATGAAGCTACGTGATGCACCAGTATCAAAAAGTACAGAAACAGGAATATTTTTAATGGTAAGGGTACCTCCCAAGACGTCGGGTTTACCTGATCCATCGGTGGTAGCTGGCGGGGTCTTCCCATCATACACATGAGCCACTTGTGCATTCTGCTTCAGAGGACATTTCCTGCTATAGTGCCCTTTCTTATGGCAGTTGTAGCATTCGGCTGAGTCGGGATTTGCCTTTGGCTTCCTCGGGGCTTTGCATACATTAGAAAAATGTCCTGGCTTCCCGCAATTGTAGCAATTTCCTTTGGGGATCTTTCCAGGTTTCTGAGTAGCGGCCGCTGTAATGCTAGACTCGGGCTGATCTGCTGAAGCCTTGCGCTTATTTCCAGCTTGGCTTTTGGCGCGGTCTTGGCTAGCGTGCCTTTCATCCATATCTTCATAATTGCAAGCCATTTCTACCAATTCTGAGAAGGAGAGTTTGATGTTGCTCATATCTCTGTCATGGTACTTGCGCTTTAGCCCAAATATAAATCTCTTGTTCTTTGCTTTGTTGGTCATAATAAGCTCTGGAGCATAGCGCGACAGCTGGGTGAATTTATTGAGGTAATCCTGGATAGAGAGGTCTCCTTACTGGAGATTAGCAAACTGTTCTCGCATCCTCTCTAAAGCCTGTTCAGGTACAAACTTCTCGTTGAACATGGTTTTGAATTGCTCCCAGGTTCTGACAGTACCTGCTGCATCTTCCGAGGTGATGGCATCCCACCACAACTCTGCTTCCTCCTGTAGGAGCCAAATACCTAGTCGTGCTTTGTTGTTGGTTCCCAAACCCATGCCTTCAAAGATTTTATCACAGGTCTTCAACCAAGCTATAGCCTCTGTCACTGTACCAGTGCCAGAAAAGGGTTTTCCTCCAAGGTTCCTATACCTCTTCGCTACTCTGTCTAGCTCGAAGTACTCGGGTGCTGGTGGCTGAACAATAGGGCCTTCCACAACTACGGGGATATTCCCCCGTCCTCCTGCTGCTCCTGCTCGGCCTCCACGGCCTCCTCTAGCTGCTGCTGCTCGTGTAGCCATCTAAGAAAGTACTGTATAAGCAAGGAAAGAGTCAAGCTCACAGATTTGATAATTTCATTTATGACAAAGCAGGGGAACATAAGTAAAGATAATGATGATGTACTGATCAAATTGTTTTGCTAATCTGCTTAGCTCATTCTAGGACATTGCTAATCCTATCTCTAACGAGCCACTCGCCTTAGAACACTACTGATTCTATTCTGACGAGGTGTTTAATGTGTTAGATCCCGGAACTAAGGTTAACTAAAGCTCTGATACCAACTGTGACGATCCCAAAATCCGAGGGGCGGTATTAAGGATAATCATTGGAATATAACACATTAATCATCATAGCAGAGTACACATAATAGCAGAAACAATAAATACAGTAATTTTACATGGATATGACAGCGGAATCACAGCATGTAACAATATCAGAATAGCACAGCGTAGGATATAACTTAGTAAATAAAAAGGAAAGTGATCAGTCATCATCGCCAGAGGCGGAATACATACATGCAATGAGACATAATAAGGGTATCAGTCTACATTGCCGAAGGCGGAATCATAATATAAGAACAATAATGGCGGAAAATGTCAATGTCATCTCGGAGAAGTCAGCCTCGCCATGAGCCAAAATGCACTCTATGCAACAGTGCAGAGCCAAAAACAACCTGTCACCTGTGAACTAGGCTGCCCGTGTGAAAATAAGGGCACCCGCGTTTGCAAAGTGAAACAAACAACGAGTCAGTCATGGGGACTGGTATGAGGAATCTATTTAACAGTTAAACAACAGTAATAGCAAATCATAGGACCATGCCACTTTCGCGGAATGGGTTTACTCCAGTGATTGCTAGTGCATTTTAAAACAAAGTAAATTCTTTTAAAACAACGCGATGCTTTTAAAAAGAATGAAGCCATTATAAGACTCAAGTCCCATCATACAATGCAACACAAGCCGGAGGATAGAGTTTTACCTTATAATGGCCAAATATGCTTGATACGTATAAAGCAAAATCATTTGATATTATTACTAGTGCATATATGTTTCAAAAGCGAATAGCATCATATATATCAATCATAGGCGACATGAGCGTCCCATGCCACTACGTCGCCACGTATAAGTTACAATCGAATTCGTTATCTCGTATTGGGAATTGGATTTCCGTCATGAGTCGAGGCAAGGGGCAATCTCCTCTCCGCTTCGAGACATTCTAGCAAATGCCTCAGGACTACGCACTCTGGGCAACCCTGGATTCGGCTGGGCCGGTCCTCTCTTACGTTTGAGGATTGGCAATTCCTGAACACATGTTTCCCGGTCCTTACAGACCTATAATCGAGGCGCCTCGCATTCCAACAACCACAAAGGTGAAAAGTAGATATAAATGTCAGGGCTGGTAAGTCACTGACACCACCATAGCTAGAAAGAAACGTCGTGCTCTCCCAGTGGTCCGTATCCCGTTTTTAACTCATACCAGGGTGTGAGGCTCGCGAATCCACGCTATACACAAAGCCAGCCACGTAGACCGTGCTTTGATTATCATCCACAAGACTTTGCTTTGCAACAGAAGCCTTGATCACAGCATCTTGGCATGCCACATAGGCAGTCCACTCCATATGATTGATTTCCATCGATATATAACCTCTGAGCTCGTACGTCTCAGAGAAGGGCGTTAAGCAAAAGAATAAATTCTCCGCCGCCAAACAGATATATACTTAACAGAGATCAATCAGTATAGAACAAAATCCAATGTCAGACACACAGTCCATTTACAAGTCCGTTCTGGGTCTGAACGAAACCGGAGGCATCAATTCCTCGTATATCCGTCCGATCAACACATACGTTCAGACGGCTACTACTTCCGTCCCTTTCCGGTAGCTACTCCGGTCAGGAACTTCAGTAGCGCCCATCCAACCGATACGAAGATCGTCGGTCTTGAATCGTCTTTGCATTTTCCAATCCGAATCGCTTGATAAATTATTTGAAATGAGGGTTAGCTCGGACTTTTCAAATAATTCACGTCATTAGAATTTAAATCGATTCTTTCCCATGGTTATATTATTCGACATCCATCTTTCAGTTCCTTAGTGTTATTTTTGTGTCAAGCACATACAACCATCAAATATCAAACAATTCAAGCCCAATTGGTTTATTTGCAATCTATGTTGCTTATAATATTTTATAACGATTTTTCGCCATTTTTATTTGTTTAAAAATGGCCATATTTAATTAAACGACGTTTCAGGTCGTGCCGTGGCACTGGCGCTGTTTTTCCCCTAATTTGTTTTACACATATCGGGAAACCTAACCGTTGGATTTCTACAAAGTCTATATCAGTGGGAAGATATTCCCAAAGCGAACCCAACGGTTCCAGTTTCGTGAAAATCCGACGGTCGGATCTCCCACACTAGTCGTTTGAAGTTACGGTTTCAAAATTCGAACTGCAGCGTCGTTATTCGATTTAATTTAATTCTATTTATATTTATATATAAATATAAACGATTCTGGCGCTGTTTTTCTTCAGATTTGAATTAAACATTCCGGACAATCCAACCGTTGGATTTTTACAAGGTTGGTGCCGTTGGGAAGATATTTCCAAGGCGAACCCAGCGGTTGCGGTTTCGGGAGAATCCGATGGTCGGATTTCTCGCACTAGTCGTTTCAAATTACGATTCCGAAACACGAACTACACGGCTTCTATTCCTTTTAATTATATATATATATATATATAAATATAGTTCATTCTATAATTCCAACTATAGTTCATTCTATATTTTCAACTTCGTTTTCACTTCAAATATTCCACTAACGCCTTAATATTTCGAAAAATTTCGCCATAACCTCCTTTGTACGGGGAGGGGTTTGGAAATTTATTGGGTCGTATTAGGTACCCAATAATTCCTAAAAAGCATTCACATATTTATAGTGATATATTCTGGTGTTTACGGGGGAGCATGTATAGATAATCACTCCAGAGAATAAATTCTCGTCACCCCGTTTCCGTGTGGAAATAAATAGTCCATGTGCCGTATCTAATAACTAGAGAGACGTGATTATTGTCAACTCCAGACCCGTGTGGGGTTTTTATTAATCTGGCAATTTATCGTTATATTTTATATAGTCCATATCAGTCATCAGTTCAACCTGTAGTATATAGTCATCGCCATACAAGCCTCTCGCTCGTATGGTAAATCTTCCACCTCGTCACACAAGCTCCAATTGCTTATGTGGAATATGATGAAGTATGCCTATCGTCAAGAAGTATGCCATGTAGTGTAGTTCAAAATTAATTGTTACTATCCTATGGCGATATTTATTTTTTTCACACAGAATAACCAGCACTCCGCATCCAATGGCATTCACAGGAGTTGATATAAAAATAAAATTGCGCAGCCAACTCATCAAGGTTTACCTATTTGTCGGGCACGCAAATAATTTCTTTACTCTACAGCTAATCCATTTTTCCTGTTCAACACATGTATATATATGCAGAACAAAGCTAGTAATAATATTTCAAGCGAACTATTATTTATTTCAACACGTGTGTATTTTTATCAAAGCATATACATGATAAAAGAAATATTTTTATCGTCAAAAATATTTATTCAACACGTGAATGTTTTTAACGTTTCATATTTACAATAAAAATGTAGTTTTTATTGTCGATTCATTTTATTTCAAAATACGATAACATTCAACACATGAATTTCAACTCGACGAACGAATTTCAACTCAACACATGAATATTCTATATAGTTTGTATATATATAAAAATGTGATTTTTATCGCTAAAGCTATTTGTTTAAATTCAAATAATATTCAACACATGAATTTCAACTCAACGAATGAATTGCAACTCAACACATGAATATTCGATATAGTTTGTATATATATAAAAATGTGATTTTTATCGCTAAAGCTATTTGTTTAAATTCAAATAATATTCAACACATGAATTTCAACTCAACGAATGAATTGCAACTCAACACATGAATATTCGATATAGTTTGTATATATATAAAAATGTGATTTTTATCGCTAAAGCTATTTGTTTAAATTCAAATAATATTCAACACATGAATTTCAACTCAACGAATGAATTGCAACTCAACACATGAATATTCGCTATATATGTAATTTATTTCAACGAATGAAAATTATTCTAACATATGTATATTTCAGAAAATTTCGGCAGCATAACGGCAGGGTAGTTAAAACCGGGACCGTCCCTAGTACGGCTCCTCGCTCTACCTTAAAACCTCGCGGTTTTTGACAATGGGGATCATGCATCTAGTTCGCACGCAGGCGGCATGTTTTATTTTCAATTCCACAATCCTATTCTAATTTGTTTCAACCACAAGAGGGTATTTTCAACCACAAAGGTATTTTTCAACCATAATATCAACCACAAACAATTATTTTCAACCATTCGTCATACCATATAATATCACGTCAATCACAAGCAATAAATATCGTCCATGGTCTGTGGACGAGGGGAGTATATATATATATATATATTATATTATAATTCACTTGCATTTCATCACAATTCAAAGCATATATGTTTCATACAACGCTTGTATAATTTATACATCGCTAATATAACTTATACAACACATGTACATGAGGTATACAATGCGTATATAATTTACACTTTGCTTATATAATTTATACAACGCGATTTCATTCACACAATTAGTTTAGATTCCTCACATTGGTTATTGCAGTGCTAAAAATCGTAGGTAGATCAGAAAAATCCGCTGCTTCTTCTAGAATGTAGAGAGCCTCCTTGCGGTCACGGTGTCTCCTGTTTCATCAAATTTCGTTAACGAATGATTGACATAGAAATGTGTTTATTTTATGCTCTTGTATCTTATCTTTTGTATATAAATAAATATTACTTGGGTATTGTTTTGTTATTTTTACAGATATTCCAACCCAGCCCGCATGCAACCAGAAATGTAGAGAAATAGAGTTCAAATTGCTGTGTATTTGCATTTTGAAGAATTGTAGATGAAGATCTCACATCTAGTTGCTGTTGGACAAGAAAATGATTGATAAAAAGGCTTTGAACATCACAAATCAATGAAGAAGTGTCAAGGAAGCAAGAGGAAAAGAGAAAAGGCCCAAAATTGCTTTATTTATCTAAGGCCCATTTATGTTCCTCATTGTAAACTAATTAGTGATGTAATGACCAGGCCCATTTATCATTAGGGTTAGGGTTAGGGTTTGGCTATCTACCCTATATATACCCTTGTAAAGGCATTGTAGCCACCATCTCATCTCTTATTCCATTGTTCTAATAAAAGTTCTTCTTTCTCTTTTATTTTCTGCATTTTTTTGTTTTCTTAGCAACTAGTGTTGTCTATACGATTAGATTCGGTAGAACACTATTTGTATTTTGCACTTATTTGCATTAGTGATTTACCGTCTGATTAGATTCAGCGGAAATCCTAATTCTTGTTTGTTATTTCAATTTCTGCAATTTCAATTTCTGCTTTTATTATTTTCTTAGGTCAAATTGGATTTGATTAGATTCAAATCTAATTCATAGTTTTATTTCTTTTCCATTGAAATTGTGATCTGATCGTCGGTTCAGTTAGATCTGTTCTGAATCAAATCACAGTTTTAATTTTGTTTTGTTTTATTTTCAAAATCAACCTCCAAAGTTCGTCTAACACGCCCACGAAACATATAAATAATAAAATTTAACTTTCCTCCCTGTGTTCGACCTGTATGCTACACACCTGTATGCTTGCAGAATTTATTACAAATGTCGCGCTTTTCTAATTCATAGACTAGCGTCGATCAACGAACGAAAAAGATATTATTTTTCAAAGTTTTGCAACGCTTAAAAGTGTTATTTTCATTTCAGAAATTTAAATCAGAAGGGTTTGCAAAGCTTCAAAACTAGGTTTTGATTTTAAAGTCAAACCGTACCTTGTTGCTCCGATCAGACTACACGGCGTCGAAGGGCTACGAACCACCTTCCGATCGACGGTGGTGGCGATGAACTCGGTGGCTCCTACGAGTTGCGGCGGCGCTCCAAATGGGGTGACTTCCTCCTCGAAATTCGACGCGTACAGTCGATGGTTTGAGGCGAGGCTTGGTCGGATTTAAAGAGGAGGCGGAGGCGATCAGAATCCTCAACTGGAGGAGGCGGCGAAACTGGCTGTGGTGGCGGCAAAAGCGATGGGAAGCTTCGAGCTTCGTGCGTCGTTCAAATCGCCTGGCGGCTAGGGGTTTTTTCGATTTTTATTTTTATTTTTTTTTAAAAGAAAAATTCCTATTGGTCGAAGCTATATAGGAAATTTTAAATAGTGTTTTCACAAACGGACTCGAAATCAAACCCAACGACTGTCGTCCCAAGCTAAATACCCCCATTCCGGACACAATGGGATATGTTTCGTTGGCCAATTCGACTGTTACAGTCAGTTATTTTTCAAATTAAAATATAAAACATTCAATATTTAATTTGAACGTACATTTCAATTTGCCAGGGCCACAAACTGAATCGAAAAATTCCAGAAAAATAAATCTAGCTTTGTTTTGACGATACGGTCCTAACAAAACCAGTTTCGTCGAATTCTGAGCTCGTTTGAAAAACGGCCTTTTTTAGGTCGACCCATTTTAACAGAATTTGACCAATTACATTTTCTTTTGCCCCGCTCACATACTAGCTTCAAAAATTATGAAATTTGAAACTTAGCAATTATTTGACATCCCGGACCCAACAAAAGTGGTTTCGTCGAATTCCGAGGTCGTATGCAAAATATCTATTTTCAAGGGCTATATATGCTATATAGCGACCTTTCTGAAAATTCATTTGGCCATAACTTTTGATTCCCGCTATGAAACTTCGATTTTTCAGATTCGTTAGAAAGGTATTCATTAACATATTTAAATATTTTCAGTTTCGCTAAAATTCATTATATTTTCCACCCGGTACAATCAGACAAAGTTTGTAATCAAAATTTCAAACTGCAATACTAGGCCCAATTCTCTATTTTATTGAAATATGCTATTTCAACTATTCAAATTCTTTGGTAATAACCAATTTTAAAATTTTT
Source organism: Allium sativum (assembly GCA_030737875.1). NCBI lineage: Eukaryota > Viridiplantae > Streptophyta > Magnoliopsida > Asparagales > Amaryllidaceae > Allium > Allium sativum. The sequence goes on from CM060916.1 coordinate 589,415,206, forward strand.
AAATTGGTTCACATTTTCCGGGTTATTACAACGCACACACTTATCCAGACCACTCCATACGCACTTTTGAATCTTACTTCCTCTCCCATAGTTTAAAACAGCAAACTACTGTAGTTCTGCATGCCACCTCCATACTCACAACACTTGATGATTTGCACTGATCACTCAACTCTTCTCCTCTACCTCACATGCTTCAGCAGAGGCTTATCTACATTCTAGCAAGACTTAAAGTACGTTCGTCACTTCACTTCAGCGAGCACCATGCACGGTTACATCTCCCTTACCGGACAATATTTTTCTACACCAAGCATCACTGCTCCTTTCTTCTTGTTTCCATCATCTTACGCAACTACTTCCCCTCAGCCAATTTACGTTTCCAGTTTTGTTCTTTAAAGTAGCTTACAGCTTATGTTTATATTTTCTGAAGAGAAAATGCGAGGCACCATATTTATAGGAGGAGTTTGCTTAAGTCTTAAGCTATAGGCAAATAGAATAGGAAAATAGACTGTCATTTAATAGCTAGGATAGCTTAGTTGTTAGGTATTACATGCTAGGATGTGATTTGAAGATTTTTATATAATTTTCTTTGTCATTAAGGCTTAGAGCATGGTAGACATGACAGTAGGCCTTAGGAATATGGTCTCTAAAAGAAAAACTAAGTTAGCTATTGCTTCATTGTTAAGCTATAAAGGTTGACATGGACGTAGTGTATGGTGTGCTATTATCTTACTACTTGCTTCAGTTCGTTTTAAATGTTTTAGTATACTTCGTTACGAAAAATTACGTACGTTCATATCCAAACCGCTAGGGACAGAAATAAGAACACTGTCGTGTCCAGCAAGGTGTCACGATCCCAAAAATATAATAATATCGGTAGATTAACTCATACTTTGAAACCTCAAAATATCGATATAGGGTGCAAAGTACAACAAATAAAAAGTTGCATATTTAATTAATTAAAAATTACAGTAAAATTCTAAAAATTAAATTATCACTATTTCTCAAAAGAACCTTGTCTAAATTCGAAGCCGATATTCAAATATATTCAAATAACCGTTATGGCCATAAACGAATATACCGCTGTTTTTCTGAATATTTAATTTGGACATAACTTATAATCTGTAATACGAAATCTTGATTTTTCACCTCTGTTAGAAAGATACTGTTGAAAAGATTCCAACGCTTCTTGTTTCGAGGAAATCCGACTTATAACGAGTCCTGTACACTCAGTTGAAGTTCAGAACGTTAAATTACGAACTGCCGCGATATTACGGGCTCGGTTATATTTAATATATATTTTTATACGTTCAACTTCATTTTAATTTATATATAAATCCACTTATATTAGGAATTCAATATTTAAACTGATTTAAATATTCAAATTCAAACCGATAAAAATGCGGGACGTTACATGCCTAGTTGCTAATCACACGGCTAAGCCCAATTAAGCTATTTTTCACCTTCTAAATCTTAATTCAGCCATATCTCCCAAACGGTAAGTCCGTTTGACAAGTGTGACAACTGTACGGAAAGGTAAACCATCATCCGGATCTAATGGAAGTGGTTTCAGGTCAAAACTCCTTACCAATCAAAAGTTATAGGCGAAACAAGATTCGCCAAGGGCAAAACGGTCATTTAAAAATCGGCAAAAATCGTTAACATAGGAAATGACCCTAATAGTCGTCTCCCAATGTTACACGACCATACGACTTCATATGAAAAAGAAATAAATATTCTACGATCCTCCGATGCGTAGAATGCGGGTCGTTACAAGTCCTCTCATCCTGATTCAAGTCTCAATATTCTCCCTCTCGGGGAATAACCATCTATCATCGAAGCTTCTGCGACTTCCCATCTTGGAACCACCATCATCGAATGTCGAAACGACTGTTTCGAAGCATAAAAATCCTTGCCTTACGCTAAAACTATTGGTCGAAGAGCCACTAAATAGAATTCGCTGTCAAACGAACCATCATGTCCTGCTCCTTGAAAACACATCATTGTTTACGTCAAATAGGTCAAATGGCCAATACTAATAGTAGTCGATATTGATTGCTCTACTGTAATCTATAATGATTACTCTGATCATACACTTAACCAAGACTTTTTAAGTACACTTTAAATGAAATTGTCCAGCATTTGTTGCGAAATCAAGCCTGTCGCCAGGTTCATTTTCTGTCTTCAAATCCATCACCATGCTCCAATGCTGCTCCAACTTCATATTAGTCCATACGCTAACTACTCCTTCGCAAATTCATTTCATATTGTTCGAGTCATATCCATGCACCTAATCAGTATACAATAAACTTCTTATGCACTTGATTGATAAGCACTTATAATTCTAGAAGATGATTTTTCCCTTACTAAGTTGCCTACGAATGAATGACGCTTTAAATAACAAAGCAAACAATCATGCATGCAACCAATAATGATATAATTAACTAAATTAGCAAATAAACATCCATAAAAATAAATAAGTCTATCTAAAACGATTAGTGCTCATTTGGCGTCGAAGTGGTTCAATTCTATCGATAATGTCAAAATAGTGCAGAGTAACGCGCAAATGGGAAAAAATATGTGAAATCCATGTTTAAACTAACCAAATTACTTTTTAGCTACTTTATTTATTATTAAATAGGTTCAGCTATCATAGAAAAAAATATTTTAAGATTTTAAATCACATAAAATGTCAAACTTTTGCCATACAAACAATTATAGTTCAGTGAGGGACGATGTCACTCATCTTAGCCAAATCGACCTAAACAAGTGGATAAACATAAAGCTCGCCAATACGAGTCCAACGGGAAAAATGACGTTCAAATCTAATATCGTACGCAAAAGTTGTAGTAAATACAAGTTATACAATTTAAAACGACACAAATTAAATTAGCAATCACAATATTGACCAAATTGCCCTCACAGTGCTTCTTCCCCAAACCATTTCTTCCAAGCATGTACACGCAATGGAAGCTAATCATTACGTGTGCATCAAAACAATGATATAAAGCTACGATCAACTAAATTTGAATCTGACTTCACCGTTGGACTCCTCTTCCTGAACCCGACGTGTCTACACCAAAACCCCATCGCCCAACCTCCTTGATCAAACAAGTCCCCAGGGGATTCACCCCCGTCGGCCAAAATAGGTCGCTCCCCCTTCAAGCCATTGCGCTACCCCAAATCGCAACCATAGCTGCATCTCTCCTTCCTAAAGCTAAATCAAGCATCAATTTCTCCAATCTCTAACCACACGCGAAGGACATCCCAATCCATAGATCCGAACCCGCTTGAGTGATCATCACTGTATGTTGTAAAACCGATATAGGATTGTAAAGAATCTCATTTAAGAATCTAGGAATTGGTTTCGTGATTTTTCATTGAGTAGATCAACGAGAATTGTTTTTCAGAGATTGAGGAAGGAAGCGACATGATTTTGAGAAGAAGATGACGGCTGCAGCATACAGTTAATGGTAGATCGGTCCTAATGACTAATTGGAGGGATATAACATCATTAGGCCTAACTGCCAAGAATTCTACATCCAAAACTATAACACATTTTAAGAGCGCACGAAACCAACTGTGAAGATTCCAAAAATATAAATTTCGTTGTAATTCGTCATTGTATCCGAAACGATAATTTTCACGCGTATTTCGAGACTGTTTTGCCCATAGAGCATCAAATCTCGAAATATAACAATCCTGATGCTTCTTCTTCACCTAACGAACTATCTGAACTCAACAGAAATGGTATCGAACCCTAATTCGATCGTTTTTGAAAAATATCACTTGAGAATCGGTAATTAATTAACGATTAATATTTAAATATCCAATCATCAAAAATACGAGTTGGTACAGTTACCAGAGTTACTCGGAAAACTCTTCTGGTTGCCATAGCTATGACAACTATAGAAACTTCATCCGCGTGCTTGCTAATAATGTTCATTATTTTGCTTTGCCAAATAGGTATCCAAACATTGCTTGGATATTTATCTATGTTTACACTATCATTGATCGCTTTATAACAGTGGTGGACAACTGTTACTAACATTAAGGATTTTTTTCAACTAGGCCCGCTTTCTAAAACTTATTACGTTTTTGTCCAGTTTCAAAACTAATTACAAATGTAATTTTGTGTTGATCAACTCAGTGCTTGGTTTGTTGAAACACACTAACGTCATTTCGCGTGTTTTGGACATCATTTGGAATGGCACCAATGAACGACTTTCCAAATGTTTTCCACAACTTATAAAAAAAGAGAATACACTGGCGTCATTTAAAATGATGTGAGTGAGTTCTGGCCAATTGAGCACTGTTGAATTAGCCAAAATACCGAGTTGGCCAGAACATGATTAATTTGTATTTAGGCCGAGTCGTCCAACATATGACAATGTTTGTACTGAGTGACTAAAACATGACTACGTTTGTATTTATGGTACGTTTGTAGTTAAGAGGTAACAAGATATTTTAACGGGTATTTGAGCGAAGTATTTAAATGGAATTGAAAGTTAAATAAGTATACCTTTATGACGTCAAGCGAGACGCTTAAATGGAATATTTTAATTTGTGATTTATAATTTAATTGAATTAGGGGATAGTAAGGAGAGTAGAGGGATTAAGGGGAAATGAGAAAAATCAGCCTGTAGCGTCGGACTTGCTCCGTTTAAAAAAGGATGCATTGTGCAATCCAAAATCGGGGCAAATTTTACCTTCAAATGGTACTTTAGTTTTGAAACATGACTATTCGATTCTTTTCTCTGGCGCAGCTGGGCCAACCCGAACTTTAAGCAGAGACTTTTCCTATGAAGTAAATCATCGCACCTATGATCCAATCAATAGGGGTGTAAATCGGATGGACCGAACCGGACATTTTGATATCCGAAATCGGACCAAATTTGATATCGGATGGGTAAATGTCCGACTCGTTAACTGTCGAACAATGCATCAGCTGTCCAAGCTCGGTTCGAAAATTTTAAATTCTGTCCGAATCTGGAACGAAGTCCGAACATGCTGAATAGAAGCAGCCTTACTTTGAATACTCATAAGCTGTTAACAAATACAATTACTGATTGTTTAATGTTGTCAGATGTACAACTTTACATGAAGTACAGCTTTACATGAAAAAGCTGTTCGCTTTTTGAGAAATTGAATAGTCATAATTTATCCTCTTTTTACATTTAATTATGTTCGATCTCTGTTAGTTTCCATGCGTTTTTGATAAATGCATTCATATGCCACAATCCATAAAATTTTAACAGGTGGGACCACTAGCAGTTATTGTATTTGAGAAATAGTAGGAGTAAATGATTTTAATTTTGTCAAACAACATTACATAAAAATCCTGTTCGCTTTTGACAAATTGACATTTTCCAATGCATGCAGTAGGCACCTTGCACTTAAATAGTCACAATTTCCTATTTTTATCGTAGATCTGTAATAAGTATTAAATGTTAACGAACAATTTCGGTCGGACATATATATGTTCGAACTCGAGTTCGATTTTTGGATCGGACAGCGGCAAAGGTTCGAACTCGGACCGCTATTCAAACGGACCGAGCAACGGTCGAACAATTTTTCAGGTCGGACTAGATCAGACTACGGACCGTCCGGTCCGTTTTACAGCCCTACCAACCAATTGGGAGAGAATCAGTAGATTCTTTTTGGAGAATTCATCCTTCCCGAACGCAACATACAATTCTCCGTTGTATTGCGCTCTTCAAGTGTGTTTGTTCCCCCTTCTCCTTACCCTAGACACTATAAGATCCATTTTGTGAAATATCTTCGATGAGAAGAAAAAGAAGGCATTAAGAGACCTTTTGGTCTAACCCTAGACACTATAAGATCCGTTTTCAAACCTGCTCTCATTTCGAGTCAAAAGATAGATAACTGATAACTTGAAAAAAAGCGGACTAAATCGGAAAAGATTCCTAACATTAAAGGAGGAGGAAAAATTAAAATTGATTAATTTTCTTGCTAGTCTCACATAGGTGCTGCTTGAGGTCCTCCTACTGCCTCGCGAACAAAAACCCTTTTCCCAGTTCAACAAATTTGTGAAGTTCTTGCTCTGTTCTCCTGACATCAGCTTCGAACAAATATAATGTCCTCTTCTCAATCCAGTTCACAGATAGAAGAAACCCTAGATCGCATGCTCACTCGCCTTGCACTGTCCGATGATTCCACTCTTGAGTCTATACTCCCCAAAATTCTTCCTTACTCAATCTCATCGCTGTCTTCGCCTTCTCAGTCCGTTCGCAAATCGGTAGCTTTCATTTATCTACGGCTTTTATGAAATCTTACCTTTTAATATTTTGTTCATCCAGCAATCTGTGATGTACCATGCTCTTGAAAGTTGTTCCTACACACATATGATTACTACTGATCAACTAAAAACGTCGGGTGTATTTATTTGAGAATACATTTGAGTTATCCATGCCTTGAACATATGAAAAGGGATTCACTTGGTGATGGCATAGAAACACTAAGATGATTAGCTCTGCTATACAGTCCCAGGATTCTCTATTTCTTTGAACTAGAAAAGCAGAAACAATTTTTATATCAATTTTATTTTATGAAATTGGTTGGTCTACAATAAACCGGTGAATCTAATTTGTGTCAACTATACCAAAACAGAGTGTATCAAACTAGTTCATTTAACTTACTTGTGCAGGAAGAATCTCACTGCGTAGTTTGTTACATTCCAATCCGAATGTCATATACTTCCTTTACACTATCTTTAGGGTGTTCATTAGCATTCAAAATTTTAAATCCCATTCAGCTTACCCGAGATCACTTGATGCCCCTTTCCATACTTGAGCGGCATGAAACTTCAAGTGTAATTTCTAACTTGTTTGACACTCACCTAATTGACATGTAAAGATCTCAACCCGAAACATGAATCGAGATTCATCCAATTATAGTATTTAAAAGCTTGTCAGTATTTATAGATATATTTTGTGTTTGATATGTATTTTGAAGACTAAGCAAAAGATGATGTTTGGGTGTATACAAGTGTAATAATACTAAAAATTAAAATCTAGCTACTATGTGGAATATGAAACTATATATGAATTCTATTCAGTTTTTTTCTTTTCTTTTTCCCTTTTTTGGCTAATCCGCCTAAGCTTTTGATTATTTTGTTAATTCATGTAGGTATATGGTTTATTTCGTAATTCAATGTTTCAGTCGCAACACCAAGATTCCAGCCATATTGAGTTGATCGAGCTTGAGCCAAAACAAAATAAAGATGAAAATCCAATATGGAATGGAAAACATATAAACAGATGAAATTTAGGACTTCATCATAGAAACGAGTAAAACACAATTTTTGCTTGCAAGGATCAAATTCATAACCAATAAAATGTTGTTTAGCATGAAATTAACTAAAAGAAAAGAAAATTTGAACATGCCCAAAATTCCATAGTTACACTATTTAAACATGTTGACTCTTTTTTATTTGTCGCAACGGGTAGTGAAAATAATCTGAGTTGGTTTTGTAGGATTGGGGTTAATATTGTAGTGTAGTAATAAAGCTATTATTTTATCAATTATTATTTTTGCTCTGAATATGAATTTTAATTTACTCTAGTAGGAATGTCTTGATGTTATTATGTGTGTATTTTTAAAGAAAAATGAGTATTTAAATTCGAAATCCAATCAAATTCATTTTTTTGAATTGAAATTCAGAAGTTTAAAAAGGTAAATTTGAGATCTCCAAACCTGGATTTATATTGACCTGTGTGATCTAAAAGATGTTCCGTAGTGACGGTACATTTTCAGGGCACCTTTGCCATTGAGGTGTCATTGGACATCATTTAGGGTTGTTGCATTCCAATGATATTGGTCCACCGTTTGATTGGCACTTTATTCCATTCCGCATCACTCAACTTTATTCTGCTTCACTTGGCTTTGCTATATTCTGCTCTACTATATTACGTTCCGCTTTTAGGCGGTGTCAGAGAGAATGCTTTTTCTCGAATGCTAAGAAAATAAACTTTCTTCGTACGCTTTTTTCTAAATCCATTTTATCACATAACATACGATTACTGTAAAAACACCCTAATATTTGTTTTTTGGTTTGTTTCTTGTAGGCCTTCATATTCTAATAGTAATTCAAAATTTAACTCGTGTTTTTTATTTAATTTTAGTTTACATAGGCAACCAATTATGTACTATTTCTCGTCGTAAGTAAGAGTGAAGATAAAATTTACTTGAGCAACCAATTAAGAGTCGTTTCCTTTTGTAATTCAAAATGAAGGCAAAGTAAAAATTATCTTTAATTTTTTGCTTTTTAAGATTTGATTTCAATAATATTTTCATATTTCTATTTGCATTTATTTTATTTGCTAAGTTTTATTTTACAATGTATTTTTGATGAATATAATATGAAGTAATCTGTCATTAATTAAACAATTGAGTTGTTTACTAGTATCTTATTTTTTATTTTAAAGTGCCCATGTTAATATTGTATACAAATATTTGATTATAGTTATGGTATCAAATTTGTCATATTTAAAACGAATAACTTCTATGCACCACTTCACTAGGCTACATGGTCAAAATTGACACCTAGCGCTTCACTTTTTTTCAAACATCATAGTCGGGCATAAAAAAATGGGATGATAGAGAAACCATACAAAACTAACTTTCATTACCATAAGAGTAAAATTTTGTTTAAAATGGTCTAATTTATCAAATAATAGTGAAGCAAAAGAATTTGAGAACCTCTCTTTAGTTCTAAGGGTACGTTTACGGTAAGCGGCAACGAGATATTAAAACATGTCATTTAAACAGAGTCAAATGTTAAATGAGCAATGCGTTTGCGATTTCAAGCGGGATATTTAAATGGATATTTTAATTTGTAATTTTTGATTTAATTGTGTTTTAAATTAATTATCTGTTTTGTTTTGTAATATGCGTTTAACTGAAAAAACAACAATATAAAAATTGAAATACAAGCATATCAATTAAAATACGTTAACAAATATAGCCGATAAAATGCAAAAATAATCAATATAGAAAAACAGTTTTATGATCGTTTCATATGTTTCCACAATGATCAGTGTCACCAACTTTGATTACGCATTTTCTGTAGCCTGTAGTGCACGTTCGATGTCTATGTCATAGAACAACCAGTTCTTAGTCATCATCGGGTGTTGTATTGAACAACTCTGCGTTAGTCCTAACAATGTGCATTGCAACAAAGTAAAATCTGCTCCTTTGGATAGACGTGTGACGCGAGCAATAATATTAGCATAGCTTAATGAATTTTCCGTTGAATGTACACTGTTTATGTTCGGACTATCTGAGCTCATACCAATTTTTTTTCATTTGTCACTCGTATATGGCGTCAACTATGTTAACTATCTTATCGTCTTTTTCATAGCGACGTCTTCTAAAGTTGCTCCGTGCAGTAGAAGAAGAACTAACGTGTTGAATTTGTTGGAATGGATTTCTGTGCATTGGAGTTTGTTACGGTGGATTTTGGTATGTTGAATGATCGTTCAAATTTGAAATGTGTAGGCCTTAATGCGGTATCGTTAAGGGGCTTTTGAAATCCCAAAACTCCATGGATTGTTAAAAGGGGGAGGGAGGTGTAGCAATCAAAGTGAAGTGTTCTTGAGTTTGAGTAAACGTATAGGATGTTTGCTCGGTAGCGTGAGTTCCTTGGAATAATCGTTATTGCAGATTCAAATTATGAAGCGGTGCTCGTATGTATTTCAGAATATTTAAGTTAAATTTCTGAAAACTAAAATTAAGTACGAAACGATTTCAAACAAGTTAAATTTGTATTTTTGGAAAATTACTTGTGCACATTCATTACACCACTCGTCGTTACCTGAAACAGTTTGCTTAGTAGGATCCCAAACAACATCAATTTTGTTGTTTAGACTTTTCCATCTTACACACTCTGTTATAAGACTTTCGTAATTATAACGAACTTTGTTATCATCTACCAATTCCAGAAAATCGTTGTCGCTGCAAATTAATTTCCACCACCCTCTAGTTAAAATTTTCAATAATGGCTTTGTGCCTTTCTTGTTCGAATTTCATTTGGCGTAAGTGGAAATGAAAATTTTCAGCAGCAGTCACTTGCATTTCGGGAACCAATGGTGCATTTGATGATTCGCCATTCTGAAAAGGCAAAATTTCGGATTTGGAAAAAAATCCAAAAAAAATAGATGTTATAAATAGCAAAAAATTTAAGCATAACAGTATTGAAAATTAACTGAAAAAATGGCATTTTGTAGACCATAAAATTTGAAAAGAGGAGTATGAGGTGAAATGTGGTTTGGTGGAGAATGAGAGGGGGAGGGAGGGGGTTAAATATAAAAATTACTATCCATTAGCGTCCGACACCAATGTATAGTAAGCTGTCTTGGCCAATGGAGAAACTTCCCCATTTGCAGGATAAACTCATCCGATGCGTTCGCATCGGACGCGTCCATTACAAACATAGGGAATCCCCCCTCGAACGGTACTCAACAATTCTCAATCTTTTCTTGATTTACATATTTACATTCAAATCCTATAATCTATTATAATTGTATAGGTATACCTTTATGTCTCTTTCGCTATTTCATGCTTAAGTCCAGAAAAATATTTACTTTGAAAATTGGTATTTCATACCGACAATATATATATATATATATATATATATACATATATATATATGTGTGTGTTTGCTGTAAATTTTTTTTTTTTTTTTTTTTGGTTCTCTCCAGTTATATCATGTTAAAATTTCTCATAATCTAAAGTTTTCAGTCAAGTTATTATCTGCACTTTAATATCCACTTCTCTCTTATATCAAAGTTAATTTGCTGTATCTTGAGTCATGAAATTGGTTTACATATATGTTGACATTACGCTTATCTCATTTTCAAAATTATAATTATTTCACTCAATATATACGAATTAGTCATTCAATATAAAAATCTTTAAATTTCGATAATATTGTTTTAAACTTTTATTTTATGTTCAAAAAATATTATTTTTAAAATAAATATTGGAGCATAATAAAATTACACTTAATAACACATAAATAATAAATTTACACTTTACTATTATTTTGAAATAACGTTTGAATTTTCAATGTAATTTATTGAAATATGAGGCAATAGTTTAAAAAACATATTTTTAACAATATCTACATGACTATACAATTTATCATATTTTAAAGTTTATTTCCATTTTTAACTTCTTTGGCGATGGATAACTCAAAAATATTTTGATATTTGTTGCAAAATTTATATAAAATATATTGATTCGTCGTTGTCGCGCTTTCAATTCGAGAGTTGTTTTAATAAAAGCTCATCGAATAAGTCCTAAATTATGAATCAATCAAATTAATATAGCTAGGTAATATTCACTTATTTTCCTAGTAGTGTTAAGCCCAGAAAAATAACAAAATGCGTAACTCATTTTGATAAACAGAAATGACAATACTAATTTTTATTTGAATATATAAATTAATAAACCACATAACAAACTATGTATATTTAATTAAAACAGATTTTTTTTTAGTGCATTTGTCTCAACAAATTAATCATACTTATTCTAGTTTTTAACAATATATTTGAAATTTAAATATCATCTTTTGAAGTATTATTGTGTACAACACACAAGCTATTCATTTTGTTCAAAGAATTGCAAAAGGATAAAGTGATGTTCGATGGAGAACAATGATCAATGGTTTGAACGAGGCCTGCACATATACATTTTGAATGTTTTATTCGATGACCATATATTCAATTTCTATCGCATAGACATAACGTTCTTAAAAATCTTTATTAAGAATTGTACCACGTTCACACATTTTTTTTTCTATACAACATACTTCTTAAAGTATTTTTATATTCATGTTAAACCACCAATTCACTTGACCAAAAAATATATTTTTAATTGAAAATTTGATCAAACAAAAAGCTTATATTATTTTTCTTTGCATTCTCCATTATATGCATGTTAGAACCTTGAATGCATTCATGGACAAATTGCATTAGAGTCAGAGTATGATTAGAGTATGAAAGCATTTATGGACAAAATTTTAATTATAGTTTGGAAATAGAGATTAGATATGAAGCAAATATGATAGTGTATTTTGTTAATAAATAAATAATATTTAGAAACATACATTTATAACTGATGTTTAATATATTTAATAATTAATATGAATAAAAACTTATGGGGCATCTATTTGGACATATGATAAAACAAAAATATGACGCGATAGATCTTAACCGTTTGATAATACCAAGTTCACATATGGGGTTGAAATCATGGGACAATCCAAGATTTTTGAGACTGTAGTCTACGACATATTGCTACGTAATATAAGTTCTTATTATTGAAGTAAAATTGTTTTTTTCATTTTCTCTTTTATTTCATGCAAACAAAGACATCAATAAATGTCGGGGTTTCGCTTTCAGATTGCGCATAGATTGCCTTTTCATTAGACGTAGTGGAATATGTGGAAGAAGAAGTCTATAGACTGTTATAGGAGAAGAAATATGAATTGTTGAAGATGGTTTGGGAGTAATGAAATGGTTCACTCAAGTGGAATAATAGGTTAAAAACATGTTTGATGTAAAAGAATTGCATCCGGCGTATCTTTTGCGTCTTCCCTACCACTGTTGTCCAAACGCTCTTTAAGGAAACACCATTCGGTTTCCAAACTCTCTTCTAGGAAACACTGTTCAGTTTCCAAGAGCTCTTCCAAGTAAGTGCTTTTTGAATAGTGTACTTACTGTAGGGGAAAAAGGGTTTCTAAGCCTCTTGTTCACCCTATAAATTTACAAGGCCCTTCTTAATTATCTTCTAGTAAAATTTTTGTAATTTTTAAACTTTGACGTCAAAGGTAATTTTATTTCTTTCCATCATTTTACATCCAAGTACTTATAGTTTATACTTCCATAACTAGCTCATCTTAATGTACTTTCATAGCTGACTAATCTTAAATTATATATCAATACATAAAACCACTCAATCCATCTAACAAATATTAAATTAGAGAAAGAAATGACAAATTTCAATAGACGTATAGATGCATGTGTGTATGTAGATACACACTACACATAATACCAAGAGTGGGCAATTTTATTTATTTATTTCAATATTAATATACAAATCAAATGGCATAATTTTTATACTCTGAAAATAATAATAATTTCAATTTATGATTATATCTCCACAAATTTTTCCATATGCTGCATAAAAATAATGTACTTCTTAATAATATATAAAATAACAACATTTTTTTTTACAAAATTACATGTGTGCAACACACTCTTCACAAACTAAATATAATTTACGAAGCATGGATTTTTTTTTTTTGTACAAATGGTATGTGTTTCACACATTGATGAGAAAATGACTTGCATAATTGCGAAATCAAAGGTATTACAACTGTATTTCTTAAAAAAGATATAGAATAAAATTCTCAAATTTCTAACCAAAAGCTTAAGTATCCGATCTCATTGATGATCTATAGTATATAGTATTTACTATGGTCCAGGATTCTGTCCGGCATGCCGGAATTCCAGTTGTTCCACTTCGATTCCGGCATTGACTAGAACGTAATCTGTACAAAATCCCGTTTCTGACCGGAAAAGTTAAAGGAAACAGTCA